>CM045565.1:22922708-24277461 GCA_024721245.1 Mitragyna speciosa | reverse complement strand
TAATTCCTAAATGCTAAATGCTTGTTATTTTTGGGATCTGCCATCTGCTTCACCATCTCTTATCGAAGTGGCATATTCATTGGTATGCTCTATGTGATTTGTGGAGAAGTTTATTAGAATTTGTTATTGGCTTCTTTCTTTTTTATTTACTGATAAATAATTACTGAATTTGTTGAATGTTATCCTTCAGATGTCTTTGTCAGTTGTGGCATGAATCTAAATAACAAAATGTTTCTGGTATTACAGGCCCATTATATGCTAGGTCTTGCTCTGCTGCGAAGAGAAGAATATACTGAAGGAGTCAGGGAATTAGAAAAGGTATGCTGTTTGTTTGACTTGCGTGTTTAATTTTGTTACTTCTTAATGTAGAAGTTCCATTAACATCTATTGATCTGTACATGGGTCTAGATGTCTGACATATCTTCAATATAGTATTTATTTGGTTAGAACTCAAAACTGTGAAGTTGTCTATATTTTGTCCATCAAACAGAACTTGATTCAAATGTGCCTCCATGCTTTGTAGATTTGCTGGACTGGAGTAGGGGATCTTTCTTTTTAATCTTTTTTTGGGTTTTTTCTTTTTTTTTGTTGTTTTTTTTTTTTTTTTTTTTTGGGGGGGGGGGGGGGGGGGGGGGGAAGAGAGGGACGCTTGGTATACTGCTAAAAATGGCTAATTGACCAAATGAATGGATTGCACTCATCTGCTTTAAATTTTAAGTTGATTTACTTGATTGGAGCATCTCTTTTACAAGTCTTGTCTCTTTGTCGGTGTGCATCCCCTTGCTTTTCCTCTTGTTGACTAGTTTTTCTGTTGTTGTATTATATTTGTGACTGATTGTCTGTTGCCTTTCCTAGTTAATCAGGAAGCACATCCCTCTCTTGTTTCCTCGCTTCATCCTTACCTCCTAGTCCCAAGCCAGAATATAAAGGAGGATAATTCTCAAATCCTTATGTTAAACCTTTTTTTCTTTTGAGAAATAAGTCTTCTGCAAATTCATGGATGTCCCATGCAAAAATATGATATTGCTATCGTGTATTTTCGTGTTTTCTTGTCATCAATGGGCTACTCAGTTATTCTTGCTTGTTGAACGGTTATTGGAACCTCTACTTGTGGATGAACCCATCAGTGCACTTTGTAAACTTAGATTGTATTCAACTATCTGGATTTGAGGTAGTAGAAAATATGACAATTGCAGTTTGACCTTCAATATTAGGGAGAAATTTGTTTCATGTGTTCCTAGGATATGGAGTACGTGATCGATTTCAATTTGCTATGAATCTGTGACTTGGAGATTTTTATTATTGGACACAGTGAAGTCTTTCTTTTTGGCATATTTTTGTTTAGGCTTACTTTTTCCTTGTCTTGCATTTTGTTCTAGCTCACTTTCGTGGACATCTGGTGTATTTAAGACACTATATTCTACTAATGGTGTATACTTTTTGTAACTTAGTTTGGTTTCCATGGTCTTTAATTTGATTCTACATTCTGATACCTTGAGTTGTCCATATTGTCCAAGTTGGATCTACTTTTTAATTTTTGCTCCTACTGCCCAGAATTTGGTGTTAGCAAGTAGTTTCAAATTTGGTCATTTGGCAAGAGGAAATATTTGTTGCAAAAGGTGTATTGCTTTGTCTTCGACTGCTTTCTTCTTCTTCTTCTACTTTTATTTTTTCCCCTGTTGTTGTTTTTCCTTGACTTATTTCTGCACCCTTTTAGCCTTTTAACTTGAAAACAGAAAGTTGTAATAGCCAGCCAAGCATGCATCGTGTATAATGCTATTAGCTAATGAATCTGAGGACAATGTTAATTTTTGGTGTTCCTACTTATGGGCTGTAAGAACAAACTGCTATATTTTACAAATGTGTTTCTGTTCCTTGTGATGTGAAAGGGTGAAGCATCCCTCAATTTGCTTCCAAGCGACCATCGGCACAGTAAAATTGGAAATCACATGTTCAAATTTCTTAGTGTGACATATCTTTCTAAAACTCGTGAACTCAGAGCCATCAACCTGCACAACTATGCTGCCACATAATGTGCCTAGTTTATAGGTGAAAATTATTCAAGCTTTTAAGAATTGGCCGCTTGCTTGTGTGCCCCAAGCAGTAATCCAGATGGTGCTGTGGTGCATAAATCATCAGAACAAACAAGCCAGAACTTGTCCCACTACTGAAACGGGAGATTGTTGGATTACTTAAGCTTGGCACGAAAGTGTTGGCAATGGCAGCATTGGTCTTAAATGCTTGATCATTTTTTATGGTAGTCTTAAGTACAGCATGTGTTCTTCTTGTGGGAATATGTGAATATGTTAATACTCAATGCATATTTTGAAACTAATGAGCACAAACTTTGCTGTTCATGTGTCTTGCACTAGCATACTAGGTTGTGCTATGTGTGATGACTTAAAGTTTTTGAAATGGAATACAGTTCTGAACATGCATGGTCAATTGTCTCAAATTTGACCGAAATTATGTTTTAGGCAATGGATCTTGGAAGGGGTGCTAACCCAATGGGTTACATGGTAGAGGAGATTTGGCTGGAGCTTGCAAAAGCCAAATATTTGGAGTGGGAGCATGAATCTACCAAGCGTTCTTGGGAACTTCAAAGTTTGAAGTAAGTGACCTTTTGGTTGTTTGCTTGTTAAAATTGATGTTAGTAATGTTATTGGTATTTTCTTGGTTACTTTGTGGGTGAAATTTACTTTGTTCACTGTCTTTCCATAATTGTGTCTCAGAGAGACTTGTGAATCAGCTCTTAAGGAGAAACATTTGCTTGATTCATCCGAAACAGAAGGTTTTTTAGATGAAACTATAAAGTCCAATACTGAGCAACTGGAAGCTTTAAATAGGGTTTTTCAGAAAGCTGCTGAAGATGATACGCCGACTGAGGTAAGCATTTGCGCGATACCATTTCTTTCTGGATTTTTTTTTCCCAATTTTAATTGATGATATTTTATTACTATGATCTTGACATTGTTGATTTTAGGTGCCTGATTATCTTTGTTGTAAAATTACTCTCGACATTTTTCGTGATCCTGTCATCGCTCCTAGTGGAGTTACATATGAGAGGGCTGTGATCCTTGACCATTTGACAAAGGTAGAAGTTATTTAGCTTTGTTTTATATGTTCAAGCTTTATTTCCATGTCATGCATGAACTAATCCTCTTTGTAATGATTTAGGTAGGTAAATTCGATCCTATTACGCGCGAACCACTTTATCAATCTCAGCTGGCGCCAAATTTAGCCATAAAAGAAGCAGTAAGGGCATTTTTGGACAAGCATGGTTGGGCTTACAAGGTGGACTAATCTGACGTTGTTAGTTGAGAGTTTTTGAAAAATCGGTCATGATTCTTGTTTTCTTTGGAATGCTGATTGTGTATTGCGAATCCGGGAGAAAGTGTGTGGTTTGCTACCCCAAGTTTTAGAATTCAGCTTGATGTACCCGTTTGTATAGTCCGCATAAAGATTTTATACGGGACCATTAAGCGTTAAAATTGTACAGGTGTTTAAAACCTTTAATGTACAGTGTTGTACCCGGCTTCTGATTAGTGACGAGTCTGTTACAATATAGCTTCTCTTATAAAGGCAATATTAGTTGCATTTTCATGGTTATGTTATGATTTAAACTTCCATGTGAGCAGCATCATGTTTATTTCTTCTTGATGTCGTTTGGATTTTGATGGTGTTGAAACTCTAAATGCAGTTGTAAAATGATGGCATATCAATGCCCAAATGCTAAAATCAGATCAAATGGCTAGTGATTGGGAGTTATACGAGTTGGGATGTGATTAATATGCACGAGGTACGTTATGGTGTAATGGTTTGACATCATTAAAAGACGTAAGGGCGTCTTTCATAAAAAATTCATTTTGCATTTAAGGCGAATGTGTTGTTTGAAAATTTGGCAGGGATTTCTTCTAAGTGAGAGTGGAAACAGTTAACGTTTACTCTTGAGTGCAGACCGAATAACTTTGTTGGATATGTAAACCATTTTGACTTGTAAATGCATACAAAATTTGTATGGGCCTTCTTACCATAAATTTTTGGGGATTATGTGGGCTTATCCATTGGAATTCAACAAACACAGAGAATTATTGTCTCATTGTGTGTTTATTTATGGATGGATAGTTTAGTTCGAACTGGATTCACTTTCTTCATATCTTGTTTGGTTTTTTTTTTTTTTTTAGAACCTTTTTTTTTTTAAGTTCGCATTGGATTGAAGAGAAAGCTATAATGCCTCGTGATTCGTGATAACGGGGAAAATCAGAAGTAGATGTACAGAACAATAAAAAGGAGCAACAAGCCTAATGCAGACACAAGTAACTGACTAGAATTTTTAGCCATATTAGCTAAAAAGATATGGACTCCTGGTTATCCCACTTCTATTATTAAGGATGTGATGGAGGCTACATCCCATGTCCGCTTGAAATGATAGCTGCAGAGCGCTTTTGAGCAAGCCTTCAAAGCATTATTTTCAAGGAAGAAATAGATTTCTCTTTTTTAGCTGCATTTATAATTGAAATTGATGCAACATCGTCTCTGATCAAACCAATTATGTAACATTTATGCTCCCATCTACACGGGCAAAAAGTAAAGGTGTATGGTGCATTGTCCCGGGCTGTATTGTTTTTAGGCCTAATATTAGGTCCACGGAACACATGGTAGACCCTCATATTAACCCCCTTTTTCTCATGGGGTGGGTTGAGTTGCTAAGAGATGTTGATGCTTATATTTATCATCTCCACGAGCCGTGGCTAATACATACTAGTCATTATTAGTAAATCATTGGAGTGGATAAATCAAGTGATCATATTGCATGGTCTAGAAAGAATCAGTCAAGTATTCGGAAGAAGTCAAGTTCAGTGAATTTTCTTTACTAGCAGACGTGGAGATTCAAGAATAAAAACCATAGTCGAGGATTCATTCAATTCGTCTAATGCTGCACAAGGACAAGTGCGGCCAACTTTCTTCACCATCAAATCATGTGCCGGAATAAAAGGAATCGCATTGAGTCCGTAACTTTATGCACTTTGAAAAGCAATATAGGAATTGGATGTATACAATGCATAACCGATTGATGTTAACTAATGTAATTTTTAGCCAATCGTTGGTGATATGCCACTTATGCCTAAGAAGAAACAATGAAACGAATCAACATCTTGACAATGAAATTCTAGTGATTAACACACAAGCAATTGTGATAATCAATTACTATATCACAATTGCTTTGTGAACATCACATCAACTGCCCCACTCATTGCAAAATTTTGTTCGAATGAAACAATTGTTTACCAGTAGCTAACAGAAGAACTTAATGCAGCTGTGCATCTTCTTTGTTAGTGTGGCAGTCAACTATTAAGAACATATTTACAATCAATATTTTTTTTTTCTTACTACATCTGCAGTTCATCAATAAAAATATAAATAATTTTTCTATAATTTAAAGAAACTCAGTGAACGAAGCAAAGAACGTGTCTCTATTGGAATCTATCTCAGATGGCAGTGGCCAATTACTAACGCAATACCACTTGCAATAGAAGAATAAAAGGAGACCCAAAAATTGATGGTAATCACAATAAATGATGGTTAAGCCAATCGCATATAACTCAAAAAATGCAATTGGAGTGGAGCTTTTGAAAGAAACGTTAATTGTCTTGACCAAATTACACGAACAAGCTGTCTTTATAGGTCATAGTCATAATGTAGCTTTCTTGCAACCCGGATAAGTATTAGTACTTAATAGTTACTACCATTTAGTGATGGAAGTCCTCCAAGGCTTCCACTTCTGCCGACACTTACTCTTGAGCCTTAATCACTTTTAGCTTAGATTTTATTAATTCATAGCCCACTAATGTCGCCCCAAATCAAGTAACCCATCATCAAATAATAGCATAAGGGGTACGCTTTACTTTTTCTCTTTAGGACGACTCGAGTCTTTTGACCTTCTACATGCTTAACTCTCTTTCCAAGAAAGAGATGAAACAAGTTAGAAAACTGAAAATTGAAAAGCTGGACATCATTTGAAATATAATATTCAGGCACCGCGTTCGCAATCCAAGTAAATGGTGCACTCTCTTGTGCCTAATGCAATTTTTTTTTTCTTTTAAATGCTATCCAAACTAATCCCGTTTTATTTTTAGAAAAAATACAAGGGATAATTACAGAAACCTCCCCTGAGGTTTCTGACAATTTCACCTGGCACCCCTCAATTTTCAAAAATTACACAAACCTCCCTTGGTTAACTAAAGTTCCAATAATACCCTTTGAAATCAATCTTTTACCAAAAAAGGTTCATAAAAATAGAAAAACTCATTTGGTTTGACAAATTATTTGAATTTGTTTAGGATTTATGTAGTTGGGTTAGATTTCAATATCTGGCTAAGGAATATCTCTATAAATTTTGGCTTTATAATCCGGTTTCTTTTGGTGGTGGTAACTAATGAAAATGGAGCTGGCATGATATGATAGTAATTCAAATGGTCAAAACCCAATAGATTTTTTATTTTTTATTTTCCTAATTAGTTGATAGTGTTGTACTGGCATTGATAGGATTGTTTTTTGGTTATTAGTGGCGGTGTTCATTAAGTTAGTGGCGACGACGGTGGTACAGTGGTTTAAGTGGTAAAGAAAATGATATTGTTTTATTTTTTCTTTTGTAGATTGAGAAGGGCATTATGGGGTTTTTAATTAAAATTTTTATTAAAAGGGGAGGTCTTGTTACCAAAATAGTAAATGCAAGGGAGGTTTGTGTAATTTTTGAAAAATTGAGAGGTGCCAAGTGAAATTGTCAGAAACCTCAGGGGAGGTTTCTGTAATTATCCCAAAATACAATGCAAATCGAACCTTATATTTGCTTAGGTAAATATTGAAGGGGGATGAGGTTTCAGGCTTCTATAGTAGCATCTCATCTGACAAGTGACCGCTCAATTATTAGAGTAGGTATAGCTTGCTACGTGATGTATTAAAATCAATTACATATTGCTAAATATAAGTTGTAGTCTGTTATTGCTACGTGATAATAAATTATTAATTTTAATACATCACGGTATAATACACATAATACATTGAATACTTTTTTCAATTATTATTCCCTTTAAGCTGTTGAAATTCCACGGATACACTAGTGAAAAGTGCCAAAAACTACTACCAGTGGTGTCAACTATTTGAGAGGTCCAGGTAACGATACAGTCCAGTAGTTCCAAGAATCTGATAAAGACATACAAAGCCGACAGAATTGATAATTCGCACGAGAACCATGCAACACTGCTTCCCTAGGTAAGACTTTAAAGGTGCCAAGGCCACCGCACCAACCCACTGGAATTGGGGCCTAAAGTACCGCGACGCATAACCGCTATGTTTCTTATAGCAATTAATCCAGTAAAATAGGTCTGTCCCTATAGTTTTTACAGGACATTTCCTCTTCCATGTATTTTCGGCGTTTCATCAGTTTTCTGATAAACTTTCAGAAAGAGATTTTAATGCATGTTGAAGTGGATGGAGAGTGGACCACCGAAGCAAAGTACCATCACAAGACCACTACATTCAATATGGGCACACTTCTCCCGTTGTATTCCTTCCCTCAGAACTGAACCTATTCAACACCTTGTTCCATGACCTTCATAATGATAACTAACCATTTCCCTGCAAGGAAGTCGGAGAAAGAACATCTGGCTCATTAGAATTGAGAACTACAACAACAATTGCACAAAAAGTTGCCACCGCCAAACAAGTTAAAAGGGATGATTCGTCAATTTTAATCTTTTCTACAACTGAAAACGCAAAATGATCCACTCGCCAGTCACAACTACCATACCAAAAAAAGAAAAAAAAATTGTAGGATCCCCATGACCGCGGAGTTTGTTACCTGCAGACAAATTAAAGAAACAGCAAAAATATACCTTAGGAACAGGGACGTACTAGGTTAACCATGTGCATAATTAAGCAAACACAAAAATCTTATAAAGGTCTTAATTACAAGCATACAAGTTCCAGATGGGACTTGAGCGGTATAAAGGAAGCAGTCTACTAAACAAACCATGTGCATTGATTATTGAGAGAATCTTATAGCAAAAGCTCCCTGTTGTAATTATTCACAAAGACTATACTAATGAACCCCATAAAGCTGAGAGAACAAAACCTTGGTGAAGTCATACAATATACAATATCAAAGTTTGGGGAAGGCCACAAGCTGCTTCAATAGCATAGTAGTAGTAAGTATGGAACATCGAAAGGATTGTAGAATTTACAAAATTCTTGCTGGGATTGAAGTGGCAAGTGGCAGATCATGCCGTATGGGTAAGATTGACAGCCCTATTCAGTGTCTCAAGAATGCCACTAGCCTTTCTCTTGGCTCTTGAAGTACCATTTTGAACAAGCTGAGAAATTGTACCATAAGTTTTTTCCTCTTCTCTCATTTCCTTCCATTTGGCACGATCACTGAAACATATAGTGTAAAGAATAGCAATGCAGTTCTCCTTGTTGCGAGAACAAGGCGTCTCCCTTATTATACTAAATAAGCATGGAACTGCTTCATAATCTCCCATTTCCTCCACGGCCTTTTGATTGCTTGAAAGCATGGCAAGGATGGCCAGTAACTCATCCACGAGCACTCTATTCTTGATCTTTTTCAGGATCACCTTCACAGCACCATCTCTAACAGTTCTTGCCTTATTCTCATGAAGAATACACAGATTAAAAATAGCTGATGCTACATCCTTCATTGCTAAATGATGCCCCTCATCTAAAAGGTCAATAAGTGGTTTTAGGGCACCAGAGTTTCCTATGAGTGCTTTATTAGAGTCAAGGGCAGATAATGTGAACAGAGCAGCAGCTGCATTGCTCCTTGTTTCTATTGTTCCTGATCTTAATGCATCCATAAGCAGAGAAATAACCATTGGGGTTTCTGCGACAAGCTTCTTATTGTTGTCATGAATGGATAGATTCAAAAGGGTTGTGATTATGTCTTCTTGCAGGTCAGGATGAATGTCGCTTGGAAACTTGCTACGAGATATGGGAAAGAGCAACTGAGGTATTGCATCAACAGATTCACCAAAGAGTGCCCGGAATGAAGGCATCCTTTTAGTCAGCTGCCGCAGCTCTCTAGCAGATTCCTTTTGATCAGACAATGAAGAAGACATCTTTGAAAGCAAAGATATAAAATGATCCCTATCAGCTTCCGTTAGCCCCTCATCCTCAGAATACTGAATAGGGTCTGGCAACTGGAAACCACTATTCTTACACCATTGTGAGATCATTTCTCTAATCAAGTGATTTGGTGTAAGAATAGTATGCGAGAGTACTTGTTGTGTTCGGGGGCATGTCCTATTCCCAGCTTTTAACCATTTCTGAATGAAAGGTCTGTCGTAAGTCTGCAAGATCAATGGTGAAAATCTGAGAACAACATCAGAGAAAATTAAACCACCAAAAAAGAAAAAAGACATTCTCCAAAACAATCACCCTTCAAATGAAAAGAAGAAACTGCAATATCCCTCGCTTTCTGTAAACGTGGCATATCTACAACACCACTACTTCACAAGCAATAGAAACATACAGATTCATCAATTCTGCTGACTGCTGGCTAGGGCACTGAATTTTCTACAAGATTAAGAAATTCATCTTATAGAAGAAATTGTGAACAACACAGAAAATGACAAGTTAGGTGATTTCCATCGTCATTCACTAATCTATCAGACAAAAAAAAAAAAAAAAAAAAAAAAACAAACAAGCTTATTGGAACTAACCGTCGAAATCAAACATATAAACCAAAGAAAAAGTGCTATTTCTGTAAGGGCAATGAACTGATCAATATGTCCACTTTAATCAGCCATGCAGACACCCATATGCCAAATTAAACAAATACCACAAGAAAAAAGTATACCCTGAACTGAACCTAGCTCAATCAAACAAAAGAAGACGGAAAAAAACAAAATTGCCCTTTTATTTTCCTTTTACTCCGGGAGGTGTCAGAAGAAGAGACTTGCCACCTCAAATTCCAGTATCAAGTTTCAATCTTTAGAACCCACAGAGCCAATACAATTATTGCAACCGCTACATCAACTTTGCACACCCCCAAAGACACGAATTCGCCTGAACCCACATGGAATTCAACATATAACTGATAAACCCATATAAAAAAAAAAAAAAGAACGAGGAGGATTAACCTAAAAACTCCAAGAAACCAAAAAAGGAAAGGAAAAAAAAAAAGAGAGAGAGAGCATAATTGGTGGGATACAAACCTGACCAGTGGAGACAATAACAGGATCCCTCATGAGCTCTTTAGAAAGCGGGCAGCGAAACTCCTCAGGCACAGTCACCGCCGAATCATGAAGCTTCAAAGACAAGGATCGCTTAATCTTGAGGTCCTTCAAAGCACACAGCAATCGGTGGGCCCTATCGAGGGCCTCCAAATTAACATCATCAAGATCATCCACCACAATTGCCTTTACTATCATCTGCAACTCCCTCTTCAATTCCATTACCTGAGCCGCCACCGGATCACCATCCCCATCCTCCAATGCCCCACTCTTCGCCATCTCTACCTCAGCAATTAGCGACCCTTTTTCTTGATCTCTCGAGATTTTACACAATCAACCAAGAAAAATGATCAGAAGGAATGTGGGCTGTTAGTATTCCTCTCAAGAATAATAGGATTTTTTTGGTTGCCGCTAAAGGCGAAACAGAATAGTTTGCTTTGCTTCATATTTTAGTGGGCTTTTACTTAGAAGAATAAAACTACTAATAAAATTTCTTTATTTTTTTCCCTTTCTTTTTCTTTAAAGAAAAATTGAAGTGAAGAGAGAGAGCAGAGAGGGGCACTTGGCACTGTGGCGAGTTGGCTAAGTTTAGAAGAAGAATGAGAGAATGGGGAGTGTTAAAATTTGGGATTGTGGCCGTGACTGTGACTTTGTTAATTAAGTGATTTGGTGCTTCACCCGTTAATGGTTAATGGATGTGTTTGTTCGGTCGTATTTTTTAAAAGTATATTTTTTAAATATTTTAAATATATTTTTTAATTAATTTTTTATTTTATAAAATACTTATCAGAAAAAATTTTAAAGTTGTAATAATAATATTTTTTTAAAAAAATAAAAAAACAACTATCTATACAGATTTCTAATTGCACAAAACACACTAAAAGTTCACACACACACACGATGTCTATGTATATGTAAAACAAGACCGTAAATCATAGCATTCAAACGAATGTTCTACATTTAATAATGTTTTTATTTCAAAAAGACTTTAACAAAAAATAATTAAAAGTCCAAACAAAAAACTCATAAAACGAATATTCCTACCATGTAAAACGTAAATTGTTTCTTACAATTGTTAGGTTATGTTCGAATTGTCCATATTTTATTAGAGGAGTTTTAAAAGAAGTATTATTACGATAATTTTTAAAATTGTATGCATGTGATATAAAAATATTGTTGAAAATAATTTATTGAAAAAATATTTCAATTCGAATTTATGGGGAACTATACACCCAGTGTAGTGCGTGGGAAGGGAAGGGACCAACGTGGTCGCAATCAGGGACTCCGTGGCCAAACAGCTGGCATCTACGCGGAATGACTCGTCACCACTCCTCATGCAACCGCCACCCTCCAATCCCATGCTTTACTTTTTGTCCCCTACCAAGATCTGTAGATTTTTTTTTTAATGGATAATTACTATTAGCAGTTAATACTAACAGAGGGAATCATTAATCAGTTTTGACAATGTCAAATACTTGATGTTTATTGAGAAAATATAGTAGTCAATATTGTGATGTTGCGTGTGCTACTATTATATGGACATCATCGATTTTTTTTTTTAAGAAAGAAAAGATGTGATGATTGTCAAAAAAAAAATGTGATGAAATTACGATTTATTGATTTTGAAATAGGATTTTGTTGTATTCATGTAAATATATGGAGCCACTATGCTAAAGGCCCAACGGTCAGGTTCTCAAGTTCTGGGATTAAATCTCACTTGCGATAATTAGAAATTTAAGTTAACAGTGGTCAGGTTCTCAAGTTCTAAGATCAAATTTCACTTACGGCAGTTAGGAATTTAAATTTACGGGGAGTAAGTAGATTTTAGGGAGTCATACTTCTAATTATGCACGGCAAACAGTCTGGTTTTACATGGAGGGGGTTAGGTAAATTTCAAAAAGTCATATTCCCAATTGTGTATGACAAACAGTTTGGAGCTTCATGCACAGTACTGGGAGATTCATCTCACTTGTGTGACACAACAAACATTGTTATACAATAGTAATTAATAAAAAAATGTAAATAAATGAGAATATTCTTTAATAATATATCTCAAAACTGAAATTTCTAGTGATTAACTTCTTGTATACAATCTACTTGGTTCAATTACAAGGTCTACGTTCATGTTGTATTCGTTATTGAGCTACCTATCTTCTAATCAGTAATCACCACACAGGAAAAGATTAATCTACTACACTCTGTGATGTAAAAAAATAATCAAATGAAGAAGTAATACGTGATTGATAAAAAGAGAAAATTTTGCATGGTTTGTATCAAGACACGTGTGATTCGAATGGGTGGCAGGACACATGTCACGTGCAGTGCTGAGACGGGGTCATGCGATTTTAGATTTTCTGTAAATTTTCAGTATCGCTTCATGTCATTCAAAGATTGTAATTTGTAAAATAGGTGCAAAACAGATGTATGATTAATTAAAATAAAATTGCAAGATATTCGTATTTTATTGTTGCCCATGTCACCACAAGATTATAAAATAAGTGTAAAACAAAAGTATATTAAAGTAAAAGAAGTTATTCTATAAAATTTACAACATTGCATGTAATTCATATTTTGATGAATAAGAAGTGGTTAAACTTTGTTTGTTAGTTAAAGAACGTTTTCTTTTATTTGTTTCATTTCACAATTTGACGTGTGAACTCGTGATTCCTTCTAATCAATATCTTTATATCCCTCCATTATTATCATTATAAATATCATTAACGCTACTATAAGTATGAATTTTAACAATTCCTCTCAACACGTATGGTTTAGTAATAGGATAGGTAGTTAATAAGTTTGATAGAATAGTCTTTTGAGAAAATCACAAAGACCCCAATTAATTACTTTTAATTCGGTTGAATGATAGTGATAGTTTGTTTCAAACATCAACAATACGTATCATTATAAATTACTACTAAGGTACATTTTCTTCCTTGATTCCCCTGTGCCAAATATCCCCCAAATTTAGACTTTGACCCAATTTTGTTATTTATGTTGAGATTGCTTATATGAGTATACAATTACAGTAGTCTAAAAATATGACAAATTCACAATTAGGCACAAATTAGAACAGTTATATCAATTGTATTGGTAGATAAATGTCATGACTCATTTCCAGTTGCGCGGTCCCCTGGAAAACTCAACCGTAAATTTGATTTTTAGAAAGTTTTTTAAACTTAAAATGAGCATTTATTTATGGGCGTAGCGTGGAAAGATTTTCCCATTTTTGAGAAGGGATGCGGATTGAGACTACGCTGTTGAACGTAGCTGGCCATTAATGATTTCATGTTCTCAAAGCAATTGTTTTCTTGTAAACCGGAACACATCATTCATTAATCATATGTTGCAGGTAGTTTCTTTTGTTAGTAAATATTCTTCTTGAGCACGGTGAAATGTATATACTCCAGTCCAAGTTAATGCTTGGAAGTTAGAAAGTACATAAGAAAATATTTGATGAACTTGGTATATGAACTTATTTATAAACTTTGTAGTCTAAAAAATGATTAAATAAATATTCTTGTATCAACCTACATATTATGCGACTCCATTTTTTACACTACGATATGCATAGGTAAGATTGTGTGCTCCGTTCATATAAAAAATTTCCCACAGAATACGTATTGTGAAAGCTGACGCTAATTCTCCTAGCATCTGCGCTAGAATTCCTCCTTTTTCCTAATTTTCACGGACCCACTGAGGTAAGGCTTCATAAATTTTAGTCAAAGAAAGTATTTTCCGAAACCTGATCATAACATAAAGAAGAAAGGAAATGGAGAAAGAACCATAATAGATAATCATACATGCCTTGAATGGTTTACTATTACACTGATAAAATACTTTAGTGAATATTTAGTGTTAGGCACACGTTAATTATGACTTGTGTTAGTGGAGAAGCAGCCGATAAAGTTTACCACTAATGGTCAAATTACAGTACAGCTATTTGATAAGCTGTATGGCATTTTTTTGGCTTTGTAAAATTCATGGACGTTTCCTGCCTATCAGACCTTAGGCGGCCAGATGATAGGTTGGCTTTACCCCGTCAAAAAAAAAATAAATAAATAAATACTCAGTAGCAGACAAATTCAGGCTCATGGCTACTATAGACAACGACTTTCCCAAGAAAAAAAAACAAAAACTTCCATACAAAATTTATTTTATCACTTATCTAAAAAAAAAAATTATCACATAATTGTTGCAATTCATGTATCTAGTATAATAATGTGTTTTAATAGAATTATTTTTAAAGAAGGATTCCATAACATTCGTAGTTAAATTACAATAGATTTTTTTATGGTGACTAAGATTACAGTAGAAAAGTGTAAAGAATAATTAAAAAAAAGAAATAGAAAGTCAAACCACGCACCTCTTTATCAGTTAGAGAACAATCATAATGTCGCTCTGAGTAACAGCCACTTCCAAAGAAACCCAATTGGGGTTCGTTACACTAACATTGTTAATTATCCTATGTTTGGGCCAAGTTTAGACAAATTTATGCATTTATCCCTTTATAAACTTCACTTTCTGGTATCACGGACAACGTCTCAGTAACAACGCGTTACATTTTTTACTGGGACCTGTTTAAACAATGCACCTTATTCCGTTATAAACCTCGCTGAGGAACTGTGGAAGTGCTATGCTAATACACATATAATTAACAGCTTATAATTCTTCTATTTATTTATTTTCGATAATTTACTGGAGTTTTGCGTGCATATAAACACACACACACACACACACAAAAAAAAAAGAATAATACTAAATTGTAAATATATATATATATATATATATATATATTGTAGGCGGCACCTTTCTCTAGGAATACCTCAATGATAAGGGGACCGTCACACTTACAAAAACTGTAAGTGTTCTTTTTTACTAAAATAATCAAATTCTTTTTTACTAAAATGAATAATCTCCTCAAATAAATCGGCGTATATTTAAGATAAAAACAAAACTTAATTATAAAAATTAACTACAAAAATAGTTATAGCAAGTCTTGGACATATGGCGGGAACGTTGCAAAACCAGAAGAGCGGTTGTCGCTGTTCTTGGGAGATCAAATAATTGGTGGATTTAAATGCTAGAATGATGGATGATGGGAGCCATGGAGGATCCATCACATTCAGTCCTCGGACGTATGAGGTGGCCGCGGTCCTCCCTCACTCAGCTGCTCCATCCGCCACCTACTACTACTTTTGCCAACTGGGATCACCGTTCGTAGGCAGACAGCGGGGTCCATCAAGTGACGTGTCATCTTTCAGTTCCTGATGGCATCTTCCAAATTGACAAGCGTCCCAACCCCCCAACTCCACATTTGTCTATTTCCTCGTGTACAAATAAAACCAGATAGGATAGTATTATTTGGTGCAGCCTGAGCCAGCCACATAATAATAATGCGGAACCAAAAAATTTTATTGTTTAGTTTCCTTCATCCTAAGAATGGCTTGTTGTACTCAACTAAAATCCAAGATTGAAATTTTTACATAGCAATAAATCTCCATCAACATGGGATGGATTCTCAATTTTCAGGAGTCCAAGAGTAAGGTTAAGTTGCTGACAAATTTCAGAGTTTTAACTTTATCTAAAGTTCGAGACGATATGTAAGCCCATGGCTCTAGGCCTTTTGAATTTGGAGAACACATCAATATGAAACTCAGTGGTCCAATGTTCTGAAATGAAAACTTCTGAAACTGACAAAATTTTCTATCAGATTTCTTTTGAATATATATATATATATTCAAAAGACTCTGTCACAAACGCGAATATTTCACGTGGGACTTTTGAATCTAACATTCTGGTAATAAAAAAAAAAAAAAAAAGGTAATTGGGGTTGATATGGTTACGCAGCATGAAACTCGTTGTGGGCTGGCATGTATACAAAACCGTTTCCATCAGCGTTGGTCCAACCCAATCTATATGGTACTCCGTGCCTATATTTGTCAAATTCACTTCATTTAGGTTGGGCCATTTTTTTAGACCAAACATAGAATCCATAAACCGGAAGATATTTAGACAGACCTGGTTTATGGCCTCGCCGACAAACTTTGTGGTATAAAAGAGTGCCATGTAAGTATACAGATGTATGTTAATATAAAAAAGTGATATAATAATACTTATATAGCTTTATTTTAAATTACAAAGTGTACAAATGAAATCGTGGACTAAATCCATTTAAAAAATTTCCCTATAAACCAATGCCGCTTGAGAGTCGAAATAGAAGGTCACAGTTGTTTGGCTATACGCCTTGCTGGATCCCGGGATCAAAATCTTTTGTTTTAAACGAAAATTCACACACACACTTAGCACTTATGGTCGCTGAGACCTTTACAGCATAATTTGATGACTGATGATATATTTATTAAGTGAAATTTGCTCTGAAGTCAATTCAAAATTAAGCTAAGACAAACCGATGCATTTCTTGACGGAAAAAATATTTAAACCAATTACCAATGTTAAATTGCGAAGTTTTTAGAGTGGTTTGTAAGGAATTGTACAATGACAAGCCTCATTTCAACTTTTACTAGCAAGTAGGAAAAGAGCACAATAAATCTGAAAATTTGCTTTAAATTTGTAGAAGCATATTACCATGATTTTGCTGATTTGTTACCTCAACTACAAGAATGAGATCACACAGTTTCTTTTGTATTTCATTTTTTTTTTTTTACAAATATTTTTTGGATTTCCATATTTATATGTTATCTTTTGGATTATTAGGTTCATTTTTCTTTTTATGACGGGATTTTATCTAAAATTTTCAAATTCTTTGACGTATTTCCTAAAATGAAGAACAACAATAGAAATAGCTTAAAATTTAAATGGGAAATGACTCCGTCCACCAAAAGAATTTGATTACTTAACCCGCTGCCACGGGATAAAAGAAATAAAGCCAACAAGCAACTGAAAGCTTAATGGGCTCCCGTAGCGGGCCCGTCCAGAGACAAACCAAGAATAGCCAAATCAGAAAAATCTTTGATAGATCTTGGGCCAATGCAATGTAAGGGAGAACGCATGGGAACATATAGATATTTAGCCCACGAAATCCATGAATCATTTGTAATTTTAAAGTTGTGAGTAATCCAGGTCGAATCCAATTTGGATCCAGGCTCAGCTGTCAAGTAGCATGTATAGTAGATCACGACGAACGATCCATTATAGTACGTTGCACCCATTTTTTGAAACCAATCATACAATACAAGACAAATGGATAACCAATCTCCCTTTGGCTTGTAATTTACTAATTACGTGAGAGTACTATAGTAATGAAGAGTTATATAAAAAACATGACAAATTTAGCTTTTATTGAAACTTTACTTGCTTATAAAAAATTTAACATTTTTTGGAGTGAATTAGGTGATATAAAAGGTTATCGTAACAGTGTAGCATTGTCCAGTGTAATTTAAACTTGCATCCCATTTCAATCAACCAATTTAAAAAGAGCAACTCATCATGGACATCCAATTTTGCTCTATTGAACTTTTGTCTTTATTTGGTCAAGCAATGTTTTGTTATTTAGAGACCTTCGACTAAATTTCTTTAATGTGACAAATACATACTTGTCGATTTAAGTTCGCTAACCTTCAGTTCACAAGCTAAAAAGAATCTTGCATTTGTGATGTTGTTTATAGAGAAGAAACATTCTAATAAGTTTTTGTTTGCAGATCGGAATACACATACCAAAAACATACTATATAAATGGCTGCAATAGAGGTGTCAGATAACCTCTGGTTTTTGAGCAAACAAACACCGACCATTCATTAGTATAATCTTAGTTTAACCAAGAAATTGAAAGATGTTAATAAAGCTGCTAATCCAATTAATTACTATAATTCAGTGACATGTAATACAGAAAAAGGCAAAACATGAAAAAGCAGACCATCATCACGACAACATTTTATAAGAGATAATTGATGCTTTCTTTCGTTCTTGTATGCTCGTTAAGGTTCACTCTTTCTTTTTTGTTTTTGTTTTGTTTTTTTTTTTTATTAACTTAGCTGCTAAGTATTTTTATTTTTTAAGTGCAAGCCTTTAGGAATCTCAATTATACAATAGGGATATGCTAATGCCCCATGTTGTAGTAGGTACCTGACGAGGCTTAGGCCAACAAAGCAGCTTCCAATTTGTATTGTGATTAGATTACTTGACAAAGACAAGGTAACAAAAACTGTACCTATAATTGCAACAGATCAAGTTTTTATAGCATTAGATCTGTTTGTTTCTACGGGGTTAGGACATCAGAAGACAGAAAGAAATCTAATATCCAAAAGGGTTTCTTCCATTAATTAGTAATGGGGTGGTGTTGTTTTGTTTGAGGACTTTTGAAAGGTGACATTAAATTGGAAGGACATGTCCTTTTCAGGCATTCTTGTTGGTTTTCTTTAATTGATGGAACTGTATGAGAAATTAAACACTATTGTCAAGGACTAATCTTAAAGCTTCACTAGCTAGCTGGGAATATGGGTTAAAGGGGACTTGATTTTTATAATTTTCTTTTTAATTTTTTGGATTTTTAGGGGAGGGTCACACAGCATTTCCGGTCTTCTGAGACTAATCACATTGACATTATCGCACTTGGCCAGTGAAGCCCGTCCCAAAGATACATAATGACTTGAACTATCTTGCAACACTGTGAACACTCGGAGCAAGCAATTTATTGAACGAGATTAATGCTATCTTTATAATTGATTGCATAAGACAGTGACAGATACAGGATTTCAAGTTTCCTGGTCAGCTGTGGAATTTTTACTAGGCGGTGGTTGGATCTTGACCAAAATTGAATTCATATTTGCTAACTACTGCCCAATCAATCTGGTGTAATTTATCAAAGAAACCACAAATCATCTCCCATGTGACGTAAAGAGTAGTGGTTAATGATTTCTTTTCCGTTGTTCAAATTGTTTGTTAGTAGTAAGTTTCTCTTCTAATTAGTAGTTGAACCTTCTCGGAATTTCAGTATTTTACCATTTTCTATATCCCTATTCTGCCTTTTCTTTGCACGTGGTGCAGGATTGACAAGATTATTGGAGTTGCAAAACTCAACTGATGCAAGTCAGAAAATCAACAAAATCACTTAAAATTTAATATATCACTAAATTATGACACTATCCTAGAAGAAAGGATAGGTTTGAGGGTCGGCAAAAAGGTTGATGCAACTTAAATATATGAGGAAAAGTTAAGGGAAATGATTAGTCATGGAAGAATGCCGGGTCAGCCATGCATTCTGTGATTTTCTTTGAAATTTGACTCTGTGGTCTCTATTCGAAGAAGGATTCTTGAGGCAGAGCTGCTGCCACCATGAATGCTTTTGCATGGATTTTGTTTGTGCAACTTGAAATATATTAGACAAAGTGGACATTTATCAGTTTATAGTATACCTTCATTTATGAATCATCGCCAGAGAAGCATTCTATATCTGAAACATAGCTAACAACAAAAGCACGAGGACTTGGAATGGAAAAGTTCATTTCCTGCTTGTCCTTTTTGCACAACGTACAAAACTAGCTAGCTCACATCTTTCCTGGCCTTTCCAATTTGTATGATAAAAGGGGAATTGGAATTTCGAAGCTGTGACCTTTGTGCAATTAAATAGGATTTCCCTGTTGCATTCATAAGCATAATGCCCGGCATGGAATTTTCCAACTTTATATTCATAATGGTTAAGCGGCGACTTGAGTTCACTGGAGCTGCAGGAAAATGGAAACAATCAGCCAACAATTAGCAATCCTAGCATATTGCATTTCATTAAAATATGGGGATGGTTGGTGATGCATGTTTCTGTGTGCTACTCTTTCTTAACAGATGGCGCCTGCTGATTTTGAGGCATAGCCCGGATGAAGGTACTGGTGTCTCTTTCTTGGCCATGTATTGGGATTCAGTGATCGAAAGATACACCATGTCCAATTGTTCACGGGTCTAAGACTGATCTTTTGAAATTTACTAATCAAAACTAAATCCAAAACTGTATCACAGAGATTTTATGCTGGATATAGCTCGAAACAATCCCAAACAATTTGTCAATAGCTCGATTTTGGTCGACCCCTACTAATTTTGTGAACCATTGTAGACCCTGATTTCTTTCGCATGTTTACTTCACTTGTGGATACCTCTTTAGATTTAGAAACGATAGTTACCTTCCCTTGAAGTTTGACAATTGTTTATACCGACATTTCTTGCCATATCTCTTGCTAATGACATCAAAATAAAATTTTCAATGGGATGGCAATTTTTTCTTCTCAATATCTTAAATTGACACATTACCAAATTTTTGTCCTTATACAGATATGAAATCCTAACATTTTAAATTCCATAAATAATCAACCCCCAACGCGGTTCCTTTACTTGGTGTCCAAAGGCCGGGAAACATCTGTGGGAAATTGTGGAATTTAATGCCAATTCTCTTCCTCAGAAAAAGAGCTGAGTAATTACTGATTTTTTTTTTTAACGTATTACCCGACCAAAACCGGTTTAACCGGAGAAGTTGGAAATTAATGCAATGATGGACCTGCCCAGAACCTGCCCAGAACACCTTAACGATTTTTTTTTTTATCTTTATTCAAGAAGACAAAGGGAAAACAAAAAAATGAAAACGAAAAATCCGTACTCGTTGATAATTGTAATTTAATACGTTCCATGTCATAAACGAATGCAAAAAATCTGTACAAAACTAATTTTCTAATTAGACTAATTAATAGTTAATCAACTTTGACTTTAAACCAAACAGACAACTTCTGTTGACTCTAATCATTGTGAAATAAAAAAATATAAGCCCTTCTATTTTACTGGGTAATTGAGGACCGAAAAAAGAAGCAACGGTTTTTGTAGTTTGATTAATCGCCAGATTGTGTGGTGCAAAGTCCAAAGATCATCAAAGACTTCATCCTTTATACAGCAATGAAAGGAACCACTTACATATGCCGCAGGGGTGAAGTATAATGCTAAACGAAAAAAGTCACAAGAAAGCTGATCATCATTCATGGAAATAGATTACTAACACATATTTTCGTTAAATTCACAAATACAAATTAAAGGGCTTTTGCTTATATATTTCAATGGTGATAATTTTCGACTACTATTGAATGGTGGATGGCAACAAAATTGTACATACTTGAGTGGAATAGAATAATATGGACGGCCGTAATTTCCATGACACCATTTTTTTTTTTTTTTTTTTTTACGGCAAAAGCTTTACCAAATCCATAAAATTTGTAGTTACAGTATCCGCCTGCAAGAAAGTGGTGAACTGTGAAACAACAGAGCAAATCGAGAAACCAAAAAAAGAATTCGAGGCTTGTACGTTGTGCTTAAAGCATAGATGGCGCTGTTGTGGTAATTTCCAGATTTCAAAGTAGACTGGACGTTTTTTGGCGCTTGGACGTTCGAGGCCCGGCAATGACCAGTTAATCATCCTCTCACCTCCCCTGTTTACGCCGGTGGGCTTAAGGGTTCACAATTTCCATTTTTCATAATTTCACAATTCAGATTTTAAGATAAAAAAATGAAAAGACGATATTGAATTAATAAGGCTAAATTTTAAATGAGAAATAACGTTGTTTGAGTGAAAAATAGTAGTAACATTATGCTTCAATAAAATTACACTTTCATTCATCGTAATTATACCAACAAAGTTACATCATCATTCAGCATAATTATACCATAATTATATACAATTACACATTGTTCAAATTATATGAAATAAAAAGGAACTAAATTTTGAGACTCCGAACTCGATTGATGGTGCTCAGAAAGAAGAAATTACCCTAAGCTTAGGAAGGGGAAAAAATGTGTAGGTATCTGTTTGGTTGTACTAAAAATTTTTTCTACTGCATTTAATAGCTCAAAATATTTCTCTGGGTAAATTACTTTTTAATTTTGTTATATGTGATAAAAACTAACGCACAACTGAGTGTAAATTATTTTAAAACAATTTAGGGGTGACATTAACAGATTTAATACAGATCGTTTTAGCTTACAAATTTGAACTTATTTTAGTATTCCTTTCTCGTTTTGATTCTTTTGAATCCCTTCATTGCGAGCCTCATTGTACCGAAGCCATTATTACAAAAACTTTAGTGCTATCCTCAACGCATTTTTAATATAATTCTTTGTTATTTGCTTTATACCATTGGTCAAGAGTTCAATATACTTTTCTTCATTTTAGTCTTGTCTTATTGCCTTAGCAGAAAAAAAAAGAAAAAAGTCTTGTCTTATTGCGTGCTAATAATTTTAAGAATGAAAAAAAAAATGAAACACAAGGAACAACTGCATCCAAAATTTCAAATTATTATTCAAACAAAAGAAAATTGTCAAGAAAAAAAGAGCAATCAAAAAACAAATTTTCAAGTAAAATGAAAAACATTTTAGATTCAACCAAACAGACCCTTAACCTGCTAGAAACCAAAAAGGTCAAACAAATCGTTCGTTTTTCGGCTATATAATCTCGTTGCTCCCCTCCCTTTTTCCTTCCCCCTTCCTTTCCTCCCTCCCTTTTGCTTAACTTTCCAATACTTCCCTCTATTTCCTGCAAATTTATAGTTTAAGTGAAAAATAATTGATGGATAAAGAATATTTTCTGAATACTGGAATTCAACCGCCGCTCCAATTTGAACCCACAATGCATGCCTGGAATAATTTGACCTCAGCTCATGAGCTTAATTGCTCGCCGTCAGACAGCCACACTTCATCTTGTTATCCCAATTGGGACAAACAAGCTTATCATCATAATGCCCAAATGGAGTCGGCTTTGACCTCAATGGTTTCATCTCCGGTAGCCCCCAATTCACCCCACGCCCTTGCACTCCGAGAATTAATTAGAAAACTGAACTCCGGCGAGATTCCGGCAGCCCCTTCTTGTTATACTACACCGTTGAACTCACCACCTAATCTACAGGTCCCAAATTTGAGAAACTCTATGCCCGTGAACCCAGCTGCCGTGCCTGCCCTCTCGGTTGCTGATCCAGGATTTGCCGAGAGGGCCGCTAAGTTTTCGTGCTTTGGAAGCCGTAGTTTCAACGGCAGGACAAGTCAGTTCGGACAAAATAATGTCGAATTGCCAATAACCATGGGGAATGGGAAGTTGCCGAGAGTTTCAAGTAGTCCTTTACTTAATAAACCAGGTGGATCTCCATTTGCAAACAAGAATTTAGGTCAAACCCAGATGGAAATGAGGCCTGCCAATGGCCTAGTTCCTGCTTCTGATAAAAGACTATCGAATAAATTGCCTACCGCATCTGGTGCCAACTCTAATGAGGAGTCGTCTGTATCTGATCAAGTGCCAAGTGCCAATGAATTAAATTCCAGGAAAAGAAAAGCAGTTGCCAGAGGAAAGCCCAAGGAAGATGCAACAACTCAAGCAGTTAATGCTAATAAGGTATTGACGATAAAAACAATAATAATAATAATTATCTCACCCCCTTTTTTGTGTATCTTTAATTGTGAATGTGATAAATTTGGGAGAAATTTTAATTTCAGGAAGCGGAACCTGATGCTGACGCAAATGCGAAGCGATCCAAGCTGACAGAAGTTAATGTGAGTGAAAATTGTGGTGTTAAAACTGAGGATGAAGCGAAAGGCAGTGATGATAACAAGGCGAATCAAAAACCTCCAGAGCCACAAAAGGACTACATTCATGTTAGAGCAAGAAGGGGTCAAGCAACAGATAGCCATAGTCTAGCAGAAAGAGTAAGCAGTACATCCAATTCCTTGGAAACTATTTGGACTACGAATTTGCATCTTGTCATTGGACACTAATTGCATCTTTTATGTATTGATTAGGTTCGACGTGAGAAGATCAGTGAGCGTATGAAACTTCTCCAAGATCTTGTACCAGGCTGCAATAAGGTGCCTAAACCGAGTTTGCATTCGGAATTTTATTTACATTTACAGTGTAAAAGGATGATTAGGGATAATCAATAACATGGCTTAGTGAATTCTTATCTAGGTGACCGGAAAAGCCCTTATGCTTGATGAGATCATAAATTATGTACAATCATTGCAACGCCAAGTTGAGGTAAATGAATTTTGGTTAGCCATCCCTATGCCGATTGTTATGCATCAAAATGCGTTTCATCCGCTAATGGATCTTCTTATACATTTTTCTGTAGTTCCTATCTATGAAGTTAGCTTCAGTCGATCCAAGACTAGATAACATGGACAATCTCTTATCTAAGGATGTAAGTGAATGGTATCCTTCATTTAATTAAGGTTGTTACGTTCTAATACTTGATTTACTAAACTAAGATTTATGTGTGCCCTTCTGAACTTTCAGGTTTATCAACCAAATGCCTCTTTGCCTCAACCCCTGTTCTCAGTGGATTCCTCAGAACCAGCTCTCTATAAGAACCAGCCCCAACAAGGTCCGCAATCACACAACAGTGGCTTAGTGGACTACGGAGATACATTATGCCACGACTTAGGACTTCATTTACCTCCTCTAGATGCACTCACTGACGGTATACCTCAGGTGATCATCTACAGACAATTATGTGGTTCATGTCACTAGAAAAGGGGAAATTTTTGTAAGAAAAAGTTTGGACATTTTTTTCCGTCATTTAATCCTCTTCATCAATTATTTCAGTTCCCTCCTTTCTGCGAGGATGACTTGCAGAGCATTGTTCGGATGGGGTACAGCCAAATTCCCGACAGGGAGGCAGCACCCTTCTATTCACAAACCTTTCCTGGTAAGATGAAAAGGAAAAGAAATTACTATAATTGTGGGTTTTGGTATTGTGTTTTTCTTTCTTGGTTCTTATAGAGAGTTAACTTATATTGCAGTTGCAGACCAAGCGTCCCACATGAAAATTGAGCTTTGATTACCATTCACTTGTCTCCGAGTTCTGACTCATGGCCTGGAAGGACGAGGCTAATGTACATACGAAGAGATTTTGTAGATCAATTTGTTTCTTGATGAATTTGCTGCCAGCCATTTAGGTCTAATCTCTGGGGAAACTTGTCCTCTATCTATCTTCTTCCTTTTTATTTGTTTCTCTCAATTAGTCATTGATAGCCTTGGAAGATTTTTTTTTAGGGCTGAAGTATGAGTATATTTCTTGTATAATCCCAGGGAAATGTGTATTCTGGTGCAAAGTAATGCACCATCATTTGTAATATATATTCTTGTACAAGCAATGATAATCAAATTTTCTTGAGCTTTCATCTTCCCAAAAGTGGATGTATCAACCAGTCCTTCATTAATCAAATCCAACAAGATTGAAAGCAAGTAGGTGGTTGCATCTTGTGAACCACATGGCAAGGTGTAATTACGTGGCATATTAATACTAATAAATTATCATTGAATATTGTAATGTATGATTTACTATTTCATTATGTTGTGATAAATTATCGATTTTAGTATGTCACGAGACAATATATATATTTTATTTTATATTGATAATTTTTTTTTTTGGGGTAAATGACAAGACTGTTCGATGAAAAATATTTATGAGATTTATATTCGGTTGGTGTCAAAGTTGCACCCTGTCAAATCGCGTTTTCTGTTGGTTATGATTTTTCACTGATGTTGTTGTAAACAGCTGTATAAGTGGGCACCTTTGCTCCTCCTCTTCACAAAGTCTTAATACAAATGATTAAGCTTGGGATTAACTTGAGATGGAGTCAACCGTAATTTATGGCACATTTTTTGGGCTGCTTTAATAATTTTCACTAGTCTTAACCAGAGAGAAACTTCTGCTCTCCTTTTACTGTGCAGCAGAAGAAAATAAGCCAATCAAGTATGGTTGGAACTATTCATTTGCACAATATACAAAAGAAAACGGCATCAAAAGAATCCCAGGTTGGCAATTGGTGAGATTCTGACTAGACCCAATGAGTCTTGTTTCGGTTTTATATTCTTCATTTCCTTTTCTAAAAAGTATTATGAACAAGAAAAGGTTAGTGGAGTTCAGGTATGAAAAGATACCCCTTGGAATATAAATTAATAGTTAGATGGGAGGCGACTATTAAAAATCAAGTTTTTATGTTTAACAAAAGATTTCTCTGCGTTGCGTTGCAGCTTTACATATTTTATTTAGAGTTTGTATTATTGGACTCCTGATCAGTGTGATGCAATTATCAGAAAGATTCTTTGGGATAATCTTTTACAAGGAAGAGTTAAAGAACAAATTATTATACTATTGAAGTTGTTTAAGTGATGGACTTGTCGTTTAGCGAAAATTAAACAAGAACCGATAATGTAAGTGTATCAATAATTTTGTATCTGTCAATTATTTGCTCTGTATATCACTCTCATCGCCTTTTAAATCTGAACAACTTATCGGTTCGATCATCCCCTGATCATCTTTTCTGAAAACAAAGCCAAATAAGTGAAGGATTAGGCAATTTCAATTTGCACCAACATAAACAGAAGTACAAGAAACAAGCTGCAAATTGGATAAAAAATTACTAGAGTTTTGGCTACTGTAAATAGGATTAGGCTTTTCATTTTATTTTCACTTGTAATCATTTCATTGAGAGTTCGATTAGCGGTCTCCTGACCAGGTGGAGCAAGCCATCGCTCCGGCTGCAGCTCGTTCCTACATATTCAGGCCGGCAGCTAGTAGCACAAGTGATCGAGTCTGAATTTTAAAAAATTGACCTCATGGGACAAAACATACAAAAATATCTCTATTAAGAAGTATTATTTGACTCTCATTAGCTTCAAGGTAGCTGGCAAATATCATGCGGCCCTTGTCTCGTTAGGATTTTGTCTATTCAACATGGGCAACAAGTAGGGAACATATTCCTTTGTATATTTTAGTGCGTGAAAATCAACAGTCTTCATGCAGAGAATGAGGTGCGGGTTTGGTTTCATTTCAACTTTTCATCTTGTTATTAATTTGATTAATTAAAGGAAAAATAATTTGTCGTTTTTACGCTTTAGAATGCAACTGGGTTTCATTGCCTGTACTCGCCAATCACCGCAAGTCACGTTAAAAATAATGAAGATAAGGAAGACTCAAGAAGATATATCGAATCCGCAGTATTAAAAGATGAAGCTAACACAGTAGGCAAAGTCAATTAGCCCTGGGTCATAGGGAATGAGAAAGAACAAATAGGAATAGAGACTGAGAGATGTGGGTAAATCTTTTCTTGCACGTTATGTTGTTGGGGGTACACTTCGCTGCCGTTTGGGATTTGCTTCCTCAAAACGCAATTGGTGCAACTATTTTTGGCCTCAGAGTCACCAATTAAATTGTGAACTGATTATTGCTCCAATTTTGCGAAGTCTAACTCAACCACCAGATAATGGTGAAAAAGGGTGATGATATATGTAAAGATATGAATCAATTCGCAATAAATTCACAATATTCTCAAGAATGATGGTATATATCAATCTAATGGGTTGAAAAGACTTGGGACTTAGATGAACTTTTTCAAGACTCTCTACATTCTTGTAGGTCCAATATCTTCCTCTTTAATTAGAAATACTAAAACATCATAAGTAACCCACAAGAAGTTAAGTAAAGAGTATACATCACTAGACACAAGAAATTAAATAAACAAAGTAGCAAAAATAAACTTCTTGCTTCTCTTCACCTTATCCACTTTAATCGTTATGATACACCTTAGTTAGGGAGAAATAAAACACAGACAAAAAGGAGGGCCATCGAGATAATGTGCTTTGCCAAACTTGCCAGTGCTTCTTCACGTCTTTTAAGTGCGTTTGGAAGGAAAATCAGTATTTCATTGTCCTTCATTCTTCCCCTTTCCATGGACAATCTTTTTTGCTGCTTCTAATATTTGTTAGTAGGACGTAACTCTCAACATGTATTTCTTTCATGTCTTCCCATTCCCGACTTAAAATAGTGGTTATATTAGCTATAATAACAGTTGAAAAATCCTCACAGTGCTCTTTGATTATGTTTGTGTGATACAATAACTACCAATCAGAGGATTCCTGCTAACTAACAGAACGTGTACAACGAGAAAGATTGATTCTTGGGCATTTGACACAAACAAGCAATTCGATTTTGCTGTTGCGGTGCTTAGATTTGATATTATGCACGCACTCATCAACACTTCAGTATTTTCATTTGGACATTTTCTAGACTCTGTTTGTTCACTTGTGACAACAATTTTCATGGTAGCTGAAAACCTACGGATAATATTTGTTGTAATTCGATCGAATCTTCAGTTCTAAAAATTTGAGAGGAAATAACAAAAATGTTAAAAATCCTATGGATCTTGGAAATCGCAAGGACTTATCCTTAATTTTGCATAGAGAACACAACCTAATAAATCTTCTTCACAGATCCATTTGGAAATTCAGTTTTAATTGAGTTGATGGGAACTGGAATTCGTGGGCTTATAGGAAGTACCGACCCATTGCTGGATTTCTGTCAAACTCACTAGATCAAAACCACGCAAGCAGGCCACATTTCAAAATTATCAAAGCCTTAAACATTTTACTTTTCCAGATTACCTCCACTGGCCCACTTCAGAACATTAAACTAATCAAGCCTAATTAGTTTTTCTTTTGTTAAACTAATCACAGCTTATCAAATTGTCTATGCTATCCAGCCCAATTATAATTTGAACTTCGTACCCTACACCACCCAGACGGCCCACTTTCTTTTTGGTCGCAGACGAAAGAATCGGCTCTGAGACAAGGTATCAAATTTTGTTCACCCTCCAGCAAACCACAGGGCTAAGCCTGCGGTGGTGGTGGGCATGTCATGTTTTTTAATGTCACTAGTAGAACTTTTATGTTGGCCAGTAATTTGAATATTTTCAAAATTGATCTTATTTATCAAGTGTAAAACAAAGCTTAATTAACAATTTTGCAATTGGTCATATCATTTTAATTTTGGAATCGGAGTTATATGAAACATAACTTTCTCTTTCAGGCACGAATAAAAGTGTAGGCATATCAAAAGTTTTTATTTTATTCTTTTCGATTTAAAAGATATTGTAACCAGCTTGTAAGACATTTTTATTTTATTCTTTTCAACCTAAGAGAGATTGTAACTCTCAAAGGGAGGAAATTGCACCACAGCAATCGTGTAAGTTACTAATTCAAATAGCATGATATTATAGGAATACTTTCATGAAATAAGAACGATTAATCATGTATGCAGTGCCTCAGTGACATCACGTTGTGTTTATACTTATCAAATTTTAGTCATTTTTCTAATTTTCGGAATAAATTAAATAAATTTTAAAAATTGTGAAGTTAACATGTTAGTCTCTTGTTAATGAGATTGCTCACTTGTGGGGTGGAAATTGCCATGGAGCTATGGGTAAAGTATCGGGTTCCCGGCCCAGACTAGTAGGAGCGTGGTTGAAATAGGCGCGTAGATTTTCAAACCCAGCCGCACATGGCCTGTTTCCTTCGTCAAATTACCATAATACTCTTACTCGTACCATTTTAATAGTGATTAATAAGTGATAATTCTGCACTAATTACCTTGCTATAAATATTTTCACTTAAATTTAACTTGCGCTTAACTCTGTTTCCTTCATACCCTTCTTTCTTTTTCCAGCTTTCTCATCCCCACCTTTTCTCCGGATCCAACGCCCGCCGGCCGCCCAAAAACACGCACAACACACACTACTCCGGCAATGCATCACCAATCAGAGATCTGAAACTGCTATCCATATGTCTCGGCCTCCCAACTACGAGTTTCAGGAATGGTGGAACAAACAACAAAGGCAATATTATAACGATAACGATAACGATAACGAACTTTTTACTTCCCTTGAAAACCCTAGCTTCTTGACGGTTGAGATCGCCAGCCCTCACTCCGATCGTACGGTCGAGAAAGAGCGTAGTCGCAGCGCGCGTCAGCTCTCCTGGATTTACCTTCTCAAGTTTCAGCAAATCGCTAATTATATTGCTTTTCTTACCAATGGATTCGTTTCTATTCTCCGTACGGCGAATCGACGCGTGGCGGCTTCCAATACGACGCCGCATCGCACGCCATCGAAGCTTTATAGGATAATTAAGGCGTTTTTGATTGTTGTAGTTACGTTATTGGTGTTTGAGCTTATTGCGTATTTTAGAGGATGGCATTTTAGTCCGCCGACCGTGGTGGACGCGGCGGAGGTGGTGGACCTGTTGGAGTATTTGTATGCAAAGTGGTTAGAGATTAGGGGGAATTATTTGGCGCCGCCGTTGCAGGGCTTGACGAACTTGTGCATTGTGTTGTTCTTGGTACAGTCGGTGGATCGAGTGGCCTTGGTGCTTGGTTGTGCCTGGATTAAGTTCAGAGGATTGAAGCCGGTGGCAAAAATGGAGTATTCGTCATCCGACGTGGAGAATGCTGGTGCCGCCAATGCTGAGGATTATCCCATGGTGCTCGTGCAAATTCCAATGTGCAATGAGAGGGAGGTAAGAAGATGTAGGTTTTCAAATCTCCAGTGCAAATATTTTTAAACTCGGGCTAATTATACAAGATATTAGTTCCTTGTATCCACCAGCATTCGCTTCTTAGTCTCTTGTATCCATCCGAAACACTTTCATTCGGTACATTTCCTGGATTCACTGTTAATGTATGTATGTATTGATAAGGCTCAAGAGTAAAAACAGTTTTCTGACTGGAAAAATCAGGTTTGTTTGCATAGTTTAACGTTATTCGTTTGACTACTCAGGTCTATCAGCAATCCATTGCGGCAGTTTGTATCCAGGATTGGCCTAGGGAGAGAATGCTTGTGCAAGTTTTAGATGATTCTGATGATTTGGATGTTCAAGCCCTCATTAAGGCAGAAGTACAGAAGTGGCAACAAAGGGGTGTGCGCATAATATACAGGCATCGACTTGTTCGCACTGGATATAAAGCGGGGAACCTCAAATCTGCAATGAATTGCGAATATGTGAAAGACTATGAGTTTGTAGCAATCTTTGATGCAGACTTCCAGCCGGCACCAGACTTCCTGAAGAAAACAATTCCTTATTTTAAAGTAATTCTACTTCCGTTCCATGTCTTTAAAGCAATCAAAGCAGCTTGAATAGCTCGTAAATTATTAAAGAAAGTGATTTCAATTTGGAAATATTTTTGTGTTCAGATTAGGTTGATATTGCCTGTAATGTGTCGGGTCCCTGCAAATTCTTTTTCTAGCAAAAACTTTGCACGACTAGTACCCTAGTTTCACCAGTGAAGTTCATAGTTTTGTCATGTAAAGCACATAAAAGTTTCTTCCAATCAATGCTCAGTGCACATGCTATGGATACATGCTGCCTCAATGATCTGATTCTGATCAATTGATTAATGAAGGTGGGGAGATGACATCACTGAAAAATATTGGTAACATAAATTTGTAGTCTTACAGAATAACCATCGGTTGGCTAAGAGTTTGTAATTTGAGAAGTTAAGATTACCCTTTTTTGGCTTCTAATGTCTTCTTCTGCATTCTTGAAGGGTAATGATGATCTGGCACTTGTCCAGACAAGGTGGTCATTTGTGAACAAGGATGAGAATTTGCTGACGAGATTACAGAACATAAATTTGTCGTTTCACTTTGAGGTGGAGCAACAAGTCAATGGTTGGTTCATCAATTTCTTTGGTTTTAATGGTACTGCTGGTGTTTGGAGAATCAAGGCACTGGAGGAATGTGGTGGCTGGTTGGAGCGAACAACTGTTGAAGATATGGATATTGCAGTGCGTGCTCACCTGTGTGGATGGAAATTCATTTATTTGAATGATGTTAAGGTCTGTGAGCTATTAAATTTCTGCAAACTTTCTTGTTACATTTTGTAATGGCAATGAGATAAACAAATTTTGATAAATGTATTTTAGTGCCTGTGTGAGCTCCCAGAGTCGTATGAGGCATACAAGAAGCAGCAACACCGGTGGCATTCAGGTCCAATGCAATTGTTCCGTCTATGCTTTCTTGACATACTTCATTCAAAGGTAGTATTATACATATGGTTATTGCACTTTCTTGCGAGTCTTAGTTTTAGGTTTAAACCGATGATTCATTAAGTAGTTATGAATCTTTTTCTGGTCAAAAAGGTTTAAGAATTTAAATAAGTAGGAACCTTTTGCTGGCAAAAAAGGTTTAAGAATTTAAATAAGTAGGAAGTGGAAAATGATTAGTGGATTGGGTTGGGAAAAGGACTGGAGAATGTTTTGCATCTTTATTCTCGTGACTTTCTCAGGAGGCTTCTACTGATATTCAGCCATAATTTTTTATTTTGACTTTTGCCATTGGGGTAAGGTTTTTCCTCCCTTGGTAGGGTCAGAATGCAGGATGAAGGTTGAATTATTATCTTTGACATTTCTCCAGCAAAACTTCTGCTTGGATGTGTTATTCTCAAATTTATATTAACTTCCTGACTGTTTATTCCTAAAGAGATTGGAATGGAATTTAAGATATATTTTCAAAAGCATGAAGCAGTGAACCAAGCTGGATAATTATTCAATGTTCAGAAATCATAAGTTTTCATTAAAAGCATCTTATATTTAATGGAAATCCAGTCTTTACAAGCTTCAATCTGACACGTGTTTTATATTTCAGGTGAGTGTGGCGAAGAAAGCCAATATGATATTTCTTTTCTTCCTTCTGCGGAAGCTTATACTGCCCTTTTATTCATTCACTCTCTTCTGCATTATTCTTCCACTGACCATGTTCCTACCAGAAGCTCAGCTACCAGCTTGGGTGGTTTGTTATATCCCTGGACTTATGTCTATCCTGAATATTCTTCCAGCCCCACAGTCATTCCCATTTATTGTGCCATACCTTCTATTTGAGAACACCATGTCTGTTACCAAATTTAATGCCATGGTATCTGGGCTGTTTCAATTGGGAAGTTCTTATGAATGGATAGTTACCAAGAAATTAGGCAGGTCATCAGAAGCAGATTTAGTTGCCATAGTTGAAAATGAGTCCAAACCTTTAGTTGGAAGCAGTGGTCTCCACCGATCCTCCTCTGAATCAGGACTTGCGGAGCTTAACAAATTAGAGATGACCAAGAAGGCTGGAAAGGTCAAAAGAAATCGTTTGTACAGAAAAGAATTAGGTCTTGCATTTATTTTGTTAACTGCATCTGTTAGAAGCTTGTTATCTGCCCAGGGCATTCACTTCTACTTCCTGTTATTTCAAGGAGTCACTTTTCTGGCTGTTGGTCTTGATTTGATTGGAGAGCAGGTAAGTTGAATTTCTTATTGATCCCATCCACTATGTTGGCGGTTCTGCTTTGAAATATAGGCTGTAATGAGTAATTTAGAGCCCTTGGAAGCCATATTTTGAAGTTCAATACATAGTGATTATTACATTCATTATACAACTACGTCCCATGTTGAAGCACTTCATTTATCCCGAGATGTCCTGGTATTATTGATGTAATATATTTGCTCGACTAGAAGATTGTTGTTAATGCTACTGTCAGAGAGTAACGCAGTCTTTACTGCTTGTGGAGATTGAAAGAGCTCAAGTGTCAGCGGGATTGTTGGATACCCAATGTCACACGGTTAATTTGTTGTATTTTTATGTACGCTTCCTCCGTGGAGTTTTGCAGTCTTCCTATTATATTTAAGGTTCTTTATTCTTTATTCTTGTTATTGATAGATTTTGTACAATCACACTTGTACGCATATTTTCAGGTAAAATGCAATTAATCAGTCTTCATTAGTGAACAGAAAAGTGATTGGTGTCGAAATGTTGTGCAATTGATTAAATTTAAAGACTCAAGATTCTTTTTTTTTTTTTAATATCAAACTTATCCCATTACACTGGGAAAGAGACATGATATGGGTAAGACTCGAATTTCCAAACCTCTAGGGTGAAGTGCTTTAGGTGTTTTAATTGCTTGACCTTCTATTTATTTCAATGCTAAAGATTTTAACTCTATTCATTTTAACTCTATTCGTTCCCAATGCTAAAGAGTAGCCATAAACAGCTAACTTCTACAATAACAAGGAAAAACCGGCACAATTAATATCTTACGTTTGTTCTTTTTCGATCCTCACGTATAAAATAATATATTTTAGTTCTTTATGACAAATATAACAATTTAGCTCCTGACGTCTGAAATTATATACTTTAGTTCTTTATGACAAATATAACAATTTAGTTCTAGATTCTATTTTGGATCACTTTTTTGCCTAAAAATATTATGAAAGCCATAGGCAAGTGACATACTAAAAAGGACTTTTTGCTAAAACAAATTACAAATAATTTAATTTTTATAATTTGGGTTTTAATTTCCCAACATAAATATGCATCTGACTCTTAACTTCACAAAATGAAGCCCGCTTTTTCAGTAAAACTTTTATATTTTTCATTTACACAGGCCGGAGAAACTTTTTAATTAAAAAATGGAAAATAAAAAATAAATTTGAGACAATTGACATAATGTGTTAGGAACCAATATGTATCTTTTCAAATGTTAAGAATCAAAAAAATAATATCATTTATGCAATTTTCCCTAATAATAACCCTACTTGTAATTTCTACTACATGCCTATCACGAAAATACTTATTTTTTAAAATAAATTAAACATTTAAAATTTCTCCCTGCATCTTTTTGTTTTCGACCAGTGTTTCAGATTTTACTGCTGGCTAACATTAGGACTGTTCAAAAAAACCCGAAAAATCGAAAAATCGAGAAAACCGATCCGTCCCGAATCGAAAAAAAAGGGTAACCGAATTGATTTTTTGTGGCGAGGCGGTTTGCGGGACGGGTTATATTTTAATCGAGGCCGTTCGCGGTTACCATTTTTCCGAACCGGCGGGTAACCGAACCGAACCGAAATGGAAGTAGTTATGTAATTTCACATGTCACTTATGTAATTTCATATATTAGTTTGGGTGTTCATTTGGCTATTTGTTGAATATTTATGCTTTTACATTGATTGAAATGAGAAGATGAAGTTTGAAAGACTAAGTGATTATTTTCTTGTTTATATAATTTTTGGTTATTTGTTGAATATTTATATTTTTATGTTAATTGAAATGAAAAGATGAAATTTGAAAGACTAAGTGATTGTTTTCTTATTTATTTAATTTTTGTTTTTTTGAAGATTAAAGTTTTGGATGTAATTTAACTTTAAGATATTAATGTTTGTATTATTAGTGATTTATAATATTTTGTAATTTTTCTTGTTTATTTTTTTAAAAATATAGGTAAATTATTATGGACCGGATCGGGTACCCGTCCTATCCGAACCGGTTTTTCGAGTAACCGGAAGGCCTAGTACCCGCTACATGTGGACCGGTTTACGGTTCAAATTTTTGTCGAACTGCAAAGACCGATTCGGTTCACATTTTTTGTCCATGGACCGGGTACCCAGTCCATGAACACTGGTAGCTAACATTATGGGTCATTGTTCTACCAATCGCGAGCCTATGTAAAATTTATGCCCAAAACAGAACTAAACGACAACAAAGGACGGGTACAGGTAAGCCTTTATGGCTGTTACCGGTCCAGGTCAGCTTTTCTTGCCACATAAAATAAACAAAACAATGTTTCAGAGAGGTGGAAATTGGAAATTAGAACAGAAGCAAAGTAACAACTCGCTTGCAGTGACAACTGGCAAGTACTAGGAAATGTATGAAAATGACCATGAGGAACACTCTCAATTTGCACTTCCGAAGCCCACAATGTTTAAGCATCGTTTTTTGTGCACTGAAGCACAGGTTAAAAACCACCCGGGGCAGATTTCATCCGTAAAGGTTAAGGAAGCATAAAAACCTGGAATTCTATAATGAGATCGCAACAAAAGAATTGGAAAGTTCTGTTTAAGCAGCACTTCCACTGCCTTTGCCTTTTTTCCTCTGGATTTTCTTCATGTAGAACTCGAGCTCTTTACCCTCCAAAATGTAACTGCAAATGACATTCAACCAAAAATACATGTAAGCGGGCACTGCACATGAGATACAGCAACAAATTACAGCAAAAGAAGCTGGTGTAAGGCTTGAGCTTACCCATCTGCTCTGCCACACTGCCCTGGCCGGGAAGATATACAGGCCAGCAATCTACCGGCCCCAAATTGCTCCTCAATGTGAGGATCAAGAGTACGACCTAGCTGGCGCTTCTCAATTTTCCTGACAACATGGTTGCTCTTCTTAGTTTCCTCAGCAGTAGCCTCTCCCTCCTGTCATGGTACCCCAAGGAAAAAAAACTACTAGATGAAAAGTTGGATTAATAACAAATACATATGAAAATCACGAAGTGATTTGGCTATTTTGGTTCCAGAGTGGGCAGAAGTTTTGAGTGCTGCAGTATGGTAAGGTGCACAACCAGTCGTCTATTGGGAACGAGTGTAGTTGTGTGTGAGTCATAAGAACTAATTGAACATTGTGTATACAAACTGGTAACAGTTGAAGGAAACTATAGTAGAAGTATTGCATCCTTGCACGATCACAAGTGAATACTGTATAGAAACAAATAATTACCGATGAAAAAGTACCTCAGAGGTATCCTTTTTTGCAGGCCCCTTCTTCTTCCTACCAATGTCAACACCATAATGCTGAAGGTACCACTGCTTAAAGGGGGCTGCATCAACCTGAACAATTGCACTTTTCACAAGGGTTTGAGTCCTGACAAGCTCATTGTTTGAGGCATTGTACACCACATCAAGAATACGGGTCTTCCGAGTGACAGCCTCACTACCCCATGAATAGTTTCCTGTGTCCAATCTCAAGGCCCTCCACTTCACATTGCCTCCACGGACACGGACTCTCCTGACAGTCTTGTTGCTCGAGAGCTTAGTGTTTGCTGGCTGGCGGCCAAGCTCATACCTTTTCAAGGAAGATGGAGATACAAAAAATGAGCAACATAGATAAAAGCTTCCACACCGGAGAAGGATTATCAACAAACAAACATTTAATCCTCCTTCAATTGAATGTAAAATTGGGCAGAAGCCTAAGATAAAGCAAGCTTGCATATTGCAGTGGAATCCCCTACAAGTTTTACAACCAACCATATCTTCGTCTAATTTGAACTTTCCGAGAAGAATACTTAACTAGAAAATGCATGACTCAAGCTATTTGTAGCTTCAATGGTGCAAAGCTGAAACTAGTAATATTGTGGAAGGGGGAAGCAATTCCAGAAGAGGAAGAGACTCGATACACACAGAAGGGTTGAAGCCAAGGAAAATGGAGAACTTGAGATGAATTAACGCCTAGATGACAGTCTCATTCCCTCTAAATCCAAAGAATTCAGCATATCTTCGAGGACAAATATACCAAAAGAAATGAGGGGCACTTGTGTTGTTTGATCTTAATGAAGCTTCTCCCCTAGCTAACATCATCCAACCAATGTGAAAACAGGAAGCTATGCATTGATGCACCAAAACCAATCTATCAAACAACCAGGAGCCTAAGGTATCCTAAACCATAACCTAAGGTTGCAAACGGACATAGAAGCAAGAAAAGTCAAGATTGGGTACAACATCAGAGCTAAAAACATTTCAACAAACCAGACTTTTTTCTCCCGGACAATTTCATTGGCCAAAGGCAAAATGCAGAAGACCAAGACCAACTTGGGAAAATGGAAGTTAGCCCGTGTGAGAACTAAACACAAATGACTTCAAAACCCGCATTCAATTCAAGGTCAATTGATGCTATATTACCTCCGACGAAACAAACGCAAAAAGAAAAAAAGAAGAAAAAAGAAATAGAAAAAGCAAAAGATTGAAGAAGAGAAACCAGATGAATTAGAAAAGGCAAAAAGATTGAAGAAGAGAAACCAGACTTGCGCTTCTTCCTCCAAGCTTTCTTCTTTCCACCAGTGGCACGCCTCTTGTGCATAGAGTCCCGCGAGATACCTTTCCAAAATCATCAAAAATCGCAATCATACACCCCGGCATTAACCATTAGAGCTCATTTCTTTGAGATAGAGAAAAAGCGAAAGAATGGAAATAAAGTAGATATTTTTTGAGCATACCCATCTTGGAGTATAGCTTCTGAGCTTTCCTCTTTAGTTTTTCCGCAAATCCTTCTACTCTCTCCTCTGCCTGCTCTGCAAAAACTGGTCGCAATTTTCCCCCGTGCGGATGATGGAACTGCGCTAAAACCCTAATCTACACAGGTCGATTGGGTTGCTTGATAAATTGGTTGAAAGTTGAGCCCATTTATTTGGGCTTATATTTTTATTGTTTTGGACATTTTCCGACTGGGCCTTTGAATCTACCTTTTTTTGGGCTTTTATGAGGTTTTTTTTTTTTTTTAAATTGGGAAGAAGATTTAATCGTTCTGAACGTACAAAAAAAATAAATAAATAAATTATAGGTAGTACTAAAAAGTTATGCCTCGTCCAAACAAAAAACAGTAAAAATATACAACTACAAATTCTAACATGCAATTACGATTTCTTTTAATCACAGTTATTAATGATAAGGAAAGATATTTTTTAATGTAAATATGCACGAGCATAATCAGAAGGCTCAGCCATATATTAGCTCTTCATAAATCAATAAAAAAAGATTCCCTTTTCCAACTTATATTGTTTCAAACAGTCATTAACAAGTAACAATCAAAGCCATAAATATGACCATCTAAGCGTAAATGGGAATCCAGTTGAATTGTTACGCATTCATCTTCCATGCCATTACGGTTCTGGGGTTGAAAGTAGCCGGTCAACTGTCCGGTCTAACCTAGATCTATAACTATTTTTCAGAATATTTCATTTCAACCTAGACTCAATCTTTATATAAATAATAATTATATAATATATTTATTTATTCTACACGTCTAATACCTAGTATTCAATAAATAATAATTATAAAATATAAATAAATATTTTATACTTTCAAGATCCAACCCAACCAGTATCCGAACTCGCTCAGACCTAGATTCGGAAAATAAAATACAAAACCCGTCGCATGCACGAATCGAATTCTAAATAATTTAAGTTGTAACATTCATCTCCAACCAAAACGTGACCCATTGACAGCTCTGCTTGTCAGGTTGAAAGTTCCTCTACTAACCGAACAACAGTTGCAGACACCATTTAATTATTATTCCGGTAAATGAAACGATGCAGCGGGTATTGAATTGAAACCATCGCGAGTCCTCGATATCTTATAGAACGCTATCTTGTCTGCATCACATAGTTTGGAGGATTGAATTTTATAGTCACTTTTTGCACCCGTTTAAATTAGTTTCGCTTTGCTGCATCCTTACTTTTGCTCTAATTTAGAATTCCGGGAGTACATCAGCTTCGCTTTGCCATATTTCTCTTCTAACGTGGCCGTGGAACATTTAGAAAATACCAATGTGAGAATGCTGATCCTAAATAAAGCTAACACAAATCAATCTATATTCCTCAAGATTAGAGATGGCAAATAGACAAGATGAACGAAGACTGCAAATGGGTGAGATGAGTGAGATTTGAACGGGTACTTCGGCTTGTAAAATATAAATTATACTCAAACAATCCCGTATTAGTCATGAGATCAATATGAGATAAATTAAAATAAATTTAAACTACAATAAATTTAAATCCATTATAATACCGTCCCAATAGTCCATAATAAATTTTTTTTTAACAACATAAATAAATTATTGAATATACTTGTAATTTTAAATTATTTAAATAATATTTAATTATCAAATATTTAATAATTTTATTTTCAATCATTTAAATAATATATAAAAAATTATTTAACATACCTATAAGATCTAAATAAATCTCATTTATATCCATATTTAAATAGATATTGTTACTTATATTCCTATTTAGATCCAATTCTTTATTTTTGATACCCATTTCATCCAAATTAAATTTGGATATGAATACCTTGAAACTTAACTGCCACTTCTGCTCAGGATGCCTTCTTGTACTTGGCTCAGTACACGAATTAGCCGGCGGTTTGGGCGCAAATTGAAATTTAGATTCCTTATACAGGAGGAAGCAGAGCAAAGCTTTCGGGACCAAGAAACGTTAAACGAACCGATTCCGCTTTCATCCATTTCGTTCCATTTTAGGCATTTCAAGGGAAACATAACAAGAAATTGAGAAATTAAAGATCCAAACACAACAAATTTCCAATAATAGAGTTAATGTTAGCAATTAATAATCCTTAGACAACTTAAAATATCCTCCCGCCAAAGAGACCAAACAGCCTCCCATTAATTCTTCTCCCAAAAATCTTGGCCGTTCAAATTTTTATTTTTTTTTACCAACTCAGTTCAAGCCTTGCTCTCAATGCTCATTGGTACTGCTTCCACGGAAGTGGTTTTCTGCAACATAAAAATGTTTAACAGTTACTCAGTTGTCTATAATGCTTTGCAAAAAGCTTAGAAAACAAAAGTAACAAAAACATTTCTACGTGCTAGCGGTTTACATTTGTGTCAGCTGACTCCAACTAGCTCAACTTGGCAAACATGTTCCCATAAAATTTGGCGTCCTTTTTGTTATATTCCTTCACCCTCTCCTTCAAGGCTTTGTACTCGAGCTTCACATCCCTGGGTCAAAAAAAAAAAGCATGTTAGAGCTAAGAACCAAGCCAATCATTTACTATCTCAAACAGTGTTACTAAAAAGTCTGCAACTTCAGATGTAATCCACTAAAGTCTGAAAATACCTGTTGTTAGGATCAATTTCAAGTGCCTTCTTAATATCAAACTCGGCAAGATCCAGATCAGCCATATTCATGTATGCTTGAGCTCTCCTATAAAGTGCTTTCACATTTGAAGTTTCAAGTTCCAAGACCTACATGCAACATGTGAAGTCTTCACAACTTAGTGAACTGCGTTGAATAAGGTCAAAAGATACTTTTCAATGGGTCAGGGAATTTTTTTTTTTTTTTTTTTGGGGGGGGGGGGGGGGGGGGGTTGTTTTTTGTTTTGGGAAGGGGGGGGGGGGGTGATTGTTTCTTTGCTTCACCACACCTTAGTACAGAGCTTTTCTGCCTGCTTGTAATCTTTCAACTTCAGTTTGCATGCAGCATTATTCAGATTGCAAGAGACTTTCAATGCTTTGGACTCTTTTTTCTCTTCCTCGCTAAAAGAAGTATCATATTCAATGTATTTTGCAGCCTGCATTACCATGAAAACTTTCAAAACGAGGTAGGAGGGAAAAGAGGGGGAGGGGGGAGCCTTTTTTCTGAATACCAAGAAACCATACTTAATAAAGGTATACTTACCTTCTCATATCTCTTTGAAGCCCTTGCATATTTTCCAGCCTTGAATAGTGCATTACCTTCTTCCTTCTTTTTGCCGGCAGCTTCAATCTTTTCCTGGGTGTTCATATCCCATGATTCCTTCTCCTAAACATATTCAAGGAAATTATAACTTAAACTTGTAAGTCAAACACTGGTGCTACAACTCGTGGCATGACACATGAGAATCACAGTTCACTTACTTTGACAAAAGAAACCAGCTCGGCTTCATAATGTACTGTTGAATTGGGAGGAACAACAGCTAAATCCTGCTGTGACTCAGTTGAACCGAAGGCATACTCAGGTGCAATGGTCAATAAAGCTACTTCACCCTTTTTCATTGTCATCACAGCCTTATCCAACCCCTCAATGACTTGTTCTGTTCAGCATATGAAGTCAACACCAGAAAGAACAAATTTAAAAGCAAAAACATAATTAGGAGTTCAGGTTGGTAAAGATACCCTCATCAGTTTTAAACTCAAAGAGGTCATCTTCGTCATCATCATGACCCTTCCTAACAAATACAGTGCCATCTTGCGTTTTTCCAATAAGTTTCACTGCAAAATGGATGCAAAACTGTAAGCGTATTGATTCAAGAATGGCATGTGAAGATCTCCAAACGCTCTAAAAAAATAGAAAAATAGAGAACTCACACTTCACAACAGCTCCCTCATTCGGCCGTTCATAGCCTTCCCCTTCTTTTATGATCTTTTTTGTTACTTTCTTGTCATCTGTTACATTTGACACAGTCTTCCATGATAGTAGCTCAAGATTTATATTCAATGTAGCATTGGGTGGGACAGCCCCTTGATCACCAGAAGCTGGCTTGCCCTTCTCACCAAATCCATCTGCAAAAGGATGTGGACATATGATTTAATATCCACATTCCCTGGTCAAGAAGAACACACATACTCTATTGAACAACTTGTACTCAGTACATACATTGTGGTTTCACTGTCAAAAGGACCTTCTCTCCCTTCTTCATTGTCTTCACAGCCTTGGCAAGAGCAGGACAGAAATGACCTATTTCAGCACAAACGATTCCCAGTCAGTGAACATATAACATACCCTGCTTAATATGGCATGTTTTCTAGATTAAAATGATGCATACTAACCTTCTTGAACAGTGAACTCCACTTCTTCTGACTTTGCAATTAAGGTTCCATCTTCCAATCGAGCTTCATACTTCACTGAACCACAAAATTATATGCATACATTCAGCAGGTCACAAAGGTAATTTCCAAAGAAAAAATTACAAAGATGGGTAAGTACATTACCTAACACCTCATCAAGATCCTTGGGATTTTCCCATTTTTCACCCTCTGCGATGATCTTCTTAAATATTCCACCATCTTTACAGATGTCCTTGACACTAACCCAGGAAAGCAATTCAACATCGAACTGGAGAGTTGCATTAGCAGGAATGGTTGGAGGAGAGCCAGACTCGCCATAGGCAAGTTGTGGAGGTATAGTGAAAACAGCATTTTCACCCTTCTTCATTGTCTTAATACCTTGATCCCATCCCTTAATCACTTGTCCTGTTAATATCAAAAATTTGTCACAACATTTATTTCTTGCTTTAGGAAAACTATTAGATGTCTTCTAACATAAGAACCACTACTTACCGTATGCCATCTTTTCAACCCAGATAAAGTTTTTTAGTTTGAGTATTGGTGTCTGCTCTCCATCTCTAAAAGTACTCACGACTTTCAGGCTTTGATTTTACAGCAACAATCATGAGAACCAGAAATATCTCAAATTGTTTGGTGACTTCAGTTTCCACGCATCTAATAGGATTCATCTAAGTAGCATAAAATGACTCTTTATACGCCTACTTCAGTTACTCGTTATAAATAAATGGTGAAGTAGAAGATTATGGAGATTTTCCTAGTCAAATGCAGCTTAAAGAATCAAATAATCGCCAGATCTTTAGGTCATTATTGGAGAAACAATTTGTACAGAAGTATAAAATTGATTCACAAAATTAATCTGCAAAGGTTCAGCAAATCTATTATCCAGCTGCAAATAATAATCAAACATAAAGAACACAAACAACATCCGTATAATCAAACAAACATAATAATCACCTTAATGCAGCCTGAAACATACTACTGTTTTCCTCCAAAATAACCGAACCGCCAGAATCATAACAGTAATAGATAAGGGAACATGAGCTGACCTTGACCAAGAGTGAACTTGAACGGAGTGCCCCTATCACGACTTGAATCAAACTTAGTCCCATCCAACAAAGTCCCCGTATAATGAACTGAAAACAAATCCAAAAAACCAAACTTACTACACCATTATCATACTCGAGCAATAGATCAAAAATAAAAAAAAATAAAAAAAGTTTAAGTCACATAATAATAGTAGTAACTACCTTCAACCTCGTCACCGTTTTCAGGTGTATCCCAACCTTCACCTTCTTTAAGGAGCTTCTTCTTCAACCCATCCTTTCCGATCTCCTTCTCCTCTCCCACCTTCATCATCGAATTGTCCTCTGGCAGATCCATGTCGTCCATCCCCATCCCTTCGGCCGCCGGCATATCAAAATCCTCATCCATTTCTCAAACCCTAAATTAAACAAACCCAAAAAACCAACCCTCGCCCAAATTTATTTGTTTATTCTCAGAGGAGAAAAGGAATACGAGCGCTGAGCTAATTAATGACTAGCAAGTAGGTACAGAGAGAGGTTAAGCAGGCGCGACAAGTGAGGTTACATATATAAGAGGAATTTTGTATGTTGGGTTCTAGAGGCTTCTAAAAATAGAGTTTACTAGTAAAGAGTGACGTGGGGTCAGGATTCTTCTGGAGATCATCACTATTTTTGCCCTATCATTTGATTTGAATGATCTTTAAGCTATCATTATTTTGGACTAGGAGTGAGCCACCGAGCCCTCGGTGGTAAGGGGAGCAGCTAAATAGCTCTCCCTTGCTGCAGGCAGAGATTCAAACCCTACCTGCAACCTGCAGCATATATATTATTTGAATCAAAAATTTAAAAGTTACATTATAATATTTTTTTGATTCAATGGTAATTTAGTCTCTATTGGTTCTTCAACCTTACCTGCAATAACATATGTATTATTTGAATCAAAAATTCAAAAGTTACATTATAATATTTCTTTGATTCAATGGTAATTCAGTCTCTATTGGTTCTTCAGTCCGTTAGATCACTCTAAAATAGATTAAAAATAAATTAGAATATTAAATATTTGATAAAAAAAATATTTTTTTTTTGGACTAGGTGTGAAATGAATAATATTTAGGCCTACATTTTTTTTTTTTTTTGTCAAAAGGTTAACCACTTGTATTGATATAATCAACTATGAATTAATTACAAAAAAGGGTAAGTACCCCAATTCAACGAGATCAACTGGACCCACTGTGGGAAACTGTTTTTTCAAAGGATTCTATTTCTTAGACTTTGGGCATAATCTGCCAGCTTACTTGCTACTATATTTACTTTTTCATTTACAAAATAAAAGGCACAAGATCTAAACAAAAGTGACAAATCCAAAATGTTATCGATGATTGTCGCACAGTTAGAATCATTAGAGTTTCTTTCTCTGAGTTTCTGGATCAAATTTATGTTTGTACTAAAAAGTTGAATGTCAGTCCATCCTCTTTGCCTAGCTAGAACCAGCGCTAACTTCATCGTGTTTGCTTCTTCCGTTATCAGATCCCTTTTCCTTTTTTTCTACTACAGCCCAGATCAATTTTAATCTTCCAAGTTGATCCCTTACTACAATACTATAGCTGATCTTTCTCCTCGCTTTGTTAGCCCTTGCAAAACAATGAATCTTGATCCCTGTAGCTTGACTCTATGTCATCGTGGGGTTGGGAATCATCTCCGCTGAAGTAACTGTTCTCCCCTCAGTGTTCTAGTTTGCTTCCTCATATTCAATCCGCTCCTTGAGTGTTTTATTGATCACCTCATGCCTTTCACAAAAAGTGTCATTGAAGGTCTTACTATTTCTTCTTTTCTAAATGTGCCACAAGATATAAGCTGTTATTTCAATATGTTTCCACTATTCTCTTCTTGAACTTGCTTGCAGTAATTTCTCCCACCAATTTCAGAAATTATGTTTGTTCTCTTGAATTCCTTCCCATTGGACTAGGGCCATGTGCCAAATTTTCTGAGCCAGGTTGCATGACAGGAGGGCATGTTCGATAGACTCTATCTCTTCCCCACAGCAGTTACAGAGAGAGTTTCCTTTGCCAGTTCTTTTGAACAAAAACCCTTTTACTGGAAGTATTTGGTTTAAACAACTTCACAAGAAGTGTTTGATTTTTTGTTTAATTCTCAACTTCAAAGTCTTGTTCCAAACACACTTTATCTGGTTGGTAGCACTGGTCTCACCTACATTTTTTCTGTTAGATTTTTCCTTCTGCATTACCTTCGCCTGTTCATATCCTGATTTGACAGAGTAAATACCTGACTCAATGAATTTTTAAAAAATTATGTCCTTCTTACTTGTCATACTGATCGGAACTCTCGATATCATAGCTGCTTCTTCTTAGGAAAATAATCTATCCAACTCTTCCTTTTGCCAACATTTATTCTGGATTAGCTGCTGCACGTACTCCATCGAACAATCTTGTGGTTTTTGGAATTTAACTTTCCCATATTTGGAGAACGGCAACCAACTATCTTCCCATATTTTCACAGTTTTTCCATTACCCACTCTTTTCCTCAACCTTTTCAGCACTAGGTCTTTGGTAGAAATTATGCTTTGTCAACACCATAATGCATGTCTTGGGGCGCTAACTTTGAGCAAACTTTTTCCTCAAAAGTATTTTGCCCTAAGAACTTTACTGATCAACAATTTGGGATTTAGCATAACTCTTCAAATTTGTTTTGCCAGTAGAGCTTTATTGACGCTTTGAATATCTCTGAAGCTTAGACTCCAGTTCTTTTTTGCGTCCGTTATTCTGTCCCATTTCATTATGTGCATCTTCCTTTCTTTCTCTGATTCTCCCCACCAGAACTTTGCCATTAGTTGGTTGATTTCATTGCATAACTTGTTTGGAATCCTAAAACATGACATGACATAGTTAGGCATTAACATGATGACTGATTTTAGCAGTGTTTCTTTTCTAGCTTTGTTCAAAAATTTTCTTTTCCAGCTCTTCAGTATTTCTTGAACTTTATTTTTAACGAATCCAAAAACTTTGCATTTTGTCTTTGAAATCAACATTGGGTGCCCTAGGTACTTACCTTGTTCTACCTCCTTGACATTCTCCAATTCTTCACAAAATTGTCTTCTTATCCTTTCATTGGTGTTCTTACTGAATAGGATAGATGATTTCTCAAAGTTTACCAACTGACCAGACGCTTCCCCATATTTTTGAATGATCCTCTTGATTTCTTTTGCTTCCTCTCTGTTTGCTTTACAGAATATCAAAGAATCATCAGCAGACAACAGGTGAGAAATGGTCGGCCCCTCTTTGCTAATCCTTACACTTGAAATCCTTTTGTTATTGGTAGCTTGCTGGATGAGGTTGATAAATCCCTCTGCACACATGAGGAACAGATAAGAAGACAAGGGATCTCCTTGTCTGATACCTCTTTGTGGCTTGATGAATCCCAACTTCTCCTTATTGATGCTAAAAGAATATGAAATAGAATATACATATATCATTACCCAGTTGGTCCATGTTTCAGAGAAGCCCATTTTTTCTAGCATAGCTTAAAGGAATTTCCACTCTACTCTATCGTAAGCCTTAGTCATGTCTAACTTGAGAGTCATATAGCCTGCAGCACCATTCCTTTTGTTGTTGAAGAAATGGAGTTATTCATGGGCGACGATAACATTGTCTAGGATTTACCTACCAGGTACAAAAGCTGATTGTTTGGGGTTGATGTAGTGATCAATGATTGGTTTTAACCTATTTGCTAATATTTTAGAGATAGCTTTGTACAACACATAGGCTTATAGGTCTGAATTATATGGGATTGGTTGGGTTTTGAACCTTTGGGATAAGGGTAATGAGAGTTTCATTAATGGACTGGAGTAAGAAAACTGAGTGAAAGAAGTTTTTAATGGAATGAATCAGGTCTTTGCCTATTATGTGCCAGAATTAAAAAAAAAAAAACTGTCATTGACTTGGGGAACTATTAAAAGACATAGAGAGAAAAGCATCTTTAATTTCATGATTATCAAGAGGTCTAATCAACCTAGCATTCATCTGGTCATTAACTGATACAGGAATACCATCTAAAACTTCATCGAGGGCCTGAGGGTTTGATGTCGAGAACAACTCTTTGTAGTAACTTTCGAACACTTGTGCTATTTCCGAGTTATTCTTGCATTGACTGCCATTGTCCTTTTTCAAATTGCCAATAAGATTTCTTTTCCTTCTACCTTGGACAATTGCATAAAAAAATCTTGTGTTTTTGTCCCCTTCTTTTAGCCATCTAACTCTCGCTTTTTGAGTCAAAAATAATTCTTTTTCCCTATAGGCTTTTCTAGCTCTGACCTTAAACCATTCAGCTATTTAGGCCTACATGATTCGCAATTTGGACTTGAAATCCATGAGAATTCGCGATGGTCTTCAATTGGGCTCCCAAAGATAAGCCTGCAGTTGGGAGTGCAATTCCAGCACACAATCCAGCCACACTACCCATCGATTGTCAATCCAAAAGCTTCTTTTCTTCTTTTTTGTTTTTATTTTTTGCATAAAAAGAAACGGAGATGTTGGAACATTTTGTATGACATAAGCCCTTTTAGTTCGTTAGATCTGTATTTTGAGAAGAAAAAGTTGAGCCATCAGCACATGCAAATATGTACCGAACCTTCGTTACATAGCCTTCCAGTTCCATTCTATAAGTCCACACACAACACTCGTTCAATAGGGTAGCAGAAAGAAACATCGCAAACCCATTGATTCTTGGGTAGTTATCTGAACAATAATTTGGTTGCAGGCCTAAAGCTGGACAATTCACAAAGCTTAAGGCCCGAAGCTGCCACCAACAATCTCTTAAAGAGGGCGTGAATATATTTACGCAGATTATAATTCCTTGATGCTTGCTTTCCTAATTACATCTAAATCACATGAAGCGACAAAAGACGATAAGTTGTATTAAAAAGCGTTTGCTCCTTGGCACCAACACCTGTAGCAATTCAAATACGTCGAAAGTTTCAGTCAGCCCTAAAGAGCAAGCCACGAAGTTCTATGATTTGGAAGAGAACAAACAAGGCCTAGGATCTGGGACCTAGTAATTCTTGACACATCCTAGTCCATGCAATGGTGATCCACAAGCAAAGCTGCAGACCGTTTCAGTTCCATGAACATAAATAAAACACAAAACAAGAGTCTATCAACTAAACTCCCCAAATTAAACTAACCAGCAACAATCACAGCAGTTTCATTGGATCTACAGTTCACTATCATCTGGTTTCCCACCGCCTGATGGTTTCCCATTCACTGAAACTAGCTCGGTGTCAAAGATCAAAGTGGCTCCACCTACAAATGTGCACAGGGAGACAGATTACTCCAGTAGTTTTAGATCACGTCAAAAGGTTCGCCTAAAGAAAATACAGACATGTAAGTAATGAGCTCACTTAGAACCATGAACCAGATGCCCAAACTCATATTTATGACCTCATTCAATTAAAAAAACCAACCCTTGAATGAGGACCCACCACAAGAACAACAAAATAAAGTGCGAGTGGCACACAACACAATTTATGTCAGATCCACCAAACAATATAAGCATGAAGGATACTGACCAAAGTTGTATACTCACTAGCAATGAAAATCAAGTCTCCTATTTAATGACTTTATGATGAATTGGTACCTGGGATTTTAGGTGGTGACCCTTGGTCTCCATATCCAAGTTTAGCAGGTATTTTCAACTTTCTCTTCTCACCTACACACATTCCCAATAGTCCTTGGTCCCATCCTGATCAAGAAAAGAAAATGATATTATTGAATGTGGTTCTGGATTCCATATTTAAAAAGTTCACTACAATATTTCCCCCTCAACAAGAGCAAGACATAACTTCGCTACCAAATCACTATGTAAAGAGCATAAAAAGCTGCACAGCACAAGAGAATACGGATGCTATATGATGAATATCGTAAGTGAAAGTGATTATAAAGAAATCAACATTTATTTCATCTGGAACCACCATCTGCAGAAGTATTTCCTTGATGCATAACAAACAGGTCAGACCACCATATTCTTGGCAACTAAAATTCGTCATTCCAACCACGCTGCTCGATGTAATTAATAATTGGTGGCTTGCTGTTTACATAAAACTTGACAAATAAAAAATGAACAGCATAACAAAGGACAAAAGACAGTAAAAATTTGATAAAGAACTAGAACCTTTAATCACTTGACCACTTCCGAGCTCAAACTCAATTGGGTCACCCCTTTCATAGCTAGAATCAAATACAGTTCCATCTGTAAGTTTCCCCTGCAAGCATATTCAGAATGCAAGTGGTGGGCAGAGTTAAGATCCAAGCACATAATTTCAAGAACCATGCATCCTTCTTTCCAACCAAATGAGGTCTAATTGATCAAAGCTAGCAATCATAATTTAACCAAGAAACCTTAGAAAATAACTAGTTAATATATCAAAATGAATGCGCAAATACATAAAATCGATCTTGCACGTGCGAGCTAATCCAATTCAGGGCAAGCTGGAAGAACATTAAAGCACCTAAAAAAGGACTGGATTCTTCATTTCTTTATTTGTTTAGTCCAAACCAAGTGCCCATTATCTAGATGCATCACATGAACAAACCCAATTCTATAACACCCTCAAAAATCTGAAGCAAAAACCAATACCATACGCAACCAAAAGCTATCTCCCCCTTTTCCCACCCCACAAAATATTCAACTGCCAGGCTCCAATCACCGTTTGGTATATGACATTATCTGTTAATCAAGCTGATAATTCTAGTAATCTATAATAAATGCAGAAACAAGAATTTAATCATTGCAGATTTGCAATGAACAAAAGATTCCTAACAGCAGCTGCCGGTGACTTAGTTAAAAATACATTCAATTTTCAGCTCCAAATCATCAGGTTGAACTAAATGTACCTAGATTGCTAATGGAGTCATAGTTATCCCATTTCATGAAAAGCAGAAAGGGAAAATTTAAAAACAAAAACAGAGAGAATAGACAAAACAAGTCCAGGAACAAGCAAGAAGGAGTTCCTTTTCCACTTACCCGATAATGTACTCTCACTCTGTCACCTTTGTGAGCCTGAATTTCACAAGATTCAGGCTTATACTGCAGCATGAAAGGCAAGAAGAGAAATTAGACAAACAAATATCAGGTCTAAAAGCAACACAGACTACTCCTTACCAAAGGCGACGATTATAAAGTCAGTAATTAATCGGACATCTACAATATCCAATATATTGAACTACAAGGCCATCAAAAGGAGGGGAAAAAAGGGGAACCTAGCGAAAAATCAGGAAAATATCTAATGCAATAACCCATAGTCTTTGAATCTGTTGAACGCAAAAATATAAAATGAAACAATAGTTTTGAGGTTTCACAATTGCAATCTACGATTCTGTAATTATCAAACTTAACTTCTTCAAATTACCTCTACTTCCACATCTAAAACGAACCTAAATCCTCATGAAATTCAGAAATTCTCAGAGATATTAATCCTTAAAATGAGGATGACAATAACTTACCTTCACACCGATTTGCAACTCCGTAACATCCCCTGATTTTTTAGCCGAAGCTGAATAGACAAAAAAAAATTCCAAATTAAATTGCATCAACGAACACTTTCCTCAACACGAAAAAAAAAGAAAAAAAGAACAGTAATATTTAAAAAAGAGCTCTTATATATATAACAGGATCTAATGACAAATTTACAAAAGAAGATTAGAATAACAGAGCATTTGCGAGCAATTTCTGTTAATCTCTAGTAATCTTTTATTTACCTAATGTAACAAAAACGAGAACAATAAATATTGAAACGGCGTCGCTCAACTTCATTTTCTTGACGCCCTTTTCCCGTTGTCTATCTATTTGGCTCTCTCCAGAAATTTTCAGTCTGAATACCTTTTATACGCCGGTGGTGATTGAAATTGTAGCTGCTTATCACCTGCATCGCGACCCATGGTAGGAGACATGGAGCTCCAACGTAATAAAGCAACCATTAACCAGTCATATTTTTCCACGTCAGAACCGCGCATGGGTTACTTCAATTCATTCCTACGGTGCCGTTTTTGCGCTATAATTGGAATCCTACTGCAATGGAGATATGTTTATAGACAGTTGAGATATATTTATGATTCATTGATTTGCAATGTTACCTACCATCAACAAAAATGATAAAATTTTCACTCAAAAAAAATGATAAAATTTTGTAAAATATACTCTTTCATCCTACATATCATGCTTCCTACTTTGTCTCTCCGGAAAGTTTTCGAGCAATACTCTCCCGTGATTGAACTAGGTGATTCACGATACAGATTGAATCTCACTGTAAAGGATTTATTTAAATTAAAATTTTAATTCTTTTCTTTTAAATTGCAGTTGATTTAGATTGTAAATCCTTTCTGAAGCTGCAAATAAATGGGTCGCAATATTGACGCGACCAAATGGAGGTCGCAAATTGGCTTGGACAATCGCCTAGGTACTCATCCCATGGCTTCCACCGGCATAATTCCAAGTATTTGTCGTGGACGGTAATCATCCACATAATTCCCCGTATTTATTTCCATCCAATACCTTTTTTTTTTTTTTTTTTTTTTGTCAATAGTCAACAGTATACTATCATACTTCTAACCTACACTATAGGAGAAGGATCTAACTGAGCTCCGGAGAAACTAATGAGAACTGAACCATCATCGGACCAAACGAATGCATTATGCACCCGTTTAAATTTTTTATGAGAGGTAATGTCTAAACCTTGATATCTCACTCCACTTGGCCTGTAAAAGTTTTGTGGTGACCAACCTAACTAAATTGGGTTGGTTCCATCCAATGCCTTCAGTTTGCAGGAACATCATTCTAGCTTCAGCGGTCTAGAATAGAAAGAGAGACATTTTTTATTTTTAATGTGTTTTTCACTTTTGGAATTGCAGTTATACGGCGTCGTTTTTGGTGTGTTTTGAACTTTTTGTCGATGTATTTATGACATTTGCATGAGCTACATAAATTAAAAGGTCTATTCCATGTTCAATTCTGACCATGCCAAGTTAATTTCCACAAAATTAGAACTTACTTATGAGACGGATACTGGAGTGACGTTACAACTAAAACATTTAGTTTGGATGGTTTTTTTTGGAGTATTTTTTCAAAAATATTACTATAATAATTTTAACTATATTTTTGATAAATATGTATGTTAGATTAAAAACAAGTGACTAAAAAATGTGTTTAAATTTTAAAAAAAACATGTTTTTTGACATGTTTAAACAAACAGAAAATTCAATGGATTGGCTAGCACCTCTAACATAGTGTGTTTGCTCACATATGTTTGCACTCTACTGCAACTGTAACAAGAATTAACTTCATTTTTTCATTCACGAGAAATATCGATTTTGTTTTCCGAATCATTTGATGGCAATTAACTATTTTAGACATGCACTCACCAGTGAGTTATGCTTTCTAACTCTATATTAGGAAAAATACTTTTTAAGCATTATTCAGTTTAAAAAAAAAAAAGAAGAAGAAGCATGTATTCGGTATTCAACTTTTATGAAACGACCAATTAATTAATATGATAAACTTCATTGCTGAGTTATACATATAAAAATATAAAGTGATATAATTAAAAGTTGAGTCTTACATGTCATTAATAACCTATACCAAATATTCTCTCTTACATAAGCTCGTAAAGACTACCGACCTGTTTTGAATATAAAGCGTAAGCACAATGACTAATTCAAATTGCAGGCAATGACATAAGAGAACCACCTCTCTGATGGTAAAGACACAGATTTATTCTGTGCATGTACTTGTGGGGAAGGTGAACTAGGACGATAATGTAGATAGGTTCTAAGGATAATGGTTTCTGTTAAATTTATTATTTTACAATTTAACTTCTTTTTTTGTTTTTTTTGGTCGCAACTGGAAAGTTAATTTTGGTTTATTTGAACTTTGACAATTATATTTTCATAATGTTTTTTGCTGTAACGCCACTCTTATTGCACAAAGTGACTACATAATTAGCTTTTCATATTGAAATCTCAAATTTGAAGGGCAAATTGATCATGCATCATAGGCAAAGAATCACCAAAAATAAAAAATAAAAATAAAAAATAAAAAGCTTTTAATAATGAATATTCACCCGAAGTTTAGGTGTGCTATTTCCCTGCATCGATTGGTACAAAATACAAAGGAGTAATCATAATTTGTGGGTTTGGCACTTAAAATAAGCTGTTTATCGTAGAAAAATGTTCAGAGTAAGCGCCGAATTTAACAAGATTGAACCCTTGGATGCCAATTTTAGACAATTAAACTGCAACTGGAGCACTTGAAGCAAATCGATATTTTGATAGGCCAAATTGATATTAATCTAATAGTAACCTGTCTGCAGCCAAGGATTACATTACCGATAGTTGGATATCTATTTGTCATCATACGTATGCTGACTTGAAGAACGGTTAAAAATGAATTCGTACCGAAAACGATCAATCAAAAAAATGCATATTCAAATGCAACTTGATGTCCAATTAAAACATTCAATGCAACAATTCCCGAATTGAATAACACCGTTAGTCTTGAAAAGAACGAAGAAAAAATATAAAGGATCAAGGAGACAAGGAAGTCGGAGCCAAAAGTATGCGTGTGTGTATTTATTTCTTTATCTCTTTTGGAGTTAAAAATCGTGGTTATATCCACTGGATTTGTCTTGCACGAAGCGAACACCAATCTTTCTAAATTTCTATTACCCGCCCCGACAACGCAATTGACATTAACTTATCCTGCCAAAAATTTCAATCAACACAAACATGAGAGTTATCCATCAAAGAACTTTAATAATGCTATAGGTCGAGTTAATATTTCTTTCGCTTTTTATCAGACTATAGTTAATTAATGGAAAAGGTCAAATTCAGACAACGGACAATTGTCATAACTCATCTAACCATTGCTCTTCCTAATTAATAACTGAGCTAATGAATTCAAACTGTGATGCCTAATAAGCCAAATCAAATTCCAATAATGCATTCTGGCTGATTTACTAGTATTGACTAGTAAGAGAGTACGTAAAATGGCCCAACAATAATTGATTAATGTTTCAGTATCTTCAGGCTTGTTATAGAGGATTTAAAAAAAAAAAGAAGAAAAAAGCCTTGTTATTGGAAGAAAGAACCGTCAAGAGGACGACATATGGTTGAAGAAATGCACCAAAGGGGAAGAAAAGCCTAAAAGGTAAAGGGTGTAAAACAATGCAAAGGTGACTGTTGAGGGGACTACTGGACTCTCAAAGGCAGCGGAATAATTGTAGCAGAACAAAGGCATGTTAAAGGGGCAGTCTTGCCAGGACAGCCTGAGATGACATCTCCTTGTATGCTCGTGTGTCGTGTCTATATCAATAAATGATAAAATTAGTACACAAAACGTTCATGTGATTGTATGATTATATTGAGATTTGCCCAGGGCAAATATTTATGATGAAATTAAGAAAAATACTTTCTTTTTTTTTTGAAGAATAAGAAAAATACTTTCAATAGGACACAAGTGATTCCTTTTGGAGATTTCGATTTTAAGAAAAATACTAGAAATCAAAATACATTGTGATACAAATATAATCCATATTTTCTAGTTGTTCATGAGTTATGACATCAATGTGGTTAACATTATCTGGAAAGCTCAGCAAATAACACCTTCATCAAATGGTAATAAATAAACTAACAAGTAGTTGGTAAAGACTATTAATTCCTGGCTGTAAGCAAAGAGCTAAAAAGTTCCAAACGGCTAATAACAGTTTAGTTCATATTTTCTCCGCTACCAAGCTCCTTTAGGAGTAACTTTTTTTTTTTTTTTTTTTTTCCTTTCTCCTTTTCTTTTCTTTTCGCTTTGGAACCGGATTCTCTCTTGCTTCTTTCTCACTCTTTTAGTTCTCCACAAATACTTTTACCAAATACGTAACAAAAGCAATCTAAAAGAGATGTAGATTTATCCACGTAACTTTCTCTCTTTAGCCAATTGCAATGAAGTTTCTTCCTTCTTCTTCACATCCTCAGCATCCGGACCCAAAAGTTTGGTTTGGATAGTATCTTTTTCGAAAATAATATTGTAATGATTTTTGAGATGTGTAACATATTTGAAAATAAAAATTAATTAAAAATACAAAAAATAATGAAAATCGTATTCAATAATAATTTATTTATAACAATTTTCTGAAAAACGAGTTAGGTCAAACTGTACTGTATAATATTTATCCCTCTACATATATTCCTTTTTTTTTTTTTTTGAGAGTTTCATATATTCCTTTTACCCTTTTCCCAAAGAAAAGGTAAAGGAGAAAACAGTAAATGCAAGTTGGTCTCCCCCTCAACTCCCCTAGCTATAAACATTATAAAGTCCCAAACTCTTTTCTAGTCCTCCTATTAGCTCAACGTCCCAGATGCCATCTCCTGTCAAACAAACTATTCCCATTTTCCCGTACTCCATCTACCCCATTTCTCTTCCATTCCCAAAACCACCACTGAACAAAAATATGGGTCTTTTCACTTTCCTTACGCTCTCTTCTCTTATATTTCTCGCTTCCATTTCCGTATCCAGTAAGTTTGATTCATCAACAAAATGCTGATCTAGCTTTCACTCTTTCACACACTTGACACTGCCAGAAATCTCACTGTTTTTAAATTGTGTTCTTTTGCAGGTGCAGAAATGCAAGCCAAGGTTGGAGTATGCTACGGCCAACTGGGAAACGATCTACCAACCCCATCAAAGTCCGTTGAGCTCATCCAACGGCTCAAAGCCAAAAGAGTCAAAATCTACGACGCAAACCCACAAATCCTAGCCGCTCTCAAGGGCACTGATCTCCAGGTCTCGGTCATGGTGCCCAATGAGATTATCACCAACATTTCCTCCAACCAGAGTCTAGCGGACCAATGGGTCAAGACCAACGTGGTCCCCTTTTACCCCGAGACTAAAATCCGATACCTCCTCGTAGGAAACGAAATCCTTAGCAACCCACCGAATACAACCTGGTTCAACCTCGTACCGGCCATGCGAAAAATCCGGTACTCGGTCAAAAATTTCGGTCTTCACAAAATTAAAGTCGGAACCCCATTGGCTATGGACGTGTTGGGTTCTTCCTTCCCGCCGTCTAACGGGACTTTCAGGCCGGACGTTTCTGACAGAGTCGTGAAACCATTATTACGCTTTCTTGATCGGACCAAATCATTTTTTTTCATAGACGTATACCCTTATTTTGCGTGGTCCTCTCAACCTTCCAGTATTAATCTTGACTATGCTTTGCTGGCAGCCAAAAATATCACCTACACGGATCCGGTTTCCGGTTTAATCTACACTAATTTGTTGGACCAGATGCTTGATGCGTTAATCTTTGCTATGAAGAGACTCGGGTACTCGAATATCAGGTTATTTATTGCGGAAACCGGTTGGCCTAATGCCGGTGACGTGGACCAAATCGGAGCTAATATTTACAATGCAGCCACATATAACCGGAATGTGGTTAAGAAGTTCATGGCTAAACCAAATATTGGAACACCGGCTAGACCGGGAGTAGTTCTGCCAGCCTTTATTTTTGCTCTGTATAATGAGAATCAAAAGCCGGGTCCGGGTACGGAGCGGCATTTCGGGCAGTTATACCCAAATGGGACTGAGGTGTACGAGATAGATTTTTCCGGCAAAACGCCATTGTCGGAGTATAAGCCGCTGCCAAAGCCAACAAATAATGAACCGTACAAGGGGAAGATTTGGTGCGTGGTGGCTGAAGGAGCAAACCAGACGGCTTTGGCCGGGGCGTTGAGTTATGCTTGTGGGCAGGGAAATAAAACCTGTGACCCGATTCAACCGGGTGGGAAATGTTACAAACCGAATTCACTGGTTCGGCACGCGAGTTATGCATTTAGCTCTTATTGGGCCCAATTTAGGAAGGCTGGCGGGACCTGTTATTTCAACGGTCTTGCAATCCAGACCATCCAAGATCCAAGTAAGTACTATCAACAAAATAATTAATTCATTCTTGATATTCTGGAAGTAAATTGAATGCTTATGTTTGTCTTGTTAATCTTGTTGTTTTATCAGTGTTGCCTTGATTACATATATTCTCTTTGAATGGGGCCTTAAAGAAGTGGAAAAGTTGAGTGCTGCCCAAATGGCATTAGTACATTATGGTGGTGCAGTGGCACTGACCATAGTTCGCGAGTGGAATTTGACTGATTTTTTAATGCTAGTCAGCTAATGTGTCATCAAAAAAGAAAAAAAAGTCAGCTAATGTATCGTTTTCACCATTTTATTCGTCATTGATTATACTGCATACTTTTTTGGAACTCTGAATTGAACTCAATCATCAATACAGGAGTGGCTTCTATAGCATTTAGTAGCACAACTGTGCAATTGTTTGTTTGGTAGGTAAAACTTCATGATAGAAGACTTTTTCTTATTACTCCATTTCCTTTTTTATACAAGGGTAGGCGTGAAAAAAAGAAAAACCATCAATATTACGTTGGATGAGTTTGGCTTATCTAGCATTTGTATTGATTTTTTTTTGGGATATGGGCATGAATGACATATATATTTCGTATGTGGTACTCCCTTATTTATCTAAATTATCTCCCTCCTCCTGATCTTTAGGTAAGACTTCATTGTTATCTTGTATATTCACCAATTTACTCTGTATTTATATGCTGCACCCAATTGAGTGGTTCCTTCTTTGTTTTAAATGGTGCCAAATTTTGTAAGTACTTTTATCACTTGTGAGTTTGGAGCGATCAAAATGGAGGACAATCTGAGCATGTTGAATTGCTTTTATATTCATTTTTTTTTTCTTATATTGATTCTCATGATTCCTGATCTATGCCCAGGTTATGGATCTTGCAAGTTCCCCAGTGTTACCCTTTAAAGGATAATGGGCTGGATGTTGAGAGACAAGCACGGACAAGATAGCACGTACAAAATCATATTGCTTGGTCATGATCAGCCTCTCTTGCTTAGAGCCTGAGTAGTTTGGCTAGAAATATTGAGTGCCCATTTTTTTTTTAATCGCATCTCTGGTGATTAATATGTTTAGCCTCTCACTCTCGCAAACTTTACCTATTGTACCCAATTCAATCATTGTTTTGGCAATATTGATCATTTTTTGCCATGTTCTACAGAAACCTTCTGTAACCCTGTCCACAGTCACTGGACTAAAATGGGCCCTTGTCCATCATGTCCTAGATCTTTTCTGAACGTTGCGATCTACTTTTAGTACCTTTTTGCCAGAGTTTCAACGGCTATGAACTTTTTGAATAACAATACGGCCTTTTTTTTTTTTTTTTTTTTTTGAGAAACAAGAACGGCCATATTTGTAATGTGCCCTTATTAACTGGGTTCTAACAGCTACTGTATCATTAATCTATTACAAGGACTTCTTTCTCTAATCATTAATAATATCTATCTCCTTTTTCTATTCTATCCAATTATTTGCTATCCTACAACAACTTGCCATAATTTATTAAATGTAACATATATGACTAAACTCGTACTTTTGTCGGTGAGAATGACTTAAATTTTAAGTAATTGGAATTTGGAAGAGAGAGTAAAGCTTTTAACTTTAAGAAAGTAACCTGATGAAAAATCGGTGTCTTCCCATTCAGCCTTTGCGTTAAGATTACTCAATTCTTGACTATAGAGGCTGAGCACTAACACTTAGCGGATTAATCGACAATTATAACCAGAATTTTGTCGGAAACGAATGTAAATTTCAGAATCACACGGGATTCTTGGTAATTGGAATCTTATGAGCAAATTTCGGTAGTGCAACAATTTCATGTATCTCGTTTACCAAAAGTTCTTCAGTGATGTTGTCCACCGTACTTCTAATCGCTTTTGGATAGGTCGGTGGTCATTGGGAGGTACTTTGATTGACATAATCCCATACAAATCCATAATGATATTCCCCGAGCATGAATATAATGAGTAGAACCATCATGAAAAACAACCCCATTTGCTCCCATCAGTTTTTCTCCCCTCTTTTGTTAAAAAATACCATCTCAAACAGAAAATCAACTGAATTCAACCATTGCGTAAAATGACGAATTTCACATGACTGTATTCTTGACATAACTAATTCAAACTCCTCAAGAGATAGTAGTTTCCTATTTAGTTGTATGAGTTAAACTATAGTTGGGTTTTAGTAGTATTTAATGCATTGAATCGTTATTTAATAATTTCCTATTAAAATTATATTCTCTAGTTCAATTTTATAGGTTACATATGGAGGATTTTATTATTGTATTCTCTTGAGGATGGTGAAATATTTAGAGTCTTGTTTTTAATCATGATTAATATTATATTGTTGATTTATTTACTCGCACATATTTTATTCTGTTATATTTTACCTCCCACGCTTACAAAGTTTTTGGGTTCTACTTCTATTTTGTGACGTTGGAGGTAAGCAAGAAAAACGGATAGATGTTGTTTGATTATGCATTTTTTAAAATTATTTTTCAGTTATTACTTTCAATTATTTTTATCTCACAAAACTGCAAATCTAAAAAAATGCTATAAAAACATTTTGCTTAAAGACATCAAAGGAGGTTTTATTGAATTTCATTCTCTGGGGCCCCTCTTACTGAACGAGAGTCATACCGATTTTGGGCTGTCTTTGTTGATAGTGTTCAAGATACGAGCCTAGTGGTCTCCAATACAATAGAGCAACTATATAGTCCATTTAAAAAGGCCCATTTAGTTTTGAAACTAATTTCCAATGCTTGAGCAAGTCGTTGATTTTTTTGTTTTTTTGTTTTTTTTGTCAACAAGTCAAAAGTATTATATTAATCTGAACATAGTTACAGCAGTTACAAATGGGGCAACTGCCAAACTATAACTTCCACTAAGTAAGTAGCAAACTTTGCTAATCTATGAATATGACTATTTTTATTATTACACGACACGACAACACTCTCTCTAACTTGCCATGTTCCTATTTTCTGATTCACCCTAATAACCTTACAATCCAACAAACGACAATAATATCAGGTGAGTATGGCTGTGCTGGTGATTTGTGGGAGTATAATCATTTTCCTGATTAACTCAGCTTGAGTTCTCTAATACAGTTTGTAATTTTACGCACATATTATACCACTAAAGTGAGTAATACATGTCTATGTTTTTAGAAATATAGTTATACGTGTCTCTATCTTTAGAGACATAGTTAGTAGAATTGTATTTGTCATTTATTTAAGTGACGTAACACCACAAAGTGTAGCAGAAAATCATATCCGATTAACTCAGTTCGAGCACGAGTACTATCAGTGGGGATTTCCTTATGTATCACACACCAAGTACTTATCATTGTTTGTGGCCCTACTGTTACATAAAAGTTAACAAGTAAAGAAAATGTATTTTTTTTTTTTTTTTTGCCAATAAAGAAAATGTATTTTTGATACATAAGTTCGTGGAAGATGCCAAAAAATGAACAGTTGCTCAAAGTAGAGTAATGTTTAGGGTAATGTTAATTGTTGCTTAAAAAATCCACTACCTGAGAACGTAACCAACAATAAGACACCAAATGGGCCCACATGATGTGCTGGGCTAACATTATTGTCTATTGACAGTTATTTTTACCGATAAAGTCAGTCCATCCGGATTAGATAATAGAAGCCACTGGGTTGGGATTTCCAAGACGGGCGTCCTTTGGATCTTATCGTATCATAAAGTATGAATTGATAAGGTAATCCGTGATCAAGTGTGCTTATGCAACTTTTCCTTAAAAAAAAAAAAATTGGTTATGTAAATCTGAAAAGAATACTTTGTTATGCAATAATGCACGTATTAACTTCTTGTCTTCTTTAACAAGGCCAAACAAAGCATATTAGTTCATGTACAGCTGGATAATTTGTGTTCATCTCCTCTAAAATTGTTGAAATCATAGATAATAAAAATATATAGGTCTCTTTTAACTTTTTCCGTTCAAATATAAGGACAAACTAAGAAAGATTCAAGAAAGAAAATAGGTGTAATTAAAAAGTACCATATGATCAGTACAAAGTTTAAAGAAATCAATGTAATTTACCTAATGAATTTCCCACTACCTTGTTAAGAAATCATTTGTTCTTGTTTTTTGAGAAAAGCCATCATGGGTAATGATTCGAGTTTTTTATATTTACCAAACACCATTAGCACTAATGCTTGAATTTTTATTCATTACATGGATTAATGCTTGCTTTATGCTTCTTTGCAAGTGGATAACGTAACCCCACAGATGTCGGTATCTCCTTTGGATGGAAACGTCTGATCAAATATGCAAATAACAATTATTGGATTTAGGTTTATGTAGGTCGAATATAGACTGACACATAATCTCGAACAGCATCTAGTGAGCGACTCTGCCTGGTTGACCGGGATTGATGAACAAATTAATTGATTTTTTTCATAATCAAGAACTTCATCAACCTTGAACATGAAACAAGTCTGAGATTCTGTTTGTTTTTGGTTTTAATTCAGATTAAAATACGTTAAATGAGCCATTATACGGGACGATTCTATCTGGTTTAATGATGATTAGAAAACTATATGTCTTTATTTCCTCCAGCAAAACTTGTAAAATGTACATGGAGACACAAATTAAAAGACCAAAAAAAATAAAAAGAAGATGCCATTTGCATGATTAAAAGTGAATATCTGGCTCAGCTGTATAGATAAATTGGTGTAGGTGACTTGGTGGTAGCGTAGGGAACCTTGATTGCGCCCACAGTTTCCACAAGCAAATCGTAAGTCTTCCGAGTCCTTATCCTCTTGATCTTTTTCCTTCTTTCATTCTTTTCTAATCAAATGTTCCTTCTTGCTTTTCTTTTCAAAACTGTATCTGATATTTATCCCTTCGTTTCTCTTCTCTCAACTATCTGCCTATAATATACTTCTAAAGCGCTTTTATCCTTTTTCACTATTCACTCACTCCTCAGTCGTCACCACATAAAAACTGCTAAGGGTTTATCAAACGCAGAGCATTGAATGGACTATTGCCTTTCTTACAAGAATCCCTTCTCCTCATCTCTTCTCCAGTCTCTACCTTCTAAAGTGAAGCCTTTTAATAATCATGTTCCAGTGTCATTGAATTTTTTCGGAAATTTCAGTTTTGGGATCAGTTTTAGTGGAAGGACTAATAGGAAGGCGTTCTTGGTGTTGGCTAGTAATGGTGGTAGCAGTAGCGAGTGTGGGGGAGAGTATAGGAGGGGTTTGAACACGCCGCTCCAGCCGAGGTCGGCGGCTGGGAGGTTATTAAGTAGTGTGTTATTGAATGATCCCGAGTATTTTCCTCAAGTTGTCCAGAAACAGTTGGAGCAGCTGGTGGTTGACCGCTATGATGCCATAGCCAGAATGAATTTAAGCTCTGCCTCCGGTGAAGCTTGCCTTCATAGGTATATGGTATACTCGGAATAATTTTAATATTGACTCCAATAAACACAATTCTAGTTTCTTTTCATGGCTCTATCTGTTTTCTTGAATTTGTGATCGTGTTTTGTTGATAATTTGTTGTTCTTTTGGATTTTTGTTAAATATGGCAAAAGCTAGGATCTTGTGTAGGCTAGTTAAGAATGAAGTCTAGAGCGGCCTAATTTGCTAAATTCTAGGCCTATGATGAGCTGCTGAGAGATGAATGCCAATGAACTTTACGGTCTCTTATGTATATTACTCTGGCTGTTTTAGAATTGGATAATAGAAAGTGTCTACCATGTCTATTATCTTCAAGAATATGATTCTGTGACTCTGGTGCTTCATGTTTGAACATTACCCTTATGTTCCCTGGTACTTGCATTTGGTTTTAGAATAATCAGGTGTCCAGAATTGGATTAAAGGCTCGTTCTTTTCCTTTATTGAAGACTATGCTTAATTTAGGCATCTGCCAGACAAATTGTGTCTCTCCTTCTTTGTAAAAACTACCTCATCAAATCCTTTGGCCTCATAGTGTGTAAGCATGTCGCTTCTGTTGCTATCTGGGGTTGCACATAACTACATTTGACTAACTTCTAAGCTGCCGATCGCTTTTTTTCTGGCCGGTTACGATCCTAAGGTTGTTTACAGTCATTCAAAAATGGTTTTATCTCTAGGTAATATTGCTTATTCTCCAATTACTTTTTCTTTCCTTCCTGTGTATGGAAAACAAATTTGGAACACATGTCAGCAGTGAACCTCTATGCTCTGTTCTTGTCAAAATGGAACCTCTACTTGTTATTTAAAATGCATCATTATGGATAACAAGCTCTTAGGATTGTACTTTGGAATTTCTCATGATATTACATTTGTCATCATGCGGCTAGGGCTCCTTCTTGTTCCAATAAATTTGAGTCATTCAAACTATTTCATGATAAAGAGATGCTAAAAGCAGAAACAGGCCTTATTGATTAGTGCTAGTAACATTTTTCCATGTGGCCAAGATTGTGCCTGCTTTATGTCTTTGTTTCAAGTGATGTATGACTTTTGTGTTCCAATTATCTGCTTTTACTGGTAAGATAATGCTATGTATGGTAACGTTCTACTTTCCACAAATTGTTTGCCCATAAGTCTGTTTTCATTTTTTGGTCATAAGCCTTTGCCTCTGTAGAATTGCATTAAGAAGCTTATTAGGATAAGTAATGCTGCCAGTGTAACCATTCCCTTTGGATATGGCCACAGTTCCAATACATAAAAAAAAGTTTCTTGCATTACATGTATGTTGTACCATACAACTAGAGATCTTAGATGCTTGTTTCTTCTCTTGAACTGCATAGTATATGTGTTGGATTGCACAAACTCCTTGGAATTTCCACGGACGGGGGAGGATACTAGTGCACTGCTCATCTACGGCATGACCTGCAAAATAAGGTACCTGTACTGCCACCAGACAGCATGTGGCCTTCGTAAAAAATTTTTATCCTCGGCAAGTCAATGCAAAGATTTGGAGCAAGCATTGGTGTTCCTCATCGTCCATGCATTGTTTGAACTCCATCGGGTTCGCTAAGCTCTTAATTCTTACCAGGTTTTTGCTTGATTGCAATTGTGTGCTTGAATCTGCCCCCTGACTTCTTTTGGGTAGAATGTTGGCTTTGGGCCTTTCAAGGTAAGGGGGTAATTTGCTGATGGTCACCTAAGAATTCTTTGTGATTATGCTGCTTCCAAACGAGATTACATTAGTTAGAGAAATCAATTTTGACCATTGAACTGCCATATTTTGATTCAATTATCGAACATATGAGAAGTGTTTGTCAAATAATTTTGGATTACTAATTTTAATACTTTTACTAATTTGGATGGATGTTGCTGAATACTAGGAGAATTGCTGAAATGAAAGACCGTGAATGTCAAGCTGCAGTTGAAGATGTTATGTATATGTTGATATGTTCCAAGTTTTATGAAATTAGAGTACATTTGGTTCCTCAACTTTCCAAATGCATGTATAATGGCAGAGTTGAGATATTCCCTTCAAAAGACTGGGAACTTGAATCTATCCACAGCTTTGAGGTTTTGGAGATGATAAGGGAACATATTACCACATTTGTAAGCTGGAGAGCCAACTCTAATGTAACAGATAAGTGGGCAGTAACTCAGATCTCTCGGTTTCAGCTCTGCCAAGTCTATACTGCTTCGGTATTGTATGGATACTTTTTAAAGTCTGCCTCATTGAGGCACACTCTCGAACAGAATCTCTCTCAGATCAACTTTGATCTTGGTTTTAACGTCAGTAGCCGCTTTGCGATTTCAGAGACGTGGACTTTAGGATCAAAGGATGTTGTCTTTGGCCGTGTCATGAGCACGCGATCTACATCATTGAGTGAAGTGTCATGTAAACAAACAAAGAAACATGAGAAGCTGAGGTGTTATCTGATGGGTTTTGACCCAGAAAATTTGCAAATGTGTGCGAAACCAAAATCCAAGGCGGCTGCTAACCTGATTGAGAGGCAGAGCTCTGCGCTTTTTGGCGACGAGAAGACTGGTTTGCTGGAAACTAACGAGGAGATTTCTACATCATTTGCGAGTCTTAAGAGATTTGTTCTGGAGGCAATAGCTTTTGGTTCATTCCTTTGGGATGCCGAAGAATACATCAAAACTGTATATCAGCTGGAGGACAACTGACTCGACCTGGGTACGTGGGTAGATATAATATATGCCATTTGGGCTTCTCAATTTTCTCAATGTTATTAAGCTTTTCTCCTAAATTGCAAATAGAGGAGCAATGTACAGATTTTATAGAACTTTTTCTTTAATATAGATGTATATACGTGGGTATGTATATATGTGTTCAAAATATTGGTGAATGGCGAGACAGGGTTCTCATTTTAACAGATGTTATGTAATTGCTCGTTTGGCGAGACAGGGTTTTCATTTGGCGTGTGCTCCAAGAACTAATTGCTTCAAAGCCGTGCTTTGAGTCTATGACTAGCAGACAGTTGAAATTGAAATAATACAGTTCATACGGTCAATTGTTTGGCCTGCATTTTTGTTTTAGAGTTAGAATTTATCCAAAAACGCCTCCCCTCGAAAACTTTACCATATATTCAAATTCTTAAATCTAGATTTTGGGTAGAAGTTGTGAACAAAAAGAAGTACCCAGTTGATAATTTGACTCGGTTTACATTCTTTAGATGATCAGGTTTTGAATTTCATCCTTGTGAAATCAATCTAACAAATGCCACAGGTTTTTTCCGCGTTACTGTCATGGAAGTCTTGCAAAGTTGGACGATAGTGGGAATTATTGCGTCAAGCTATGAAATTCTAGCAAGGATCATACATTTTCGCGGTCACATTAGCTGTAATCCATGCGTGCCAAAGCGAGGTCTACTTTTATTAGTAGTTATAAAGCAAGGTCTACTTTTATTAGTAGTTATATGCTGGTCTTCCACAAGTTAGTTATTTAGTAACTTCATTCCTGTATAAATCATTTCTACTCTTCATGGCTTTGAATTGTTAAAATGTGTGGACAACAACTTCTCTTTATAATACTACGCGTAAACAAATAAGCTAAGCAAAGAAATTTGATTTCAACGATCTAAATGCATAAACTACTCAGATTATGTCACCATGGAATCAACATATTAACACATACTTATAATGGAAACTAGTCGGTAAATAACCACCCCATTAATTACATTCTTCTCAAGTTTTCTTCGTCCATTCCTCTTGACTGAAAAATCCCAGGCCTTCAATCGCAATGGTGCTTTTCCTCTTAAACCTCGTTTTCTTTGCCTTAAGTATGCTGATAACAATCTTATCACGATTAATCTTCACCACAGCAGCTTACCTTCTTGTGTTGACTATCCAAGCCTTCAAACTCCCAGGGCAGGCCATACAAGGAGCATTAGAGCAAGTAGGAGATGCCATGAGGGCCTGTTTTGAGTATCTTATTGGGCTTGGAATAGAAGCAATGACTAACCTCATCTCTACCCTTTTTGATCTTCTCAAAGATGGGGTTTCGGGCTCTGCAGCCGCTACTGGCTCTGCTATAGCAGGATTAATGGATAACACTAGAGCTTCGCTTGATAGCTTGATCAAAGATTTACCCGAGGTGTTCGAAGGTTTCACAGACATGATTACCACGGTGGCTACCAATCTGTGGGATAATTACAAGGATGCTTTAGGCTATATTATTAGAAATGTTTGATTGCAAATTCTTTTGCTATCAAATCTTGTTGTAAAGAATGCAATTTTTGTATTGCTCAATCTTGTTCTAGTTTTTATTTGACCTTTAACATGATACCATACAAGTTTCACTAAGGTTCTTAATGTATTAACCCTGTTGGTTGGTGGTACGCACCAAAAGTTGTAACAGTCTAATTTTGTCAAAAAAAAAAAAAAAAAAAAAAGTTGTAACAGTCTAATATAGGAGAAGACGCAAAGCTTGTAAAGTCTTGGGCTAATTTCATGGAATAAAGCGCCATACAAGGTGAAATGGCCTTGCTTGTTTATATTTTATTAAATTTAATCAAGAACTCGATGATGTAATGGACCACCCCACTACAGCCTATTCACTTTGCTATTTTGAATAGGAAGCTAGATTGGATTGATTGTCTTGATGGAAAGGCCAGATATACAACCATAAGGCTGTTTTGTGAAAAGTTGTGGGCCTTTGCTCTTGAAGCTTATAATTACTAGCCTTTCATTTATAAGCCCTAAAACTAGTCTTTCGAGTGATATCCCCCTAAGGATTTTTTTCCCTTTTCTTTTCTTTTCCTTATTTTTTTTTTGGCTTAAATATCTATAAAGTTAATTTTGACTGGATCGATTAAATTAAGATAGACGTAAGATATCTCTTGGATTCATCTCCCGCAGTGGTACTACTGACTATTAACGGATTTATTTTCATAGATAAAACCATGAAGAAACAAGCTTATTGGGTAAGTATTAATAGATTAATTTGATTAGAAGATTACAACTATTATTGGAATAAAAATGCCTTTCTGCCTAGTCTTCACAAAAAGCCTCTAGAAAGCCATGATGTCATGAATGGGGACCTTGTTGTAATGCTGCCATCCCCGTACCTCCGCAGCCCGTCCACCCTGCATCTAGCATTGGTTAAGCGTGGCAACCTAGCAGAGCAGCAGGGGCAACAATGGTTACTAGACTAATCTACTACTCTTATCAAGGCCATCCATCTAATTTTTGGGAAAAAAATGGAAAATAATGTGTAATAGCTGTTTTATATGGAAGGTTTGTCTTGTACCCTAGTTTCACAAGTCAAGCCTTGTTTTTACTCACACAAATTCATGTATAATGGATTAAAGGCTCTACAGTCCACCTATTGCTGAAACATGAACTAAGCCCCCTAGTCAGCTATGAGCTTAATTATCCGAATGATTGTTCTATTTTGTATTGGTTTAGTTTTTTGGTTAAAATTTAGACTAATTAGCAAGACAGGTTTTATTTTGTATAGTTGTGTGGTGAAAAATGAAGTGTAACTTGAGACATGTTTTATTTTGTATGGTTGTATGGGGGAAAATGAATTGTAACTCAGATTAAAAGTGGAGTCCGTGATCATTCTGTTTTCCATTTGATAATGTTTGATGATCATTTTGTTTTCCATTTGATAATGTTTGAAAATTGTATTTAAGAAATTATAGTGATAGAAGAGATATTGTAGAAAAATTTTGCAAGTTTATAATATAATTTAACGTTTATGCGTTCTTTCTTGGATTCGTATGAACTGTTGGCATAACTAGAAGAGCATAAACGGGATTGAGTGATTGAGACAGGATGTGATTTATGCAAAAAAATCACCCACTTACCAAAGTAGAAAAGGGGTTAACATTTAATATTTTACTTTATACATATTCATTTTTTTAATAAAATGTCAAAGTAACTCCAAACAGAAACCAAATATATTTAACTTATATGTACTATCTTGTCTAAATATCAATATTGTAACTGAATTGTAAAAAAATTTTAATATTAAAATGGTTGCCAAAATGCCGTCTCCGCCGTATTCTCTTTGTATGTGATTCTTCATGAGGGAAGGTACATGCGACTGACAAAGCGTTCAAAAAATATGGAAACAAAATCCCAAAAATGTGAACGCGAATTAAAAATTTGATACGAGGAGATGAGTCCACAGGATTACGACGCTTTTTTTTTTGGTTAATAAAAAAAAAAGAGGAGATGAGTTCACAGGATTACGACGCTTTGGTTATTGCTTGTGGATTAGCCACGAAGGCATCCTATTAGAAGCGGGGTCCATTCCGATTCGTTCCTTATCACTGGACCCGAAAAAACGGTAACGATTTATATTCGAGACGTCAGTTTGAACCATCCCACCGCTAAATTCCCGTTGTTGGCAGGACCCCTCCATTCTGGTTCTTGATATTTTGTCCGCTCTCTCCTTTTATCTGTTTTAAGTTAAAAGCAACATTTTTCATTATTTTGTTTGTGAAAAGAGAATTGGGTATGGCGGGGAAAGTTATGCCAGCGGTTCGCTACGATTCCTATGGAGGTGGAGCTGCTGCTTTGAAGGTGATCTCTTTCGTAACCTTTCCTATGTAGAATTCCAACACAACCCTTTTCTCTACCTGTGTATTTTATTTTGGTACTTCGGCTTTTTTCCCTTTTTTTTTTTTTTGGCCTGTTAATTTTTGTTATCAAGTTTATTCTTTCTGGATATTTTATTTATTTATTTTTTGTGTTTGGAAGTTAGCAAATCTAAGTCTGGGCATTTTCGTTATATGATTGAAGAAATAAAAATGTAAAAGATTTCATTTTTTTAGGAGTCATATATGATTTTGTGGAAAAACTTGATCTTTATTCTCGATTACCATTGTAAGTTTGCTTTTCTGCACTGCTTATTTGATGTCTGTTGGAGACAACTCAATAAATTGGTTAGTAATTTATTTTAAGCAATAAGTTGATGTAGATACAGGTATTTATTGGAGCGAAATACCTCATGTATGCAAGCAACAATGCATGTTAGAACTTGCTGGTTTGAGGGTTCTTTGCTTACGATACAATGGTCCTTCTATTATCGCTGGGATTCTTTCCTTTTGAATGGACGGAGTACTCAATTAAAAAACTAACAGATACAAATTGTTGAATGGAAATTTGACTTAAAAGTCTAAAGCTTCAGTTGGAATTTCTTTCCTTTAGAAGATAAAGCTATTTCGATGTTAGGAACAGAGACCACCCATTGCCATTTTTTCTGTGTCTGCTTCAGAAATTTGTAGAGTTCCTTGATGTTAATCAGCTGAGATTCACCTTTCTTCAATTGTACTTGGTCCTACTGTAGTAGTTTATGACTCCTATGCTGTTTAGTTAGCAAGTTTTGTTGAAGTATAAGATCTTTCAAGCTCATCTTACGGCCAACTCAAGCTGTAGTAGTTGGATTGAAAACTTAAATCTGGTTATAAACCTAAACTTCATGATGATATGTGTAGGTGTTTGAATGATGTTATACTTCTTTGATGAAAAAGGGAGATTTTTTTTTTTTTTAACCTTCTTGTAGCATGTTGAAGTTCCTGTTCCCTCACCGGGTAAAGGTGAGATCTTGCTCAAATTGGAAGCAACAAGTCTAAATCCGGTTGATTGGAAAATACAGAAGGGCATGCTCCGACCTATCATGCCTCCCAAATTTCCCTATATTCCTGGTATGTTTAATGACTTTTGTAGTCTTTACTTTCAAAATCTCGGATACTTTCAGTCTCTGAATCACAGTGTTTGACGGGTTAATTGCGTTAATATTTTCTGGTCCTTTTTCTAGCAAAAGACTCCATTCTATCATAGGAACTTTTGAATGAAAATTAGTGTCAAAACTTGATTGTAATTGATTTTAAGAGTCATTATTAGCACCACCTCTTGGTGGCTGAAAAATGGTATTGAACATCGATGTTATTGTCCTTGCAAAATATGCAGATTGTTTGTGGTTTAACTTCTCAATGTAAGGTTGGAAATGGGGTCGTACAAATTTTGATAGTCTGACTCGAAAGAAATTGTTGTCCTTTATGTTTCCTTCCATCAGTGTTGGGTTATGTGGCCTAGTAGATTTTGCTGTCCACCATATTTAGTGGACTGTTGCTATGCCCAAGAAGAGCTTTGTATGCTTTGCTATGGTTTTACATTTGTCTGACAAAATATACGCAGTTGATTTTTACTTGAACTTTTGCAAAAAAGGTGGTTCTTTAAGTAGCAAAGTTGTCCATTTCTTGTGATTCTGGTCAACTCTGCACATCAAAAGACATCCTAGGAGCTTCTTCTGTCACTTGAATTATCTTAATGATTTTTTTTTCCCTTCTGATTTTGGGGTGGGTGGAACAGCAACTGATGTTGCAGGAGAGGTAGTGGAAGTAGGATCTGGAGTAAAAGATTTCAAAGCTGGCGACAAAGTTGTGGCATATCTTAATCATTTGGTAAATGTTACTCTTATTATTTTGCTTTCTTTTTCTTTTTATAATTTTTTCTTTTTTAGTTTTGTTTAGTTACTTACAACTGCCGTTGCGTTAATCTAATTGACCAGTTTAAAACAAATTAAATTTACATCTTGGCAAGTCTCCTGATCCATAATGAGATTGAATGGCAGAATGGTGGTGGATTGGCTGAGTATGCTGTTGCAAAAGAGAGCTTGACTGCTCCGAGGCCAGCTGAAGTATCTGCTGCTGAGGGTGCATCTCTTCCAGTTGCTGGTCTTACGGCCCATCAGGCTCTTACCCAGTCCGCTGGCATTAATCTTGATGGTAGTGGGCCACAGAAAAACATTCTTGTCACAGCTGCCTCTGGTGGGGTGGGTCATTATGCTGTTCAACTGGCAAAAATGGGAAACATACATGTCACCGCCACTTGTGGAGCTCGGAACATTGATTTTGTGAAGAGCTTGGGGGCTGACGAGGTTATTGATTACAAGACTCCAGATGGAGCTGCTCTTAAGAGCCCGTCAGGGAAAAAGTATGATGCAGTGATTCACTGTGCAACAGGCATCCCCTGGTCAACTTTTGAGCCCAATTTGAGTGCAAAGGGCAAAGTGATAGATCTCACTCCTGGCCTAAGCGCCATGTGGACCTTTGCTGTAAAGAAAATGACTTTTGCTAAGAAGCAATTGGTGCCTTTGTTGATGGTTCCCAAGAGGGAGAATCTGGATTGTCTTGTTGAGTTGGTGAAAGAAGGGAAACTTAAGAGTATAATTGACTCGAGGTATCCTCTGAGCAAGGCGGAAGATGCTTGGGCAAAGATTATGGATGGTCATGCTACTGGGAAGATCATCGTGGAGTCCATCGATGTAAAGGTCGAGTGAATTTGGAGTGTTTTAAGGGAAGGGTTTTCTGTGCATACCACGTTAACTAGTACATGTGTGTTTGTGTGTTTGTGTGTTTGCATGTGCAAGTCAAATAGTAGTGTTTCTTGTCTTACATATGTGACAAAAATTAACCTTTTTATTCGGATTATACATTGAAGCTGGCTTGGTCATCATCTCAGGCTTTTTGTTACTTTGTTAGATATTATATTACTTGCTGGGAATCACTTCGAAGTAATAATTTTGAAACGCTAGGTTTGCTGGTATGAAGAAATGACCTTGAGGGAGGTCAGTGTGGCCAAGGCGTGGTACAAGTAGTGATTTTGGTACCAGTTTTTGCGTTATATGCTGCAGTTCAGTTACTTGTGAAGATATGCTGATGCCATCAAAATTGTGATGCTGCCACATTACATAAATCGCTGTGGCGGGAGGTTAGCAGTGGGTGTTGGGGTGGAGGGAGGAGATTATTTGGCGGTAAAACATATTATTGATGAGCATGAATTTTTATGGCCTTTTCTATTCGTTTAGAGAAGCCATTTATTGTGGGTGGAATACAGGGTCAGTCTACTTGCATAATCAAGCAAGATATACTTCCAAAGATTTAAGGAGGGAGAAGGGGCGATATTCAGTGCTTTGGGATTATTGGAATCTGTTACTTGGATCAGAATGTAACTCGAGAAGCTTTTCTCTTGCAAATTAAAGCAGTGTCGGCCCATGTTTAAACTATTGTTGACTGTATAATGAACGTACATTTGGATTAGCGTGAAGCAAATTTTTCAGAAGACTTGTACAAATTAGTTTTACTGTGGATAAAATGATTGGGGGCCCACCGCCCGCCGGGGCCCGGGCGGGGATCTAAGGAGTGCTAGTTAGGGGGCCTTGCTGACACTTGGATTCTTGAATGAACCCGTTGTGCTTATGGGAGGCGAGAGAAATGGGCCGTGCATTTGATCGAAGCAACCCGTTCATTATTGACTCCCGCAAATCATGGACGGATTGTTTTGTTGAACAACAAAATTTTACTACCTTGGTGCAGATGATGCCTAGACTTTTCAGCCCACTTACGCTTTATGAGCCCAAATTCATCTCAATACTACCCTTTCTTTGATATTCTAAATCTTCAAAATCATATTACTATCGAAAAGCAAATTTGAAGTTACCTTTCTTTTCCACCAATATAATAGTAACTTAGAATATGCTCGGGATGAGAAGTTAAGAGCATGAGAAAGGAGCCTGTTAAGCATGTTAAATAAAATCTATTATTGCGGGATGACACGTGAATGGAATTTAATGGGATGTTATGGTCCGGTGGACTTTGGATCCCCGATACTGGTTCCCACGTCTGAGGTATTACCTTGCGTATTCTTTCCAGTTTTTTGGTAACTTCTTCATGACCACGTCTCGGCTTCTGTGGAGTCTTCCTCAACACTGTCATTTTGATAGGTTGCTATTATTAGTTTAAAGCATGGTTTTAATAACTTATTTCTTGAGATTTCAAATGGACTCATAATTCTTTTTTTACATGTTTCTTTTTTGACAGTGCAATTTCAAATTCGTCAAATGGAGTTCCGCAGTCAGCTGGATGCCATTGCATCATTGCAATCTAACATTTTGGACCATCCATTGCATGCTATCTCCTCCCCCTTCCAACAGGGACGTTGCCTTTTGAGTGATTGAATTGACTGTTGCTGATCAATTGGGAAAGAGATTGTGGAGGTTAGCTGTCATTAGCAATTTTTAGTTGTTTATATAACAGTTGCATACGGGAACTAACTGGGGCAACTAGTGACTGGAAAGATTTTTCCTTGAAATTTAATTTCTTGTCTTGGCGATACTATGCTGAAAAGTACTTCTTTAACCAAGGGATGTGCAGATAACCATGTTGAAGACTGCCTTGAGATGTAACTATTGCCTTAGATAGGCCACAGAAAGGCAAGCGGCGGGGTAGAAATGGTGTCAAAGACTCGAAAGTAAGATTGTTTTGGGTATACACGTGCTGTTGTTTTGGGATTCGAATGTCTTTCGCGTATCCGTTCGTCTTTTTGGACATGGATGTTTTTACTTCACGGCAATGATGAGCTAAAATGACTGCAAATCTTGTTTCACTTTTCATCCCCAACTAAAATTGTGTTTGCTTTCTCTTCAATTTTTTGGTTTGGTATACTATTCTGTCCAATTCTTTTGCTAGTTTTTGGTCTCTGTTCCAAGGACTCAAATCTCTGTTCCAAGGATACAAAAACTGTTTAAAGCCCCATCTTTTTATTAAATTATAATTATACAAGTGTAAAATTGTAAGTTACATATTTTGATGCTCTGCAATTACGTCCCATGCGGAATATAGATGTTATCCAAAGCGTTTTTGAAAGAGTTTCATTTTTTCCACTTTGATAGTAAACTGGTTCTCAAGAGCATCAATTCTCGAGATGCAAAATGGTGACACCGCATCACCGACCATTGTCCAGGCCACCACAAATTGAGATCATTAATAAGAACAACTGTCAAATAAACCTGCCACGTAGCAATTGACATTGTACACGGAATATAGGATGATGCAAAAATCATTTTAGCTTTTGATGTTTTGAAATTGGTACATTAAGTTAAAAACTTTCTGCGTATAATATCTACCCGTTTAATACCAGATCAAATTGTTAAAATCCGAACGTGCATATTTTCTATCAGCAAACGAAAAAAAAAATCTGTCTTCCATATCCAACCAAGAAAGTTCTGTTAATTTCGATGATTGATCCATATGCTCATGACATGCACCTGCCACATTCATATTTTACCTCTACATAGGGGTGGATATCGGGAGCTGGGGTCTACAAATGTCACAACACTTATTATAGATGCAAAAGTACATAGAGGTAAAAGAGAGGACTAACACAGGATTAAGTCCTACGAAGATCGGTCATGGCCTTCATCTCTTTCACCAAGTCATCAATGAATTTCTTCTGGATGTCGTGATTTTGCAAAAACCCCTTCCACTTTTTCTGATTATTTCTGATGGACTTAGCTGGTTCCTTATCAATTTCCATCATCACTCTTTCCACGGCATTCTTTATATCATCTTTTCCAAAATATCCATCTTCATCCCTCCTATTTACCTCCACCCCAGCCTTCAAATCACCACTAACTAGCTTGGAATTTAACAACTGGTCCCCTCTGATGGGCAACATGACTAACTGACAATCATTCACAATTGCCTCTATCACTGAGCTAAAACCCGCATGAAAAACATAGCAGCCCACACTCTCGTGGGCTAGGATCTGCTGTTGTTGAACCCACCCAGTACGAATTAGAGCCTTATCCTTCACCCTCGCCAAGAACCCTTCAGGAAGGGCCCTTCTTAACTCCGCTGAAACGTCGACGTTGGCTGGAAAATTCAAGACAGCGAAAAAAGGAAGCCCAGTTAGGTCTAAACCAAGGAGCAATTCTTTGACCTGCTCATCAGTCAAAAATGTTTCGCTCCCAAATGAGCAATATACAACAGACTTGGCTGGAAATTGACCCAACCATTGAGCCCATTTCTCTTCTAGTGGTTCGGGCGGGGGCTCGGGAACAACCGGGCCAACCAGAAGAACTGGTTTATTGAATTGCTGCTTTACATATTTTACATAAGGCCCTTCCATTTCATTGCAAGTTTTGGCCAGTATAACATCGCAGCCTTTGAGGCCCGTTAGGACACGGTCGTACACGCTGGCCCCACCATAGAAGCTCTTGAACATGTACAGAAAATCCAGAGCCTCGAAGGTTTTTACCGAAGTGATCGAGGTTTCGGGGAACCCAAGTGGGGGTTTCCTCAATTCTTCAATTGTCGGAGATCTTTTGGGTTCTGGCAGCCTTGCTGGGACAGTCAGATAAGATGTCGAAAGGGCGACAAAGACGGAGTAGAAGACTGTTTTGATGCCCAGTTCAAAAGCTAGAGGGGGCAGCCATTCTTGTGCGAAATCGAACAGGACAAAATGAGGTTTGAGCTCTGATAAAATTGTCTTGATCTGAGGTTGCATGAGGTCGAGGGCTACCTTAAGGAGCTCAGATTGAGCAGGGGAGAGGTCGGCGGTGCTTTCGAGACCTGGAGGAAGACCCTCGACGGGTGGGATGGTGAGAGGGATGACTTGGGTAGTGGGAGTAGGATTGAGCATGGATTTGATGCGGTTGACATTGGCCAGAGCTGAGAAAAAGGAGATCTTGACACCATGAGAAGAGAGCTTGTTTGATAACTGAACAAATGGACTTATGTGACCAAATGCAAAAAACGGAAACATAACCACATGAAGACCATCAAAATCTTTTGACATACAACTATGACTATTTTCTTCCCCCATCTTATTAATCGGTTCCCTCCCTCTATTAATTTTTCTTGAGTTTTTATAACTCAGATAACTCCTAGTTTATTTTCTACTTTGTAGCATGTTGAGCGGCGACATAATTTATAGGGTCGGACTCTACTTACTTCATCACATGGTCTCCTCCACATAGTTTCTCTGGGGGTAGGCTCGAGTCTGGTTGGCTCTCTCTCTCTCTCTCTCTCTCTCTCTCTCTCTGGGGCTAGGCTCGTGTCTGGTTGGCGATCACGGTGGTAAATATAAACATTAGAATCCTCAGTAATTCAGTGAAAATCAGATAATTTTTGGGATGTGAACACGAGAGCAAGTGCTATGAATGCCCTGAAAATTGACGTTGGGTATCTAAACTCACATGAAATTTTCTGTGCTTATTTTTCTTGTGACATTTATAATAAATTGTAACTTTAAATTTACACTCTAATAGCTATTTAATTTATTTAAATGTAAACACGTGATGATAATTTTTTATAAATAACACTTAATTAGCACTCTAACTGATCTAAAGTGGCTAAGTAAGTGGTTGTTCGACTTGGTGGTAGCTAGGCTACTTTGATCCTGTACTTGGACATTATGGTTGGTCCCATCACAAAAGGAGCTAGTGGGTAGTTGGTTCATCGACTGGCTATGACATGTGCATCGTAGGTAATGTATTAGGCCTGGCACTCCGTAATTATAATTTTTTTTATCAAACTTATATCATTATTATATTATATTAGAGAAAAAATTTGTTATTATTGATATTCAAATTCTCGACTTCTGATATAAAATTTAAAATGACATTGTATTCGTTACTCGTAATTACAATTTGTAACGCTGTACGGTGCACATGTTGTTGTCATACCTTTGCTCTTTTTATTTTTAATTTTTTGAAGGTTAGTAGGAAGTCATAACTCGTAACTTTATTACATAGTAACCTTTAGGAAAATATTTTGTTATGGAATTCCATGTGAAATTTTCCTGAAAAACTGAGAATTTTATGTCTCGGCTGTAAATCAAATGCTGCTTAACTGAAACTACAAAAACTATATTGAGCTATTACTGGAGGCAGAAATTGTCCTTCAATGAGCCACCCTTTAATTTTAAAAGAGTAAAAGCAACAATTCCTCAAGGATTTAATACTCTATGTCCATACTTTCCAGTCATCCGCGGACGAACTGTCAGTCCTCCGACATCCCAACCCCTTCGATGGGTCACAATCCACCATTGAATTATGGGTCAAATTTATATGTTCTTTTTGCTTCTTTGGGAGAATGGTTGGGATTAGAGATTTTAATGAATCGAATTGATCACGAACACAGGTTGATTTATTTTGTGAAAGTCAAAGTTCAACTTGTTCGTATAGTTAAACAAGTCAAACTCAAACAAGAAATAGAGCTCATTCATCAACCGGATGGACATGAATACTATTGGCAAATATGTATGGTAATGTCTTCTTATATCATTCTCAAAATAAAGCATTCGAACTCAATTGAATTTGGTTTAATTGTGTAAAGAACCGAGTTCACTCAATTGAATTTGGTTTAATTGTGTAAAGAACCGAGTTCAATTGAACTCGGTTTATTTGTGTAAACGAATTGGGCTCAATCAAGTTTAGGTCGTTCGTGTTAAACAAGCTAAGTTTATTTGACGTTATTCGAGATTAATTTATTCGTTAAACGAGTTGAGTTCGAGTTTGATCTAGAGCTTATTATTTTATTTGACGAGTTGAGCTCGAATGTAAATATTAACTCGTTTAATAATCAAGCCAATGTGAGTTTTTTTGTTTGTTAAACGAATAGAATTTGAACAGGGAGTATTCGGCTCAATTCGACTGTTCAAAAGCTCTAGTTGGGATGTGAGGTCTCATTATTGTTTCTACAAGTCCAACAAACTCATCCTTTGGAGGGCTGCTTAAACAGAAACTGAGAAGGAGCGAGCTAGTAGCCCAAGAAACAAGAAACCTTTTCTGGGCTTGGGCCTAAAGGAAGGAGGAGCGTGTCTTTCCTGCCCGAGGGTATATGTGAGCCTCGGGCCAGCAGAATGACACGTGGGCCTCCATAGTTTCACCTCCGGGTTGCTTCTTATAACAAAAACCATGGCTTGTACTTGTAACTTGCTGTTTCTTGCTGGCTTCGCTTCCTGAATTTACTCCCCCATGTATTAAGGCGAGGATAAGGCATATAAATGATTCTTCACATTGGCTTCACTCTTATGAAGCGTCAAAGTACCATTGATGCTAATGTAGAAAAGTTCCATCTTTTTGGGTCAAAAAGAACGTTCTCTGCATACGAACTTATTCTGTGTATCTCTCTATTCTTTCATGTAAAGAACCACTAACAATGTGGACATATCTAAATTTTATACAATGAAATAATTTACTTTTGCATCTTTCAATTAGAAGCTTCTTTAACAATACAAGGAAGGATTTGGAGGTTTATGATATGTCCTCGGTGCTTTCTACTTCATCTCCAAATGGAGTAGAGGCTTAAATGAATGTGAGTTCTTTTCTGACTAAACTCAAATCAGAGTCTTTCCCCTTGAATCTCGGTCAATAGCGGATCAAGGGAAAAAAATTCATTTACATATTTCTCGTTAATAAACAGTCTAACTGAATGAATTTCATTATCGTTTGAATTTTTCTGGGCTAATATAAGAGATTCTAAATGGTATGTTTGAACTGTTGGTTGTCAAAAATAAACAAGACTGCTCTATGTAGCGTTTAACACACATATTAAGGGAAAAAAAAAAAAGAATCTATTAATTTAGGTAAAGGAACAACATGTTGGATAGTAAAACAACAATCAATATCTAAAATTTCCATAGATCCTAGCCCAAAAAGAAATACACATAATAGGGCATAATACGCTAGTTTATATGCATATAAATTACTGAATTGTTTACCATTGATTAAGACAATTAAAACTGTTGAATCTTAGAGCGGTAATATAACAATACTAAAATTCGCATTAATGAAGATTCGCGATGATGCTATAGACAGTGTAAAATTTACCAAAAAACAAAAAAACAAATCTCCCCTTCCCCAGCTTTTTTTTTTTTTTTTTTTTTTTTTGAGAAAATAAAGGAGAAAAAAAGGACCAAGAGTTATCACATTGAGAACTCCGGTCCACACATATCCGACCTTTGTCTAAGGGCCTCTTTGACAGATTGAAAACCAAGACAGCAACATTTCACCTTAATGAACAAACCCCTTTGCAATTTGCATGATGTGGGATTAGCACAAAGAGCTTGTCTCTCCCTTCGAGATTTAAATTCTTTTAACACTTGCCAAGGTTAAACTTGAGATTGAGGGATATCATTATACTGTAACCAAAAAATTTTCACTAATAACGTGCAAGCTACTTTATCAAAAAAAAAAAAAAAAAAAAGTCCAAGCTACTAAAAGAAACAAAAAATAAAAATCAAACATTTAATTATTGAAACTGTATAACTTCTAAAATTGATTATGACTATATTTGTTTGATTCTGTTTTTTAAAAATATATTTTTTAAATTTATTAAATATGTTTTTTAATTAATTTTTTATTTTATAAATATATAAAAAATTTTAAAATTGTTACAGTAATATTTTTAAAAAAACATAGTGAACAACGGAGCAATTTACTTTGCAGATGAATAAAAAAAAAAAAAAAAAAAGGAGGGGAAAAATGGCCAATTGAATTGGCCATATTACCACCCTCCATCAATGTTTCTGGATCCTTCTTTTTTTAACACGTTTCCCTGCCTCACTTCTCTTTTCTTTCTTTCTTCTCGGACACCCATTATAAATAGAGCTTTGCCCAACGGCAAACTTTCCCTTCCCTTCTTGGGGATTTTTAGTCTGTTGGGGTGGTACCTATTTGTTCCTGGATTATATTTTGCAAGGATTTTTGAGGATCTGAGGAGAGAAGAACAAAAAAAAACTCTCACTTACAGAAGAAAGAAACCCACTTTACATATTTGTATTTGGAGCTAGAGAGGTAGAGGGAAAGAGAGAAGAAAGAAAGAAAGATGGATACTTGAGATGATGCTCCTTTTTCTTGTAATTTCTTCTCGATCTTCTGTGTGTGTTTGACAATGTCTACTTGTTCTCAACACAAGTCCAAAATAAATCTTTAAATCTGTTTCTTGAAAATCTTTTTCATTGTTTTACCAATTTTATTTTAAAAGGTGAAACAAAGAGAAAGAATTACTTTCTATTTCGTTATTTCCTGGCCTTAAGAATCTTGTTCACTCCTTTTTTTTTTCTTGATCTTTTATTATTTATAAAGGTTTCCAATATAATTATATTGGATTGATAGCTTGAGACCAGTGTGTTTTAATTTATGAATGGTGATGGGTTTCTTAACTGATATTTTAGGGTTTGATCTACTGAAACTGGTCCACAATTGCCCATCTTGAATTGATAGGGGTATGATCGGGACAACGCAGATGATGGTTAAAAGATCGGATTTTGGGATAAAAGAGTTTCATTTGGTAGCTTAGATTGTTGTATGCTTCAACCTTGTACAGTTACAATTGCATTTGTTCTGGAAGTAGAAACTGGAGTCTTTGTCCACTGAACCTTGAGAAGAGTTGAAGTAAAGTTGTTTAGGAGATCAGTTGGGCTTAGGTTGTGTAAAGATGTTGAGGAGAACTAACTGTTTTTGGCATTTTGAGCTTGTGGTGTTTACTCCGTATGTTGTTTGAATGATTGATATTTGTGTTGGTTCAGCAGAAAGGCCCTGATTTTGGTTTTGGATGATGGGCAGGTGTAGTTGTAGAGTTGGATTGTCTGAGGATCAGATTGCTGTGGACCTCTTGATTCGTCGACATAACTTCAGGTTGAGATAGTTTCTTCATTGCATTAATCGTGCACTACAACTCAGTAGTATCTTCCTAATCATTTACAGCATCTTAGTTTATTGCTTCACCAGTAGAGGTGAGAGGATCCAGTTGCTGGTTTTTGGAAATTTTGTTTGGAATCTTTGAAGAAGACCATGGATTAATGTCCAATCTCGAAATGATTACAAGGACATGGTGCATGGACAAGCCTTTTATTTATGGTCTGTTCCCATTCCGGAACAGCACAAGCAGAAACTAAGGGAAAGTTTACTACTGGTGGGAAGTTCCCACTCTGCCAATACCTTGATCACGTGCAATGTCTCGCTGCTTTCCATTTCCACCTCCAGGATATGAAAAGAAGGCTAAGCCAGAGGGAGATGCTAACTTGTTAATAAAGGTTTTGCTCTCTCAAATAATATCTTATGAGCAATGACCAATTCTTGCTGGTTCTTGTTCCTGTTTAGTGCCATCGCATTTATTTAAAGCTGCAGCATTGTAACATTTTATTTAGAAATCTCTTCCCTTAACTTGCTGTTTCTGGAGGATCTTGTGAGGACCTCTGGTGAAAAGGAGTTGCGGGAATTAAAAAAAAAAGAAAAAAGAAAAGAAAGGGATTAATATTGCTAAATAATTCAAATTAGGTCAGGAAACATCTGTTTCGGTGTAATTTGTTGATCCATAACAATTTTTATCTTTATGTCACAAGGATTGGAGTCAGTTATTTAATTTGAACGGTATTGGGTATGTATTTCTTTTGCATAAGGGTTTATGATTAATGATTTCGTCTGTGGTACGTATGAGTGTTTTTGATTAATGATTTTCATCTGTGGTATGTAGAAATTTGAGTCATGTAAATATGCCACAATTTTATCTAGATTTACATGATTGGAAAAGTTCATCTTTAAAAATAATCTCGAGAAAGCTTGATGGCCATGTACCACCGATATGGAAAATAATAATTGCTTCCAATTAAAGTTGAATGGATTCATGCTGAAAAATGTTAAATGAATCGGCATTGTAAAGTTGCTGAGCTTAGGTGGGCAGTTACATCTTTAGTTCCCTCATTACTTCTGCAATGGTACAATTGCAGAGATACGTTTCATTTGATCATTTATCAGGTCCGACTCTTCTTGAATGAGTTGTTGTATTCTTCTACTTTCTGAAGTATATATGTTCAACATTATGGATATTAGTTTGTCTGTTGCATATAAAAGCTTTGATTTGGTTAATGTTATTATAAATTGAAGCTTTAACTTGTAGCAGAAATTTCTATAGTTGCTCTTTTATTTCATCAAGGACCATGCATTTTTAGATTGAATGCTCAACCTATTACTTGAGCAATAATGAAGGAAAATATGCAAAATATTATAGCTGATGTTGTTTCAAGAAGTGAAGTAATTGATTGTTGTAGTCTGTTATGGAAAATCGATACCAAAGAAGTTGTTATAAAGGTGAGTAAAGTTTAAGGGTGTATTTGTAAATTATTTCAGATGTTCATGCACTAGTGTGCTGCTAATAGTGAAGTGATTCTGGTGCATTAAATTGGTAAATTTTGTTAATGATACCACACTTATGGCATTTTATTGATGACAGAGTGCATGATAGTTATATATCTGTGAGGACAAGTTGTTTAGGAAGTTAAACATTGGACATTCGCTATTCAAAGCAGAGTATATGAGCCCTGTCACTGCTATGCATAAATTTCAACACGACCCCGTTTCCATTTTACATACTAGTGTACGTTGCCAACACCTCAAGTTTTCATGATTTCGTCATTGTTTACTACAATGGGGCAGTATAAGAAAAGCTTTACATTTTATAAAAAGGATTTATCATAAAATAAAGTTTTATTTCTCGAGAAGCCAACGGAAAGCCACGCTAGGTACAAACCTTGAATGGACATAGAGGACACTCACGTTGTTAGGTGACCAAACAAGTGATCAAAGGCACTAACTTTCTGCAGATGAAAAGACCATTTCAAAAGTACTAGCTATTGCTATCTACATTTATACCTTAAGGCATGGTTCGAAGTAAGTATGCTAGTCTAAAATGAAGTGTAATTGTCATACTTTTATATTCCAGATACTGACTTTTTGGCTTATGTACCATGTGAACCTTAGAGGTTAAGTTGGAATGGCTAGAAAATACCTGCATGTTCTCTAGTGATCTCTGCTTTAGTGTAAAATTTTGTATAACTATAATCCACTCTTTTATTAAAAAGATTATCTGATGAGAATGGAAACTTCCATTTTGAGTGATTCTAAATATTTAATACTATTTATGAACTGTATTCATATTGATATTTGGAAGTGCAAAACTTGTGTTGGATGCGAAGTTGTAAGCACGTGTTTCTCTACTGCTCTTGATTGCTTAGTGATTTCTTGTCAATTCCCTCGTTTCTTGTGGACATTTAATGGGATTAATGTGCATTTTCTCAAATTCTTGCAGAATTATAAACTTTTTGATCTGATTGACTTGAGTCTTGTTGGTATTTAGAAGATAGTTAGATAAGAGCTAGAAGGAGACTGAGTAGAGCATTTCAGAGTCCTTCAAGTGTTGACTGGCTTGTTTTTTTATTTTTATTTTTCTCCTTTTCCAATTGAAGATTGCTTCTCCCCTTTGGATCTTGTAGCTTTTATTTCCTTTGACGATGACCTTTGGTGTTAACTTCTATTTTTTGTTCTTTGATTAGATATATTATTTACCTGGATATGTATATATGTTTTTCTTCAGGAGAATCACAAAGATAAAAAGCATAAGAAAGATAAGAAGGACAAAGAAAAGAAAGAGAGAAGAGACAAGGACAGAGAAAGAAGCAGTGAAAAACATAGAGATAAGAAAGAGAGAAGGCACAAACATAAAGACAAGAAGGACAAGAATAAGGATAAAGAAGGAAATCAAGCTACAGAGGAGAAGAAAATTGTAGCCCTTTCAGAGCAACAGAATAGTGAGAAATTTGGTCCAACAGGTATACGGGTTGGTGAGACCTGCAATTCAAGATTTTCACTCGAACCGGTAAGGAAATTCAGGAATGATGATGGAGCAAAGGACATGCATATTGTTGAAAGATTTAGCACGACAGATCTCAGTAAGTCACCGGGAAAGGTGTTGGAGCACGATCTCAGCATCTTTGCTGAAGGGAATCAGAAATTTAATAATAAGAGAGAGGAAAATAGAATACCTAACGGACAATGTCTCAAAGTCAATGCAATTGGGTTGGCAAATGGTTTTGTTTCCATTTTGCCTGCAAAAGGTCAAAAAAATGTTGAAGGAGGTATCTACCAAGAAGGTAAGATTATGGAGAAGCAAAAGGAGCAAAAGGATACGAATAAAGAAAAGAATAGAGATGGCAAGGGAGATAAACACAAGGATGGAGATAGAGAAAAGAAAAGCAAATCAAAGGAGAAAAAGAGAAAAAAGGAGGAGGAGAAGGAGAAGGCAAAGGAGGAGAAGTTGGAAATGTCAAGCCCAGTGCCGAGTAAATTAAGAGAAAGTGGCAACAGTGCTATAGACGGCAAAAATGATAGAGGATCAAGCTTTTTAAAGGAGAGCAATGCAAGCAATGGAAATCTTAGCAAGAGAAATGAGCCTGAAAAGGATGGATATTTAAATGGTGAGCTTTTCCCAATGTTGCGCACTTAATTTTTGAAAAGGAAAATTGTGCACGTACTTACCTTGGAACCTCTTATATCTGGCCTTTTATAAAGTCTGCTTAAAGGATGGTTGTAAAGATTACAATATTGTGATGTTTTGACTAGGTAGTTTATTGTGGAATCCTTTGTCTTTCCTTGACTCACTGATGCATGCTTGCATGTACGCACAAATTTATACCCAGAATTCACTTGCAAGTTATGAACACAAGGTTCCATTTACAACAGTTGGCTATTTAAACAACTAGTAGCAGCCTTTTCCTTGTTTTTAGCTGCGGCAATAGTTTTTGATGATCATCATTTTTTTGACTTCTATGTGACCTTGACCTTTGTAACAGGCAGTGAGACTCGGAATAATAAATTGCAAAGACCTGTATCTTCCTCTCATCAAGTCATTCAAATTGGGAGCAAAATTGACACTTCTAATTCTGGCCTCCATTTTACTCTTGAGAAGGATGCTACGGTCCAAAAACACAAGTCCAATACCAAGATGCCATCCTCTACTTCAGTTGTTGAAAATGGAAGGACATTTGAAATGAGACAAATTGCCATGAACTTTCCACCTGAAAGGCAGGTGGCAGTCAGTAACCATAACAAGGTCGATGACAGCCTTTCATCCTTGAAGCCATCATTGGGAGATCGAAGGAATTTGGAGCCATGTCAAACTGTAATGAGTTCTTCAGATGTGGAGCATGGGTTGGTCACTAACCATACATTGAACAAAAAGGTTTTATCTTCACAGACAGTTGTTAAAAATGGAAGGAATATAGAATCCTGCCACTTAAACAACCTAACTGGAGCAGAAAGGCAGGAGGTGGTCTCTAAATCTAAGTTCAATGGAGACTCACGGATAGACGATTCCCGGGGGCCTGAATTGGACAAGAAAGCGTCAAGCATAAATGGATTAGTGGAGCTCAAGAGACATGGTGCATCTTTGAGGTCACCTGCTTCTCCTGGACAACTTAATGAAATTGTTGAAACACGTATCCAAGCTCCACATCCTGATGCTAAATATCTAAGTGAGATACTTTCTGTACCCAAAGTAGAATGGTCTGATGTCGATGACCAGACCTGGCTGTTTAGTGGCAAGGATCACCAGGCAAAGAAGCCTAAAATATTATCCACAATGATTGACGAGTCAAAGCAGGTGTGGGCAGAGGCATTGCAGATAAAGTCTGCAGATCTAATTGCACTTCCTTATGTCATTCCTTACTAGCTAGTATAGGATTGAGTTGGCTTTCCCGTCTTCTGCATCATGTACAGCCTCAAGCAGCACGCCCATTTGGAAGTTGCTCACTGCTGGTGTTAGAACATCTTTCCGGGTGATTCTGGAGGCACAGGTCCATGTCGCATTGCCTTTATGTTGATTCTTGAGATCAGCTAATGGAGTCATTTACCTGATATGCTTCAGTGAGGAATCTATTAGAGTTCCAATGTCACTGATGTAGTCATTTACCCAATATGCTTCAGTGAGGATTATATTAGAGTTCTCATGTCAATGGGCTGAGAGCGAAACGATGGTTATGCTGAGCTCTTCAAGATCTTTAAACGAACCCATGGAAGACAATCACTGTTGCACACTTTCGATACGATAAGCTCGCATGGGCCTCATTCCTTATGGTGGATGACTTGGTTTGCACCAATGAGCTTTTTTGGTTTCTGCTCATATAAATTTCCGTATGTAGACTTGAGTACAAGCTTAACTCCTCTCTTCCTCCTTGTATTTATAGATTAGTTTCACCTCACCCTTGTCTCTTCAATTTTCTTTATCAACGGTTAACCCCCATTAATTTGAAGTCTAAATGTTTGTGGATAAATCTATCTCCACATTTTTTGTTATCGTGTTCTATATTAACTTTTCCTTCTCTTACGTTTTTCTTTCCGCTTATCGTCTTTCTTTTCCCTTATCTTCTTCATTCTTTCATGCTACCGTTTCCTTCGCTTTGTTTTCTTATTGGGACTCATGAATATTTTTTCTGGAATGCTTTAATTCGTTCTCTCATTTTTTCTCAGTGTAATCTATCTTGTATTCCGATAGGTTATTAACAGATATCTTCAAAGGAAATAGTTGTACGTATGTTGTGTATTTTACGAAGAAAGTGTGTTCTATTCTATGAAAGTACTACGAGTATACGAAGAACACTCGTGACAATATATAACGAGCGTAGCTGAAAATTAGCAAACCATTTCCCGTTTCTTGCTTTTTATCCTGAGGTAATAAACGAACATCGGGCACATAATCTTCGAAATTGCCACTGTTGAACCTAATGATGGCAATTACCTATACTTTCCGTTGAAACCATGATAAACAAAGCAGAACTCAGCATCTTCATAAGGTTAAATTGCAGAATGCCTTCCCGGCACAGTTATTCCACGGTTTAATCTTTTATTTGTATAACAAGCAGATCTTCAGGACTTTTGCTATACATGAGGAAGAGTTTGTGATCCTGAAGTGTACTGTAACGGATAAATTTAACTTTTAGATGCTAACATCTCCCGACGAAGACCCCAAATGAAAAAGCCAAATAAAAGCAGTCATGAGATTTACATTTACGCAAAAAAATGAAACATAGCATTAGATGAATTCCTTATGGTTAAGAAGCTAATCAACTTAATTGAAGTACAAAAAGAAGAGGATAGTCGGACCTCGGACGAAAAAGTGGTGTGTGCAACACTGTCACTAGTGCGGTGTAGGCTATAGGGCCGTATTTCTGTTACGGATGTGGAGTAAACAAAAAACCAAAATAACAACGAAAAATTGTAATGCTTCTTTTATGTGGAACAGTCTCCACAAAAAATTCTTCTATCTGTTACAGAATTTTTGACTAAAAAGATTCTGTAAAACTTCGTCCACTGAAACTCTGCAGTCTCGTGGAGACTTCAGAACCAACCGAAAAACTACAAGCAAGACTTCCGTAGCTTTCATCTAAGCATGAGTGTGCTTTACTATTATCCACATTCATATCCGAGTGGAAGGGAAAGCAAAGACCTGAACAATCAGAGGCATACTGGTGGGACCTGAGGTGACAGAGAAGTCATTTCCGGTATTTGACTATCATGATCCGGACTGAAAAGAGTTAGGAATACTCTGTAAAAATTTTGCCCTGGCAGTAGGGTCAGTTGAAAATTGGCCCAAGACAGCAATTGTAGCAGTATTACTGCCGAACTTCTCAATTCCTCTAGAGATCATACAAGTGTGGTTAGCTTCTACTACTACCATTACATCTTCACCCAAAAGGGACGAGGCAGTTTCAGCAATTTGCCTGGTAAGCCTCTCTTGTACTTGGAGCTTGAAACCATAGAAATGTACTATTGACTGTAACAAGGATCTTCCAATTGGAGTTGCACCATTAGCACTATAGTATCCTATATGTACAACACCATGAAAAGGAAGTAGATGATGTTCACACTGGGACCAGAATGACAAATTAAGCTCCGAAAACAAACGTCCTTCACCATGGCTTACATCACCGTTAGGCTTCAAGGATTCTCTTCGATTTCGAATTAAACCATTAAGTTTCATCTCCAGACTAGAATATTTAAAGTTCATCAACCATGTTACAAAACAAGCAGGGGTTCCTAAAAGCTCTTTCCTCAATGGGTCTTCCCCAAGAGACCGAAGAATTGAAGCTACAGCATTCATCATTGCTGAATTGACAGGTCCCATAGCTGAAAAAGAGTGAAACGGGCACCAAATTTGGTCAACAGAGTCATTGGAATGCTCAGGGACTGTATTTATGCCTCCGAACCTCAGAAGACTCAGAAAGTCAGCCCAGATATCAGCCTTCTCATCTTCAAACACTCCGGAACCTGATATTACAAGTGACTTTATCCATCCCTGATGATTTGAATCAAGAAAGGCTGACTCAAAATTTGGAAAGTGAATATGTGAACATTGGAGCATAACAGCAACACCAGCTGGTTTGATTCCGTTTTGCAAAGCCTTACAGACTTCATTTGCCAGGCGCTGTGGATCTTGGAGCCGTTTTGCAAAAACATCAGCGACTCGAGAAAGCTTACTAAGACCTACAACCCTTTGTCCAGATGGCACGTAGCCCACATGACACTTTACCTGGAAGGGGAGCAAGCAAGACTCACAGTATGAGAAGAGATCTAGATCTCGGACTACTACAAGCCCACCAGTTCCCCCGGCATGGCCAACCCTATTTTCGAATCCAACCTCAGGAAATAATGCACTATGGACAATGTCCTTCGCCTTTTCTCTGTACCCTGGAAAGAACAGTGAAAATGGTTTAACTGGTATCGAATTATACCTCAAATTCTAAAATTGAAAATAGTAAAGATGTTGTAATCCCAAGAAACTCATGTCCTAAACTTCTCATTGCGCTTCTATTACAGTGCAGTTAAATCAGCCAAAAAAATTCGAAAAAGATACATACCGTGCTAAAAAAACCATAAAAGAGAAAACACACAGTGCATGAAGTTCACCATACCATAGTTCAAAAAAAAAATGTCATTTCATCATTTTAAGGAGTTGAACCTGACTTGTTACCTCTTTCTTTCACACAATCCCATAAGCTAAATGTGGGATACAAATCTTAATTTATTGAGAAACTAAAGCAGCATGGAATACCAATAGTGTTCAACAGAAACCATGCACATTAGCTGCCCCCTACATAGTTTTCAGCATCAGAAGCAAAAGTTCTAATATCTTCACAAGACATCATTGTCTCACAAATTGCCGCTTGCTTGCTTATTTGCTAATGAGAATGACATTTACAAAATAAATGCAGGAAAAAGGTCTAGACATATAGATGTAATCCCATATTCCAGTTTCGACAGAGAGGGGGGGGGGGGGGGGGGGAAGAGAGATATGCAACTACAAATCAATAAAGACAATAAAACTAAAAAGCAGACATGTAAAAGGCGAAGAAGGAGCACCTCTAGTCCCTTCCCGAAGGGCCTTGGCCACACGGAGAGGAGTCTTCTTAATACCTTCACGATTAATATCCTCACCCAACCCCTGCAAGAGGACTCTCACAGCATCCTCAATGGCAGCAGTATCAGGTTCTCCTCCGTCCAAATCCAGCTGGACACAGCCAGCAAGGTTCACTCCATTCTCTAGTTCCACATTGAAATGCCCCTCATCTAAAGCTCCCATTGACAAACCCAAAAATCCCAATACAAGATTGCCAACCAAATCCAAAGTTTCAACTTTTCAGATAAATCGAACAAAACCGAGCAACAACTCAATCAAAAGGCTCAAACTTTGGCCACAAAACAAAGAACCCAGATCAAATCAAATCAAATCAAATCAGATCAAATAAAACAACAATTCTTACAGGACCTGTAAATGGGCACTTGTTTGGAATAGGAAGAGACAAAGGGAGCAGAGTAGCATGGGCTCTTATTAATCAGGCAGGAGTAAGACAGGGTGAGAGATGTGTGCATACAAATTTTTGCAAGGGAGTACAAATACACAAATACTAGTACTACTGCTATATAAACGTAGGGCTGCCGTTAATTTTGGAATGTGCGGAAGCCCAAAGGCATTATTCCTTTATCATTTCTTTTCTTTCTTTCTGAGAAATTTCGTCATCAGAAAAGTGGGACCAAAAACATGGAGGGCTGAGGTTGCCCTTTGTAGTGTATAGAGTTTCCTGGTTACTACAAGGTCTTGGGTCGGTTAGGTGTTGTTAGCTATCATTGTCCAGCATTCGTTATACGTATTTTCCAGTTAAGGGTCAAAGGACAGTGGCGGTGTTGCAATGGCTTTAAGGGTGGTTTGGTCTTTCCACTTGAGCTGTTGTTGTTTTGAATACCACCAACAACCAATCCTTGAAGCAATTTGACGCAGGGGAGCAGGTTGCACCCAGTAATTTGGACCCACGTTACCAATTGGGTTTGGGGATTGAAGTCATACACCCCACCAACCCCCAGGGTAGTAATTTTGTATGGTTCAAGAATATTAGTTGTTAACTGTAAAAAAGTGCGAAGATGTCCTGATGGACCGGATCGCACGGATCTGATCCCCAGTCAAATGCAGCTTGTAATTTGTCGATTTCAGTCTTAAACATGTACCTTTGGCTTTACAACTACCCTTCAAATTGCATATACATCATTGTATAATTTTACTTGACCATTGTACAATCTCACATCACTGTTGCATATCTTCATCTCACCATGTGTATAAATGCATCGCTTGGGGTTCACTTCAGTCAGTACACCCGGTTTAAGAAAGACGTAGTCAAAAGAACCTGACTTGTACTCAATTTAAATGGTCTAATTTGAACAATTAGCCGTAATCTCAATATTAGATACAATTACCATATTAAGCCTCGATTTTTTATGGCTACCAACCATTTAAGATGTTTGTTAAGCCGTTTGAAATTTGAGCTCTATTCTTGACCATTCCTTCCAGGGGCGATATTTGTTTGTTCACGCGTGTAATGTTCAAACTCTATTTTTAAGCCCTTTTCAATGCACAGATGTTAAATTTTTTAGCTTAATCAAGAGCCATGTATGCTTAACTCGTGTCAGATTTGATTATACAATGGTGGCTTTTGCAAAATCTACTTTTGAGAAACTTTGCACCAAACTTGACGCATGGTCTAGTTATTCAACTTTCGCTATCAAAGGAAATTCAACACTCACCAACCACAATGGGGAGGGAGGCGATGCAAAAGTAGGACTTTCCTTAACCTAGTCTTAATGGTCCCCTTTTGCACATTGGCTCATGCTTAGCAGTAGTTTGTACAATCAGATCTGAATGAGTGATTAGATTTACTTTTTAACTGTTCACCAACAGAGAGAGGCGACTGAATCATGCATCCTTCCAACCTTCTCTTCCATTAAAGAATAAATTATAGCTCAACAACCGAATCGAGTCTTGTCTTAATTTGCCTTACCATGTGTATCGTGCGAGTTAAAAGTGAGTAAGATCATCTCTGCGGAAATGGCCTTCATGAGTCGAATCACCTACCATCTACAACTTAGGAAATTAGTTAATTAACAAATATTAAAAGGCATTCAGTCCCTTAGTTTTAGCGAGAAAAAGCCTAATAAACAATAGACTTAGGAAGCCTTGTAAGTGGTGACAGGAAATAAGTTGTCACAAAGGTCAATCTGGGTATTCCTACTGATTTATTTAGCAATGACTGAAATATTCAAATAATTATATTTTGATAGAGATAAATATTATATTTACACAAAATTTCTGCAAAAACTCTCACCTGTATTCAAACTACATGAATGCACAAACACATATTTCAAATTACATTCATCAAGTTGAAGCATATTGTCTTCATATGCATCAACTAAACTTTATCAAAGTTAGCACTTCTCCCGCTGCCAGAATCTACACCTTCTGTTACTTTCGTTACTCTTATGTTCAGACTCCAATTGCCAGGGTCTTGTTTATCTAGCCATCAATTCATAGATCCAGCAGCAGTTACCATCAATATTGTCCGTTCCCCAACTTATTGGTTTCCCAGCCGCTTATTTGTTTAATTTAATCATGGCTGCATTCACCCTCTCATCAGTGATCATTTTGTGACTTTCATAGAAATCTAATATCTCCATTGCAATGTTTTTCACCTGTCAAAATCAACATGTTTTCCACAGTTCAATTTATAAAGAACTACTCCAACCTTAAAGAACAACAATCATTTGAATAATGAATATTCATACTTATGCTGCTAGACTACACTTGTGTGCATGATTTATTATTCAACAAGGGGCTATTGCATCTCGTTGGGCAAAGAAAATTCTATTTTTCATATGGCAACAAAAGAAATGCTTCAGCGTTCCACCTTCTACGGATATGGTAGAAATCCTGGCTTTATATAGTTGGATATAGCATTTTCATTTCACAGCAGGAAGGGTAGTGGTTTAAGCCCATTCCACATGAAGTCATTGATGCCACTAAGAGGATAGCAAATCTCCTCAATAGGTTTACTGAAAAGTAATTCGCTTTTGTTCCCAAATGATAACATAGATAAATGAGACAGTCAAAGGTTGAGGCTGTGAACTTACCACATTCATATCCACTTGAAGCTCTTCAAACCAAGCTGTGTTTTCTTTATCTTTAAGTACACTTGCAATGTATATACAGGCCAGTGCAATCAAGTGCGGAGGATGTATAAGAATCAGGTCCATTTTATAGGTATCATTGACAATTCCCCTGTAAAGTTGAAAATTTCAAGTCAACATTAGCAATGTTTTCCAATTCATAGTCCAAAATTCTCCATGGCATTTCAGATTTCAAATTTACGGCAAGTAAATAAGAAAGAGAAAAAGGCATGTAATCTTTTCTTTAATTCCCCTTTCCTTTTTTTCTGCAAGTAAATATGAAAGAGAAAAGGCCATGTAATTTTTTCTTTAATTGCCCTTTCCTTTTTGTGCTTGGAAGTTATATGGTGAGAAATAATACAGGACTCTGTCCATGTCTTTAAAAATGAATAAAGTTCCCATATTGAGAGATGTTTTACATACTTCCCTAGGCAATAGATCTCTCTGCAATCGATTCGCAATTCAATTCCCAATTGTTCGTTCCTTCCCAGAGAACAATGCACCTACAAGGCTCTTATGCCATTGTCTTATGCCATTGGATTTGTTTGTTTCAAATCAATCAACTCTTTTATATTTAGATCTAGAACTCGAAAAGATTGAAGAATTCATTCGACAAACACTCTCAAATCAAAACCACGTGCTGAAGATGCTCAGGGTTCAGCAGCAGCCAGCAGGAACGATTAATTATCTGGCTTGCCTCAAATCAGTTATAAAGGTTGCAAAACAATTTTCTACATGCATGATGATTAATTTTATTTAAGTTTTTTGGCACAGGAATAAATTATATGAAAATTAGACAAGCTTTATACAAGTTACTTACCAAGTTATTTGAGTCGTATCATTCATGTTAGCATCCTGCAGCAACCTGCAAGATCAAACAACTTGTCTGTTGGAAGTGTCTCAGATAAATAATGGAATAGTAGCTAACTTACTCACACAGACATACACCTTCAGCAAAAGAGAGAGGGAGAAGATGTACACAATGAATGTTGTGCTGCCCTACAAGTAATTGTCCTTCTATTAGCAATATTGCTGAAGCTCAAGAACTAAGTTACTCCTTCTATTAACAACATTGCTGAAGCCCAATAACTAAGTTACTACAATAATAAGCAGGTTCCAGGATCAAGAGTTCAGAGTAGAGGATTCTTAAAGTGACATCTAAACCTGAAGCATTGAAGCTGGCAAGTCCATATAGCCACCTCATATTCTCTATTTGTATTCAAGTATAAGCATTTCTTTTCCAATTTTAGTTTTTCTATTTGACTTTTTATGTGAAGATCTTATTGAAAACTGTTTTGATCCGCTCTTCTAGAATTAGAAAGGTCATCTTTTAAAGCTTTTTCAGTTCTTCCCACCATTTTATAGTTCATAAATTAATCCTGTTACAACCCCATATGCAATTTTTTCCATACGATGAACATTAGATAGTTTTCCACCCCCTTAAAATTTACAAATTCCTACTCTTATCACTGTGTATGCAAGTTTCTTTGTGCTGACAACTAACATGAGAAACTGATTTGGAAAAAGGTAGCATTTGGGCATGAAAGCATTACGAAAAATTATTCAGACAAGAAAGCACTCTTTTCATCTAAAGACATACTTACTCAGACAATGCACGGTTTGGATGAAATACAACTAAGTAGTAATTCAAAGCTTCCAAAATTTTCATCTCCATTTCAAGTATGTCTTTAATTTCATATCTGTGCTTATCATCTGAATCTGCAATGACACACAGCAAATTCTTGAAAGTGCACAAACTATTTACCAATAAAATCAAAAGAAGATTAGTGGATAAACAAAAGAAATCTGCCAAAGAAACCTAAAGAACAGACAAAAGAGATCTATCATATTTGTCAATAACAGCTACTTACATAATTTTTTGATGTAATACACTAGATGCCTGGCATTCACAATATTTTCTTCTGCTTTGGATGCCAAGTACAAGCAAGTTGGAGCAACAAGACGAGGATCATATTCAGTCATAGGTCTTCTGATGGAAAACAAGAAACAATGTAGTATGTGAGATTTGATTTTTTAGTTAACTTCATGTTGAATCTTTGTTCTCCTTTTTTTGTTTCATTCGTGGGGGGGAAGGAGATGCTGATATAGTCCATAGGAGGAGGCAACAACAATTATGATTTTTAAAGGTTAAACTTATTAAACAGTAAGACAATGAAATAGAATACTACTATTTAAAACATGATGCATGTTAACTTGGATTAGACTTTTAGTCATGGAATTTCAAAAAATATAGTTTCATTAACACAGCAAAATGTTTACCTGACATAAACACGTCTCATGTATGTAATGGCGCTGGCCACCACCCTGAAAATTAAGCAAAAGAATAGAGATCACAAATCTAATCACCTAGAAAATGAATTAAACGCACATTTCAAGCAAGCTAGATATCCAAAATACTACCTTTAAAGTTTTCTTCTAATGCACACTCCAATTACAAAATATTATTTCATATAAACAACTCAGAAGAGCCAGCCTTGTCAGTAAACAAAAGTTTTTCTATAGGACTTCACAAGAGAGAGGATAGAACTGTGAAACAGAAAAGTAGTAGTAAATTTATTTAAAACAAAAATGAAGAATGAGATCACACCTCTGCCTCACTTTCACATTTTGAGCCAATTTTGCAATATCTGGAAAAAATGCACTAATTAATCAATGGGGAAAAGAAGTGCAACAAATATAATGTCCCCAGTTCCACAGCATAAAACATTTGTCGAGCAGCGACTGAAACAATTATTATGCTACTGAAGATTAAATTCCTGAGACCAACCATTTACAAGTCTACCGAATTTATTGTAAGTACAAAAGAACAGTTTAAAAAATTAAAAAAAGCAAAAAAAAAATAAAAGAACTTTACAGTTGACCATGTGAAGCTTGATGAGCTTGAAATCTTCCAGAGTGATGCCCCTCTGCTTGTCGAGCTGATGCACAACCTCCACCTCTTCTGGGTCCAAAAGCTGTTTGCTAAGACCCAACAAGAAGAAAAAGAAGAAGAAAAATGAACCCAGAATGAGATTCAAAATCTTGACTTGAGATAATAAAGCAACGTGCTCAGATTGGAGACAGAAAATTGAAATTACCAGTGAGATGAAGTCCAAAAATTGGCAGCCATGGCGGATAAAGTACAGCTCCGGAGTTTCTCTAGAGCACGCGGTAATTTGTATTTTATTAAGAATTTGCTACCCAGAATCCAATCCTTAAATCAATCAATCAACGAAAGAATCCTTAGATTAGATTAATCTTAATTACTTTCCCCGTTAAGACGGAAACGCCTATGGGAAACGAACTCTGCTCTGATGAGGTGATGATGCTTTGTTAATGGGCTATAACTAAAGGAGTTATGTTGGCAACTTTAACCCAATCTTTTTTAGGAGAAAAGTTTATGTTTGCGTTGGGATGTTTTAGCAGATAGCCTAACGCATTAGCGTCGGATCCCGGGATGTAGAGTCTAGTCTATATAATTTTTGACCCAGAAATATTTCCTACCCTACAATGAAATGGACTCTTAGGGTTTCACAATGGGCCAGATGCCCAACAACCGTGTACATGTTTCTTTTATTGGGTCAAATTTTGTACTAGGTTTTGCGAGATTCACTTCGCATGGTTATTTTATAAGGTATTTTTTTTAAAAAATGTTAATGCAGTGATTTTAAATTTTGTTAAATAAGTGTATATATTTGTCTAAAAAAAAATGTATATATAAAATAAAAAATAATTAAAAAACGCATTTAAATTTTACCAAAAAACATGTTTTTGCTAAATAAACGGATCAATATCTTGGTGAGTCTATTGGTTAGGAAGACGAATCAATTTAAGATATACCAATAAGCAAAACCTACTGGAGTGCACAATTATTATGGATATTTAATAGGGATAGAAAAAAAAAACAAGAAAATAATCCACACCTATATATATATATATATATATATATATATATATATATGTACTAGTAGCATAAACAATCACATTAAGCATACATAAATTCTAAATAATCGTTTGTGTTATAACCATGTATCACGGAAAGTATTAAATGCACCACGTGTATTGCTACATGGCATATTAGAACCAATAATTTATCTCCACGTGGTGATGGTGGACCACTTCTTGTATTAATATATGATTGGCCATGTGGCATGCCTATTAAATATATGCTAATGACTATTAAATCTTTCAAAACGTAAACTGCTCCTAATGACTATTATATTCTTCAGCATATAATGAATTGGCAGTTCAACAAAGATACGCAAACACAAGAATCATGAGGGCTAATACCTTATATTTTCAACCAGAAACTAAATATAAAATTAGGTATTTATCTCTTTAATCAAATTAAAAAATAGGTGTTTTTATTCAAATTCTTTTTTTTTTTTTGAAGAATTATTTAATTCTTAAGATAGTGAAGTGAATTTTTGAAAGATCAACTTTACAATTACCATATGGGAGCAATTTTAAAAAATATTTTAGTGTGAATTTTTGTTTCTATTTTTGAGAGGGGTAGATTTTTCACAAAATCAAACTCTACTATTATAAACACCAAATTTTGACACACTTTTTGTAAAAACGTGTATGTTACTTTATTTAAGGGTATTTTTGTTTTTTAGGAGTCGATTGCAATTTTCGTGTATATTATGACTAATTCATCATATCAAGGATAAAATGGTAATTTTAGCTTCTAGATACATTTTATCTTATTTCCATTTCTAAATTCATATTTTATGATTTTTTATCATTTCTCTAATTTTTAAAGACATTTCGGAGTCGTTTAATAATTATTTAGAATTGTGGTATTTTTAAGTTAGAAGCGCGTTTTTTAATGCATTTTTTTAAGTTTATTTTTATTATAATTTTAGTGTAAAAAATTTTATATGCTCATTTTATATCTTCATAGATTTTTTGCAAAAATTACATAATTATTAGAGGTCATTTAGTATTTATTTAATTTTTGTCTTTTTGTTTATTAAGGGCATATTTTCCAAGAATGCGTTAATCTTAAAATTTTTTAGTGAAAATTATAATATATGTGCTTTATGTGATAATGTATGTTGTGTAAAATGCTGTGATTTTTTTTTAAATGTCATTTAATAATTTTTATAATTTTTACCATATTTAGGTCATGTTTTCCAGTGCACTTTTTATTTAAAATTTTCTTTATGATAATTTTGTATATGTGCATTTTATATACTTATAAATTTTATGTAAAAAAAAATTCATAATTTATTTTTTAAGACCATTTGGTATTTATTTTAAATTGTATTTTTCTCATGTTGAATTAACTTTTAATTTGTTACACTAAATTTTTTTTCCCTTCTTATAATGTTGTATTTCAGTATTTTTTTAATATATAATTTAAAAGAGTTCAAGTAGTTTTTATTTTGTTTCATTTTTCATTTTTCTTCATATTCTTACAAATTTATAAAAATAAAATATAAAAAAAATATATATAATATAAAAAAAAAAACAGAGCAGCAGTAGTGTTGTAGCTACTGCTGCTGCAACTGAAATGGCTGCCAAACAGCCATACCTCTACCCAAAACACCATCATTTTTGAAGGACATCATAACCCACCAATTCCACCCTCTAATCACATCATCGCTCATCTCTTGCATTCTTGGCTAAATTTTATGGGATTTTGTTCAGTTTTTTTGCTCACTCACAGGCACACACAACTCTCTTCCCTCTCGGCTCCTTTACAAAACAGACACATTTTTTCTTCACCTGCATACACAAGCACACAGCTCACGTCTCTGCATACACAGACCACGCCAAACACACAATTCTCACTCCCTTTGCCTCTCATTCACCATAAGCACGCACATTACACACTAGCACAAACACACGCATCACACATATTGATTCATTCATACACACACATCACTAGTTTTAAACATACACAATACACCTGCAAGACACACAAAAACACAGTTGCATACACAAACACACTGCTACAGGCACACACGCGTTACACACCACAACTCACAATCCAACACACACAACACATAATTTACAGTCACACATGGCACACACATCACCAGTTTCAAACACACACACGCACCGCACGCACGCTACACACAAAAACATTGCACACCCCTACAAAAACAGGCCACAGTCAACTCAAAATTTCAGACCACCGACACCACCATGTCACCTTTGGTTCACTAATCATCACCGCCATTCATACCGGAACCACCGCCTATATCACCCCAGTCTATAGCTACCTAAGAAGTACCTCCATCACCAGATCATTTATTGAATTCAGGTATAATTTCTTTATGCTCTCTTCGAATTTATTTAATTAAATTCTGATCATTGACTTTGGTGAGTTTCAAGAAAGAAGAGAGAGATAGAAGTAGAGAGAACCAGGAGATATCGAGAAAGATAAAGAGAGAGGATTGAAAAGAGAGAACAGAGAGGGGAAAAAAAAGAGGGAGCCAGACAAGGAAAGAGATAAGAGAAATAAAGCAAGCCAAGAGAGAGCAAGCCGAGAGAGAAATAAAAAGAGAAAAAAAAGAAGAGAGAGAGAGGTCCGGCGAGGAGAGAGAGAGAGAGAGAGAGAGAGAGAGAGAAAGAAGAGAGAGAGAGAGAAAGAGAGAGAACGAACCAGAAGAAAAGAGAGAAGAAAGAAATCTAGAAAGAAAGAAAGAAAGAAGAAAGCAAAAAGAAAAAAAAGAAAAAAAATGAAAAAGAAAAAATAGGAGAAAATCTTAAAAAAAAAGGTTCATAAAACTACGTCATTTTAACATAAAACGGCATAATCTTGGTTAATTTATTTATTGTTTATTATTTTATCAAATTAAATATTTATGTCTTCCCCTTTAAGATATTAGTTATTATGCCTTCAATATTTTTAACTTATTTCATTCAAATTCTTATTTATTTAAGTTGACCCAAAGAATTTATGTTTCTTTTCAATTATGTCCAAAATAATTGTAATTTATTTTTAAACTTGCTGAAATTTATATTGTTAACCCCAAACCCTTTTGGAATTATATTTTTACCCCCTAAGTTTGCTTTTGCTTTTGTTTTTACTTCTCAAGTTTGCTGGAATTGTATTTTAGCCCTTGAATGTTGCTGAAAATTATAAATTTGATCCCTCATGTTGCTGAAAATTACATATTTGCTCCTATGCATTGTTAGAAATTCTATTTTTGACCCTAGAATATTGCTGAAATTTATATTTTGCCTCTCAAGTAGCTAGAACTTGTATTTTCACTCTTGAATGTTGTTGAGAATTATAATTTAGTGTTTAATACTTATTAAAATTTACAAATTGAGACTTATTGTTGCTGTAAAGTTCATTTTTATTCTTGAATATTGCTGAAAATTGTAATTTAGTTCTTAAGTTTGCTGGAATTTCATTTTGATCCTCAAACGTTGCTGAAAATTTGATTTTTTCACTCTCAAAGTTTGCTGAAATTACATTTTTGGCCTTAAAGTATTGATGAAAAATTTTATTTTTGACATTATTCTTGTTGGAAATTATATTTTGAGCTTTCTAAATTTGTTGTAAATTATATTATTATTTTAACTATGATTTGAAATTGTAATTTAATCATTTAATTTGTTGTAAATTATATTTTTATTCTAGAATGTTGCCTAAATTTCTACTTTTAACTCAAAACCTTCGAACATTTTATTTTTTACCAAAAAAAAAAGAATTTAATTAATTCCTCAAGACTTTTTAATTATTTCTTTTCATATTTTATTTTTATTTTAATGTTTCAAAAATTGGTCTTTTTATCTAATTAATGTTCAAATTAGTTTCTTTATTTCTCTTTTAGTTATTTTGGTGATTTTTATTTGTGTGCTAAAAACTTAATTATGTATTATTGTATTTTTATTTTTTATTATTTTTATCATCTTTATTTTTTTAATTATTTTTTAATTTAATTTAATTTACTTTTTTAATGTTTCTTAAGTAAACACTTTTCATTTTCTTCCTAAATATTTAATGATTGCTTTTAAATTTTTGTTTATCCTTGTTGTAATTGTTTTGAACTATTGTGGCATGACTATAGCGATTAATATGAAATTATTTAATTGATGGTTTATTTATTTAAATAGTGGTGCTTTAATAAGTTTGTTCATATTGTTAGCATTTATACTGAGTTTTCAAATAAGAGGTACCCCTATTATCCTTTCAATGTCTCTTTATGTGTTCATACATGCTCCTATGTGTTGTTCTATGTTTTTTTTTTTTTTTACGTATCTCTTTGTGTTATTATTTTTATTTATGCGTGAGCATTTATTTATTTACATCATGTTATTTATTTGAATTTAATTTTAATTATTTAAAGAAATGTAATAAATACGTGATATTCTATTTAACAAAAATTTTGTATTTAGATAGTTAATGTAATAGATAGTTTATACTTTCATCTATTTAACAAAAGCTTATGTATTTTAGATAAACAAAAATGTAATAGATAGGTTAGATAGGTCATCTCTTATCTTTTTTCATTTTTAGATTGTAATTAGGCTTTCTGGTGTGATAGTTAGGGTTTTTGCGTGCTATGTGTGTTATGTGTTTTACTCGCTTTCTTATAACTTTGCATTTAGAATATTATATTTATGTGCTACATGCTCCTATGTGTTATTATCTACTTTTATGTGATTATTGCTTTAATCTATATTTTATTTATTTACTTGTTTATTATGACATATGTATATCATTGTCACATTTGTCCAATGCTAGTTGTGGTTAATTCCTATTTCTTCGCTAGTCCAACGTTGGCAGAGAATTTTTAAAAAATGGGTTGGTCAAATGCTAGGCCCTTAGGTAATTTTAGTATGAAAATCACTTTTCGTGTGCATTTCATATCATTTCACACACATTTTTTATTTTTACATGATTTTTATATATTATTATTCTTATTATTTATTTTTACATATATTCAGTGCTTGACATTTAGGTTACATTTCATATAAAAATTTAGGTCATTTGTGTGATTTTGACTAGAAATAGTTGCCTACTCATGTGGGAAGCGGTGACGAACATGCCATTCTCTCCTCCGTAAGTAGGAATAGTTAGTCACGAGTTCATTAGTCCCCTGTACCCGTTTGTTGCATCCTCACTTTCTTTGTTCACTTACTATCTATATTACTATTTTCCTTTTCTTTTTACATTCCATTTTGCATCTATACTTGTAACTCCATCGAGATCTAAATTCGCGTTTCGCGATTAATGCGATAATTCCTGCCAAAACTCAATGGAACATTTTGTCCCTTAATAATATTTATTTTTAAATTTAAGTTGCATTCATATAGTTGCATCAAAATGTGATAAAATCGTAAGGTTACGTTAGGAAAATTTGAACTAAATCTCGTAATTAGTCTCGACTAGGTTGAAAGGGTGCCTTAGGTGTAAACCTTTGTTTTTTCTTTCTTCAACTGTAACTCTCGAACATTTTTCTCTTGTTTTCAAAGACCTGAAGTTGTCTTAAAAGGGGTTTTCTTATTTTTCTTATATTTTCTCAAAAGTTTTCTTTTTTTTATTATATTTTTTCAAAATCATTTTTTAAATAAAGCATTCTCGATTTTTTTACTTTTATAAAATATTTTATGGTGACTTGGTACATTAAAATTCAATACCAAGTGGCGATTCCCTTTTTACTAAAAACCCTTTTTAGACTCTATTTTCGAGCCCAAAAATCGTCGCATTTTAAAGTTCCATTTTAGGCTATTTTCTTTTTATTTTCAAAAGAAAGCATTTTTCAACAATTACATTTTTGTCAAACTACCTCTTATTTTTTTAAAAAATAAAGCATTTTTGAAAAAAAAATTATTTTTACAAAAACTTACACTTTTTTCACACTAACAAAACATAAATAAATTTTTTTTTCATCTTTCAAAAAATGAGGCGCGACAACTATTCTTGAGAGATGGATAAAATAAAAGTACTAATATTATTTTAATTTTAATGAAAAGGATAAATATTTATGTAAATAGCCAAATATCTAAATTCTGATAGTATATAGCTCATCTGCAAGCGAGAGAGTGACAACGTTTTCTGTCCACCTGTCAATAAACCATTGGCTAACGTCATCACCATCGTAAGTAAGCATTTAAGAGCCGAGACTGAAATCTCAAAAAGTCAACACTCGACGCTTAATCGCAACTGCTAATCTCTCTCTGTCTCTCTCGGTCTTCGTGCTATTCAAAACCCAATCCAAACGGCTTAATTAATAACTGAAGCAATTTAGGCGGTGGTGGTGATGGGCCGACGGAGGAGTTCACCGGTGAACAAGCTGTTTACATGGGTGAGGACGCAGTCCGTGAAAGTCAAAGCTTTGTTGGGCATAACGGCTGTGCTCTCTGCATTGGTGGCTCTCAAACTGCTTATCAACGATCAGGACAATTTTTTTGTTGCCTCCGAGGCTGTTCATTTTCTGGGCCTTGTCGTCTTGATTTATAAACTCTCCACTCAAAAGACTTGTTCTGGTGATCTTTTTTCGATTCCCTTTTCCACTTTTGATTTTTAAGTTTTGTTTTTGTTTTTTCGTTTTGCTACACTTTCCAGTTGTTGGATGAAATGAAAGCCTTTTTCATTCTTCTTCTCGCTGATTACTTTTTCAGGTAAATCACAAAACTGATTAGTGATGACAGCCCCCCATTAAAATTTGTTCTTGTGATTACAATCACATAGTCTTTCCTTGTGATTTTGGAAATTACATCATCATCCTCTGTTAACATGATGTGAACTTTTGATTTTTTTTCCTCAATTGGAGAACATAAATTTATAAAAAATGGGGTATTTCTAATAACATCTTTTGTGTTGAGTGTGGATTTAATGTTACGGACTTTTAAACCTTAAGATATGTTGCAAACGTGGCACCAATCCAATCAAATTTTGCATCATCATTTTAAAGTTGCATCATGTGTTCATTTGTCAAACCTCAGGTGAACAAATAATGATTGGACAAAGTTTAGTTTCCTCACTGAGGTTTATATTGTTGTTCTTCTTCATTTGTTTTTAGGCCTTTCATTGAAGTCTCAGGTGCTGACGGCTACATTCCTGGGTGTAAGACTATGCTGTAGTTTTTTCATCGAAGGTGACATTCACACCGTCCTTGATTTTGTCACCCTTGTGTCAACGTTGTGGGTTATATACATGATAAGATTTAGATTGAAGTCAACCTATATTGCTGATCTGGACAATATGCCCATATACTATGTGGTAAATACCTATTCCTCTGATATGTTTCTTTTATTATTTACATATTCTCTTCAACATGTTGACTGTCTTGAGCATGCCGTTCCTTCTTAATTTACATGCATATGCAAATTTTTTTGTTTTTTGAAATGTAGTAACTGTGTGATTCCGTTTCACAAGCAAATATTTCGATTGAGTTCTCTTCTACAATTTTGCAAATGTGAACCATTTAACTTTTGTACTGATCAGATAGCTTCAGAATCGATGTCATTTTCTGCACTAAGAAGTATGATACCTTGTCTCAGGTGCATAACTTGTTATGATTACTGTGTGCCAGTGATGGATTTTTAAGTGTAGCCTATGCAAAAATATGCTGCACTGATCTTGCCTAGAAGACTGCACACTGTGGTGTGTCCAAGGCTTAAAAAAATGAAAAATCGATGTTTTCTTTGCTTGTCACTTTTGTTTTCTGATGTTGCTAGCCTAAGATGAGTGGCTCCCATAATTGGAGTACTGAAGATCAACCTCACCATAATTGGAGAACTAAAGTTCATGCTCATCCTGCAATTGACTGACAGAGCAGAGTTCTTGTTTCTTTTTGGGGCTGCACTAAATGACTTTGAGAAATAATTTACTTGTTCGTGATCAGATTGTTGTATATTATTTGTGCTTAAGCCTCACCCAAACATATGTGTATAACAAAAGTGCTTCAACGTTAAGAATTACGGAGACATTTGGAATTAGAAGAAAGAAACCGTGGTCGTGTCTATATGCTTATGGCCCTGCTGCAGCCAATTCGGAACTTTGGCACGTTTATGGCTTACTTTAACCTAAAAACTGTTTCACCATATATTTTTCATATATCTTTGACAGGTAGTGCCTTGTGCAGTTCTAGCTGTACTTATTCATCCTTACACCAGTCACACTAGGATCATAAGAATCATTTGGGCTTTCTGCATTTATTTGGAAGCCGTTTCAGTGTTGCCTCAACTTCGCATGATACAGAATGCCAAGGTTTTTGTTTAAACTTGTTAAATTAGTTCAGACTATTATTGATGTACGAGACACTAATTGAGTGTCTTTCAATACGTCTTGCAGATGATTGAACCTTTTACAGCCCACTATGTGTTTGCTTTGGGAGTTGCAAGATTCTTTGGATTTGCTCATTGGATGATCCAGGTTAGTGCAAAGAACTGAAGCTCACTTTCATTTCATGAAGTCATTTCTGGCATATCTTCGTTGAATATGGGACCATGCGTTTCTATGGGTACTTTTTTGAGGTTTATTTAGGGCTTGATATTCTATCACTTAAAATTTATTACAGTTATTATAAGGTTATTGGAGGTATAGCTTTGATCTGTATAAAGTGGATGTGGGTGGAATTTTGACTGCAATTTTTCAGACCGTGCCAAATGACTGTGACTCATATTTTGTATGCTTTTCTGCACATGCATTTTACACTTCTTTGCTATTGATCAATAATGTCTTTAACACGTTGAAGAATGAAGACATTTGCAAGGTTATGCAACTTGTTAAATGCAGTTTTTTAAAAGCTACTGTTATACTTCCAGTTGGGACTTGACCAGTGCCAATTTGCAATAAGTTACTCGAAACAATAAAGACTGAATAATGCCTTTTATATATTGCGAGAACAAATTGGTTGACCTACAGCTGAAATCTAACTTGTCTAAATTAAAAAGAAATGCCCTAAGGGTCTTAAAATCTCTTCCTTCCTGGTAAATATTCAGTTTCATACATACTGACGTATTGAATGAGTTTGCGCATGAGAACTGTGAAATTAGGCTAAGATTACAGCTTGTTATTCTTTTCTTGATCTCCCTTGTTGCTTTCATTAGCGTATGTCTCAGAGAGTATCTAAGGGTAATAAGATCATGGCTTAGATATGGTATACTAGTTGAGGCTACTTTAAAGACAAAAGGCCAGTGATGGTAATACCATTCCCTTTGCTTAGATTGACTGGTGTTAAGGTAAAGCTGTTGTTTTTAGTTGATTAAATAAAATTAATCAAGATATCATATACGAAGGACAATTTATGCATTGCTTATTGCGCTTCCATGTGAAACCGTTTACAATTCGTCTCCAGGTTTACGACACCGCTGGATTAAATCTGCTTCTGGTTACAAGTGGGTACGTTTGGCGTCTGTCTGTTTTCCTCTCAGAAATGGTCCAGACATTCATATTAGCCGACTTTTGCTACTATTATGTCAAGAGGTGAGCCTCAGTCTTTCAACTTGATGCCCAAATTTATCATGGAATGAGTGGTTAAGCAAGATTGCTAATGCTCTTCTATTTCGAATTGCAGCCTCATGAGTGGTCAAGTTCTAGTCAGGCTACCTGTCTAGAGTTAAATTTCACGCAGATCGTGACCATGTAAATTATGCTCTTTTACTTTTCTTAATTTATAGTATTTGACATAACTTTTATTTGACATAACTTTTTACCTATGAGATATGTTATTTATGGAGAATACTTGGTTTTTCTCGCCGCCTTCTCTTCAGTCTTTTCTTCTTGCCAATGCTATTCAAGTTTATTTCAGGTGGTAAATAATAGCAACAGTAGTCATGAAAAATTTGTTATAAATCACGATCCGCTAAATCGTGTATCACAAATAAAGGTTAACCTCACATATTGTGCCTAGAATCCACCTGATTGTTAGCAACAAAAATCATGAATCTGTGTTTACAGGTTAGCCTCTTATGCGGTGCTTAGGATTCACTTCATTGCAAGAGAGAGTCCAGTGTACCGTCGTCTATTACAGAGTTGTCAATAGTCATCCCTTTTTCCAAATTGAAAGAGGTGTATCATCCTCATTGTCAGCATCGTTAACCAATCCTTAAAAAAAATTATAGAAAAGAAAAAAGAAGAAGAAGAAGAAGAAGAATCGAACGGTCGAGATTCTTGGAATTTGGAACTAATAACCGCTTCCTAGAGTGAGTTCTGACTACGAATCAGGGACGACCTACCAACTCCTCAGATGCTGTATAGATCAACTTGCGAGTGCTTTACCCGTTACTTGACTGATTAATGATTATCTATGTAACTGAATAGATAACCCATTGTCCATTCAATGCTATTTAACCCATTATCTATCATTATTAACAATAATATATGACTATACTCATCATACAACATTTTCTTCTCAACAAATTTTTTAATGTACTATTTTTTATTTGATATATACTACAATGATTCAACAACACAATTATCATAAATAAATCGAAAATCATATTTCCAAATAATATGAAACAGTTATTGTCTCTTCCCCTCGAGTCATTAGGTTACCAAGATAACACTTTTCTTGGTTTTTTGGGTAACGTGGCCTAAACTTGATTAGGGAAATAAATCCAAATATATTAGATCATAAATAAACCCAAAATTTTATGTCCAAATAATCTGCAAACCCACGATTAATGTCCGTAATAAACCCGTTGCCCACAGCATACATTACTATATCCGCGTGCCAAATCCTAATTGGTTTTACCTTTTCAAGTACTAATCCTACATCACTAAGAACAAGACAACGTTAAAAGCCAACGTTACCCCCGCCGATGTCACTAACAATTCAAGAATTGCATGCAGTCTTCGCGTCTGTCAACTCAAACGCCTTCTCGGAGATAATTCATCCATTGAAATAGTTATTTAGGAGAAAAGCGGTGCTGCAACCAGATGGGTCGTTCACCTGTGAGTAAGCTGTTTGCATGGGTGAGGAGGCAGTCCATCAAGGTAAAGACTTTCTTGGGCGTGACGTCTGTGCTTTCTGCACTGGTGGCTCTGAAACTGCTCATCAAAGATCACAGTTACTTTTTCATAGCTTCCGAGGTTGTTCATGCTGTGGGCATCATGGTCTTGATTAATAAGCTAACTACTTATAAGACTTGTTCTGGTAATTTCTTATCGCAATTCTTTTGGTCCATTCAAGTTTTGGACTTATCTTTTGCATGATAATTGTTGATAACCAATTTAACTTTCCCTATTTTTTTCTGGCTCAATTGGATGTCTACTGGCGTATTCTCCATTGTTTTTTCCCTTCGATTGGCAACTTATGCATTATTAAATTCAAGTTTTTGTTTTTTGGTATAAAAAAAAAATTAGCCTTTTTTTTTCAACTTCTTATGCATGAGCAAGATTTAAGAAGAACAACAGTTACTTTGTCCAGTTAAATTAAAAGATAAGAAAATTTTGTCGTTCAAGTTTATCTATAAAGATGTTGTTTTTAATTGTGGGCACCTCTGTTTAATCTGTGTCTTCTTGTTTAATAAGCTCTACGTTAATGCACTTTTATTATGGACTAACATGGGTGACTCAATTACTATTTGCAAGAGAATTACGAAAGAACTTCACGGGCTTTTGAAGATTTTGACTAGTTGACTTAGTTTTAAAAGTAAATTCTGGTAGTCTTTTTTATGTCAATAATTACATAAAATAGCAGTTAATAATGTTGAAATTCCACACAAATCATCTCCGGATGATATATTAAGACCAATTTAACTTTCACATCAGATAGGATATTGAATTCTTCATGCATACCTTTTCCATTCTTAGTAAACTGTAGTTACGTTCTTTCTTCCTAGGCCTCTTAAACATATAAGCATTTCTAACAAATACGGCATGCATCTTTATTTAGCCTTGTTCGCACCCATAAAGGGTTACCATTGAACTTGCACAAGCAGAAAAAATTCGTTCATTGAAGGTGACATGTTGAGCTTGTCAATGCATCAGAGTTATTATAGAATCTATTCGAGATATGTAAGTTGTCTTGTAATGATTACTCACTTTTCGCATTGATTACAGGCCTTTCATTGAAGTCTCAGGAGCTCACAGCTATGTTTTTGGCTGTAAGATTATACTGTAGTTATTTCATGGAGGGTGATATCCACACTCTACTTGATTTTGCCACCCTGGTATCGACCTTGTGGGTTATCTACATGATGAGGTTTAAACGCAAGTCAACCTACAAAAAGAAGCTGGACATTGTGCCCATTCGTTTTCTGGTATATATTCTTTGCTATGATAAGGATTTTATTTCCATTAGAACTGTCAGCAATAAATCTCATTCTCACGTACATGTCATGCATAAACACAAGACTCTGTTTCTTTGAAATAATCAGTAACCAGTGATTCTTAGTCCTATGAAACTAAAATTCTCATGTTAATGTCTGATGCAAAGGATTTTGTTTAATCACCATTCTCATGACTTCTTTGACAAATGTTGTTGTCATAGCTTCTGGATTAATTGAAAAATTGTCACATTTCACTGATAAGAGGTGCGTCAATTATTCTGGCTGATTTGAAGGTCATTCTTTTGGTACATGTCACAGATTTGTTTGACAGAATGGAGCGTGTTAGATGTTAAGGCAACATTACCTTAATTAAGTTGAATGTGAATATGCAGCATTCTACTTCGTGGATATTTCTTTTACACTGGAATCTTCTGATTGTCACAAGTTACATAGTTCAAAGTTTAATAAAAGTGTTTTGCCATTTGACCATTCTAATATCTCTTTATCAGGTGGTGCCATGTGCAATTCTAGCCGTAAGTTTTCATCCATATGGATATCATGCGCTTATCAGTAGAATCTTTTGGGCATTTTGTGTCTATTTGGAAGCCATTTCAGTGTTTCCCCAACTTCGCATGATGCAGAATGCCAAGGTTTTTATCCTATCTGGTTTAAGTTATTTTTTCAAACTGACACATGTATTATAACAACAACTAACTCTGCTTTCATTTCTCAATCCTGTTTCAGATGATTGAACCATTTACTGCCCATTATGTATTTGCTCTGGGTGTTGCAAGATTCTTGAACTTTGCTCATTGGTTGATCCAGGTTAGTTAAGCTGTGGCAGTTGCAAATCAGCAGAATGTGATAAATACTGTTCATTTAAGTTGTTATTTTTTATTGGTTAAATATTTTGCCAGTATATCTTTTGCTAGGACTTGGGACTACCCCTATTATTCTAATGCTGTCCGATGTTACTTCCTTTTTTGGGATAATTTATTTCACCAGAGAAACTTGTTCATTTCTTATCATTACTAAGTTCCAATTCATTACATTCAAAATTGCAACAGTTTTGTAGGATTTCTAGTTCCTGTCGAATTTAGGTTCATGCAGCCTATGAATTGATTTTTTTTTTTTTGGGGATGAGAAACCACAATATAGGCTAAAAGAACTACTCATGATTATTATTTTCATGTGCACTGTTGCTTTGTCTAATATGCCATTGTAAATTGGTAGAGGTCGAGTAACATCCTCCTTTCAATACTCCAATCTTGAAAACTTCCAATGCATCCCCTTCTGTTTTTGTTGATTTCACTTTCATTTGAAAACCGTCCATGATCCATGTGTGCAGGTTTACGATACTGGAATAGTTCTGTTTATGGTTGGGAGTGGGTACTGGCCTGCAATGGTTATTCTTTCGGAAATTATCCAGACATTCATTTTGGCTGACTTCTGTTACTATTACATCAAGAGGTGAGGCCTTAAGCGTTTCATTTGAACTTCTTGTTTAAGTTTATTGTGGAATTACTTTCAGAAAGTAGCTCACTTGTCTGTTTTCTTTTGCAGCGTGATCATGAATGGTGGGCTTCTAGTCAGCATGCGTCTGCCCGTCTAAAAGTAACTCAAATGCCGCTCAAGAATGTGACAATGTAACAAATTCTTTGTGTCCATGTTATGTTGGAGTCAATTTGGCTTTGGGCCGTGTTCCATGTATCAAGAAGGATACCAGAATTCCATCCTAAAAATTATTATTATTATTTTATTGAAATCTTTTAGCAATCCTAAGAAATTAAATTACAAAGGAGACATGAACAATCGTTGACCATCAAACGTGAGATAGACCTCACCACTTAAGAAAATCACGGTCTCTGAACATAACATTTTCTTGCTTGTTTCTTCCCAAAATCAACGCATTATGTGGGGTGAGAAAGTGTTTTCTTTTGGGTAAAGCTTGGCGTGAGAATTTTCCCACGGCCGAAAAGGACCAACTCCTTTGTGTTGCCAGAGAGAGAGAGAGAGAGAGAGAGAGAGAGAGGAAATCTACACTACCAATGTCAATTTCCCGATCATAATTGCATTAATGTGAATCAATTAAACCTATCAATATCGACAAGCCCGTATACGTTTCATGCTTTCCACTTTCAACCAAACCATTTTTAGCTAAAGGGCAACGACATCTGGCCCACATGCACCAGCCACTCGTCACGTCAATCCGTTTCCATGGGCTTTTGAAACCAGACTCAACCTGCTGGACCCACGAACTCAGCCTACGTGGCAGATGCTTTATCTTATCTGAGTCATTCAATCAGCATCATCCACCACACAACCTATCCCCTGTAGCTCAGCGGACACAACTCGCCGCGTGTCATATCCAACCAGATTCTCCCACGTCGACCCGTCACCATCCCCCCTTCTGGAACCCAAATAATAATTAAAAAATAGAAAAAGGCTGCAAAAATGGCAAAAATCATCACTACCTCCGCTCACCTGTCACATCACCATAGCCCCACACGTGTCGATTTCGTTTTGCCTCTTTTGAAAACTCCTCGTATGGTAATCCGGCCCCACCTGAGCCAAAAACGACTACGTGTCAAGTTGTCATCTAGCTACGTGTCAACTCTCTTGTGGTGAAAGCGACGGTGCAGATTCATTAGGGGACACCAAAATCTACACCCACGTGTCCGTTTTCTTTACGCTACCCGCCAAAAGCATTAAAGCCTACCTCTGCGTAGCACACGTGTCGAGTTCTTAGGAATCTGGCGCACGTGCCGTCAGAGTACACCACGTGGCAAACAGAAAACGCATGCAGGCCTTGTAGTCGTGGATTAACGTTAATTTAAGCTACGAGGAGTCAAAGATTATATTCACCGCTAATTAAGGATTAGTGGGGTAACCGTACTTAACGCTTTCTCTTGAAACTGAAAACCTTTGAAGCATATCATTGCTTTTTCCATCTGACGTGTCAGACAACCTCTCCTCTCCCCTTCTCTCCTCCCTCCACGTGGCAGTCCCCTCTTCCTTAACCGCTAGTATTTGTGTTCTCCGCTGGCTTTGAGTTTTCCATTGTTTCCAAAAAGCGTTTGAAGAGAGAAGAAGATATTTCTACATGAAGTCATTTTAGTTGTTTCTTTTTTTATTTACATATATCAAGAGGAAAAAGTTGAGCTTTGGGATTTTTTTTCCTTTTAAATTGTTGGGTATTTTGAGAATGTTGGAGGTTTCAAGAGTTGGTGTGGCAGAGAGTGATGAGGAGATTGAGCTGAGTTTGGAGTTATCAATCGGCCGGAGCTATGGAAAATGTGAGAAGGCAAAGCAAATGCTTGGTTCTTCTTGCAAAGATGATGAAAAGGTTGTTGAGAATGTGGTTTCAAGATCTGGTTTTTCATTTTGCGAGGCAGACAGTGGATCAGGTTCAGAGGCGGTGGATCCCAATAGGAAGAGGGAAATTCAAGCCTTGAGAAGAAGGGAAGCCAGAAGAAAAAGAGAAGAGAAGCTCAGAAAATCTGCATTTAATTTTAAAGGGATAAATGACAATGTGTGTTTAGAGGCACAAGCACAGCAGTTGCACGCCCGGGCTCAAGATAGGGAAATGAGAGAAAAGGAAAGTCTTGCAGATAATGAGCCAGCTCGGAAAAAGGAGAAGATTCTTGTAGCTTCATGTCTTACAAATGAGACTGCAGAAGACCTCCCAAATTTAACATTGCTGCATGATCAAACTGGAAATATAAACCAAAGTTCAGAAAAAAAAGCGGCCACTTTTTCTTGTCAGCAAAATGTTGGTATGATGCAAATGCGTGGCCTTTACCCACAATCACAATGTATGGCCTTAAAAGATGGCTCAGTATATCCTTGCAGGGTGCCGTGTTTGGGTCCTGGCGTTGTTGGCAAAGAGGGCAATGGCTTGAAGGAAAAGACTATGTTTCAACCAGTGGCTTGTGGCAGTTTCAGGCCTTATCTTAATGGAAATGGGGATATAAATATGAGGCATAATTCAGGGATAGGTTGTGATCCAGGACAACATTGTGGCATGAATAGGATTGTAAACCAGAAAGCTTTGTCCAATGGGTCTCTGGAGAGAAGTTCATCAGCCATTTCGGATTATAGAAGTTCTTCTAGGAAAGGTAAAGATACAATCTTTTATAATAAGGCTTGACAGGTTCTGCATTACTTGCTTTTGTCATTTCTAGGTTAACTGATATTTTTGCTCTTCCGGATGATAGAAGTACATTTAGGAAAGGTAAAGATACAGTCTATTAAGGCTTGACAGGTGCTAAAATACTTGCTTTATCCATGATTTTATTTGACCACACCAATTGTCATGTCCGGGGAACTTCTTTGATAAGGGAAAGATAGGACAGTCAATTGAACTTTAGTTATGGGATTTGATAGTGATTGTTTGCGGGAATTAAAATCAAGAGGTAAGAGTTCAAAATCAAACTAATTCATAGTTCCAGTGAACAGCTAAAACTCCATATGTTCAGCATTGTTGTAGTTGTAGGTGAATTAGAGTTATATATTACATTTTTATGGATTTGTGGATAGATTTGTTAAATTTTTTCATTTTGGGAAAAATGTACTCCATAGTTTGTTTACAGCGAATAATAAGTACCGTACAAAGCAAGTCTTTTATTGCTCATTCGAAGGGTGAGGTACCCCACTTTTGGAATGGAAGAATCGTGTTTAATTTTTTTTTTTTTTTTGGTATGTCGTGTTTAATAATGTTATTCAAAATATATGGTAAAAGATACACGGAATAACTTTGTGTTGGCAGATATAAATTATTAATATATGTACATGCAATTAAAGAGCATTTCCTTCTAATCCTTGAAAGATTGCATGCTTCTTTTATTATTTGCTATCTTAACATGTTCTTCTTGGAATACATCCATGTCCTGACTTGTCAAGATGCTCTTGTGCTTCTCGCACTTCTGGTCTTTTCTCGCGTTTGGATTTAACAAAATTTGAAGGATATTTACAGTGGGCTATTTTAGTGTTGACCACTTACTGAGATCAGTAAAGACAGAATTAGACTTGTTGCATCAACTCTCAACAGTATCCACACTCGCAAATGCATGTTCCTCTTAGCTAAACTATAGCATAATATGCTACAAAGAATAGCTTCAATTCTACTTTTATTTGCAACTAGGAATAGCTTCAAATTCTACTTTTATGTTGACTTTGGAAGGAAAATGTGTCTTTATGGTAAAGTCAGTAACCAACTAGTGATTTTCTGGTATATAAATTGTATAAGGACACTTGTACAACTAGGATGAGTTGAAATTTAGGGCCACTCAAACCTAGAGCTAGCTGGTTTTCTCTGGAATGCATTGAGGTTCAAAAGTTGACCGGACATCTGGGGTTAAAGCACTGTCTTGTTGCAGACCAGAAGAGCAAAATTGAGGCAAACTCTAAATAATAAATATGACCTCAAATAAATAACAGCATGCTTCTTGGGTATCCAATCAATTGATCCCACAAACCAGGGAAGCTTAAGCGGAATTAAAAGAGTAGGGTGAGAGAACTGGGGAAGCCACTAAAGAGTGGAGTGAGGGAAAGTGGGAATGGGGAAAGCCACTAAATTGAAGGCTGTTGCTTGCTCACTCTAATGATCCTTTAGTGAACAATGGGTGGAGTGCATAAGCCCCTTGGAAAAGAGGAAGTGGATGGAGGTTACTCTTTAGCTAGATTTGGGGGTGAGGTCGCTATAGCGGCCAAGGTGAGTCTTCCTGTACGGCTGGACGCCTGATTCTACATAAAGCTGCGGGGGTCACTAATGGCATTGTCCAATAGTCTATTTCAATAAGATTACTTTTTTTTGGGGTAAGCAGATTACTCTAATTTTTAGTTATGCTCTTCAAATAACTGAAAGTTAAACTCAATGATGGGAAAATAAACCCAAATTAATAGTAGAAGATAAATCAATTAGCAGCATGTATAGGTCTTTGAACGTTGAGATCGCTGTGGATTTCTGATTTTGTATGTGCTTTACTGTTTAAATGAGTTATTGAGTATCAAGTGCTTACTGTGGATAAGTTCAGATCGATAAAGATGTTCCTTTTGATTTCTACAGCATAAAATGGGATAATAAGAACGATAAAGAAGAAATAACAACCAGAAATATATGTGTGTGCGTGTGCGCGCACATTATAATTCATCAGATAAAGAAGCATTCAAATCATTTGTTGAGTTGTTACAAGGGGTCATTGGGAAACTGTTACAGAACAAAAGTTGATAAATGTTTCTTTCCTTTTCTCTTAAAGATTTATCTTTTGTAGACTGGATGTTTATATATGTCATGATTATTTGATATATTCACGTCCAACATAGAAGCACAATTATAAGACGTTTATTATTTAATTCTTGGCGTGGTGGCAGGTGGAAGCATTAGCGATACTGGTAGCCATTCTAGCTGCTTGCAAGCAAATGAAAGACAGGTGAGTGTTTCGGCAACTAGCGATGCTTTAAATCAACCTGAAAGCAATGGCTCTTTGAACAAAAGGGAAGCAGGCAAAGATACTCTAAAAGCAGCAAACTCACCAATGAAGACTTCTTTACCAAAAGAAAGACAATATTCCGCAGTTGAAGCTGCCAGAAATTCTGAACCAGATATCAAGTCTAATGCAGCGACTTCAAAGCTTGAGCACACACCATCCAGTCCTTTGAAGCAAACGAGTGAGCTTTTGGTTCCTTCAAAGATTCAATCCGAGAATCTTGGCAAGCCATCGCTTCCTCGAATGCCTTGTGTCTCCGCAACAGGAAATGGTCCAAATGGTAAAACCATAACTGGGTTCTTGTATCGATACACAAAGACGGAGATTAGCATCGTCTGTGTCTGCCATGGAACTTCATTCTCTCCAGCTGAGTTTGTGGAGCATGCTGGAGGGATAGATATAACACATCCTTTACGGCACATCACAATGATTCCTTCCTCTTTTGGATAACTGACCGGCCCCAACCTCTTTCTTTCTTATTGTTCCCTTTTTGTTTGCCTGCTGGAACCGCTTAGGAGAGAAAATCAACAAATCTTTTATAATGTAGACTCATACATGGGTTTTTCCTGGTTCCTGGGAACTTGATGAAGAGCTCTATTTTACTGCTTTAATCCTTGATAGTGTTCGAATATTTCTCTTTTTATGGATGTGGCTGTTTTTGGTTATCAGCGGATTAGAGAAGCCAGCTGCGTCCCGGAGTAGGCAGCTATTTTACCCCCTAGGACTGGAAAAATATTGATTTCCAGAGACTGTCTTTTGATTTGGTTGTACAAAGGGATGGCTGTCGAAATTGACCGGGCACTTGGCTTCCAGTTAGAGCAGAAAAAATGAAAGTTCTAAAGTTGCAAGCTAATTCGAAACTACATGATCAACGTCGTCTTTTACTATTTATATACCTTTTCAGCCTGCAGCCTAGTCATCATTTGCCAAAACATTCTCTTGTACAAAAAGAACCCTTCTTCAAATTCATCAAAAAAAAAAAAAAAAAGAAAAGTAATTGGCACAGTAAATTTGAACAGATCCTAATTGGCGTGCTTCGCTGTGAATCTTTTAAATCCCGAACAGGCACGTTGAATTAACTTCGTAAAAAACAAAAGATAATTAATATCCTTTCGGCACGGTAATCCATTTGATATTCGAAAATGGGTATTCTCATCAGATAGAACCCTTGATCTACATACGTAGGTGGCGAAATGCTTGGTAGCAACAGGGTAAAAAGAGCCACTGAACAAACCCGCTATCCACTTGCAAACGAGAAGCTCAAAAACATCCATTCGCACAGGAGTTACCGTCGTGCGGTACCACATTCTCAAACAAGGAAAGATACAAACAGAAAATAGAAAGCATACTTGAATTCTCTCTTGGAAACAAGATCTATTTGGGTTGCTAGGGAAAATGAAATATAGGGACGGGAAATCTTTAGCGAACGAAGAAGGAAATAAAAGAACAAGCAATTCGGCACCATTAGAGCACCTCTGTCAAGAACATTTCTTAGGGGCAAAAATCTGGTACAACACAGGATGAATCTGAGAGGTACTTTCTGCTAGCCTCTGTGAAATGAAGGAAGACGTGAATCTCCACGTTTTAACTTCCAGCGCACGATGAACGGATGGAGAACAAGAAAGAATAAGGTGCCATTGCCTCCAAATTTTGATAGATCGTCGGACAACTAAAAGATGCAAAAATGAATATATAAGCAAGTACACAAAAAGAGGGGTTCTGACGCACTTGGTTAAAAAAAAAAAAGCTTTCATTTTTCACGGTATCTAAAGCACAGATAGCCACCAAAAAGTAGTTCATCAAGTACAAAAATGGCCCATAACTGAATGACATGGTACTCTTCTTCGGGCTGAATAGTATGCTGTTACATAAAAACTACACGAACTCATCTACAATCCAACTATACTCCCTAAAGAAGGGAAAAAAAAAATTGAGAATGGAATGTCAGAATTTTCAGACAGCCCCAACATAGAACCTGTCAACCAATATCATACCTAAAAACTTAACCCTTACAACTGAAAAAAATATATATATTGAACCTACAAAGATCATTCACCAACCACCGGCAATAAACTGTCAAGCAGTATCAGACACTCGAGGTGTCAAATTCTTGGTTGTACCATTTGCCATTCCACCACCTGTGCGGTTCATGCGGCCACCATTGCTGTCAGACCTTTGGTATCCGTCACCTCCGCGGTTTGATGATCCTCCCCGATTACCACCTCTGTTGCTGAATTCATTCCTGCCACTAAAATCACCTCTACTGTAGCCCCTGCTACCTCCATAGTTTCCTCGCCCTCTCACCCCGTCATTTCTGAACCCTGAACCCCTTCCAGAGTGAAACCGTCCCCTATTATTTCCTACAAAACAAGAGTGAAAAGCTGTAGGGAGCGATAAACCGAGTGAAGTTCCAAACCACAATACATGGCATAACTATAACAAGCTTCAAGACATGTAATAAAGTAAGCATTGCAGTAATCAGAGAGAATCTTTTTTTTGCCTGAACAAACCCAAATGTAAAATCTACCCCTTCTCAGCAATTTTTAATGCACACAATTCTACTGAATAATGAATAAGAAAGTGCAGACAAATATTCAGCTACACGGCCCCTCAATTGGAAAGTTCTGACTCACACTCATGAACTCCGATGAAAAGACATTTTATCCCATGATCACACATACTGATAGAAACCAGATTCATCCTATATCTGAGACTATCTATTTCATTTACTCTTTAATCCCCTAATAGCATACCAGACTTATAAACATGGCATATATGCAAATTCAAACTTGCCTCGAGAATTTGTGGACCTCTTTTCCTCAACAACGGCCTGGCGTCCACCAATTGCAATTGGAGAAGCCTGAAGTATCAAGGGAAGACAATTTAAGTAGTAAAGGTAAGGCAGCAAACAACACATAAAGTAATTAAAGCATGTAAATCCTGTTCTCTTTGTTGATTAATCACAAGTACAAATAAAGAATCACATGCATTTAAAGAATTACCATAACAAATATGAATAAACTCAAAAAAATAACAGTGGGATATGCACATTTGGTAAGACTTCGTGATCTCTATGCTTCCATATGCATCAAAAAGTTGAAATTTAACAGCTAGTTTAGCATGATGACTGTGGACACCCTGACCAAAACAACCCTTCTTGCCCATAGTTTGAAATTTAAAGGCCTCAATTATATGGCAACATAAAAAAAGTACCACCAGTGCATGTTTAGGAGATAGGCAACAACTCCTGTGAGGCATTATCAACTTAACTTTTTTCCTTTAACTTTATCTACTGTTTCGCTAAAATAAAAAAGCAGATACTTGTAGCAGAGACAGATGTATCATGGAGAAATAAGTGTATAGGTTAAAAAAACCAAAACAATAGTATTGAGGATGAACAGAGTCTTATAAGAATGTCATTTAAGAAATTAATCAAACTTTAGACAACATTTATTCAATTGTTCAAAATTTTATGGTCAACTTTGGACTTCAGTACTTCAACTGTACGAACTTTTCACCATGAAACCAAAAGAAACAAAAACTTAGTTCCGTACCTATACCTATACCTCTGTTATTTATTCAGGGAATGGAAATCAGGCTTACCAAAAAAAATACAAGAAAACAAGTACCTCAATTGCCTTTTGAACTGCACTTGGCACCTCAAATTCCACAAAACCAAAACAAAAACCTTGTTGCTACAAGAGGGAAAAAAATTACAGTTAGTAGGGCCAAAAACTAAAGGAACATGAAAATAAACACATTCCTACTCACTCTGTTACTTCTGACTTGAATGCCACCATTCCTAATGGGTCCAAACTTCTTGAATTCGTTCTCAAGCAATGACACAGTGGCATTCATGGGCAAACCCTTTATGTATATTGAGTAGCCATCAGCTGTTCCAAGTTGGAAAAATAAACACACGTCAAAAATCAAAACAACTCATTTGTGAGATGAAATTCACATTAAGATATACACTTGAAAACAAAATCTCAGAAATAGCGTGCCTTCACCATCTTGGTTATTCCCATTATCAACTGCATCAGAGCGGGGAACTGTTCCATCAGTTTCTGGTTCTGGGGGAGGGTTCAGAGGCTCTTGGCTCTTTGATAGAGATTTCCGAGGAGGTGTAGGAGATGAAAAGGTCACAGCACTTTCCTTGTGATCCATCACCTAAGACAAAATCATAAGATGTTTATAATAAGATCACCGACAGAATAACTGAATTGGCCCCCTACATTTCCAGCAAGTAGCCAGGAGGCTTTCTGCTAAGGTATCAGTACTGAACATAAAAGTGGTTTAGAAAACAAACTACGAACAAAAAACTAGTCTTCAATTTTGACCACAAACCTAAACAAGTTTTTCAATTAAAACTTACAATGGATGCATAAGACTTTTTTGGCAATTCTTCAATTTGGGTGTTAGATTCAACCACCATTTGCGAATCATCCTGAATTTCATCAACGACCTCAGCTACTGGAACGTCCTCCTCAGCAATTGGGACATCTCCATTCTCAAGTGGGTTGTACACTTCACCCTCATTAACTTCCTCTGCTGAAGGAGTGTATTGCTCAGCAACATGATTCTCCTCCACAGGAGGGGAAGGATCTGCCACATGACAAAGAACAACCTTTAATCTCAACCTCTGGCAATTGACAAAAAAGGAAGCATAAATTAATTTCTTGTACTTTGTTCGGGAGTGACAGGAGCCACCACATCATTTGCAACACCCTGGTTTCTTTCCTGCCGATTTCCATGTTCTATGTAGCGGAAGATGTCATTCAAAACAAAGTAGCCCCTATCTTGGGGTGCAAGGAAAAAACTCTGGGAGAAATTTCGGATCATGTTGTCCTTCCCAGTCAAATATCCAGTTACAAGGACCTGCACTCCCCCATTGAAAGATGCTTGTGCATCCACAGACCTGATCTCAGCTCTGAAGTCCCCATAGTTAAGTGACAGTATCTTCTCATTGATTGCCTGCAAATTTGGCATAAAACCAGAAAAACTGGAGAACCTTAGAACAGGAAAACTCTAAATCTTGAAAGGAATTGGTCTTACTTTTTTATATATTGAATTCCATCTTTTTCACTGTTCATCACTCAATGGAAACTAACTTCAGCAAATCCTAATTACTTTTCCTACCAAAATTAGTTTCAGTAGATCAATCTCCTTTACACCATCAAAACTAACAACTTTAAGCAACATGGCTGTCACTATCAATCCAGATAATAAGGAACTCTTATTTTTAAACTAAATGAAACAATTAGCCCAATGTAACTGAATAAGTTCATTTATATGCTCTAAAAACAACACACATACTTCTTCTCTACCAGAGACGCTAGGGTAATCAAATCCTATCCTAGCATACAGAAAGCTTAAAAATGACGCAACTACTCAGTGAGGAAAAATATACCACCACACGACCATAAGTGTGACAGGATTAGCAATCTCACAAAATTAAGGAGTATTTGAAAGTTTTAAAGAACTTACTTGCATGGTAGTAGTTATGGTCATGGTGCCATCGTCCGCTGGCCGCCCCAGCTTACTGATATCCTGATAAAACCTGAAAACAAGATCCGGCGAGTGGTGCAGTATATGATAGTATTGTTGCACGAAGGCATTCCCAACCTGTTCAACAAACATCCAAACGACGCCAAAATTATATTCATTAAAAAAGAAGAAAAAACAGGCACAATTAGGCTCAAAATAAATCTTGAAATCAAAACGTACAACTTGAGGTGAAACTGGCTGCTGCGCCGCTACTGCTGCTGCCATCGTCGATGGATCCCTCTCACAACCTAACAATACCCTAAACCACGATCAGTAAAGACCCAAAAAAATAAATAAATAAACTCAGGAGGAAAAAAAAAGAGAGAGAAAATCTCACTCCTCATAAATCTAATGGTTAGAATGTATATATATAAACGAAGCCGTGATCTAGTGGTAAACCTGGATTCGAATCGGATCAAACGAAGGTGGTGAGAGAAGCTAGAATATATTCGTTTCTCACACTACACTTGCTTTATAAAATTCTCCGACTTTCCCTTCCGGCTGGAGCAAGGGCGGTGGAAGCTAGGGTTTTGCAAGCGCAGGTGGGCGGATCCTGGTATTTGGAGGCAGCAGAGGGGACGGACAGCGGAGGAGGGAGAAACGAAGAAAAAAGGGTTTCAGTGGAGTTTATAATTATCTAGAGAGAGACAAGTCTCGTGTGCGCGTGGCGCGGTTAGAGTGCTCAATTAATTATTTGTACTTCCCATTTGCCACATTACATTACCAACGACAATAATCTGCTTTACACCTTTTCCATTTTTCTTTTCCTATTATTAAGCGGTTGCCGTTAATATTTCTTTTAGAGGAGTAACTATTAATAATTGTATTGGATTTTCCTCTTTCTAATTTCAAACAGATATAAGTAATCAAGGAATTTTTTCCCATTTTAGGTGACGAATTAAGTTTTTTCCTTATTTACTTTTCAGTTTGAAGTTTAATAGGCGCGGATTAGGATGGACATAAGTCTTAAGACATAAGGGTGATAAATGTATTTGTATATTTATATGCTAATTTTTGTGTACTTTAATAAGTGCCACCACGCATTTGTTTCAAAAAAATCACTTTTTATATAGGAAATAAAAAGTCACCCTTTTTTTTCAAAAAAAAAAAAAGATAAAAAGAATGGCAATAATTTTAATACACATTAGTTTGATTAGTTTATGAATGCTGTGATTCAAAAAAGAACAAGTGATAAGTTTAGGTTAGTTTTTTAGTAAGCCGTGAATATTTAGAGACTATCAGAAATGAGCAAGTAAAGCAATCAACTACTGGAACAATTCTATAAGCTGATAAAGAAATTTGTACGTGAAGCATAATCAGTCAGAACAAAATGTAATGAATCGTGAAGCAGGGTATATTTGTAGTAAAATTAGTTAGGAATAAAAAAAAGTCAAAATGGAAAGTAAATAGTGAAGCGGACAACCGAGCGGACGAGCCAAAGGATAAAACGGGCGACTGATTAATTGCAGAAAGTATGCGGACGAGATAACGGACAAGGTAGCGGACGTCCGGCTAACTCCAGAAAGTATGCGGACAAGATAGCGGATATCCAATCCATATACTTTTAATAAAATTATGATAAGATCCTTATATTTTTTAATATTTGTATAATATAATCTCAAATCGGATCGGATACCCGCGGATTTTTATTTTTTTGATCCGTATTTGACTCTAAATTTTTGGGTACCTGACACTAGTTTACCTCCTTGAGAGAAAGACGGTTCGAGTACTCTATTTTTTGGATCAGATCGGTTCAGATTAGGCTGGTTTTCGGATCAGCGAGTTTTCAAAAAAAACAAAAATTAAAATTTGACAATCGTTATTGCCCATCTTTGTACTCAAATCTCTTTACAATATATAATTAATAGGTAATGGTGAACATATTGCCCATCTTTGTACCGTACCTAATCTCATTATAATATATAATTAATGGGCAATGAGATCTGATTTATCAGCAAAGGTAATTTTTGTCCGTTGATATAAAAAAATGAGCATCTTTGTATTTTATCCGATCACTTTACAATATATAATTAATGGGTAATGAGAAGAGATTTATGAGCAAAGGTATTCTTGTCCGTTGGTATAAAAGAAATGGTGGACGGGAGTACTAAAAACAAATTAAAGTGTCAAAACATGTGCAATTTTTTATGCTTCGAGATTTTAATTTGAAATCCCACCAGAGTTTGGCCATGGCTCTTGATGTTTAGACCTACAGAAGGGTGAAGTGAGGAACACAACATGGCTCGGGGTGAAGTGAGGAACACGACTCCAAATAAACAATAAAGACAGGCACAAAATCAGCACCTACAATATTTATATCTTTGCAAGTAGTTTTTGGTGCATAAAATAGCAGAGCCCGTGGCATGGAGGAATGAGACCAGTAGCCCATTTTGTTTGCAAGAGGTAAGCTTCCATATTTTCAATTGATTTGGGTAGACTCAAATTTCTTTAAAGCCATAACATTTGATAGCAGAAATCCTAAGGGAAGTCCTTTCATAAATGTGCAGGATGTAACTTGGACCATCTGGTAATTGTTCACCTTACCACAACCAGCAAGCTCCATCACACGAGGTTGATAAACTATTCGGTCACTCGGGGAACAAGGTTTGCCACTGTCCTTGTCAATCAAGTCATCAACTCAAAGTTATAATCCACTGGAAAGTTGCTGCCACAGCTTCTCCACATCATGATCATTGTGATCCATCTCAAATGGCAAAATATTTAGATGGATCCAAAATAGGAAAATATTTAGATGGATCCAAAAGTCCATAAACCTGTGGACCCAACGGCTGAAATTAAACCACAAGAGTTTAAGAACCCCTGAAGCCTTGTAGCTTAATCTCAGCCGTTGGGTCCACAAGTGGGGCCCATGAACCTGGTCCACTTAAATATTTTCCTCTCAAATGACATTTATCTCATTCAAATACCACTAGCTTACAATACTGTAAATAAGGATTAAGTGATGCTATCAGCAATCAACGCAAGTGACACCAGGGCCATTATGCAAATTAAGCACCAGGTCCTTCTTGATTCTACCAGACATGCTTCTCTAACATACAGAAGTTCCATGACCACAACACACATAGGCCTTCTATTCAAACACATATCAACTTGAACCAGACCATGTGAATCAAGATCGTGAAATTTTCATGCTATGGCAAAACCACACTTACAAGTAAAAGCACTTAAGTCGCAAGTTAGACATTAAGGTTAGACAATTTTTTAGTATCACCTCAGAAAATTTTGGATATAAAGGATTAGGATGTCAAATTAAAAGAAGTTCAAATAATTCAAGTTATACAAACATATGCTTACTACTTTGCCATTAAATCTCATTCCAAAAGTTAAAGTAGACTATCCACAGGAGTGCAAAACCATTCACCTTGTGCCGCAGAATCCAGGGATTCAATTAACTATAGTTTTAAACCTAGTATATGAAGTAGAAGTAAAAAATATCCTGGTTCCATGAAGATGCAAGTGGCAATCATAACAGGTATCTGCGAAGCATTAAAAAACTTTTGACCTAATGACCCAACTTCCTAACAGAACAAGAATCAGAAGCTATTTCATCCTATTTTCCCATATCACAAGCTCAAAGGTTGAATTTACCCAGAATACAATGATTTTGTCACTAAACAATAGAAGTTCAATAATCACCCACAAAATATACTAAGGGTGCCCAAATTTTCAGAACCCATTCGCTCCAACCAGGCAGCCTATAAGGGATTTATTCCGATTCCCGATTTTGATTCCCATGAACCGAGCAGCCCTGAAATTTATTTGTAGAAATGTGATGCGGTACGCAATAAAAATTGCAAAGAACAATTACAGACAAAATTCAATTACACATCCCCAATCAAGAAACAATGGAAACCATTACCTACAACATTATTGCAAATATTTTAACATTTTACCCACAAAAAATGATTCTGAATATCTAAATATTAAAAAAAAAGCAGCTAATTAGATAAGTTAAACAAAATATTCTATAAAGCTTAACTATAAGCCACTAGAATTTAACTGTAAACATTCATGAACAATTAAGAAGCAGTACTCTGAACTAGTATGGAATTCACGACTGCTAAAATTGAATAGACAAGAAAGTTTAAGGTGTAAAACATTAGAACTAGGTTACGTGTAATGCTGGAAGAACTTGCTTGGCAGATCCTCCAACAATGTTGCAATCATGACATAAGTTATAGACCAAAATTGCACGCTTGGATGTGCTCATTTTCATAGTCAACATACTTTGTCCAAAGAGGTCGGTACTGAAGCATGCCTATATCAAGCCATGGTTTGAGATTCCCATTAAAGTGCACTACTGCAGCATTTGCAATCTCAGCCTTATCAATAAATGGATTATAACCAAGACCCAAAACATGCCAAGACTTGTCCAGTGGCTTTGTTGTCGAATAATATGTGATGAGACCTGGAGGCAATGTTCCCAATTTCCACAGTGTGCGGTTTTCATTCTGTCAAAGTCAGATTCGCATTTTAGCAGCAACACGAAAGAAATTCTTACTTCTCATTGATGTGCTTGATGCGGATCAAAGAAAAGAGTAGATAATGCATAACAAAGCAAACAAAGAAAAGAAGGCTGAGGCTTTATCCCGCAGCCAAAGTAGCAATACAAGCAGAAAAAGAGATCATTTCATCACTATCACATGTCAACTGACAATAACAAAGGAAAGCAAGAACAACAAGTATTGACATTGACTGAGCAAACAAAAAACACGAGATGAAAAAACTTCTGTTTAGGTGCATCAATTATCATGAATAAAATAGTAACACAACCACAAAGACAAGATTAACATAGCAAGTTACTATTCATTGATGAATTTCAATTTTTAGTGTTGTCTTACCAGAGTCTGCCAATAGTGGTATTCTTCAGTACACTTCTCCCTCCTCCAAGCATCCAAGTCAAAGAAGTTCATCCCATAAGCCCATGCACATGCACTTGGACTGAACTTAGCCTTAATTAAAGGATGAGAAAAATTCATATATTGTTTATACCGGTGAAACGACCCAAAGCATGTCTCCACAGCACCATTCACCTTCCCGTCCATATCTATCTTCCAAAGCCCAGTCAAATCCTTTTGCACCACTATATCATCATCCAAGAACAAGATTCTGTGTAGCTTTGGGTACATTTCCGGCAAATAGAACCTGAGATGATTCAATATTGACAAATACTTTGGATTCCTGAATTTCATGTTTGTGGTATCTTTCGTTGCATTCTCTAGCCTATTCTCAAAGTAAAACTTTTGCAGATTTGCAGACTCGAGCTGTCTTAGAACGGGAACATAAGAAGAGTTCAAAAACTTGTAATCTTCCACAGCCTTGACCTCAATGTGTGCCCCATTGTAATCCTTTATCTTGAACATAACTTGCATAGCCCCAAGATTCATCTTATCAGTCACCACATGAAACACGTGCTTCCATGGCTCCTTGGAGTTATTGACAGCAGAATTTACCACAACAGAAGCAGCAACCACATTATCAGAGAAAATGGCATAGTGATAAAGATTTGGATCCTCAAACTCAGGTGGTGTTGGTTTCCCTTCATCAGTATACTTGTCAGGATGTGCTATTCGCTCTTCCATCAACCTCATAGCCACACAATGCAAGCTCTTGGGAATTGACTTTGCAGCAATCAAGCTTGAGAAAGCACCCTGCTTCCTCACTTTTGTTAACTGCTCATTCACAGCAAAAATGTTATCCTTGAGCTTCTGAATCTTGAGCTGATTATCAAAACTCTCTTTCGCTTCAGTAATCACTTGCCGAGTCATTTTAATTCTCTCTTTCACCTCCTTCTCAAACTGTCTAAGCAATGATTCATCAACCAAGGAGGCATCCATGTCAAACAGGCCGCGATAGAAAGGCTTAGAGATTAGATCAGTGTAGTTCCGGGAGAGATCTGCGAAAACTCTAACAATCTTAGAGTTTTCAAGCTTTAGCTTCCTAGCATAGGAAGCGTAAGCCAGAACTAAAGATCGGTGGTCATCCGCTTGCTTTCGGATTTGATAGACTCTAGTCTTTAACGGATCCGATTTCAGAGCTAGTACTGACCTCCTCGGCTGTCCACTTCCAACATTCGAACCCAAAGAGGAAAAACCCTAACTCAAACAGAAAACAGCATTTCAATACAGATGAATCTGTCAAATGTGAGCAACCGAACTTTCTTAGTAAACGTCGCAGATAACGCAAAAGGCAATTGGCGAATAAATTCCATAAATGATTATAATTCACAAGAAAAGCATGATACTCAATACAATTAACTTATCCATAATTTTCGCATTAATACAGAGAAATAAAATCGTTAAAAAGGAAATAAACAATAAATAAATATATAAAAAGAAATCGAAAGCTAAACAACATGCATTAGTAGTCGATTGAAAGAGAGGAAAAGGGAAGGTGCAGTGAGACCTGGTAGAGATCGGACGGATACGAGGAAGAGGTGTGGAGGAGAGAGAGAGTGAAGAAAAGGAAAACGGCGACGGCGAGGACGGAGGAGGCGAAGACCTTGAAAGTTGAGTTGGAGTCTCCAGAGACCCGAACTTGGGGACCTGTAGCCCGATGCTCTCGGACTGAAGTCCGAAACCTACCGATCGCCATTTCTCCTGTCGAAACCTATTGCTAATATGATTATGTAATGAATTCAATAAGATTTGATTGATTTTCTGCAAATGCAAATGTTAGAGAAGGAGAGATCTCAATGTTTGCCTGAATAATTGGGAGATCGCCGAGGAGGAAAAGAGAAAAATTGCACCATTTAACCCAAAAAAAAAAAAAAAAAAAAGAGGGAGTTGCTGCTTCCTGCGAGTGAGCGACGATGATGATTTCCTGATTGGTTTGACGAAGTGGGTCCCGCAACTGGTCTCCATCCAAGCGAGTTACTGAGTGAGTGACAGCTTTCATTAGATTTCGTATAATCTTAATGGCGCGTTGGGTCCAATGTAAATCGTAATTGTTCGTCAAAAAAGCGACCAATAAAAAAAAGAAAAAGAAAAAAAAAAGAGTTAGTATGAGATAGATATCCTTGAAAATCACAATGATTTAACTAAAAATTGTACATAAAAATTGTGGGGCATTTGTGAGTGGTAGAGCATAGAGATTTGCTAAACCTTTTAAGCTAGATAATTAGGCGGTGATTATGAATTTTTCGGTCAGAAGAAGGTATATTATTTTACCTTAAAAGTTTGTAATTTTGATTGCAGCTATATGCCATCAACATATAATTGCAGCCCATTTAGAGTTCTGGGTACTAGTCATTACTGGGTGAAAATTTTAACTCCAATCCATAAGCAATCCATTACTGCCAATTAAAGTAAAACCATTGGATCAGCCCGTTGGGCTTTGTGACAAACTTCAGTGGTAACTTTTACTTTGTATGTATTTGCTGTTTACTGTGCAAATCTGCAGCTTTATAACAAAATCAACGTACAACACAACATATTTATGAACATTTGAGACGAGTGCTAAAAGATCCAAGCATGAAACTATTTACTCGTAAGAAATTTCTCATATAGTATTACAAACTTACTAGTTAATTACTACTAACCAATTCATTACTGGTATGGAATAAAACTAAAATCTATCACCATTGTGCACCTTCTTGCTGTGCCTGCTTAAGTTATGCAACCATCCAATCCCTTTAATGGCCTTAGAGATCTTAACAAGATTAGGCCTCCCCATTCCCAAATTCATCTTCCCTGCTGAAAACTTCAGGGCTTGTAAGCAACACAGTTGCGCATCTGACCCATCCTCCTCATCATTGTGCCCATTGTCGTCGATCTCTTCTTCTTCTTCTTCACGGTACTTAATCTCACATTTCTTCTTATTGTTCTTCTTCTTCTTCTTGCTCTTGCTATTTGCCTTGTTCTTAATTGACTCCATCTCATGTGTCTCCCATAATAAATCCATTCCTTCACCTCCATTAGCATTGTTTCGCTCCTCGAAAAGCTTGCATGCCAAAGTCCTTTTCCAATCCTTTTCCTTCCTCATTGATCCAGAGCTCCCAAGATTGTAATCAAGGGACGGTGAACTCTGTATTTTCAAGCTATAATCTCCATTGTCGTTACTGTGATCAGCACTAGCACCGATACTATGGGAATGCTCTTTTAGTAGCTTCGACTTGTATTCTCTGCCGTTGTCTTTACCTACTTCTTCAACTGAAGTATCTCTTATTTTATTACCTGCTGCCTCGGATCCATTTCTCACCACCGTATTTTCTCCTTGTTTTTCAACGGCTTTATTGGCCTCCGTGCACGGTGGCCCAACTTTATTATTTTCCACGCTTCTTGTCACCTTCACATTCTCAAACTCATCTAATTCTTGGAAGAAACCCTCTAATCTCTTCTCTTCCTCCATTACACTCCAGTTAGATTCTGATTCAGAAAAATTGTCTGATTCTAAGTTACTAGCTAATGCTTCCTTTGTGCTTAAATTGAAATCTTGTTGGCCAAAACGTGCAAGAACAGGACATCCGAAAGCTTGGAAAGAGTCATCCTTCACTTCGGTGTCCAAGACTTCAATTTGGCATCCTTTAGCATCATCCGTCGTGGGATTATCGAACACAAGTTTGAACACTTCAAAATCCTCCAAACGAAGAAATTCCTCATTCTGATTGTCTATCTTGGACCTTAGTCTTTCTACAACTGCACGATACAACGCAGTCAGGACACTTACCTTGCTTTCAGCAATGGAACAGGATGACTCCTTAGAGAAATTGTCGTTTATGAAGCTGGGAGAAACCGTGAGGAAGGCAAGGAGCAAAAGGGATGTGGTAATGAATAGAGGGGAAAGATAGGAGAGGAGTTTAAGAAGGTATGGTGAGAAGAAAATGAAGCATGAGAAGTAAAGAGGGTGGGAAAGAATGAAGGAACAGAAGAGGAAGAAGTTAGATATGATGAGAGCAGAGAAATGAGCCTTGGATATGCTTGATAAGCACAGCTCAGACATTTCTCTAGGTCGCTGGAGCCGACAGATCAAGGAGGAATTGAAAAATGGAAGATGAGGAAGAAATGGTGCAAGTAGGAGTTTGTCAGATGTGGAAGCGGTTTTTTTTCTTTGAGCAACAGGGGAGAACTGCGTGACTGTTGTGGTGAATGCGCCGTGAATAAAGGGGATGCAATTGCGGGAGAGAGAGAGAGAGAGAGAGAGAGAGAGAGAGAGAGAGAGAGAGAGAGAGAGAGAGAGAGAGAGAGAGAGAGGAGACAAACTATGACAGGACAAGAAATTTTCTTTTACAAAGTTTACTTTATAACCACCAAATATGTTGTCTTTTCTTGTTGAAACTAGACTGAAAAGCCAAAGGAGTAAGAAGTAAGGCTAAGACCCATTGACCAGTGTGCAAAACAGATTTCACAGCGTTTAGTATTAATGAAAATGCTCTACTTGGCATCCAATTTTAGCAAATAATAAAAACTGTAAAAGTTCAATATTCTATGACTAGAATATTTACACATTCATACCGTTATCTGTGAACGCACAAGGAAATTGGGATGGTAAATGACAATAAAAAAAAAGTTTGAGTCATGCCCAGCACTGTCATGAGAAACTAATTGTGTACAGTGAAATGTTAATAACCCCAGATTGAATTAAATCGGCCAACTCAACTCCTCCTTGTATGCGTGAGTCCACACTATACATTAACTCATCACAAATCCATTTATAAACAAAATTATATGAAGTGATTAAAAACTTTTGTTTTTCCAAGGACAAAAACTTTTGAAATATTCTCTATTTTTACAACACAAACAGCCAAACTTAACAAAATGTTGGTGTTTAATAGAGCAATTCTGATTCAAGATAGCAATACCGTGTCACTTTCAAACCACGTTTACACTCTGAAATGTAGAGTTTGCACATTGTAAAGATCACCATCTGTTCTTCATTTCTAGCTTAATCGGCATGACTTCTATTTTTGCCAAGGAAGGAATACAAATCCATTAATCGTTTATGAACTAGTGAACCGCTTAAGTTTCAGAATTAGAAAGACGCTCCACTGCACCATGCAATGAAATGGGGATAGGCTAGTTGCTAAGAATAGAAATGGGTCGGCATACGAGAGCGGAGGTGATTAAGGGGTTTGGAGGTTTGATGAATGCACATGGAAAACCACTCAATGGCTACTCAAGTACTGGCTATAGCTGCACCTCTGATACCCTTGCTTTCCAAAGGAATAGGACCCAGATGTCTGTTGTTAACATTTTTTAATTATTCAGGAATCAATCACGAAGAATCTTGAACTTATCTAATGTTTCGTGTCATCTTGATCATTGAAGACTCAGCTCAGAAGATACGCTTATATAGCATATGTCATGTACTTCAGGTGTTCGTAGCATAGTCAATCTTTCTGGGAATCCTTCTATCAAAAAACTTTCGAACAATTAGTTTCTCAAAGATATGTCATTCTTGCCCTTTTAATAACTATCGAACCCGAAGGTACAGAGGAGGCCCCTATCGAACCCAAACAGTAAAAGAAGCATCTATTGACTGCTTATACTCCCAAATGCGTTGTCCCCTTGTATGAATTTACAGTAAAAGAAGCATCTATTGACTGCTTATACTCCCAAATGCGTTGTCCCCTTGTATGAATTTACTTTAGCTCAGATAACTTTCGGAAATATTTAATGCGTCAGTAAAGGACGTTTACCAACTTGCTTAGTTGCAATACAGAATTTACTTCGTTTCATGTAACTTGGAGCGATTTAATGCATCAGTAAAGGTCGTTTTGCAACTTGCTTAGTTGCAAAACTGATGAGTAACGATGACGGACGTTGCTTACTTAGGCGTCCTGCATTTCTTATTTATCCACTTTTAGGTGACTGGTGGCTGCAGGACCCCCGGCTTTTTAATATTGTCCTGAATTATAAAGTCGTGCTATTTATGTTTCAAGAGGTATTCCGTGTTCCAAGGGTAATACACCTTCCTTCCGATTATCAATTTGAGAATGTCACCCCAATTGTGTAAATTGTGCAAAGCAAAAACATACACTCCGTGATCACAAAACTTTATTTATTTATTTTTGTTTGGGTTGCAACTAAAACCAAATTCCTTATGAAACTATAACCAGCAAAACGCTTATCATAAAAACGAAAACCTTTTACTTGCTTGAGACAACCAAGTGCCAAGTGCCAACAACAGACATGAAAATGGCTCCAGATCTTTTGTTACACTTCATATTACACCCGTTAATGGGGTGACACGTATCCTCTGTGATGAGAAATTACAAAGAAATTAGAGTTTAATTAGATATGCGTCACTCCATCAATAGGTGTAATATACAGTATAACATGATAAGTGTAATAGAAGATTCATTGCCCATGAAAATGGTGAACGCCTGCAATGCAAACCATTGCTACACCAATATCTCATCAAAACGGAAAAAAAAAAAAAGTTAAAGTTTCCTGCTCAGAGCAATTCTTGCCTGTGTATACTACATAGTTCCAAAAGCTGTATCGTTGCTGTAATATAGCATCTGAACAAAAGCACACACGTTTGTTGGATGCAACCAGCAACAGTTGGCATTGGAAGCCTGTTAGGGCATGTGAAGCTTCAAGAATGACAGCTTTTATGTGCCTCAAAGGCTTAAGCACTTGACCTCTTGACACTACTTTAATTACTTAATTAAAACACTTAAAAGAGCATCTGCCCAATGTCCATTGGTCCATGATATGATTTAACAAATTGAAAATATGGTCCCGATGCATGTAAAACCTGCAGGAGACAACCTCTCATATATTGGAGTCCACAATGCAAAACTATGAAAGCCTGTTAGGGCATGTGAAGCTTCAAGAATGACAGCTTTTATGTGCTTCAAAGGCTTAAACACTTGACCTCTTGACACTACTTTAATTACTTAATTAAAACACTTTAAAGAACATCTGCCCAAAGTCCATTGGTCCATGCTATGATTTAAGAAATTGTGGTATGGTCGTGATGCATCTAAAACCTGCAGGAGACAACCTCTCACATATTGGAGTCCGCAATGCAAAAAAATGAAAGGCCTGACCACCTTATGTTTAAAAAAAAAAAATCGAAAAAAATCATCCATCAAAAACTTATAGCAGTTTATAACAAAGAAGGAAATTACATAACGATGGAATCAAACTTCAGAATTCAGAAAACTTCAATAAAAATTTATAACTGTAGCATCATTAACTGAATTCTAGATATCATACCCATCCTAACGCTTAAATCAAGAAAATCACTCAGTCATAACAGGCTTGTTCTCACTTGCCTTTGGCTTCTGTTCCTTTGGCTTTTGCTCCTCAGTTTTCCTAGCAAAAGAAATTTGATGTCAAAGGCATTTCTCAACACCAGCAATGACAATGAACACAAGAAACATTTTTCAATATTTTCTTCAAAAAGGGAAGGCCAATTTTGTGACTGTTAAGGAATTAAAAACGCAAAGATAATACAAAGTTTCACCAACTTTTGGTGACCAAAGAGAATAAACTCTCTCCAGAAAAAATCTACCCCATGTTGATAGATGCAATTAGAATCACAAGGTAAAAACTTAGTTCAAACTTGAGCAAAAGGACTATGTTTTGTAAACAAACCCACGGCGGGCGCCACTTAGTACAAATATATTAAAAGAGAAGCAACAAATACAACATTCGATTAGATACAAGGTCAAGAATTAAGTGAAATAAACATTTAGAAATTAAGAATGCCATTAGTATGCATTAAGAAGATTAAATTCCAATAAAGTAAACAACCAAAACTAAGATGCTGCTTAAAATAACTTTCAAACGGCCAAATTTAACAAATTCTGGTATTCAATCAAAATTGCCTGCCCCATAAATTTTTTTGCTAAGAAGTGTTCATAACCGTCCGAAACATACTTAGCATTATTATTAGAATCTCAAAGAAAGTGAGTCTATTAAGCCAACGAATGCGAAAATAAAAATCCATTAAAACATCCAAATGATTTAACTATGCCAGAACGAAATGCTTGGTAATTACTGGGAAATTTAGAGAGAAAGAGAGAGAGAGTAGTACCTCTTGTCGGAGGAGCCTCCTTTCTGGCTGAGGAAGGATCGGAAAAGTGGTGAATTGACGTCGTAAATCATTGTCCTCGTCGTCGATGAGCTTCGATTCGATGAAGAAAAGCCCTAGTGCTGCTCTCTCTCTATGGGGTCGCGGCTTCTGGAACCTTGCGTGGACCGGGCGGCGATTGAGATATTTATGTGGCTTATGTGGGAGGTTCCTGGTTTGGAGTTTGTGGACATGTTATATTACGTTGGGCTGATAAAACCTTTTAAAGGCCCACAAACAGAAATACGAAAAATAGACGCAACAAAAAAGCTTTAATATTATTTTCAAAAATTTGCCAAAAAAAAAAAAAGCTTTAATATTTCTGCAAGTCGCCCAAAAAAGCCATATGTACTAAACTTTGAAAAGCCAAATCACTAAGGGGGCGTTTGGTTTAAATTCCTCAATCACTATCACTATAAGTATCATTAACTGAGTATGGGTTTTGATGATTTCCCCAACATGTTTGGTTCAATAATAGAATGGGTATAATTATAAAAGTACTTGTTTGGTTTTCTAGAATGACTCAAGTAAATTTTAACATTTTTAAATCTTTTATTTATGATATACATATTTTTAGATTTCTTATTTTGTATCTTTTTAAAGAAAATTTCTAAAAAAATTCTTCAATTTTAAATATGACATGCTCTAATTTGAGTTTTATGCAAATAATAACCTTAAAAAAAATATATTTTTATTGTATAAATAGAGAGTATTATATATCTTTGATTTTCAGTTTAAATTTTTATAAAAAAATTGAATGTAAAAAGAAATTATTAAAAATAATTTTTATTAAAAAATTATAAAATATTAATAAAAATATTTAAAATCAAAAGACAAAACAAAGAGGGGGTGGGGGAGAGAGAGAGAGAGAGAGAGGAATAGTATATTGGAGGTGAGTAACTTAAAAAATATGTGTTTTTTAAATGGGTGTGTTTTTGCCCTTAATTATAAGGGTTAATGGATTTGATAGAATAGTATTTTGGGGAGCATCATTAATACCCTAATTAATCACTAACATTCTCATTGAATGATAATGATAGTTGTTTAACAAACACCAACAATTGGTATTATTACTTATGACACGCATTCCCCTCCATAATTCTCCTTAACCAAACACCCCCTAATTGAAATATGTAGTTATCATTGTTTGTCATCTTCAATTTTAATTCCTTAGTATTTATCTTTCTTCCTAAAGTCTAATATTTCACTAATATTTGTGACTTTCTATATTTAGAACTATATTACAAGTTTATTCATAACAATTTCAGCTCTTTCTTATTTTTTTCAAACAATATATGCTCTCTAATTAACTTTTGCATCCACAATTTTACTTTTACATTCAAATAAGTATTTATTTTCAACTATTCCCAAATTTAGAAAAAAAAGGTTTACACACTTGAAAATTTTTCCTGTATACTTACTGTATACATTCGGCCTAAAAATATGCCAAAGCTTTAATTTGGACGTAAACGCGGGTGAACAATAAAGTTGACCTAAATGCAAGTCCATTTATTCCATGGAGCGTCAGGCCCGAAGCCCACCATGATTGGAGCATTAATGTCTTTCTCTAATTGGGTAGAGGCACATCATGATTGTGATACCCAACTGGCTTGCATATGTAATTCGTCTCCTTAATTAGAATAATTTGAGGGGTATTTCAATTGGTCAGAGATGGACAACTTAATGACTCGTTCGGAGTTTCTTATATATTAAACTATTGAGGTTGACCTTTCTCCCGTGGAACTAGTCAAACGGCTCTAATGCAAAGTTAAAAATGGAGTGGAGTTCCTTTTTTTAATATAGTCCTTTGTACTGTATGACAAAAAGAGATGCCCAGTTTAACGAAGGTTCTAACATTCTATTTTATGTTTGTTAGAAATATTTATAACTCAACTGCAGTAGAAGATTTACATGGATTTATTGAATTAGCAAGAGGGATGACTTGGCTTTATGCACTTATGTATTCTTTAAAATATTTAGAGGAAGGAACTACATTAATTAATTGCAACTGAAAACGTATATACAAATAAATTCCACAAACAGCAGGCTAGTAGATGTACAAGAGAGATCAATAAAATATACCCTTTTTTCCCATGCCAAACTTTCTTTCTTGTTTATTCCTTACATTTCTTCTGAAGACCACACATATAATCGGAGTAGGATATGGAGAAATTATAGCTAGATATGGCCAAAGAGCATTAAGATTTTGTTTTTCTTTTCTTTTCTAACTAACTAGAGCAAATTGAGCTTTTGAAAATTGAAATTGTTATCAGTAACTCTATAAATCTAAGACGGATCGATGGTAAAGCCATTTTGGCATAAATCGAGCAAATGATAGCTGGGGCTGTATGTATAGGCACGGTTAAGGTTGACGATAAATAAAAGCAGTAATAAAAAGAGGGTTAGGATTGGGGTTGGCGAGGACGTTATCTGTACGAGGCTTATAAGGCAGGCCGTCTATCCAATCATGGCTTCGTCGGTGCTCTTTTCTCTTGTTGTTATTCTCTTCTTGGTTATTATTCCTTTTTCTCTTTTTTTTTTTCTTTTTTGAAATTTGGTCATTGAGTTTTTGTTTTTTGGTTGATTTTGCAGCCAACCAATCCGGCCAATTAATAATTGGTTTAACCCTTATGTGTTACCCTACACCGTTGGTTTTTCGATTTCCGTAATTGTCCCTCGTATCTCGGCAGTTGTTTTATACTGTCCCACCCGTACAAGGAATCTTGAAATACCGGCTGGAGAGTACAATGACATAATTGTCCTTCCAACCGCTAAAACAAGATGTTGCACCGTCCAAAAATCAATTTTCGCTCAAGAACAACTGGAACAATGAAGGTTTGTGAGCGCAGTTAAATATTATATGGAGAAGGAAATGATTTGATATATACAAATAAACACACACACACACACACAACTAGGCAAGATGCATCACTATATTTTCTTTCTTGCACATAATCATCTGAGTGGCGTGGTCTACTACTCCTCCAATAATGGGCAAAATTAAATTTAGAGGTCAAAAATAATGAAGGAAATGCCGCTGAGTTTATCTTAAATGTTTTGAGTCATGTTCTGAATTTTTTTATCCCTAGCCTTTTTCTTTGCTATTCAAATGTAAATTTAAATTTACTGAAAGTGTTATCTTGTTTTAAATATAAATTTAAAAGAATAAACTTTGACTGTTAATACTTAAGTATTACTTAAACTTTTTTGATCGTATGCTGCTTTCATCACCATTGATAATATTCCTCAACTTTTCAATGAGTGAATAGAAATGCACAATATATGCATGTAAGATACACCCTAAGCTGCTATCACAAAGTAGGTAAGAGATGGCAAATTCATTTGTCATTTTGATTTTTTGTATAAAAAGCACTTATACAACACTAAAGTATACATGATAGACGGCATGTTTTTCATTTCTATAAACGAATGATGAAATAATTTAGAAATGTGTTAGATGGAAGCCAATATAAGTTAAGTATGGTTACGTGCATACTACATAAACTGGACTGTTTGCTTTGATAATGAATTGATAAGTAACATAGCTTTGTCTTGCTTTAGTTTTTATTCAATTTGAATTGGAATCAATTTGAACATTATTTAACCTGAGGTTTTTGGAAAACACAAACATTGCAGTTGATAGCATTCAAACAAAAGATTATTACATGAATGAAATAAGCAGTAAAATATTTTTTATTGGCATTTGTATATCTAACTTAAAACTTTGAACTTTCCTCATAATTTACAAAAGATCAAGAACATTGCTCTGTTACCTAAATGCACGTGTTAATAATAGGTAAATAATTGTTTGAATTACATCTCATTTTTAAATTATTATTTTTTACGTGTATAAGACTTGTAGCTGTATTTTGAAATATCTCATATTGGCTGTCAAAATTGATGAGCAAGTGTTATAGTAAAAATTATCAAAGTTAAAATTTAAACACGTAATAAAAAAAGGTTTTGGTCACTTGAATACTTGAAAAGCAAAATATTTTCATAATTTCACAAGGCTTATGATTTTGTTTGACTTTTTTTTTTTAGGTTATGTTTCCTTCCAGTAGAAAAGGCACAAGAAGCCAAAGATAATTCAGATACAGTGTATTTTTGTGCCAAAATAAAAACTTTACTAGTGATATATGTCCATTTTTTTGTTCTTTTTGGAATTACAAGTACAATATTTAAGAATTTTAGTCAAAAATTTACAAATGAAATTTACGTCTCACGTAATACTCTGACAATCATAGTAATAAAAGAAAAGAAAACTAAAGTCAAGGTACGTAAACGAAGACCATGTTTGGACTCGGAGGAAAAGAAGGGGGAAAAAAAATTGACAAGCAGAAAGGGGTGATTCAGTAAATGCGAGAATATCCAAAAATACATGGAATCATAGTAGTAGAAAAACACCAATACGGGTGTTTACCGTCCTTTCACAAAGTTGAACAAAAGCACCACATGGAATAGGAGCATACGTTCCCCTTCACTTATTCAACCACCTCTCCCTTCTCTCTCTCTCTCACTAATCTCCTCTTTTCTGATAGAGACCCCATTACCACACCAACAACACCAGCAGCACCCCTCACCACCACCCTCCCTCACATTATGAGAGTACAAATAAAACAAAAGGTGGTAGATGCATGAGTAACAAACAACATCAACTACTACTGCAACCCCTCCCTACCCCCACACCCTAAACCACCCTTATCTCTATAGTCCCATATTCACCACCTTCCTTTTGTAATCCTTTAGATTTCACCCCCAAAAAACACGCACAAGTTGACAGTCCTCGGTTTCCACGCTTCTCCAACCCTTTGCTTCTCAGGTGCCATCATAACTAGGACTAGAATAACAATCAAAATGGTCAATGGCTTCCTATTAGTATCTCTTTTGCCTTTGCTTCTTTGGTTTCTTTTCTTTTATTTTTTTTGAGTGACACGGGCTTGAGCCTTGCATTCTTGTAACTTTTCGGTTTGAATAATTTTGATGTCATGTGGGTTTTTAAATTTATGGGCATTTTGCCAACTGGCTTTTTCTGGGGTGGTTTTGTTTCTCTTTTTTCACATACTGCTTCATAAAAGGTGGTAGGTTGGTGGGGTTGACTTCGTCTCAAACTAGAGAGGCAGTCAATTCTGGTAAAGGAATGGTTTGGGTGTTTATGCTCAGTTCTTGAAATCCCTGTTTACATATGCCATCACGAGCTTGTCGGTCTAGTTTTTGGGGTGGATTATATCTTTTGCTTGCCAGGCTATAGCCTAATGTATACCAGCCGTTCCAAGTCATTGCTTTTGCCACCTTGGTCCTCTTATCATTTAATTTACTTGTTTTCTCAAAGTAACTGAATAAGATTTACCAGTACATAAGATTGGAAACCATAGCATGAAAAATTTGTATGTGTCTGGCTGAGTTCTCTCTTGTCTAATCCTGTTTGACTTCTGTTCTGGTACATAAATTGAACAGTTCGTGCCTTTTGTAGCGTTGAATTACTTCTCTTGTGTTAAATAAACGCAACTCTGACTAATTGATGCTCTCCGGGAAATTATCTAGCTAATGAATGACATGGAAGATGCTAGCTGCATTCTTGAATTGTTAGAATGTTTTGTTGTCTTTTGGCTTTCTTAGCTAGTTGATATTAGGTGGTACTAATTGAGGTAATAATGGGAGAATATATGAACATTAGTCCTGATGGTTGGTTTACCCAACTTTTCATTGTTTTAATCTGAAAAGGGGATAAATTTAGCACCAGGGAACGACTGTTTGGCATCATGATTAAGATTTTCTTAACTGGTTGATGATATTCTGAAATTGCTCTTAAGCAGAATCATTCTCCTATGTCACTATAATTTCTGTCCCTGACTTTTGAGAATGCTACTATATTTAGCGATCCCATGATATTCTTTGTTCAGATCACAATTCAATCTGCAAGGCTAAAAACCTTTTGTCCTTGATCTGAAGAAAAGAAGACAATTTGACATCCTTTTTTCCCCCTTTCAAGACAGGCTTATCTCCCCAAGTTATTATTGCTTAGGACTATATGTCATTTCCAATACTATCTTACTACTTTTATTTTTTGCATCTGGTTAAGCTAGTTCAGAACTGGCCTAGTCCTATCTCTATGAAACCACTGCTTGTCTTCTTTAGTTAATGCAGTCAGTTATTGTTGCATTCTCTTCTTATTTGTAGTTCAAATCTTGGAATTTTCTATCACAGTTTTGCAGCATCTGTTACACATTCTGATTCTGGTGCTAAATTTGTCATATTTTCTATTTTAATTTTTGTTTCTATTTTTAGCTTACCATTTACCTATCTGTTCTTTGCTTTGTGAAATTGCATGGCCATTATCTGAAAATATTCTGTTTTGGTTAAGGATATTGAAGATAGCCATGGTGAGCATTCGAAGGCGCAAACTCCTAGGTCTTTGTTCTGGTATGCAACGTTCAGATACGTTTGCTTTAGTGATGCTGTATCTGCTGTTTTCATGTCCTTAAAGTGGTCTTTTCTTTCTTTTCTGGTAAAAGATGAATCATGTTAACCACCTAAATTGTTAATGTCTTTCTCATGATTAATTGAAAGTATATTGGATGAATAATTCCATTTCCTAGGACGGAGCAGTTCCTTCTTGGCCCCGCTGCCCAAGTTCTCTGAGAATGGCTACACTCCCGAAACCCACATGCAGAACCCAAAATCAGTCAGTGTTCATCCCATGCCATCAAATGATGTTGATGATGCTAAGGAGGTAATTAATGATTGATCATGTTCTGTATTTTTGTCTTCTACCCTACTTTGTCTCTGCATGCATTATCTTCTGTATGGTCTTGAATGCTAGTTCATAAAGCATGTAGCTTGCCCTTGAATGCCGCATCAATGTCTACAATTGCTTGATTTTCTGTTTAATTATTAGTTCTTTCTGCAAAATATGGAGATAGAAGTTTCCAATTTCTCTCTCTCTCTTTTTTTCCCCCTCTTTGTTGTGCGATATTGCTAGGAGAATAAACGAATTCCTTAGATTCTGATTCTGGAAAATACAAGAATATATAATTTTTTCAGTTAATTTTTTTTGTGTGCATCTTTCAATAATTCAATTCTCATTTCAGTCCTTGTGGATGTTGCTTTTATACGAGGATCTTCTTGGTCTAAACGTCAGTTAGGCCTACCTCGTGGTGATGGAGTTTGTTTCCTCCAACACTTTTGGTGCTATTTATTTGTACCCTTCATTGGTTAAGTTCAAGAGTATAAATTTATTTAAAATTATAGAATTGTTGCACGCTGACCTATAGTTTGTGCCGAGTAAACATGCTATGTTCAATTTCCATGCTGTCTGAAATATTTGTTATTTGTTAAATCATTTATATCTTTTCAAGTGGACCGAAACTTATGTCACCTGGATGGCTGAGTTGGATAGATACAGCTTCATGTTGCCAAATCAAAATAATATTCAGAAGGATTTGTTCAGTTACTGAATAGAACTGTAACTTTTAAGTCTAATGTACTCTGCACGGATAAAAGACTTCTTTTTATAAATACTTTCAGAAATCTTCCCCAGTAAAGGATCCCAGATCATCAAATGTATCTGCTTTTACAGCATCAAAGGAGCAGCAGACTCAACAGTTCCCAGGTTTGTTCTTTCCACACCTATGTCTCGTGCGAATGGAAGTTCAGTTTGAGAAAAATGTAATATCATGGATTGCATCCAGAGAAGTTATTTTGAAAAGGAATCATTGAGATCAGATACATTTCATACTGAGCATGCTGGCAATGAGATAGAGAAAGCCATAAAAGTATAAAGATGCTCTAGAATTAGCACCAGCAAAATAGCCAGCAAAATGAACAGATGTACTAGTGATTACCTCTTGTTGTTCAAGTTTAATGCCAAATCAACAAGGCAAAGTCTCTCTAGTGTTATATTAACTGCCAAAATCTGTAGCAATTTGAGATTTCAAGCTAATGGACCAACCAGTTAAAAATTTTAACTGGCTCTATCTTTGGCAACTATCATTGTCAAATTAATTCTCTCTTGGCAAACTGTTAGCATTATTGCTCTTTGTTCGTCCAATTTAAGTTGCTTCAGCTTCTTCGTTACTGCAGAAGTTAAACGCAGGAAGCGACACAGGAGAAAGCATTTTGAAAACCAAGAGCAATGTGTAATGAGAGGTGTCTACTTCAAGAATATGAAATGGCAAGCAGCTATTAAAGTAGACAAGAAGCAAATCCACTTGGGAACTGTTGGTTCTCAAGAAGAAGCTGCTCGACTATATGACAGGTGAATTATCCTTATTTTATGCATATCGAATCCATCGGGGAAAGAAAAAGAATTTCCAGCTTGTGCTTTCCTAACTTAGGAGCATTAGTCTCTGTTGTTCCATTCATTAATTGCATTTATTCAATGGGTATGTCCAAATGTAGTCAAACACGTGTTTGGCACACATGTGCATCAGATGGGAAAGTAGCTTACAGAAGAATCTATGGTGCTAAATTTGCAGGGCAGCTTTTATGTGTGGTAGGGAACCTAATTTTGAACTCTCAGAGGAGGAGAAGCTGGAGCTCAGGAAATTCAACTGGGATGAATTCTTGGCCATTACTCGTTCTGCGATTACTCACAAAAGTAATTTCTGTGTACAATGAACAATCAAGTTTAATATAATTTGTCATTGGGTATGCTGTTTTTTTTTTTTTTATTATTATTAATGTCTATCTTAAATTTCACCATAATTTGTAGAACACCACAGAAGAAGAACTGGACCAGGTTTGCGGCGAAAATCCGAGCCTTTGATGCTGAAAAGTGACTGGGAGAGTGAGCAAGGCGGCAATGGTCTCTCAGGTTCAGAAGATACTCATGCAGCAGAAGCTGACACATCAGAGTCCTGAAAATATTCCCGGATGCTGAGGGAGCTTAAAAGGAGAATTTTGCAATTGTTTAAGGCATATCTTGTCCCATTTTTTTGTCATTGGAGCCCCTATTATTTAAAATTTTATATTGATGGTAAGATTCATATTAATGTCTGAGGTTGAATTATACCGTTAGTTGAAGCTTCCATTGGATGTTGAGACTTGACCGTAAAGGCATGTATATAGCAAAGTTTCTGCACTTCCAAAGTGCATAAAATTCAATCACTTTCTTATTCAGTACATAATTAATCATTTAGGTTCAACAAAATTTTTCCTTTGTATTATCACAGAAAAAGAGAAGACAAAACTTTTCCCCATATGAGCTGTGCAGAAAAGACAAAACTTTTTACCGTATGAGGTGTTCTGCTGTGGTGGTTGTTAGGGAAAAGAAATAAGTGGTTTATATAAGGATGATGGTCCATTCATGGACCAACATGTATGATTTTGTTTATTGCAAACATCTGCTGGGGACGTTAGAAGTACATTAAGTGAAAAAAAAAAAAAAAAAAAACTTACCTCAGCGGCATCTTGAAACATTTCAATTTTCATTTTCAGCGTTTATGGCCAGTTGCCCATGTTTCCAATTGGCAATTGGAATCTTTTGAAATTATTGTACATACGAAAGTGATTGTTTCAAGAGGTTTTGTGTTGTTTGAATAGAGTAAATGCCTCCATGGTGCGGATGCGTGCATTGCACCGAGAAAAATATTAGTAAATGACTAATGCATAAAGTCACTTCAGCTGATGAGAAGTAGTTTGGTTTGGTGCTGAAATATTGGTAAATGATTAATGCATAAAAATATCAGTATATGATTTATCAAGCAGTTGTCTCTGAATCCTGCTTCATGTGGTCCAGTTGCTGCTGTCAGGTGTTCAATAATCTTTGCTGCTGTAAGTTGGAACAACAGTTGATTATGCTACTCTTAAGCTAAAACCTGCTCCGAGAAACTATTACAGCTCTCGGTTTGTTGATGGTGATAAGAATCAGCAATGGTTGACGTTGCTAGAATGGTGATGAGAAAGTTGAAAATTTTCTTGATCGGGGATTTCGGTTAATGGAATCTTTCTTTTGGATACGTCTTGTTCTCTTCTTTTCTTCCCTATTTTGGGCCGTATCTAGTGTGTAGTGTATCTGACTTAATACAATTAGGCTTAGTATTTAAAAAAAAAGGCCCATGACGAAAACCCATCGGTTCTGATATCTTTACCCAGGAAGTATCTAGCCCAATTTGTGAACAATTACTGGCTTGTTGAAACACTGCAATGGTGTTAAAGGAATTGATCGTCTCCGTCGGCCTTATATTATCCACGATGCATTTACATTCTTCCTTGTTCCCCAAATTAGCAGTGAGTCGGTTAATTAGTCAAATTTCTGAAAACTCAAGTGATGTCTCCGTCTTTTAAAAATAAAAAAGAGAATATTTTCTTTGTGATTTATCTGGGTAATGTTTAACTTTTATGCTCAAAATTTTCGAATTTATAGTCCAAAACTTTTAATTACTTTAACCTTACACAAATTGTGGGGTTGGAGCGTGTATTTGACCGCCAAACTCCAATATACACAAGCCAATTACCATACTGCAAACGCCAGTATTATTATGGTTACACAAATATGTCTAGTTCTGCCAGGAGGGAGTTAAGATTGCAATCCACATCAAGGCAGCCATTTACATGTATATTTGAATCAGGTTTCTAAAGTAACCAATACGAACGCATTGTTGAGAAAATTAAAGTTCTACAAACCAAAATACATCGTTTCGTGGATAAGTTTTATTTGTCATAAGAACAATGAGCAAGAGAGACAAACTCTGATTTTTATTTTGTCATGAGATTAATGAGACAAGAGACACAAACTCCAATGTCCCCGGTCCCCGGGACCTTATGTTGATAACGAAGTGCTCTGGGTATTTTCTTAACAACATAAGCAATCCATACCAGGGTTTTGCCTTAGCTTCAGGACTAGGATATTCCTCAGATATGAGGTATCTCCTCAAGCGACTGTGATGCCAAACATTCCTATATTGATCCAACAACTGTCCAAACAAGACGACCATATTAGCAAAGTTTCGAAGGTTAGATACAATAAAAAAACAGAAAGCTGTTTAGGTACAAGAAACAGGACAATTTCTTAAAGATGAATATACAATGGGAATTAGCTACTTTGCCATGACGGTAAAGTGCAATTATATGTCTGGGCTTCTCCATATAGATACATGGACATGCCCGCTGAATATTGATGCATATTATCCATAAAATCAAATAGGTTCGAGATTGGAAGAACAAGTAACACTGGACGGCAGTCTAGTTAATTTACTGATGACTGTGTCATCTCTAGATTTAATCCATGGACAACTGATATGTTAGTCAACACTTCTTGAAGAAGGCACGGTGAACAATGAGCAAAATTACATTAATTCTAGAAGTGTAGATTTGCTAACATATTTTAAAACAAAGCATCAGTTAGTATACAGCTTTAGTCTGTTTAGAATGAGAAGGAATTTGATAATCTGGTCAAGATCAACAAAAGGACCATATCTAATTTCTTCAGTTCTTTTTTTCCCTGATAAGTAACAAATCGTTCACCAGCCTAAATGGTGAGCTAGGACGATAGCATGACAAACAAAAGTCAAGCTACTTTCTTTGACACTCAGGAGAGAAGATAAAAATAAATGAAAAAAAAAAATCAACCGCTGTTAAGTCTCTTTAGAATGATAAGCAGGTGAGCTACTTCACATTATTCTGCAGCATTATCTGAGTTATCTTCCTTAACCATAAATTACGAGTTTGTTGCACTCTTTTACTCTTTAAAATATAAACATGAAACAGTGGAAGCATACAAAGACATGTTTTAATTATTTAAAAATTACAAGTATTCACCTCCGAATGAAGTTTCTCCATTGGCATCCAATCTCCAGGACCACACGTATCAGAAAGCACAGTAGCAACAGATGATACAACATCCTTCTCTTCTAACTGCAGGAGCTGTTGATTGTCGGCGTCTTTATCAACACGAGATCTTCCATCTAGCTTTTTATCTGCAGAACCATGTTAATCAAAGTTTGAGAAACTTTCCTACAGTAACTGAAGTACCACTATATCACATTATCTCATAGTGGCCACAAAAATGCATCATGAACTTGACCAAACGAATTGTTAAAAAAAATCCAGACACTTTACTAAATTAGGGAGGATAGAAGAAACAAGCGGTAAAGCAAACATACACCGGACAACAGGCACACCAGCACTTCAAGCCAAAACAACTAAAACACAAACAAAGCAGCCCAAAAGCCAACTACTGTAAAGCATAAAGCACACGGTATCTCAAAGCAAACCACAGCAATGACAATTGTAAATTCACCGCAGATGTCTACAGCAAAATAAGCAAAATCAGCAGCCATGGCAATTCACGAACAACAGCTGTCTCTAGCCACCCCAGCACCAAAATTAGCTTTAAGAAGCCAATTCCATAAATTAAGCAACCATCACGAATTTTTAAACATATATTTAACTTAAACTGCATTTAGTTTCTTACGCAATTCAATGAAGTGAGGCATTCACCTAAACATCCCCAAACCCCCTCCCAAAAAAAAATAAAAATAAAAGAAACTAAGAACAAATCAAGGACCATGAAAATACAGGATCCATATGAAAAAGACAAACATAAGTAAAGCAATTTGCCATTGATTCTTGATTCTTGAGCAAAAAATCAGTCTTTCATGAACAACAGATAAATAGCGGAATTACTTGCTCACCCAATTGCCCTGGAATTGCTGCCCTCCCACTGGAGCTCCCAGAAGCATAACCATAACCAGCACCATCAATCCCATCTTCTTGGCGAATCTTCTTAGAATCACCAGAGCCACCATCCTCCTCATACTCCTCCCCCTCCTCTTCATAATACTCCCTTCCTCTCGCCAAACCCTTCTTTCCCATCCCCCCAGGCGGCGGCACCCCCAGCCCCAAATGCTGACTATGATGCAGCAAAGGTGCCGGAGGATAATTCAAATTGGCATTAACATGATGCCTAATGGGGCCACCAAGAATACTCCGAACAGGCAATAAGAAATAAAACTCCTTATCGCCGATCTGAAGGAGGTCTTGGGAATCGAGCTTGACAGGAGGATCACCGGGGAGATAAAGAACACGTTCGACGAAGCATCCGTTCTTTCCGAGGACTTCGAGGGCAAAACGGCGACGTTGGAAGTCGTAGAAGATGCGGGCATGGTGACGGGAGATGTTCATGCCACCGCCTAAGGAGGAGAGATCAACGTCGACGGTGGATTTCTTGGAGTTGCGGCCGAGTATTATGGAGTAGGTTTGCATGTAATACTCGAAGTCTTCGCCTTGTAACTTGGCAAACCCGGCTTCCACGTCGCTGCTGCTTCCCATCTGGGTAGATTTCTTTCTTTCTTTCTTTCTTTCTTGATTTCTTTCTTTATCTGAATTGTTGTTGCCGAGAATGAGTTCCGTGATTAGTTAGAGGAATGGAGAGATAACATGCACAAATGCATGACTCTGCTGCGTGCTGGAATTCGGGTAAGATTTTGGGACGGCAGTTGGTGAATGCTATTATAGGTTTTAATGATCCAGACGTTCGCGAACATGTTATTGGGCCTGTTCCATTTTGGAATGGGCTTGATAATTTTAGCAAACAAATTAAATCTAACCCTAAGCCGTAAATTTAAAAAAAAAAAAAAAACTATTAACCCAACAAAAGTTTGTTGTTCTCCAGTCAACAAACGCATCATCGCCGTAACGTCGGCCCAGATTACAATAAAAGAGCACCGTGAAACCAAGCCTGTATAAATTGCCTCTTGCAGTCATGCGCTATCTGCTCTGCGTGGCGATACATCTTAGAAGCGTGCAGACAAGGTGCGGCGGAGCACGAAGAGCAGGGAAAAAGGGGGAAAAAATAAAAATTAAAAAGATTAAAAAAATCAAATATGATTATTCCAGTGCGTTGCTTCACCTGCGGAAAGGTTAATATTCTAAATCTAAATCTCGGATTTGAATTCTTGAAGCAATGGAATTGGCTCGTATTATTTTTTAAAATTGTTTGAATTAAATGATTGAGTTTAGTTTTTGGAATTCAGGTGATTGGGAACAAGTGGGATACATATCTCGATCTTCTTCAGGCTGATTACACCGAAGGGTGAGAACTCCTAGCTCTTTTTTTTTTTTTTAATTTTCTTTTTCAGTTGAATAATAATGATGTACCGTATCCACCGCCATAACTGTCAATTAGGACTTGAAACACCCGATTTCAATCTTCATTGGCTTTGAGCTACTTTATGCACTTGATGGACCTACCCTTACGTATCTAATTAGATTTGTATATGCAATGTAAATTATAATTTTGTTTTTTCAATTTTTAGTATTATGTGTAGCTCTTATACGTTTCATTCTTCCACAATCTGTGGCATGGATGAGGAGACTAAGAACCTTTAGAAAGATGATTGATTATTCAGCTTAGGGAGTGTGCTTAAATTTATCAGACTTGTCATTTGGATACGTTGACTATCTATAACTGTGTCTCTGGTTTTCCTTTCAAATGCTTCTTAGTCGAAGATGTAAATTCTGTTATTTGTAATCTATCCTCCAATAAAGATAATTGTTAGCTTTGTCAGGCATATCATCGAGTCGATCACGATTTGTAGCTATAAAAGTTTCATGCTTCTCTTTTTAAGCACTATTAACTAATGTTAGCAAATTCCCTTGCAAGTGTAACTTAAAAACAGAAATTTTTACATTGGCCAAAGGTCTTCCCACGAAAAGCACAATGCAGCCAAACATGAATTGAAAATTTTCAACATTTTTCTAGTGATTTATTTTCTGCTTGTACCGTGTGCTTTTACCTGTGAATGGTACTACGCCAAATTTTGTTATACCATCCCGTTATCTCTGAAGGGTAAAAATAAACCAAAAAATGAACCTTCCTTTAGATGATGCTATGGTAGTCTCCCAATTAATTGCTTAATAAAATTGAACAACACTTTACAGCTGTACTTATCCTCAATAGAACACGCAGTCTTCTACACCTGGAGTACTTTGGAACCTGGATTTGACATGTAATTTTCTGTTGTGCAGAGATGCTCTTGATGCATTGGGTTTGGTTCGTTATTGCTGTCGAAGAATGCTGATGACTCACGTGGATCTGATTGAGAAGCTTCTGAACTACAACAGTTCTCTCTCTCTCCCTCTCTCTCTCTCTCTCTCTCTCTCTCTGTATGCATGCATTCATGCGTTTCACTGGTGCATGTGCGTGGCATATTTGTTCAGTTGCTGTCTTTTGTTCTCCACGTCTAGTAGGGAAGGGAATGAGAGGTATATGTTTTGCGTTTGCTCTCTAGTATGATTTAAGCCGTATGATATGATAAAATCTATGCCTAACATTTTTTGTTTTGCTAGCAGGGCTGTGAAGTACTTTTGGTGCTAGATATAGTCCTTTTACTCATTAGACATATAGAGTTATTGGTGTCCTGTGTTGTCATTGGACTAAAATGGCTTTTTTCCTTTGCAGCTTTGGAAAAATCTGAAGGCAATTGATGCATGGAGTTCTTCTTAGTGCCATTGTAGATGTTGTAAACATCTATATAGGTGAAATATTTATCTTAGTCAAATTTCTGTGACATATAATCTTGAATTCGCTTTGCTAGTGTACTGTAAAATATTGATGAGAACAATTGCGCCATAACTACTGGGTAATTTTGATATGTGGCTATTAGATTTTCTATCTGTGAATTAACGAACAAAAATCACTTGTATTAAGTTACCGAGGCAGAAATAGTTGTACTTTCCTGTTGGCTGTGCATTTTCCCCTCCCCTTCCCCCTTTTCCTTTTTTCCTGTAATACACCTGAGGCAGTAAGGAAGGGAAAATGGCCTGTATAGAGTTTTGATTTACGTTGTAAATGATAATATGTATAGAATCAACAAATTTGGGATGTTGTCTGTTCAGGTTGGTTTGGGTTATTTATTGTATGTCCTCTATCAAAAATGATTCTGATTAGTTAGTTTTGTGAATGCATGTTTAATACTATAGGCAGTGGAGGGTTTTTTTAGTTTCTATTTAGAGTACAAAAGATAAAGGATAAAAAAGAAGAGAGAGAGAGCTATTAGGAAGCCTCATCTGATTCAGTTGCACGAGAAAAAGAGGCTAATCGAATATAATGTTTTGAGTTCTGCAGTAACGTGACAAAGGAAATTTCGAGTATATTGCAGTATGACGGATTTGGAGCGAGCAATACCTACTCTGGGACTATCATTTAGTAATAATGTACACTTCTGGTATTTAATAATTTGTTTACATTCATAAAAAAAAAAATTAATTTGTTTACACTTGAAAATTGATTGCTGACGGCAGTTTCTTATTCGCACCTGTAAATGATTAAAACACATTGAGTAGTTGCTCTAAACATAATTAATCGTAATGAAACTGTAGGTATCAATCATTCTCGAAGCCGAGTCAAGAGGGCTCAAGGGTCCTTGTACATGTGACATGTTTGTCATATCATGAACTTATCTTGCGTTGCGACGCAGACCTAAGACATGTGTGCATCTATTTGTTGTGGCTTTTCCATGCTTAGAAGAACATGAGCTTCTCTTTTGTTTCCTTTAAATCAGGTGCGATGCTAATTCTTTTATATATTATAATTTCACAAGTTAAAAAAGAAAAAAAAAAAGAAAGAAAACAGGAAGATAATACTCTTTCTTTCTTGACAAATTGTATAATAGACAAAAAGAACTGATTTTTACCGAGCCATTTATTTCCTCGAATACTTGAGCACAAATGGTGATAAGATTGGATATTGGAATATGGGGAATCATTGCCAGATAAACTAGTTACTTGATTTTTATTTAAATTTAGCTGTCAAAAATCAAATTGTAACGCGATATAATGCAAAGCCTGGGAAACTTATCCAGTTTAAATGATCTGAGAGGGTTAGCAAATTTAGTTTAGAATGCTATTATTCAATTAATTCATAGTTGTAAAGGGAGGTTAGGACCTCCAACAAGACAAAACTGGGCGTGCAGTTACTATACATCCAATTCATTAAAAAGCCTTCTCCTATAGGTGTACTACTCATTAATTGCCCGACCTCAACAAGAAAAGAATAATCACCGACTCCCGGATCTTCATTCTTCATTTTTTTCATAGAATCATGGATAAAGCTCTCAAGTCTCACCTTAAAATTTGCTAGAAAAATACACTAATTTTGGTACCATCACTACCGCTTAGATCACGTCTAACACCAAATACACAACCGGCTCAGAGCTTGCTATATAACAAAACCTTTAAATTTTGAAATAAAAAAAAAATTTTTAAATAGTATTATATTACTAGAACTACTGTCCCATAGTCAATCTGCAAACCAAACCAATAAATAAGCTTTTTATTACATACCTCATGAACCGGTCTCTTTAATCTTAGTATTACTTTATTACTGTTATTATTTGTTTTAACAATACTAAAATAGTACTTATAATACTATTTTAGTGGAATTGTGAAATTAATTTTGATCTCCTTTTCTTTCAATTTTCGCGTCGGCCTTGTGCCGAATTAAAAAAAAAAAATACTTATAGTACTAAAATAGCTTTCCTCCCGGTCAAATTATAATTACTTTCTCTATACGGCTTTGCCTCCCATCTCAATCGAAAACAGAGTCTCACATATTCACACACACATTAAAAAGTCTTGTACTGTATTATTATCTCCTTTCTCCCTCCCTTCAATATTAGACCTGGTAAGAAGCCTAGATAGAAGTTGCAGCTGGCTAGCCACCGGCTAAAGATAGAGAGGGCGGTGGGCACACAGCTTAGTATTTTAGAAGAAGAAGAAATGCCTTTTCAGCTGGAATTCTGGATCTGAATTTTCACCCCTTTAAATCCCATTTATATTTATAGTACTTGTATAAATAAATATAAGGGAATCCGCACTATTTTTGTTATCGAAGTAAGAGCAATAATTAATCAACAATGCCGGTGTTGAGGGAGTCGTGGTGTTTTTGTAACGGCGGAGGTAAGTCTGAGCGATTGAAAGCCGCCATTTTCTCCGGCAAAAGTCCCTCCATGGCCAGAGTCGGTGCTGCTGGCACCGGCTTCCTCATTCATCGGAACCTTCTTCTGACTACTCATACCAATCTCCCTTCTGTCCCCGCTGCCGAGGCCGCTGAGATCCGTCTTCACAACGGCGTCGCTGGTTGCCTTTTCCCTCATAGGTCTGCCGCTTTTACACGTCTGCATTCGATTTTTCTTTTTAGTTATTTGCATTGATAAAGGTTACTGACTGAGCATTGTTTGAATTTGATTTTGATGGCCCGAAAGACTATTACTTAGTTGATTAATGGACTCCCACTCCCAAATGTGGCACATTTTTTTTTTCATGGTTTAAGTTATACTGGATCTAATTAGAATGAGGGCGGCTGCAAATGAGAAAGAAATGTTAGTGAATTTTTACTCAGTGTGTATTCTGTATGTGATGCAGGTGTTTTGGTTTATGTTGGTATGATGAGGTAAAATTCAGAAGATTATAGATTGCTGTTACTGTATGATATCATAACAGGAAACTACTCATTGATAACGACAAATGTCTAAACTTAGGGAGCCAAATATGTTTAAATTATATATGTTATATGGCACTCTACCATAATTGGACTGTATAATTTTCTAAAATTAGATGCCCAGGATATTTCTGAACACTTGTAGAATACCATTAATGAAAAAGAATCTAAATTTAGCATGTAGTCAGCAACTCAGCATTTATTTGGCTCTTGCTAGTTGCTATGGTATGTTGAGACCTTCAACTGTGACTGTATAGGAATAACTATATGACGATAATGTGATTTTCGAATTTTGATTCAAAATTTTGCTCAATTGATATGCTTAATGCACCTCATGCTCCCTGATTTATTTATATTTGATCACAGGTTCTTTATCACCAGCTCTGTTCTTGATCTGACTATAGTAGGTCTTGATGTCATGGATGGAGACACAAATGCACTGGTACAGCACATTCACCACTTTTCAAGTCCAAATTTGGACCTGGGTAGCGTAGTTTATCTATTAGGGTGCACGGATGAAAGACTGCTGACTGTGGGTGAAGGGAAGGTGGTAATAGCCACTGACAATCTGATCAAGTTATCTACAGATGGAGTAACCTGGAGCCCTGGTTCTGCTGGTTTTGATATTTATGGCAATCTTGCATTTATGGTCTGTGATCCCATGAAACTAGCAACATCTCCAAATACAAAATCCAGTTCAACTTCATCCTCCTCATCGTCATCATGGAAGAAAGATCTTCCCATGCAATTTGGTATCCCTATCCCGATCATCTGTGATTGGTTAAACCAGCACTGGGAAGGAAATCTTGATGAACTCAATAAACCAAAGTTACTGTTGATGCGTTTGATGCCTGCTGGACCGAAGAGTGAACATTCTTGTGCATCCTTCACAAGGCGGCAAGTTTTTAAGTCAACAGATGCTGAAAATGAAGGAACTCCATCATCATCAAACAGAATGTCAAAACCTAAAGAGCAGTTTGGTCCAACTTGTTCTGCTGCTGCTCATTGTTCAGAAGATGGAGCCCTTACTGTCGATCCACCAACTTTAACTCATGTACAGGGAATTCCAACACCAGAAATTTATGAGTCACCAAAGTTAACATCATTTCCTGTAACGAAAAAGGAAAGCACTCAAATCCAGCTTTTGGATATTAATTTTCCACCAAGGATTGGTAAAGTTTCAACCTCACAGCAGCCTGCCAAGAGAATGCAGCCAAACTCGGGTGAAAATCATATCAAGGAAGCAGGGCGGCTGTACCCAATGGATGAAGATCGATTTAGCAACAAAGTACAGTTTGGCGTCATAGCTGATGCTGAGGTTGCTTCAACAGGTTCTGTAAATGGCATCCAGAGTGAGGTCCAATCTAGTTCATCTCCAGTTGAAGTTTCAGAGATGCAACACGAATATAGTAGTGAGGGAGAAACCACCATGTACTCTGCTGAAACTGCAGAAAGTCGAAATTATGCAAGTCCTAGGGAGGGAAGATTTCACCAAGTAGGGAAGAGTCAGAGCTGTGTGAACTCCGATAGATGGGGGCCGGCCCAAAAACACAGGACAGTGTTTGAAAAGCAGAGAAGCTTTATGCAAGGAAGGAAAGTGTATTCACAAGGGGCAGCTTCTCAAAGAAGCAATGACTATTTCAGTCCGACTGTTTCTTCAATTATGAAGAAGCGAAACAGCTTGGAGCAGCAGCCAACCGGACCGCAGCAAAGTGTTGTTCATTCATCTCCGAGATGGATGTTCTAAGTCGCATAAGTGATAAAAGTTTTCATACATCTTCTGTTTTTGCCAGCTCCACACCCTATTAAATTTCTTTTTCCCCACACTGTAACTAATTTATTGCAACAATCTGTGCAAAACGTATGAAAGATAGAGAATAACTGGAATGAGTTATTTAATCAGGACAAAAAATAAAATGTTCCATATTAGCATATGTATACCCGGAAGGAGAGAGAAGGAGGGGGGGGGGGGGGTTGTGGAAGGCAAAGATTCATTCAAAAGTTTGTATTATTTGAAGATCTGAGACGGTATGCGGGCTAAATGTTTTAGTTGTAGCTCGATTACTGTTGTTAGATGTGGCTGACCCTGAAAGATCAATATAACAGATTTCTGTTTTTAATCAGTAAATGACAATGTCTAATTGAGATATTGTTTCTTGCATCCCTGCTAATGAAACAGCTGAAGGTTGCATAACTTTTGTGCTTTGGTTCTTTAAACTTGAAAGATTCGATTTTTAGCAAAAACGGGGCTTTGTTTGATACTTGGATAAACATCAGGTGACCTTTAATTCTTAAAGTTAATGATGCAATATGTTTTTCCCACCCAATTTTTGCATTTATCTGATGGCGACTTGGCAAGTTCTGGCAAGGAGGTGGTGGCTTTGCTGAAGCAGTTTTCCTTGGGGCTAAGTGTGCTGGCTGAGGATGATGACATCCCTTGTTTGAGGAGTCTTCAACAAATGTTTAGGACATGAAAGTGAAGTGGTTGGTTGAGGAAACTGAGAGCCCAAATATATATTACCATCTGGATGATAATCTTGCGATACACGACTACTCAAACCCCAAATATAAAGTACTAGTTAGATGACAACATTGAAAATAACACGACGTACCAACACTTATCGTTCGGTTCCCGTTTATACATTCCCATTCAAACTCAATAATAATAGTGGTAGTAATGATGATAACTACAATAATAATAAAACCAACATCTGATACAAATTACATGACATGTTCAATAAGAAGCCCAGGATGGATCGAGTGACTTTGTTCCAGGAAACGATTGAGGTCCAACTGCAGCAGAATTGAACCAACCTAGCCTCTTTATGAGTTGATTGACCAAGTCTCCCACTGCAAACGCAATGCCCGAGACCATAACTGCAGAAGTAACGTAGTAGGCTGCTGTTTTGAAGTATGCGATGAACTTATGTTCCCCTCGTACGTAAGCTTTGGTTATAGCAAGAGTAATAATGCACAGAAGAGAAGCTACTGCCAATGCTAAAAGCTTGAAATCCCTATCATCATTCTCACGAAATGTGAAGCCATAGATTACAGGAGGAACAAGCCCAAATACAAGATACGATATCACAGCTACTACCGCATGCAGAAGGAAATGCTCTTTCCGACCAAGTTCTTCTTTGTATCTTTGTTCATTTGTTTCGTTGGATTCTCCGTATCTCAAGTCCCTAAGCTGCGAGCAATTTTGCAAGTTCTAATTTCATCACGCTGAGTAATAGGAGGAAAAAAGGGACAGATTGATATGAGACCCCTAAAGGTTTTCAAGTTCTTCCAGTTTCTCTTTATGTTAATGTTAATTTTCAACTCTCCAATCCGGTGCACATCGGAGAAATAAATTAGTGTAGGTGGATGAGATCAATATTTTACCTTCCACACGTACATAATAGCACTATTTTTCATTGGTGAATATACTTACATTATGAGCAAGGACAACGAGTCCACCGACAAGATTTGCCAATCCAAGTGCAACAATGTTCACTGAAAAAGTTTGAGATATATTTTGAGTGCAAATTAATAAACACAATAAAAGGAAATCAGGTGTAATGCATACATTATCCTGTGCTAGCTAAATAATTCCTAATTAAAGTAACAAATAATACAATAAAAAATCAAAGATATTCAAAAGCTAAACAGTCTGGCAAAAAAAGGGTCAACCCGCTAAAGACATACATGTGGTAGCTTCAGAAGCAGCTGCTGATGAAACAACACTTAAGCTTGCAAGTGACTCCATTAAACCCCCATAGACAACGCTTTTCAGGATCTCCACTGGCCTAGAGCTTTGTGATTCAGGTGGAATTACTCGTCTTGTCGTACCAGGAGGTACTTCGTCTGGAATTGGAATTCTCAAATCATCTGAAGTTCACATAATTAAAATACACCTCCGAACGAGTTATTAGACGTAATAATCCTAAAACTGACCCTAAACATTACAAACTTCTAAGAGGCAAGTAAAGATTAAACAACTCAACTTTTTTGCATGAAGAGTAAAGTCTGCAATCTGTTATCCAAAGCACTGTTTCACTCAAAATTTTAGAAATCATTTATTGTTTGTCAATCACTTAGCAATTTCACTGTCCTAACTGGCGTTATATATGGTGTCACATCAGCTTCATGATTGAAAATCCAAGGAGAACCAAATAGTATATGATACCATACCTGAAGGCCAAAATATGCGGAAGCATGATAAGCATCCAAAAAGGTCTTGACACCGAGTATTTTCCGATGACTTCCTCGGTTGTCTTATTTTCCTGCGAAGAACCACCTTGGTAATTTCATTGCTACAGTTAGGACAGAGCATTTTATACTCACGATGAGTATGAATCCTCTCCGCTGCCCTCTCAAACTCCAACTCTATTACTTCCTCGTCACACTCCTCCACTTCATCAGTTCCTGCACGCTCAGTTTCCTTTTTGTTTAAACCTGTTGAAGGCATGTCACCTTGTTCCAATGGCTTTGGCTTTGTTGTGATTGGCAGCTTCAATAATAAGTTATCCTTGAGACTTTCACCTTCTTTACCATTTGGAACAGCTCTCAGGACTTGGTTGATGTCAACATCCTTCAGTTTGGCAGCCAAGTCCTCTCCTTTGACAGCACTCAGCAGTTTGAGGATGTCTACATCTTTCACTTTGAGATCCAGGTGAGGCCATTCCAGTGAAGTACCTAAAAATGATGTACTTTTAAGAACCAGTAAGTCAGAGAATGTGCAGCTGCTACACTACACAATATACATGCCTTCGTCTGTAATGGATGCGTGACGATGACTGAGTGTATAACTCTTTTGTACTTATAAGTTTTCGTTTGCAAATACTAAATTTGTTCACTAAAACTTACTAATTTTGTTCAAAAATTTACTACTTTTCTTGGTAACTCTTTGTGGTTACAACATTTTCCTTCAAAAAAACGTGCACAAGAGAGTTATACATGCATCGCTTGTTTATTGCATGATGTCAACATTTTCCTTCAAAAAAACGTCCTCCTTGACATCATGCATCGCTTGTTTTTTGTTCTCCACCTCAGACCTTACTCGCTGCTTCATGGCTTCTTTTTTCTTCTCCACCATGTCCTCGGCATCCTCCTTGAGGTCATGGATTGTTTGCATTTTATTCTCCAACATGTCCTCCGCACTCTCCTTGAGGTCACACATCATCTGTCTTTTATTCTCTGCCACGTCCTTCGCGCCCTCCTTGAGGTCATGCATCGTTTGTTTTTTATTATCCACCATGTCCGCCGCCTCCTCCTTGAGCTGATGCATCATATCTTTTTTCTTCTCTTCCTCTGCCCTTAGCCGATGTTTCATGCCTTCCATAATGTCGTCCCTAGTGACTACAACAAGAAGCGCTCTCCAAACTCGAGTTAGTAATTGCTGAGCTAAAAATGTAGGCTATGGGATTTAGCCAGCTTGCATGCTTATGACCGGTGAACCCTCTTTAAATAACCAGATATAATGCCACTGAGTACTGACACTAGAGTTAAATAAGATTGTCAGTGTATGAATGCAAACTGCTAGGTCTACGAACGACCTGCACATGGGATTAGTAGGGAAATATTTATGCGGATCAGGCTCACATGTGGAGCTGTGGAACTTGCGGTCCACATTCATCCACATTCACCAAAAGTGGGCCCTTTTAGTGGATCCCCTGTGGACCCTATGTGGGACTCAAGTACTTTTGGTGGATGTGATTGAAGGTGGACCGCAGGGTTTACACCTTACCCGTGAATCCGATTCACGTAAATATTTTACTAGGAGTTATTATCATCTACAATAACCGTACATGGGTACATCTCTAAAAAAAATGTTATATTCAATTACAAATACAAAGATGTAGGTAAGAACGTGTAAGATGAAACTCAGGGGGTGTTTGGTTTAGAGGAATTAAGGAGGAGAATGAGTATCATAAGTAATGATAGCTATTGTTGATGTTTGTTAAACAATTATCACTATCATTCAATGGGAATGATAGTGATTAATTAGGGTGTTAATGATTCCTTCCAAAATACTATTCTATCAAACCCATTAACCCTTATGATTAAGGGCAAAAACACACCCACTAAAAAAATACACATCTTTTGAGTTACATACCCCCTAATATACTATCCCCCCCCCCCTCTCTCTCTCTCTCTCTTTTGTCTTTTGATTTTGAATATTTTTTATTAGTACTTTACAAATTTTTTATAAAATTTATTTTTAATAAATTTTTTTTAAATTCAATTTTTTATAAAAATTGAACTGAAAATCAAATATATATAATACTCTCTGTGAATACAATAAAAATAATTTTTTTAAAGTTATCATTTGCATAAAACTCAAATTAGAGCATAACTATATTTAAAATTAAAAAATCTTTTTAGCAATGTTCTTTAAAAAATACAAAATAAGAAATCTAAAAAATATGTATATCATAAATAAAGATTTTAAAATTTTAAAATTTACTTGAAAGTTATTCTAGTAAACCAAACAAGTATTTTTATAATGATACTCATTCCATTATTAAACCAAACATGTTGAGGGAAATCATCAAAACCCACACTCATAATAGAGTTAATGATACCTATAGTGATAGTGATTGAGGAATTTGAATCAAACCGCCCCTAAAAAAACAATATAAGACTAATAAGATTAGACCGTGATCGCTATTAATGATGCACGTCATTCTCAATTCCACTTAGAATAATAATGCACTGGAAACCAAAAAAAAAAAAAAAAAAGTCAGATATCTAAGGTAGGAGTTGGCTCCTTTTTATTCACTTTGTCTCTAAGCTAAGATAAGCCAACATATTGTGCTAGGATTAGGATTGCATTAGTGGTGAAGTAATTGATGCGTTAATGTACTATTTAGTACTTCAATTATTAATCCATGATTAGGGGATGCCAAAAACATGGGTTCATGACGTGGTGGAACTCTATTACTAAGCGATTATTAGAATGGACTTGAGACATCATGGAAGACCTAACTGTGTTTGTAAAATGATTTTTGAGGTGTGTGGTAGGGCTGTCAATTGGGCTTTGTGAGCCGGGCTTTGGCAAGCCCAAACTCGGCTCACAAAGTAAGTAGGGCTTTTGGACTTCGGGCTTTTGAGCTCGGGCTGAAAATAAAAGGCTCAAAGCTCAGCTCACAATTTTTGTGAGCTTCGGGCTTAAATCGGGCTTGGCCCAAGCTCATTGCTAAATACTTAATTATATATAATATAATATTTAATAACTATGAATTGTTAGAAAAATATATATAAATTATTAATATTTTAGTTATGATATCTTATCTTACTATATACAAAGTAATAGTAAGTTTACAGTGTAAACATTGTTGGTTATTTTTTGTTTTTTCTTATTTAGCCTTCCACTAAAAAACTAATTAATGAAAACCTCCAACAACCTTCAACAACTTTTTTTTTTGGTTTAAAAACTTAAAAAAAAAAAAAAGCACACACATTGTGCAACCTAGTAAAAAACTTTGAATAACTACTCAATATTTTTTCTCATAAATTTTTCTTTTAATTTGCGCACACCTAGATTGTGTATTTCCTAATAATGTTTGATTGTAAATTATACATATTATTTTGTATACATTATATAGAAATCTACAATAATCGCCAATAGCTTTTTTTTTAACAACTCAAAAAAAGGCACATTACACAACCTAATAAAAACTTTTGAATAACTACTCATTATTTTTCTTATGAATCTTTCTTTTTATTTGTATACGATGTGCATTTTTCACTAGTGTTTCACTATAATTTACACATATTATTTTATATATATTATATAAATTATACCTTAAATGGGCCGGGCTTTAATCGGGCTTGAGCCTAGTAAGGCCCAAGCTCAGCTCACATTTAATTCGGGCTTAATATTTAGGCCCAAGCTCAACTCGGCCCAATTAAAATCAAGCTCGTGAGCTTTTCTTTCGGGCCGAACGGGCTGAGCTTGGGTCGGCCCAGCCCCATTGACAGTCCTAGTGTGTGGGATTTGATTTTTGGTTTTTCTACGTCACTCTATTGATCGCCTTTTTGTCCGTATCCACATATTTAATACTAGGTAATTACTTCATGTGAATTGATCGTTGGAAAAATCAAAGGAAGGCAGTGATGACTTGATGCCAGTTAATTGCCATGGTCTTCGACCTAAATTCTATAAATTCGGTTATTCTTAAAGTAGTGGTTGTATTTATTTTTCTTTATTTTACTTTTGACCGATTGTCGTTGTGCAACACGTTGGTGGAGAAGTTTAGTTAATTCTGCCTCTCAAACTAGGACCAAATGTGGGGTAAGTTTACATGTTAACGCATTACTTTAATAACATATCATCAAATACGATAAAGTGTGATTTACAATTATCACGTGACGATAAATTATTAATTCTATTACATCATGTGATAATGCGCATGGTGCATTCAATAATTTTCCGTATATGTGCCTGGCTAATTCACAGGAGTACTGAGGCTCGTGAATTAGTCAAAAAATGATGAGCCTCTTATATCTTTCTTTACGGTTTGAAGAACGATTACGCGGCGCATGCACTAGCTAGGCATGCCCTCGTGCCGCATGGCTGCACCACTACATGGATTCCAAAATCGGAAACGTCGGGGCCCAAATTCTTGTAATGAGTGTTGGACTCCTAGGTCCAACATTGTCAACAAAGCTTAGCCCGTGGTCTGAAATATTTGATACCCTAAGCTTTTGTCGCTCAAAAGGTATGTAGGGAGCTTCCAAAGTCATTCGCAGGCCCAATTGGTTCGGTTCATCCAAAACTATTAACTGACACGGCCGCACTATAATAAAAATTAATATAACAAGTTTTGGTGGCTACATATGGAAAAGTATACAATACACCATGTGCATTGTCACGTGGTGTACTAAAATTAATAATTTATCATCATGTGACAATAATGGGTCATACCTTGTATTATTTAACGATGTGTGATTGATTCTAGTGCATCACATGTCACGTCACGTGGCACACTTGGTGCACGCAATACTCACTCGGCTACATATCGCTTGTGTTATTTTAATATAATTAAAGAGTTAGCCTCTTTTTACAGAACTTGGGGAGAGAGAGAGAGAGAATCGTAATGACAGAAAAATTTTTGTCATTTAATAAATGATCCCTGTGTCGGTGCTTGCTGTATAATTGACACAAGGTAACACGCGAAGGAATCTACTTCCCGAAAAAATAAGGAGGCGTTTGGTTCAAATTCCTCAATCACTATCACTATGGGTATCATTAACCCTACTATGAGTATGGGTTTTGATGATTCCCCCCAACATGATTGGTTTAATAATGGAATGGGTATCATTATAAGAATATTTGTTTGGTATATTGAAGGGGTATCATTATAAGAATATTTGTTTGGTATATTGAAGGGGTATCATTATAAGAATATTTGTTTGGTATACTGAAATGACTTTCAAGTAAATTTTAAAATTTTTATTTATGATATACATATTTTTTAAATTTCTTATTTTGTATATTTGAAAAAAATTTAAAAAGATTTCTTCAATTTTAAATATAGTCATGCTCTAATTTGAGTTTTATGAAAATGATAATCTTAAAAAAAAAGTCATTTTTATTATATTAATAGAGAGTATTATATATCTTTGATTTTTCAATACAATTTTTTATAAAATTATTGAATGTAAAAAAAATTATTAAAAAGAATTTTTATAAAAAAAATTATTAAAAAGAATTGTTGTAAAAAAATTTATAAAGTACTAATAAAAAATATTCAAAATCAAAAGACGAGAGAGAGAGAGAGAGAGTATTGAGAGTGGGTAACTCAAAAGATATATATTTTTTAATGGGTGTGTTTTTGCCCTTAATAATAAGAGTTAATGGGTTTGATAGACTAGTATTTTGGGGGGAATCATTAACACCCCAATTAATCACTATCATTCCCATTGAATGATAGTGATAGTTGTTTAAAAAACATCAACAATAGGTATCATTACTTGTGATACCCATTCCCCTCCTTGATTTCCTAAACCAAACAACCCCTAAAATATTATAAGAAGAAAAAGAAGTCCATATCCGTAATTTGCCTGGGCCCCATCGAAATAAACGCTTCCTGACTTTCCTATCGTTAAAAATTAAAATGACAAAAATCGTACGCTGACCAAAACGACACATAAACACCAGAAAATAAGAACTTGACCAACTTTCACTCACTATTACGGATTTCTGTGGCATGCAATCTTTGTAAAATTGCCTGAATTTTCTTTTTCTTTAATAAAATGTTGTCAAGAGGGACATTTTCGGGTTGCAATGCCATCAGCGACCACAATCAAGGCGCCGCCGCTGCCGCCCCGGGCCTAAGTAGTAGTCAATGCCACCGCCAAAGATTCTTCAACTTTACCAATCAGCGCAGGAATATTTTCCTCTCTGTGGCGGCCCAGAAACCGAAAGGTCCGGTTTTGACTGTGGCCGCAGATGAGCCCAATACCAAGCAAGCTGGGTACGAGCCCAGCCTAGCTGACCGCCTCAGGCTGGGGAGCTTGCCGGAGGATGGGTTGTCTTATAAGGAGAAGTTTATTGTGAGGTGCTATGAGGTTGGAATTAACAAAACTGCCACAGTTGAAACCATTGCTAATCTCTTGCAGGTAATTCCTTCTTTTTCACTATATATATATATATATATATATATATATATATATATATTGGGTTTTGCATAATAAAGATTGAACCTGGTTGGATTTTTATCTGTGGATTTGTCAATGCATGTCATTTTAGGACTCAGAGAAGTTGAAATTGAGAATGTTTAGGATTTGTAGTTGGTCATTAATGCTTATTTGTGCTTAAAAATCTGGATTTTTTTGGAGAATGGGCCAGTCGTAATTGTTTCTCTAAGGAAATAGTTGTTAATTTTGATTAATTCGTAATCAGGAAGCATCAACTTGATCTGGGTTTTCATTTAACCAGCATTTTTTTGTATTGAGGAAAATGTAGTGGCTTGAGTGTTCTTTATCAGTAATTGATTCTGATGCGTCTTACTCTCTTTGATTGTGGCGGTTTTTAGCTGATCTATTTGTTAGATCATGTTAGCTTTGTTTCGTTTCTGATTGATTTGCATTTATGTGATGTGAGTCCCTGAAACATCTTTAAACAAGAGGATAAGGATTGACAGGTCTTTCTTTCTCCCTTTTGGTTAATGGGTTGGTCAGAACTTTTATTAGCTTGTTTGACCACTTTTTTCCTCTCCATCCACTCCGTTTCAAAAGTTTGTCCTTTTCCAAATGCCCCACAATTTGAGCTTGTGTAGCCAGTCTTGTACGATGAATTCATCCATTGTTCTTCAAAACAGCGGTGAAAGATGTCGAGACAACGAAGAATTTTGATTGGTGAAATATCCATCTGATTTGAGTGGTTTTCAATTTTCAAATTGAGGTTTTCTCAGTGGCGCTGAAATTATTTTGCTTTCTTGAATTAACTCTCGAAAACCTATTCGATAGGAAGTTGGGTGCAACCATGCTCAGAGTGTTGGGTTTTCAACTGATGGATTTGCAACAACGCTTACCATGAGAAAATTGCACCTCATATGGGTGACAGCCCGAATGCACATTGAAATCTACAAATATCCTGCTTGGTAGTAACCACAGCCCCTTGTTTTCAATCAGAATGTTATTTAGTGTAAAGAGCAATTTTCCCCCTACCAATTTCTGACATGGGAAATCTGAGTGACAGGAGCGATGTAGTTGAAATAGAGACATGGTGCCAGAGTGAAGGAAGGATTGGTACTAGACGTGATTGGATTCTTAAAGACTATGCCAATGGTGAAGTAATTGGCAGAGCCACAAGGTGAATATTTATTTTTACTCCATGAAGCTAAAACTAACGAGATGGTGCACATCATGCATCTTAACTTGGGTGTGTAATTTGATTAATATTGTGAACCTGTTGCTGTTGGCGTTGTACTGTTTAGACATTGTTTAGCTGTTTAAGCAACTTTTTTGACAATTTAAAATTATGGTCCAAGATTTCCAACCATATATATACATTTGGGTAAATGTTTTGGTTCTGTGTTTCATACTTGTTACACAACTGGGATTCATCACCATTGGGATTTATATTGCAGTAAGTGGGTAATGATGAACCAAGACACAAGACGACTTCAGAAAGTGACTGATGATGTCCGTAATGAGTATTTAATCTACTGCCCAACAACACTTAGGTGAGCTTCTCTCTTCCCCATGAGGGGGAAACTTTTAGCTACTAAAATGAATTTCTCAGTATCATAGGGCATGTCCACTGTTCTTGTTTCCTGTAGCCATCTTGATGAGTATTATTCTGGACTTTATTTTGAATGCTAGATTAGCTTTTCCTGAGGAGAATAATGCCAGCTTGAAGAAAATTGCAAAACCAGAAGATCCTGCTTGGTACTCAAAACTAGGACTGGTGGTAAGATTCTTACTTTTAATGAGCTTTTGAAAGTTCTGCTTTCAATTATCTTACTTGTGATTGATATTGGCAGCCACGAAGAGCTGATCTGGACATGAATCAGCATGTAAACAATGTAACCTACATTGGATGGGTTCTTGAGGTTAGTATGTCACCTTCATAATACTGCAGCCTCTGTATTGGTAATCCTCATTAAGGCATTTGTTATGTCTTTGTATCTTTTCTCGGGATCAATTTATTGTTCATTTCCTTATCCATTAGGTTGAATTAGGTTAATTGTTGTAAGCATGATGAAAGATCTGTTTTTTGCACCTCTTGTTCAAATCTCCTCCTGTTAGTGAGTAATCTGTGAGCTTAGAAGAGACTAGAAAGGCATTCCTCATTTACATGGTTAAGGACATCATTAGATTCTCTGGGGTGTTGGAGCAGGTTGAGTATGAAGTCATGGCAATTACTGAGGTAAAAAAGCTCCCTGAAATAAAAGAACCACTAAGCTTCTAGGTCCTTAATTATCTTTTTTAAATACAAAATTTTACTCCAACGGCCATTTCTTATTGATCCATTGGATGGCTTTTGACTGTTCTTACTGATGATTCGTGGCTTATATGGGACATTAGTTTTATTTTTGGAAAAACATTGATGGTACTTATTTTTCACTTTGCCTGACAGAGTATGCCACAGGAAGTCATTGACAACTATGAACTAGAGACAATTACATTGGATTATCGGCATGAATGCCAGCATGACGACATAGTTGATTCCCTCACCAGTCCTGAACTGGATGAGGATGCTGCAGTTCTTCCGACAACTAATGCGTCTCCTACCACAAAAACGGATGAGGATGAGAGCTGCCAGTTTCTGCATTTACTAAGATTGTCTGGTGATGGACTTGAAATAAACAGGGGCCGCACTGAGTGGAGAAAGAAACCTGAAAAAAGATGAACACTGCATGTAGTTTTGCTCAGCAGTCTTAGAGAAGAGTTTTTTTGTTCGTTTGTCTTTCTATTGGGTCTTATTTCTCCTTTTGAATTTGTTTTGTTCGTCCTCCTAAAGGCAACGGATTCTGCATAGTCAACTTTGTTTAGTACTGAAAATGTATGATGAAGTAGCGATATGTGCTGGAGATGGTAGCAGTAAGCTTATTAGTGCAAATGTTGTAATTTTGAACCTACATCTTAACCGTGCAGTGATATGATCAAATCATAAAATAGTTGCTGTTTTTGGGGGGAGGGGGGGGGGGTGGTTGGGGGATGGGGGAGGAGATAATCAATTTTCTTAGGTAGTTGTGAAAATAATCGGTGACAGGATTAATTATGAGAGAATTAATTGTCTTATAACAAGAGTACTTCTACTGTGTAATATCCTTGATCAAATCGACTACAATGTGAACAAACATTCTTGTATAATTTCATGTCAACTAAACCCCCTGTTGCAATGTGCAAAACCTGACACTGACAACAACCAAAATCCTTTATTGAGTTGTAAAATATGTAAACAAAGCAAGATGACTGATACGAGCCTAAAGCACAAAGACAAATGAGCAATTGTAATATTGAAAATGGGAAGTCAGTCTTCATCACAGTTGAGCAATGTCAACCTTTTCGCTAAAGCTACAAATGTCATGGCTAAATAAATATTTTGTTGGCTGTTACTAGTCTGACGAGAAGGAACGAGTGACGCCCAAGACATTAAGCAGCCTAAAGCCTGGACCGACTAATCAAATCCTTAAATTTTGCAATAGGTACCAACAAAAGCACCTTCTACATCCTGCATTCTAACCCACTTTAAAGGTATTTAATCCCCTTGCTAGTAAGCAGGTCTTTCATTTCACAGCCCGAACAGGAGACAACAAAACACCCCTGTATAAGGTACAGAAATCCACAAATTAAATAAATTATACTCAATATACACAAATAAAAACCTTGATGAGCCTAACAACACATTCAATGGCACATCTGCCAAATAGAAGATGAAAGTCTAGTTGTCGATCAGAAACGGCACGTGAATAAGGTTGCAGCAGAAGAAATGAATGGGATCCAGCAGAAGTTCAGGGGTTGTAGGTATTCATCATTGGAAAAGAAATCGAGGAAAAACAAGAGTTTCCATAAAACTTGAAGTTTTATTCCGGTTGACAACACAATGTAAGCCAATTAATTTCTCGTGTTTGAACTGAGGGAAGAAAAAAAAGATTTCTTTACTGCTCAGTTCAAAACACAGAATGAAAAGAAGCAAATATTACTCGTTATGCATGTATCCATTCAGTAAATTCATAGGGTTAAACACTGCAACCAAATAATATATTAAGTTGTAACTCATAAAAGTCAAACTCTTGATACTTCCACAAAATCCCAAAGAATATAATTCAATCTTTACAGACTACGCACTTTGGCTCAAAAACTATCCAACATGTCTTTTTCAACACCATGAGAACACATTGTGTCCTACATATTTTAACCTGAGCCCAGTATCATGGTAACAAGTATTGTACTTTTGTTGTTACTTACAGAATAGACAAATACAAGAATTAATATAACACTTTCACCATAAGGCACAAAAACCATCCCAAAGGAAGAAAATTAAGAAAAGAGGATAACCTCAAGCATAACTTGAGGCAGGAAGATAGATCCTGATAATGTCTTTCAAAGTGACTCTCCTCCTGCATGTAGGGCATTTATTCTGAGCAGATATGGCAGACTTGATGCATGCCTTACAGAAAATATGACCACACTTGGTCGACATTTCCTCAACCAATGGACCCATGCAAACAGGACAATTAAAGGTTGGCTCCTTCGGTGGTAGTGTTGGGGGCAGTGGGGTGGGCAGCGACACCACACAATTTGCTTTATCTCTCTGCAACTCAGAGAAATTTAAGTGAGTCCCAGAATAACTGCTTCATATTTAAATAATAAGGCTAAATCCAATTACCAAAATGTAATTAGAACAAACAAATTTCAGCTCTTGAAATAACATACAAAATAATCAATCTGGTAAAACATCATAAATCAAGAGTTGCAAAGTCATGGTTAAAGGGATTGTAAGTATCATTCCGGTTGCAGAATTAACTCAACATTTTCATTTTCCCTTTTAATTCTCTTGGAGGTCAGGTAAGGGCATGAGAAAAGCAATAGATTGCAAATTGCAGGGAACAGACTGCAAATTGCAGGGCAGGAAAATCAAAGGATCTCAGTATTACCGCAGGGTTGCTAGCAGCTTCCAGGTTAATGTAAAGGTCGCAGTTTATAAATGTTTGGTTTGTGGAGACTCTCCTATGCTTGCTGCGACTATTTTGAGAGGACCTAGATGATCGTTCTTCTGCAATTGCAAATATGATCCGCATCAATCCCCAAAACATAAAAAGAAAAAGGAGAGGTCAACAATAGAAAAAGCCTCAGCCTAGTAAAGTTGAAAATAAGCCAACTTAGCTAATAAAATCATATGAGCAAATTCCCTTTTCCTGCATTGCCATTAAACCCAAATATATATATATATATATATATATATATATATATATATATATATATATAAATTATGGCAGGCAGATTCACCAGCTGATGATTTATAAAAAGTACTACACAATACAGTTTCCAGTCAAAAATTGTGAAGACACAATTAGGGCCATTCAACATACTAAATTGTGGTGAAGTACGTAGTATAGACAATTACAGACACCCAAAAATTAAACATCATTATCAAAATAAGAAATGGCAAAACAGAATGTTATAAAAGTGAAAAAATAAAAATAAACAAGCAATTCAATAACTACACTTATGTTTCCAGTAACCACAATAGCATATGACCTCATCCAAATGATGATAAGTGACAAACAGAGACTATACCAGCACATGGAAATGATCTACTGACATTGATCAAAATGTTTAGAATGGCCAAATGAATACAGAACTTGAGTCAAGATCAAAATGCGACAGAATCATCAAACATATAAATCGATGACAGATCTCAAGATTGCAAAATTCCAACTAATTAAACCTATGAATATAGCGAAAGTGAAATTTACCAGAATCCACATCAACCACGATGGTCCGTCCACGATTTCTCCTAGCATTGTTTTTAGCCTGAGATGAATGTAAATGATCTTTAACACAGTTAATTGTGATGCCAGATTTGAAAACAAAGACGAAAATCATTCTCCAAACAAATAAGCTACATTAAGAAACTTAAGAAGGGAAAAATTGAAGATAAAACAAAAAAGGAAATCAATACCTCTGCAAATGCCCTTGGAGAGGATATAATAACATCATCATCAAATGCTTCAACATCAATTGGGGCAGGAGGTATTGGAACAAGTCTTTGGCTAATTTCACAATCTTGAGACTGAGAATAAGTTGAAGGCCCCACTTGGTCCCGGTTATCACTTGGTGGCAAAACATTGAGATCAACATTTAACCCTGTTATCCGCCTTCGGAGAGACCTTGAATATGTCAATGGATGAGACCTATGTTCCTGGGTGCTCATGATAAAAATTTGAGTAGAGCCTCTCAAGATAAGGCACTCTCAAATTCTTAGAGCACAACAAATCACATTACACAATTGAGCTCAATATGATAAAACACTTAACACTTTATTCATAAAAACTAAGTTAAAAAACCCATAATCATCAGGTGGAAGCAAACCTAGGTGCAAACTACAATGACATGACAATATAGCAAAACCTGATAAAGAATGCTGCAGCAAGCAAAAATATATATATATATTTTCTTCCTCCACCACCCAAAAAAAAAAAAGAATTCTACAAACTTATTGCAATTCTTTTAGAAGTGAATGGAGGAAGCAAAATTGATCTTTTATTTTGATATGTTTTGACAACAAAAACTTAAAAAAATGAAGTCGTTTTGACAAGGAACAGGTATTCAAATTATATCATCAAAAGATTTTCCCTTTTCAATTATTGGCAAACCACAAAAACCAACAACAGTAAACATCTTTTCCAGATAAACACTTCTACTAAACCCAATAAAATAATAAAAAATAACAACTACAAAAATCTACTAATCAAAACAAACACTATTTCCTTCACGTTAATAAAAAAAAATTAACCAAACTGACTTCGGCCCAAAAAAAAAAAAAGATTTTTAATCCAGAATGACTTGATGATCAATCGAGCGAGAAATCAATTTACGGGAATTATAAAAAGAAAAAAGCAATAAAAGATTTAAAAAAATTTCCGATAAAACAAAAAAGATTCCAATAAAACAAACAATTAAAAAGAGGAGAGGTGTGGGGAGGAAACCTTAAATCTTTACGTGGTATCTTGAGAAGTGTTTCTGAAACCGACTTGGTCTTCCCCGGTCTCCGCCGCCTCACTGCTAGGGTTTTCTCTTTTTTTAATCCACTTTTATCTTTCTTTTAAGCGATAATGAAAATAGTAGTATATTTAGAGAGAGAAAGTGTATAAAAAGGAAAAAGAGATTTGTGATTTATACAACTGTGATTTTGTGATCAGAATTCAGAGATCAAACGAAACGCATGCGGGTCATAAATCCCGGTTTGAGACTACGGATGGGTCGTATATCGGATCCGAGGGTCGTCAAGCGCTGGAGATAGAGCTCTCTTTTTATACTACTCAGGGTCCGAGTGAGAACGGAGGAAGAAACAAAATAGTACAAGAAACTTCCAACGTCCCTCTACGTCCGCGGGTTATCGGCTTTGCGTACTTGCCCGCGTCAGCATTGGTTCAATTTTTTTTTTTTTTAATTTTCTCTTCCTTGTTTAATGCAGTTGCTTTGCTTTTTCTTTCTTCTTTTTGTTTGGTTTAATTTTAGTTTGTATTTGAAAAATAATTAAATGGATAATTATTCCAACAAATGCTGCTTCTTATTACTAGCCTAAGATCTGATAGAATATTGAGAGCTGAAAAAAAAAAAGTCAGACTTTACAAGTTGTTGTGAATACATAATTAGTGCCAAGGTGTTATATTTTGGTTCACTTTAAATTTTTAGTCCAATTTTTATGAAACGTTATGTTGTGTCATTTAACAATGCAGCATAATTTTATATTAAACATAGTTAAAAAAAATTAAACAAAAAATTTAAATCGTTATGATTCGACTTTTGCAAATAGCTTGTTTTGTCTCTCCCTTTCTCTTTTTTCTCTCTTGTTACTTGGTTTTGGCTTAGTACCTTTTTGATCTTTTTGTTCACCGTGATGGCATAAAGTTGTAATTCTCTCCAAATATGTGAGCTATCCATACTTTATATCTGGTTAGAACCTATTTACCGAGTTTCATTCAATATGCCCAAATCCTAATATGTCAAGCTAGAGAGACAAAAGTTTGAAGAAATAAGCCCATTTCTATTATGGGTCAACTTTTCACTGCTCAGATCAAAATTCATGGTAAAAGGACAATTAAGTTAAATGACTGTTGCTGATTCTTTCCCATGGGTATCGAACCCATTAAATCCTGCCAGAAGAAATTCGTGTGTAAAGGTACATGAATATATTATGCTGCCCTTGTATGCAAGAGAAATTGCCAAGTGTCTTGAACTGTCAGAATAATAGGAAAAGTTATGCATACAAACGCAGGAAAATCATAAATGAAAGAAATACAAGAAGCTGTGCACAGACTACAGTATACAGCCCAATCAAGTTCTTTTTCTGTTATTTATCATTTCAAACAAGTAAGAATGAAGAAGAATGCTTGCAGTTTTGTTGAGAACAAACTTCTGTGACAAACAGGATTACAATCATTACCTACAGGGGAAAATTGTCAAGATATGCCATCATAAAAGCTTCTCTGTCAACCTGATCATAAATGAGTTTACAGCAACCGAATCCAAAACTATCCATGATGATTCAAATAGCTCGTGAAAGTACTCAGCTCCTGTCTTCTCTGCTGCACTTCTGAATGCAAACCCAAATGCATTTCCCTGAAAAGCAACCAGTTGTGGTTTCCCACAAACCTCGACTATTAACATGCTATTTTGTTCTTTTTTTTTTTTTTTTTTGTCAATAGTCCACAGTATACTATCCTCTTTCTAACCTACACTAAAAAGGGAGGGCCCAACTAAGCTCCAGAGGAATCGATGGGGACTGAATTACCGTACATTAAAAAGGGAGGGCCCAACTAAGCTCCAGAGGAATCGATGAGGACTGAATTACCGTCGAACAAAACGAGTACATTATGTACCTATTTAGATTTTTTGATAGGAGACAGGTTTGAACCTCTGACCTCCCATCTTATTTAGCCTTTAAAGGCTTTGTCGTGGCCAACCCAACAAAGTTGGATTAGTTCGCTATTTCGTTCTTGAGCATAGCAAACCCAGACCAAAGGCTTCATCCTTGTCCCCTTTTCCCGCAAGGCATCCATCAAAAAATAACTAAATTTAGTTAAAGCCTGAGGGTGACATAAGACTTTAGTATCTGCCGAATCTTCAAGCTTCACCCACCTGAATTTGCTTCCACTTCTTATGGATCCTTTCTTAGTTATGGCTGAGCTGCCTTGTCTGAGAATTGATCTTTGCACCTTGATAGTTTGCTTCATTCTATTTTCCAGCTTCTCAAGCTTGTTCAAGGACAAGGCATCATAAACAACCCCAAACTGTTTGGAAGCAAAGGAGCCATTTGACTCTACAGATGACTCCAATAGGGCTGTAACCCCACCCACCACGTCTGCTGCAGAAACCTTTGAACTATACCCATGCAGGAGCAAGAATCCTCTATAATAAAAATATGTGAGACCAAACTCTGGAAGATACTGTTCAAACATACCCTTCATTCTCCGTTTGATCTCAACACTAATGTACTGAAACTTTTGTTTGCACTCTTCCCGTGCAAACCCCATCCGAGCTAAAAGAAGCTACATTTCTTAACGCCATTGTCACTCCAAGTCTTCAATTTAGTTGCTATATAGGATGAACACAGCATCGAATCAAACAAGTTCCATTCTTGTAACAGCATCAGCCTTGGCTCATCCTCGTATGCAATTATTGAAGTGTTAGGTGCAATGACCTTAGTTCCATTCTTGAGTGTAACTGAAGTAATAGTGTCCAAGTTGCCTAAAGTATTTATATGCTGCTCAAGCTCCATTACCCCAACATGTTACCTTTCATCTGTTAATCTTTCATGAAAAAATTGGTCAGTTAAAGCCACACAAGCCAACCAAAGCAGCTCGTTTGTGTTTTTCCTAAGAGAATGAGACAGTTCATACATCGAACACCCAGATGGCTTCCCGTGAATAGTACCCATAAAGTAGTACTCTTTCTTCAACTTCCTAAAAAGCTTAACTGGGTCGCTCTCTCTTCCTTCAGAAACCCTTCTCATCTTTCGAGTCCCGTGACTCCCGCCACCGTCTTCCTCCTCACTCCCACTATCATTCTGATCCTCACTATCTGAATCATCTTCAATCTCGTCATCACTATTCAAATCATCCGCATTAGCCAAAGCCGAAACGTCAAAATCATAAGCCAAATCAGCCTGGTGCACATCGTCTCTGGTGTAAAGCACCACCACACGATCATTCTTATCACTCAAATTATGCAAGTGAATCGGCCTGTGACTATCCACCACAAAAACACGAGCGCAAGGGCCAATTTCTAACACCTTCCTAAGATCCCTATGATAACCCCAATTTACTAACAAAATTGTAATGGGCTCGTCAGATGAGGCAGGCAGAATAGGCCCTGCATACTTGTAAATTTCCTTAAAACTGGAAACGGGGTAACACGCATATATGACAGAATCAGATTCAAGAACATGACCCATTATCTTTAAAGCACAAAGGGAGTCCACATCAGAAGTTGAGGGGAAAATTAGCGAAGGAGTTAAGGAAGCTGAAGCTAAAGCTGATTCGCGTAACCGAGAATAGAATGACTCTATACTTTGCTTCCTCACCATAATTTATCAACCGAATTACGCAAAACAAGAAACATCTAATCTTTTTGCAGTAATAAAAAATGTGAAACCCATCACAAAATAAAATTCCACGTGGCCATTTTTACAAACAATTAAAGGAGCTTTAAATCGTAAAAGGTAACATAATTACATGTTAGTGGATTAATTTCCAACGGAAAATGCGAACTATTTGCGAACCCTTTTCTTGGTGGAAAAGGGAGAAAATTATTGAAGTCAGATTTAAAGATTCGAAGAAGTACTTGGGGCGCACCGAATTGAGTTGAACCTGGAAGAGGATTGGGCCTGGCATTGCACTTGAGTTCTGTTATGTTGAAATTGAGATATTTGTTTGTTTGTTATTGTTTTTTTGAAATTTCTTACATATTTTTTAATTACTTTTTTATTTCACACACACATTTATTAAGAGAATTTTTAAAACAACTACAGTAATATTTTTTAAAAAACATTCATCCAAATGCAACTGAGATTTATAGTCTGAGAAAAAAGTAGTGTGGTTTGAATTGAATACGAATGTGATTCGGATTATGAATTTGAAACTCTCAATCTCAACGAAATTTTAAACTTTCAACGACTCGCCAAAATTTGGTGGTTTATTGTTCGGCTTGAATTGAAGTGATGAGAGTACCCTCAACTTTTTTCAGATCAGATCTTAGCAATTTGCAATCCACACCCTGACTTTGTACTTTGCTTTATTATCATGGGTTAATTGTATAAAAACCCATGAACTATACCCTGCCCACTGCCCCTTTGCAATGATTTTTATGAGCATATATTTTTTAAAATATGCTATACCTTTTATGAGCATATGTTATACCTTTTGAGAAATTTTGCGTACAAAAGTAACATTTGATTGGACTCTAATTTAACTATTAATAACATTGGATGAAATTATCCCTCACAATAAACAAACATTTATGCATTTGCTGCACAAATTTTAAGTGTGAAAACTCCAGTTCATTTGCTCTTATCTTTTTCAATTAGTTAAAACTTTCATAGCAACATATAGCACATTTCAAGTAACTATAAGTCAAGCAATGCACCCAATATATATATATATATATATATATATATATATATATATCTCAACAAGATGCACGTGTTAAAAGAGAGTACCAATAATGCATTTCATAGATTGTTAAAAATATGGGAAGAAATTTTCTAGAGTGCTTGTATCACGTAACAAGTCCTCATAGTACAATCCGAATTTCTAAATTTTTTCCAATAAGCCTTATCCTAAGGATGCATATAGATCAATTGTAAGTTTTTTAAACCATCAATTGACAAAAGTAGAATGCATATGGGTTTTTTTCTAACGGGTAGAGCAAAAGAATGAAGACTAAATCATATTCTCATGGTCAAACTGAAGAAATATGGGCTAAATTTTATCCCAAAAAAAAAAAAGGGAGAGAAAAGTTAATATTAATATTTTGAATGGATAGTGCATTGGTCATTTTTATCAACAGCATGGATTTATTTATTTTTTTGGTTAATTTCAAGTGGGTTTAAGAGGGCAAAATTCATATGAAAAATCTTTAAAGGGGCAAATTGCAACTATGACACTAATTGATGGGGCTTACTGCAATTAACCTAATTTTAACGTAGATTTATATGATACAAGTAATGTTTGCATTAAACTGTAGTGGATTAAATCTATTTTGATATCATCATTGTATTTTCAATAATTAATTTGAATTTCCAACAAAAGAATATTTTATATGTTCAGTGTGGTTAATTAAGCAAATTTATTGTTACTAACCAAACATTGAATTGTAAGAAGTTATTCTGTTATAAAAAAATAAAAGAAACCACATTTCACCTCAACTATATTTGATTTATTAATCATATAAATTTTTACGTATTCTTAAATTAAAAAACAAACTAATAATAAAAAATCAACAAAATGAAACTAATTATGCAAAATTGCTGATAGAAAATTCAAGCGCGATATACATAACTAGACAAAATAGAATATTAATAAAATATACGAAAAAATTGAAGTGCAAATCTACCCAAAAATTTATAGAGTGCAAATCGAAGTGAGAGATGTGACACAGTGTACTACTGACAAAAGACTGGCATTGATTTTTTTGCTTTTGATAATAGATAGTATTGCTTTGCTGCAATGAAAATGTGTCACGTACTTACACAGTCATATTCGACGAAGAAATTATCTAATATGGTTCCCAAAGTCCTGCAGAAGACATTGCGCCCAAGAAGTCAAGAATTTATGCGCATTCTGCAACTGATTCCGCAAGGGATAGCTAAATATAGTCTAGCATTCCTTCCCCTTCCCCATCACTTTGTGATAAGAAAGAGTCCTTTTAATGAGTTCTTCATTCATGTCCATGGAATTTGATTACAATACCGGGCTATAGCACAACAAACAACAAAATAGAGCTGAGGCAACATACTGAATTAAAATAAAAGAATCTGCCACTCATAACTTTTTCCATTCCAGCCAAATATCACCAGAAATTGGTAGCTACATTGTACAACACTAGTTGTAAAAAATGACAGAGACACTGTGACTAGCTATAGGACAAAATAAGATGGTAGAAAGAAGGGAGGGACAAAGAAGAAGACCAAAACCTTGAATTTATTGTCACAATCAGCAAAACAAATTGAGAGGCAAAGTAAAAGTCCATCCAAAATTCCTTCAGGGCTATTTACGGGTCCAACGTTGTGGATTAACAGACTCCAGAAGGTAAAATTCCTCATATACAAAGCCATGGAAAGCAGCCTCCCTGCAAAGAAAAGCAAAGGAAAATGGACACTTTGTCATATAAGAAACCAAGGTGCATGAGAGACCACAGTTGAACCTAGCATGATTAAAAGTAGTAGGCCCGAGGGGAAGTGTGAATGACGTGATTAGAAATTACAAGTTCATTAGTTAAAGAACCATGAACCTCCGATATGTAAAAGTAAAACAGGAAAAGGTTACATATAAAGAGACAAGAAATGATTGCACGGCATACCTTGCGATTACCATTGGCATTTTGCTTCTGGTAAGACGACTCTACATGGTTGCCTGGCACATTTGAGGGCCCATTATGCCTCTCCAAGCGGACTTTGTTGAAAATGTGAGTATAATTATCAGCTGACTGAGGATTATTCTCATCCCAGTCGCCAAATCTTGGAACAGCAGCACCTCTATCAGGCTGCAATTTCAATTTAAGGAAGACCATCAACAGGCAGATCAGAAATTGAAGCTAATTATTCGGTTAAATACATTAAAACCATTAAGTAACCTAACCTTAAAAAAAAGAGCAATGCTATTGCATTTTGAAATCATAATATTTGATGATTAGAATGACAATATGACATAAAAACTTACACTTTCATCTAATCGAGCAACTGGCTTCATACGGGACTTTCCATGAGTTCCATGGCTACTGTCATGTGAATTCTTTCCATCCCAAGCAGGAGAACTGCCACCTCTCCCTGTTGGCTTTGCCTGGTGATGTGAATGTATTGGTGACCGATCAAAGCTGTGCTCAGACCCTGCACTTTGCCTGGTTGGTCGACCAGAATGTGATACGTGTCCATGGTGGTGATGTGGTGACTCGCCAGGAGTTCTGCGACCTACATTATCAGTGCGCGCAGGAGAATCCACAAACTGCCTTAAATTACCATCTTCCCTGCTAGTTCGTTGCTCATGTGGTGATCTAGCTGCTCCGCGTCCCATTGGTTCCTCTGCTTGAGCTCTAGCTCTAGAGGGAGAAGGGAGAGCTGGAGCCGGAAACATATCTGGATTTTCCTGGGGGTCATTCGGATTTATCATCTTTCCACCTCTACCTTTCCTTGCATTGTCGAAGTATACCGTGTAGGGAACATTTTCTTCGCTTTCCCATTTGCCAAATTGCGGTACATGGGGGCGCTGAAATGATGACAATTACAAACACATTGTTATCTACTCAAATAAGTGTTCTCAAAAAAATTTCCCCAATTTGTAGCCAAAAAAAAATGTTATTCTTATTTTGATTTGTTGATCTATTTTTTGCACTGGGCTTTCTTGGATACAGACTTCCTCCTTCCATAGGAATTAAGAACTCAGCAAATATGGAGAATGAAATTCCAGAACATTTTAATTCAGTACCAAGTATTAGTTGATGTAACAAAGCACAATTCTATACACAGGACACTTTGTAAGTTCGTCCTCTATACGAAACAATTCAACTCAGTGTATATAATAAGAAAAACCACCAAACACAAAAACCATTGGCTACACATGCAAAATCTGAAAGAATGCAATAATTCATCCGCTACCAAAGTCAACTCTGTCTGCGATCATACTCAACAACGTAAAGGGAAGTGCAAAACATCAAAGAGATGGATCTCTGTCAGGGAAAGAAATCAATTCTAAGAATAGAATAACTAAAATGAAATAAAACCATTAAATCTTCGGATCAAATGAAAAGCAAGATTATACTTCCATCAGCAGAGACGGCTATGCACAATAAAAAGAGAGAGAACAAATCAAAGCACGATACAAGCAATCATCAAGATTTCATCTCCTTGGAACATAAACTTACAGCATGATATAATGAAGGACCAAAAAAGGACAGGATAAACTTACAGCAGCCATTTCCTTTCACCAAGTCGTCTCAGAAACGGCAGAGGATGATCCTTCGAGAAAATTCAACTTTAGCTATGAAACGAGTATGATATGAAATGGCAAAACCTCCCCCGAGGACCGAAGAGAAAGTCTTGAACAACCCAAGAAACCAACGGAGAGAGATACGGTAATTAAGACGTATAAGTAAGTAAGAGAAAAGAGAGGGGTTTATCAACCATTGACGGACGCTGCCGGTAAAAGCTTGACCATTCGCATTTCTCTCCTGTATCTATATCTATTCTGTATCTATTTTCTTTTTATGATAACGATACAATGATTACACGATAACTCCACAAAAAAAAAAATGATAAGTTTTTTGTTAAAAAAATAAATTATAATAAAAATTTATCACTTTTTCTTAAAATTATAATAAAAATGTTCCCAAAACATAGATTTAATACCAAGTCTTCTCTCAGTCTTGTTTACGAAGTCTTCTTCACCGTGTGAATTACCGTAGGAAGACTACTGTACGATGACCGTAAGACATAGACCAACAAAAAAAGGCAAGTGATACAATCAGCCATTCAACCCTGCTGATGAAATATCATTTTCTTGGTCTTCGGTAAACAATGTCCTGCGTTTAACACTCGTACTGGGAATCGTTTACCGTAATGGCAGGCAGGGGTGGTAGGTAGGTTGGCTTATACGCTGATGAGACTAGTCTTCGACTAGGCTTTCGTCAGATCCAATATAAACTGTTGATGGAAGAATAGAATGCACCGCTTGCTAGCTAGCTAGCTGGTCCTACCTGGCTGTTTAGAAGGAAAAAGGAAAGAGACAAATTATGTCTGGCATAGCGTCTTCATTCTGACTTTGACATTCGAGAATGCATCATTGGCTTCTTCTCTTGCCCAAAGGCTCTAGTTCTTTTTCCTTTTCTTTTCTCGTTGCGAGGCACCACTTCGCAAGTTGAAGTATTTTTGGCACTTGCATAGTCGCCAAGTTGCAATGCTAGTTGCCCCAAGATTGGGAAAGAAAGGTCAAAACATGGTGGCGTCTTGAAATTCTCCTTGGACAGCTCAGTGTTTAAAAATAAATTTGAAACATCATTTGAATATGTTTTTTAATTAATTTTTATATTCTTAACTACTTTTTCTTTAAAGGTACTTTGGTATTATACTTCTAGTAATCTGTCATAAAAAGTTAAACTCGATTAAAATGAAGCCCTAATTACTTAACAAACTGATTACATGCAGACTGATTTTGTGAATCTATCGCATAAACTTTTTAAATTATTGGATAGAATGTATGGAATAGATATTTAGAGTGGGAAAATAGTATCAATTATTATTTATGAATGTTCGGAATGGATAAACTACTAATTATAAACCTAGAACTTGTTTAGCACAGTCACAATAATATGCATATGATGTTATGAAATTCTTGTTGCAATACCCACGAATAGATGGTTTGCAACTTCCAAATCATTTACAAACTTTCACTTCGTTGGTCCACAAACCTCAAACATTTCGTCTTGAATTGGTTGATTCCATTCCAAACATTTTCAAACATTAAATTCCTCGTTGAACCCGAATTTTAAAGTCCACCGGTTTTCACACAGGACTTCAAATGGATTGTAAAAAAGAAAAATAAAAAGTCTTCAAATTATTCCTCAGATGTCGGCAGGCTTGTCAAAGCATTAAATGGCGACGTCACACACTAATTGCATCATTTATTCGTTATTGTCCTTTTTGATTTTCTGGCCAACTATAATTATTCTTTCTTCTGATGGAAAATACAAGAAAGCAATTGCTAAAAAAAAAAAAAAAATTGATAAGCACGCACCCATAATAATAAGGGATAATTTTGTCCTGAGATTTATCATAATTACACTCACCTCTCCTCAAGTTTTAAAAATTAAACTTACACCCCCTGTGTTTATATTTTTCATAACAAAACAAGTCCATTTCGATAATATAACCAAAAAAACCAACAAAACACCTTAAAATATGCTTAATTGCTTTTAAAAAAGATAAATAAATCTTTAAAAAATTAATTAATTAGTCATATAATTGTCAAAAGTACTTATCTTCTTACATCAAATTTTCAATTCCCACCAAATATTACTTCTCCAAAACTCAATTTTCTAACTAGTCTCGATGAATTTACTTTATCTATTAAAATTTTACAAATAAATATATTAATAAGAAAGAAATGACCAATTTAAAAGTAATTCAGGATATTTTAAGATATTTGGTTGGTGTTTTTAGGTTACATTATCAAAATGGACTTGTTGTATTATGAAAAATATAAACACAGGAGGTGTAAGTGTAATTTTCAAAACTTGAGGGGAGGTGAGTGTTATTATGACAAACCTCAGGGGAGGTATGTGAAATTATCCCTAATAATATATAAAAAATATGGATAGAAGAAAAGAAACCTCCTTTATACTATCACAATTAACCCACTAGAAACAAAATAAAAGCAGATGTGAACTGCCTACCAAAACAGGTACGAATGGCCTAAACTAATGAAACCAACATTTGTGACGATTAAATTAATCAAACACGTAGCTAATAAACAAAGCTTGGTTTAAAATATTCCAACCGTATAATCAATTTTGAAATATAATATGTACTAGACTATACATCGAATGCCTATAAACCACAACTTAAAGCCCTTAAACCGGATACTAAAAATAGTTTCTTTTTTTTTTTCTAAAAAACAATAGTAATTTTGACAAGAAATATCAACTTTGAATGGAAAATGAAATTTACTTACTCAACATATAAACTATATATAACATAAATATCATAATTTTTTTTATAAACCTACACTATTATAATGGAGATGAAAAATTAATCTTGTTAGGATTCGAATCCCCGACTTCTAGGTGGAGTCAAAATATTATGACTTAATTCTAATGTAACCATCATGTATAAATGAGTTGAAATTAGTGCTCTATCACAAGCAACCGATTCCACCTCTCATAGAATCATTTCTGGCGCGGCCCAAAACAAAAAGTGACCATCTTCTCGTCTCCCCAGTCCAGTTGAATTTGCAAGAAGAAGTCACTTACTAGACCCACGCCAGCTCGAAGGCTTGTCGACCGCTAATTGGTGGGAAAAGACACCAGGCTCATGTCCTTCTGGGCTTCTCCCACAGGGCCTCTTCCTTTCGATTTAATACGAACTACGTGGTTGACCCCGTTTCAGTCCGGGGTTTATTCTCCGGGTCACTCGACCCACACTGCACGTAAGGATTATGATCAAACATTAAAAAATGAAGAAATTTATTTTGTGACAATGTGTTGGTATTATAAAACAAAAAAAAAATCTGTTGGTATTATTTATCTGTTAAATTAAAATTTAATTTGTGCTACTTATACAAATAAAGATCATCACCAAAAGTAGCACTAAAGCGACTCATCTGCCACTCCCTCTGTCTGAAAATAGCAGGTCACTTCGGAAAAGTATACAATACATCACGTGCATTGTCACGTGGTGTACTAGAACTAATAATTTATCGTCATGTGACAATGGTGAATCATACATTTTATTATTTAACGATGTGTGATTGATTCTAGTGCACCACGTGGCACGTCACGTGACGCGCGTGGTGCACACGATACTCACTCGGCCACTTCCTCAAGTCAAATACTTATACTTAATATTAAGTAGTTGTACCGTCTTAGTTTAGGAGGCAGTGTTTACACGCTCAACATTCTTACTGCGTCTTCACTTTTGACTGTTAAATCCACCTCTTAATAGGGTATAATTATCACTTTTGCTGTAATGCACGCCTTCTTATACCAAAAAAGGTAGTAGCAGATTGTGCACCTCCTATATCATTTTAGCAGCTAATTACCCAGATCCATGGCCTTAATCCTTCGCATTCTTCTAAAATCAGGCGTTCAAGACTTGGGTTTTTCGCGTTCTACTGTAGCTATCAAGACTCGATTTTTATGTCTCGAATTAGTGTAAGGTTTAAGTCTTGATGGGATTTTCAAGATTCAGCTTGCGTTAACAGAAATTAGTCGAGTCATTCTGGTCTGAAATTGGTTTTAATACTATTGATAGATAAACCTGAGGGTTTATGCTTGGATAACTTGTTATATCCGAAGAAATATTCGGTTTCAAAAGTACTGGGTTTCTGTTCTTTATTATGAAAGCAAGCACAATTTCCTACAACTAGGGAATCTTGATAGCTGTGGCCAGGTAAAACTGTTTTTTGCAGGGAAGATGCTTCAGTTGCTGTACTTGGTTCTCTGTGCTGAGGGAGTGGTGGCATTCCTTTTAGTGGTGAAGATTGGGCCATTAAGAGAGCTGGTAATAAAGGGTTTAGATCAGGTCAAGATGAGAAAGGGCACTGTTTTAACTATTGCTGGTACTTTTGCGGCCATCCTTCTTTCTAACTTCATCAGCATTATTAAGATTCAGAACAAGGGTGCTAAGCTCGGCACCATGTCACCAATGGATCAAGTGCTTTGGAGAACCAACTTGCTTGAGGCTTCTCTCATGGGTATAACCTCACCATTATTTGATGCAATTATTTGATTTTAGCCAGCTTTCTAATCTTTATTTTTCTACTTAATTGGTAGTATGTGGTTGCATGTAAGAAGCACTTTGTTAATCATTTCTTATCTCCTTTTTTTTTGTTTTTTTTTTTTGTTTTTGTTTTCTTCACTTCTTTGAAGGAACAATTCCTTTTGTCTATGCAGTATTTTCTACACTAAATTCACAGCATTTCCCAATTGGACTTAAAATAGCTTTAAAATATGCCTATAGAAAATGGCTAGAATGAACAATTGATCTTAAAATTTATCTAGGACTCTTACTCCTTCTTTACTGAAGTTATCTGAGTAGCCGAACTTCAGAACTCCTTTGCTTTTGTCAACCACAGTTTTCTGTATATGCTTCTGATAAACAAGATTTACATCGTCCACGCATAATCAAATAATTGTAGGCCTAGACATCTTTTATGCTCTAAATCTTGTAAATATAACAAGTCTCCTCTTATTCAGGTAAACTAAATATGTGAAATAAGTGGCCTGTAATAGTGGTGTTTTAAGTCTTTCATACTTATTGATCATTGGAGGGCAGAGAAGCTGAAACTTAGTAGTGTTTATATCTTCGCACCATCAATTGGCATCACTAAACAGTAGCTATAAGTGAAGATCGTTGTTTCTGTTTGCACCATGAGCTTACTTCAACTAAATTGTGGTTAGTCCTATTATTTTTAAGGCATCAGGATTTTGATCTGAAGCGCATGGGCTGGACCTTGTATCATTTGTTGGTTTAATTAAACTGTGTCTACCCCCGTGCAGATATTGTTTCAGTTTGCAAAATGTTACACCTCAGTATCACCTTTACCTTAGCAATTTTAGAATACGGGCTATAATTTGTGCCTGCAATCATGTCGTCAGTGTTATTATTTTTTATTACTCTTTAAAATTGTTCTGAGTTCCTAAATGGTCTGAATTTGATTTGCAGGGTTCTGTTTGTTTCTTGGATTCTTAATTGATCGTATGCATCATTACCTTCGAAAATTGATTGCATTACGGAGTACAGCTGGAATTTCGAGGAAGGAAATTGAAAGGCTTGAGAACGAAAAGTTAGAACTTAAAGAGAAGGCCGTGAAAGTTGATGAGGAAGTAAAGGTGATGAGGAAAGAAATCTCTTCCTTAACCGAGAATCTGAATAAGCTTAAGATGGAGTCTGTGGAGAAGGAAAAGCAGGTTGAAATTGCAGAAGCTCATGTTGCTGCTCTTCAAAAACAAGCAGCGGATTTACTTCAAGAATATGACCGTCTATTAGAGGAAAACCAAAATCTTCAGAACCAAGTCCCGGGATACAGTAGTTGAGAGATTGGCTTAATGCAGCTCAAGTTTTGGGAATTGTGGTATTAAAAGTTGATATTAGACACGGATCAATTTAATTGAAAGCATCTGACTGATAGGAGGAAAAGATTTTGATTGGATAGTCTGACATTCCTTCCCGATTAATGTAAAATTTTGTGCTTACCATCAAGTGTTTTGGTGCTTTATCACCTGAGATATTTTTCTGGATCCAGAATTTTCAACATTTAGTCTTTAACCATTCACTTAAAAATAGAGATGAGCAACTTGCCTTGGTTGTCTGATATCCTTAATGATATATGCTTTTCAATGTTTCAAAAGCATATTTCATAACTTCAGCTGGAATCCGGTGTTTATCTCTTCCTATGAGGAAAATTTCCTTGCTCAGTTTCTTTGTATTTCTAGCCGTTTGATGATTCTGTATGACATTAATAAAACCTTGTCCACAAATCCTAGTCCTGTCTGTTTGGTGCAGCCATCTGGTGGAAGAGCGAGAGAGTTTATATTCCATGGCCATGGATTCCATACCTGTAAATCATTGCATTCCAACGTATCAAATCCTTAGAACTCAGCCTATTGTACAGAGCACTGGCACGAGAAATAGATTCACAAGTTGCACACATGTCAAGCCCTCTCACGAGTCACGCTGTGTCCGTGTACTGACTTGCACAACTTTGAAATCCAACCTGAGAATATTGCAAGAAGGGCACTGACAAGTGTTCATTGCCCGAGCTCTGCGTCTCTATTAACAATTCAAGTGCATTTGCAGCAAAACATTCTGAGAATGGTCCAGTCCGAAAAACGCCAGAAGCAAGTTCTAATTCTCCAATCTTGCATGCGTATCTATGAGGCCACTCTGCTGTAAAACATCCACAGAGAGATGATTCCTAATAATATAACCATGAACAGAACAACTAATTTGTACATCCCTGGCACTAGCAAGAGCTTGAATTAGCCCCAAACTCACAACTCTGTCTCCGTCCATGCCCCCTTTTTTAGCATCAGCGTATATGTATCTACCGCTATCTTACTCTCCCACACTGCACAAAACCCGTGATTATCGCAGTCCAACAAACGGCACCCTCCTGGCATCATTTCAAACACGTCCATAGCCTCATCCATCTTCCCAAATATTGCAGAGACTCAAAGCAGATGACCCAACAAAAGCATCATTGCCACTGAACCGCGCGTTTCCAAATTCCTCACTAATTTCCAGGTTCGACAACCCGGTACATGCTTTTGATTGCCATTGCGAAAGTCTGAGTTATCAAGTTTAACTCCTACAGAACACATTTGCTTCTACATTTATGGCCTTGAAAGGACAATCTTTACGCAAATAAGCAGTTATCATTGCATTCCAAGCATCTATCCCCCTGTCTTAGGCGATTTATCTAGCAGTTTGCATCACCCTTGTGTTTTGACGCCATTTCTTCAACCGCATTATAAAAAATAAAAATAAAAAACCGAAAAAGTCATTAGTAAAACTCAGTAAATCCGCCGTCTGTGGGAATCGAACCCACGACCACATGGTTAAAAGCCATGCGCTCTACCGGCTGAGCTAAGACGGCTCGCTGTTGTGCGAGCAATAAAATTCTTAATAGTACTATTAGCAATGACGCTCTCGGCTACTCCAGTTCCCACCATAGCAACCGGCAATAGCAGAAATCTCGTTTTCATGAAATATCTTTTCTTCTGTTCATGGGGTGTAATTTTTTTGCCCAGAATCCACATTTTTAAGGAAGAAAACAGGAACTTGATTACGCATCATGCCCACTTATCGAACCTAATCGAAATCTTTTTCTTCTGAGTAGTCTTATATTTTATTTTAAAAAAATTAAAACTCATGGAGAATGACAAATTGAGGGATCAATAACCCAAACAAAAAAAAAAGCTGAGCAACAATTAAGCCCCCAAGTCCATTTCACAAAGCATTAACTTGTAAGAGTGGTAGCTATCTTGAACCACATTCAGCATCAACCTTCAATTAGTACACTACTACGCGCTTCTGGAAAACATTTTCTATTAGCCACTCCTACGCGCTTCTGTAGAACATTTTCTATTAGCCACTCCTACGCGCTTCTGGAGAGCATTTCGTTTTGCCATCGTTTGAAAGTAGGTAATAACATCACAATAAGAAGCGCCAAGCTACAAATTTATGCGATTAGATCCTCGTTTTGAAGGTGCCAAATCCTCCCATCACTTGACAATGGTGACGAGCTCATTAAAGTCAATTTCAGCTACAACTGAATAATTCTTCCACAAAAGTTTACATGCAGACTACATCAATCAAACATGCCCGCAATTTTTTTGAATGTGGACCAATCAACACAATCCAAGCAAGCAAACAAGAAAACCCACTGTTACAAGCTAAACTTTAGATTCCAATGCTAGAAGTATCTTCTTCCTTGGGCCCTGGAACGACACAGGTAAATTCAGTAAGCAGAAAATTCAAAGGTGTCTAAGGCAAATATGCAACTAACACAGTCAAAGAACCTGATGCTTTATCCAAAGCCAAGTGCAACAAATACACGTTCACCATTCAGAATTTTAGTTCAAATTTTCAGATGGCCAATACAGTCTTCAGTTCATATCTTTGCATTTCTTTTCCTTGGACTGTTACTTTTTAATTTGTATTCAATCCATCCAAAGGCACAACAGAAAAATTTGCATGTAGAAGTAATACGATCCTATTGAAATCCCTATTTGTGATCACAGCATGGTCTATAATAGGAATAAAACTTGATCCAGACTTAAGAGGCTCGATAATTTACCATTGGTATTCCCATTGCCTTGAGATCTTCATCAGTCATGTGCATAAGGGCAGTCATATCAACCTGGAAAAATAAGCAAGTGGTAATGTTCTTTCAGTAAAATTGCTCCAAACACTGTCAATACTCTAGAAACAATACAGATGCATACTTCCTCAGCTTGAAATGTTATTGAATATTTTTCGAGGCCCAGTGATACCAAAAAGCTATCCACCGATTCTACCTGCAAGAAAAATTTGCAATTAGATATAAAAACCAGTCGCGAATGATATGTAAATCTAAGACGTCACCAAGTGTAAGCAATTTGCCGCCATCTTTGTTTCTCTCACGAGAACACACTTTTGAGGAAAAGATGCACGATGTTCCATATGAAGTGTATGAAAGATACAAGTAAATAGAGCTGCTATATCAGGGGCAGGTGAGGACCCCCATTCTAAGAACAGATGGCAACAGAGCAGGAGTAAATTTACGTCATAAAGGAGATACAGTTTCTTGCCTTCTGACTCTTTATCTTAGAAACTGAGCTGGCAACTGCTTTTTTCTCTGGCACTGCAGCTTCAGCTACAACACTTCTTCTGGCAGGTTTACTGACCTCAGAAGCTGGCTTTGGCTTGGGAGGATCAGTCTCCATTGGCTGTGAATACATTATACCCGAGAGCTTTTCCCGAAGATCCCTTACACCACCTGAAAGAGATCCTGTCACACTTCGAGTTTGGATACTCTTCTTTTGGAGTTTCAAACGAAGATCTGCAGCACCAATTCTGCGACCTATGCATAATTAACAATCAAGCCCACAAAAGTGAAGTGAAGAGGAAACTACTATATAAATAAACTAAAGCAGCAACATAGAGTTGAATGCACAGGAAGTCAAACCAACATACTTGAAACCTGAGGTTCATCATACTCAAAAAGATCATGTTGCCATTTGTCATCATCCTCTCTTTGCCTGCAGAGAGATTTAATAGAAATGACATAATATATTTCGTCATAAAAACAAGATCATGTTCTCATTTATCACCACCCATTTTCCTTTTGTCACTTTCTGTATGATAGATTGACCTTTCAACACAGTCAAGAGAGAAATATGCATTGGGAAGGAAGGGAGGGAAAGAGAGGGTTTGGAAGCAGGGAACTCCAGATTACAAGCTTTCCTTAAACTAAGATTTTGATTGTACTGATGTCAAACAGATACAAGTCGATCTAGCACACAGAAGAAAAGTGGGAAGGGAAAAAATCCGGCACATGTTATTAAAATATGCACCAAGATATAGAGAACAACAACATCAAAATTTAGTCCTGATGCATTTGATCAAATCAAGTAACCTACAACCAAAACTCCAAAGAGCAAGAACTCTTTCCTATCTAAATACGTCACCAGAATGCAACAATCTCTCCCTCTTTGATTTCTAATCAAATACCGACAGATATTATCAGTGTCGGCCTGTGTACTCTTCCACAATTAGGAAAGTGTAATTCTAAAAAATACAAGACGGGAATAACCGTACTCCCTTGTAGCACATAACTATGCCCATCCGATAACATAATAATAGCAATTAACTAATAACCTAATGTTCTCAGATGGAAAAATGGTGCAGTACTCACTCGCAATTAATTCAGTAGCTTCGAAACAAATTTAAACTATTAAACAGATGAAGAAAAACATAAATCCAACCAAGTTACAAACCACACAATTACCAATGTCAAATTTAGGTGAGACTTTTCTTCATCTGTTACTCCAACAACATCAAAATAAGAGATGCTTGACAACAGAATTCAAACACTTAGATCAAATTACTCGGATAGAAAACTAATTTGCAAAATCGAAAGTAACATAGGCAGACAAATTAATCAACCTAAAATAATATGAACAAATCCCCTATAGATAAAAGGACTACGGAACGAGCAGCATAAAAGAAAATTTAACTGGATTTTACATAAAGAAGTGCGAGTACGCAAGTCAGTACTAAGAGAGGGAATACCTCTTGCCGGTTACTTGTCTCCGGCGAGCGGAATCGCCACCGGCGTTACCATTAAGTCGATCCTTTATTGACCTCTTGGATGCAGCCTCCACTCGATCAGCATACATATTAGTTTCACTACAAAAAAAGGCTCCCGCAGCCTTATCTCACAAATCGCAATACAAAACCAAAACCCTACCCCTAAATATTATCTGTATTTGCGTTTATACAAAATAAAATAAGTACGAATGGAGAAAATGTACAGAGACGTAAAGATCGAGAGGCAAAGATATTTTGCAGCGAATTTGATTTAGATACACAAACTTTATTTCGGATCGGATTTCAAATCAGAAGAACGAATCTTGAAACGGAGCAATTTAATCCAAACTCTCGGGTTTGGGCCTTCTCGCGTACCCTGTACGCTTAGACTAGCCCTCCCCACAACCGGCCCGATTAATTATTTGCGTACCGCTCTTTTTAAATTTTTTGTGTCCATGGAGGGCCTAAGGCCCATTTCACAATTACAATTCTAGGCCTATTGTCACGGATACCCGTTTTTTTTTTTTTTTTTTTTTTTGTGTGTTTGAGAAGGAAAAAAATGGTAGAATCAACATGTAAAAGCACGTATATTTGAGCAACTTTATGCGTTTTCCTAAATATTTAAAAAAATTTACTTGTCTTTTGGTTTGATTTGAGACGAATATAAGAAAAACTAAATAAATAATAAAGGGCAAAAAAAACAAGAGAGCTCACTCATTATTGTTTGTTCTTAGGAATTTTAATAATTAGTGGTAGAAAAAATATGAAGCTGCAGCATGGTTTTGTATGTATAATTTATTTATAAAAAAAAAAAAGGTGTATAAGGTACTTAAGAAGAAGAATATATTTATAGCAAGTAAATATTAGGAAAATAAAAATGTAAGAACCATAATCCAATAATATGGAAAGAATGGATTACTAAAAGGAAAGAAAGTAGAACCGCTTAGGAAGCTGTCATTTTTGCGTGAATTCGATTATGATGCAATTTCTTATACAATGGCTTCATAGGTTGTGGGCTACAAATAAGTGCGGCAGAAAGTAAAAGAAGGAAGATTGTTGCAGAAGATAAAAGAAAGCGATAAGTAAGTTTATTTGGAAGCTTTTTAATTAATTTATTGTGAAGTTTTGTGGAATTGAAGATTTTAGTAGTTTTTGCACCTTTTGATGGATTTTTCATACGATACTTAAGTGATGTTTGAAGCCCGAGAAACACATGTTTTTACGATTTTATTGGTTGTTTAATAGAATAAATTATAGCAAGCATGATAAACGAATTTTTGTATTAAATCGGGACTGGATTGAAATTGAAATTGAGAATTTTCTTGGTGGGGTGGGACAGTAATTGCATGTTATACACTCTCTTAGATATATGAAATTACTTTGCTTTAAATAGAAATTGTTTTTCTTGAGTTCTGCATGATCTAATTAAAGATATAGTGGGACTGACTTGCTCAGATGGTGATGGCTCACTCTAATATTTTTCTCCAGGCGTTAGACTTTTATATTACAATTGACAACTTATCGCAATGGTGCTCGACTTGGAACTTGGTTTTGACGAAGACATTTTCAACGAGGAGTTTGATCCTTTTTGGGCTTTGATTGTTGGAACAATACTTGTCGCCAAGTACTACTTCAGTTTTTTTCTGACTTAAGGATGATACTATCAGTGAATGATTGTGAACATGCGGTCTAATTCTATAAAATGTCCATGAGGATGCGAGAGTTACTACGTTTTTTGTGTTTCATAGTGAAGTACATCACTAGCATGTATTATCTTTGCATTATCTAAGTATTTCAGAGGCTTGCGTTTTTCATATTGAAAAAGTAGAGAAGCAGAACAAGAGGCCCTCTCGAGCTGTTCCTTTTAGTCTTTTTTTCTCAATTACTGATAACTGCAGTACCAACCACAAAGCTAGCAACAATATCCATACACTTGTTTTCATTCTTCGATTTATAATGGGAACCAGTATGATAGAGATTCACAAGTTCAAGTCTTCAAATTTCCAACTGATCATCTATTAGACAGCCGTAGAACAGGACTAGTTGGTAAATGATAAAAAATTGAGTACTAACTAGGAAAAGGAAAAGTACGCAAATGGTTACAAGAAAACAAAACTCCTGAATGGTACACTAATCTCTGTGTAATCTCTCAATCCGCATTGTACACAAGACGCATCATGGTCAACTGAAATAATATTGCCAAGCAACAGCAAGACCGGCTACTAGCAGGACTTTCACAATGAGCTTATAATTAAAAGAGGATGCTGGAGCCGATGATTGTTTGGGTGGTTCCCATGGCTTTCCTCTCAGTTTGGCGAACAACTTTGACAGCAGCAAGCTCAGTTGACCTGTTCTCTTGGAGGCTGCAAAACAAAAGATGCAACAGGTACATCCCTCCGTCAGGACTAAATGAAAATGACTACTATTTGTCTTACAAATAAGAAAAAGTAGCCATGAAGAATATAAAGAAAACTTCCAGCTAGAAGTATAAGAATAGAATCATATAGCTAGCAACCACTAATTCTAGGACAGTTTCCATCTCTTGGATTTTTGGGGTGTGTTTTGACATCCCATAAAGTTGGTTAATTACCATTTTATTTTCTATATATTTATTGCTACAATTTCACCTCTAAAATTAAGCCCTACCAAAGCAAATTCAATCTTTCTTGGTGCATAAAACACATGTCAAACTAAGAATCAGGTCAAAAATTACTTATCACCTTTATTCCAGACTCGGTGTGCAATAACACGAGCTTCATTTATGTACATGCAACTATATATATGGTCAAAAACAACCTATTTCCACGAGATGCAAATAAATACACCTATTTTCTGTTTCTAAATAAATATAAATCATGGAAAAGCTTATCCCAGGTTTCCCAAATGTTTCAAAGATGTATTACCTTTGCTTTTCAAAAGCCTTTGTTCCTCACCCACACGCCTTCTTAATGCATTAAGCAGTGACCCAAAATACAAGGCAAATACAGTGCACGTGATTGTAATGACATTGTAAGGCATGCTGAAATCAGGGGTTGTCAAAGGCACTAGCAATACTTCTGTATAAGTGAGAACTCGGTTCTTCTCCTGCATAGACATCGAAATAGTTAGAATGTATGTAGAAACAGAAAATGCAGAAATGCACCTAACGATTAACATACTAAAATCCATACCCGCAGCTTAGCCAATAGAGGAATCTTGTTCAAAGAATCATCATCTGCAAAATGCATGCTTGTTTCAAAGTCACGAAAGACTACTACAGCTGAGGGGATGTCAAATCCCTGATTAGCATCTGGAGGATACTCATCAATGTGCAGAAACCCCTGAGAAAATAATACAAAGCGAATGAGGATGGGAATTGGAGGACTAATTGCCTTCATTATTCAAAGTTCACAGAATATTTCACTCTTACGACAAAGTATCACATGGCTCCAAGACAGCAGCACAACAAAGGCTAATTTCAGTCAGCAGGAATCCAAAAAGCATTACTCCTCAATGATACAAGATTTTTGGCACTCTTTCATCTTACTTTCCAACAAGACCGCATCTCATATGGCAAAGTTTTCCCTCGATAGGAGTAGCAGTTACTCCATTTATTTCTAAGGCCTTAAGTTACCAGATAATATTGGAACATAAGACTGATTAATATTTGCAATGGTCTTTAGTAAAACTTACCTAACTTGGTACTTAAGTTGCTCTTTCTTACTTCTGTTTCATACTTAAGTTCATGTATCCTAAAGAATCCAAAATACTGGATGATGCATTAATTGGGCTAAAAGAAAAACTCTGAAATCACATCTAAAAGATAAAATATACCTTGTCAAACTCCAAAGTCAATGCAGCTGATCTTGCTCTACATGGTAATCTCAATGTCATTTCCATAACTCCAGGTGAGACCTTGTCCTCAGAAGGTGAAACACGAATCTTCTCTACAGTCTCTGTTACAGATTGAAGTTCTTCATCTATGAATACTTTGAGTGTATGGTAGTATACCTTTACATACCAAGGCACAACTTGGAAAATATCAATCCTCATCCAACATCCACCAGCATTATTGTCAACATTTTGCATACCATCAATCATTCTATTAGACTTCAATGAGATTGCTATAGAACCCCTTTCATTCCCACTTCCCATTAGGTATCTGCTAACACTGAGGGGTGCTTGTTGGCATGACCAGACTAATGGAACCTTCCACCTGAAACCCAAATCAAAGGGCTTTGAATCACTGTAGTTCTCAACTGAAAATTGATACAGGATGGATGAACCCCCTGTATCCAAGCTCTCTGCTTCTCTAATTTGCCTGTCTGGGGGAACTGATATTTCAAAACTTGGATCAATCCCTAAGTTTTTGGAGAGATCAATTTCATGGTGAGACCCTTCATTTTCCTTTCCTACTTTCTGAAGTTCAGATACCAAATTCCGATCCAATTGAACATAAACATTGCTGGATTCAGAAAGAACACATCTTCCGCCAACTTTCCTGCCAAATAATGAACTAAGAGACCAACTTGGTTGCAATGTTGATCCACGTGAAAATGCACCAGTTTCCAAAATATTTGGTTGAAGAACAATGGAAAGAGTTTGGTCAAGTACTATGTCAGAGCTTAATCCATTGGCATCAAATTCATTAGATATCAAATGCAGCCGCTGAGAGTGATAATATCCTCTGTAGATAGAGGGTCGGTCCATCAATGCAGAAAGCCCAGCTTTGTCTCTACAAGGAAGCAACTTCAACCAAGGAGTGAGGTTCTCAGTGCAAACGGCTTCACGGGGCAAAGTACCGTACTTTAAATTGCCACCAGATGACCTGAAGCTCCATTCAGGAGCGGAATATGTAGTCGAGTGCTCAAGGAAGTTGATTGAAGCACAAAAGAGACCTGAAAGCGCATGAGTTAAATTTTTCCAAGAAGCATCAACCTGATTTTGGGGCACATCAAAAACAGCCCACAGTTCAACTCCAGGAGGCTTTGCATTGCTACTGGAAATGGGGTCATATCCACCCCAGCGTTCATAATTCCAGCGACCTTGTGTGAATGACAATTCCATTTCCCGTAAATGAAATTTTTGAACCTGCATCAGTGGATGGCTGTTGTTTACTGATTATGGATTAAACCAAACTCACAAATTTCATTTATTTCCATTGTTTACTTATTATGGGCTAAACAAAATTCACAAATTTCATTTATATTGATACTTCTATTGACCCTTCAAGGGATCTATGAAATTACTCTGTGCTTTCCTACTCAGTAAAAAGGCCGCAATCCAAACTCTGACTTCTAAAGCTATTTCATAAAGTTGATTACAGAAATATATGGAACCAATTGCATACACAAAAACTCAAACAGAGAATAAAGTGTGAGGACTTTGGACGTTCTAATTCCTCCAATTTACATATAACCTAAGATGCACAGGTACCTAGTGAAAGTTTATTCTCATAAAGCCCCCGACATTTGCTACAATCTCAAGATAAATAATTCATATAATAAAGAATAGATCAAATCAACACAACCCAGAAAAAAGATAAGAAATTGGAAAAATAAGTAAAATAGATACGTTTACCAGTTGATAAATGGATTTAGGGAAGAGATGGTGGTGGCGGCCATATGAGCTAGTAGAAGGCACTCTGCTTTGAAAGTGAAAATGGGAAAGCACTTTCCGGTCAGGAAATGGCCTCAAAAGCAATGCTTCTGAGAACTCTTCATCTTTTTCTACTTCTTTTGCAAAAGAACCAGAGGCAAAGAATAGTAAAAATAACAGCAAAAATATCGATCTTAGACCCATCATCTTAGGTGGTCTCTTGCAAATTGCTATAAAGATTACTTCTTTCTTGTAATACTGAATATGAAAGATGGAGACCTCTCTCAGCCATGGATACTTGACTTAACAGTCCTCCCCATGTAAGAGTCCAATCCAATCGAAGCTCCAGAACAAGGCGAGATAATCAGAGTCTAGATCAACTTCCAGAAGGAGGAAGAACAAACTTTTGGGCTCGACCCATTTGCTGTTGGGCTGGATCTATTTAGTTTAAGCTCAGTTGAATCACGATTTCAAAGAGGAGCTGCTTTTCTTGATCCATTTTTATAAATATATTTTAATTCTCTTCAATTTAACCTTTTGGATTTCCATATTTTTTTCATTTCATTCAAAAGTTCAGTTAATATTTTGCCGAATCATCCAAGCTTTTTATTTTTTATTTTTTCCCCTTGTTCTAGGGTTGGTCTACATCTCGTCATGTTGATGACATGCACACACTCGATGGTTATCAAAAGCATCACATATGAGCGTGGTCTTGTAAGCTCATCAGGGAATCGCGTTTTTGGGTTATAAAGGAATTTTGTGTTTCATACCATCACGATTTTAAGGCAACCAACTCGAACTTCCATCTTATTTTCTTTCCTTTTTTTTTTTTTTTTTGGTTATAACGAGAAACATATTTTAAAATCGAATGCAAGAAAATCTCAGACGTACCATCAAATAAGATTATTATTAATAGTAATAAAAACCACAATGGTCATAAGAAATCACCCTTCCCAAATCCTGCCGTTCAATACTTATGGGAACATCCGACTATCACAGCTTTATTTTTAGTTTCTTCTGCAAATTTTTGTGACCATTAAGAAAAGCGTTGGTACGGCACTCTGGAGGAGGAACAGGATGTCTATTCCTATCAGCGCAATAATCGTAGTTCATATACTGTTTCCTCACTGCGTGGTAGGCTTTCTTCTGATTGGCATCCAACTCCCAGAACTTTCTTGCGTTCCACCAAAAGTTTGAGGACTGGCAACGCTGAATATTCCTATTTTGATATTGATTATAAGTTAATGGGCAGCCATCAACATTGAAGCCTTGGTAATGGGCTATGAATGGTGCATAAGACCAATCGGTCTTTGTTCTGCCCCCATCCGTCGCCCAACTATCTCCATCCCATAAACTTGCTAATATTTGCATTGGTTGTGATGGGTAGGCAACACCGATTCGTGTGTTGTTCTTGAATGCTCTGATTGGAATGTCATCTACATAGAACCTGAGAAAACAGAAAATATTATATCAACAGGATCAGGGGTCAACAAATTTTTTGTAATATTATCGAATTTGTGGCAAGGAAACCGTCGGCACGGAAAAGATGCACATATTCCGCGAGTTCAAATAATTTTTTCTTAGACATGCTTGCCTTTTGAATTATCAAACATAAATAATTTTAATTTTTGGATATATAAATATTTTATTGAAGGTACAGAAATTAGCTGGATAAATAACCTGTTGTGTCCTGAATTAAACTGATTAATGATTTCTTACACTATTTGATGCGGGTTCCAGAGTATTTTGTAGGAATGAAAATCTGCTGTGGGATCGAACCAAAGTAGTGTCCTCTGTTCTCTGTCTCCAACCCCGTTAGCAAATACATTTGTTTGTAATGTGCAAGGTTTACCTTCCTTGTTGCCCAGAAACTCGAAATCAACCTCGTCATGTTTATTAGCATTTGAACTTAGCTGTAACATATTTCCGCAAAAAATGATAATAATTATTAAAGGAAAAGAATAACTCCTTTTTGTATTACTCTAACAAAATTTTCAAGAAGATTGCTATCTTAGACTGCATTCAACCCTTACGTAGAAAGTAGTAATAACTCCTGCAGAATTCCTGTTTGGGACCTTTATCCTCATGTGGAAGAAGCCTGATCCATAGTTCACCTTAGAGCCAAAGCCAGCCCCTACACCATAAAGCAAATCAAGGTTACAGTATCAAACTACACCAATTAATTCTCGAACAAAGACAGAAAAAAAAAATCATTTGTAAAACATTGCACGATAAGTAGTGTGCATATACAGACATCAAAACACACAGAGTTTGGTAAGTGTACACAAAACCTTAGCATCCATCTCACTGCATGCATGAAAAAAGGATAAGAGCACGACTTAATGACCTCAAGTGACAATAGAACCTTTACCGGAATGTATATCCATTGAAAGCTGAATTTCTCTTCCTTGATTCAGGGATACGACATGGTCGTTTCCATAAGTAATGCCATAGTTGATATCAAATGGTACGTCTTTGGCTGCACAAGCCAGTAGTGCTCCATTGAATAGGAGTACTACAATGATATTGATCAGTTGATGATGAGAGTACATGATTTGTAGCAAAACCCAATATTATGATAGGCGGTGTTGTAGACTTAATTTGGTTTCAAGAGCATAGGGTTTCACGTATTTATATATATTAGTGGTTGGAATGTTGAACAAAACATAATTAAATTTAAAAATGCACATTGAAAATTAGAAGTTTTATTTAAGTTTTGGTAGTTTACTAAAATCTTGAGATTTTTATTTTTCAGTTTCTCTTTTTAATTCTTCCCCTTTTCATAAATCTTGCGCCATGCGTTTAAGAAATTTTTTATTTCTAATTTTGAGAAAGAGAAGTAGAGAGTTAAGAGTTTCATGAGACCTATTCGTTTTATTGATTTATTTTGAGTTTATTGATTTCCTTTCCATATATATATTTTTAATTGTAAAAAAATATCCTTAATTTTAATATCCACAAATAATATCAAAGCTGGGAAGACTATACGTCAAAAAAAGTAGATGCGCCAGGGATCAAGCAAACTGGACAAGGCAAAAGCAGTGTGAGCGATATTGACACCATTTGTCCCACACGCCAGGGGCTTCTCCATGCCATAGCCCATAACGGCCCACCTCATGGTTTGCTCCTCTGGGCATTTCTTCAAAAGATATTTGAGATGGGATCGCATGCTTTTAGCAAAATATAGTCAAATCCAGTTTTTAATGAATAAGCATCAACTATCGAGTGATTTTAGATGATAATAAGCATCAACTATCGAGTGATTTTAGATGATTCTTGACGGAAGCCCAGAAAAAGTGAATTCAACTTAATTTATTATCCAACCGCTAAGGAGAAATAATATGATGGCTGTACCAAGAAATTATGAGATACTGATATCATTTAATATGATTGCTACACTCCAAAATTATTTTTTTCCATGAGAGTTTGTATGAAAATTTCTGGTATTCAATGGATGGCTTAACGATGACGCTTTGGATGCACTTCAAAGCCATATTTTGCCTTATAAATATGATCGTAATTGATAAGATAGTCTATTAATGCTCAAGTGCACAACTCAAACTCTCAAATTAGGCAAATTGACTGAAAATATAGTTTAGATTTAAATTGTCGTGTGTATGTAGATAGATGAAGAAACCTAATGCTTTTTGAGAATTCTAAGTGGAATTAGTCTGAAAACTTAATACTGAAGAAATTACCTTATAAAGCTATTATATTATTTGCCAGATAAGAAAGGGAAGAAAGAAAATCCCCAAAATGCAAAAATTGTACGTGATTGGTAAATTTGGGAAGTTGTGATGCACCTATTAATTGAAGTCACTTTCGCTTGGATCTACCTTCAATTTCAAGACATGGTCAGTTATCTGCCTTAGTGCAATTTTAAGCACGTATTGTCATGTAGGGACAAGTGGAGATGTAACAAAGAAGGGAAATTTCGAAGTGTTTTTCTTTTCCAAAACTATTATCTAGATTTTACATGTTAAGCTCGCCAACTAAATAAAGATAAAAAATTTTCAATTTCTGTCAATTGAACTCAGTGCCAGTTGCATAGTAAATTTGTCTCATGAGAGCTTTTTATTTCCTTCTTAGGTTCAAAACAGGGTTATATCAGGGTTTAAAGATTCGAACGTTAGTACTTTTCAATCTTAGTTAAAGAAAACTTATTCTTTGCACTTTACGACAACAAATCGACCTATATAACAAATTAAACAGGCCCAGATACAAACTAGGCCCAATTGAATCGGCCCATTGGCAATTCAACATAACAGGACGAAGAGTATGGGAGTCAGTATCGAGGTGTCCTTTTAACCTGGCCCAGAGAGAAGTTCCTAGTCGCGATGAATAAAAAGTTTCATTTTTTATTTATTTGTCTGTAATTTTTTTACATGCGAGCGAGTCCAAACTAATGTTGTCACGAGATTTGAAATAACATATTTAAAATATTGAATATTTGTTACTTAAAAAGTTTCATTTATAGATACGCAAATATTGAAGATTTGAAATATTGCTTAGAACAAATTGAAATGGATGCCAGCAATTGGACAAAACACAATAGATGCCACAAATATTAATAAAAAAAAAAACACAATAGATGCCACAAATATAAGCCGTGTATCACGGAAGGACCACAATCACATTCCCCAAGTCCACTAAATGTTGCTGTACTGCATATTCCATTCTCTCTTTCTGGATAAGGATGAATCCTATTTAAATACTAACAATAATATTCATGGTTTGGACAATTGGCAATTTTCAATAAAAGAAAGGAACAGTTCCAAAGCATCAAGGAAATTTCAGCTGGCACCCTTTGGTGAGATTCTACCATGAACTAGATTTACGGTTAAGGCTGTAAACGAATCGAGCTGTTCGCGAACACAGCTCGGCTCGGCTCGTGAAAGCTCGAGTTCGGCTCGTTCGTGAAGCTAAACGAGCCGAGCTCGAACACAAATTTTGGCTCAGTTTATTAAACGAGCGAGCTCGAGCTCGTTCGTTTAATAAACGAACAAGAGTTCGAACATGAGATACTCGGCTCGGCTCGGCTCGAATAACACTTTTATGCTTATTTGAACCGAGCTGTTCGCGAACAAAGCTCGACTCGGCTCGTGAAAGCTCGAGTTCGGCTCGTTCGTATAAGCTAAACGAGCCGAGCTCGAACACAAATTTGAGCTCGTTTAATAAACGAGCTCGGCTCGGCTCGGCTTCGTTTATTAAATGAACACAAGCTCGAACCGGCAATACTCGGCTCGACTCGGCTCGTTTACAGCTCTATTTACGGTCTTTACTGCAAACACAACAGTTTGGACTTGGGTCACCAAGATTTGGTGGCCTTACAGAGCCTTGTGAATTGTTGGGTCCATAAGTAGGGGTGTGGACCTAATCCATTTGAGAAAAAATCCACCCTTTACATTTGAAAAAAATATCCTTGTCTCCCCTCGATCATATTTCAATGTGAAAAATGATGATGTAAGTACCATATAATTACATTAATATCTTAAACTACCCCTGTGTAATTGTTTGAAAAGTGACAAATCCTTTAGTAATTTAGAATAGGTCGAGAATAGCGTTACACTTTTTACCAAATATTCAAGTATTTCAAATAATTGGAGATAATAGTGGATTGGAGTAATTTAAGAATAGGGTCAGAACAAGAAGATGCAGTGTCAATATGGTAAGGTTCCTAATATGAGGAAGCTAATAAAAGGAAAATATTCTTATATGGATTTGATCTATTGTGGACAACTAACTGTTCAGAAAAGAATTGCGTAAATTTTTTTACATCACTTTTTATATTAATATGTATTAATATACTTTTGTGACACTTTATTATATTACAACATCTATATCTAGAGACGTGGACTCAATTTATGTAAGAATATTCACAATAAAAGGTGGCTTGTGAGCCAGGGTCCTTGAGTGGATGGGCAATAGGTTGCTTGGGCTTATATATATGCCAGGTTGGGGAAGGGTATTTGTTCTTCACATGGTTTTCTTTCAATTTTGCCATTATTTGTTACTAAAAGTTAAAGGTTATCATGTCATTTTATTTCAGCGGGCGAGCTGTATGTAAGTTTGGCGAATATGGGGTACTGGGTTAAATTGTGAGATGTGGACCTTACTTGTTTGAAAAAATTTTATATAAACTCGATTTATAATCTCATTTGTAGATTTTTGTAATTTAAAATAAAACTACACAAGTATTAGTACATTATATTCTTATTTTAGCATGTATTATTGTATTTACATTACACTCTTTTAAGTGATAAAATTTACAATAGAGATTCACAATATATTTGTGAAACTATCCTTAAACAAAGCACAAAGCTTTTTAAAAATTAAAATAAAAAATAAAAAGTGAGAATCGATCTGCCAGTAAAACAGCGAGACAATGACTCGTCTCCCACAACAGTAGTAGCCGTTGGATTGTCACAAACCAAATAACATAAGCATCCTCGAACCGTCGGATCTCCCCCTAGTCCCCACACCCGGGCCCCGTTAGGTTGCCAGTTTTGATCCAATTGTTTTCCTTTTGCGCGTCATACTTATCGATTCGCACGCTTTTCGCATTCCACCGTAATCCAAACTCTAGTCCAATTCAGTTTAATTTTTCCCACACCGTCCTCGATTATTCCACTCGAAAATCAATACTCGCTCCCCAGATCAGCCACGTCACCAATCAAATTTTACTCATCGAAGCCCTTTGCGAAATTCCAGAAATATCCTCCTAAGGGGTACAAAAGGTGAGAGCTCCTCCTGTCCCCAATTACCCTTCCAACTGTTTTGTTCTTCGCCTTCTCGGACTCTTTTATTGTTTCTTTATCCTTTTTACCCTAGAGAGAAGAAGAAAAGAGGCGACAATGTCGACACCAACGACAGGCGGCGGCGGAGGTGGCGGCGCTGCAGATGAAGACAAGAAGCCAACGGACCAAACCGCTCACATTAATCTCAAGGTCAAGGGTCAGGTAACTCTATTAATTAACTTATTTCCATTTACCTTATCAAGTAATATTCAAAATATCTGCTCTTAGAATTTTTTTAATATATTTTTTGGTTTAAAATTTTCCGGATTAGCAGTTAATAATACTAACTAGGTTTTTCTTCTTCTTTTTTGGTTGATACTGTTATAAAGGGGAAATCCCTGAAGTAGTTTTATGGGCTATACACGAAATTTTGAAATTTAAAATATAATTGACTTCCATGGGTTGCCAGAGAAGTGTTTGATATGAAGCCTTGTTTGGTTGCATGATCTCGTTCTCTTCTTTGTATTGATCGTGCTTTTTGTGCTGGGATGTGGTTGAAGAGCATGAGCTTCATTGAATCATGTACGCTGCCTATAAAAAAAAACTGGAAAAGAAATCCATAAATGGAATTTTTTTTTGGACTGAAAAAATCTTATTAATAGAATTGTCCTGATATGCTACCAGTTTTGTCCTGGTTTCAACTTTCTTGAATAGTAAGATCTGAGAAAACAATTTCACAGAGGAGTTCATTATGTCCGCTCTGATGCTGTAAAAGCCTTTTTTTCAGGGATGCACTTGTTTCGGTGAATACTGTCATTTGTAAGTCCGTTAAATTGCTCGCTAGTAGCCATTTGTTATTCTCTAAATTGCTGGCATTGTGTTCTTGCTAGGATGGTAATGAGGTGTTCTTCAGGATCAAGCGCAGCACCCAGTTGCGCAAACTCATGACAGCTTACTGTGATAGACAGTCTGTTGACATGAATTCAATTGCATTCTTATTTGATGGACGCAGGCTCCGAGGAGAGCAAACCCCAGATGAGGTAAATTATTTGTGAGATTGTTTTCCTTTTAGCATTAGTATTCTTGTTCTTGTCTTTAATTTCAAAATTTCTGCTTTTATTTGTATCTGGTAACAGCTTGAAATGGAGGACGGCGATGAGATAGATGCCATGCTACATCAAACTGGAGGAGGACAAGCATGATTCTAATTAGTAATTTGGTTTTTTGGATATACTTGTATGTATGGTGAAAGTAACCTTTGGTTATTGCAGTTTGCTTTTTATGGAACTCTATTTAAGTGAATTAGGAGTGAATATGGGCATAATTTTACTGTTTCGCTAAACTTTTTATTTTTAGGTACTTTTCTTTGTTGTTTTCTGCGAGAATATGTTTGATACGTATGGACCTTCATAGTATAAGACTGCTGCTTTATTTTCAATCATTTCCGTTGACCCAAAACCACCTTCTTGTACTCTGCTGATACGTCGGGAGGACGACTCAATTACACTGCTGTTGATTATAGCTGTTTTAAATACTTCCATTGAGGCATGTTTGAGTCCGAAATTTGTTGCGTTGTGCTCTTTTTCTCACACTGGGCTTCAGCGATCTAATGATGTGAAGATGTTAAGCAACATGGACCTAGTACCTTGTTAAAAGTTTAATTGGTGCTGTTGATTATCAGGTTATGGTTTCAGTATGATTTAGTAAATAAGAATGTTATAGCGTGTATGAGGAAAGGAACTTTTAGTTGTTGCAGTTTGCTCTTCGTGGAACTCTATTAAAGTGAATCAGGAATGGATATGAGTTTAACTTTGCTCTTTTGCCAAGCTATTTATTTATCGGTACTTCTGTTTGTGGATTTCTGCTAGAATATATTTAATACGTATGGAACTTCATTGTAGAAGACTGCTGCTTCTGCTTTATTTTCAATCATTTCCGTTGACACGATACTACGCTTTTGTACTCTACTTAAATCTTGGAAGGATGGCTCAATTGCACTGGTGTTGATCATAGTTATAGCAGATTCATTGAAGTGCACATCAGTCTAAAATTTGTTGGTGTTGTGCCCTTTTTCTCACGCTGGCCTTGAGCCATCTAAAGTTGTGAAGTTGTTAAAGAGGCATGGTTTTTGGAACCTAGTAACTTGCCAGAAGTTTACGTCATGGTTTCAGTATCATTGAGGAAGTAGGAATGTTAGAGCGTATATTACGCATTGCAGCATTGATTTGCATGCTTCTTTGCTAGTTGCCTTGGTGGAATGTACTGCTTTCTGCAAATGAGATGTTCTTGTTTGATCCTCCGTTAGTGAAGCCTCTATAAATTTGACTCATAGCTGGACATCTGAACTTGCTGCAAATTTGACGAGGATTAAGCACACTCTACAAGATTTTTTTTTCTTTTTGTTTGGTGAAAACTTGACCACCTTGGACGTGCTAGTGTGGATGTCATCCGGATTCATTATGTAAGAATCTTGAATCTGTTAGTTTCACTAGGAAGCGGACAAGCTCTCAAGGAAACCGCAGCATCCCTACTGTATTCGTGCTCTCTTTACAGCAAACCCAACCTGTCGATGACATTCATCATCTCCGAGCGAGAATGTTCATAAATGCAGTCAACGATCCAGCGAGACTTTTGTGCTAAACGGACCACGCTACTGAATGGTTGCCCCAAAATACGGCGAAGTAATGAGAGACCTAATATCGAGAAACTAGAATGCGGCATTTAATTCAAAATGCATAAGGGTACAGAGTGTGGTTACAAAGGGAGCACAATTCTAAAAATGTGGCTAGAGGTATTCTTTTCTTAACAGTATCAATGATGATCTAAAAATGAGGCTGCAGGTATCTACAGGTATACTTCTTTTAGAGACTGTTATGGTTCAAAGAATAGCTTAAGGATTTTTGTCGAACCGCGATGCTGAAATGGTTGCTCCAAAAATATCAAAATTGGCAACCTAATAGGCTGACCGTGTTGGTACAGAAAAACAAGTTGGAGTACTTCCTATTCCAATATTACCATAGCCTTTTATGTTTTGCATACCCTATACATAGACTGGCTAAGAAATAACATGAAAGTAATTTCTAAATGCAAAATTGTGCCAAAAACACCTAATTTCCTCTTTGATTTAATAACAATTAACAATGCTATAATAAGCCCCAGAATTGAGGTTAAGCAAAAAGTATGGACTAAGAATTAAAATAAACTTTTATCCTCAGAAATATTATTATTCCCACAACGTATTTAGTTTCCAACTGGGTGGAGAACCATAAAAATTCAATTAGGTGGAGAACCATATAAATTTTCCCAGCTCTGTTAACCGAACGATTTTTTCCCCTAAAAGAGGTTTGGGGGCTGTCCAACAGCATATGATACAAACACTCCACCTCCAATACACAAAAACGGGATGACGGAAATACTGGTTCAATTCGTAAAATGAACCTTTTGATCTTTAGAAGAAAAACATTAAAATTGAAGACGAAAGAGAATAAAAAATTCTACTGACCCTCAATATGTGGGAGATTCTTCAATAGATTGAGTTTATAACCCCATCTGTAAACCTTATGACTTAAAATAGTTTCACATAAACATAATAATCCTGATGTGAAGAAACTTAAGTAATTTTATTTTAGACCACATGGTATACAGATCAGACCATAAACCAAGTATATTTATGAATTTTTCCGAATATGTGAACAATTTTTCTATCCTTTTTCACCTAGATGCTGAGCACTGATGGAAATTTGGACTTGTAAACAATAATTGATAGCTGAAAAGGCCCAATCACTACCACATGTCGACAAATAGAATGTACAGAATTGGCATTCAATGTCCAACACCACTTAGCCACCCAACCACTCTATGGATGCTAATGCCCCTCATAAATTCTACAAACTCTGAATCACGAAAAAAAAATGACTAAAGAAAATGAATATTGGATTATCTACCAATACATACCTCCTCCAGATATCAAAATTACCCTGGTAAAAACTTCAAAATGTTTAGTATTAAAGTTGAAAAGCATTTGCTGGGTGGTGGTGATTTAACCTCTAGAGCACAAGCTTGCTCCGTCAGGATGATGATTTCAATCAGAAAATATCAAGAATTTCTAAAATAAAATTGTTGCAGAGTGGGCAATTTCCCCTCTGAACCCAAAGCTCCCTTGAACAAAGCCTGCAAAACGTGTGCCCACATGGTATAAATGCCGCACCTTTATGCCTAACCATGCATACGCAGCAATTATTATACCCTCCGGCACCGGCGCCGCTTTTCTCCTCCTCTTCTTCCTCATCCTCCTCGTCATCGTCGTCCATGTATGACGACCCATCCAACCCCATTTGCCCATCCGTCTCTGCCAGCAACGCCATCAGGGACATTCTCACCGGCTGCTGCTCTCCTCCTCCTCCTCCACCTCCACCCTCACCGGCCTCCTCCTCCTCCTCCGCCGTCGTCTCCCCTCCGCCTTCCTCCTCCATGCCCACTTCGTCAGCGACATCAATTCCGCGAATATTTTCATACCTTCCACCCGCTCGCCGAATTGCCTGGCTCTCATTTCTCTGCAGCAGGGCCGATCTGCTCCGAGGAACCCCCGAGCTCAAATCCACATCCGGCTGACTCGATTCCCCCGGTGTTGACATGTTTAACCGGGTCGAGTCTCGCCTGCTCAACATCATCCGGCTGCTGCTGCTTCTGGGTTGAATGGGAACGTCAGAGGCTGGAACAGGAACAGAAGAAGTCCAGTTGGAGCCAGAACCTTGACGGTGGAGGCGGAGCTTCTCTCTGAATTTTCTCCAGCTCTTCCTGCCATCCTTGCTATTTCCACCTCCATTTGGGTCTTCCCGGATTATATCCATAAGGGTCCGATTAGATTGGGACCGCATTGTCTCTCCACTTCTGTTCTCACCTTTTAAGGCGGCGCTTAACGTTATACTGGACATGTTAGCGCGCCCATCGTTGTTGTTTAGGTTTTCATCAGGTCTAATCCTCAGATAGTCTCGAAGGTTCGGAGAATCGACTTTTTCGTCCGAAATCAGTTGCCTCCTCGGAACATTAATCCCACCACCAGTTTCCATTCACACTTTCGAATGAATACAAATTTGATGAAATGGAGGATTAAGAAAAATAACAAAGACAGGACAAATAAATGGAAGAACGTGGAGGATATCCCAGAATTTTTTAAGGATCGGAAACTTCGTATATCGAAAAACGAGATGACGGGTTGAGGAATCCGATTCCAAATCGAATGAATAAAATAAAGAAAAAATGAGAAAGAATGAACAGATACACCTGTTGGAACGTAATTTGTGCGGATACGAAAATTTATTCAATCAAAAAAAAAATTTTCCAGAGATACAGTTGATAAATTTAGAGTAAAATCCGCACAGTTGAAAGCATCGGATACCTTTCGTGTGTGAAACATTGATTGAATCAGAGAAGGGGGAGAGCAGATCTGGTTGTGTGATACAGCTTTTGATGAATGTTTTTATGTGGAAAAAAGCGTTTGTTGTTGTTGGGCCTCCCCTGTAGGTAACGAAAGAGAGTAGTGATGAATGAGGAGGGAAAAGAAAAAGATGGGAAAGGATAATGCAAGTCTCAAAGATCTTTTCTATTTTCTGCGGTCTAAAGTCTAATCTCTAAAACTCTTGAACAAAAGCACGTTATGCAACTTTGTCTTTCTCACTTTTCCTCTTTGACGAACACTAGTTTCTCTTTTGTTTTGCTCTCTTTTGTCTGGTAACTTCTTGTGTTTTTGTGTTATCTGCCTGCCTCCTTGTCTGTCTCGGCTGGTTCTGTTAAGAGAAGTGTCGACAGAGGGGCAAGAGAGAACGGATAGTGTGAGATGTGGAAATGGAGGGAGGAAGGGACCGAAGTCTTATGGGAACCCAATTCCAATGGCTAACCCTTGATCAGAAGAATCTACGGACCTCCTTCATTCATCAAATTCCATTGTGGTCCTCATTCTTCCATTATGCCTTTGGTCTAACTTCCTCCCGTACAGTACAAATAAAAGAATTCTTTATCAATTAGAATAAATAACACTAACTTCCCCTCTCGTCAACAATTTTGTAAAATTGTCTATGCTATTTCGGAAATAACTTTGAATTCTCTCCTACTTTAGCAAAGCAGATCGTATGACTATTTTGTTTTTTAACCATATTCAAGCACAGGAGTTTTCTGCCAAAGTTGAACGTCGAGGATCAAATGGCCGGGTATTTGAGTTTTCTTGGCGCAAATTGTGGCAAAAAAGAAAATGATTAGCTGGCAAGACTGGAAAATTTTGACAAATGAACTATAATTTAATAAACCACGGAAAAAAATGGACATATCATGTAAGACATTTGACAACTAGCTTTACCGATGATAAAATTTATAATTCTATTTTGTGTCTGATTGCTTGAAGCCAATAATTTCTATGATTGGCATGATGTTTATAATTGAACCACTGATGACGTGGCCTTAAAGAAAACCTTACGAGACCAGCGACATGTTATTTTACACTTAAATCTGACTTCAACAGGTGCATTTAAGATTTAAAACTTAATTAATCAAAGTAGTCATCTAAAACCCTGTATCCTGCATGTCAATATTAATTAATGTTTGCCCGATTGGGTGAGCGGTTGAACCGCCGACTCACACTTCCGTTTTTGGCTCATCAGGATTTGAAGTAGTTCGCTAACCCCATTACTCGTGTGTTTTTCTGAAACAAAGCGATTATTAATTAGTCTCGTTAATGATTAGGTGTATTCTAGTTATAGTAGTTGCTAAACTATGAGTTCTCGTATTTTTTTTCATTAGCTTAATTATTGTACTATTTATTTAACAAAAAATGTGGTAGTTGCCTTTTGGGGTCAACATTTCCTTCGAAACTCAGATTAGATAGCCTAATCACACTGCTTCTTTTTGTTATCCATTTTGAGTGATAAGATCATAAGAGTTGTGAATTTTATTTTATTTTTTATGTATCTCTTTATACTTTAATCACTCTTTGATTGGGATTTCTCCTTCATTTATTTATGTTATGGGTATTGTCGTTCCAATTCATTTATGTTGTGGGCATTAGGTGGAGCACATATGACCTCAGAGATGTGGAAAAAAGAAAAAAGAAATAATAATATTTGAGTTGATTTATGGGGTTAGGCCTAGGGAGTGTTAACAAACCGAGCAGTTTGCAAGTTGCTCACGAGCAGTTCGGTCTACCGTTCGACTCGAGTTCGGTGTTGACCGAGCTCAAGTCGAGCTCGAGCAGCTCGCATGCTAAACGAATTCGAGCAGTAAAAGATGAGTTCAAGCAATTCGTCGAGCAACTCGAAATATATATATTAAATATTATATATATAAAATTAACAATTTACCCATACTAATTATATATGAATTTTGAGTTCGAGCTCGAACTCGAGTTTGATTATGTTTTCACGAGTGATTTCGAAGTCTCCTTAAGATTAACGAGCCGAGTTCGAGCTTCAAATTACAAACGTGATCGAGCTCGAGCTCGATCTCGAGCAGCAGTAATTTTAACAAGCTCGAGCTTGAGTTTGGTAGTATTCGGACTCGGCTCGATTCGTTTACACCCCTAGTCAGGCCCACCGGGTTGAATTAATCCATTATTCGTTTGCGGATTCTCATTTTCCATTTTAATCATGTTACGGTCGGGCAAATGTATCATGTAGAAACCAACCAAACTTGGTTGAATTTGCCACTACAAAGCTTTTAAAAGCTAAGTGGAGTTGGAGGATTAGGAGTTTAAATCTTGCCTCTTATAAAAAATCTAAATGGGTGCATAATGCACCTGTTTGGTTCGATGATGATTCAGCTCCTATCGGTTATCCCGGGGTTCAATTGAGTCTCTTCCCCTTAAGTGTAAGTTAGATGTAAGATAGTATACTGTTGATTATTGACAAAAAAAAAAATTATCACGTAACTGCAAAAGCAGAGGGATTTACTGCAATTAAACTCTAATTTGATTTAAGTTTTTTATTGAAAAGGGGAAAAATATTAAACAATAAATTACTTCCCATTTTTGAGCAAGAGTATGAACACTCAAGTCGTGTGTGTATAATAAGCTGGACCTGGGGAATATACTATGTCATAACATCTTTATGGCTCATAACAATTAATTTCAAAAAAATAAAGACAAAGAACCGAGAATTGCCAATTTTCCAACATGTCCACCAGTTTTTCTCCTAATATTCATTTTATATTCCATGTCAACGCGTCAAGTTACACTTGATAGGTGAAAATTGTTTTACTCATTTAATAAAGATTTTAAAAACAAAAACTCATCAATATTTTTTTTCATTTTGCTTCATTTATTTCTCTTTGTTTCATTTATTTCTCTTTGTTTGAGTCAGCGTATTTAATTATTATCTAAGCATTAAAAAAAAAAAAAGAGAGTAGGGATGTAGGAGGGTCATCTTGGTCCCTCAAGACAAAATGGATATTGAACGAGGGCCGGTCTAAAGTGAAGGATCCAATTTTAAAGCTTTGTTCGTTTTTGCTGTCCATGACTTAAATTCCTCCAACCAATAGAGTTAGAAAATGGGCTTGACCTGTTTTGTAATGGATCTCGACCTTTCACAAAATTGGGGTCAAAGTGCTAAACTGGATAGCCTTGAGATGGGCCTATCTCAAAAACCTCGTTTCTAGGCCTCCAACTTGTTCTAGGCCTCGGTAGTTCAAATAACCGCTAAGTAATAATAGCACACTGCAGGTTTGGTGAAGTGTGCGGTAAAAGGAAATTCATGATATGTTATGTTGGTATTGGAGGACTTTTTAGAAATGAGCAAGGGAGATGGATTGTTAGTTATTATGAAAAAATTGGGACCTCAACAAGCTTGGTTGCAGAGCTTTGGAGTATCATATCGGGAATTGCAATTGCAAAGGAGTTGGGATTTACAAAATTTATTGTGGAATTAGACTCTACAGTGGCTATTGATATACTAAAGAACAAATGTAAAGTAACCCCTTATGTTTTACCATTACTAGCTGATTGTATAGTTTATTCTCGGGGAATGGACATTGATGTTCAGCATACATATAGAGAGAGGAACTTTTGTGCAGATTTTTCGACTAACCTTGGTGTTAAGTCAAATTATTCCTTTACTTTTTGTAGCCAACCACTTGTTAAATTAGACTTTTTGTTACATTCCTAGTTAGACTTTTTGTTACATTCCTATATATTACAGGTTAACTGAGAAGGAGGAGAGTTACTTAACTTGTATCCTTTGTTACATTCCTATATATTACAGGTTAACTGGGAGAGAGGAGAGTTACTTAACTTGTATCCTGTATAGAATCATTACTTTCCTTTGTTACCCAAAAAAAAAAAAAGTAACAATAGCACACTGTCCTAAGCCCCTGTAACAGAACAATGTATGATACTAAGGTCAAAAGACACGAAACCTTCTAACCAAGTTCAATTGACCAATCAGAATCTGGATTTCCAACTATTGAATGAAAAGATTCCTTAAAAAAAAAAAAAAACTATTGAATGAAAAGAAAAAAGAAAAAAAAAAAGTTCGGGGCTTCTGGATGCTTCGATGAATCAGCTGGCTCACAGAAATTCACCCTTTTATTAAATTTAGTAGAATCCTAGTTGCCGCATTCAGCGTGAGCCGCACAAGTCCTTTGTTTCTTTCTTTCCTCTGTTTTCAGCTCCATCTTCAATTTTGCAGGTACTATTATATCCTTCTCTTTTTTGGCAATCTTTTTATTTCTTTCCCTTGTTCTTTTTCTCTTTTTGTGTTTTTTTTTTTTTTGTTAGCCTATCGTGATTTGAGGTGTTCTGAAATCTTCTTTTTAAAATTTATTTTACCGATTTTGGTTTTCAGGTCAATCGCATAGAGCTTAGCTAATAATTACTTGTTCGATCTTTGCGGTTCGACAAAGAATCGAGAATGACTCATATCCTTCTGATATGTTTCTTTTCTCTGATTTTGATCTTTTCTTCAAGCTAAAATATTATTCAACTATACATTTATATGCCAAGAATTTCGATCTTCTTGATTTAACAAAGCAACGGCAAATTTCTTGCATCTTTCTTGATTATAATTTTGATAATTTCCAACGCTCGTTTGATAATGTCGTGATCCTTCACTTAAGACTAACGTGGTAACCAGAGAGATCGTGACCGTGAAAGGGCTCAAGCCAGGTCTGGCCACAAGTCCAAGCATCCCAAAGACGATGGCTTGACCCCCGAACAAAGACGAGAGAGGTGGATTTTATTTTTTAAACTTTTTAATTGTTAGTTTTTAAAGAATTTATTAATCTATATATAGAGTCATTAGTAATTTTGATTTTGGTTGGGCAGGGATGCCAAAGCACTCCAAGAAAAGGCAGCTAGAAAAGCAGCCCAGGCAGCTGGGAACAACGATAACTCTGGTGGCAACAAAGCCATTATTAAGAAGAAATAGTGGTTGGATTAATCTTTAATGTTGACAAGTAGGTGAGGAAGTGAGGGAATGTTGTGATTGATGGATGAGTTCAATAAGCATAGAATTGGTTGGCTTCTGGATCCGTTTAACTTGTCTGATATCAATGCAACTTCTTTTCTTTTCTTTTTCAGATTATGTCATTTTTCTATTTTGCTGCTTAATTCTGTTATTTATTCATAATTCATGATGCAAGTTGGCCGAAAGAAGACTGCAATACTAAAATCAAACAAACTTCAGTCTCATAACAGCAAATTAGTAGTGAACCATAAATTCTTCCATAGTCAGTTGAGCATTATATCATTGAACTGAACTGTTAAGTTCCTAGATTAGCAAGAAAAGCATTGAGATTTGATCCAGATGATCCTTCGAGTGCTGTTCTAGATATGTCTCGCAACTTTATAACCCTTGCCATCATTTCTTTTCTTTCTTGGCTATCGAAGCTCATAAATCGCTTTACAAGCGTAGCAATTTCTTCCTTTGTCGGCATACTTTCTGCGAGCCTCTTTACTCTCCATCCAACTTTCCAATCCTCAACAATAAGTTTACTGTTAGGTAGTTGATCAATAACTATAGGAAATGTCAGCATTGGCACGCCTGCAAAAACGCTTTCCATGGTGGAATTCCATCCGCAATGAGTCCAAAACCCCCCGACAGAAGGGTGGCATAACACCTCCAATTGCTCACACCAAGGCACTATCATCACTGATGAGCCGCATATTTCTTTCAACCTTGAAGCATTCCCCCGAGCTACCCACAAGAACCTAATGCCGCTGTCACGCAAACCAGCTGCGATTTCATCTGTTTGAGCGTTTGAAGCCGAAAGAAAACTTCCCATTGAAACGTATAATACTGAATTTGGAGGTTGGGCATCTAGCCAATCAAAGTAGTGGTGTTCTTCCTCTTTGGTTCTACCACAGGAGTCAGTCTTTCCAAGATTGAAGTGAGGTATGAGAGGGCCAAGTGAATACAAGGGAAATGAAAATTTTGGTTTTAAAGCATTGATGATTTGAGGTTCAAGCTCGTAGATAGATGTAAATAGAAGGTATTGTGCTTTCTGTGCATTAGGGAAAGTGGCCAGAATCTGATCGAAGTTTTCTTTATGAACTACTGTTGGGAGATCCGCCAGGCGAATTGAAGGAATTCCGGGAATGTAGTCCACAATCTCCTCTGCTTTTGCTGTGCCATATAAGTTTGAACCGGGAGGTTAGTACGTGACTATATATTCTCACATCCATCTACGGGTTACGGAGGAATTGCGTCAATGTAAGTGAAAAGAAAATTTTATCAAGTACGTACCTGATAGATCATAGGGGAAATGCTTGATTTGAATTACCTTAGTAGATCAAAATGATAAAATATTTTCTTGAGTACATACCTAATAGATCATAGGGGAAATGCCCGTTTTGAACTACGAGATCAAAATGGTAAAATATTGAAAAAGCCGCAGCTGACATCGGCCAAAGCAAAGCCACCGGAATACTCTTTCGATTTCCAACATCAACTGCCCATTTGATGAAAACTTCAGCCATGACAACTGTTATTGGGGCCTCAATCTGAATACGATCAAGAAGCTCCTCAAACGGCTGCTTCATTTTAGTCTGGATAGCATCAAAGAAGCTACGCATGTTGGATGCCCGAACCAGCTCCGAGGGTAAGACATTTGGGATTGTAGCAAACCGAATATTAGCTGGTTTTGGATCAGAACCGATGAAGCCGAACCACTCCTCAGTGAGGACGAAGGTAATGAGCACTTGATGATGGCTTGAAGCTATTACTTTGCAGAGGTTCAACATGGGGTTGATGTGGCCCCTACCTGGGTATGGAATGGCCACGATGTGGCATGGACGAGGAAGACCTACCTCGCTGCTTTCAGGAACCATTTCGAGCAAAAGATGGATTACTGCTCGAATTGCTAGAAGAAGTTGACTGTCAATAATTCATGGACTTTCATAATATAAGAATGTGAAATTGGGAAAAGGGCCTCGGTTGGCATTGCACGTGAGCCACGGACCCAAAACTTTGGTTCTAACGTTCTTTTGTCCAATTTTTTTGTTTTTTTTTTTTTTGTGTTATTGCATCTAATGTGAAATTAGATCATATTAAGGTGATTTTATGTGAGATAAAGTATGACACAACTGAAAATTTAGACAGAATTTTTTTTTTTTTTTTTGACAATTGGGGGAAAGGGAAAATTTAGACAGAATTGAAGTGAAATTTTGGAGGTCTTTTTATTGAGGATTTTCAAATCTTTGCTGATTTGATCCAATTATGGTGTAGTGACTGAATTCAGACATGACCTAATGCGCACTAATGTGATTAATAATGATACGATCAAGAATGACTTGTCTCCGGTTTGATGTGAATATTGAACAGGCTACAAATTAGGCCGCTCAATTGCTATGGGCTATGTGGAATGATTTGGGATTGTCGTGCGATATGGGCTGCAAGCATATTGAGCCGAAATACTATTCGATCATATTGGGCGGGAATCATATTCGAAGCCGGCAATCAATCCTGTGATGCTTAAGATAATGATACACAATTCAATATTAAGTTGGAAGGCTTGAGAGCTCCCAAATCGAGAAACTGGGAATTAATAGAGGGTCGGGCGGTTAGAGTTTTACGATTCCACACTAGATATTGGGAGTTCGAATTCTACTAATATCATCTCCCAATGCTGTAATAGCATAGGTTTAATAATAAATTAAAAAAAAATCGAGAAGCTTAACAGAAAACCAACCCAAATCTGGAGCCCCAGTCCACTTAATTTTATGTTATACGCAGAGTTTATCAAGCAATGTTTTGTCCGACATTCTCGGCTGAATTCTTAAAAATTGTCCCAGAAAGCGAAGAAAAGAAAAAGGGAGACTTTCTGAGGTCGTCTGGATTCTTTGTTTTTTTTTTTTTTTTTTTTTGATAAAGGATTCTTTGTTGATCAACCTCACTGGAGCTATCTGAGATCTAAGAATGCAATTTAAGAATGTTGGGTACATTGCATTGGCCGTCTCAATCACTGTCGTTTTCCGAAACAGATCTTATTACAGTTTAATTATTTTGATTTGTAACCCTCATTTGGCGTATCCGAAAAAATTATACACTGGCTCCATCTATTTAAGGTAGCATCTCGACTCAATCTTTTCTGTTTCCTCTCTTTCTCTTTTTCTTTCTTTGGAGTAATTCATATAATTATTCTCTAAGGGAATATATATATATATATATATATATATATATATATATTTTGCAACTTACAATAGCCAATACCTATCCGTTCTGATATACTGCGTCAAAAATAATGTCTTTAGCCTCTTAAATCAATATTTGCTCTTCGACTCTATCAATAAATATTGAAAGCAAAATGTTAATCTTGTTGAGTCGTCAAAAATTAATAGTAAATTTTGTTAAAAAAATTATAAGTTTGATTATTAATGAGTAAATTTTGTCAACAAATTAATAAATTTTATATAAAATTATGATAACGTGTACCATATTGTAACACAACGCATATTAATAATATTTTAGACGTGAAAAAGGAAGAATGTATTGCCCCCTTTCATATTCTTGTAATCAGAGCAGCGGATTGGATTTATGTTGTATGTCTAAATCTACCACAATTAATGAATATTGACCCCAGGTCAAAAAGTTATAATAGATTTTTAATTCATAATTAGGATCTTGGACCCCAGTGCTCCAAGATATCATGGATGGAGCAGCTAAAATATCTTTGCACAGCAATTTCTTAGTATGTAACTTTTTAAAATAAAAAATGAAATGCAATCTAAAATTTTCTTTTAATATAACAGCTATTGTGATTAGTGATTTTAGCAATGCCTAATCAAATAATATTTTTACATAAAAATATTTTGTTTTATTGAAAACATTTTTAAACTTTTGTTATTTATTTTCTCAAAAATATTATGTTTGATGTTCTATAAAGTGTGATGGGATGGTTATGAAACTAGCTAAGAGAGTTGTGAGGAGTATTAGTATACTTTATAAGAATATTGTACAATTTTATCCTCTATCAAAATAACATGGAAATTAAAGTCGGAGCACTAGATTAGTAATTGTTTATGGGATGCGTAGAGTTTACTATTTTATAAGCATGCAGATACTGCGAATTTTGGTTCTTAAGTAAGTTAAACATTACGCATTTTGGGAAGAATTTTGCATATCAACTATTTTAAATGGGATATATAGGCTTCTTTCAAAATTTTAATTTAGTTATTTAAGCTCATAATGTTCTGAACAACACATCGAATGTAAAAAATTGGATAATCTGAATCGTCTCTAATATTATTTTACGAGTTATGTTTTATTCTAAACAAGTTTCATTATGCTTCATCCAATAGAAAAAAGTCCACCAATGAAAGAAATACTCCATATTCTAAATAAGTAATCACACCACTGAAATTCTTATTCAATCGCTTGCTTATTTGAAAGAAGCATCAGTATCAATATGAAATTCCTTGAATATTTGATAAATGACAAAAATATCTTGATATCAATCAATTATAACTATTTTGATATAGATTAACCAATAACTCGTTATTTTTTGTCCCTAACAAAATATACTTGGCAAAATTATAAGATTATGCTTCAAAAACAGTTTAACGTTATTGCAACTCATAGATTTAGTTGAACAAGTGGTCAACTTCCCATGATTCTTCAAAGTTGGTTATTCATTTTAATGGGAATTCAAGTGGCTTAGTGTCGTATATTGGTATAGTGTTACCAACAATCGACTGAGTATGGTGGAAAAAAGTTCCAAATTTCTAACCTTTAAACCATAAAAGAGCATAAATTTCACAAAAAACAATGACAAAATAAAAACCATGACAAAAATATCCGTTCTATAATGAAAATCTAATCATAAAAAATTAAAAACACTGACAACTACTAAATGTCAATATTCATTTGTTTCAATTTTACTGTACTTAAAATTTTCATTCATAACTATTACTTTTTACTTATTCGCATTTTATTGAAAACTCATCTAAGTAGAAAACAAATTCTAAATTCAAATAAAATTTTCCCATTTAGCAGCACAACTAAGGCCAAGGTTCCTCCTTCCCTTATAAAAAAAAGAAAAAAAAAAAGAAAAACGTAAAATCGAAATCACAGGATAAAAGGCCCAAATGGACTAACATAGCAAAAAGGCCTCCCTCCCGACTACGTCGTCTGCATGTCCAGCCCACTATTCGCAGAGGACGAATAGTTTACAATCTTAGAGAGAGAAACTATTTGCATTTTAGAGAGAGAAAATTATGCAACCAACGAGCACGAAGACGAGCATCAATCAAAACTTATATACAAAAAAATCACACGCAGTCACGCACTGATATATATATACGTATATAACTAGGTTTGCATAGGCATCTCTGTCTCTGTATCTATATCTCTTGACACCTACACAAATTAAATTTTAATGCTTCCATTGCTAGGGCAAAATTTGCAGTGAGATACTCAAAACCCTAGAACGCAGTGGGAGTCTCGAGGGGACCCTTTGTTTGCCCTAGCTTGCAATTGTCGGGTGGCTATACACAATTCAGGTATTATTTCTCTGCTTCTAGCTTCGGAAACCCGACAATTTGCATTCTGCTAGTTTTTGAAGGAAACCCTAGAATTGTTACACGTGGTTCCCAATGGATATTAGGGTTTATTATTGGGAAAATGAATGTGAAATTGTGAATTTGGGAGTTTTGTTGCTACATTTTGGTTGGTTGTTGTAAGGTTTTTGCATATTGTGGTAAATTATTGATGAAGCTTGCATAATTGGCACTTGATTGAATGAGAGAACTTGGTGTGGCTTTGCATGTTCGTGAATGTCCATTTTGTATCTTCAAGCTTGGAAGTTTCCAATATTGATGATCTTCTAGCTTGAACTATTGAAGCTGCTAGGGGATTGAATGGGAATGCTTAATGCGGCTAATTTGCAGAGTACTGCACGCATCACAGTCAAGTGTTGTAGAGTCTGGAGATTTGAATATTTATTTTTGCCATGCAGCTACTGATGTTAGTTTCTAGTTATGGGATCAGTTTTGGTCAATGGACAGAGAATGGGCTTTCTGTTTAATGAAGTAAATGATTCTTCACTAGCAAACTCCATCAATGCAAGCACACATTTGTTACCCAATTTAGTAAATTACTTATTGTGATTTTTGTCTATACAATTCATACTCTGCATTTACTTGTTGAGCATGAGTATTGGTGTGCAAACAACTCTCCTGCCCTGCCCTGCACTTTCCTTCTCGGCGACATGAGAGTGATGAAATGTATGCAGGTGTTTTTTTGTATATTTATTGTCTTTGCGGAAGCTGATATTTCTTATTCTTTTCGTTATTTCCTCTAAGTTGTTTAACTTTTCTAAGCTTTGACATTATCAGTATCTTCTATTTTGTTACAATTTGGTAGATTGCTCTTTTTTAATCAAAATTGTGAGTGTTTTGCATCATGATTTCTGACATCTCTTAACATGAATACTTGTTTCGGACTGCTTTTAATTTGCATATGATTTGTAATCACTGAAAGTATGTTTCATGACATGTAAATGTGCATATTGACTTATCAAGTAAATCACATTTTGAATATGTCTGTATCCTGATGTAGGTGTTTGTAATAATTTAAATGCCCAGGCCTAATTGAGCACATGAGCTTATAGAGACGAACCTCCTGAGTCCTGACACTTTATAGCATTCCACTTGCTATAAATGTATTTTGGATTGAACAGTAGGCATGCATGCTAGGCTGTCCTATTGCAACTTAGAACAGCTATATTTATTTTTCAGTTTTTTGACCATTTTGTTCTATGCACAAGGGAAAGTAAAATTACTAATTTACCTAAATCAAGTGTTCTATATTACATAAATTATCTGACAGGGATTTAGATTTGGTTCTTTTTCTCTCGGTTAAAAAGCTCGACTTTCTTAGAAAAAGCCCTTCCATCAAGAAAGGGGGGAGTGGGTAAGTGGAATTTTTAATACTACATGCACTTTATGGACGTTGTCATGCATTTTCATTCTGAAAACATGTTGAGCTTAAAGATGTCATGAAATTCTAAGGTCTATTCTTTCCAATTTGTATGATCTAAATTATGGTGTTACTTTTGTCTGTATCTAAGCATCTATATTCTATATTTGTGTTCTTTTTATGCTTCTCAGATTGTCCTTGTTTTGGCTCTTGGGCATTTGATTCATGTCTTGAATATATGGAAGAGGGGCACCTATAGCTATTTAGGTAGGAATGCATAGGTGCAGTTCACCATCTGATTTTGTAGTCAATGCTGAGGTTGATTCAATGGGAGGAGTTGTGGAAGGCGGAGTTGGTGTTGGTACTAAGACTTCTCCGCGACGTGCGGCAATTGAGAAGGTTCAAGCAGAGCTTAGGTAACATTCGTTGCTGCTTGCCGTCTTTGACCTTTTGACTTGCCTAGTATTGATCATTGCATATCCATTAGTGTTGCATTGTTTTTGTAATGAAGTAATTTGTAATTCAGGCAGGAGTATGATGTTCGGGAGGAAAGGAGAAGGGAATTGGAATTTCTTGAGAAAGTATGGCCGCTTAGTCTTTTTTGTTTTGCTTCTATGAGGTATCAGCATGAACATATTAGGTGATATATAACCTTTATGTGTAGGGCGGCAATCCATTAGATTTTAACTTTGGGAAAGCTCCTTCAGTTAGTGTCCAGTCCACTTCCCTGAGAGATCAACAACCTGAACTCTTCGTGACCAGGTAGCCTAATCTGTTTGTATTTTCTCTATATTAGTGGTCGCAGTGATAGTAGTGGTTAATTAATGTCTAATTTGTTTTGTTTTCCAGTGAAGCAAAAAGTAGTTTTGCATTTACTGCTTCACCTCATGGAGATTCAGTTGAAAGCAGCGGCAGGCCTGGAGCTCATTCTGCTTGTGAACCCAATAGTGCTGACAATCTCATGTTATTTGATGGTGAAAATGATTTTATTGAAGGTGATAGGAATTCTGCACAGCCCAGTAGGACTAGTGTTGCTCCTAACGGAGCATCCCTTGCAACTGGATGGAAGTCAAAATGCAAAAGAATTAGTGGATTCTGCTGCCTTCAGTATCCCAAAAAAAGCATATAGACGTAGGTCTCGAGCAAGCCATGATGGTGCTCGATCAAGTTCAACTGATGTAGTTCTTGCTCGTGGCTGTCAAGGATCTTCTCGTCATGTTACCAGAGAGTCCACAGGGCTGGTTGCTGATGCAGAAAACCTGGAGGAACAGAAAGTTTCAGATGGCGGTTCAAAACCTACAAGTCCAGATGTTGTTAAGGTTTGCAAGACTGTAACCTCTGAAGGTCAGCAGGACATGGAATTGGACCGTGTGAAGCCTGTAGAATCAACTAGTAACCTGAATAAAAGTGATCCACAGGATGCTGTGGTCAATGCTAGTGCTTCAAAAGATATTCAGAATGACCAATATAATTCGCCGCCAGTCCTAGATGCTCCTAAGTCTCCCTTGGAAGTTGCTTTTGAAGAAACTGGATCTTTCAAGGGAAGAGAAGACGTAATTAATATTGGCCTTGAATCTAAGCCACGTGCTCCTCTGACACAAATAGAAAATCAACCTAGTTCTGGTCAGGTGAATGGATTCAGCACCATGGGGGATGACAAAAGAATCCAAAATGAAGTCCAAAGCAACAGTGCAACAGTGGGTACTAAGGTTTTAGATTCAGAGTCATCTTGCACCCACGCTAGCCTTAGTTTAGACGGGAATAATGATAGTGAAATGTGTACTGATGTAAAGATTATTGATTCCAACGGGAAACCAACTATTGAAGGTGGTCAAATGATTGAAGAAAAGGAAGAGATTAAAGCTGGTGACAGTTGTACTTTTACAAATGACGAATGTATTTCAGCTCAACAAAGCCACAAAGAGAATGGATTTATATTGAGATCCCAGGAAGAAATAAATGAAGGTATATCTGGTTTACAGAATGATGTAAAGGACCAATATCAAAAAGAAGTTAGAGATCAAATTGTTGAAAGCGCGGAAGCAGATGGCTGTAATGGGTTGGGGCCAGGATCAGAAAGGAGAATTATTGTTCCTTCGGGTGATAATGGGTTGGGGCCAGGATCAGAAAGGAGAATTACTGTTCCTCCGGGTGATAACTCAGATATGAAGGATGAAAATGTTTGCTCTGTAAAAACTCAGGGTTCTACTGATTCCTTTATAGTAAAACTACCTGAGACTGCATCACCAGCTAGAGTTTTGAACGGGGCTTCAAATGGACAAACATCTGCTGATGTCAGCAAGGGGGAAAAGGTTAATGAAGACTCGATCTTGGAAGAGGCACTGATGATAGAGGTTATTATTTTCTGTTTATAGCCATATTTGTGCCTTCATTGCATTCTGCTTCAATGTAGTTCTGCTTTTGACTATATTACTTGGCCATAAAAGGCTAACAAAATATTTAAACAGGCTAAGCATAAGAGGATTGCTGAGTTATCTATAGCAACCTTACCAACCGAGAATCGCCGAAAATCTCATTGGGATTTTGTTCTTGAGGAGATGTCATGGTTGGCCAATGATTTTGCTCAGGTATCATATGGATTTTTTCGTTACTTGCATCATTGGTTAAACATATTATCATTCATAATATTCTAGAATATTTTTAGGAATTTTTTTTCCCTTTTGTGGCACGTTTTTTTGACGCCTTTTTCAGAAAATTCTTTTCCTTTTTGATGCATGGATATAGTGGCGAGCCTTTTGCCATACCTACTAGTTTGCCTTTTGTCATTTTGAGCTGTTGAATCCATCTGTATTTACTCTGATTTTTCTTGATATAGGAGCGCATTTGGAAGATTACTGCTGCTGCACAAATATGTCACCGAGTTGCTTCTACATGTCGGTTAAGATTCGTAGCCCACATCTTAGCGAGATCTGTTATGGAATTTTGGCATTCTGTAGAGGTACCCTGCATTTTCTTTCCTTTTCTTTAAGGGTTTTGGGGAAGTGATTGCTTTGATGGAAGTAGTATTTGGAGATGAGTTTACTGTAGATTTGGATTTATCCGAGTACCATGTTGTCAGTAATATATCTATTTGAGCATTTAGCTTTTTTAAATTTTTATCATAATATCGGTTGTTCATTCATTGTTGATGCATGTTTACCTCAACTAATTAAATTGTGGCTATGCTCCCTGCTTTTATCTTTTTTTGTTTGTTTGTTCCCACCAATAGTTAAGCATGTTGTTGTCTTCCTGTTTAGCATTCTAGTTATTATTAAGTTATATTCGCTTTTCTGTAGGCAGTAACCAGAATTTGATTTTAGGAATAGGTTTTGTTGTTGTGCAGAGTCTACTCCAGTAGTCAGAAAAGGTGGACAATGTAATCATGGTCCTGATGTATTAATCTGTAACTTTGAGTGCAGTTTGTTTGAGAGTGTGACCTTTTTTTTTTATAATTTTTTCAACTTCATTTTCGTAAAAGAAAGATGGCCCAAGAAATAGGGGTAACAATTTTGCTTACTATGATCATTAGAAGTCAGGTTCACATGGCTCATATTTCTGCAACATGTTCAAATCTCACTAGAATAAATTTGGTGTTCCAGGAACTCATGTTAGAATTGCATAACATAATATACCTGGACTGGAATGCTGAATTATTTATTAATATTTCTCTGTGGAAGGAGGTTGGCTGATGCACAATTGCATGTAACTATGTGGGCTTTTTGCTTGTTTTGGATATCCATATATGATTCCTAATTTATATGGAGGAAAATATATTTTTGTACCTCATCTGCACTTCATAAATGAACTGGCATATAGATGGATCATTACCCTGAATCCCTGATGACACGCCATGTAAGGAAGTTCCTCTATGTCATATGTTAATGTATATAGAAAAAGAAAGATTAGGAAGAACGTGTAAAACATACAATTGTAACAATAGTATGGGTGTCGTGCTGTATTGGCAATTGCAGCAAAGCTGACCCGCAGACCTTGGAAGACATTTTTTTTCTTTGACATGATGGTTTTGACATTGAAGCTATCTGCAGTTGTTTCTGGATAGATGTATGTGAAAATGCTTTTGTATATTGACATGTCTCCAGCATCAGTTACTTCTCTTCTGATGGTAGAGTATCTTTTTCTTGCCTTCCACCATGAATGTGTGGGAAGAAATGGGAGAATATTGGTGTTCTTTGACTAGTTATTTTGCTATGCATCTGGTGGCTTTTCAGGAGGGAAGGAAAATGCAGGAACTGCAATGTTCTAGAAAAGATTCACTTGCCCTTCGGGAATATGCAGTGAGATTTGTGAAACATAATAGTTCTGATGTTCTTCATAGTCAAGCTGAAGCTCCTGTGACTCCAGATAGGGTTTCGGATTTAGGAACTACCAACATTTCATGGGAGGATCATTTAACAGAAGTATGTAATGAAATTAATTTTGCTATCATATTATCTATATTGTGTTTCGTATTGGTTTTGAAATTTACCTTCCGATAAACTTACATGTATGTCCATTTGTATATATTGGTCTATCTAACCATAATGATTGGTTTCATGTTGTAACTCTGTTGCTTCTAGGGTCTTGTGCAATGACTTGCCTTGGATGTGGTTACTTTTAAATGATTATGGCATATCTGTCCATATTGTGGTTGAAATTGATTTTTTAACCTGTCGAAATTGATTTTTTAACTAGTCGTTATGTATTTAGGTTCTGGCTTTGTTTCCACATTTGAAAATCTCTGGCTTTATTCTTTTCACTACAGGAGAATCTATTCCACACAGTTCTTCCTGGTTCCGCAGAAATCTACAGAAGATCCATTGAATCTCATGAAGTAAAATATGAGGTAAACCTTGTCTTCATAGTTTGATAATTATTAGTTATATTGCTGTCAATATTTAGACCACACTTGAATGATTTCTTCTATTTTTCTTCTTTGGGAGTTGACATTAGTGGTAAACTGCTTCCCTTGTCATCTTTGATTGTAGTGAGCTGTTTTTATTAACATCTTTTAATATTGTTATGTTGCCAGTGAATTAGATTTTTACTGTACCCTGATATATTATAATCTTCATTGAGCAATAATTAATTTATTATGGAACCATCTAAGGATGGTGTTCATTAATTTAATTCACAAATTGAACCAAGCTTATTGTGTTGCACTCCGCAGAAAATTGGCAGTAGCATGCGAGAGGAAATGGAGACATCAGCATGTGATGCTGTAGCAGGTATTTATGAGGATGTCACAAATTTCCTGCTTGCCTTTTAATGGATCAGAATTTTCACAAGGTTGTTTCCAAATGCAGACTTTGGATATCAGGATAATGCATACGAAGAGGATGAAGGAGAAACAAGCACATATGATATATCAGGAGCCTTTGAAGGTAGCAAATCATCAAGATTTTCTCAGAAGAAATGGAGAAACTCGACAAAGGCACGCAATGCAAGAACATTTGAAGTTGTTGCTGATTCACCATTTATGCAGTGCATGGAAAATAGAGCTGGGAATCAACAACCTGTGCTAATGGGAAAACGTCCTGCTGGCAATCTTAATGTGTCCTTTCAAATAAAACGTGTGCGGACTTCTAACAGGCAGAGGGTTTTAAGTCCCTTTGGTGCTGGAACATCTGGATGTGTTCAGATAACAACTAAGACAGATGCATCAAGCGGTGATACTAACTCATTCCAGGATGATCAGAGTACTCTGCATGGTGGACCTCATTTGCCAAATAACTTGGAAGTTGAGTCATTGGTTGACTTTGAAAAGCAATTACCTTTTGACTCTGCAGAAATATCAACTAAAAATAAAAAGAAGAAGAAAGCAAAGCACTTGGTAACATATCTTCTTTTGGAAATGTGAAAATTGGGACATACTTCCTTGTTAGACAGGTGTTTTGACTTCTCTATTGATTCTTACACTGGTTATATTATACATGTCCAGGGATCTGGATACGAGCATGGATGGCAGGCAGGCTCAAATTTTCATAATGAACAGGTGGTTTTCTTTCTTGGTGAATTTCAGAGCTTGTTAAAGTAATAGTTTTACACCACAGTTAAGAGAAATGCTTGCAACATATTCCGGACTATAGTTTGAATTTTTATTCTGCACATGTAACAAAAACAGTAGATAAAGTAATTCTGCTTGGCTAGTTAAACTTGACAAATGATGGATCCTTCTTGAAGAAGTCATCAGCCTATATATTTTGCGCAATTTATACCTTTTTTAATAGTTTTGTTTTTAACTGTTTCAGAGGGACCATTCCAGGAAGAGATCAGAGAATCACCAACTTGAATCGAATGGTAGCAGTGGTAAAGCTTGTTTCATTCTTGTATCAGGTTCAGACTTCATCTTCGTTCTGCTTGTGCTTTATATTGCTGTCTTTTTGGCAGGTTTGTTTGGACAACACATTGCAAAAAAACAGAAGATGATGCGGCAATCACTTGATAATTCTTTTGACAGTGGTGTTCCAATTGGTGGGTCTGCTCCTTCTCCAGTGGCTTCCCAAATCAGTAACCAAAATAAGCTAATGAAAATGTTTAGTGGTCGGGATCAGGGGAGGAAAAACAAAGGTTTGAAGGTACTATATATCCCCTGCTCTACCTCCTGCTTCAAGTTCGCTACTTCTAATTGATACAGCCATAAAGTGAACTTGAGCATTTAAATTTCATGCAGTTGCCTGCTGGCCAGCCAGGTTCTGGAAGTCCGTGGACTGTTTTTGAAGACCAGGTATTTTCATTGTTAGGTGAAGAACTGGTATTTTCAGATGGGCTGATGTGATACTCATTTGTACTGGTTTTTTCCTTACTGATAGTGCTTGTGGACATTTTATCACAGAATAACAGTGTCACTAACTTGTCTTTAGGCACTTGTTGTTCTTGTACATGATTTGGGTCCTAACTGGGAGCTTGTAAGTGATGCTATAAACAGTACTTTGCAGTTTAAGGTATGGGGATCTGTAGTTTCTCTTTTATTATTTGTCTTGATAGAAGCCTTTTCACATGTTGAATCTGACTGGACCAAGCTTGTATTTGATATTTTTTAATTTGCACTTGGTTTGTCCTTTCAATATTCTCCCTTTCCTCTCCTGTGACTGCGAATGATTTTTTACTTTAAATAAATACAGTGCATATTCCGCAATCCTAAAGAATGCAAGGAGCGCCATATGATGTTAATGGACAAGACTGGCGATGGGGCTGACAGTGCTGAAGATTCAGGGTCTTCTCAACCTTATAATTCTACACTTCCTGGCATTCCCAAAGTAGAATCAATCTCTTCTCCCTCTGAATTTTGTGTGTAATTTTAACAAATGTGTGCTTCTTACACTTTGAAGATTGTTTGTTGATTGTTTACGGCGCACATTACCTGCTTATCATTTGGGTCACCAGCTTCTCTTGACCATTTTATCTCATTTCATTCAGGGTAGTGCCAGGCAATTGTTTCAGCACTTGCAGGGACCAATGGAAGAGGATACCCTCAGATGTCATTTTGAAAAGATCATCATGATTGGACAGAAACTCCATTGTCGGAGGAAGCAGGTATATACTATTTTAGACAGGCTTTGAACAGAATTTGTTTCTACTCTGAAGCCTTTTTGTTCCCTGAATTGATACATTACATTTTAGAAGACCTTGTTTCTTGCATTTTGTTTCTCTTTTTATGTTTAAGAGAGTCTTAGATGGATTGCAGCAGCTGCTTGGTTTTTTGTTTGTAGATGAATTTCATATGCAAGTTTTCTCCATGTTTTATCTCATGAATAGTTTCTAGTTTGGAGTGCTTGTTCTCTGTTCCTCTTTTATTCCTTGTTTTATCAGTGTCCAGTATAATTGCTTTATGAACCTGGGAGCTTTTAAGTTTTGATTTTCTGTAACTAGTGGAGGGTGTGGTAGTGACTTTTGTTAGGTTTTAATGCATGTTTGCATTCACATTCCTTTTTTTGATAGATTGTATATTTGTGGGAGGATGTAAAATAAATTATGAGGGTGGTTCTTTTTCTTAGTAAGTGACCCAAAAGAAAGCAGAGGTCTATTTCGCTGCCTGTTTGGATATTCTTGTGATGTTTGGAAACCAGAGGACAGAAAAATGCGACTTTATATGCATCAAAAACTTGATATACTGTTGTCTATGATATATCTAAAGATTAGAGTAAATGGACGATGTTAATTGAAATGTTTTCCTTGTATTTCATAGTTGCTTTTACAAAAACAAGATTAAACCATAAATTACTTCAACTAATTAATTTTTCAACTAATTAATTGTCCTTAAAATATATAAACCCTTGTAAGAATGATTTGGCAGCAGATGTTAATATAAAACTGTGCTTGTAAAACTATTGCGTACCTTTTATTTTTTTCGTAAACAGGTACATCCAGTTTATCATCGAAGCTACTGTAATCTCTGAGGCGTTTTTTTTTTAATATATATTTACTCTTCTTGAATGAGAATGTCTGGAATATATGGAATACATGATTGTTTGTGTCAATTTCTATTTCCTTTACTCTGTTTGAACTTGTCACCATGACATATTGTTTGACTTGGTTCTTTTTTTTTTTATGACTTTTCTTGATTGTCAAATGAAAGAATGATGTCCAGGATCCAAAGCAACTTCAGCCACCTCATGGTTCTCATATGTTTGCACTTTCTCCTAATTATCTAAGTGGAGGACCTGTTCTGACGTAAGATTTTTAATTTAATTTCTGAAATTTGTTTATGATTTTTCACCATATATTGGCCTTGATATTTACTACTTGCATTCCTCCATTTTTCTTTTGTTTGCAACTCCACTTTTCTTGCGGTGAAGACCTCTGGATCTTTGCGATGCAACCACACCTTGCTCTGATATTCTACCACTTGGGTATCAAGGCCCACACACTGGTGGGTTAGCTATTTCAAATCAAGGTACTATGGCCTCATTGCTTAATGCTTCTGCTGCAAATTCATCGGTGCCAGGGTCCTCCAATGTGATTATAGGCAATAACTTTCCATCCTCGCCAGGTCCAATCAATGGTTCTGTTAGGTACCATGCTGTTTCTTACTGAAGTTTTCCACTTTGTTGTGGTTTGTTAGTGCATCCTGTGTAATTGGATATTCAATGATAGGGATGCAAGATATGCTGTTTCTAGGTCAGCATCTTTGTCAACTGAGGAACAGCAGAGAATGCAACAGTATAACCCAATGTTGTCTGGTAGAAGTCTTCCACAACCAAATTTGTCATCTCCTGGGGCTCTTCCAGGAAATGATCGTGGAGTTCGCATGCTACCTAGTGGCAATGCTGTGGGTGTTACTGCTGGTATTAATCGAAGCTTGTCAATTGCGAGGCCTGGATTTCAAGGAATTGCATCATCTATGATGAACTCTGGTAGTATGATTTCCTCGGGTATGGTGGCAATGCCCGGTTCTGTTAACGTGAACCCTGGAGTAGGCTCTGGTCCAGGGAACTCAACAAGACCTCGCGATGCTTCACATGTGATCCGGGTGAGTCATCTATACATTTTTCTGTTCTTGGTTGCTGATCTCTTGCCTTATAGTTATACTTAGAGAAGTTATTATTGGGCAAAGGGATTCTGCTCTTGAAATGATTACATTACTCTCAGCACCTTGTTGAGTGGTGTTTCTTTTAGCATTTCGTTGTTATTTAGTTTTCTTGTGCCCTGTTCCATTTCATTTAGGTTTAATTATTGAATGGTGTTTTGAAATGTTTGTTCAATGACACTTTTAAGACCTTTGGGAACTGTATTTGTTTACAATAGTTCCAAGTGCCTGGTTTAAAGGAAAAGTATTTCAGGATAATTGTTTAATGGCCTCCCAAAGTCTAGATTTCTGATGTTTGTGTGAATTTTTGGTCGAATGGTTTGTTGACGTGAGTTTTACTTGCACCAGGTGGCATCATGCAGGCAATTTGCTTTAGAATGCTTTTCCAACGTGTAACTTTTGCATATTGAAATTTTGCGAGTCTGATGACACATGGTTATTTGCTTTTATAGCCTAGCCAAAGTCAGGAGCCTCAGCGGCAAATGATGGGGCCTGAGCTTGTGTCACAGGGAAACAACCAGGGAATTGCATCCTTTGGCGCATTAAGTCCGTCTTTCCCAAACCAGACTGCCTCTCCACCAGTTTCATCATATGCACTCCATCATCAGCAGTCACACGGGATGTCTCCCCAGCAGCCACATGTTATGAGTCCTCATCATCCCCATCTTCAAGGAATCAATCATGCTGGCAATCCGCAACATCAAGCATACGCTATCCGATTGGCAAAAGAAAGACAGCTGCAGCAGCGTTTGCTGCAGCAGCAGCAACAACAACAATTTGCGTCATCCAACTCTATGATGCCTCATGTACAGCCACAGACCCAACTTCCCATTTCGTCTTCGCCACAGAATAATTCCCAAATTCAATTGCAAACAACTTCTCCGCCTGTGTCACTTTCTTCTTTGACATCTGTCTCTTCTATGCCTTCTTTGCCACAATACCAGCAGAAACATCAACTGCTACCTCATGGGCTTGCACGAAATTCTCAAGCTGCGGCTACTGGTCTTACCAATCAAATAGGCAAGCAAAGGCAACGACCGCCACAGCAGCAGCAACAGTTTCAGCAAGCTGGCAGGCACCATCCTCAGCAGCGACAACAAGCACAGTCTCAACACCAGGGCAAAGGTATGAAAGGAGTAGCAAGAGGGAACTTGATGATGCATCAAAACATCCCAGTTGATCCATCACTATTAAATGGCCTTTCAAGTAATCCTGCAACTCAATCTGTCGAGAAAGGGGAACAGGCAATTCATTTATTGCAAAGTCAGGGATTGTACTCTGGGTCAGTGATGAACCCTGTTCAATCAGGGAAGCCATCAATGAATCATTCCTCAAACCAGTCCCAGCCTCAGCAAAAGTTGTATCCCGGCCAAACATCACCTTTGACAAAGCATCGGCAGCAGTCACCTAGTCATTCTGATACAGTTAGTCAAGCTCATGTTGCCCAAGTTGCTTCTGGTCCCTTGTCCACAGTTCATCAGTCAGTTCCACCTCTTGGTGTGGCTTCTTCCACTCATCAGCTGCCACACGTACAGCCAAATCAGAAGTTGGTGAATCAAAATCAACAATCTGTTCAGAGAGTGTTGCAACATAATCGCCACATCAATTCTGACCCATCAACTAAGCTGCAGGGAAGGGATTCTCAAACCGACCAAAACTCTGCACCCAGTTCATCCCATATGGGTGTTACAGCAACAATGCTGCAGACATCCAATGATGAAACTAATGTAACTCAGGTCCTCCCTCCTGCCAGAGCTCTGCAGTGGAGAGCTTCAGAATCTTTGTGTGATTCCAATACATCAAGTTCAGCAACAACTTTGAGTACCATTGGAACCCTACCAACAAATTCCGCTGGTAATGAGCCTTTATCTCAAGTAGGTCAACAAGGGTTAGGCCAGAGGCAGTCTTCTGGTAACTTGCCTCCTGTTGGGCAGGACATTAGTACACAATGGCAGCCAGAGTCATCACAACTGCAACAGCCTCTCTCACCTGTGTTACAGCAGCATCAACAGCAGCTGCCACCACAGCAGCATTCTCAACAACATACACAGCTTGGGGGAAATAGCAGTAGTTTGTTTGTTATGCCCACTGACTCCAGATTGGAATGAGGCTAACCTTAACAAGGTATCCCCATGGTGGGCTTGTCCCGTCCTGGTTGGGTCAGCATGCCCAGAAAAAAGTAGTGTACAGGTAACCCGGTTTTCATTTTCCTTTAGATATCTGCAGCTGCTAATTTACCTGCATCTACAGGGTCTAATGATCCATTAGCTAACCTTCCCACAAGATTTTTTTAAAAAATTTCAATTGAAAATAATTTGTCAAAGTTGAAATAAATTGGTCACTTGGGAGTTTTATAACCCCATTGGACGTGAATGTAATTTTGCATTTTCTCGGGCAGCAAAAAGCATTAAGAAGCTAATTATTATTATTATTTTTTGGGTACAGCTAAAGCTCAACATTCCATAGGGCATCGCAAAATTGACACAAGTGGAAGGTTATTATTTGGATTGTGTTACAGGTTGTCTGGCAGGGGCTAATTTTGGGTGTTTTGTACATTACCATTGTCCTAGAGCCTTAGGAACTTAGAAATACGGAGGTACGTGTACATGGATCTCACATCTCTCTTTTGTTGCTTATTATTTTTCTTTTTATTTGATCTTTTCCCCCCCTTTATTGGTTCCCCTGCTAAAAATTAGAGGGGCCTTATTTGTTTCTGCCCCCATAGGTCAGCCCTTGTATTATTGTCCTTTAGTAGTAGGGGATAGGTGTCATTGTTTATGGCCGAAGGCTGTGGGAAATTTTGTGAATACAGGTCCTTTTTCAATATTCTCTTCGAAGAGTCATGTACCAGTGCCCTATGAGCCTTTTCTCTTCTTGTAAATTGCTAGCTTGCAGTCAACAGATAAAAAAAAAAACTTTATATCAGGTTTACCTCTTAATTAGCTAATTTAAGCCAAGCATGATTAGCAGCGCGGCTTTTTTGAATCATTTTCTGCCAACATCTCAATGATGATTTTCTCCGGCCAGCAGTATCTCGTCGAAACTAAGATGTGCAAATTAATTGCCAACACGAGAAGGCTGTGTATTTACAATTTTGTCTAAGGTTGTGCACATATTCAAATGGTTAGGCAGATTTTGTTCGTCTCATTTGTAATTTCAGTTACCACAAGTGGGAACACTTTTGATCGAAAACAAAAAAGAGCGAGGAGAAAGAGTGGGGAGTAGGGAGACACCGAGCCAGAGAAAAAGCAGGAAGGAAAACCATGCAGCAGGGGCGGTGTTTAAACTTGCAAAATTGGACGATGCTCTGAATCTGAGAACTAGCTGAACTCCCGATGCTAGTCTATGTGTATTATATTCTACTTGTTAACTACTAGATAAGAAAGAACTTTGTCGAATCCAAAGCGCGTTTACTCGTGTAGCAAAAGCTTAACCAATAGCAATAGCAATTGTTTAATTTTTCAAATGATGGTTTTTCTCATTCCCAACCTAATTGTATCTAGTAACTCATATGGTAATAATCACTTTCGTCGAGAAGTCATGGGTTCTAACATGAATCACATCAAAGCATGTTAGTATTACATTAAAAATCTTCACCCGAAAAATATTTAATAGACATCAGCAGTTGATTCAGAAATGCTTGGAAAGAGAAGACAACAAGAAATAAGAAAAATGAAAGAGATTTGACATCATTTCCTAAGACACTACCATCAAAAGACATACATTCTTTTAACTCAGAATTCTAACGCACCCTCATAAGACCAACATTTATAGTTGTTGCAAACTACAACATGCTACCAAGGGATGCACATACAAGAATACTGCACCTTCATGCATTTCAAGTGGTTTGACAGGCAGACATGGATTTCTGGAGACTCGGGTATGAGACGGCTAGGGATGGTCAATCAAATGCTGAGGGGACCTTTTAGTGCAGAAATGAAAATTTTAGTAGCAACACATTAAACCAATGTACATGTGATATAACAGTGAAACAATGAGTTTTAGGCACCAGGAAGCAGAAAACACGGGACAATAGTTTAAGCCTGGGCGCGGCACAGCATTTAATCTCCACAATGAGGTACAAGGAGGAGCAGTAACTATGCACAACCTAATGATCACTTGAGAAACAATTGAAAAATAAGCCATAGCTAAGCGGGAAAATATTTCAAATAAAGAGGTATCCACTAAATTGAATATCAAAATTCAATTATATGCCAAAAAAAAGCTCATGTAGTAACAAATGAATTGAGAAATATATGCTTTTACAGTACAACGTACAAAGAAGGCCGTTCTTCCCAAATCTAGAATTTTCACTTCTGTGATGTAATGAATTCCAGACTAAATTGCCTTTCAATCTAAAACAAGAATCCAAGTTTCCTTACAGTTATCGGCCCGTAACCAAGTGCATCCGCAAGTGAACTATAGAGCAGATCAATATCTATATTAGATATTAACACTTGCAAAGCTTAAAATTGTTTCATTTAGCATTCTTGAACCAACCACAGCATGATTCAGAACAGTTACCTAAACTCTGGTCTGTACACAAACTGATAAAAACAAGATCCTAATACACATTACTGTAATAAAAATAGGGAAAAGACAGTAATAATTATTGTCACAGGGAAAAGAACTACATTAGAAAAGGGAAAAAAAAAAATGTAGTCACAGGCACAGCAAGAACCTTCAAATTTCTTGAGCCATCTTCATTTTCTTATGAGCCCCAAAAGCCCTACCAATAGTATCCACAACCTTCCTCTGCGCTTCAATAATCATGTCCATTCTCTTCTTTTCCATCTCCATCCGGTACCTCTCAGTCTCCCTCATCATCTCAATCTTGTTATTCTCCATTCTCAAAAACCTCTCAGCAAAATTCCTTATTTCTGCGGCCAACTCCCTCCCTACAACCCCCTCTTTATCCTCCTCTTCTTCCAACTCTTCCTCCACCTCATCCTCCTCATCCTCTTCCTCATCATCACTTTCCTCATTCTGAAAATACCCTTTTCTCTTCTGGTTCATCGGAGTTCTCAATCCTCTCAACACTCTCCCACTCTCACCAACACGAAAATCAAAACTCCTGTTCATCATCCCCATTCTATTCACATTCCTATTGCTATTATTGCCGCCCATCACACCAACATCGCCTCGAACAATGTTATTTATACTCTTCAACTTATTTTTCTTAAGCTCAGCACCGCCAAAACTAACGTCCCCCTCGTCACTTTCGCTCTCATTATAATTGCCACCACCAACACCAGTAGAACCAACGGAATTGGCATTCTTCTGGTACTTAACTGCGGCGGAGGCGGAGGCAGCGATGGGGTGGGCGGAAATTGGCAAAGGCCCACGTTCCATGCGGTCCATGAGCTCAAAATATTGCCAGGAATTGGGATAAGGCTTGAGCCGTTCAGCCCGGTACCTCTTTCGGAGCTTTTCGATCTTGTGGCGACATTGGGTGGCTGATTTGGAGGGCACATCGTAGCCGCAGCGGGCGGCAACGGTGACGGAAACTTCCTCCCATTGGCTGGCCTTGAGCTGGCCTTTTTTGAGGGAGTACCACTTGTCTTGGTAGGCTTGGATGAGGCAGATGGTTTCTTGGTGGGTCCAAGGGAGAGGTGGGGTTTTCTTGGGCGGAGATGATGATGTTGTTGCTGCGGTGGTTGGGCCTGTGGTGTTGGAATTAGCGTTAGGGGTGGGGATGGAGATGGAGATGGGTATTAAATCAAGCTTGGGTTTGACGTCTGGGGAAGGAGGATTTGAGGTGGTGGGTGAGGGTGAGGGTGAGGGTTGAGGCTGGGGTTGAGCGGGTGGGGGAAGAAGTGGCGGTGAGGAAGGAGGGGAAGAGGATGATGGGTTGTCCATGGATTTCTGTTCTTGTTTTCTGGGGGGTGGTGGTTTCTGGGGCTGGGCGGGGTCGTGGGGAATAAAGTCAAGGGTAAAGTTAGGTGGTGGATTGGTGTCGGTGGGGACGGCGGAGGTGGGTTAGTAGATTGGTGCAGTGGTAGGGCTGTCAACGGGTCGGGTCCGGGCCGGAATTAGTTGTTCCGGACCCGGACCCGATAGAAGGAAATTGTTCCGGACCCATATACCCGACGGGTCTCACTAGTTGGGTCCGGACCCGGAACCGATCGGGTCCGAGTCCGGGTAGACCCGTTCCGATAAGCCCCAAAAAAAAAAAAAATTCCCACCTCATTAGCCCAAAGTCCATCATCAAATTGGTCATCTTTTTTCTATTTCAAGTCCAAGTTTCTTTTTCTTTTAAAGCCCATTTGTTTTTAAACATTAAAACTCAAATTTAAAAATCATTGTTTTATTTATTTTAAAGCCCACTTATATATACATCATATTTGTCCAAAGGTCCATGATCAAATTTGTCCTCTTTTTTCCTTTTAAGCCCAAGTTTCTTTCTTTTTTGAAGCCCACTTGTTTTTTTAAATATTAAAGCCCAAATATAAAAATCACTCCCTTATTTATTTTAAAGCCTATTTTATAACACACACACACACACACACACATATATACATACATACATACATACATACATATATATCGGGTCCGGGTCGGGTCGGAATTGAATATTCCGTACCCGACCCGTTTTTTATTAGAAAAAACGGGTCCGGATCCGGGTCTGGGTAAACGGAATTTTACCCCTACCCGGACCCGGAAAAATGTAACGGGTTCGGGTCGGGTTCGGGTCTGGACCCGACCCATTGACAGCCCTAAGTGGTGGGCATGCAAATTAGTGGACCCGACCCGAGGTCTATTCTGGGTCGGGCAACCCAAACTCGCATTAGTTCTTGTCAAAACGCATTCTCTGAGGGTCTCTCTCTCATATTTCGACTTGAAAAGGAGTTGGCGGGTGTTCTGTCTAATGGATATTTAGCAGCAGCTTGTATCATATCCACTCTAAGGGATCTTTATTACAAGAAATAAATCTCGGATGCACTCTTGTCTGGCCTATACTTTTCTTCTTAGCGGGAGGGGACAAAATTCGGATGTCATTTGTTATTAATTAGCTCATCCGAGTGAAGGAAAAATTGAATAATTTTAATTCAACTATCCTTTTTTTTTATTCTTTATATCAAACTTAGCAGAATCCTAGTCATATAGGAGTTATTCCTGAAAGAAATGAGTAGCATATCTGAAAAGGCTGGCATAGCATGGTTCTCCTGTAGGAAGGAAATAACATTTTACTTCCATTATCTACACAATTGTTCCGCCCGAATTTCACATCATATTCCGGAATACATAAAAACTCACCCGACAGTTGCATATTGGATTTCTAGTTTTTTTACTATTCACCTCCAGCAATGCAAGTGTGTGTATTGACTTAAAATTATTTAAGGACTGTACCGTGCTATATACAAAGATTATAGGAATCCTGAGCTGTCACATTTGACTCAGACCTCCAAGAAAAATGAGGCAAGAGTTCAGTATCAGGTGGCAAGTTTCCTTCAATTATTTATCAATCAACCTGAAGAAAGAATAAAGAAATGATACATCAGAAATGATACAAAAAAAACCACAAACAAACACACGGCCCTTGTAACTTTAGGTGGAGAAATGGATACGATTTTGCAAAATACGAACATAGAAAAGAGAAGTTAGCTTAATAGCGTCATCCACTGAATTTCTGGACTACAAAGGATACCATTCAGTATCACTGCAGCAGAAACATTGTGAATCTCAACAATTACAGTACTTCTTCAATTTTTAGCTCAAAGTTTTTCCTAAATCAGCGGTTGGAAGGTTCCACAAGAAAAAGACTTGCTGCTACGCAGCCAACAAGTGCTTGTTGCCTGTTATGAGCAAACAGGTCATTATCAACATGGAGCAGAAACAGGTAAGAGAAGCAAAACCAATAAAGGTAAGTGTTAAGGTGAATGCCTAAGAATGTGAAAGTTGCTTTTAAACTAACTGATTCCTGCAAAACTTCCAATAGTATGATAATTTTGGATGTTTTCTTGATTGTAGCGGGAATCAAAATTTACCCTTACACTGGTGTCTCTCAAGGATTCTGGTGACTCAGCAAGCTTCACTTGCTTTGATGTTGTTGCCAGCAATGCCTACAATGTTAATTCCCCTGGTCAATAATTAGTTCTAAAACAAGAATTATAACTCTCCAAGTTCATAAATTTTGTATAACTTCTTTACAGCACTGTAAGAATAGTCTATAGTCCTACTTCTTTGTCTATTCCAAGTTGTACTCTACGGACCTTATGCCATTCATCAAATCAAGTAGTACATCATCTTTCTCCGGAGGAATTTCGGTAGCTTTATTCAACAGTTCAGTCACCACAGATACCAGATGCTGCAACCTCTGCCAGCATGGATCGAGGTCATCATTTTTCACCAGCAAAATCTGCTCTCCTTGAGACCTTGGCTTTCCCAGCTCTGTCTGTGCTGGTTCTCTGCATTATTTTTCTTGAATAATCTACTCAGTGCAGGAACCACAGATATATGCATGCAAGTAAATTGAACATGACATTCATCACTACATGTTCCTATCTTCCTTTTTTTTTTTTTTTTTTCCTTTCGTAATAAACATGAAGTAATTGTAAACAAGGCCTGATCCACGAATATCAGCCATTGATGTTTAAACAAATACATGGCGTCGAAGATGGACCGAAATGTAGTGGATCTGTTTGGATACCATTATTTCAGAATTATTTGGAATAATTTTTCTAGAAGTGTTTTGATAGGGTGAAAATTATTTGGGAATCTTTTCAACAAAAGTCAATAATTTTCCCCTTCATTTTTTGAATTTTAAATGAAGTTTTCCCTCTCAACAAAATTCTCACTTTATCAGACGCTAGCAGCGTTCGGTGCTAGTGTTCGGTACTCCATTACGACTCCATTACTATTGTAAATGAAGTTCAAAATGTTTGTCGCAATTTTTCCTGTTTTCTGAACAAAATTTGTTAAAAAAATTGCTACATTTTGTAAATAATTGTATAAAAAATAGAATAAGTTATTAAGAAGTTTTAAACATTTCAAATAAGTTTTGCAAAAAATTTTCAAAATTCAAACACTTCCCTCCATTTTAACAAAAGTCAACAAAATTTTACCAACTTTTTCCACATTTAAAAAAAAATTAACAAAAAACACTTTTGAAAAAAAAAATCAAATAATTCTCAAATAATTATACCCAAACGGAGGCAGTAATTCTCAAGTAGAAGTTGCTTTTCTCAGTGAATACCAACAACAGAATCCAACACATTGGTTTCTGTGTTTACCAATACACACTCATATGCAGGGATATCATAGAACATAAAACACTGTTAAGCAGTAGAAAAGATCAACTTCGTTAGAGGGTGGTTCTGATTGTATGATGTGAGAAGACGATCCAAAATTTGATCCTGACTTGGAAGAACCTGTTCACTGTTTAGGATCTGCACAAAGAAGCATAGTTTTACTTTAAACATGACATGCAGCCAGTCAAGATTGGCATTATACTATATGGATGTATAAGCTGTATAAGCTCTTACCTTGCTGAGAATTGGCTTGATTTCAGCACTATCGCAGTCTCAGAAGCAAGTAATTTTCCTTAGGTACATAGCTTCATTTGTGGGTAAAGCATGTGCCAGCTGCAGGTAAAAGTTATGTTAGAATAAAAAACAGTGCTAGACAAAGCATATTTTACAATCAGGGTACAAAAAAACACCAAACAACCTTCATTAGCTCTGGATTGTTCTAGGGTCCCCTGTCAGATATAAGACACCCACCTTCATTTGCACATGAGCAGGTTCCCCCAAGAAAAATCTGGCAATTGACTGTTCAAAAGAAACAAGTATGAAAATTGTCAATGTGCTTCTAACTGGGAGATACTAATTCATCTATTAAAGAAATTAACCGGGTATCTATAACTTCCAATACCCTATTCTGGAATTTGTTACCTAAAACCTGCGTCATCAGTAAAAATTCAATCAACGAACAATTCTGAAGTCTCCAAAATCTTGAAGTACCTACTAGAAGCACTATGCATGTATTTTTGCAGTTGTGCTTGGGTCAAGAAAACTTTTTGCCGTGTTTTACAGCAGTTTAAATCCACTACCAGCATTAACAATGAACATCTGGTATAACATCTGTACAAGATAAGTAACACTAAAAAATGGTCCGTAATTAACAAGAGGGAGAAAAACAACTTTTTTTTTCATTGGTTTTAAGGAGGAAAAAAAAAGTCTGTTATTCAGAAATCTGTTACAAAACTTTGGGCACACCTCGGGATAGTTGTCAGCATCTATTTTCTGCAGGCACATAACCAAATCATGAGCAATCTTGCCAAAAATCATCCAGTTCTACAAGATTTGGATACAAAAAAAAAATTCATTTTTGTATATAAAATAAAAAATCCTCAACAAACTATGAAGTACAGTGACAGACCATGCATTACAAAATGATAGGCTAAGGACAAACCAGCCCTTGCACATCCAGTATTGTTGTTGTAGGGTAAATATGTCTCCTGGCTGCAATTGAACATGCTGGAAATTTCCTGGCAAAGATTCTTTCGTGTCCTTGGATGTGAGATTTTAAGAATCTGTCTATCGTGGTGACATCTATGGGCTTACTGGGCACAACTTTCCCAAGTCTTTCAATATAGACAGGTTGTCCTTGTTTATCCACACCATGGTAACCATGAGGATAATGGTGCTGCTTCTTCATGTTCATTATATACAAAATGACACATGTATCATTTAGTTAAAGAATCAGTGAGAAATGGCAAAAAGTGTTATGCATGTAACTACACAAGCTACATTCAGAAATCAACAAGCCACCGTTTCTCTTCAGTCCCCCACTTCCATACTACATATAAAACCAAAGAAAGAGATTAGAGATGATCGAAGGACTCGAGTAGTTAGGTTAATATACATGACAATGCTTGTGATGAATTGAGTCAAATGACCATGTAGGAACAAACATAGCACAACATGCACGTGCTCTTCAGAATTTTATCCGACAGCTATACAGCAGCCCCCCCCCCCCCCGGGTGGGTGCACATGTGGCGGGTGGGAGCCCCCACAAAAATGCACAACCGAAAAGGAGCAAACAATTTGAGATAAATCATCTTCAGAAGTTCAACTACTATTACAAAACCAGAAACGTGAGAAACCTAGATGGCTTGGCACTTGGACAGGCAAGAATATTTGGAATCTTTGACAGTCCAAGGAAGATCTCAGACTTACAGCAATTTTGAGACAATACATAGGATAAATTTTGACTTATTTCCATTCAGATAGTAAAATGCCTGCCTTAATTAGCTCATGTAATCCTGATTGCATGCTATTCTGTTTCTAGGGAAAGAAAGGAACACACCAATACACGAAAAAGTGAATTTTACCTGAATAATAGAATCCACATACGGACTGTCTTATCGAGGTCAAACCTTCCTTTCCCTTGAGAATCTGAAACAATATATTAAGTTAAATCAGAAAACTAAAAGCACATGATGACCAGAAGAGAGACACATAAAACCCAAGTCCTTAAGATACTAAAGCTTTTTAATTCTATCAAACTAGCTATAATACTAAGAACTTATTTTTATGGAGAACAGTATCGTGTACCTCAACATGATACGGTAATCATCATGACGAGGGGGAAGCAGATACTTATCGATCAAGGTTTCTTTAAATACATAAACCACCTCCTCTTCCTTTTCTCATCTTGAAAATCCTGAGTTGAAATTGAAGCAAATTGATAATGAGCTACCCGCTTACCATGTTTCTTGAAATTGTGCGTGAATTTTTTTGCCTTCCTTGTCAAAGATCTGATCCTAGTTCTTCTCTTCTCATCCTCCTCTGAGTTTTCGAAATCAGTTTATTTCCATCTATTATCACCCCGAGCTAAAGCTAATTCTTAAAAAAAAAAAAAAAAAAAAAACAAACAAACAAACAAAGAAAGAGTCAATTGGAAGTTTCAAACCTCAAAATTTTATCCGAATTAATCCAAGATCGATCAAATTTATTCAAGATTCACAATAAAATACCTGGCATTGTTCTCCGAATCCAAAATTGAATTCGGAAAATTCACTTACATACCTGGCATCCGCAAATTCGGTAGAACTTGTAAGATTTACCCACTCGAAACAGATCATAACAATTTTTATTTTTTTTTTCGGATAGATCTTCAAGATTGTCAGTGCTATCTGATCGCCAATAAAATCTGAACCAAAGTTACTCATCAAGATTCGATTGATATTGAAAAACGGTAAAAGATTAATTAGCAGAACGCAAAAATCAATTTAATCCTGCTTCATAACTACCTTCAAAATCAAAATCAGCTGCATTTACTTTACAGATTCACAGGAAAAATGCAAACGTGATCATTTTTCTCTCCCCAAAATTCTTGGTTCCATAATTCTGTGTGTATATACAACAAACGCAACACGCCGAGAATGGAGATTAGAAAGTGGGTAGGTTGGTTAGTTAACGGCTTTGCTTTTCAGTTTACTCCCTCGCAACGCAAGTGCACAACTCACCCAAACAATTTCTCTCTCTCTCTCTCTCTAGAAACACATATCTCGTGAAAATGTCGAATGCATGAACTTCTCTCTACAAATATATTGATATTATAGTAGTAGGTGGAATGCGAATGAATTTCACCCGCTTTCTCTCTCTAGAAACAATAAAGGAGAGAACAGAACAAACAGTAATAAAAGAAGAATGGGAACGGCTGGTGGCGGTGGTCGTCGGGGTAGTAATGAAGTGAAGGACGGCGTCGTTGTTGGAGCCACCTCAAGGAAAGCGATTAACGTACAACGCCCGCTTTTGGGCGGTAATAATGACCAGGACAGGCGAAGGTCGCGTCCCATCTTGGAGCGAACTTTTTATTTTTTATTTTTTATCACACCTATACTGTTATATTAGATTAGAAGAGAGAAATTTATTATATTAGATTAGAAGAGAGAAATTGTGTTGGTGGGAAAGTTGTAAAACTCTATTGTTTGTTTGATTTTTTTTTTTTTGGTGGTGGTTTGTTTGATATTTTGACCTTTCATTAGTAGCACTTCTATAGAATGTTGATTTGTTTTTGAACAATAGTATACGCTGTGATATTCAATATTACAGACATCGTTACCTTTAAATTAATACTAACTTAACTTAATTTTAGAAGAATTCTATATTATCCCAACTTACTAAAAAAGTACAATTCTAAATTAATACTAATTTAACTTAATTTGGAAAGAACCCCATATTATCCTAACTTATTAAAAAAATATAAAATAGTTCTCAACAAATTAAAAGATAACCGTAATTTTTCTTAACAAATAAAAAGCCAGAGTTGCTACTATTTTCTTAATCTAATTAAAACCCTGAATCCTAAAAATATAAACCCTACACCCTGAACCCTAAATCCTTAATATTAATCCCTAATTCAAAAGAAAAATATAAAATCTAATAATAAAAACGTTAGCAAAAGTTTTTTTCCCTTAAGGTTTATGCTACAATAAAAAAAATTAAAAATGAACATATAGATTCTTATGTAAGAAACCAGTAGTATGGGTTATAGGTTAGATAATGACGAGAGTTTGTGATTGATAATAATTCTTCTATGGTCAATATTTGTTTGTAACTAAAAATATAGTTACAGCCTTTGACAATGCTATTTTCCTTTATTTTTTAGTGGCAGTTACGCTTTTGCTCAGTCTCCCACCCAACCAGCCGGTAGCTTTCTCGTCTGTTCGAGTATTAATATTACCACTAGTCATATAGGGTAAATAAGTAGGGATTTTATTTCTCAACTCTATTAATTGAGTCCTCATGAATAAAAGTTTATTAATAAAAATGTTTATTAAGATTTTATCGGTAATTATCACAAATAAAAATAATTTAATAGGTGAAATTCAATAGGTAGATAAACCACCAAATGAATGTAATATCTGATGGATAGATAAACCACAAAATGAATGAGGTTGTGTAGAGAACAATTAATGAGACCGAAAGATGAAAACCCATAACCAACTGAAATTTTTTTTAAATGGACTAGGTTCACAATCTTATTTGTGAACCTTATGATTTAAAATAAAGTCAAAAACACAAAATTCACAAATAAAATCGTAAACCTGATTCACCTAAAAACCTTTTGCCAATTGGGGCATTGTGATACAACACCATCAACTTTCGCTCATAATGCAAGCATTAATTTTTCTTTTTCCATTTCTTTTTCTTCCTTTGATTTGTAGTTCAATCATCAATGTATCCCCCTTCCATTTGTTTATTTCTTTGTTTAATTCTTAATTCAACAGTACTTGAGCAACTTAATTCATACTACTTATGGGAGGCAATTGGGCGGGTTGGGCGGTTTTTGGACAGGTTGGTATTGGGTTTTCATTTAGATAAGTTATACCCAACCCGCCCAACTATATATTGGGTTAATATTGGGTTAGGTCATATTGGGTTAACTCAAACCCATGACCCAAATATGACCCAATATATTATTTTATAAATTTTGGTACATAATATTTTTTCACACACATTTACACACACAAAATGATTACAAAATGATTTTTTCATGCATATAAACACATTTTCACACACTAAAACACTTCTACAAATACAAACACACACTTCTAATTATTCAATCATTTGAATGGTTACTACAAAATAACACCTTTGGTTGGTGACCTAGGATTTTCTAGGGTAGTGGAGGAAAATAAAAAGGGACAACAATTAAAAAAATACTATATACTTAATTATGATCAGGTGATGTGGCTTCACGATTCAATAATTGCTCGAAAATTAGAAAAAATTCTCAATTTTTATAGTGAAAATACTACCATTTTAACTTATCACATTCTAGTCGAAGTGCAATTTTTATTAATGAAATTTGGCTCGATTTATTCCTAGTATTCATTTGACCATGCAGAAAAAATGGTCCAAAACTAAATATATACTAAATGTGCAAAACAAAATAAAGTAAGTTGAATATCCCTTGCCAAAATATATCCCAAAAATTTCAAAAACAAAATAACACCAAATATATCTCAAAATAAAATATTTTTTGCCTAAAAAAATTTAATTGGACAAAAAAAATACATAAATAATAATAAAATTGTAAGCGAGACTTGTGAGCTTGTTCACTAAGAAAATGCAAAATAATTTCTCAAATTAAATAACAACAACTCAAAACACAAAAAGTTTCAGAAAATATCCGAAATTTAGCACATAACAAACAATTAATTGACAAAAAATTAAAAAAAAAATCAAATGCTAGAGAGAGTTTTACTTACAATAGTTTAGGTTTTGCAAATTACCGAAGAAAGATTTGGAGAAAAAGACAAAATTTTGTTGAATGTGAAGAATTTGTTTTTATTTATTTATAGTTTGATGTTGTGTGTGTGAAAAAGTGTGTGCAAGTGTGTGAAACCTGGGGAAGGAGTTTGGGAGATTTATGAGAATTTTTGAGTTCATTTCCACTATTTATATTTATATAAGTTGGGTAATGAGTATCCAAATAAAAAACCTAACCCACCCAGTAAATAAGTTGAGTTTTCTTAACCCAACCCAACAAAACCCATAACTCAACTGACCCAACCCATCTTTTAAAATTAGTGGGTGGGTTAGACGGATTGTTGAGTTTTGAGTTTAATTGCCAGCCTTAATACTACTTATGGATCAAGTATTTCTGATGTATTTCCAACTAATTCACTTCTAGGCGGGCGTATCCTTTTTACTCTAACAAAATTTATTCTGATTCAACGATCTATTCTCTGATAAATTATTACAATGAATAGATAAAAAAATAAAGATAAATTGTTCATAAACTACCAATACTAGTGTGTTCGTAATCAGCCGTATTACAAGAATTTTTGTACGCTAACCAAATGTTTCTTTTTGTTTTTTCCACTCCAACCAAAAATACCACACCACAACCATAGTTATCAGATTCCAAAAGCAAACTAAAATTTAGTTAATTCTGATTTTAATTTAAAAAAATCTTTAAAAAATCCAAAAGCATGAGGAGAATGCAGTTGAGATCAGGCCTTTATAAACCTTCAGAGGTTTAACTAATCGCCAAGTCTATTATCTATTATACAGGAATTAAAATCAATAAGGACGCAACACTTAAGCGCAAAAAACCAAAAAAAAAAAAAAAAGGGTCTGATATATGATGTAAAATAATACCCATGCTACAGGGCTGCAAAACGAGGGCTCAACTGAAAATTATAACAGAAAAATGGAATCTCATCAGAACAAAAATGAAAAATTTGCAGCAGCAGCTACCCAATAACAAAAGATCTACCATGCTGTTGTTACAACTTTAGCATCTACTAGGCCTTGACACAATTCTCAGTAACTACCTTCCAGATTTAGTACTTGACAGAGGTGAGAATGTTCAATTGGGAACCAAGTTTCTCTTCAGCAGCTTTCTCTGCCTTAATTCTGAGTCTTGTTAGCTGCTTCCTCCTCTCATACGTTGCCTGGGCTCTTTCCTTCCTCTTATTCTCTAGTTCCTGTTAGTGAAAGAACAAACAATCAGTAAGTGCTTCCATTGGCATTTAAAGGATAGAAGGTTAGGCAAACAGTAAAATTTTCTCTTCAACAGCCGCCACATGCAGGAAAATACTTGTGAGCATGGGATATTATTACCTGCTAATGTACATTAAACAGAGCCTAAATTACATAATTAGTTAATCAAGAGTCAGATTACCCTAATGTTTAATTGCTCATAATTAGTTAAACAGAGCCTAAATTACTAATAACATGTCCCAAAGACCCAAAGATATGAAAGACTCTGACGAGTATTAAGGAATTACTTAAAAATATGGATCATAGTCCAAGGAAATTAGTAATTGTTCAGACCAATTGACAAGAACGTGATGGTTTATACAAGGAAATAACTAATGGAACCATTTCAATGAAATTCATAAAAACATGAATAGACCATAATATGCATAAAACAAATATATACTATCGGTGTTATGAGAAGCATTGTGATAATTGAACATAGGACAAACGGCATAGCAATGATCCATACGGTGTTTGACTGGCCCTATACAGGAAGAGCAGCTTAAAGCTTAATCATGCACAAGTCGGGCTAAAATCTAAATGCTCCCCTAGGCAAGACAAAACCATATCTCAAACAGATGCAGGAAGGAAGCATAAATGGTGTATAATCATGACCGAATTGAACTAAACAATACGAGAATGTAAAAAAAAATCCATTTAGTCAATAGATCTCTCGTAAATCTACAATTACAACCAGGTGTCGTAAAAACTTATATACCAACACTGTCTATCAAAAAAATCAGAAACTTACCCTGATGGTATCAGCGTGATTCCACCCAACCTCAGATGATAGCCGGCCTAACAAACAGTACTTGTGACCAGCCTGGAGTCTCAGGACCCTAAATTCCATTTCAGCCAAAAGAATCCCAAATACCACTTATTAATTAAACATTTCAGAAAAACAATTACTAAAAACAATTTCCATTTTCTGCTCCTAAACAAGTTGTTGTCATCCAATTCTCCAAAATAACCAAAATGCCACTTTAATTTAAATGAAATGAAAATAAGGGAGCAAAACAGATAGAAGAACTAACTTAAGAGCATCAGGGATAACTATCCTCTTGGTTTTATCATAGGGAGGAGGAACCCCCTCGTACACCTTCAACCTGGCCAGCGCAGCAGCTCCTCTCTTGGTCTTATGCGGAATCATCCCTCGGATGGTACGCCAGAGGATCTTAGATGGGGCCCGGAAATGGATAGGACCATGGGAGGGTTTGGTGTTCATGCGCTTCCGGAGGAACCGGAGGTACTTCATCTTCTGACGGACTAGACCACCCGAAAGGCAGATCTCCTCGCAGCGAACCACCACCACTTTCTGCCCATTCAGCAGCTCCTTAGCTATGATTGACGCCAATCGCCCCAGCATGTGGTGCCGCGCATCCACCACCACCCGCTTCGCACATATTCCCGATCCCGACACCATTTTTGCTCTCTCCTGCTACCTCTCCACGGGCTAAGCAACTGTGGGAAGTGTGTGTGGTTTTTATATGTAGAGCTAGGGTTTTACTGTAATAGTTTAGATTTAGGCTTTCGGGGCCCTAATTTTCACCATAAATGACCGCTGTTTGGGCGGGCTTTTGTGAAGACTTAACTGGTCCAAAGTACGACAGCCATTGTGATGCATGAAGGCTAAAGCCGCAGGTATGAATATTCTCATGGAGCCCAATGTTATTAACTGGGCCTTAATCTATTTCGGACCACATCATTTTCAGATTTTTTTTTTCCTATTGTAATTCCAACGAGCATTATTGCATTTTAGCAAGTGAGATATCTTGGAGCTACAAGTGAAGAATAATATGTGTAGATTTTAAAGTCATGTATGGATGAATAATAAATTATATAAGCATGCACAGGCTTGGCAGTAGCAACTAATAAAAATTAAAATTATTTGTAGAAATTATTTTATGAGAATTTATTTTCCTTTAAGGATTTCTTTTTGTTGAGGATTTTATGAAAATAAAATAGGTATATGAGGCATTATTTGATGGTTAATAAACATCATTTGTATTTTTTATAAAAATGAGAAAGTAAAAGGATAAAAAAAAGGTAAGATATCACATACTAAAGGTGATGCTTTCCTTGTTATACATAGTAAGATACTCAATATAATGATGAACAACTATTTTCCCTAACTTTTAATTACGGGTTCGTTTGATTGGATGTAAAATATTTTTCTAAAAAAAACATTTTACATGAAAATTTTCATTTTCCCTACAAATTTTCGGTGTTTGGATGACAATGTAAAAATATTTTAAAATAGAACTTTTTCGATGTTTTTTATTTTTAAATTTTTTGTTAATATGGGTTACAAAGACTAATAATTTTTTTTTATGTTTGAGCTTTTTTCATTTTTGTTAGGAGGGGGGAAAACAAAAAGTTACCAATGCATTTATAGGGCAAGGAGAATAACAAGAATAGTTGATGATGATAAAACAGAAAAATTCTATAACATAAAAAGTCCTTCTACAGCCTTTACCCTACTAAGCAATAAACCTAACTCTTCTCTTCGTAACACCCTTAAATGTACTAGTTTTTTTCGTGTGGGACTGGACAGTGATCTTAAGAACAGGGTAAAATTTACCGAAACGGCCTAACGCCCAACAGTCCACGTTCTCGTGATTGATTTCGGCTATGATGCCAACTGCAGAACAAATGGATCTGGAAATGCCTTTCCAAAATTAGCCCAAAAAGGACCCGGGCCGGATTATACGCAATAGTCTCAAACGTCGATTTCGCTCACATTGTCCGGTCTCCACGAGGAATTCAAGGATTTTGTTTTTACATTTTTTTTTTATTCTGGAAGGAGTGAGTATTGCGTGCACCACGTGCGTCACGTGGCGTGCCACGTGGTGCACTAAAATCAATCACACATCGCCAAATAATACAAGATATGACCCACTATTACAACATAACGATAAATTATTGATTTTAATACACTACGTGACAATACACGTAGCGTATTGTATACTTTTCCTTCTGGAAGTGTGTCACGCGTTCGACAGTTTCAATGTACTATAATTAATTACAGGTTGCCCTTATAATATGTATTTTCACCGACAAAGGAAAGTTGTTTTTTGCAATAGCATCCTCCATTACACGTGTGATGCGTTCATGCATGTTTTCCGTCCAGAAGTTTTCACGCAAATCAAATCTTATTCTATAATTAATGTATTAACACGCATGTTTCGTTTTTTTTTTTTTTGAGGTTAATTTTATGCTCCCATTCGTATATAATTAATAAGACGCAACAACATCCATATAGATATCAATTGTGCTACAATTTTGATCATATCATAAGTAAACAATATGATCAAAGCATTAACACCCTAGAGTTAAGAATCAAAGAATCAAGTCAATACAATTTCTTAGAGTGCAGTCAAACACTCATCATGCATGCATGACTTACGACAATTTTTTTTTACCATGTCATATTGAATTGTTGTTTTTGGTGCATATATTTTTTTTAAAAACATTAATATAACATATTATTTTGAGTAAATGTGTGTGAGAGATGAAAAAGTGATTAAATGTGTTTAGAATGTTTTAAAAACATATTCTTGAAAAACATGGTCATACATTTTGGTATTCTCAAACTGGATTTCTTTATGTAATTTTAAAGTTTTCACATCACTACTTAGGTTTTTAAATTTTGGGTTAACATTTGCTTCATTAATAATGGACGAGGGAAGCAAGTGTTCCTTATCAAATATATATTTTGACAACATGATTAGATCTTATTTTCAGAAAAAAGAGATTAACTACAACAGAAATATTTTCAGCAAAATGAAACAATAAGTTAAAGTAGGGTACCTACAAACATATTATTGCAAGAAAAGAGAGCCAAAGTTTATTAGATAAAGACCAGAGGGACCTCAGGGTCAATAACCTCAAACTTAAAAAAAACTTATATTAGTACAGTAGTGCTACCCCTGCCGTCCTCCCACACCAACCCACCGTCCACTTAAATATTACTATTATTAGTTCATTCTCCCTTCATCACCAACCCCCGCACCTCCCTTCCCTCTTCTCCCTTCTCTGAATTCCAATACAACCGCATATATTGATCATTCTCCTTCTTTTGCTCCCAAAACAATCCTCTTTTTCTGATTCTTGAAGTCCTTTTACAGGCCTTCGAGAGCCAAGCCTTCGGGGTGGCATAATCTTGCAGCTTTATCAGATGGGTAGCGAAACAAAAGTGTATACTTTGGCTCAAGTCTCTGAGCACAACCACTCCAAGGACTGTTGGCTCATCATTGATGGCAAGGTATGCTACTCGGAACCCATGTTCATAAGTAGTGGAATTTTGCGGGTCTACGCTGATTGATGTTTATCAGTGTCTAGATCTGTCAAAGATTCGATCTTTATCGAATTTTGCATCATTTTTCTTTTATTTAAATTGATTTTTGGGATCTTTCAATTGATTCATTTAGCACGGTAAATTGTAGATTTTCTGTTTGTTCCTTGTTTGCTTTGTTCGCCTTATTGCATGCAATATGAGATTGTATAGATTTAAATTCCTTGTTTCGAAGTCCTACCATTGGTAATGCTATTTCTTTTTGAGGCGTATCTGCTAGATTTTGCTGAAGATTTGATTATCAGTTCATGATTGAAGCATTTGTAATCAGATCTTTTATGTTTCTGTGTCCTCTGTTGTTGTGTTGAGCTGGATCATGATTGCGTCGAGAGGGGTTGATACATCATACTTGATTTTTAATAGCTTTGGGTTGTTAATTTCACTTTTCTTGTCTTGATCTCACAAGGTTTTTGGAGCACTTATTTTTCTTTTTTTTTTGGGTTCCCTCAGTTTGAGTGTGAGATATTGGATTATGAAGTTATTATGAAAATACATTTTTTATTAATTGATAACATTTTAAAAGTACAGTAAAAATCACCTCAAGTATGGGAAATGAGTAGTCAGGTACAGGAAAACAGATTTTAAAAAACGGAACCTTTTTGATCATGTGCTATCATGTACCCTACATTCACGTCTAAGGTCTGATGCACATAGCCAGATTTTGCACATCTGCACACTGGATAAAACTGTAGAATGTGGTTATTCATGTTTGTACACAATTGTTCTACTAGTGCTAAGTAAGTGGAAATGCAGGTAAATGAACAAAAGTAACCATGAGAAAAAATCTTATATTGAGTTTTGAATATGTCTGCTTCTGTATACTTGCTCATGTATGCGCGCACCAGTAGATGCCTTGGCATGGTATGATGGGACCTTATTTTTTAGGTTACCTATAAAAGTTGTGTTTCTGTGGTGGGAAAAAGGTTGAACTATAAAACTGGAAGAGCTGCACCAGTTGGCAACTCTTTAGGTCTATCTCTTGTTATTTATCACGAAGTCTGCAACTAAAATATGGTCATTTCTTTTATGTATTTGTTTCCTAAATAATTGTTGGTTAGTTTTCAAATTTAGATGATCAATCAGTATTAAAGCTTCTTGTAAGGAAAAGCAAATGCTTTCTGCTGTTTTTCTGTTTGATGTTCCTATATAATTGTGGCCTTTCAATTGATTGTACTTATAATCTGATGTTGGAAAATAAACTAAATATACGTGCCAACTATAGCACAATGTTGCTGATTTTTATTCTTACTAACTCAGAAAAGAAGATTTCATTCAGAAAAAACTTTTACAAATGTTTTAATGTCTAAAATGCCATCATCATTCAACAAATAAGTTCAGATTGTTCGTGCCAAGTTCCATCATGTGCCTCCCTACCTTATAAATAAATGTTTGTGATAGATATCTGTATGTAAATGTTGCAAAGTTTCTCAAAATCACCGATTAAAAAGCAACATGATTAATTGCGGTCGAGGACAATTAGACAGCTTACGTGATTACTTATTGCTCTGTATATTTCAACATTTTCTCTAACGCAATAGTTGTATTTTCCCTGTTTTTATTGTGTTTCAACAGGTATATGATGTGACAAAATTCTTGGAAGACCACCCTGGGGGTGATGAGGTTTTGTTGTCTGCAACAGGTACAAAATCTTTTACTGCGTTGCCTGTATTACCTGTGTTGATTAAGTTGCTCGCAAGCATGCAAAATATTTTATAAGCATACTTGTTTGTTTTATTTTGCTTTGTATTTATGTATTTTACTTTCTCCAATAAATCCATGCTTGGTTATCTGAATTTGAAAATTTGATGACATTTGGACATTGATTACATGGGTGATATACATGGTGTACTATGAAAACTGTGCCCTGAGCTTTCTCATTCATGTGTATGATGTTTCCTTCTCTGCAGGGAAGGATGCAACCGATGACTTTGAGGATGTCGGCCACAGCACCAGTGCAAGAGCAATGATGGATGAATTATATGTTGGCGAGATTGATACATCAACCATCCCTTCCAAAACCAAGTACACACCGCCCAATCAGCCTCACTACAACCAGGACAAGACATCAGAGTTTGTCATCAAGCTCCTCCAGTTCTTGGTTCCTTTGATTATATTGGGTGTGGCAGTTGGCATCCGTTTCTATACCAAATCATCAGCTTGAAAGCTAATGTTGAAATTAAAACATCATCCAGAATAAGATCTGATAGTGAGAGAATCCCTAAACCCCCTTTTTCATTTGATGACAAGCCATTCCACGGGGAGAGGATATAGGATGTTTCCTTCTGCGGAGTTGATTACACATTTGCTTTGCAGTTACTTTTGGAGATTTTATATTAGTTTCTTTGATATTGGGTTTGATCAGTTCCATTGAGCTTGGTGTTCTTTTTAACTTGGCTTAGGAAAGAGCTTCAATGAAGTCTAAATTTTTATATTACGTTTGAAATGCCATTAGGAAATCACTATGCAACACGTAATTGCCCGGAACCATAGGCTATGTTTTGCATTGCCTCCTAAACAAAAATAGGATTAATCTTCTAATGCACGTGATCTTTAACGATAGTGGAAAATTAGACAAGACCCCCTAACAAATCAGTGGCAAACCTGTCGCATAAAGTTTATTGTCCTTTTACTGGGGGCCAAATTTTTGCTTGTTTGGATTCTTCATTTGCTCTGGTTAAACCAATGTTTTAAAAATCGGATCGGTGAATGAACCGGAAGGGGGAGGGGTTCAAGGTCGGACCGGTCTGGGGGCCAAATTTTTGCTTGTTTGGATTCTTCATTTGCTCTGGTTAAACCAATGTTTTAAAAATCGGACCGGTGAATGGACCCGAAGGGGGAGGGGTTCAAGGTCGGACCGGTTGGACTGGTCCGATCGAGGTTCAATGATTTTTCTCTTTTTTTAATTTAATTTAATATATAATATAAAACAAATATTAGATATGCACAACTCTGTTAAACTAGTCAACCCATTAATTAAATAAATTCAACTATATAAATTAATGAATTTATTATATTCAATTCACAAGTTAATGAATATATTTGGTAAAAATTTTATGAAATATTCTATGTCTGTAACAATTAAATTAACAAAGAAAATGGCATTACAAGTATAAAAAATACAATAACAATAAAGTTTACCATTAAAGTATGTTATTATATTTTTAAATATTTTAAATTACAATTTTGAATATTCTAAATTATTAAATCATATTTGTTGCTTGCTTTCACATTCTTTACTTTTTTAATACCGTCAAGACTTATTTTTTAATATAAAATTCAAATTTATTTCTAATGCCAAAAAATATAATTTGTACATAGGGCTGTTCGAGTAAATGTAATTTTTTAAAATAAAAAATTTCTTTTGCCCTATTTTTTAACGTATGTTTGCATATCAAATGATTTTCAAATTTCAATTTGATTATCTTACTATTAGTTTAGATCTATTTAGTTTTTAAATTTTTAAATTTTTTACAGTTTTTTGTTACAACATCTAACAAGAGGTAATTTCTAACAATCTTGTACCAATCAAGAATTTCTTAAAAGAGCCTAAACTTTATTTAAAATCAGTTCTTAGGCTTTAACTTCAGACGTATTCTCTCTAAAAGAAATTTTATTCTTGACGTATCGCACTATTGAGCAAGTCAATTTGACTTTGTACAACAGTCTTACAAATAAAACTAACAAGTAAATCTATTTGCTTATTAGCTCTTAATTTAATCAATTTTGTTTAATTTACACATTTTCTTTTAGTATGTCAAGAAAAGGTGGATATGTGATGCTATAATAATTGAAATCAATATATTGCATAGAAAAAATATGATTTTAATAATCTGAACTGATTTTTAATTTTTTTAATAAAAGAAATAACTTTCGATCCACTTACTTTCAAGATGTCATAGGTGCTTATTATTGAATAATGATTAACCATAATTAAAAATTTTACACAAATGCTTTACAAAAATACCAATTTAAACTTGTAATTAGGAGAATGTTTTAGGCATATAAATGAATAATTAAATAATTTAGATAAAAGAACTAATCTTAATAGGAGAGATTTTGGTTAAAGCAAATCTAAGATTTCTTTAACATAATGAATTTGGATGCCAAGATAAAAAGGTAAGAATTAATTAATTTCATTAAACATGATTAAAAAAAAGAAACTAAAAAAAAGTAAGAATCAATTAAATTCAATAAATGTGATTAATGAAAATAAAGAAACTAAAAAAGTAAGAATGAGTTAATTTTATCAAAAGGAAATAAAGTAACTAAAAATGTAATAATTAATTTATTAGAAGATTAAAAGAAAACTAAAGAAAGAATAAATAAAATATTTGCAACACTTAAAAACAACAACCTGGACATTGGCTTGATGGTTTCAATGTTGAAAGGCTTTGTGGGAGGTCTCAAGTTCGAGACCTCCCACCAGCACTACTTTCAACTTTTTGAAAAAAAGGCCAACATCAAAAAATCGCCGGTTCGCCGGGTCACCGGTTCAATCCGATTCGACGGTTCAATCTGATTTTGAACGGTTCAATGAATCTACAGTAATTTTTATAGAACCGGACTGAAAGCATGGCCGGTTCCCGATTCAACCTGCCGGTCATGTCCGGTTTTAAAAACATTGGGTTAAACCTGGACCTAATTTCCGTGTATGAACCAATTTTGACGGCTGGAATATTTGGGCTGCTGCAGTTTAGTGTACCTAATGATTAATTAGTGGCAGGTGAGGAAGTTGAACTTCTAAGCTTCTGGTTTGCTGGTCATTGGACCTCTATCAAAACAATTCATTCTTAAATACTACCAAGAGCACAGGGTTTACAGCATAAACAAGGGGTCGGTTAAATTACGAATTAGGAGGAGGTTGAATTACTACTATATTTCCCTCTTTAAAAACGTGCTAGACTTTTTAACAGGAGGGAATCATGTCATGCTTTGTCTGACAAAATTCGATCGACAAAGTAGGTTACAAAAGAAGTTAATGAGTCTCCGTTTGTGTAACACCAAGGTCCTTTTATTAGGGGTATTTTTGTAAATTGTCAATATAGAGTGCAAGAAAGATGATTAGTTAATAGTAGAGGGGCTTAGTTGCCATTTTAAGAAGTTATTAGTCTAAGTGATTTAGGGCTTTTTCCTTCTTTCTTCTTTCTTTTCATTTCAATTTCTTTATCTCTTTTCCTCAAGAATCACTATTCTTTATCCATCTTAATTGCTATCATTTTTTAAAGAGGGAAGTAGAAGTGAGGACTTGCAAGGACAAACAAGTGGTGAAGGATTAGGAAGGGTTGCCCAACTTCCAATTCAAGATATTTCTTCTATCCCCCTCTTAGATATTTGAATTAGAAGTAGAAAGTACGCATTAAGTGTTTAGCTAAGAAGATTTGAGGCTTTATGTCCTAATAATTGTGTATAAATGGTGATTGTTGTGTGAGAGTGGATAAGTGTTAGATGGGTATGTTTTAATGCTTGATGCTTGATGAATCATTAGAGGAATATATGTTTGGATGGTTGAAATGCGATGTATATTTGGTTTCTTATGTCTTTTAAGGTTGTTTTGGGTGTTTAATTGGTGTTGAATGGAGTTGGAAAGTTAGATTTGGTTTTGGAGTTGTGCAGGGTAAAGATCGTGCTTTTCTGGGCTCATCCGCGGTGTTACCCTCGCTGCGAATGAGACCGTGGCTCGGAGGAAGTAACCCTCTGACCCTATCTGCGGCGTGAGCCGCATCGTGGATTGGTTACCTTCATCCTTTGACCTGAGCCATGGTACCAACCGCACCTCGGCTGGAATCGCGGTTGGTCACTATTGGTGAGTCGGCGTGTCACAGGCCGCCTTAATGCTATGACCTGCCACCTGTTGAAGCCTATCGAGTTCGTCACCTAAGACAGCATGTCGTTGCCGTTCGTGCCCGTGCGCACGCTTTGTTCGCATCTAGAGTCATGCGGCCGTTGCCTGACACGTTTATGATGCGGCCCTTGTGCCCTATCGCACCCGTGCGTTCCATGCTTATCGCACTCGTGTTGTAGTCGGTACGACCCGTCGCACTCGTGTCGCAACTGCATGCCCCGCACAGTGTTTGCCATTGCTGATCAGGACTCACGGAAGGATGAAGTCGTGCACCCGGCACCACCAGCGCCTGGGACCCATGGGACCGCCAGTCTCGAATCGGTGCGAAACTCACTCAGGATGAAGAACATAGCACTAGAAGTATAATGATGTAATATTAGGTGTTAGTTCATCCTGTACTTGTAAATAGCTTAGTTTTTGTATTTTTCCTGTTGTAGAGAAATACAGTGTCTACTCCTGTCACTTAGGATTTTTTAGTCAGGACTACTATAGCGGGTGATAAGGAGTTGGACACGAGAACGGTTGTAAAGCGAACTTGTATTCTTTGCGATTATTGAATGAAATTTCATTTGCTATTTCACCACTGTGTCTCTAAAGTTTATATATGCATTAATTTGCTATATTTGAGATTGCGACACACAGTTAGTTGAATAGGCGGAAGTAGCTTGTGGAGCGTTACTTGCCATACGACTCGTTACGTCCAGATACAAATGAACGACCGGTGACACGACGGCTGGTACCGCGGTTGGTCACTATTGGTGAGCCGCGGTTGACGCCGCAGTTCACCACAGTTTTTCTCTTTTTCGCTTCGTTTTACGTGTTAAGTTAGATGTAAGTCTTAGTTTTACTTTCTTGATAGAATTAATGAATTGATTGAGTTTTGTTTTGTATTTTAGGCGAAGACACCAACTGTTCGTTCTCCGATTATCTTAGTTAACTCGGATCAAGGTAAGTGGGGTTTATACTCTCTGATCTTTTGAAAATGAGTTTTATGAATGATAAATGTTTTGAGTTGATTATTTATGGTATAAATGTATGGCTTAAGTGTGGTTAATTGCAATTGTTATAAAAGTGATAATATGGCCTACATGAACGAATAATTTAATGAATAAATTGATTAAATTCTTGAATGTGGTATACTTTTGATAGGACTAGTTCTTTATTTGTATTATTGATGTTTTTGGGACCGTACTAATCGGTTAAAGTTAGTTTTGGGACCGCACCAACCGGTAAAAGTTAATTTTGGGATCGTGTTAATCGGTAATAGTTAACAACTGAATATTTAGGGTCAATCGGAACCATTTGATAGAATTCATTGGTTTGTTTATAGAAATGTATGCTTTTGACGAAAATATGCTATTAGTCATGTTATCTTCGCATTTGATTTCGATAATGACTTTGTTTATGAAATGTATGTATGTGAGTAACACTCTTAAGTTGCAGGAAGTACTTATATCACTTATTGAGTGATTTATTTCGCTCACTCCATTAATTGTTATATACAGAGGATGATGATTTTGTAGAAGAAGATTGGATTGACTCGTGGTACTAGTTTCGGGGGATAGGATGTGATACAAAATAATGATTCTATATTGTTTCTTTTGTATCGATTTTTCCACTTAGAAGTATTTTTGTAATCTTAGTAGAAGTGTGCAGGATGAACTTTTTATTTTGTTTAGGATTATCTTTGTAATGTATCACATATCTTTGTATTTGAGTCAAGTTCAATGAAATGGTTGTTGTGAGCAGTTTATATTTTGTTTTGCTAGCCTTATATCATAGCGTAGTTTTGGCATGGCAAGTGTTATACTCCGGACAAGGAGTGTCACATATTGTCACTGATTTTTAGGTGTTTCCATCTTGTTCTATTGCGTAAGTGTGCTCTACGTTGTAAAAATTTGGTCTGAGCATATTTTTAACAGCCTCGCCTCTGAGAACACGAACAGTTTATTCCTTCAAAGTTGGAATAAATATATACAACAAATCTGCGCATTTTGACTTTGACCATCATGCCTGCTCGTCAGTTTCATCACTCTTCCTTTTTCCTGTGAATCCTAATAAAAGTTTATTTTCAACTAAATTCATGTAAAGTAATAAAGATCACAGCCATTGCTAAACTTGGGCTTCTGAGGAAACAATGTATGTGGCTTGTGGCTATTTTCTCGTACTTCCAAAGTTAACTTTTATGCTAACCTGATTGAGCAGATCACAGCCAGGATTCTTACAAACTTGTCCTTTAGTCCACATTTGTTATGTCCAATTTGGTCTGATATAATCTACAAAGACTTCTGTAATTGTTTTTTGGTACTATTTTCCGCGTTTGGCCTTAAACACCATCAAAGGGTTACGTGGAAGCACTTCAAGAGGATAGAAATAAAAGAAATCATATAGATGATATCGAGATTCCAGTGAGCTTGGCTAGTTGTCAGCTTTTGAGTCCATCTAAATCTATGGGCAAGATGTCAAGAAGAGATAAGAACAAGGTGCTTGGCAATTTCCATTTTGCCTGTTGGATATAGATATTACTTCAGAATATGTAAAAATAAGACAAAGTCCATGCAATTTTGATTTTAATCCTTATTAACCTCGTTATTTAAACACGTCATCCAATGATGAGAATTTCTTAGAACAATGAGGTCCCGTCTTCCAAAGATGCCATCTTCGACTTTGCCGTCATAATTTTGTCATCAAGTGTATCCAGGAGACAATTATAAGAAAGATTAGCAGCATCATGCTCCCTTCCCGTTGGTAATACCTCGTAATTCTGAAAAACGAGAAAGAACTAAAAATGGGAGTTTCAACAAGAGAGAAGGGTGTGTTAAAGTTGGTGCATCCAGGCAGGCATGTGGAGGTTCACAAGGAACCTATAACTGCAGCTGAGATAATGAGCAAGTACCCCAGGCACTGCATTGCACGGCCTGATGTTTTCAAGTTTCCATATATTGTTGTTCGACCTGAATCTGTTTTACTTCCCGGAAAAGTATTCTATCTTGTCCCCATTCACACACTTTACAATCTGCTGAAGGCTAGAGATCAAGGAAACCAACCTTCTTTACAAGAAAACCAGCCTCCACAGAATCATGATCGTCGTGGTAATACCAAGCGAAATGCACCAATCAAGTGCTGGGGAGGAATTAATCCTAAACACCAACAACATGACCGAGGCCTACGGAGAAGATCACGGAGTATGCTTCACGACAGGACAAACAGACATGACCAAGATTCTGAAAACTACCAAAGCGACACATCCTATGTTGATGCATGGACACAAATTAGTGATAAGATAAGAAAAGCCTCCCGCAAGTCTTATCTGGCATCTCCAGCTGATTCGTCATTTGATAGTTGTAGAACTTTCTGTAGACATAATTCAACCTCAACCTTGCCTGTGGTCAGGAGTCGATATGATGTCTCTTCAGTGTTCCCCAAAGTCAGGAATGGTGGCATGCAGACTAGAAGTTCGGGAGACCTTGGTAAACTGAAATCTTGTTTCAGGAAGCAGGACAGCCAACGAAAGTTTCTCAAGCTTAAGGTGACTTTTGCATCGCCAGTTATTATTCCAAGGAGTCCAGGAGAATTGTCCAGTCCTGAACAGACAATGTGGCCTTGCAAGCGTTACAACTTAAGGCTTTAAACTTCAACCTTGTCTCCCTGTTGTTTATCAATTATAGAAGATGCCATTTTCCCTAATAAAACACCGTTTAAAAGTTTGTAACCATGGAATCCTGAGTAATCTTCAAGGAAAATTAGTGGTCAAATTGTGGGGCACTGCCATACATTGTTTCCAGTTTACTTCTGTGTGCCTCAAATAGTTACGGGTACTATCACGGCTTACCAATTGCTTCATTTTTGTTTCCTGAAAGAAAATAGATGTGGGAGATTGGAGTCGCTTTCTCTTTTTTGGCTACACTTTAAAGGTTATTCGAAAAAATGAAGGGCTTCTGAAGTCGTTGAAGTGAATATGAAAAAATCAAAGTTTCAAAATGAAAATCCTCAAATAATAATTAAAAGAAAAGAGTAGTTCAATCAATGCCGCATTTAACAGGAGCTTTTGAATACGTATAGATGAATAGTAGGGTAAGGAAATGTAATTGGTATGTTTCTGCTGTTGGGTTCAGAAGAAGATCACCACGTATAATGTGAATGTGTAGCTGATGAACCAATTCTGAAGGGAAAAAGCAAAATGACCTATTCAAATAGAACAACTGAGTTTAGGGCCAAAATATTTTCTTGAACATGGTAAAACACCATATCAGTCAAATAACAGCAAAGGAGGGGAACTTAATGCATTTACATCAGAAAATCTTCCAAAGATCATACGGAAGTCGAAACTCCTTTGAATAACCCCTAATGACTTTATAACAAACTCCCCTTTTTTGTTAATCCCACAGCTCAATAGCTCATATACAAGGTCAGGAAAAAGAGAAAAAGAAGATAACTCAAAATTTGAGAAACATGCTTGACCAATAAGAGAATAGAAGCACAAAAATGAAGAGTCAAAAGAGAAAAGGGACAATAATTTACCTAATATGGGCTTTTCACATTCTGTCGGTTAGCTTGGAGTCAGTTCTTTGTGACTGTTTGGATGGAGAACTCGATTCCTTTGAGGAACTATGGCCAAAGAAGTTCAGTTTGCCCATCTTCCTTGAAAAGGAACTCATGAATTTGCGAGAATTAGATCTTTCCATACTCTTCTTCATGCAAACATGTTCTTTCTCCAAATCATTTAATCTCATCCGCAACCTTGCTAATTCAAGTTTTAGTTCCCTGTTCTCTCGCCTCAGTGAGGCATAGTTGTCCCGAGGAGACATTGCAGCACTGAGAGCTCCGCTGCTAATCCTCCATGATTGGTGCATTGGCTTGCGGTCCTCATCAGGATATGAGCAGAATAATGCACTACGCAGTCTTAACTGCTCAAAATAAAGCACTTGAACAATTGATTGGATGGGAAGGCGTTCATTTTGTGCAGCATGGGCACCAGCTTCTTGTGAGAGTTTTTGAAAATCAATAAGTTTGCAGAGCTTCCTCCTGTCCGGATCTGATAAACCCTGATGGGCCTGAAGTATGGAAACATAGGCTGTTAGACAAATAAGCTGACTATCGAAGCAACCAAATCAAGTGTAACCAAGAACCATTAAATTTGAATGCTTTATGTGAGAACAGATAAAGCACTTGGCCACCTTAAGACTTCCTAGTTCAATGATTCAGTAGAAGTAGATTACAGGCCAAAGTACCTAGACAAAGAGCCACAGTCAGAAGAAAATTTTCATTTCTCATTGCTACATGCAGATAGTAATTTCTCTATTCTATGCATTTTGTCCCCTTTTCATTAATTATCTTCAACACATTCTCAAAATCAGCATCCACTAATACCATGCATGAGCAAAATAATTTACCACGAAAGGAAGGCAGTGCTTACTTTGAGGTAAACATCGATTGCTCGATACAATCCGTCGTGAATGGTACGTGCATGTGCCGGTAAAGATTCTGCAATGGCTATAAACTTGTTGAGTTTGAGATTTGCGTCAGGTGCAATTTCAGCTAGGTAATTGTCCACTAATTTTGAGACCTTAAACAATGCACTTTGGGAGGGGGAAGGAGGACTATCAGAATCAAATACCGAGGCATCTTCCATATCTTCCTCACTATCATCTTGCTGAGAAAAATTCACCAAGATTCTGTGCACTGTATCAACATCAAATAGTGTATCACTGGCATGGCGGAAGGAGGGAATTAAAAGATCATCTAGAGTTGCTATGTCTAATTGAGATCCTATTCGCCTCTCAAGGTCTAGCCTGCAAGCTATACTGCAATCAAGCATCACGGCACTTCGCAACAACCCGAAAAGGAAGCTTATGGGAACAGCAAATTTCTCAACAGGAAGAAGGTTAACAATTGCCTCAACCACAAGTATTTCATGCCCATTTGAACCAGAAACCAAGTCGACTTTTGCCTGATTAGATGGATTCCATAAGCTACATTTCTTGGTCAACTCCTTTTGAGCATAGTTTACAAGTGATGCTCCAATGCTCTCAGGTCGAACCCCACGACATTTCATTGTTGTTATAACTCTTTGATACATGTCAATCCGAAGAACTGAAAGATCTTCTATCCACCAGTCTCCTTCGCACTTGGCCTGCCGGCTCATGTGAAGTCTTCCAGAGCTACTGTATTCCAAACGTGAGAAACTTGAAGCAATTTGTTCCACACAAGCTTTTGAGGCTATTGCATCAATGCATCGACTTACAATTTTCAACTCATCAGCTAGAGGAAGCAAGTTTTCACATTGTTGCAGGACTTCAACACACATTTCAAGATTCTTGCAGACAATACTCTCGAGATATTCTTCAGCTCTTGTACCAAGATTATTCTTGGAAAATTCCTCAGTCATTTCAAGGTAATCAGAGACACAACAAAGTTGGGCAACATTTGCAGCAGTAATCTCAAAATTGATGCCATAGCAGAATTTGGCAGCCAGATCAAATGACTCCGAACCGCCTGGCAGACTAATAAGCTCAACACGTGATAAATCAGAATCCCGGTGTTCTGCTACTAATTTCCGGATTCGCCCACTTCGTGAGACCAGGGGAAACTGCATGAAACTAGAGGCATAAGGAACTTACGTTGAATCATGGGATTCTGAATTCCCTCGAATGCATTTATAAACACGGTTCAGAGACACATTTCAACTGTTTTGATTGTCGCATTTGCTGCATGCCTTATCTTAACATCAAGCTCACTACACCATGATCAAAGATGAAATACGGAGTAAAATTTGAAATGCATAACTTTGACTTAGAGGACACTAACTAAAGCATTTGGTTCGGTAGAAGTGGTCAAAGGAATATTGTTCACGAAATATAAGATTGTTAAGTATTTTCTTGGTATAATAATTAAGACCGTCTTTCATATCCTTGAAGTCTAGTTATATATTAATTAATTAAAAAAAACACTCAAATAGGATGGCATCCTCCTACACAGAGAGGAGAGTGGTTCCCATTTTCTTATAACCAAGAAAACAGTGATCTGCTATTCTGCTTCCTAATGCCGATCATTCTTCTTATTTCAGTAAATTGAAGACGTATCTATTGACATCAACAAAAGAGTTGAACAACATATTTCCAAGAATTTGTCACAATTATCAAGGAATTAGAAACATTAATGGGATGCAGAACCTTGCCTTGTGTAACAAAAATGTCCCACCATCTACTTCTATCGTTATGTCACTTGGAACGTCTCGAAATACCCTGCAAGAGACATGGGACATTGTTGATCGCCATTCAAAATACCCAAAATTGTGACACTAATCAACATGTAACTAGGAAAACACTCTTTCTTTTCTCTTAATGATTATCAATTGCAGGTAAAGAAAAAGTGAAAAGCAATGAAGTTTTGAAAACTAGAACAAACTCCCGTCCCTTCACTATAATTCCATAAATAAAACATATATAAAGGAACTAAAACTTATTAATATATAAAGAAACTGAAACTTACTAAATTTTGTACTACTGAGTTAGAATCTTTAAGAGAAACACCAAACAATGAAGAGCTAAAGAAAATAAAAAGTACACCAGCTGTGAAGGCAGCATCTGATAAAAAAAGTAGCTACATAAAGAAAGAAGCAGGGGATATTAGACAAACCATTCACTGCAACGCTGCTGCCGGGAACATTTGGCCAGTGGCAGCTGCTGGTGGTGCTTTTCCATTGCCAGAGAGTGACCAACCAAGAGGAGAAAGAAAAATATGGAAAATTGAGAAACAATAAACTACTAAAAATAAAAGAATGTGGGGTTAAAGAAGCTAAGAGGTGGTGGAGATGTTGGTGTTGGTAGCGTCTTTTGGCCATTTTTGTCAAACAGTTAGCATTCAAAAATCATGCTACTAGATTGCAATCCTCCAAAGTAATGGCCCTCTATTGTGGGTCATGCCCACAAATGATAAAAAAGATTAGAGTGTGTTTAAGTGAAATCTTTGGGAGATTTTTCTTTTAGCAAAATAACAATGTAGTATTTTTTTTAGATGATTGTGTTTGAGACAAAAAGTAATTGAAAAATATGTTTAAAAAATATTTTTCGAAAAAAATATCAACTGAACAAAGGCTAATTTGTTATACAAATCTTAAAAATAAATTGAAAAATACAAAAGGGATTCAGTAATTCTCAGTCAATGAGTAGCGTGAAGATTGTTGTTTTGTTTTATATATAGTAGTTTAACAGTTCTTCGTCTATTAAGGATAAAAAAGGCCAAAAAAAAGGAATTGTTTAACATTTGCAGCAATTTACCTTTGTTTTCATTCGTGACAGAAAGTCAAGAATACGACAAAGCAAGGAAAAAGTAGTACAAAAGCGGGAAAAAAGGCCGTTATTCTGTTTTTGACATACTTCACTCCTTGTCCGGTTGTCTCCCAAACTAATCATGCAAGTTCTTGTTAAAATGGTCTTATCTTACCAGTAAATAAATAATAAATAAAAAGAATATATTGTTTCTTTTCTTTGTTCAGATACTTTATGGACTTTTTTGGTTTGTTGTTTATAAACACTTCATGGATTTTGCACTTTTTCCATTAATTTTCATGGATTCTGCCTTGTTTCTTGTTTACGTACTTTTTACGTTCATGTTCCTGCATATGGACAAGATTACGCCGTACTATTTTCTTCAAGAACATGAGTTCAAAGATTGCAAAAATTATATTCATCATTCTTTTCAAAGGCAAGATCCAAGATTTATCCTCTTCCTCAGTGGCGGATCCCTCAAGATTTGAAGTAGGACTTTTTTTTAAGATATGGATGTTTTTTAAAACGTTTCGCAAAAGAAGAAGCCCTTGGCAGTTAAGTAATATACTGTTTTGTCCATATAAATATTGTACATAGTATTCATTACTCAACCACAAACACCAGATGGCACGAAAGGCTCTTTTCTGGATCCAGATGATCATGTACTGTTCACCAGCAAACGAGACAAGACACGATATGATGGTAGGGTGGGAATGGTGATCAAGAATCCTTTATATACTTGAAGTTCCCAATTGACCTGCTGATAATATTAAAACTACGAAGGCTAACAAAACTTTCTGTCAAAAACAGTCCAGATTAAGCTGAAATATTGTTGTGATGCAAAGTGTTGGAGTAAAAGTGTAATTCCATATCTCCCTTTTCTTTGTAATTCCAATCACTTTCCATGGTGGGGAAAAGAAAGCACAGAAATTTTCAAAAAGATGAAAGCATGAAGAGGGAGAGTGATGGTGCCCAATTTGGGCGAGACTTTTTTAATAGCAGCATATGATTAACCACACACCCCCCATGGCCCCTTGCCGGTCAGGTTGGCTCATACTCCAAATGGGGTCCATCTGTTCCAATTCCATAATTATGATATGAAGGTTATAATTTTCCTACATGATGATAACTATTGGTATATTATGATGATTTGATCCACCACTGTTCCTTTTATGCAAGTGAGAACAAAAAGATTTGATGAACCCAAGTCAAATTCCCCAGTCAATGGCATCCCATAATTTGCAGACATCCATGCAGAAATACTGATGCATAGCCCCGACAGCAAATTGACACATAGCCAAACAATCCCTTCATTCCCTTGCTTCTTTTCAAAATATCTTTTTGGAAACAAGGTAAATATTCCATTATTCGTGCAAAAAAACTAGCTTGTTAGAATTGTATTCCTTATCTTTTCTTTTTTGTTTAAACCGATAAATTTCCAAACTTAAAGCACTGTAGGCCAGTCAATCATTTTGCGCATGGAAAGATCCACTTTATAGAAGTAAGAATTGAAGGGAACAATATCATTCAGAGGCATATTGTTTGCGGTGTTGCCTCAATAATCCCGCTTGCAACCATATACATGTATATGGATGAAGATTTGTGTACACAAGCCATATTTTTACTCTCAGTTGTATCTTAATAGTTACTTCCTTTCTATCTTACATTTTTATATGCTAGTGATTTTTTTTTAATCTTTTATCTCAAAATACGTAACAACTAACACCTTCCTTAATTTCGAACCCTTAGCATTTTGAAATATCAAAACAGAAAAGAATTTGAAGTTAACATGATTTGTCCACGACTGGATTTTAATAAAACCAGTGAAAAGACTATACTAAACATTAAAAACCAGTGAAAAAACTACACCAAACTAATAACTAAGTGGAAATGAATGCAAATTTGCCTTCTAATTAGTATGTCAATCAATGAAAAGAATAAAATGAATGAATGAATGAATGGATATTGGTGATCTGGACAAACCAGTGACACTACTTGCGTAACTATCTGAAAACAATATTCGAACTGCTCAATCATACAAGGCATAATCGACATCTTACATTCTACACTAATACTTTTGAGAACGTTTTCCTCCACAATTTTCAGCAAGTAGCTAGCAACTACTTTATTTTATCTGCTTTTAAGTTTCTGTACCAAACAACCTATTTGCACGCGGAAGAGTGTTTGTTTTCGAGTGATGGAATGTAAAGGTATCCTATGATATGTACTAATTAATGTATTAATTACCCGTGTTTGAGGGCCTTTGAGTTTGCCTCCAGCCTTTTCCGAAAACCCAAAAAAAAAAAAAAAACTTTTTTCTTTCTACTGGTGACTTTGTCACGAGGCATGATTGAAGTTGTCTGTGGAGCCATCATCATTATTTTCTTGTCTCGATTTAACCCTTTCATTTGTTCCACCTTTTTTCCCCCTTGTTTTGTTATATATAAAAAGGTTTTTACCAGGTTCAGCTTAGGCAAAAGGAATGCTTTTAGGTTGTTCATCGTTCTGGGTAACCTATTAAGAAAAGGTTTGGCGAGATATGATTGTCTTTTCCCTTTTTAGCTATTGGCTTTCACTTGATAGCAGACGGATGGATGAAGTTTTGTTATTTCTGACCTAGTTTCTGTCCTATATATTGTAGTAAAGCTTAGTAACATGGGAGTTGTAACTTAAATTATGCATTGATTAGCGAAAGGTTTATTGCTAAAGTACTCATTTTTTTCGGTTCAAATGAAACTTTATACTTTACAAGCAAGGAGAAAGCGGAAGAGAGGCCTGATGGTGACTCAATGGTATTCGCGGTTACCTCCCTGGTCGTGGGCCTCGGGGTCTTTCTGGTTAGTACACACGACCAGAAGTGATTTGGGTTGTACCCAAATGACTAGAGCAAGTTGGACCAAAGACCAACCACAGGCTGCTGGACTAATAGAAGAATTAACGGAAAAGCTCCTTAATTTAGTAACGGGCCTTCAGGCCCAATGAGCGTTGTTGTCTCATCTAGATATAGGATTTCATCCGTCAAAAAAATGTGGCCACTTTCTTTTTGAGTGTTAATCAGGGTGATGTGGATGACTGAGAATCAAATTTTTTGTTAAAATTTTAAATCAGATTTATTCGTCATATTTACGTGGAGAACTAAGTCCATCTTCTCAATTATACCTAGACAACTAAGGTGGTACCATCGACCCCCATCTTAATCTGACTTGTGTTTTAATGTGGGAGACAAAATGAAGCAACTTCAATGAACCGAGGTATACTCTTATCTTTGACTTTTCCTTCTTTGGTCAAAGTGGATAAAGGCTTGCATTCTCTATCGAATCTAATCTAATGTAATCTGACATACATGAAGGTGGCATGCCTCATCTATACAGTAGCTTTGGTTTTCCGTCAAACCTGTAATTATTTGGACTTTGCTACCCAAAAGTGTAAGCAGTGCTCTCACCATCAACGTGGGAATTTGGGGAGCTTAAATGTTCAGATGCTGAATTTTGGCAAATTATAATTCAAACAAATAGAACTATTGACAAATAATTGAGATATAAAGCTTTTTTTTTTTTTTTTTTTTTTTTTGAGGATGTTTGAAATATAAAGCCGAGACACCATCCCCAGCTGATTAGCAAGAAAACCTGCTTGCTGCTAACACACGCCGAATTACGTACTTTTCCACAGCAAAGCTAATTACATTTTGTTTTTTTTGAAGTAAAACACAGATATATTAATAAACAAGCATTAGACATTGTTAGAGCTTACAGCTAGTTTATGTGCTAGCTGTACCTCGAGTCTAGAAACCTTAAATACATTACGTAAATTAAAAATGGTAGTTAGATATTTTATATCTTTGAACAAAGGCAAAAAATGAAAAGGAGCAGAGTTGATATCTCTGATGCCAGACACAAGTTGCAAGCTATCTGTGAGGATAGAGATATGTGTGAATCCTTTGTTGGCAGCCGTTTTAAGCGCATGCAGACAAGCTAAAGCTTCCGCTTGAAGACCTGAAGCAGCATTAATCTTCATTCCAAGTGAGAAGATTGCGATGCTTGGTGATTCATAAAGACAAATCCCATTGCTGCATTACCTGAATCCATCTCGAAAGATCCATCAATTTGAACTCGTACAGTTGTGTCGCTGCCCGTTGAGTGAGTGCAATCCAATGCTTGATATTTTATTGGGAAAGCTTCTGCATGAGTTACAACTGAAGGGCTGGGATCCAAAAATTTGATATCCTTGAACATAGTCGTTGAGTTACGAACAATGATCGTCGGATCCCAGTGAGTATCATGGCAGATGACTTGATTCCTTGCTAGCCATTATTCCAAAACATAATAATAGCAAAAGCATGGTAGCTCTTCAAATGGTAAAATATTACAACACACAGGAAAAGAAAAAAAAAATAATACAATTTATTGCTGTACAGAGCCAGGTTTCGCGAGTGAACGCTTCTCGCAATTAAGATGAGCCTATGAATAAGTATAATCTAAAGAAGAAAACGCCTTCGAGTTATGTTTAACTATTAGAAATGCTTGACAGCTGCAGTGTAGAACTGAATGCCATGGATGTGCAAATATTTTGTTGCAAGCGATGACTTGGCCTCGAAATGCTTTGCAGAACCCAGAACCATTCATCAATGCCTATTCCATATAATATAAGCAGGTCACTTTGTTAAAATCCCTGAAATTTCACATTGACTGCTGATGGTTACTCTGATCCTCCTCGGTCTCCCTGCGGGTAGCAAAGCCACTTTCCACATTTTCCTGGGCACCATCGGACAAGGACAGAACCATGCTTTCCGGAATTTCTGAAACATCAATGCTGGCATTTGGAGAAGCAGAAACTTCTCCCAGCTGTCCTCTCAGCAGTCTCAACATTATATTGCGTATAGAATTTGGTCTCATGATCTCGAACTTGTGTTCTGGAGTATGCTGTTGATTAAAGCGACCAGGAAGCTTCCAGCAAGTATTAAAACAATCTCCACATAAATCATAGCCTACTGACTCCACACAATCTTTGCATTTGTATCTATCTCCAATTATTGGGCACATCTGTAAGAAAAGACTAAAAACGTTAACAAAAACAATAATCTGTACTCTCAAAGATGTAAAGACCAAATTGCTCGACACAATGTCACAGGATGATACGATATTCAGCATCAAAACAGAGATATGCCAGATATATATCAGAACAGCCCTACAACTGGATTGCAAAGCTCAGTTAGAGATAACTGCTTTAGGGCCTAGTTTAAAATTATCTGATGAATTCGTGGATGGAACATTGTGGTCCACAGCTTTCTATGTCAGCAAATAAAAACAGATTATTAAAAGAGGGTGAAGAAGCAAAGAACTGCGTCTGGAAGGTAGCGCTACATGTTTTGTTAGGGACTGTCTCTTTACTAATACTAGGGACCAAGGGTTACTAAAATAGGCCAGACTGACATTTGTACATGTATTAAATTGCCGGACAGGTGCATACCCCACAAGAATCACAACCTGCTCGTATGTGGACTTTACTGTCACCCCAGGACAACAAGGGATTCTCCCTTGATGAAGCTAACAAGTGAGAATTTTCTGTAGAAGCTTCTGATGAACCTGAAATGCATGTCGGAAATGCGAATTTGAAGGAAACACATCAAAATTCTCGATGAAGCATAAGCAAATAAGGAAATGAATGTACTGATAACTGATAAGAAGTACAAACACCTTAAACAAAAACAGCAAAAAAGGAAAAAAAGAATGATAGAGACTTGTGGTAGATAGTAATAACATTAAAGCTGATCAGAAGCATTTGGCCATTCAGCAACACTTTCTCCAGTTCAGGTTTTGAAACTAGTGACTGTATAAGAATCAAAACTAAATGGAAGCTGACCAGTCAGAATCTCCCAGGAGAGACCAGTTACTCATATCTAGATAGCTAGCGAGACACAATGATCCTTCAGATTAGAGCTTACAGCATTTTCTGGATATTTGTAGAATTAGAAAGTTCACATACAATCAAATAAGAATTTTCAGGAATAAGTTTACTAGTTTAATGAAAAGAGGAGAAAAAGGAAAAAAAGGGAAATACCATGCAGATGGAAATTAGGATAATGGTCTAATAAGGAATTTATTTCAAAAGATACAGCTCTTAGGAGCAGGAAAAGGCAACTAACTCCAAACTCAGCAACAACAACATCGCAAAATGTCCACATTCATTTCTCATTAGAACCCTGAAATCAGTACATGCCAACCAAACAAGAATACAAAATTTAATATAGAAACAAACCCAGCAATTACTTAAATTTCTTTGTCAGCATATGAAGGGAAGTGGCAGATGAGAAATTTTTTTTTTCATAAATAGATTAGTCTCAGAAATTTCAAAAACGCACTCTTCACTATTTTTTCACTCACTCAATTTTTTTTGTCAGCATATGAGGGGAAGTGGCAGAAAAGAATTTTTTTCAAGGAAAAAAAAAAATAGTCTCAGAAATTTCAAGAACATACTACTCACTGTTTTTTATTTTTTTATTTTTTTCACTACACTACATGACAATTAGGGCAGAGAAGACTACTAGAAGGCCTAGATCCAAACAGCTGTATTCATGCAAGCAGAACCTTTTCTGAGAACCAGATTGCAACCCCCAAAGTCATAGTGACGCTAAAGCTGATCTCAACCTGAAAACAATCCTCAATTACTTGTGCTTTACTATAAAAAGGTCATGTTCAAGACAGTGCTGCAGATAGCTCCCCAATGCAAAACAAAAAAATATTCAAGTGATAAACTACCACCTATACGAATTCGAGATGCTGTGCGGTGACTGCAAATTTTATTTTAATGATCTCAATATAGTTCTAGAAAAACAAGCTTTCATGCAAGCTCAATGGAGGCCAAAAGGCTGTGTATAATCTTATATGCACAACATTCTTTCAGAGTTTCAGTAATTGAATAAAAATAATGCACCCTAACACCATATCATCATACTGCAAAAGGATGGTGGGTTTTTTCTAACAAGCTGGACAATCAAATAAGAATGTAGGTGCACAATTGGGGCTTTGTTTTGGTTATCAATTTTTTTTAAAAACCATTTTGCAAACTTGTTACTCACTACACATACCTAAAAAATGTTACAGGAACATTTTTCTGAAAAACCTTTCAAAAACCCATATCCATACACAGCCTGGTGTCATGCTCGGAGTAAACACAACCTCATCTGGATAAAATAAGAGTATTCCATTAATCATGGCATAAAATTGTAGAAATTAAGTCTTGTCAGGTAACGTACATGTGCTTGGACTCTGTTGCTGAGGACAGGACTGCTTGAGCTGAATGGTACTTCTTCTTTTTGCATAGATTATTGGAAACTGTTTCTCTAGAAAATTATCAAATTCCAAACAGACTTTCAGAGCTTGTCCTGGATGTACACTTTGACACTTTTCACATTTGAGTATCTTGTTTGTTTGGATGACAATGCAACTCTCACAGTAAACTGGCAAATTTAGGGAAGAAAGAAGAAAGGAACTATGAGTATGTATGAAAAAAAGAGTTGAGACGCATGTATCACATAGAGGAAGTAATTTGAAACTTAAAATGCCATCAATTATACAGAGATGTACCACCAATGCACTATAAGAGGATATGATTATGATGATGCCTACCATGGCCACAATTAAGAACAATTGGACGATAGATGAGTTGTTTACACATAGTGCATAATGCATCATCAACTGAAATTGTTTGGCAGATTCCATTGGCAATCCTCTGGTGAAGTTCATTTCCACGGTCACCAATGATAGTAGTTGTTGCTTCAATATCTTCTTTGGGGGAATTTGAATTTTCTTCAACAATTAATCCAGATTCTAATCGCTTCATATTAGACAAAACTTCAAACCTGCTGCTACATCTTGGAGATTGGGACAAGTCGTATTTACATATTTCAGATTTTTGAGAACCATCCACATGATTCAATTTGTGTACAGTTTGTGGGGCACATGCAGGACTATCAAATTGTGGCGAGAAGCGGCCTTTTTCCTTTTCATATTCTGGAATATAAAAAAGTGTTAATTTGTCAAACCACATTACCTGAATAATAATTACTCCAATGTAAGCCAAAAACAAACTTGACCTAGGATTTGAATTTCCCTTCTCTTGTATGCAACAGGATAGATCTTGATGAGCAAAAAGTGCAGCATTTGACAAATAGCTGGAAAATGATAATAAGAATGCCTGCAGATTGGACAATGAGACTCGCGTAGACCACTCATGGACCTGTTAACACACCAGAAACAGGAAATGTGGCCACAGGCTGCAAATAGTTGGAAGAACAATTAGAAAGGATAAATGACAGTATCTATGACACTTTGAGAGCGAGATCTTACCCAAAACAATTGGCTTGTAGAGTAGATCCCTGTACAAAGAAATTAAAGTTAAGTCTTCAAAACACATGCAAACACCTGGGGGAGGGGGAGGCAGAATTCAGTGACAACTATTAATACAAAACGAAAGGCAACCGGTTAACAGGAAATAGCCCCGGTTGACTAGCTGCCTAAAACACATTTAAGAATAAATTACTAATTTTCCAAAGAAAATTCCCAGCTAAGCCACACTCAGTATCATCACAAACATCATATTCTATCATTGAACAAACATGCAAACATCCAAAAATAATTTTCAGCTATGCTCAGCTCCATCTTCCGCTAACTTATCCGGCCAGCTCGGAGGTAAAAGAAAAAAAGTAGAAACACATTTCTTTACGATAAGTTAAATGCCAGTACAAGAAATCATAGAATCTCCAGCGCATAAGGAAATTAACAGCGATTCCTAAATTACCGTGGATAATGGGATTATTCAGTTCAGATACATCCTCCATTAACTACTGTAAGAAATTTTTATCCGTTATGAATTTCTAATATTTCAACTTCCAGCTGACCAACCGGCAAAAAACATAGAACAAAGCCTTAAAAATGCACAATCTCGATAACCGCCCCCCCCCCCCCCCCCCCCCCAAAAAAAACCAAAAACAAAACAAAAAAAAAAGCCCAAAAAATATCAATGCAAAAAGTAGCTAATATGATATAATCATTTCAGGAACCGAAGAAACGATAAATAAAAGGAGCATTCTGAGCAACAAGTTACCAAATATGCAGCAATTTCGAGTCATAAATCTTCTAATCAAGCAAGGAAAATTTGATTTCCAATCATAATTCTTTTCATAAGAAAGAAAATCAGCTGATAAATGTAAAATTTAAAAGACGGAGTAAAATTACAGGCAAATGCAGCAGATGAAAGCTTCGGAAATCTTCTCCGATGAATCATCGTGATCTTCTGATTTATTCTCCAGTAATTTCTTAACCGTTTCTGAGACTTCCATTTCTTCACCTCAATATCGGGGCCCCATTGAGAGGAAATGAGAGAGACGCATGTGTGTGTGTGTGTGTGAGAGAGAGAGAGAGAGAGAGGCGGGGCGACAACTGTTAGTAATGGATTTTCCGCGGTGGAGAGGGGTGGTGGGCTCTGGCTTGACGAGTCCGAACAAGGAAGAATGCGATCGGATGACGGGCCTAAAGAGTCGGGAAGAAAAGTCGTAGTTCATTGTTGAAGAGTGGTGGACTTTATGGGTCGAAAATTCTACAAGGCCCATGTACAAATGCCAGCTCATTTAAATGATCATTTATTTTAGTTTTGCCGCGACAATTTAATTTTGCCTTCAAGATCTAGTTCAATTAGTGGTAATAATAAACAATCAACCATAAGATTTCTGATATCACTTCTAAGTCATCTGAATTAGAGGAAAAAAAAAACACACACACACACACACCAAAAAAATATAAGTCGAACTGAAAAAGAAAAAACTATATAACTCAAAACAGGTATTTTTATGATTTATATATTAGTGAACTTTTTATTCTTTACAAACCCAGGTAGTGTTGTCAAATATATGATTGCACCCTAAAAATAGCTAAATTAATATTATTATATAATGAATTTCTCAGTTCACTTATTATTGATATTATTGTTTGTACCCTAATAGAGATAATTTCATGAATTAGGAAGCTTGAATCACTTATTCATTATGTTAGAATCATGTATATTTTATGTCACAAGCTCATAAATATGCAACTATATGTCTAATATCAGAAAACAATTTCTATATTCGGAGTCCATTTGATATCTATGTTTTAAAATATTGACAAACAAATCAATATTCATCACTTCAACTATCTCAAACATTTTAATGTGAACATTTTATCACAATAATCTGGTAGGTCTCCAATTTTATTGATAAAGTCCAAAAAACGACTCTCCAAGAAACAACAAAGACTAGAAGCGTACGCGTATTCCATCAGACGGCAAAAGAGCCTGCCAGAAGTGGAAATATGACAAGCTAATATTTGACGGGAACACTTCGACCAAAAAACCTTTCGTTCCATGTCTTCATTTCAACAAGAATCAGTAGATAAGAGAACACAAGAAAGAGGAAAAAAATAAACAATGTAGCAAGATTTGAGAACTTTTTCTTTCGCATCTTTGTCAAATCTCACCGTTGATTGTTAATGATTACTTGTTTCCTTTGAGTGCTGTATTGCTTTGATAAATTAACGATTCCACACGAACAAAAGAATATAAATTCTTATCTACCTGGATTGATCGATTAATTGAAAACCTTAAAGTTAAAGAATCAAGAAAGGAAGCTTTTATCGCATTCAAAAATATAAAATCTTGTGGACGTTGAAAGTTGACATGGCATATTGGACTCCAAAGGGCTCAAACTAAAAGCCATTTTAAGTGGGCATGGCATATTTAACTTGTTCTGGGGTTAAATAATTTAATATTATGTTGAAATGCTCAGATAAGCCCTTCAAGAAATTATTTATTTTTATGCAAGATTCCAGGGTAGTCATTACTGTTCGATATTCTTCGAGATTGAATTCTAGAGTTTCCTTTTTGTTCTGTATGCATCATGTATAACACCACTTCAAGAAAAATCACAAGAAAATTTTGAGAGAGAGAGAGAGAGAGAGACCCTTTTTGTATCCCCCAAAAGAAATCAATATAACTCCAAAACAACGGACAAAATTTGCCACAATAAGAGGCATAAGAACCAAATTATGTACTAATAATATAAGAGATGATTCTAAAGTGTAAGTGCTCAATCCATGATTTCGGACATAATCACTCCATCCTTTCCCTACAGGCTACAAGACTCCAGCTAGTAGGCTACAGTCAACAAATTGATATTCTTTAGGCCTTAAATAATTCTAATTATTTTAACTAATCAAAGAAGTTTAGTTTTGCAACCTCCTCAAGAAGTTGCTGTCAAAGCATAGCTCTTCGTATATGTACAACTATTCAACTACGTTCTTCTCATTAATAATCAGCTAAACGCCTCTTGTTTCTAAAACTAGCTACCTTTGTACTACCAAAGTCTCAACATGGGTTCCATCAATGATCTCAAAATCAATGCATCCAATGAAGAGGAGGATTTCTTGAGGGTGATGCAACTGCCTAGCGGATTAATTCTTCCCATGGTCTAGAAAGCTGCTATTGAACTTGACTTGTTTGAACTAATGGTAAAAGCTGGTTCAGATGCTCAAATATCCGTTGCTGAAATTGTATCAAATCTTTCCACACGAAATCAAGAAGCCCGGGATATGCTTTGTCACGCCCCGTGCTCGAGACGTGACACTCGCTATGCCCTAAACTACGCTAGAACACAAGGCCACTTACAAACATACAATACAAAACAAGATAAACTTAAGGAAAAGAGCAAATCTAACCAAATGATCTATTTCATTCATTCAAAATATGAATATCCACAATACATACATGTCTTCTATAACAAAGAATTGGGTTGCTACAAGTGCACCCTAGCATGAACAAAAGAGTAGGGCTATACATTCCTAGAACAAAGAACCCTATACAAAATATACCCTATCACCAAAAGCTTCCCACTAAACCTAACTCAAAAGGCCCAAGAGTCGGTCAAGTCTTTCTCCACAAAAGTCTCCTCCTCTGCGATACAAAATAAGTAGTGAGTGACACGTCACCCAGTAAGTAGTAAAGAATCACGTTGTGGCTTGAGACGGTTATACATATACACTTTCATGCAACAAATAACATTGAATGACTTAATGTATAAATTACGAGGTATAACACATTCATTTCACAATTACATAAACCATTTATCAAACATTTCTAACGAGCTCAAGTAGTAAACCGACTAATGACCCTGGATATCCAGTTGTTAACTACGACCCGGTTAACACGGTCAATTACTGACTCTACCCGGTCAGTCCGGTCAAACAAAGCTAACTATCCCCGGTTAGCACGGTCAAGCATCAAACATTAAACATCACTTTAAGGAACTAGTCCCGTCATAAGTCATTTCACTTAAGAGCTCATTCAAATATCAATTTATCAAACACATTATCTCGTATAAACATTTCATATAAGAAAGCATAAAATAGCCCAACTCAAGCCAAAGAAACAATAATTAACAATTTAGAGTATTCGTACTAGTCAGAGCTCATTTGGAATACGCAAGGGATTCATAGACTACTTACCTCAATCCTGCCTTAATTCAAATAATCGGGGAATGAATAGTTGCCTTCCTCGCCTAATAACACAATAACACTCCATTATAGATCGATTCTAACATTAATTTCTATATTAAAACATAATCTAAGACCTTAGCATAACATAGAAGAATCACAACCAAAAAGGAAAACGGAACAAACGATCCGCGCCCAAGGCCGAAAAACTCACCCGCGGACTCAGCAAAAGCCGAGCCACGGGTAGGCCTGGGATGAGCCACGACCGCGGCTTAGCTAGTCCTGCCCGCGGCTCGGCATCCGGGGGCTAGGCTGCGGCGCGGACAATGCCGCGGCCTCGGACAGACCCTGCACCAAACGATGCACCTGAGCCGCAGGTAGACCGGGATGAGTCGCGGCCGCGACTCGGCATCCGCGGGCCTGTCCGCGGTGCGGACAACCCCGCAGCCACAGACAGAACCGAACCAGCACTCTAGGGTCGAGCCGCGAGCACCTTGGCTCTAGCCGCGACTGCGGCTGGCCTTAATAGGGCCGCAACTCGACCTCCTGCAACACCAACACACGGCCAAAAACCCTTCAAACACAACCAAACACCTCCCAAGCCTAACCAACAACAAAAACGACCTCAAAACAGCAAAACTTGACAAGATAAAGCAAGACATAACACATAGGATCCAAAATAATCTACACTACAATCACACTAGGTTCTTCTCAATTCCACCCATCTCTACCACTCATTTCTATCAACACATCCACAACAACACCAAGTATAGAATCAGTAAAGCATAAAAGTCTTACAATACATACCTATCAAATATCACATTCTCACACAATTTAATCTACTCGAAGAAGAAGAAAATGCACTTAGGGAAAAGAATAATTACCTTGGGTGAAAGATTGGGTAGAAGAAACTACACATCCTCCCCTTGATCCCCTACTAGAAGAAGGCACTTCAACCTCACCTTAAAGAAGAATTAGAGAGACAAGAAGAAAAGCTTTAGAGAGGAGTGAAGTTGGAAGATGAAGAAATAGAGGAGAAATTGAAAAATCAAAAGCCCTAAGCTTATTTGGGCAAAAAATTGTAGAGTTTAGAAAATTTCTTTTAAGTCCCTCTATTTGAGAAAATAAAACTCCACCCCAAAACATCAATTACAAAAATATCCTCTAAAGGTCCCTAATATTACATGCTTGACCGAATGCTGCGGTATCTCGCAAGCTTTTCCTTTCTCACATGCACTTCAGTCCCCGATGAAGATGGAAATCCCAAGAGATTATATAGTTCAGCACCAATATGCAAAAATTTTCTCAAGAATGAAGATGGGGTTTCTCTGGCACAACTGTTACTTCTCCCTGTGGATTAAGTACAGATTGAATCCTGGTATGTCTTCTAGTTCTAATATCAAGGCATCGAACTTTAGTTACTTGCTTTGTAATATATATTTTTGTTACTGGTTTCAGTTAAAAGATGCAATTCTTGAAGGACGAATTCCATTCAATAGAGCCCGCGGGATGCATGCATTTGCTTACCCTGCCAAAGACAGTAGGTTCAATAAGGTTTTCAATAGAGGAATGTACAACCATACTCGTATAGCCATGAAGAGACTTCTTGAAGTCTACCACGGATTTGAAGCGATGACAGAGGTGGTGGATGTGGGCGGTGGACTTGGTGCAACTCTTGCCTGTATAGTTTCTGAGTACCCTAACATTCGTGGTATTAACTTTGATCTACCTCATGTCATTGAAAATGCTCCTGCTCTCCCAAGTAGGATTACAACTTGCAAGAGTAAACGGTCTTATCCTGTGTTATTTTCGAAGAAAATACATGATTCCATTACATGCTTTTTGAAAGGATGGCAATTATTGCTATGGGGTACTTTGATCGGCTTTTTGAGTACATTTTTTTTCAATTGAATACCTTGAATATTGACGATTTCTTGCTATAGGTGTGGAGCATGTTGGGGGAGATATGTTTGAAAGTGTTCCCAAAGGAGCGGTTATTCTCATGAAGGTAAATGACTCTCTTGTTTGACCTTTTTTTGGGTGATGAATGAGCACAAGCTACTTTGGGAAATGCAATCATGCTAATCCAACTAACTCTATGTGGTTGACCCTAAAGAATTCGCTCCTCTTAATACGTAAAATTTCATCTTTAGATGGTAAAAGAATTAGCAATTAAATCGGTTTCACCCGCGTTACACAATAGCGGCGACAATGAATAGTGTAAATTACACTGATATAATCCCATCGAAGACTCGTGTAATACTTCTAAATGACCGTTGGTGTCACCATATTCTAACTCCATTCTCTCGGTACTTGTGCTGTGGATACTTCATGACTGGAGTGATGGGCATTGCCAGAAGCTGCTGAAGAACTGTTTCAATGCCTTATCAGAATCTGGAAAAATGATATTGGTTGAAGCATTACTGCCAGAGACTCCCGACTCTGATCTCTTAACCAAAGTTGGGTTTCAGTCGGACATGAGTACGATGGCTATAAACCCTGGAGGAAAAGAGAGAACCAAGAAAGAGTTTGAAGCCCTGGCCAAAGGAGCCGGTTTCACTGCTATAAATCTCATATGCCGTGCATATAGTGATTGGGTTATTGAACTGTACAAGAACTGATTACTAGCTACATGTACAAAGTGGAATTGAGCGTTCAATTCTCACCTTCCCTCTTTCCGCTTCCTATTTTTTCCTATGCCTTCCCGTTAAAATAGAGTTTCTTTCTTGAGAAAAAGTTCATCTGTTGTGGTTGATGGCGTTCTTGTTTGCCTTGTCCGAATTAACTTATTTCTTCAAAACATTGGATGCGTGACAAGGGAAATAGTTCTCGCGTTTATACACCAAGTAAAATCAACGATCTTCCTCAAAATTTCACTGTTTCTCTCATTTGCTTTCTTAGTTTCACTCAAAAGTTCGTTTTAGGGAAGTCTAGGATGGAGGTTCTCCTACATTCAGTAGAAACTGATCAGATGTTATTAGTGACCAATCATTCGTAACAGATGCAAGTGCCATCCACCTCTCACCCAACTATCAAACAATCAGCTACCATACTCGTCAACTCTCCCGTTCCAATTTCACTTGATCAAAGTTCACAATTATATTAACAAACACTATGACACCCCTTGCAATTAGATAAACAGAAAACTCCCTAATGTATTGGTCTGATCCTCTCGAACACATCCCTGGAAGCAATGCTATTCCTCTTAAGTCCATCACCTGCAATGGCGGGAAACTCCCATCATTTCCATAACTTGATGGAACTATCGTGACTTGCAGAAGCGACCATTCCCGTGACAGGTGACTGTGCCAAAGCAGCAACAATATTCTCGTGTGCCAGGATAGTCATGCTTTTATTATCAACCATGTTCCATAGCTCCAAGGACTGCAACATGAATATCACAAAATTATTAATAGATTTAGCGTGCATACACACGGAACTGATTCTACCCAGAGAATGGGGCAACATCTCAGATGGAAGACACACACTACTTCTAGATGGAAATATAAACCAGGTTTAGACTATTCAAATGATAACTATGGATCAGAGCAGGATGTGTTCCTTAAAGAGCACAAGTAACAGGATAGTTAGTTAATGGAAGCAGTGACAAGATAGATCTTCTTTGCTTGCTTAGTTCCTGACCAAACATTCCATTTCCGTACTCCCCACTAGTTAAAATACAGTCCTCGTTTTTTTATTAGTTTTCTAGAATTGACACAATTTAGATGGGTGAAGGAATAAATATACCAAAACAGACTAAATTGAGACAGCTTCTAATCATGGACTAGAACTATAACTATGGCTAACATGGAATTTTTTTGCAATGCAAAACCATATGCAACATGCAACAAAATAATAATAATAATAATAATCTGCAGTTATAAAACCACACCTGTGTGTGTGTGTGAGAGAGAGAGAGAGAAAGAGAGGGAGGCGGGGACATAAAAATCAAGTTAGCAAATGTGAATACATGAAAAGGAATTATTCAGGTCAACATGGAAAAAGTAGGCACTTCTCATGGCAAAAGTAGAAGCCCCTAAAAGCAAACTAATTACCTGCAATCCTCCAATCACCAAAAGGGCGGGATAATTGGGATGGAAAACACATGAATGGAACTGGTTTCCATTGGCGCTGAGCTCATGAATGCAATCCCCTGATGTTAGTGACCAAACTTTAACAGAATCTTCGCTTACAGATGCCAAATAATCACCATTAAGGTCCCAGCACAAATAGTTCACCAAACCAGAATGTCCCTAAGAACAAGTCAAAGGAAATCAATATTGGAACCTCCCAAGCATGATCACAACATATTTCCAGATGCTCAGCACACACAAAAATATGCAACAAGAACTTAAACCATCCAACAAAATCATCATAATCTGAGAAATCCCAACAAACCTGGAAAGAATGAATTTGCCTATCATTTTCTACATCGTAGATGGTCACCACTTTATCTGAGGCTGCTGCAAGTAGATGTCCCGTGATTGGTTGAAATCTCACTTGTGCACTGCCTCCTTGCTAAATGAGCAATAGAACATTGCAATTAATTGTTAAATCCTGCATTTTCACAAGGGATTTGAAGAATACCAAGAAAAGAAACATGAAATAAAAACATCTTAAAAGTAAACCTTGGAAACCCGAGTGCAAGAGAAAGGACTTATATTCCAGTAGCGGATTTCATTGGCATCATCACAGAAACAGAAGAGGTCATTCTTCTTCGGATGGAAATCCAAGGATAAAATATGTGAAGCATGTCCTGTGCATGCATGCAAACAGTAGCTCGGCTGCAAAACAAGTTAGACTTAATTCATTAATTTTTTGCCTTAGCAACCATAAAAGTCAAGACAAAAATAACAAAATCGTTCCTGCTAATAGATGTGTATTCAAATTTGCAGGGTTATATGATTCAGTCTGTCAATGCAAGCAAAAATGAGGCCTCAAAGTGCAAGCAATATGGAAGATCTTCGTCATGCTGAATTTACCACTCGACATTGGAAAAATATTAAATAGATGGGACATGAAGATTTTTACATTAGCTGCATCCCACAGTCTCACGGACTTGTCAAATGAGGCTGTCAGTAGCTGAGTTGAATTTGGCCTGAAACGGACATCTGTAATCAAATATTGGTGTTCTTCTGGAGTGGTTTCTGTTTGCAGGGTGTCCATGTTCCAAATTACAGCCTGAAGTGCAAAAAGAAGCTTAGTTCTCACCATCCAAAACTTTTCAAAGAACAAACTGAGCATGACGCCAGATAATTTGAATGAAACTTGAGTTCATCATCCTATATGGCAAAGGCAAACAGCATTCAGATAACCAAGCACTCTACCTTCTTGTCATGTCCAGCACTAGCTAGCAACTTCCCATCTGAAGAAAAGTGACAGCAAAGCACTTTATTTCTTGTCCGTATACAACCAACTTCATCAAAGGAAAAACCTGAAACAAAGATTCTTGCATGAATGCAGTTTCATGAAGAATATACACTTAAAATAAAGAATGTATAACATGGGACTACAATTACTTTTAGAAGACTCTGTTTTGTGCTCGCTAAGAGTTTGCTTCAATGAGCCATAAATATTTCCATCTCCTCCATCATGGGATAAAAAGGACTCAACATTATCCTCAAGGGAACCGACATCTCCAAAATTCTCTAAATCATCCTGCTCATAGAAGTATGACATCAGTGGTGACATCAAGATCCTCCAAGTACCATATCCAATACATTTACTAGCATATATTTTCATTAGTAAGATTCTGATACTCATGAACCAAGTACTCTATGAACAGGCTGAGAGATAAGATGCATGCACATAATAAATTTCACGGAAAGCTAATTAAGATGTACCAGCTGATTTGTGGAGGATGCAATTCCACCAGCTCCGTCTGCACCATACATAAAGCTTTTTGACACACCATTGATATGTTGCAGGCTGCTAGAAGTAGTCATCCCATCACCAGGGGTGTGCGTAGAAGGTGGTGAGTTAGGAGAAGGGCCCACTGTATTTCCAGTGCCTGTACTATTAGCAGCTCCAGATGAAGAGTGTTGTTTCCTTTTTCTGTTGTTCTACAGCATAATAACAAGCCACAAATATTACACAATCCACTCCAAAAAAGAGAAATGGGCAATAGGATAGGAATAAGTTAAAAACAATAATCAAGGTATTCCAAAGCAAATAGCCAAATATAAGGGCACTTCTGTTCAAAGAGATCTATATTCAGCTATCATATTCTAGATCTGCAATCCATGTAAAAGCCTGACCTACCTGTTGTAATTGTTGTTGCTGTTGCTGCTGCAACTGATCCTGTTGTTGAGAGGAGGATTGCTGCATCTGAGTCATTTTCATCTGCTAATCCAAGGACACATGTTAGAAGCTGGCATTTGGAGTAAGCAAACAAAGAAGAACATTCCTTGACCATTTAATGGAAAAAGTTCTGAAATAGGTGTGCATATCAAAGACAGGAGTGCAGAAAAAGAAAAGATCTTCAGCTCACCCAACACCCATGAAACTGTGCAAAGCTTAAATCATAAAAGCAGGAAACTTGTTGGCATGGCATGCAGTCGCATTCGTAGAAATGAAAAGAACCACTTCATGCTTAAAAAGGAGAAAGCAAATGCATGTACACTCATAAAATAGTTATGTACACAATAACTTTTAGAATGAAGACAAGTTACTATCAGAAACACATGACAAAAAGAGAAATGGTCAAAAAGATGAGAAAAGAGAGAAAGAGTTGTGAGAGGAGAAAGCATGCCCACGACTATGTAGATGAGTTAAGCAGAGTTGTGCACAGCAGCAGAGATTATCAAAATATTTCTCTTCTTCCAATTTTCCCCCCCTCCTTGTTATCTTTTTTAATTTTTTATTCTAAACTTTTGTGAGGAAAACATGAATTCCCCGTCTAATTAGAAGAAAGTTTAGAAAGACAATGTGCAACTCAAAGTCATAAAACAAATCATAATCGTATACCTAAGGATCTCTTTCTCTTACACTGAAATGTCTTAATCAAGAAAGCATGGGTATATGAAACTTCCCAGAGCTTAAACGCAAGAAGTTTGAAATTTAGCAAAAACAATAAACTATTTCTGAATTACATATAAAAAAAATAATAAAAAAAAACCTTTGCATTGGATATCTTTTTCATGCTCAGAAAGAAAGAACAGTCAGCCATGTCCACAAGGTATGTATCAAGAAAAGCAAAATTTTCTTTAATAACTTCAAATCCACAAACAATATACCAGATATCACAGGTTCCTTGCTTTGTAAATCATTGCTAAGTTTCTCCCAAAAAAAAAAAAAAAAAAAATTCTTCTTACACTGAAGCTTCTTTTTCGGTCTCGGGTTTTGAGGATGGGGACAACGATATACTGACATATAGTACAGGCAATGTAAGCCGAAATCCTTTCTTTTTGCCTTTTGAGATTGAATTTTTTTTTTTCCCTTTTCTATTTCTTGTCTTCTTCAAGAAAGTGAAGATGAAGACAAACACGATAAATCCAAATAAAGAAATCAGGCAAACTGGAAAACTTTTGGCAACATGCTAGTGGTGAAGATAAGAAAATACAAAATTTCTGCACATGCCAAATACTTAGATGCTTGTTCCTTTAATAGGCATGCTATCAATGTAAGCTAACAGCAGGAACTATTGGTGCATGCTATCAAAGCAAGCCAACAGCAGCAACTATTGGTCCTGCATAGTTTACGAACCTTTGGTGAATTTGATTGCACAGGTGAACATATTGATCCATCATTTCTTGGTGCTTGTCCATCCTTGGCATTAAGGTTGCCCCTTGGCAATCCACCAAACCCATAACCGGGTGAACTTCCTAGGCTGCCTTGTGCCTGCGCCTGGGCAAGGACCTGCTGCTGCTGAGTTGCCAAAAGAAACTGATTTTGGTTCTGTAAATTTGGCTTTTGCACTTGTAATCCCAAACTAGGTCGCAGTTGCTCAATTCCCTATATAAGATGACAGACAAGCAAGTCAAAGACTTGTAGATCTCAAAACCACAGGTCTTGAAAAGAATACACTGCTGGGCAAGTCCTTGGTAACTCACAGTTAGAGGCCAACCCTTTAGAGGAAGGCCAGTTACGCCTTGATTCAACCCTGAGAGGGGAGAGAGAGAGAGAGAGAGAGAGAGAGAGAGACCACAATCCATTCAAGAGTTCTGTGTTTCATCAGTAACTTTAACATGTTTCACCAAAGCTATTTCCACCACACATTCAAGTTAGAAATAACATGATTAAAATATGCACATTCAGGCAAGCAACATAAAGTAATTGTGGATGATGTCATCTTTAAAAGATAAAATGAAGACTTCCTCTCAAAATCAGTAGTAAAAATGTGACAATGGATCAAGCTCAAATCCTCATACAGCATCAATTCAGTAAAAACTAGCTCATTGAAAGTCACTATACCTGCAACACCCAATCCAGATTTTGACTGGAGCATAGCCTGCCCATAAATTGATGAAGGGTCCATAGGTAAAGATTTCTGAGATGCGCCCAGGCTCACCTCTGGTTTTATGTCCTGTAAATTTTCAAGGGCACAACCTTAAGAACGGAGAAAGAAAGATGATGTCATGCAGCTAACAATAATCAATTGATTCAATAGTTCCAAGTTACAGCAGTCAGTTGAGGCCGTCCTTGAATTTGCTGCAAAGCTGCTGACATGCCTCCGGAATTACCTTGTACCAACTGGCTGAATGAACCACAGGAAGAACATAAATTAATGATCCACAATTTTTACTCATATTTCCAATTAAGACCCGTAATGAGAAACCAATGAAAGAGTTTCTACCAATCTTACCCTTGAGGATTTGTTGCTGATTTGAGAAGGGCCATCCTGTTAGCATCAATTAGAGAGGGAGATGTCTCTGAATCCATCGAATGAGGGTGTTTCATGCGTTCTTCGTACATTTTCATTGCCAATACACCAGCAGATGGCTGCCCTATTATTCCTTCAGAGTTGATTGCATTCACAGGACCTCCAAGGGGAGGATGATTAGGATCTCTTCGTTGTAACTGCACATTGCGCTGTTGCATGAGATGCAGCTGCTGCATTTGCAGTTGCTGTTGCTGTTCCCTTGCTTTGATTTGTTGCGTCTAAAATTAAATGCAAAGAGAAAAGGTCTCAAATAAATATATCCAGAAGGAAAGAGAGCTCCAAAAATAAAAGCATCACTGGCAGAATGTAGCCCCTTTTATCTCTATAACCTCTATATAAGCTGCAGCTGCCTCGGAATGTTTCTCGTTAGTCCTTGCGATGAAAATGTCCCAAAAGACAGACCACCATTCAAATAGAAATCCTCCCGGTGCATCAATAGCTGCAATTAGTATTGCAAGATCAAAACTTTCACTGTTGGCTATTGAAAAAAAAGGAAGCAAACTGAAAACTAACTTAATATCAGCAGGTCAGTAAATAGCAAAGCATGGTCAATCCATCAAACTTATCAAATCAATCATAGTTGACAGTGCACGAGCTATTAAAAGCACAAGTAGAGACAGAAGCATGCCAAATTTCTTTCTTTTATCATCATTACCTACAGGATCTGTGGCAACCTTCCCCTCCGTCATGAAAGCTTTGGCAGAGTTATGGAGCTTTCTCTTCAATAAATAGTCATGTATGTATACATCAAGCCTGGGAAAGAAAAAGAAACAAAACAAAACAAACGAGGAAAAGGAAAAAAAGAAGAAGGGAAAAGATATAGAGATCAGAAAAGCCATAATAGCAGGTTACTCTATCTACAGAACAAATAAAAGGAGAAAAAAAGTAAACTGAAAAGCAAATATGCTATCTAAAAGTTGGATGCCTGAAATAATTTAATTTTTTACATTCCATTATTTCAAACTCTAACTGATGCCAAAATGGAGTCATTCCGGGATTAACATCATTAAGTAGCTAATTTCTAATAAATGATTCAACATAATTATATAAATATTCATCTCACAGGGAAGCCAATAAAAGAGTAAAAATTCTGATAAAGGTAAATCAAAATGAAACAAAAAAGTTAAACAAAGCAATACAAGAAGTGAAGGAGAGTATATACATCTTATCTGCTTCCCAATTACTCTGCGCCATGACTTAAAACCTCAACCAATCACAACTCAGCAGCTAATCCTGTGTTTACTTGCATTCAAGCTCTAAACAATCACAAAACATCATAATTCAATCAAAAAATCACGAGATAATTCAGAAACCATAATTGCTTTAAAAGAACAAGTCAAAAACCAGACCTAGCTCATGGATCACACCCAGCATTGCCGATCCGACCAAGATCTCCTGGACACAAAGCCTAAACCAAACTAAATCAACACCGGAACCACAAATTAATTATCAAAATTAAAAAACTTCAACAAAAGATCACAACTTTTACTTTTTCCCCTTTCATATCTATTCAAACATCTTGAACCGTGCAATTCAGGAAACTCCAATTCAGTTCGCAAGCTTATTTATGCTACTTCAATTCTTCGAATTACAATTATTAATTAAAAAGATGAAACCGCAGCAGTTTCAGGAGTGAAAATTAACTTCAATTCAAATGTGCAACAAATTAAGCTCTCTTTATTAAAATTCATCAAACCTGCAGATTACTCAATATCCAGAGCTATAATTTATTCAAATTTCTCAAAGAAAATTTAAAGAAAAAAATTAAAAATTTTTTTTTTTTGTTTCAGTGAAGCTGTCAACTTGATGACTGAAGCTTTAGCAGATTGATAGAGTAAATATCGGAGGAGAAAGCCGACAAACAGCTGGATATTGTTACGTGGGGATTTGAGCCTGAGGTTCGGAAATGGGGACTCCGAGGCAGCATACTAAATAGGCTTTAGGTTTGGAAAGAGGTTCGGGAAGATTAATTGCTTCGGGATAGTGGAGCCACTGGTTCGGGTGATTCCGTCTCGAGGGACGTCAGTTGTCGAACCACTTCACGTCAGCGACGCCGGGGTAAAGTAAAGTAACGCGCCCGTCTCACAGGCAAGACACTTGTTAGTGATGGCTTACGTGGCACGGAACAGTTGTGCAACGCGTTCGATACTTAACGAGTTTGATTGGGCTAAAGACCAATAGTTGAAAAGTAGTTGCACATCAATACTCGGGCACGGGATTGAACCCCGCAAATGGTAACGTCAATATTTTTAAATTAAATATACTGCTAACGTCGCTATTTTTGAATTAAATATACTGCTTCTATCACGTGCTAGTATGATACAGGTGCCACTTCAATTCATCTGCTCTGTAACTCTAAATAGTACAAAGGCCAGATAAACGAGGCAGAGACTAATTATGAAACAAAAGAAGTGACAATTTTGTGAAGGTGACACAACCGTGACAAAACTTGACCTAAATACACATATAGGAATTTTTTTTTTTTTTGAGTAATATACATATAGGATTTTAAGTGATCTAACTCTATGCTGAGTACGAGTTTGGGGTTCCCTATGTGTTAGTTGTGTAGGTTATGGACCTTGTAATTAATGATCCAAATTAGAAGATTTGTAGCACTGAAAACTCATTTTTAAATAACGTTGTAGCTCAAAAAAAAAAAAAAAAAAAAAAACGTTGTAGCTCAATTGGCAAATAACCTATGCTTTTTGTCAAGCATATTTCTGAGTAAACCAATTTTCACAAACTATGTTTAAAAGACATTGAGCTAAATTGGTCTTAAATATGTTAAAGAAGAAAATATGCAGATACTGTACTCTCTAGATGAAAAGTTTTCTCACTCGAAATTAAAAGGATTGTTAACAACTGGATTAGTAAATATCATTATTTGCTGCATAGAGCTACAAGTATCTTACCCGATATGGAGGTTGAGGAGTATTTGGAGCAAGTTCTTTTATGGAAGGCAAAGTTATAATTACACACTGCGGTGTATTCCTCTAGCTCTGTTTGATTGGAGGGAGGGTTATGTGAAAGATTAGGGTGTAAGAGGGTGAGATTGAAAAAAAAAAAGGGGGAAATTATTTTATTGTTTACGTTTGTTTAATAAGATATATTTTGAGAAAGATATGTAATTAAGGGTTCTTAACAAGAGTAACTAACTATTTTCCACAAAAAATACAGGAAAATGAAGGAAAGATTAAGCAAGACATTTTGATGGCAAACAAACACGAATGAAAGAAAAGGTAACTAATTTCTCTTATTTTTACATGCAACCAAACACTTTCTAAAAGTAATCACCCTAATAATATATTGCCAAGGGAGTTGCTGAAGGAGTGCCCGCGAATAATGTATATTTAGTTACAATAGTTCTAAAAAGTTCTTTTAGCTTAACTTATTTGCACAATTATTTGCGATCGAATACTATAAAACTTAATCATTTTGACCAACATGCTACGTTAAAAGCGGGGTCAAAGATACCTGCAAATTTTAATCTAATCAGTTGCAAGCCTTATAAATCCATTCCTACCACAGTATTATGATATTCCTCTTCCTAAACTAACTTCAATTATGGTAATAATGTCCATAAATTAGCCATAGGGATTGTTTTTTAACTAACTCTAATTAGTGTAAACTTGCAAACTCAGATCAACAATCCAAATAAGTGCATTATGGTCCAGTGGTGGTTCAATCCTTATCGATTCTCCTGAGTCTAGTTGGGTCTTCCTGTAAAGTAGGTTAGGAATAGAATAGAATACAGTTGACGATTGGTAAAAAAAAAAAAAAAAAAAAATCTAAAGGCAAGTGTTTAGTTGGTTTTGTTTTTTAACTTAAAACAATTGAAAAGCAGGAGAAAAAAATATATTATAAAACAGATTTTTCAAAATCAAAATTTAAAACATTAAAAAAAAAATTCAAAATGAGCCCATAATATATGTAACAAAACTAATATTTCATTCCGCAACTAATAATAAGCCATCTAATAATATAATCATGAACCGGGCCATCATCTCCATCTTTGTCCTTGGTTGCCTAAACTAAATCACCTACATTAACCCTGCCGCAAGGAACGTTGGGAAGAATCCATCCAATAAAATTTGGCTTATTGGGATTAATACGACCATTCTCAAGGTTAGCCTCTTATTTCTCCAACCCTTCTGACAATTACAGGATGAGGTTGCCGTGGAAATCAGAAATCTTCATCATGCATGGACTCATCGCGCCAGTACCAAACTGCCTTAATTGTTAGTGTTGTGGTTGCTTCTACCCAGAAAAATTGACAAATGGCTAGTTTGAGAGTTTAGTACAGAAAGGAAAAGAAAAGAACACTTGGGTGAGAAGAGAAAAGAACGTTTTTGGTCCATTTCAGCCCAAGAGGAGGCAAAAAACTTTATATTCTATCTTGACTCAAAATTTCCTTCTCATTCTTTTCTTTTCCTTTACATCATTCTCACACCAAAAATTCAAAATCATTCCTTTTTTCCTTTCCTTCCTATCTGTTTCTCACCCCCTAAATGGACTGTAAGGTTCAATCAACCTAATTTAGGACATCCAACGCTGAAGTAAATCAATTCATCTAATACAAAATGCAAACTACAAAATTTAACTTAATATTTAGAAACAAAAAATTGACATGTTAGGCACATGCTAAAATAAAAAAAAGTCAGGTCAAAGACGAAGAAAGCCCAAATCCCTCCAAAATAAAACTCAACTAAATGTGTAAAGGAGAGACCTGGCGAGGAGGACAAAGTCATAAAGGGTTGGTTGGTTGGTTGGCAAGCCAGAGAGAACCAAATTCCCAAGAAATAACCATAAAACACGTGTCAGAAAACTAGTGGACCGTAGCTTCTAGAAAGTCATAGAAGAGGCAGGTGCTGGGTCGTCGTAGAGAATCTTGGAGCCTTCCATTTCACATATATAGAAGCCTCCCATAGTTTCTCGCCCGCTTCAATCTTAATAACCTCCGTTGTTGACGCGAAAGCTTCCTCTTTTGCAGTTGCAGCATCCGCTGTTTTGTTGTTCTTCTTGTCAGGTACGATGGTTTTAGTTTAGGATAGCTCTGAAAGATCTACATTTCTTTTTTTTTTTTGTTTCCTTTTCTTGGATTTCTGTTGGCTTTTATTATTTAAATTTTTTGGGATTGGTTTGTTGTATGACTTTGGATTTATTTCTATTGGCTAGCTCTATTGTTGCATGCTTTTTATAACGATTTAGGAGAGTAAATTTAGATCTATGTATTGATCTGAAAATATTTGCAAAAATTGATTACGAAAATGTTATAGATTAGTTTTGTTTCAAATGTGAATTTCTGTGAAACCCATTTATCATCTGGGTTCAAAAGGTCAATGTTTTGCCTGTATTCTTGCTCTTTATCTGATGTTTGTTTTATTTTGTGGATATTGAAGGGGGTGAGTATTATGTTGATCTTTGAAAATGGAGAGGTTGGGATGTTGAAAATGATGATCTTTATTGAATATGATGCGTTGGTATATTATGGTGGGTGTGAAAAGCCTAGTGTGACTGATGACACAACATTGCGGATTTTGGGGCTATAAGTCAGAATCTTTGGAATGTGATAAAGATAAGAGAGATGAATGTTGTTATTTATCTTATTTTGGACCGCTATACATCTAACAGTGTGTAGTTCTGAGCTTCGGTGATTGTGCATTGAACATATTTGTATATTTGGAAACTGCATAATTTAAATTGTAAGCAGAGTTAGTGCAAAATATTTTGTTTGGCGTGTGATTTGTTATGAGAGCAAACATTAAGATATAACCTCCTTAGCATCTCTTCTTTTCCCCTTTTTAGCTTACCAGTTCTTTCGGGAAAAAGCATTAGCAGTCTTACATTGATGACAATTATAACTCTGAATTTTCTGTCTAGATCGTGGTTCTTTTGGTCACTGTCCATGACTATTAGTTAGCTTTATCATTCGACATTTCATTCTTTATAACAAAGTCACCTCCTAATGTTTTTTCTGCAGTACTTGTAGGCTGTCTTATTTCCACTGGACTTGTACTTCTATCCGCCAAGTCTATCTATAAACTATCTGAGATGGCTGAGGTATGACTATTTTGTTCCACTTTCATTGGCACGAAACAATCCCTTTTTCTCCCTTTTGTCTCTCTAAACTCTTATGATGTTTATTACGGAAGAAAATACTACACATGTACCTAATTCTATCTCAATCGTAAATAACCACAGGAGGGTCATAAAGTCGTCTTGAACGTTTATGACTTAAGCCAGGGGCTAGCCAGGCAGTTGTCAACCACTTTTTTGGGGAAAGCAATTGAAGGTGTATGGTAAGTTTTAAAGACGTGATAATATTTGTATGCTTTCTATTATATAATTATTCTTATATTTTTATTTAGGATTACTATTGTAGAATTTAGATGCTGCACATTACGGGTTTTCTGGAAAATTGTGTTGCTATACTATTCTGCCTAACTTTTTTTGGTTCTTGTGCATGGGCTTTATTTTAATTTTGTTTTCACTTATCTGCAGGCACACAGGAATAGTAGTTTATGGTACTGAATACTATTTTGGAGGTGGCATACAACAGACACCAGCTGGAAAAACTCCTTATGGTACTCCACTTCGAGTTGTAGATCTTGGTACCACACATGTGCCTAAGGATGTATTTGAAATGTACTTGCAAGAGATTAGTCCGCGCTACACGGAACATACTTACAGTCTTCTAACTCATAATTGCAACAATTTTAGTAATGAGGTTGCTCAGTTTTTAGTTGGTGCAACCATTCCTGAATATATTTTGAACCTGCCAAATGAAGTGATAAACAGCCCAATGGGTGCCCTCTTGTGTGAGTGCTCTATCTCTACTAACTCTCTAGATGCCTAAATTTTCTGCTTGGATAGTTTTGCTATTAGTAATTTCTTTTGTTTCTTCTGAATAAGTAGATAGCACCACATACTTGTAGTCCTTAGAATATGAGAAATGTTTACAGTTATGTGGACCTCATGCGACTTGACTACAGATGAAAGAAAGAGACTTAAGTTGAGCCTTATGCACCTAGGTTGCAGCTGTGAGAGAGAGAGAGAGAGAGAGAGAGAGAGAGAGAGAGAGAGAGAGATGTTGAGACAGAGATAGAAGAGGGGATCAGGACCAGAAATCCTCTGAATAAAGAAATGCCAAAATATTAAAAAAAAAAAGGTCCCCTGCTTACATTGTCATTGACCAACCACTAGCATGTTTTTTGTTTTCATAGCTTATTAACATATAAAATATGATCAGAGATAAATAAACTGGAATAGACCATGCAAATAAACTGGAATAGACCATACAAACATGAACCTAGTCTCTAATAACATCTTATCATGAATATCAACAAAAGAGAGCTGCATTTAATCAATTTTCATATGGAGTGTCAAGTGTAACGCTAAATACATGCATCATTTGTCTTGAAAATAATGTGGTAATTGACATGGCGACTTGCAATATATTTGCTTGTTGGTATCAAGTTCAGTATTGGAAACAATTTAGAGATGCTCATGAATAAAATATCTTCATGCAGTGCCAATGATACAGCAGCTGGAGACTACATTAAGAGCAGGTGCTGTCCCACAGGCTCCCCAGTTCAAGCCTGCTACTGTTGCTTCTGCAACCCAGAATCCTAACAGTAACAAAGAAGTTGATGGTAAGGCAAGTTCAGAACGGGAGTCAGCCACTTCCGAAGAGCCAAAAATGTCAAAGAATGGGACCGTGCCTCCTGCAGTTAAACCCACAGGAGAACAAGGGAAGTCAGGGTCAAATGGTGTTGCAGGAGACCCACTTGGCAATGCTCGTACTAAGGTACAAGAAGAGATAGGTCGTGAGTTTGCTGCAATAATGGCAACTGGGACCTTGCGAGCAAGTGAGGCTGCAGCACTAGCTACGAGGAGAGTTATGCAGAGATATGGACACATGAATGTTGCTCAGAGTTAGGTCTGGGAATACGTTATTTATAATATGTCACTTTTTATTTTGGAGCTCAAAAAATTCTGCTCTATGTTCAATTGTTTATCTGGGTCAATGATGAAACCAGACTTGATTATCAAGAAATTCTGTTGTATGTTCAATTGTTTATCTGGGTCAATGATGAAACCAGACTTGATTAGACACCGCCATTTTATTTAGGTAGCAACTTAATGTTGCCTGTGATGGCTCCATATGAAATGCGGACTATATCGTCTAAAGGTTCCTCTTATTTTAATTAACCTTAATTCTTTGGAGTTGATATTAATGTCTGAGCTGTTTATGTTCTGGTTATTTGCAGCATGCATGCCTCAAAACTTCTAATGCAGACACAGCTGGTTTTGGTCTAACCCGGACAGGATAGCAGTGCTAGTGGAACATGGAGACTTGCGACGGAAAAAGCAGAAAACTAATATCGGAAATTAATTACTAATATTAACATTCTAACATATAGAAATTCCTGAAACAGTGCGCAATAACTTTACTTGTGGCCAAGTAGCGTAAAAAATATAGAACTTGCGTGATATGATTTTATCATGCTGCTTGCGCCTGAATTTATTCAGTGGTTAGATGGTATGAGCGCAGTGTACAAGCATTCCCCACCTCGTGTAAACCGGTAGTAGCTTCATGTAAAAACAATGTACAGGATCGTTGTTCTATGATCGTCGTAGCAATACTGAAATTTATAGCAAGACAAATCTATCCAAGATTGCAATACTGAAACTTGTTGCAAGACAAAGTTTAAGGGATATTGTCTGGCGGTTTTGATTCTTGCATAGCTCTTGAGTGAAGAAGTAATACCGCTACAAAATTTTAAAAGCATTGTAAGTAATTTACAGTTAGAATCATCCTCAAAGAGGTTTGGTCTAATATATGCCCGAAGTGGCATCTGTAATCAGCAAACATCCTCCTCGCTTCATCCCTCAATTGAATATCAAAGAAACAGTCCAGATATTATTTAAAAGGAATATATGGACAATAAAATCACTGCCTCAGAACATGAACAAGATATAAGGACAAAAGACAGCAAGTCATCTTAAGGATTGGTCATCCTGTCCAGTTGACCTGAGATTTCCCTTCTCAAGTTCCACAGATCCTGTGCAGCTATAGTGAGGGATGTTAATGCCTGCAAAACCAACCATAACAGCAGCCGCGCCAATATAATCTAAGAGGTGCGGTTTGTTTCCTGTAATTGAATCCACAACAGCAGCCAATGGAACTTGGATTGTAAGTCCGGCTGTTGCTACAGTCGTGCTAGTCAAAAGAACTGCTTTGGCCCACAAGTAATCACTCAAGACATTATCCAGCACACCTGGTCATGTTTATAGATATTTACACAGATTGATTGACAACATATACACACAAGAGCAATATAAAGGAAGCAATCAAGTTATGCTCCATCTTTAGCTAAGAAAAGCTAATGTGTGGAAATGAATCGAAGTCACTACCGCAAGTCCACAAGAAGAAATGTGCCCTCAACAACTTGAAACTAAAATTTGGTTCTAATTTTGGCAAACTTTTCTGTACGCAAAAAGTTAAAAGGAAAAGGAAACTCGCAGAACCACCAAATCAATCTGGTTCTGTTGCATGCTGGAGTGAGGTGCGAATCAGAATCAGCCTTTAAAAGCTTCCTACTCTGCTCCCTCAATCCACCAATAACCAGAAAAATAATAAGAAACTCTTCTCCCCAGCCTTTTTCCCTCAAGACAGAAACTCGACCAGAAGCTAGAGAATGAATTCTTGAATAAGCCATGATTCGAGATGTGACCAGTAAGAAGATAATTTGTAAGACTTCATGCATTCATATGTGGATAGTGCTGATTGGAACAATGATCAGTACACCACAATAAGGACATCTTTGTCAGTGAATAAATGATCTAATGGAAAGCCCTTGCTGGTCTTTAAGATATTGGCTTGTAAGATGAATACCTTGGGGAAGCTCGAAGATAATTGCTATTCATAAGGGCTGATTTAACACTGGGAAAATTGGGGACCACTGCACCCATGTCTTTGTCCGGAGTTATTATATGATGCTGAAATCTTTAACAGTAGTTGAACACCAAAAAGCAGTTCTTTTTGTCTTGTAAAAGTTTTTCCCTCACGCATTTCTGTTCTCTGGCTAATGCACATTTCTGAATCTCGATTCCTTTCTCAATGTAGTATGATGGGTCAGGTAAGATAATTCAATTCATAGTCTTCAAGTTTAGGTATTATTCATACCAAGTTTCTAAACCATTTCAGAGTTAGAAAAACTGGAAACCAAAAATCTTACTGAAAAATAGAATTTTCTTTAGAGAGGGACAATCAATTAGAGGATCATAACATGTTCTACAGACATCTAATATCTAATTCTTAACAACAAAAGAATATCAGCATTAGCTGCAGAACAAGATTCCATAAATATGTATAAATTTTTACAGTAAATGCAAGCATGATAGGTAAAGGAACACTGATAAGAAGTTTCCCAATGTGAAAAAAGAAATGCAGCAGAAAGGATTGACTGAAGCATATTGCAATTTCCGGTTTAGGCTATGACAACAGTCTAGTAAATAAGAAAATCGCAGGAAGGAAGATTTAGAAGCAATCATGAATGTTTAGTATGCATCAGAAATTGACTTTGAAAGATACCTTAAACCAAGGCTCAACAACGAAAAGCTAGAGACTATCTGAACATACCTTTACCAATGATTAGACCCATTTGTTTCCATGAAAGAATGTTAAAGGCTCCAGCTTCGCAAAGTTGAGTAGCAGGGCAACCGGTAGAAACATCAGGAGGTTGAACAAACCTAGATATCCAAGAAACAGTGCCATACTTGCCTGCCCATTTTTTCCATCTTCTTCGTCAGGTAGCTTTTTACGAATAAGGGTAATATAGACAGCATACAAGGCTGCAGAAAGAAGAGAGAGAATATCTCCAACAGTGGGGTTTGGAGCAACAGAGCTCGAACCTGCTTCTGAATCACCCATGCTGACAATTATTGTGCCGACCATGCAAAGTAGGACACTAAATAGCTTCACCCAAGTGAAACTCTCACCCAAAAACACAAGAGCAACCAAAAAGGTGAACAGGCTGGAGGCACTGCTCAGAATGGTATTTGACTGTACACACAAGAAAAACAGAAGTTACAATTAAGAAAATATACAAAAGTTTCAAAATCTGTCTCTTCACAAGCAAAAACGGGACTTGCAATTACATAACATATACAACCTTTTACACTAAGTAAACAGAAAGAAGGCAAGTCATCAACAAATGCTTACCGTAACTGTTGTGTATTTCAGTGAAAGGTTGAATGCGAGTTGTGCAAGAAACCAAAATGGGCATATCAATAGGCTAACTTTTGCTACTCTAATGCGTGTCCAACGCCCCTTTGCATCCAATCCAACATTAGCATCTTCAATGATGGCATTCTGCCCCAAGATGACTTCTTCTCCATGGTTATTCACTGTGTCTTCTTCAGAAACCACATCCAATGTTAATTTATCGGCCTGAAAACCAGCCTCCTTGTTTTCAAGAAGAATCACTTCCTCTGAATCTCCTAATTCTTGCAATCGAGTTTCTTTCTTCTTCCACCAATACAGAATACTACCATATTTATCCTCCAAAAACCGGCCAATTTCAACAAGGGGAATGTACACCAAAAATAATGAATTGCAAATGTAGGTTACAAAAAAGGGCGAAACACCCCCGTCCACAACTGATTGAACCACAAAACTAGCAGCGATCCAAATGGTTGCAACTGCAAATATATAAACTAATCCCAAAAGCCATCTCCAAATTTGTTTCGTCATTCCTTAAAGTCAAGTCCCAAATCAATCTTCAAACCTTAGCTTCCATCTAAACATCACCCAATGCTGAAACCTCTAATTTCGACAATACCCAGCTAAAGAAAGGTCTTTTCTCTCTATTCTCAGATAACCAAGTATCACAAGAGCAGACTGGAAAAGAAAGATAGTCAATCGGTTGAAACAATTTTCAGTAAAGAATTTATCAATTAGTAACTATTGACGTTGAGCCAAGAAAGTCAATCCAAGAATATCAAGCTAAGTAAATCTGAATCCTACTAATAACCCCTTTTAATTGCTATGAAACTCACAAATGTTAATCCTCCCAATCATAGCATTCATTGAACCTAGGCATAATTTTGTCGAGCGAAATAGCGTACAAAGATTAGAACTTTAAGACCAGAATGGAAAAAAATGCACCAGAAAATTAAAAAAAAAAAAGGACAGGAAAGTCAAGCAGAAAGAGCGTACCGGAGGAAAGGGGTTGATGTCTGATGGGCTAGACTTGCGTTAGTATTAGGTTGAAGACTCTTGGCGGTTTCCTTCTCTTACAGTTATACGAGAAAGAGTTTTTAACAGGCGCAGGTAAAGATCTTTCGCCGTATGCAGAATAACGGGAGGCCTGTAACCGAGTGCCACGTTTTCTTCCTTCTGTTTCGCCCTGTTCATACTCATCCATACTTGGGAGAAAAGTCAATTATATTGTGTAAAATATTATAAGAAATTTTAGTCAATAAATAAAATAAAAATAATAATAATAATTTTGAGTAAATTTAGTGCAATTTTGTCGAAAGCTAACCGAGAGAAAGAGAATCATTGTACATTGTAAATTTTGTTGTTATTATACCATGATGTCGTAAAAATTTTACAAAAACAATTCTGCATATATAAAAGATGGATAGAAACATTTACTGTTCTTAAATATTGCCGTACTCAGAATGCTAGAAATTCTAAACTAATTGTACCATATAGTTATTGACTGGATATTAAAAATTGTATCAAATACTACAAGTTTAGAGCGTACAATTCTTGAATAAGTGTGTACATTCACAAATTTATTAATCAGGTCCCAAAAAACCTACACCTTCCCTTCCCTCTGAGAAAAGCATTAGGGACATATGTAAAAGCCTCAGGAAAACAAATACAGATTAAAAAGTATTCCATGTACAAAAACATAAATGAATCTCACCCCTGAAGGACCCTGGGAGAGAAGTGATCTGATGATGTTGCGAGTCCTGGAATTTGAACCCCACTCCACAGCTTCTGCGGCTGCTTTTTGTTGCTCGTTTGCAAAAGTATCATTTGGTTGGTGATTGTATTTAACTGTACCCTTTAATTTGACAGGGGGATGTTGTAGTCAATCCTGGAGCGTCAGGTTCGACCCCGAGATAGCTGAGAGTAGTGATTACATCGCTGATCAAAGGTCGGACAAAGGCATCTTTGTTTAGACACATTGCAGCAATTGTCACTTCTTGGTTTAAGCTCTTGCTTGGGAAGTTCCCTTGGAGAAGTAGACCAACCAGTTCTGAGAATCTACTTGGTTCTCTGAGCATGGTTTCTGCCTGGCATTGATTCGTGCAAAACTATTACTTGCCCAGTTGAAATTTATGAAGATGCAAGATGATATATCTTGGGCAAGGAGGAAACTTGGTATTTTCAAATGAAAGAACAATACGAACATGAAAGTTGAAGCTAGCCAGGCCCGTCAGGACATTTATATAGGTGACATTCAATCCATATTGAACCTAGATTGAAAAGTTATATTTTGAGTGTGGTTTCTCAGTGTGGTCCTTTGTACCAATTATTGATGAATGTTTGTTGTCTATCAAACAGGATTTATATGTACATGGAATCCTCTATATAATCTTAATAGAAATGTTGTCAACTTGTTATTGTACCATGGGACGACAATGCCATGGCCAACACTTCTATTTCCACGCTCAAAGGTTGTTTCAAAATTTAGCCAGTTAAATAATTGGTGATGCACTTATAAAAGATCATAAACCCAATCCAGTCTAAGATTTCTATGGGAAATGAAGATGGCAGGGGAAACGAAAGAATGAAATAGTAGTTTGAGCCGTTAAACAACTCGAACTTACCCAGGTAACTAAATTTTGCAACCTGACGCCTATTCCTTGTATCAATGGCTCTTCATCCTGTAATCAAATATAAGAAAACAACACCAAAATACACGTCTAACTTAACAATTATTACCTGTTTTTTGGTACTCAGGAGAACAATAACCAACAGTTCCCCATTACCCTGGAAGGTGCATGTGATTCATCTCCCCACAGGCCCCAGCTTAACCAATCCAAAATCAGAGTGTTTTGCATTGAACTCCTGGTCCAACAAGATGTTGGATGATTTTAGATAGCGATAAATAACCGGGGGTTGGCCCGATCTGCAAATATTTTAAGACCTTTGGCCACATTTAATGCTATCTTTATCCTCGTAAACCAATCCAGTGGAGGTTGACCGGGCTTAACTTCTGAAAGATACATGCTTTCGGATGTACTGACAGGTTTCATTTCTTAATAACCTCAAGTCAAAATTTTGTTTGTATATATATTCGTTTTAGCTTATTTTGAGTAAATTGCAGAAATTAATGACGATATTCCTACACTTCCATTTTCCAAAAGAAAGAAATCTTTCTTGGTGCCAATTTCTTAGTACAAAGGAAACAAAAGTTCAGTTAGTACATAGTAGTTGGTCTTCAAGAGATCCCAATGGCATATACTCGTATGCCAAAGGTCTCTGGTCTCCATCAGCACAATATCCAATCAGATTAACAAGATTTTGGTGGCAAAGAAGGCTCAGCATCAAGACCCCCACAAGCAATTCCCTGTTTCCTCGTAATCCATTTCAGGCAAGTTGCTTCCTAGCTACTTCCTGGATTAACAACAAATCTAATCACATTTTAATCCTGAAAGAAAATCTACCCAAAACAAGTTCCGGAAAGAATAACAGTTGTATAAATCTTACCTGGCCAGTTCTTTCAAGGCGACCCTTGTAAACTCGACCAAATCCACCTTCGCCTAACAAACATTCCTGTCGGAAATTCTTTGTTGCTGTTGCCAGTTCCCTGAAAGTGAAACTTTGGGTTGCAATATTGTTGTTTCCTCCTTTGCTGTCGGCCTTCTGGTTTATGGCTTCTTCATAAGAAAATTTCCTGGCATACTCTGCCCAACAAAATTCGAGCCTTTTTTAGTTTCAATTCTCCAAGCGAAGTAAATGATCTTTGGCACAGGCAAAGAAAATGCCATGGTCCACAAGTCATCCTAAAACGAGAACCCTTTATATGATAAGTTGCAAAAGCCACGTTCACAAACTTAGCAGTCCGTAGCCGGTGACATCGAGGGGGTTCCTCACGAGGACGAACGGCACTGGTGGTAGTTTTCTGCTCTCTTTCCATGGGACGAGAAATATGACGAACACCTCATTTCTCAATCCCATTATCTATATATATATATATATATATATATATATATATATATATATATATATATATATGTATGTATGTATATGTATATATATGTATGTATGTATATGTATGTAAACCAACCCCCTCTCCCCCCCCCCCCCCCCCCCCCCAAAAAAAAAGCATTAAACTGTTGCCCGATGATAACAACTGAATTTTATAATTCAGCAAGTTGATTGTGTGCAATTTCTATTTATCTTATTACCTTCAAGAACAAACAAATGAATTAATTCAATGAACATGAAAATCTAAGATCAATAAGAATCGTTGTAATTTAGAAAGATTTCCCCTAAATTTGCCACAGATGGCATATGCCACCTGGGAATTATAACAATTTAAAAGAAAAATGACTTCCTTACAATATAAGATTTTTGAGAGGGAAGATATTGTCGATCATTAGGTTTTAAAATACTCTTTTGACAAAATTAAACAAATATTTTTTAATATGTCGATATTTGACTATATCAAAAGTACAACCTAGCTTTTTAGACTACCAACTTTCCAAAGAGGAATCCTACCACCCAAACTCCAAAAATAGCAAAGGACTGCATCTAGAACAGTGATACAATATGTGACCTAAGCAAAAACAGGCCTTAATAATAATTAAAGCACATATGTAGTTTACACTAATCGGCAATTTGTGAAGGGTAATAACTGATACTCAGAATCATTACAAACTTAAAGGATTTTACCAAACTTCACAAAATTCCAGATCCCTCTCGATGATGGAACTACACACATAGAAAGCACTCATCATCACCTACTAACATTTGACTAGTTGAATGACACATCACTATTTATTTAGAGCATCCACATGGACGATCAAACATTTATTTGGAGAAGAAGAAGGATTAGTTTCTAGTATGCATAAGCTTGAATCTTCAAGCCCCCATCACAATGGCCTGGCACGGTACAAATGAAATAGTTTCTTCCCTTTGATAGCTTGATCTGGTCCTTTCCGCTGCTGTAAGTTCTGGTTTTTGGAGCAGCAGTACATGTATTGTATCCATTCGCGTCAACCACCACCACATTGTGAAGTGAAGAATCATAGTTGAAAACTGCAAGAAAACCCCGGAAAAAAAAAAAAGGACAATAGAACACATGAAAGATAGTGTATTATATGTAAAGAAACTTGTAAAGGATAATTGTTACTCAGTATGTCGCCAGCCTTGAAGCTCTTTCCACTTGTCCAATTCCCTACATTGAAGTTCCATCCGGAAGAATCTCCAACAGTGTACGTGGTTGCCTGAGTGGCTGGAAGGTGAAATAACAGCGGAGACAGGATGATCAGAGTGGCAAAAACTGTAGCTTGCCTTGCAGTGCTTCTTCCCTGGACATACATTTTGCAAATCTTCTGTGCAAGAATGATGAGGAAGATGGACAACCTAAAATGCTGGAGAAGTATTTGCAAGATCCTACGGGAGACTAGCTGGTATATATAAACTATTCAGTTCTCCAGTGGGGTAGAATTTTTTGTCCTTGAGTATTCGGCAAACATCTCCATTAGTCCATGGGAATATTTTATCCATCAAGTTCAAACGGTGGTTGAGGAGAATCTTTACGTAAGATATGTTTTCCTTGATTGTGATATTATATATTTCAAATGCTAGGAACCGACCTCCGCATGCTGAAATAAGTAGCTTTGATTGGTTTCCCCTACATTGCGACAAGAGATTCAAACATGTATCACGGGCAAGAGACTTTTAGCTCCGGTTGGTTCCATATAAAAGTTTCAATGTGACGTGTAACTCACGGGCCAAATGGACTGCAGCTCTAAACTGGTCGGTTATACATGGTGGCAAAAGATACGGGATCAAATGGCAGCGTGTATCAATATGCTCTGATGGTTTTAATCCGCATCAACTCAGCCATGGGAATAGCGAGGACAAAATGTGTGGCTATATTAATATGGATACTACGTTTGGGGGAAATTTTAGACAACCCAGAGATAACAAGCTGACGAAAACTTGCAACTTCTGGCCCAAGTTTGAGCATCAAAGGGAACTCATATTTCCACCACCTGAAGTCACCGAAGCAGGCTAAATGCTCGGGCTCAGCTCAGATCAAGACTAAAGATCAGCCTACATTGAATCTAAACTGCTTGAACCCGAGGCTAAACTCAACTTTAGGAATATCAAGAATCTTGTTTCTCAGCCTTAGGAGATACCAATCATTCAGATTTCATTTACATGTTGATTTTGAGGAATGAATTTCCTGCAAGGAGAAAAAACTTATAAATAGTTTTCCTCTCTAATTCAAGATGGATAATATTTTTATCATCCATTTAAAATCTTACTGAATTAGGAAAAAAGAGAGCTGAAAGAATTATGAACAAATAAAGTACTAAGTATCTTAGTTCTCAGCTTCAGGAGATACCTTTCATTCAGATTTCATAATTATGTTGATACTGAGGAATGAATTTCCTGCAAGAAGAAAAACCTCATAAATGGTTTTCCTCTCTAGCTTGAGATGGATAATATTTTTATCATCCATTCAAAAAGCTTCAGTACTAAACTAGAGAGAGAAAAAAAAAACAAAAAAGTTAGCTGAAAGAATTACGAACAAATACAGTACCAAGTATCTACCTATCATTCAGATTTGAATTTACATGTTGATATAGAGGAATGAATTTCCTGCTAGCAGAAAAAAACCAATAAATTATCTTCCTCTATAATTTAAGATGGATAGAATTTTATCATCCATTTAAAAAGATTGAGTACCAAACTAGAAGAAAATATACCAGAAAGAATTACGACAAAAACAGGTAAGTATTTTACAACACAATCAAGTTACAGGGATAAGACCATTACTTTAATTGTTACAGTCAAGTTTCTTATCTCAAAGAGCTACATTGGAGTCTGTCAAAACAACACCCTTCGAATTATCGGCTTTTGAGTGGTCACCACAATCAAATTTGAGCCTCAAGTGCAAGGGTTTGACAAATGTGAGTTCTTCAAGTTGTCAACAGGAACTGAATAAGTGATTCTCTAATAGACCTTTCCATTGGGTCCAGGATATCAGCTATCCTGGCTGCATTGGGTCCAGAATATCAGTAGACCTTTCCATTGCAGGGGTTTGACAAATATGAGTTCTTAAAGTTGTCAATAGGAACTGGATAAGTGAATCTCTAATAGATCTTTCCATTGGGTCCAGGATATCAGCTATCCTGGCTGCACTTTCAACTCGATGATCATCACTACTTGAACTCCTTTTCAGCTTTAAATATAGTGGTGCATATATGATGACCTGGGAAAGAATGAAGGTGAGGCGTAAGTTACAGAGCAAATAGATTTCTGTAAACCTACCAAATTCTCCATTTGGACGCACAAATAAGCTAAGATTGGATGAGGAAATCATTCTTAAGTAGATGGAAATTGGCTGGCAAGGTTCCAGACCTTATCAGTGGGGCAATAAATTTACCTGCTGAAATGATTGCAGAAGTCAAGAAAATGTATGCAATACCTCCCTTGTTCCAGGACTTGTAGCAACAATCAAAACAAGCTCTCCCTTATTCCACTTCTCCATTAGAAGCTGTGATCTCCACCGCTCTGCTTGATTCCACTTCTGATGTCGTAAAAATAAGGTAATCAATTTCATCATATCACTGTTGGGAAACACCAACCTGAATATAGCTGCAAGGAAATGAACTCTAATTCTACAGAAAGCAAACTCTTTCTCCATTTATGTGTGAACCGATTTTTCTAGAAGCTTAAGGAATTCAAGTATAATCTGAATCAAGATTGAAAGACCCAAAAAAAAAAAAAAAAAAAAAAAAAAAGAGGAAGGCGTGAAATGGATGAATGGCTCAGGGGGAATATAAAAATAGAGACCTTCTCTAAAGAATCACGCTTTGCTTTCAGCTCCTGAGAGTTCCATAGCAGTCCTCTGGGTCTGGCCTGGCAGCATATGGAACTATCATCCAGTGGTTCTACAATATCCATGTCTTCGGGAATCACTATCTTCACCAATCTGTTTATTTTACCTGTTACATTACTAAATCATGTTCACATACAGAATAATAGCCAGAAACAATAAAATTTCACCAAGAAAGATTAATAAAATCCTAGGCGATATCATAAAGATGAAGATTTGCTCATGTTATGACCACATTCACGGCAATGACCAATTAACTGATATAAAGTAATCATATGATTGAAGCAATAAACGAGGATACAAAAGTTCTCCACGTCTGTCTGCGTCACATTAATATGGCCCCCTTTCCCCTTTGTATCAACACAAATTCATTAAGCTTGCAGATGCTCAGTGGTGGGAACATCCTGTAGGCTCAATATACACTTTCAGAAAGGAGTCAATGGAATAGCAGAAAGACATGATTCCAACTCACTGTCAAATAGTCTAATTAAGAATTGGCACACTACTTAAAGAGCCAGTAGATGAGACAATGCGTTCAAATAATATTCTCAAATAGTCCACTCTTTTTGTCCAAAAAAAAAAAAAAAAATCAAGACCACTCTGATATTTTAGATATTCACATCCAGTATCATTAAGGAAACTTCTACAATGTCAATGATCGAATAACTTACTGAATTCAGAGAAAACACAAACATTTCAGGATGTCAATAAGTGCATCTATAAAAGAAGTTCATTCCAACCAGGAATTTGAGATCAAAATTATAGCATTGAATTTAAGCACACAAAAGTTTTTTTTTTTTTAACAAATAAACTGCTGCTATTAAATTAACATGTAGATTCACCTCAACTTCATGTTCATTAAGAACAGATTGAATAAAAGACAAGAAATCAGCTTCGGTCAGAGGTTTTCCTAATGTCTTTGACAAGGTTGAGTACCTGAAAGAGGCTGTCATTGAAAAGTCAGAGCTTTTGGTAGCAGGCAATCAATTATTGTTATGGCAGAAATTCAAGATACCCACACAAAAGGAATTAACCAGTAATATCAGTCAATACAACTCCTTAACACTTAATTACGCTTAAGACATTAAGGTTTAAACAAGTAAGCAGTCATTCTCATCTTGGATGATAATTCTAACCAAGATCGCCTTTGACTACCTCTGGGACTGGGAAAGAAGGCTTCTCCACTGGAGCCTTAGTCTCCTGTTGTAGTTTCTTGAGCTCACATTAGGCATAGATAACCAACGCAGACAGAGAGATAATCAACGCCTCCTGCTCCACTAGACGATTGATGATAACCTCCATTACAACCAACATATATTATCAAGAAAAAGGGAATTAATAGTGCTTTAGAATTGATGTTGAGTAGAAGATGGGGTTGGGCATATTTTACCTGAGTAGTAAAACGTCGGCAGATGCAACACGAGTCTTGAAATTTCTTGAAAGCGATCAAGCCTGAGAGCCATCTTTACTTACTATCGCACACAAACCGTTGAGTCATTCACTGCTTTTGCTTTCTGCTCTTATTTTTATTAGGATTTCTTGAAATTTGTTAGATGACATCAGCGGCGGGAATGAATTCCGACTTTCTTGTTTTAACGTCGTACCGTGCAACGGACGAAAACCCGGGATCGAATGCGGCTCTCCAGTCCTTGGATTGGGAAACCCAGCATTGGGCCATGGCCTTGCCCCAATGAACGAAAGCGCGCTTAATCTTTACGCCAGATACGAGAATGAAGTATAAAGGCTATAGGGAAGGAAGAGCCCTTATTTATAGTAGTTGTTGGTTGGTTTGGGCCTTTGGGCTTTACTAGTTATTTTATATTTGCCGACATTACACTTGCTTTCTTTTCACGCCAGCCTAGTTTGGGCCTTTGGGCTTTACTGATTATTTTTCCTTTGCCGACTTTGCTCTTGCTTTCTTTTGATGCTTACGCAGAAAATGACACTATATGGATAAATAAACGAGAGAAGACCTTGAAAAATCAGAGTTCGAATTTAGGTTGGATCCCTTTTAAAGTATCCATCAACTTCTATATCCATTTCCCCTTCCCCTATGATAATTCGACAAAAAAAAAAAAAAAGTACAAAATCCTGGGTTTTGTGGCCAGAGGATACCCATTTGGGCCTAAAATACAACCCAAAGAGCACCCTGGACCTGTCTTTTTCTTTTTTTTCTTTCTCTCTCTCTCTCTTTTTTTTTTTTTTGGTGGCAAGAGGATACCCATGTTTCCGGAAAGTTTCTAGTTCAATAACTAAACTTTTTCCTTTTTTTTATTTTCCATATAAGATGTAGAGTCTCATTATATTAGAAAGTATAATCCATTTTTGATTTACCATGTGATGGGTACAAAGTCGCCACTTTTCTTTTTTCTTAGAAAGTTTTAATTCCATGAACTGAAAGAATATAATTTTCTTTTCATTTGTAAAGTTTTAAGTCTTGCTGAACCGGGGAAAAAAAACATATAGCCCATTATTGATTACGCAGTGAAAACTACGAAGGCGCAACTTTCAGCTCCCTACAAAAATCACGTCTTTGAATGCTTGCTACCATAAAAAAAATCCACGCCTTGAATCTTTGGCTCCCCGGGACTTACAGTAACCTTGAATGGCCCCACCTATACATACGCCTTCACATCCAATTCAAAGATTTCCCCAACTGGAGAGGCAAAAAAAAAAAAAAAAAAAAAACGAAAATCTTCCAGCCTTGCAGTCCCACCCTCAATATGCTCCTTCGCATTTGAATAACAACAAATTAAACCGGGAGAGGTTAAACAATTTGATTATTTATCTACCAAAGAACTAAAAGTAGGATTCAACAAGTAACTAGTGTTTCCTCTGTAGCACTAACTCATGGACCATGAGTACCAATACAGAGGCAGAAGGAAAATTAATTTTTCCTTTTGCTAAAGTTGAATATTTTGCAGTTTTGGGCCTGCATCTAAAAGATTATATTGCAGGTTTTGCTTCAGCATGCCATGCATGCCCTGAAAACTTTTTCACTTTTTCAGTGGTCTCTGAAAAGCAAAAGCAGATGACCTTCAATCTTGAATTGCATTTCATATTTCTGAAGTGGTCTGAGCAACATAAAGCAAAGTAATTCCCATTCGCTCGTCCACATGTAAAATAGATATAGTAACTCAGAAAATAATCTGTTGAAAGTTGAAAGTAAAGTGGGAAATAGAATTCATAAATAAAGAGTTTTAGGGGTTTGCTAGAATTAGCTGTTGAATGAGATCATTGTCAAAACAAGTTCCGCAAAGAATAACAATTGTATAAATCTTACCTGGCCAGTTCTTTCAAGGCGACCCTTGTAAACTCGACCAAATCTACCTTCGCCTAATAAACATTCCTGTCGGAAATTCTTTTTTGCTGTTGCCAGTTCCCTGAAAGTACAACTTTGGGCTGCAATATTGTTGTTTCCTCCTCCTTTGCTGTCGGTCTTCTGGTTTATGGCTCCTTCATAAGCAAATTTCCTGGCACACTCTGCCCAACAAAATTCGAGCCTTTTTTAGTTTCAATTCTCCAAGCGAAGTAAATGATCTTAGGCATAGGCAAAGAAAATGCCCTGGTCCATGTGTCATCCTAAAAAGAGAACCCTTTATACAATAAGTTGCAAAAGCCACGTTCACAAACTTACCAGTCCGGAGGTGGTGACATCGAGGGGGTTCCACACGAGGACGAACGGCACTGGTGGCAGTTCTTTTCGATGCTCTCTTTCCATGGGACGAGAAAAATGAAAAACACCTCATTTCTCAATCCCATCATATACATTTTACACCCCCACCCACCCCCCACGCCCAAAAAAAAAAAAAAAAAAGCACTAAATTGTTGCACGATGATAACAACTGAATTTTATAATTCAGCAAGATGATTGTGTCCAATTTCTATTTATCTTATTACCTTCAACAACAAACAAATGAATTAATTTTATGAACATGAAAATCTAAGCACAATAAGAATTGTTGTAATTTACAAAGATTTCACCTAAATTCGCCAATGATGGTATATACCACCCGGAAATTATAACAATCTAAGGGCCTGTTTAGTTGAATGTAAAATATTTTCTCTCCATGAAAAACATTTTCTTGGAAAATATGAGTTTTTCTTAACATTTTTCTGACGTTTGTTACAATTTTGAAAAATACGGAGTTGTCTGCAAGTTATGGTGGTTCACTTTCTTTTCCTTCTTAGAAGTTTGCACCGTTCTTATTTATAAAAGGAGTTTAATTTATATTTGTGGAACATAAGCAGCAATGGGCAGAGACGAGAACATGCGGAAAATAACTTCCGTAATTTTATGACGGAAGTTGTTTTACCACAGGTAATGTAAAAACATTTTTCATGGAAAAAGATTTTCCTAAATTTAAATGCAGCCAAACACCAGAAAATTTGGAAATTATTTTCCAGAAAACATTTTACAGTGAAACAAACGGACCCTAAAAGAAAAACGACTTCCTGGTAATATAAGATTTTTGAGAGAGAAGAAATTATCGATTATTAGGTTTTAAAATACTCTTTGGACAAAATTAAGCAAATTTTTTAAATATGTCAATATTTGACTATATCAAAAGTACAATGTAGCTTTTTAGACTACCAACTTTCCGAAGAGGAAGTCTACCACCCAATCTCCAAAAATAGCAAAGGACTGCATCAAGTACAGCAAGATAATATGTGACCTAAGCAATAACAGGCCTTAATAATAATCAAAGCACATATGTAGGTTACACTAATCGGTAATTTGTGAAGGGTAATGCCACTATAATAACTGCTACTTAAAACCATTACAAACTTAAGGGATTTTACCCAACTATATAAAATTCCAGATCCCTCTGGATGATGGAACTACACATATAGAAAGCAGTCATCATCACCTACTAACATTTGACTAGTTGAATGACACATCACCATTTATTTAGAGCATCCACATAGACGATCAAACATATATTTGGAGGGGAAGAAGAATTACTTTCTAGTATGCATAAACTTGAGTCTTCAAGCCCCCATCACAATGGCCTGGCACGGTACAAATGAAATAGGATCTTCCCCTTGATAGCTTGATCTGGTCCTTTCCGCTGCTGCAAGTTCTGGCATTTGGAGCAGCAGTTACATGTATTGTATCCATTCGCGTCAACCACCACCACATTGTGAAGTGAAGAATCACAGTTGAAAACTGCAAGAAAACACCGAAATAAAAAATAAAAAAAGACAATAGAACACATGAAAGATAGTGTATTATATGTAAAGAACTTATAAAGGATAATTGTTACTCAGTATGTCGCCAGCCTTGAAGCTCTTTCCACTTGTCCAATTCCGTACATTGAATTTCCATCCGGAAGAATCTCCAACAATGTACGTGGTTGCCTGAGTGGCTGGAAGGTGAAATAACAGCGGAGACAGGATGATCAGAGTGGCAAAAGCTTTAGCTTGCCTTGCACTGCTTCTTCCCTGGACATACATTTTGCAAATCTTCTGTGCAAGAATGATGAGGAAGATGGATCACCTAAAATGCTGGAGAAGTATTTGCAAGATCCTAAGGGAGACTAGCTGGTATATATAAGCTATGAAGTTCTCCAGTGGGGTAGAATTTTTTGTCCATTTGTTTTCCTTGATTGTCATATTATATATTTCAAATGCTAGGAACAGAGCTCCTCATGCTTAAACAAGTAGCTTTGATTGGTTTCCCATACATTGCGACAAGAAATTCAAACATGTATCATGGGCAAGAAATTTTAGTTCCGGCTGGTTCCATATAAAATTTCAGAGTGACGTGTAACTCATGGGCCAAATGGACTGCAGCTCCAAACTGGTCGGTTTTAAATGGTGGCAAAAGATACAGGATCAAATGGCAGCGTGTATCAATATGCTCTGATGGTTTTAATCCACATCAACTCAGCCATGGGATTAACAAGGACAAAATGTGTGGCTATATTAACTTGGATACTAGGTTTAGGGGAAATTTTAGACAACCTAGAGATAACAAGTTAAGTGGATGAAAACTTGCAACCTCTGGCCCAATTTCAAGCATCATAGGGAACTCATATTTCCACCACCTGAAGTCACTCATGCAGGTGCTAAATACTCGGGCTCAGCTCAGACCAAGACTAAAGATCAGCCTACATTGCGTCTAAACTGCTTGAACCCGAGGCTAAACTCAACTTTACGAATATCAAGAATCTTATTTCTCAGCCTTAGGAGATACCTAACATTCAGATTTCATTTACATGTTGATTTTGAGGAATGAATTTCCTGCAAGGAGAAAAAACTTATAAATGGTTTTCCTCTCTAATTCAAGATGGATAATATTTTTATCATCCATTTAAAAGCTTACTGAACTAGAAAAAAAGATAGCTGAAAGAATTACGAACAAATAAAGCACTAAGTCCTATCATCAGATTTCATTATTATGTTGATACCGAGGAATGAATTTCCTGCAAGAAGAAAAATCATAAATGGTTTTCCTCTCTAGCTTGAGATGGATAATATTTTTATCATCTGCTCAAAAAGCTTGAGTATTAAGCTAAAAAAAAAAAAAAAAAGTTAGCTGAAAGAATGACAAACAAATACAGTACCAAGTATCTACCTCTCATTCAGATTTCATTTACATGTTGATATAGAGGAATGAATTTCCTGCAAGGAGAAAAAAACCCATAAATTATTTCCTCTATAATTCAAGATTGATAGTGTTTTTATCATCCATTTAAAAAGATTGAGTACTAAACTAGAAAAAGGATAGCTGAAAGAATTACGAACAAAAACATGACGAACAGCTGAAATAATTACCAACCAAAACAGGAGTAAGTATTTTACAACACAATCAAGTTAGAGGAATAAGACCATTACTTTAGTTGTTACCGTCGGGTTTCTTATCTCAAAGAGCTAGATTGACCTCTACAGAGGAGTCTGTCGAAACAACACCCTTTAAATTATTGGCTTTTGGGTGGTCACCTCAATCAAATTTGAGCCTCACGTGCAAGGGTTTGACAAATGTGAGTTCTTCGAGTTGTCAACAGGAACTGAATAAGTGAATCTCTAGTAGACCTTTCCATTGGGTCCAGGATATCAGCTATCCTGGCTGCATTGGGTCCAGGATATCAGTAGACCTTTCCATTGCAAGGGTTTGATAAATATGAGTTCTTTGAGTTGTCAATAGGAACTGAATAAGTGATTCTCTTGTAGATCTTTCCATTGGGTCAAGGATATCAGCTATCCTGGCTGCATTATTAACTCGATGATCATCATTACTTGAACTCCTTTTCAGCTTTAACTATAGCAGTGCATAAATGATGACCTGGGAAAGAATGAAGGTGAGGCGTAAGTTACAAAACAAATGGATTTCTGTAAACCTCCCAAATTCTCCATTTGGACGCACAAATAAGCTAAAGATTAGATGAGGACATCATTCTTAGATAGATGGAAATTGGCTGGCAAGGTTCCAGACCTCATCAGCGGGGCAATGAATTTACCTGCTGAAATGACTGCAAAAGTCAAGAAAATCTATGCAATACCTCCCTTGTTCCAGGACTTGTAGCAACAATCAAAACAAGCTCTCCCTTATTCCACTTGTCCATTAGAAGCTGTCATCTCCACCGCCACTTCTGGTGTCGTAAAAATAAGGTAATCAATTTCATCATTTGACTGTTGGGGAACACCAACCTGACTACAGCTGCAAGGAAATGAACTCTAATTCTACAGAAAGCAAACTCTTTCTCTATTTATGCGTTAACCTATTTTTCTGGAAGCTTAAGGAATTCAAGTATAATCTGAATCAAAATTGAAAGACCCAAAAAAAAAAAAAAAAACTGGAAGACATGAAATGGATAAATGGCTTAGGGGTAAAAACAAAATAGAAACCTTCTCTGAAGAATCAGCTTTGCTCTCAGCTCCTGAGACTTCCATTGCAGTCCATCTGGCCTGGCACCATATGGTACTATTATCCAGTGGTTCTACAATATCCATGTCTTCGGGAATCACTATCTTCACCAATCTGATTATTTTACCTGTTACATTACTAAATCATGTTCACATACAGAATAATAGCCAGAAATAATAAAATTCCACCAAGAAAGATTACTAAAATCCTAGGCGATATCACAAAAATGAAGATTTATTCATGTTATGACCACAGTTATGGTAATGACCAATTAACTGATATACAGTAATCATAAGATTGAAGCAATAAACTAGGATACAAAAGTTTTCCTTGTTTGTCTGCATCACATTAATATGGCCCCGTTTCCCCTCTGTATCAACACAAATTCATTGAGCCTGCAGATGCCCAGTGGTGGGAACATCCTGTAGGCTCAATATACACTTTCAGAAAGGAGTCAATGGAGTAGCAGAAAGACATGATTCCAACTCACTGGCAAATAGTCTAATTAAGAACTGGCACACTACATAAAGAGCAAGTAGATTAGACAATGCGTTCAAATAGTATTCTCAAAAACCAATAACAAGTATAATACTTTTATAAATAAAGCATCCATACCGATAGCAGCAACAAAACAAAACATTAATCAAGACCACTCCGATATTTTAGACATTCACATCCAGTATCATTAAGGAAACTTCGAAAATGTCAAAGCTCGAATAACTTACTGCATTCAGAGAAAACACAAACATTTCAGGACGTCAAGAAGTGTATCTATAAACGAAGTTCATTCCAAACAGGAATTGGAGATCAAAATTATAGCACTGAATTTAAGCACACAAAAGAAGGTTTTTTTTTTTTAACCCAAATAAACTGCTCCTATTAAATTAACATGTAGATTCACCTCAACTTTATGTTCATTAAGTACAGATTGAATAAAAGAAAAAAAATAAGATTCAGTCAGAGGTTTGCCTATTGTCTTTGACAAGGTCGAGTACCTGAAAGAGACTGTCATTGAAAAGTTAGAACTTTTGGTAGCAGGCAATCAATTATTGTTATGGCAGAAATTCAAAATACCCACACACAAGGAATTAACCAATAATATCAGTCAATACAACTCCTTAACACTTAAGTACACTTGTTAAGACAGTTAAGGTCTAAACAAGTCAGTAGTCATTCTCATCTTGCACGATAAGTCTAACCAAGATCGCCTTTTACTGCCTCTGGGACTGGGACAGAAGGCTTCTCCACTGGAGCCTGAGTCTCCTGTTGTAGTTTCTTGGGCTCACATCAGGCATAGGTAACCAACACAGACAGAGATAATCAACGCCTCCTCCTCCACTAGATGATTAATGATAACCTCCATTACAACCTACATTATATCAAGAAAAAGGAACTAATAGTGCTTTAGAATTGATGTTGAGTAGAAGATGGGGTTGGGCATATTTTACCTGAGTAGTAAAAGGTCGGCGGATGCAACACGAGTCTTGAAATTTCTTGAAAGCGATCAGGCCTAAGAGCCATCTTTACTTACTATCGCACAGAAACTGTTGAATCATTCGCTGCTTTTGCTTTCTGCTCCAATTTTTATTGGGATTTCTTGAAGAAATTTGTTAGACGTCATCGGCGGCGGGAATGAATTCCGACTTTCTTGTTTTAACGTCGTACCGTGCAACGGACGAAAACCCGGGATCGAATGCGGCTCTCCAGTCCTTGGTTTGGGGAACCCTGTACTGGGCCATGGCCTTGCCCCAAGGAACGAAAGCGCGCTTAATCTTTATGCCAGATTAGAGAATAAAGTGTAAAAGGCTACAGGGAAGGATGAGCCCTTATTTATACTGGTCGCTAGTTGGTTTGGGCCTTTGGGCTTTAGTAGTTATTTTATATTTGCCGACTTTACACTTGCTTTCTTTTCATGCCATCGTAGTTTGGGCCTTTGGGCTTTACTAGTTATTTTATTTCCTTTACCGACTGAGTGTTTGCTTTCTTTTGACGCTTACCCAGAAAACGACAATAAACGGATAAATAAACGAGATTAGACCTATAAAAAAAAAAAAAGGCGGCCATCGGAGTTCGAATTTGGGCTGCTCAAGTACAAAGCTCTGGGTTTTGTGGCAAGAGGAGACCCATGTTCGGCCTAAAATACAACCCAAAGAGGACCCTGGACCTGTCTTTTTCTTTTCTTTTTTTTAAATTTTTCGAGAATAAAAGGTGCATACTACACAATTTGTTTATTTACTCCGTACCCATCTCATCTGGTAGAGATATTACTGGAAAGTTTTTAGTTCAATTATTAAACTTTTTCCTTTTTTTTATTTCCATGTAAGATGTAGAGTCTTCTTAAATCGAAAAGATACAAATCCATTTGTTGATTTACCACGTGATAGGTACAAAGTCGCCACTTTTCTTTATTCTTTTAAAAAAATTTAATTGCATGAACTTAAAAAAATATTTTTCTTTTCAATTATAAAGTTTCAAGTCTCCCTGAACGGTGAAAAAAAAGTAATATAGCCCATCATTGATTACCCAACGAGAAGGCGCTACTTTCAGCTGCCTACAAGGACCACGTCTTTGAATGCCTGCCACCATAGAAAACTCCACGCCTTCAATCTTTGGTTCACCGGGACTTACAGGGACCTTGAATGGCCCCACCTATAGATACGCCTTCACATCCAATTCAAAGATTTCCCCAACTGAAGGGAGAAAAAAAAAAAAAAAACCCGAAAATCTTCCAGCCTTGCTATCCCACCCTCAATATCCTCCTTCGCATTTGAATAACAACAAATTAAACAATTCGATTATTTATCTGCCTAAGAACTAAAAGTAGGATTCAAGAAGTTACTAGTGTTTCCTCTGTAGCACTAACTCATGGATCATGAGTACCAATGCAGAGGCAGAAAGAAAATTACTTTTCCTTTTGCTAAAGTTGAATATTTTGCAAATCTGGGCCTGCATGGAAAGAGATTATATTGCAGGTGCCATGCATCTTTGGTGGACCTTCCTATATAAGCGTTTTCTATCTCAAAATTAACAATGCCCTTAAGAACTTTTTCACTTTTTCAGTGAAGGTCTGAAAAGCAAAAGCAGATGACCTTCAATCTTAATTGCATTTCATATTTCTGAAGAGGTCCGAGCAATATAAAGCTAGGTAAGTCCCATTCGCTCGTCCACATGTAAAGTAACTGAGAAAGTAATTTGTTGAAATTTGAAAGTAAAGTGGGAAATAGAATTTATAAATAAAGAGTTTAGGCGTTTGCTATAATTAGCTGTTGAATGAGATCATTGTCAAACACTCATTTACATAGCACCATATTTACTGCCAAGCGAAGACGCTTAAATACTTCTCAAAAAAATTCATCCCTACACGGCAAGCTTGGCCTCCTTTACACATTTTGGCTATCAAAGCAAATGCTTCGTCACTCAATAATCTATTCCAGATGAAACGTAGCCTACACAAACGTACACAATACACGTAGTAGTAAATGGTGTGCTTTTGTTGCATCAGCTGGCCTGCCATCGATGCATTATTACTTAATGAATAAACCTGACGTTGAATAGCGTTTCCTTTTTCTTACCATGCACAGTTGCACAGAGCACCAAAACGTACAATTAACTGGTAGCATCTAATTTCGACTACCGTATGCGTCAAATGATGGTGAGACATTGCACTAAATTTTTCTTCACATAGCCGTACCCAAATTTCTTTCTTTCTTTCTTTCATAGAATAGAACTGTGATTGGGTGCATATGATTGCTCAATTACAGGAAATGGAACTGTTATCATTATCAAATCATGGGCTCATCATATCTGTCGTATCAGCTTTATTGGATTTTGTGTTTTGAGAAGACAAAAAGTAAAGTCCAATGCCATCGAAATAATTTTGCACTAAACAACAAAAGGTACTTCAACTATTGATCTAGTACCACTCTCTAACTTGTGTGCAAGATTCCATTTTCTTCCTTCCTTCAATTCTCAAAGGAAAAACCCTAATGAAACTGCGAAAGAGGGCAGCGGCGTCATAGCTTGGTGATCGATTTCCACAGGTTTAACTTCAAACTCTAACTGGCCTCTAATAAGAAGTAAAAAGAATCAAGAAATAAAGTAAAAAAAAAATGAAAGAGTATAAAATTCACGGAAGTTATCCTCCTGCTATGGGTTTTCCGGCCCTTGAACCCATCTCCAGTGTATAATAAATAAATCGCTGGTTATCTTCACCACAGGTAGCAAAAGAAATGGTTAAAAAAATTCGAATAAAAAAACAACCATCTTGAACTATGGGATTAAGAATGCTTTGTAATTTTGACAAATTCTATTAGAATATAAAAGCCTAAAGAATATATAGAAAGAAAGAAAGTAAAGCAAGAAGAAATACACACAAATATTACAAAACCAATCAACCAATTACACAAGGAAACTAAAGATGCTCTCTCCTTATGTCTCTCAAAACTATGTAACAATAATAATACAATACTATTATCCTTGATGATTAATCGTCTATATCCGAAATATTTAGATCTTACAATACAAAGATATATAGAAGAAGATTCTCTTGCTATACAATTTAAGACAAAAAAAAAGAAAGAAAAAAGGTGGTAATAGCAATGGCGATTAACAACAAACCTAACAAATTTCTCACTTAGGAGAAATAGTATTAATGGCGACTCAGACGGTGATGAAAAAGAGATCATAATAATAATTCAAGCTATCGTCCATCCGTGGCTCATGACTAGACTGCAAATTGATCAGTCATCAAACTTACCAGCTTAATTTGAAATTGGGTTCGGTCCACTTGGAACTTCATGTTCACCGGCTTCAAATTCCCTAGAAGAAGTTGATGTGTGTGAAGTTTTGCTTTTTCGTGGGTGCAAGTTCATAGTAGATGATGATGACGATGAGGTTGATGGTGAAGAATGGGGGACAAGAGTTTGAGTGGAAACCTTTGACGCAGTGGATGGATTGGAGGGTTCAGAGGAGTGTACGAGGACTAGGAAGATGAAAATAAGGGCAAGAAAGAGGAGGAAAGGGTTTTGAGATTTTGAAGAAGTTTCAGAGATTGAGGTTCTCAGTGTTGCCATGCAATCAGGAATTAGAAACCACCCCCCAACAGCCCACAAGAGATCAATATCCATGAACCACTTAAAACACCACCAAGGCCAGCCAAGAAGAGATCCACAGTCAGAGGACAGAGAGAGAGAAAGAGGCAGACAGAGAAAGAAAGAAAGAAAGAAAGGAGGATTAGATAGGAGGAGAAGCTTCAGCTAAAGTGAATGAATGTTGGAAAGAAGGTTTTGAAATTCGGTGCACATTTGTAGAGGAATCAAGAACCAGCATAGCATGGAACTTGGAACTGGGAAGTAGCATATAATTGAGGTTACAAGAATTGGTGTAAAAATTGACCATAGTGCCCCATTCTTTCATGTATTAGAACAGTTAAATACTATTTTTATATATAATTTATTCTCCTATTAAATAATTGACCTCTTTCTTGAAGCATAAAGAGAGCTAGAAAAATACTAGTATATTCACATAAGGTATGCACCTATAAGCTCTTTTTTTTTTTTTTTAGGTCAGTATAAATCTTCGTGATCTTTTTTACAATTTCACTTAGATAAAGCACAGGAGATTTACATAGACTGGATTTTTTATAGGATTTATTCGAAAGCATATATGCATCATCGATTCTACAAAGCTATTTTCACCGAGTCAAATATTTACCAAGTGGAGATGCTAATTATCCCTTCGATGAGCTTTACAGCAGTAGAATTTCTAGAGCAGATGGTGAACAAATTGAAACAATGGTCTGTTGTCATGGATGTGTACCAAGGGTGTAGATCATGTTTTTCTTTGCTTCATTACATATCAACTTTCTTGCATATATTGCCATGCTATGGGGCCATATCATAAATTTTTACTACTCAATAAAGAATGTTTGAAGGAAAAGAGCTGGTGGCAACAGAAAGAAAAGGAAAAGGTGGGTGGTGGAAGGAGATATGTCATATATAAGATAATGGCTTTTTCTGGCTTGGCCGGTTGCCCAAGAAATATTGCTTTGATTTGACGAACATTAAGCTTTGAAAATTGGTGCAATTGTTCTCCGTGTTGCTTCTCCTTATCCCCGATATAATATTCCATCCGTGCCATCTTTAATTGAGCGTATGATGATCATAGATTGCTTCGTCTGCTCGAATATGTTCTTTTTTCAATTTTTGTGTCATTCTCCGTATATTTGGAAAATGTTTATTCCCCAATATATAAAGATCAGTACGAACGGATATTTGCTACACGGTTTTCTACTCACACCTCCCCCTCCCAAAAAAAAAAAAAAACACAATGTTTTTCAGGTAAAGAACATTGTTACATGAACTTTCAAGTTTATCTTATTAATCTGATTTGTAACTATGAAACAAACTTTCAAAATATGATCATTTTACAAAAATAGGTTAGCATATGACAAATGTCAACTAGCCCCTAACTTATAGTCAATTTTAGTTGTCTTTTTAGCTGCAGGAATTTTCCTTTTTGCAGTTGATATTTGAAAGCTGCAAATAGATGACTGATCTGCTGTACATATTTGGATCGAATTAGTTTCTTATATATTAGAGTTTTTGCACGTACCTGACTGCAATTGCGGTAATTTATATGCCCATTTAAATAAAAAGAAATTCTCAACTCCCCACTGTAATTTGACTTTAAATTAAAGGGATGACCTATAAACAATTAGATCTAAGGGTATTCCTACATCTTTTTGACACTAAATGTGATTTTGTGGTGAAATCTGGCCCGCTAGAATAAAAAATTATTAAGAAAATGGGTTGTAACCAAATGCTTTGAAAATTTTGTGCGCCTCAGAAATTGTTGTGTTTTGCTCTGAAATTTTCATGGGCATAAAAGGCACACTAAAAATAAAGCATCGTATATATTCTCTCTCCATAGTGCTACTGCTTCTCTCTGTTGTGCCAAAGGCGGGCTTGTCTCGCCGGTGGGGCTATTCACGGGCCCCCACCCAACTCTCATAGTCCATTATTATAGTACTACTAGTATTCAGATTAGAGATTGTACTCAATAATTTCTGTAACTTTATTAGTGAATTCATTCAAAAAATAACGCTTTCCAACTCTTTCTTTTTCAGATTTTATGGTATTCGGGCTGTTTTTCTTTTCACCCTTGTTCTTGTATTCAGAATGCTTTTTGTCCTCCTTTGACTTGCCTATTGCATTTGAACTTGGGGGATTGATTAGGCATGGGATAGAACCAACAGGCAAACCCCTCTCCTTAAGTCATCACTTGCCTGCCCATACATGAGAAATGAAACAACCAGCATGTGATGCACACCAGATTTCCGTGAAATTTGGTATTAAAAGTCAATGGAGCGGACTGTGAAAAAAGATCACTGAATGAATGAATTGATTATTGTTTATGTTTTAAGTGTTAACCACCAAAAACATGAACGGTGGATTTTCAACTTTTTAAAGACAAGACAGCAGACATCCTATCTGCATTTCTTTGGCCTTACCTCACCTGTTATGGGGCAACTAAGCTAGCGGCAAAGCCAAGCCTAGACTGTTAAGACCCAAAATGTCAACGAATTGAGATAAGCAAATCACCTCAATCTCACTGGCATTATTCTTTATTTATGTCTGTGATTCAACTTTATAGCTAATCTACCTTTTTATGGTGATTAGGAACAAATCTTGATTTGATTTTCAAGGAAAGAGAAAGACAATAATGCTACACTTTAGAAATGTAGGCATATAAGGAAGAATAACAAGTTATTGTATTAATTCTGATAAGGACCCTATTGAATTATGTTTTGATTGATCATGAACTAAATGTAACCCTGCTTGAGATACATTTTGAAGTAAACTCAATGTTTGTACTACTCACTAAGTGTATGAAATTACTCAAGAACTGGTTCATTCAGTGAAAAATTCAGCCCGTCGTGTTGAAGTCTATATTTCACCAGCTCAATCAATTCTGTAAAAACTTATTATACCTACTACTTTTCTTAGGTGGCAACTGGGGCAGCGGATCGCATTTGGTTAGCATATGGGAGTAACATATTGAGGGAGAGACAACATAATTAGTCAACAAATTATTTCCCTTTCACGTTAAACCTGTCAATTCAATACCTTTTCTTTTTTCGTCCCTTATTTGTGAAAGAAGAAAAGAAGTCCAGCTCCTCTTTACAGGCCAGAGATGAAGCAAAGCAGTTTTCGGCATCAAAGTATTATTCCCAAAAACTCACAATTATTGCCGTTAATTGTCCTCCTCAGGCTTCATATTCTTTCCCCACTTGATATAAATTTATACCACACGAGTTCACATATATTATAATGATTAACAAGAAAGAAAACATGTTTTTAACAACGACAATGATATCCCTGATTTTAGAAACAACTGCCTTAAACTTTAATCTTCCAATGAATACCTAGTAATGGGAGGAACCAACCCTGTCTATTTATCACCATAGTTATCCAATCTCTAAACCTGCTGATAAGTCGAATATAATATTTAGTTGTGCACATTCACAGTCGCGTTTACTTGGGTATTAATTAAAATTTCACTTCAGATTAGAAGCATTCTCGTGAGTCTTAACCTCGGGAAGAATCCTAAAGAGGAAACCTTATTTTAGTTTCCTTCAAATAATTTTTCCCCTTCAACTGCATGCATCGGCAAGAATGCAATTGCTGCCACATATCAATTCACGGTTTTACATCATCAGCATCAATTCATTATGGTCTCACTTAGTTACGCTATGCTTCTTTCATTTTCAACCAAGCTGGCAATGAAGATTTGTGCTAAGTGACTAGGACCCATTAGTAGTATGGTCCACTGGTACGGATCCATCTCAATTTCTTCATTGATGATTGAGCAATGATATTGTAAAAGAAGAATCTAAACATAACCGTCTTCGAATGCAGAAACTAGTTCCACACCTCACCCATAGGAAATTATTAGGGCTTTCTTCTCTTTTCATGTGCTACTGTATATAAGTCTGAATAATGAATCATGATGATTGAGGATTGATGCCTAATCAACTCTCCATCATGATTGAAGAATGATATAGACGACATGAATTTCGAACTAACAAGATCTTCAATTGTCATTTAATTTTTGTTACAAATTTTAGTACATTCCACAGCATATTTTGTAGTACAATTTGGTAGAAGCCTTTCCTATTTTTTTTTAATTCTTTTTTAAAGAATTTATTTCTGATTTTTGCGAGTGCTAAATTTGGACCAGTATGTTTGTAAAGAGGCAAACTAGCAAAAGATTTTTTTAGCTGCCGTGCCCTAAATTAAGCACCAGTTTATGATACCGAATTGCCCTTCCCTTTTATAAGTAGTAGCTCAGTAAAAGAGGAGAAAATTCAAAGTGGTAGACCATACTTTACAGAAAGTTTAAACACTATCATTTGATTAGTGTATAATAAGAAGTTTCTTACCAAAAGAGACACTGAGGTAAAGATGGTGGGGCACAACGATTATCTTCTCAGATGTCCTTCTGCTTTTTTGATCTTTTGAAAAGTATAACTCCTATTCTTCACTTATGTGTGTGTCATTTTTTGCTTTTGTCCCTGTTGTTACTTGCTTCCAATATAATTAAGGTATAAATTAACTCTGTATACCCCCGCCTATAATTTAGACATGCACGTGATCAATGTTATTAGAATACTAAAAAGCTAATAAACTGGCAATTAGTCAAATAGATTGGATTACTCTCGCTCAAAAGCAAGGAAAATGCCTGAGCATACATTTTATTACAATCTAAAAAAAAAAAAAAAAAATAAGAAAAGGCTTCGGGTATGGATAGATCACCTTTCAATAATTGTTGCATTATTGATAACACTCATCAACACGCACCGTCGCAGTGAATATCTTATGATTCCAAGTTCACCTTTTTAGGTCAAAAGGGGCGTTGCTTTGACTTGAATGGACATATTTAGGAAAATTTGGAATTTCTTGATTAGTTGAGGAAAGCAAATGCACGGATGGCTTTGGTTTGGCATCAGCTTTGTGCAGTGCATTCTAGTGCTCCCCACCATGCAATCTTCGTCAAGTGCAAAACAACCTGCATCCAACCAAAATAGAATACAACTAGAGGTCTAGGCGAACCTCAGTCTGTTAACATTCTGGAAACCTAATTCTTCCCTGTAAAACAGAAAAGATATCTACTCACCATTTCCAAAACTTCCCAATCAATACATGGAAAGAAAAGTAGTCTATGTATCCTAGAAAATCCGCAGATACTAATTACTAGTAGTATATTAGCGCATATGTTGAAATTATTGAACAGCTGTTATAAAGAGTAGTTTCAAACTCAGGTTATTTCATCATAGCTAGGGAATTGGGTGGAAGATATGGGTTAATAAACACGTTAAGCTGTTTCAAAGATAGAATTACATCATCCGAAATCTACTGGCCTATGTGAAAGAATCTTCTTGCTATTGGCAGAAAAATGGCAAATTTCAGAGACCTCTGCTTCAGACACATTCACCCAAAAAAAAAAAGGTGGGGGGGGGGGGGGGGGGGGGGGATATGGCTCTAACTATTTCAATTACACATAACCAACTAATGGGCCAATGCCTCTCTTCCAGAAAATCCTTGGTCAATATCATTTCCAAGAAATGAAAAATATACAGAAAGAAGAGAAGCTAAAACTAAACAAGTAGAAGTAGGTATGTCTCACTTCCATCGCAGAGACTGCCTTATTCCAGTGTAGATAAGCCCCAGAGATCTCCCTATCAAACAGACTAGAAAGAAGGAGATGGCATCACTAACTTTAGCAATAACCGTTCTAATCAGTGGCGTTGCGATGTCAGACAATTCAAGAAACAAACTGAAGTAGTACTGCCTGCAACATCTAAGAAAATCTTTCAGCAAGTAGATGGAGGTCAAGGCTCACATTTGTTTGCAGTCTACACCTTACTCACAACATAACAAAAGCAATAAGAATGAACAACCAGCATAATATTGCTCTTTCATCTTTCCAATCATTTTGGTCCTAAATCTTAACTGATCCATAATGGAGATTTGCAGCATGCAACACTCAAGCAACAAAATCCTATTCTCTATCTGAAGGCTTACATGGTTATATGACGGCCTATTCGTAATAACTAAACTTTATTCATTCTGTTATTCCTACAACTTCTAATCTACGGATAATATAAGCATGATAAAATGTAACATATACTATAAAGATAATTGAATTATATACTTGTGTTTCCACTAAAAGTGAAATACAACACAGTTTTCAAATATAAGCCACTGCTAATTCCAACAGTAACTGGCCCATTGGGTTAAAATATAATTTCAATTTTTGCACTGAACCAAATGGACAATACTACTTCAAGATGCAAAACATTCTTCCAATTTTCCTACCTCTAGCCAAAAACAACAATTTACACATTTTCAAAGCATATATTTCCCAAACTGTTGAAAAGAGATGTCTTGACACTATGCCATAACCTTAGACCTGATGTACAGCTACATCACAATATAGGCATTCAACAAATGTCAATGTCTATTCAGCATTACAACAAGCATATTATGGAAAAGGGGCGAGGATTAAGGGGAAAAGAAAGAAAAAAAAGAAGTCACCTGCAAGGTGAAACTTACTACCCTGTCAAAGCCATCAGTTCCTTGGTCCACTTAACAGATATGGTAGTTTGGGTTATCACGATGAAAGATAAAGGAGGTGACATTGATCCAGATCTCCTCAGGCTAAATTTCTTCTACAAATCAAAATTTTCTGCCTTCCTTTTGCTGCTTTCCTGAATGAGTTGGGTTTGAAAAGTACGCAGTTCAAAGCGATCTTCATACATTGAAACAACAGATTCCATGTTTTGATGCAACCACTGGTGCAATGCCACCTGTCAGCAGAATGTAATTTTACCTAGGTGAAAGTTCAATACTATTCATAAGAATCTTGCCATTACAAACATCATCTATGGCTTCTAGTGAGTGGCAGTTCTGCGTCCTGTCTCATTGCAAGAAGGGATTATCTTTTTCCACAAGAGATAAAGTTATTAGTCTCTTAACATTACAAAAGTCTAGGTAGGGATAACATGTATGCAACTTACACCTATTTGGAAGTGTCTATCCTTAACCAAATACAAACCACAATTCACTTTACATTCTTCCGTTGATTAGCTCCAGATAGATTATCAAGAAACCATACCTCATTGCATAATCTCTGAAGTGCTCGGGTTGACAAAGTACACAAACTTAAACCAAGGCTGTTCATTTCAGTGGACATGCCACTATCTACAGAAATAAGCTCCAAGTACATGCTTGGAATTCCATCTGCCAAAGTGATCACCAAATGTTCTAAAATAGAGACTCCATGCTGGACAAAGAAGGTAGGATCATAACATCCACTCATCCTGTTAAAGCATGTAATTACGTAGGAAGAAAAGGCTTATTGCATATCATTATTTTGAATACAAATTACGTGATTCTATTAACAGCGCAGGAATATCTGATCATTTTCCCTAATATAGCTAGTCGACATCAAATTATGAGATTCTATTAACAGGAATAAGAGATCCGACGTTGTTTGAGATGCAAAGACAAAATCATTGACATTATACATACAAATAACTTCAAATTATAAACTTCAGAGTTGCATTTTCAGTATGAGATCTTATTCCCTACAAACCACAGTTTTGAGGATGCTTGGAATGACACAAATATTCTTCACATAAATTGTAGTCAAGTCCAACAAGGGTCGCACGTCCAACAACACAAGGGGCGTTGCACTAAATTAACTTTCAGAAATTCATAAGCAGATTGTCTATAGAGTTGTCAGCCAAAATTCACACAGAAATACCAATTCCAGGTTGACTCATTTTGATGCACCTCTCTTAGCCATTAGAGACTTGAGGTTCCTTCCAATGTTAAGTGAGAAAAGGGCCTTAAAGAAAACACTTACCTTGACTTTCATACATTGATTTAATTGGAGGAGTGAAACTAGATAAGAAAAAACCCATTGACGGTACCTAAGGTAAAATTCCTTGTTTTCTTTCCGAAGTAAAAGGAAAAGTCATTTAGCATAACTATTAGTACCCTTCTGCATAAAAAAACACTGCTCCAAACCACGTTTTTTGCTTTTAACACAGATAAGCTTTTCCAGTATGATACTTTAGTGTATTTATGATGTATTTGTCGTCAGAGTGTACATTCTTTTTTCCTGATCTGAATCAAAAGCATGTGATACAAACTAAGTGTGGTACTAGAAAATAATTTTGCTCCACCTACAGATTGCTACTAATTCATCAATTAACCAATGAGTATTTTGGATACTTCATGAAACATGAATATTACTGCATTAACGAACCACTTCATCATGAATGAAGCAGGGATTGAACAACTAATTTGATTCCAAAGGCAGGAAGGAAAATGGAAAGGAGTATCTAATCATGTCATCATCCAGCAACAGAAAAGTCAACAAAAGCAAAAACAATATCCTACATACCCTGCAGAACCAAATCTAAGGGCACTTATCAACTGAACATACAAGTCTTCCTTGCCCGACTTTCTAATGTATCGAAGAATGTGGTCATGTCCGTTTAATTTGTTGACCATCGAAGAAAGACGTGCCTGGTAAAGGACAATAGTATAACCAATATAAATATTATAGAGCGATTAACATCTTTTGCTTCAGTAACCAGAAGAACAAGTAGCATGATATTAATTATTAAATAGCAAGTTCTCCAAGATACCTTGTTAGGACTGCTGTTTTTAAGGCGAAGCTCTTCTTCCAGCCAAGCCAGGCACAAAGGCTGACAGGAATTCTGAATAACACGTGTGAAAACCATTGACAAATCTGTATTTGAAGTTCCAGAAACATTATCCACCTGTTGCAGATTTTTAATAATACACCTTATTATGCAGGAAGTGCAAAGGAAAACCAAAACAAAAACAAAGAATTTCATAACTAGAAGCTAAAATACATCTATTAATATAGAATGATTTTTCAAATAAGAATCAAGGGGCCAACATGTATAAACATACACATTAATCACCTACAATGTTTATTTTTGTTTACATTAATTAATGAAAGAATAGAAGGCAGGTGACAACAGAAACAGTGCCTGCCTCTTTCCTGAGCCATTGAAAGGAAGCCCACAAGCAGCGCATTCTCGGAAGCTCCACAAGAGCAGTCAAATTTGACCTCCGCAATGCAAGGTCTTGATCAATTCCAGAGATTCTGTTACCAAGATTTATAGCCTGTTTCATGGCATACAATGAATCCAATAGTTTGGCTTTCACTATGTCCCAGGCAAAATGAAGGTTCTCCCCATTATCATTCTCTTTGACACTGCAACAAAGGAAAACCAGCAAGCATGTTACCTGAAAAGAGCCTTCATCTTTAAAAAGGTCATAACTTGCAACTATGTTGAGCTTTAACATGTAAACTCACAAACCTTCTTACCTACCCGAAAGGGTATAATTTTCTGAGACTGCAAAATCATTTAAGGGGCTCTTATTAGTGGCTAAAATTGGCTTTCCAGCAGGAATTACACCAGCAATTTAGGTCAGAAATATGCTGGCCATAAGAAGCACTTGGTCAACATAGGGTACCCAGTCTGCAGCCACCATATTATCAGCATTTACCAGGGACCCAAAGCAATAACACTTGGTGAAACTCTCCTGCAGACGATGGACCTTTCGACTTACGAACCCACAATCTAACTTGCAAGAATTCCAATACAAGAACTGAATAGTTTTGCAGCTGCGCGATAAGTGTTCGCTGAAGAACAAGAACAGAAACAGTCAAATAAGACTAACCAATAACCTCTTGGGATAAATTACTACAGCAGTTATGGACCAATAGAGAGCAAATTCTATTGAGCCAGAGTCATAATAATTTTTGGGGGTGAAAACAAAAAACATAGTATCATTAGAAGCCTTCCAAGAACAAGCCAATAGCCGTGCATCAGAAACAAGAAAAACTATTTGGTTCGCTCGGTAAGAGAAAGACCTTGGTAGTCGAGTCTGTGCATTTCTAGGCACAAATGACTGCTCTTTTATGCAGTTTCTATGCAGGTTGAGCTGCAAACTTAGAGGAAGCACCGCAGGTTCTGCCATTCAGATACGCAACCCTACTGAAACTGATTAAGACATTTTTATTTCTTGCACCTGTACACAGATTGAAAGGTGTCCAAATAGCCCCGGCTTCTGGAACCAACAAGGGCAACAATCAGAAAAACCCACAGACAACATTCAGACAATTATTCAGATTCGAATCTCACGTGGAGTCACGTTGACATTTCTACAAACACCTTATGGGCATACCCAACAATGTATGTTAGAAAACAGAGCTCTCTATCAATTCTGAATCAAATTCGAACCGATTATCGGATAGGTACCAAGCAATTAGGACTCTGGTGTGGGGTGGGGTAGGAGAAGAAGGAGTGGCGATACATGAAGATGTTATTCATCTTGTCTTACTTTATTAATATTAAGAGCCAACCAATAACAAGACTCAGCAAAATATTAAGAGTTGACCGTTGACATCTGGTTATTTCCAAAATTTATAATGGCCGTCACTCCGTTTAAATTGTATTTTTGAATGATAATATTATAGTATTTCTTATGCACGATATATATAAGATAAAAAATATATATTAAAAATATAAAGAAGTGATTGGATGAATATTTTAAAATATCATTCAAAATATTTCCAAATTAGTTGCCCAAACAAAAAACTCACCCTTACAGCCTTACTAACCTTTTTATATATTAATGGGTTATAATAACCTTGTCAAGTATTTTGCCCTAATCCCTCCTCAAAAATTGGCTAATGTTTTTGCAAATAAATTGGAATATATCCATAAGCTAACTTCACACAATTTCCAGATAAACATAGACAAATTCAGTTTGTACCCATCAAGGATTTTGATTGATGATTTTTGTTCTCAGATTATTAATTAGACTTATTATAGAAATTATATTAAAGAAAATAATGATTTATATTGATTTTCATAACAGGCTTAGTAGGATTTTTTTTTTATATTCTAAAAGCCTTATTTGAGCTATGAAGCTACATCAACTTACTTGAGAAAGGAAATCATTAGGATTTGTTGTTCGTGTCTAGTTGGTAAGGAACTCAAATTATTAATGAATCAATTGACTGTTGTTTTGAGTGAGTAATCTTTAATATAGTTTTTTTTTTTAAGATAATCTGTAATATAGTTAATGACTATTTATGTTTATTGACGACTTTAGTGTTTAATAACTCAAATCACGTGCTATGTGCATATGCTTTGAATCAATAATTTGTTAATCTTAGCTAGTTTGGACAATTGAAAAGGTAAAATGGTAATTGATGTTAACTATTTTGAAAGATTTTGAAAACTGTTCAGTGTTTTGACTCCCTACATATCTCGTAACATGTTATTGCCAATAAAAAAATGATTGGACTATTTACGTGTTTGCTAGTGCTATGTTGATTTTTTTTATTTTTTAAGCAGAGGTGGTGTCCTAGAACTGTAAACGAACCGAATCGAATTTAATTTTAAAGCTGTGGAGTTCGGATTCGGATTCGAGTTTGAGTTCGACACAAGCTTAAATATTAAGCTCGAGTTCGATTCGATTTTGTATTCGATAGGCTCAAGTTTGATTCGAAAGCTTGAATTTTTTTTATTTTTCTAATTTTTTATTAATTTATTAATAAAATATATAGTTTTGTATAAAATATATATTTTATATAAAATATATAGTTTTGTATAAAATATATATTTTATATAAAATATATAGTTTTGTATAAAATATTATTATATATTAAATAAATTTTTTAATTTTTGTATTAATTTATTAATAAAATATAGAATTTATATAAAATATATATTATTTTATATAAAATATTATTATATATTAAATAAAAATTTATTAAAATTTTTTTCACAAATTCGAATTCGATTCGATAAATCTTATATCTTGAATTTTTTTATTTTTCTAATTTTTTATTAATTTATTAATAAAATATATATTTTATATAAAATATATAGTTTTGTATAAAATATTATTATATATTAAATAAATTTTTTAATTTTTGTATTAATTTATTAATAAAATATAGAATTTATATAAAATATATACTATTTTATATAAAATATTATTATATATTAAATAAAAAATTATTAAAAAATTTTTCACAAATTCGAATTCGATTCGAAAAATCTTATATTTTATTTGAACTCGATTCAAACTCAAAGTATTCGTTAAGGGGCTCGATTCGTTTACACTCCAAATCCTAACTTTGTCAGATTAATTCATTCCTAACTTACAGAACCCAAAGACGGAGGCAAACTTACCCTGGGAAGGCTCGAACCATTGCAAACTTGAAGACGGTGGATGTTACTTGAAGACTGAGATGGGTTGCCATTGTGGATTTCAGTTCCGGCCCAAAGGGGAAGTACCTTTCCTGCTGGGGGTAGGATGATGGGGCTCTTATGATATGGCGCCCTTGGGCCTTCCTATATGATTGTATCAAAAGAGGTGGCTGGCATGGACCCCGGAATTTAGTTTTATTGATAGAATTCTGTTAAAGTGCCAACAGTAATAAATTGGGGTGGTGGCGCAGTTGGCTAGCGCGTAGGTCTCATAGCTTCTGAGTTATCCTGAGGTCGAGAGTTCGAGCCTCTCTCACCCCAACAACTTTTTTTTCTTTTCTTTTTTCAACTTTTCTCCTCCAAAACCGCCACTTGAAAGCGTCCACCCTTTTGGCGGTTCTCTGCTTTCACAAGCCCAGACCCAAGAGCGTGACAAGCTGCTGGTGTTGCGGATATTCACAAACGGATCGTATTAGCGATCGTAAGGTGATTTCTTTACCCCCAATGCCCTAACGAAGGCCTCCTTAGTTCACCAAAACCCAAGAAGAGTCTATTTAAGGAAAACCGACGAGTTCAGTTCTGTATACTGTAATGGAGAAGAGCAAGAATATGCAATTCAATTCTAACCCCAATTTTTGAACCTTTCATGATATATTAACATTATAAAGTAGCTTTCCAAAATTCCATCGATTTTGTTGGCCTTTTTTTTAGCAGAGCGCAAGAGTAAGAGGGGTTTCATTGGAAAAAAGTACAAGATTATCAAGAAGGTGAAGAAGCACCGCAAGAAGAAGGCCAAAGAGGCCAAGGAGCTCGGACTCCACCCCTAGCCCACAAAGGAATAGGACCCTGGCATCCCCAGTGATTCGCCTTTCAAGGAACAAGACCTCAAGGCTCTCGAGGCCCGCCGCGCTCGTGCTCTCGAAGAAATCGAGCAGAACAAAGCCGCTGGCAAAGAGAGGGTATTGAATGAATTTTATACTACTACTTGTATTCATTGTTTATATTTTTTTCCCATTAATCTTACATTATTTTAAGAGCTGTGTTACTGGAAAATTCAATCTTAGTGCAGAGTAAGGTACAGAATATATTTGAATCGCATCGTTACCACCTAAAAATTATGAGAAAAATGGTTCTCAAATTGATTAGCTTGTAATCTGGAAATTTATATTTTTATCTTTTACATTTTAAAGTTAAGGCTTTATACTGCTGCTTTAGGCATAAAAGAGATACTTGGGGCTACTGAAGGATGATGAACTGTCGAACTTGGATGATAATGGTTCAGTAAAAGACAGAATTTTGGAGACGGAAGCAATGATGTGTCAACGGTAAAAATCGGGGGTATGTTAGCATTAGAATGTTACACAACTCAGATTGACGTGGGATATATGCTTTCTTGTTTATTCTGGTTTTCCTTCTCATTGATGTTCAATGCTCCTTTGTTTTGACACAGATAACTCGGATAGGGCTTTTTACAAGGAGGTGGTCAAAGTCATTGATGCTTCTCATGTCATTTTAGAAGTGCTTGATGCTCGATGGGTCTCGCTGTGTGGATATGGAAAAGATGATGATGCAATCAGGACCTGAGAAGCATCTTGTTTTGTTGCGGCTTTTGTCTGCTCTTAGTTGAGATTATGGTAACCGACAGATGGCTTGTTTTGTTGCTGACGATTATGGATTTTCAGTGGCTATTGATCATCTTGGGAGGGATCTAGTAACACTGTAAAAAGTTCCTAGCTTTGATTCAGTTGATGAATCTCTCCAGAAGGTTGCTATTGTCAGGGGTAAGTTAAAGAAAGGCGGTGTTGTGGATGTTGATGCTGCGGCAAGGATTGTTCTACATGACTGGAATGAAGGTATGTATGTGCTATTGGCATTTATTCTCCTCTGCTGCGGCAATTTTACATGGATTTTGACTGCATATCCATGTGGAAACTAGTAAATGTGTTATTAGCTGGGAGTTTCTAGTCCCTTTGGTATCTGAACTTGAATTTTTATTATTTTTTTCAGGTAAAATTCCCTATTACACAATACCTCCAAGATGAAGTGATGGAGAGCCTTCAGAGGCAAAAATTGTATCACAATTCGTGAAGGAATTCAATGTTGACGAAGTTCGTTCATTGGTAGCCTAAAATCAGTGAATGATTTTAACCCCATTAAAGTTCCTTCAAACTCGCCTCTCAAGTTTGATGATGAGATGCTAGAGGCATGTGATTTCGAAAATCAATTTCCTCTTAAATATGCTTTGTGGTTTTAGTCTGTCTCATGGCATTAAAATTGCTTTTTCAATTTTAATCTCTTGCACTTTAGCTTATTACTGTAGTTCAAAGGGGATTAATTATTTGTTTGAATGACTTTGTGCAAATGAGCTACGAAATTGGGATTGGAACCTTTGATTTTTGGAGAAATGCTAGCTGTTAATTGCTTTTCCATGTAATGAAGCATCTAATCCGTACTATAATTCTGTCTGCGATGGTACAGTTTGGCTCTCATGAAGTTAGCCGGCGTTTGATTGCTGGGTCTTTGCATCAAACAACAATCCATCATGGAATGATGGGCTTATTAGTTAATAAGTTGCACTACTAGATTGTTATCTGGCTCATTGGGTGATGTTTTTGAATTAATGTTCATAGGTAGTTAGCACTCATTTGTGGCCTATTTTACACTGCAGGGTGATGCACATCAATCATTGTTGCAAAGTAAAAATCTAGCAGAGAGCAGAGTTGATGATGGAGACGAGTCCATGGCATCAGGAAAAGACGATGCCGGATCTGCTAATGCTAAAGCTGCCAGTAGCAGGCAAAACGAGAGAATATGCCGAGGAAGGTATGCTCAATCAACACCAAGGTTGAAAAAAGTAGGGAAGAAGTGGAGGAAAAAGGACAATAAATCATAAATCAAGTACCGTGGAAGATAATATCAATGATGACTATGACTTCAAGATAGATTTTGTCAGCAAGGGATCTGCCATGTATATTGGCGAGGATGTTGGCCGGAATGCTGATTAAAATAAAAACAGTTTTGAGTTGCCATCTGGGATTAATGTGGAAAATGAATGAGATCAGTTTTGTTTAATAATTTTGATTTTTTCCTTTATCACTACACTCCCAGTGGAGCAATGATTGTCTTTTAAGTGATGCAATTTGTGCATGATGATTTATGAGAAAAGTTACAGCTCTTGAGCGCGATTCAAAATGCTTGTCTGTGGCTGGCTAGATGATTAGAGTATTGTCTTACAATTCTAGAAAAATGGTGATTGAAGATACACCTGGTGTACTTTTACTGTAGGAGGTTATTTTTCTTTTGACCCAAAAGAAAAAAGAATAGAAAAGAGGAAATGAAAATAAATGGAGGCATACTGGCACCGCACCATCCTTATTTTTGCTGTGTGACCTGTTACCAGTCGATTAACGATACTACCATTGCAGGTCGGATTCAGGACCACCTTTTTCTTTTTATTTTGTGTAGGGTGTTTCATCATCTTGGCGATACGTTTGGTGGATTGCTAGATTAATTTGCACCTCTTTCTTCTTTTGGCAGGCACCAAATTAGATTGGACGTTGTTTTCACTTATCTTAACTAGATGTGACCCAGTTCTTAATTTTTTAATTTGTGGATTTTTAAATTGCTCAAAAATAATAAAAAAGAACAAAACAGAAGGAAGTTCGTATACGGAAATTGTAGATTGTTAAAACAGCCGAAATAATTTGTACACATCTGAGTGTCTTCTACAATGACTGGATGCTTAGAAAGAAAGTACTCTTATCAAGGGATTGAAGAACTCCTGAATGATACAAAAACGTAATGGCGAAGTCTCGAAGCGACTGTGATGGTTTGTTCCTTTTCATCTTTTTCATACCTCTATCCTCAAAGAAACAAGTGAGATTGTACTAACTAATGCGAAGTATTTTATGCAAATTTCTCTTTATTCTTTTTCTACAGCGAAAGCCAAGACATTGTCGGAGAGGGAATCAAAGACCTTTCAAATCAAATCAAACCTCTGGTTAGTAATAGTTGTTGAAATTTACAGCTACTAATAAATAACATAAAATAAAGTGTATCTGTTCTTTTCTTTTTGGTCCGTATCAAGCCATAGATCTGGATTGCTATTTTTATAATTAAGGTTGGCTAACAATCCAAACCTTATCAATACTACTTAATCAAACGGACAACAATATTATTCTGTAGTAAAATCAAAAGTTTAATTTTATGGGTACAATTAAGAAACCAGTCCTATCCGTGGAGCATGATCATATCGTGACAAAGAAAAGAATTAGTACATGATTAGTTGTGAATGGTTGCAACTTTTTGTTTAAACATAATTTGATTTGTTGTATTGCAAAGAACTAAGAAGCAGTCACGCACGACGGATGGCTCAAAAATTTGAATATCATTTACAGTGATTAAGTTAAACATGGAGAACTAAACGCCTAGGAATAATGTTCAATCATGGTTAAGGTATCCTGTCGTTAAAGAGTAGCTTGTCATTTGCTTGTCAAATGACGCATGGTGTATGACGAACATCTTGCAGACTACTTAATTTTGGATTTTTAGGCTGCTTAGTGCTTAAATTAGTGATCCATCTTACTCAAAAAAAAAAAAAAAAAAAAGATTACTGATTACCTTGAAGTTTACAAAATTAAGTAATACAACAAATAGTAAGTGTGATCTACATCCTTGTTTATGTTTCAATGGCATGAGATTTCTAAAATCCACATTAAGGTTTTAGATTGGACCATTTTGAAAAAATTTGAACAATTTTGATCACTTTACGTACATTTCTTTTAACTCATTCATTGTATGAATTGTACACACTGTAGAATGTAGATGAAGGTGTACAACAGTTGTAAAAGATGCCGGAGGATTTGTTAAACAACTCAGCCCAGCCCCCACGGAATTAGGCTTCATTAGTTGAAATAAAAAAGAAAAAACGAAGAAAGACGAAATTTCCTCTTTCTTATCGAACTGTACAAAAATCAAACTCTCAACAAGGACTAAATCCTCTCCGCATCTTCACGCTTCCTCCCTCTCTCTCTCTCTCTCTCTCTCTCTCTCTCTCTCTATCCTTCTCCCCTTCTATTTATTGTTATTCTCTCACTTTCTCTCTCTAGATTTGGAAGAAGCCTGCTAGGGTTTTTAGTTTGAGAGAGATATAGAGTGGAAAAAAATGGGGCAGCAATCGTTGATCTACAGCTTCGTCGCCCGAGGAACCGTGATCTTAGCCGAGTACACTGAATTTACCGGAAATTTCACCAGCATAGCTTCCCAGTGCCTTCAGAAGCTTCCGGCGACCAACAACAAGTTCACCTACAATTGCGATGGCCACACTTTTAACTACCTCGTCGAAGACGGCTTCAGTAAGGCTTCCTCTTTCTATATGCTTTCGTGATTTCTTTTCCGATTAGATTTCATTTGCCGTCCGATCCGATTTGTTCAATCGTTGCGCTGATTTTCTCTTTCTGAGTAAAACGTAGTCAGCCTCATTGACCTTCTCTTTTTATATATTTTGTGTGTTTTTCTTTTGTTGTTGTGTAATTTGATTTGTTTGCTGTGTTGCTTCAGATCTTAATTTATTATTGAAATTTTGGTTTTTATCAAGTTTTTGGGTGTAGTTTTTCTAATTCTGCAAATTTTCCTATAAAGTAAATGAGTAGTAAGAAATTTAGTTTCAAATCCGGATTTGATTTACTGGTGATTTTTATTGGTTTTTGCTGGCTCTCAGGTATTGATTTTCCCCTTCATTTGTATTTATTATTGTTTTTCTTTCTAAAACTTGTTTAGTGAGTCATATGTTTCACCTTTTAGTTTGCATAATGACTTTGTAAGGTGTTTGTTCAGATCCTAAATTGATATTTGGATCGTTTTTGTGATAATGTGATAATCTGATCTTTTTGGCTCATTCTTGTTCCTTGATTGAGGTGCGATATCTGTTCTATAATGGATTTAATTCTATGATCACACAGAAGTGATTAATTTGGCCAGTTCTTAGCTGTTGATAAAAGTTGTGAGGCCTGTGACGAAAATGAAGATGGAACTCTTATTTGGGGCTTGTTTTATTCTCAAATTTAACTTTCACTGTTGTAGCAAATAATTTTATTCTTTTTCATCATGTATGTTTTTTCTCGATTGCATCTCTTATGCACTTCTGGATTCTGGATACACTGATTTTTCTAGGCTATTAGTTTAACAACAAAATAATGGTTTATAGAATAATATACGATTGATGTCAAGTCATCTGCTAATTATTGAGGTAAGCATGAGATAGTCTAACCACTGGAACTTTTATTTGTTGGACCTGGCTTATCGTGAACTTTAATTCCTTTTACTTGACTTGTGGTATTTTCACCTGCCTGCTTTTTATTTTGATTTATTACTTGTCATCTCCTCCTTTCCCACCAACCCAACTTATGAAAGTCAAACTTTATTTCTTTGGTTTCTCCTGGTAGCTTTAGATTGAATTGTGTGCATAATGGATATATCATAATGCTCCTTGCACAGATATAACTAAAATTTGGAGGCATTATGATTTACCATGCAAAGTGCATTACAGATTCGTGGTTTATATTGTTGATAAAAGCTCATATCTTTGCCCGTTAATTTGCATGATCTGTAAGTAGAGGCGCTAATTAGCATGTGATGCAAATGGGAATTGCTGTGACGTTATATATTCTAATTTCAGATGGGAATCAAGTAGCATTCCACTCTTGATTGAGTTTTGACGTATAACGAATACCTTTCTTCAGTTCGCTTACCTGGCTTCATGCTAGTAATTGTTCAATTCAGAAGTCCAGCTTATGTGATGCTGATTTCTGCATTTGGCTTGGGTTGCATGTGTATATGGTTCAAGATTTTAGCCTAAGCTTGTTTGTTGAAAACCTGTTGGGTCAACAGAAGTATGACGTGATAAGATATATAGTATTTTACTATCTTCCTTTCAAAGTTGTGGTCTCCTTCTGTAGGCCTATAATCCATCTTGGTATATCTCTTATCCCGAGATAATGTTGCTAAAGAGAGTTATTGAGAAAATTTAGTTACACATATGGATCAATATTACTCTTCTGAAGGAAAGAAGACAATTAAATGTTTTCTGTTGCATATATGCATATGCTGCCTTCTTTGATCTATCCTTTTTATGTGCTTAGAAACATTGGAACTGTACGTGTTCTGCTTATTCTGATATTATGTGGCTGAATAAACTTCATGCTTCTGTTTGGCAGCATATTGTGTTGTTGCTGTTGAATCTGTTGGGAGACAGCTTCCAATGGCTTTTCTTGAGCGGACAAAGGAGGATTTCACCAAGAAATACGGCGGAGGGAAAGCTGCTACTGCTGTCGCTAATAGTCTTAACAGAGAGTTTGGGTAGTTTCTTCTCTCCTCCTGCTTAAGCTTTTCTTTTCTTTTAATTTTGGATGGTGTTTCTAAGATGATAATGAAATGATACATGATATCATAGACCCAAGCTGAAGGAACAGATGCAGTATTGTGTGGACCATCCGGAGGAGATTAGCAAGCTTGCAAAAGTGAAGGCTCAGGTTTCAGAAGTTAAAGGTGTGATGATGGAAAATATTGAGAAGGTAAGTATAGCTGGGCATCTTGGTTGTTTCACATTCTGTGGCTGGAACTATATTGAAGATTGGCAAATTTGTATGGCTTGGATATGAGAAATTCTGTTCTGCAGGTTCTTGATCGTGGAGAGAAGATTGAGCTTCTGGTGGATAAAACTGAGAATCTTCGTTCACAGGTGTGCGAATGAAAAGGGATATTTTTTCTGGTCCAAACTGGTCACATTCTTTATAAAGAAGTTTCCCTCTGAAAATTTCCCTTGTCGTTGTCTTTTCTTTGATTGGATGGACATCCTATTCTGTCAAGCCCTCCATACTTGGTCTTTATCTTTGGTCCTTTTTTCTCCTGGATTACTACTCTATCACATGTAACATGAATGTTTACCGGAGTTTTATATTTAGACGGTTTCATCTGATTAAGAGTGATGCTTACTTGTGTTTGTCCCACGTAGGCACAAGATTTCAGGACCCAAGGAACCAAGATGAGGAGGAAAATGTGGTTACAGAATATGAAGATAAAACTGATTGTACTCGGCATTATCATTGCGTTGATTCTTATTATAGTTCTATCCGTTTGTGGTGGTTTCAAATGTCATTGATTTGGTGGTGCCATTTGTCTTGTTAGGCTGGTGATGGGCAGGGACTCATGGTGCTTTCTTGATCTGATGGCATTAAGTTTGCTTACCTATAAATTTTTGTGGACATGCTCTTCCCTTTTGCTATAGTTGGTATTTGGAGACACGCTTGTATAGTTTGTATTTCTGAATTCTTTGAATATATTAGAAGAGAGTACCAACTGTCGTCAGGAAATATGCAATGCCGTGTATTCATTCTTTCCTGTGACTGGACTTTCTCTGCATGCCATAATATCAGCTAAACAGTTTTGCAATGGAAGTAGTTAATTGCAATTGCTTCAGAAAACTTGATTTGAACATGATCGATAGGTGTCAGGTGGATCCGTGCCTATTACAAACCTGGAATGGGAATTGAACATGGTTAAAGGGAAATTGTTCAAGGTGACAGAGGAACTGAATATATAACAGCACAAATTTCTTTGGATTTTTCTTGTGACTTCAAAAAGTTCTAGTTTTCGTATGGCACAAGGTAACTACAGGATACAGCTGCATAACGTAAATTAGCTTTTATGGATTGATCTCCATGTTGTCAATCAGCCTGACCTTTCCAAACCATGCAGCGATGCAAAAGACAACAGGCCCCTTTATTTCTTCAGCTGCTTCCAGATTTTCTTGGTCTACAATCTGTTTGCCAGAAATGGAGGAGAATTTGACAGTTTCAAGTTGTCAGTTATGGAACATAAATTTTATAAAACTCTTCAGATAGCAAAACCCCGGGTCTTGTTACTGAATAGAGTTAATAAGAGCCAAAAGGGAAGTCGAAAAGAAACCTCAGAAAAGTATGTAATTACACAAATTAGAATAAAGGATAATTCTGATAGATTGACAAGTACTAGCTCTTGCTAAACACCCGAGTAGAGTGACTTGCATGCTAAATGCAACTTGTATATGAGTACATCACATTTTACATCTCTATTTTATCTAATTCAATGCATTCTTTTATTACGTGTTTATCAAGCTTGAAAACCTCACTACTCGTTAATGTGTGCTAAATTGCTTCCATATATGAACGATGTTTCAACAGAAAAAAATTTGAAGAACAAATTCAATCCCCATCCATCATCACCAAGAAAGTATGGCCACAAGAAGACACCAAAAATCTCTTTTTAAGAAAAGCACCATCGAGCTCAAAAAAGCAATGAATTGCTTTAACTGCACGAATAAACCCTATATCAAATTTCAAACGACAATACTCCATGTCTTACTTCTGCATAATCAATTACTCCACCAGATTCCTCTATAGCTTGTATGACCGAATGTCTCAATTCTCTGCAATTAACTTGTCCTTTCTCTGCTGCTACTTTAGCTTCGGTGAGTGAGCGGCTTATTGACAAAGCCTGCAGAATAACAAGAAAGCATATAGTGATGATATCAGGACTTGCCATGCTCTACATTGAGCTGTATTTTGATATATATGATTAAGGCAGACATACGTTCTACATATGTCATTCTATCCTCCACGTATGTTCCATAAAGAAGCTACGCGATGCTCTAAATATGCTCTATAAAGAAGATACTTCTCAGACATTCTTAGGAAAAAAATTGGCATAAGAACATAGGCAACCGAAACAAAAACTTGAACTAATCATAACCACAAAGACTAAGTTGTTCACCCCCAAAGGCATCAATTCATAAGCCAACGAATTTTAGCGAGATAATGCTAATTTCCGGTATAAGAAAAGAAATGAAATGAGCAATAGTACCTTGTCCCTCTCAGCAGGCGATAGGTGCACATTACGGGAGCTCAGTGCAAGGCCATCAGGTTCTCGTACCAAGTCAGAGCCAATCAATTCAATCCCAAAATCAAGATCTCGAACCTGATGAAATTTAACAAACAAGTTAAAGTAAAAGCTTTACTTTATTTGCTCAAGAAATTTTTTATAACTCTCAATTTCAATGCGAGAAGTGGCGAAATGAAGGAAGAAAATGAGAAAACTATGAACTGAAAATGCCTTTTCTTCAGACTCAATTCACAAACCCTGCAACATGTTCTGTACCAATATCAGAATCTCCTATGACCAATAAAGCATTGAAATATTGAACAAATTAGACTAACCAATCTTCGTATAATCCTCCATTGCTGATAATCTTTCTTCCCAAAAACAGCAACATCAGGCTGAACAATATTAAACAACTTAGTGACAATTGTTGCAACCCCTCTAAAGAATACAGGCCTACTCTTCCCACACAATCCCCTTTCCAATCTTTCAACTCTTACCCATGTTTCATGACCTATTCCATCATCCTCTACACAAGACACCACCTTTCCCCCTATCTCTTGACCCCTTTGTTCATCCTTGAAGTTATTATCATTATTACCCCCATAATCATACAAATTGTGAGGGTGGAAAACAACATCAACCCCACCGGGAATAGACTTGAGCTTTTCAATATCACCTCGAAAATCAGAAGGGTAGGTGGAAAGGTCTTCATTTGGGGAGAATTGACCTGGGTTGACATAGATTGAGACAACAATTGATTGGGAGTGTTTCTGAGCTTCTTTGATGAGGGATAAATGGCCTTCATGAAGGTAACCCATGGTGGGCACTAAGCCAATTGTCTTGCCTTGACCTCTCATGATTCTTGACCACTGTCTCATCTTATCTTTGTCGGAGATGATTAAGGGATTTTTAGTAACCATTTTGATGGAAAAGCAAAAAGAGCATTAGATTTTAGGAATTTGTTCGGTCAAAGATCAAGTTTTTTTGAGGTTTGGGACCCTTTTTTGTGTGTGAAATTGGCATCCCCAGGATGATAATGGAAGAAATTCAAGTATTTATGCACTCCACAGTCGTCCACATTCTTCCTTTCCTTGTAAAGTTAGTTAAGACCGAAGGATAATTCTTTTTGTTTCTTTTTTCGAAAAATCCAAGGGATAAGTACATTGTGCATCGCTAAAAGGGTCAAGAGAAATGACAAACGTAAACGCAGTAGCAGTGTGAGAAGGGGATTTTTTTGGTTAAATCACAAAATGGCCCGTATTAATGTTGCATTCAGTATCAAATTATCATTTTATATTTATAAAATACATAAATTATCTTTTTGAATTGATACAAGACTATTTGTACTTTTCTATATATAATACTTTGATAATTTTTCCTTGTTTATACTAAAGTCTAAAATTTTTATATCACTCATAAACAGGAAGAACAAAATAATAAAGGAGAGAAGTGTCAAACACATGAATTACTGAAAAAAAAAAGTAAATAGTTTTGCTATTTTTGTTATTAGATGAAGTTAGTCTTACCTTGTTTTGGTTAGAAATATAAGTTTTGTAATAGTCTTACCTTGTTTTGGTTAGAAATATAAGTTTGTAATTGCTATATTTTTTATTGTTATAACTAACAGAAATGATATTACTAGTATTTCTTGATATTTTATTTTGAATATATTTGACAAAAATTACAAATTTGTATTCACTTTATAAGCTGCTCATTATACATTATAGCAAAAACAAATTATTTTTGTCTTTTTTAATACCTTTCTTCATCTTGAATACAAATAATAGTAATAAGTTTGCGACGAAACTTTTTTATTAGAGTCATGATTTTAGTTTTTTTATATAAGAGTGTAACAGCAATATTGACCTGAAATAGCAACTTTGTTTTGCATTATATATAATAAACTAACAAGAATAGAATATTAAAAAATTATGAGGACAAATTTGTTCTCACAAAGGTGAAATGTACATAAAGGGGTAATTTATTATTAAAGTAGGGGGCAATTTGTAATAATCTTGTTTGACGATCCTTTTTTTTTTTTTATTAAACTCACACTATTACACGAGGAAGTAAAATTTGGTGTTAATAGGATTCGAACCTCCAACCTCTGAAGTAAAGTCATAGAGCTCTAAACGCTCGACCCTCTATTTATTCCCGACAATCGTTGTTGGTTCCTTTTAAATGTTGGGCTATATAACAAGTGTCTCAAGACACTTATTAATAAGGTGTTAGGTGTTAATTTTTTTTTTTTTATGAATATGGAGAAGTGCTTAAAATTTGAAGAATTGATAAGTTTAATTTATGTGTTTAGATAGGACTTATGTGCATTTATGAGTGGTCACATAGTAACTGTTCAAAAAAATCCTTTAATATAGATACTTGTAATTGAATTGGCATTACTTAATAAGATGGACATAATAAGTGTACGAGTTCCCCAATCAGATTGGAAATGCAATAGATATTTCCTCCACCGAAAATTGCTTATGGAAACTTACTACCAGGGTTTTCATTATGCTAATAGCAATAAAAATGTGAAGCAATTTGTTGAGGAAAATAGTGATTTTCCAAATTCAATTATCGCAAATCCAATGTACATACAATCCTATACACATGCCACCTTAGGCCTGTTATTCTCCATTGTTCTGAGTTCTAAATAATATCTCCGAATGACCCACATGCAATCACACACCACCAAACAACTGCATTCTCCATGACAGATCAAGTAAACAGGTGAAGAACAAAAGGGCTAGATTAGCAAGCCGTCTGATCTCTAAAAGGGGTGATCTCTTCGAAGATTGGAAGCCTTCTTGTTCTTGGAGGAGCCCATACATTTAATAACCGATCAAGCTCATCAACAAAGTCTTCATCTTCTGAATCCAGGCCCGGGGATACTGATGGAGGCTGCCTTGATTCCAATTCCAACAACAATTCTTGAGCACGGTTTCTTGTCTTTGTTTCATAAGAACCTGTATGTTTTCCTTGCAAAACATCTTCGAGAATCAATCGTGCCTCGTCGAATCGTGCCTGCTTAATCAGGCAGTGACAAAGGTTGCAAGCCTTGTTGGCATCAGGATCAATCATTTGTGCTTTGCGATAAACTACCTCTGCTGATATATAATTTAATTTCTGCATATACGCCCACGCTAAATTTCCCTGTCATCATGATTAATCCCCATTTTTACTAGTTAATAATTGCTTAATTAGATAACAGGTTCAATATAATGTGCATAGACTACAAGTAATTATGACCACTTACCAGTATCCTTGATGTTTCTTGCTTGATGGAAACCTGAAATTTCTTCCCGTGAGAGCGTGCAGTCTTTGTAGACTTTCCATTGAAAGCCTCTCCAAGATAAATCGACCTGAGCTTCTGCTTTAGCAGCAATATTTGTTCGTCCACTCTTCCACATTTCTACAAAAGAATCCGAATTGTAAATTTACATTTAATTATTACACTAACAAAGGAATAACGATTAATCTTTTATGCATGGATAGTTTAAGAATTATAAACACGAGCAGACATGAATTGACAACAAGAACTTTCGTTCTAACTATTTTATATAATGCGGTATAAACTCGGAAATGCATCCTCATGTGTGTAATTGTTAGAGGTAAATGTATGAAACGTTACATTAATATGCTACCCTTTTTAAGGCATGACACATAAGTGCTAGTACCTTGTAGAGGTCGATCAGGACGTTGTCTAGTGATTCTTGAGCTTGTTTAGAGCAGAGACCCCTAAAAGACTTGATAGCTTCAATGGCCTCTTCAGCTCTATCCAGCTGCTTCATCACCACGGCCATGTCCTTAAGGGCGCTGTCTACTCTATCTCCAGCATTTATAGCCTTCCAGAACAACACGATTGCTGATTCCGGATCCTTTTGAACTAACTGTTCAAGAGAGAGAGGACACAAACACATGTATGTATAAAATTCGTAAGTATAGAGAGAATCATTGATACCAAATATCAGAAAAAAGGAATTGCATATTCCTCAAATTATAGGAATAGAAGTTCAACTAAAAGGTGAAATTAGGTTGTAAACTCAAAAGTATGTTCTTTTAAGTAGTAAAATAAGTCAACCTAAAACAAATTAGACCATGTTCATTGGCTATACAATTTAAATGTTGTTTTCTCATTTCTCTTGGTTATCTAACATTTTAGGAATTAGGGTTTCACTATAAGTCAATAACTATTAGAATATCTTATGTGAATCACCATCATATAATGAACTGAAAATTAAAAAAAAATACTGAAATTTATTTAATTATTTTGATAATTTATTCTAATCGTGATCCTTTATCACTAATTATCATGTTATAGACCCTCACGCGATTTGAAAATGTTGATTTTCTTTTTTTACTTTTTCTTGATATGTCAAGAATAATTTACAAATTAGATTTTTTTTTTTTGATATTTCAAGATATTAGATTATAGACTAATTTTTGTTTTTCACGCAGTTATCCTACAAAACTAATTTATTTCCTTCTCGATTGGATTACTTTTGAATTTTCAAGACTATATTATAATGTTTAGACACCGAATATTGCTGTCATAAAGGTATAACTCCACTATTTTTAACTTTTTGAGATATTCTCCTTTATGTAGCAGAAAAAAGAAATTCTAGAAGAGAAACAAACCTGAGCATGCTTGGCACGAACATAAGGACCATCACCTGAAGGAACCTTGTGAATAACATGAAAAAGTGCGTCCTTAACGTTACTATTATTGTTGTCCTTCGTCTCTTTCTCTGGACTTGCAGATGTACTTGGTGGAGGGCTCATATTGATCTCCAGACTGGCCTCTTCCGTTTCTTTCTTCTTTCTTTGTGGTTGGATGTTCGATGCTGTTCAAGAGCAACGAGAGACAATGCTCTCCTTTGATAGTTAGCAGCAGATTAGGATACTTAAACTTCTGCCCCTCCTACCTACTTGCAGCGGTATTAGAATTGGATCACTATAACCCTTTTGAAAAACAGATGCAATGAGAGAAAATTGTCATAAATTTATGTAGATAGACAAATATGCACATCACGGTACACTATAAACTTCCGCAAAGATATGAATACAAGCCCATGAACCTAGACTATAATACGTCCAAGTTCTCGAACCAACGCATCTTGTCGGAGACAAGTTAATATGTGACTCAAGAGCATCTCGTTCGCGGGGGTAATATGAGTGAGTGTTGCGTGCACGACGCGTGTCACGTGGCGTGACACGTGGTGTATTAGAACCAATCACACATCGTCAAATAATATAAAGTATGACCCATCATTGTAACATGATGATAAATTATTAGTTCTAGTACACCACGTGACAATACATGTGATGTATTATATACTTTTCTAGAGTACCATAGAATTAAATTGTCCTACCCAGTCCATACATCATTGAATGCGCCGCCAATTTTTAATCTTTTACGCTACCGAAGGTAATAAGCTAAAGCAGCTATTATCAATAATCTAAACGGTTTTGGCACGATCCTTAGCCCATTTTAAAATAACATACATATATGACAAAATTGAAATGAATTTTTGTTTAGAAAGGAATATCAATTTTATTGATATTTCAAACGATGTTTATGTATGAATTGCTAATATATATAGGATGATAAAAAAAAAGTGACTTTTGAACTTCAAACCCACTAACATATATTCTTTTATAAACCATTTGTCAAAACCCGTATACTTAAAACCATTTCGCTATTTATTCATTTTTCCATTGCACTCTCCTCCAAAAAAAAAAAAAAAAGAAAGCAAGGGGTCACGTTCGCACCCATTTGGATCTGGCTTCGGAAATCATTTAGAAAAGAAAATGTTAAAAATTATGGGAAAACAGTCATTATGTGGGCCCCTTCGTACGGTTGAACCTGGACGCTTGAAAAGAACTGAAATTCAAATCTGACCCAATAAGGAACCCTCGCGAGGGATACATCCATTACTTGTGGATTACAAGTTGGGTAATCTTTTTGGTTTTTTACAGCCCAAATAAAGACAACAAATAAAAAAAAAAAATGATTCTGTTTGCTTTATCAACGGTGTCTTCATTTTGGGGTTAACAAATTATGTACCTGGACGTCATCATGAAATCAATTAGATGATCAGTACATGTAAATTGCCCAATTAATTCGATACTGCAAGAGAAAAACTAAATCAACTCAGAGTGATAACTAAAAAATTGCAAGTAATAACCCCAATTCAACGATCCTGTGCTCTTGGTAATGATGATATTGCATCATCGAATTTTATTGTTGGGCATATTCCGTAAATCCAGTGGGCTGCTAAATCAAATATTTTGACTCCTCATTGGGCTGATAAATCCAGTGGTTTGATTATTGTTGGTTTCATAGTGTAAAGAGTCAATGGTAAACCCTCCACGTACTTATCTCCCCAGCCCACAGATGACTGCAGAAAGAACTTCCAACTTCCGGCGCAATCTCTTGAAAGTGATCATAAACTTCTTAAACCAAGCGCAAAATTAGTTTAAAGAGGACCTAAAAAATAAAATAAACAGAAAAGAAACAGAAGGCAGGGAAAGCTGAGGGTTCCCCCTCCGGCCCTCCTCCTTTTTTTCGCAGGCAAGTAGGCCGAGTGGCGTTTTCAGTCAACACAATAAAATGGAGAAAATCTGAAGGATTAATCCTAGTCCATTTGCATTACTGTTGCGCGTGGGTGTAGACTATGTAGTCAACAACGATTAAAAACTAGTTACTCATACAAAATTGAATGGATCAGGTTCGCCTCAATATATTGAATTTGTAATAGAAAGGAAGAAGAGGGCCCAATGTTAACTTCAATCCACAACCCAAACCTATTGGCTTTTCAATTTTTCTTTCTTTTTTAACTTTTTTTTTCCTCAAAAAAAAAAATTTTTAAAAAGAAAGAAAAAATGAAAAGCCAACAATATAAAGAAGTCATTATCCCATCAAACATTCTGCATCAACGAGTGGCCAGATCTCAACTACATTCACAGCAGCCACTCAAATGCATAACATCCTCAACCCAGACCTTATATGCTGATATGAGGTCACATTCAGGCATTCACAGGAACAAAGCAAAGCAAATTTTGGGAGCAACATAAAACTTCAAAGAGTTGAAGAAAAACCGAGCAAAAGAAAAAATATAGAACTAGATACAAAAACATATTTGTGTTCGTAAAATTGTTAATGAATGAACACAATCTGAAATAATATCCTACTTGCTTTTGGCTTTAAAAGGCAATATTTAAGACAAGCTTGCCCTCAAGTCATGATAGAAACAATAAAATCACCATTTAGCAAACCCTGGATGACAATAAAACAATCCAAATTTCTCATGCTTCTGTAAACAGACTTTGGATATAACAACCTAAACCAAGGCAAGCATTTAGCTAGAGCAAGCAAAGCCTCCAATCTGCAATTATGCCTGGTTCCCTCCACCCCTGGGACGGGGACCACCTGAGCGTCCGCGTCCACGACCATAGCCTCTGCCACCTCCACCCCTCCCTCTACCATATCCAGTACCTACCAGAAAAGGCAAGGGTATCAATGATAAACTTTTTTTTTTTTTGCCCAAGCACTTCATAAGGTTACACCAGCTCCAATTCTGACTCTAGCCATCCTTGGAAATCATATGAGCAACAGACTGGAGGGGGTAAACTGATTTCATATGCATGGCACAAACAAGAAAATTGATACCCAGACAAAGCAAAAATGGGAAAAATTTTACTAACCTCGATAGCCATAACCACCACCACGGCCCCCACCACGGCCACCCCAGTTTGAATAGCCACCATTTTCTGCCAGGAAAGAACATTTATGTGATCTGATGCTCTATATGCTAATCATATAAATTTACTTTGCTACTGTATACAAGACACTGGGGTATACCTTGATAATTTGCATATCCGCCTCTGCTCCAACCTCGTCCCCTCCCTCTACCACGGCCTCGACCTCGCCCATATGAATCTGAAAATGAAATTCAATACATGTTTGATTAAAAAAAATATTAAGTTCGTGTTGCTTTCCAACTATGGTTACTTTTTCTTCTGATATTACCTTCATTGCCGGCATTGTACATTGCACGCACCTGTCTAGGTGGCTGCTGCTGCTGATAGTTATACTGGGGCCTTGTTTGCTCAGAAGATGAAACTTGGTAACTATGAACAAATATTCAACTCAAAGTCTTAAGATAATAAATTAACAAGCAAAGATAGAAAGAAAACTATATGATAATTGCAATTGAAGCACTTAACCACAGATCACCAACCTTACAAAAAGGCAAAGGTGATAATGGACTTAAGCACATTAACAATCATGGAGCAATATATATCTGCTAAATAAGGTAACTGAACAGGTAAGAAGAGCAACAGTTCACAGAGAGTGTTAAAACTTCCGAACTAGGTAACATATTCAGCATGTGGAAGACTAAAGAGATATTAGCAAGCAAAAATTTACCCCGGGGAATTCTTGTTCAGCTCCTTTGTTGACAATGTGATTGAAATCATGGAGACATGTCGAGTCTGCTCCACACTGCATCAGACATTACAGATGAATATCTAAGAATCAATTGAGCATGTTAACGTGTGATTCGGTAATAAAGGTAAATGCAAAGATCAGAGAGCTCCGAGAGCGTGTTTATGTGCTAAAGGGAGACTGCAAGAGATGTGCAGACCACGAAGAAACAAAACTTACGGCAAAAGACCCTCTTCAATGGGTTCCCACACGTCAGTTATGCTCACAGAACTGATGACAGTGTCTTGATACAATCGAGGAATTCTTCTCTGCATCATCATCCGATCTATAAGTTCAAACAAAACCTTCCACAAGCAACAAGAATGCAAAAGAGGGGGACACAAATGAAGAAAAGGCAATTTTTAGAAGAAATAAAAACCTTGATAATCTCAGCAATAGCCACAGTCTTGCTTATTGCCTGTCCCATTGCTTTCAAGACAATCTCTTTCCCACGTCTCTCCTACAAAATAGATCTCATATTAGATTATGAGTATGGAAAAAAAGAAAAAAACTTCAGGATTCCATTTATTCATCAGCTATAATTAGCTTACGCCTTCCATAATCATCACTAAAATCACCTAATGTTCTACACTTGCCAAGGCATTTATCATAGTTGTGATGCAGAACGGCTATCAAGGTAATCCACCACGAGAATTTGCAGGTACTCTTATTGAAATTTAACAAAAATATGACTACGATACATGAATATAAATGCAAAGTAGCCCCATATCACAGAATGCAACCGCATATCTAACAAAAGCCTTCCTCATAAACAAACTAAGCAGCTTGTTTTCAATTACCATTCAAATTTTTTCCCTTTTTGACAAGTAATCCCTTCATGGCATCAAATCCTTGTACAAATTCTTCATGACGAGGAGACAAGAAACTAAAAGGGAAAGAGATTAGGGAAAAACAAAACACTAAACAAACCATCAACAACAAAACAAACACAGAACATATCTCCCAAACACATCCCAAGAATAATTAAAAAAACAATTTTGGATAAAAAAAATTGAAGAGGGAAAACGGGGAAAAAGAGAGAGAGAAAGAAAGAAAGAAACCTGGAGAAGACTAGTGGCGTAGCTGATGTAGTTTCGGACCAAGCCCTGAGAAGTGATTCGGATCTCATTCTCGTTAATGGGGGACTCGGGTTTTGGTTTCTCGACCTTCTGGTATCTATCCATGGCTTTTCTGGGAGCAAAATTCTTTTCTTTGAGGGAGGAGAGAGGAGAGAGGAGCGAGAAAAACCCTAAAAACCTCTTTCTATATTTAAACTCACTGTCCCAGTCCCATGCGGACCAGGGGGGGGGGGGTTTAATAACTAAGCGCTCAACGCTAAGCTAAGCACCACTCAGCAGCAGCTACTGGCGCACAGCGGGTTACGAATCCTTTTATAGACCAGACGCTTTTGGGCCATTCTATGATGGATTAGTAGTTTCTTTAAGCCTGAAACTCTAGGGCTCTGGTGGGTTAAAGTTTATGATCTCCTGTTGGATTTAGTATCCACAAAATTTTGAAGTGTGGGAATGGCTGAGTGAGTAGCATTATTGTGTTTTGCATGGATAAACAAGGCACTGCTTTGAGTTGTTGTTGGGCCCAACTTCTAAGTTTGGCGAAATATTACGCGGTATAATATTTTCTAGTTCCTAAAATCTAACCCAAGCGGCAACAACATAGAGACATTTTTCAGGATATCTGAGGTAAAATTAGCTCACAAGTTAGCTATAACATCTAACAATATATGATCTTTTACAATTAATAGTACGATGGTTTACTTCAAGAAAAAAAAACAATAAAACCCTTAATCAGATAACTATGAGGTTTATGATTCAACCGCTTATCCTCATCCGTCCTTTTTTCTTGAAAATAATGCTTGGATAGACCAAGGTAACATAATCGTTAATGAAATATTTGAACCATCAAAATCCATATAGTTAAGGAGAACATTGTTAATTAGCGCCCCCCCCCTCCCCCCCAACCCAAACAAACAACGAAAAAAAAACCAAAAAAAAAAAGGAGAACATTGGTTTTATGTGTAGAAACATAAGCCACTATAATTGCTCTAAAAAATAACTTAGATCATCACTCGTTGACAGAACTTTGTAAGCCTCAATTTTGTAAAGTCCCAACGTACCAAGTTGGTGGATCATGTTCATGCTGGTCATTATAATTAATTGCAACCGTATTCCTAACACAAATTAGGAATAAAGTTTCGAAAATGAATGAACCGAATGAATAGATGTTTCATAGTAAGTCAGTTATTGATCCTTAATTAGAGTGATGGTTGATTCTAGCATTACGAAGATGGAGACTTGCACTAATTGTTTGGCCCGACCTTTCATCTAAGAAATTGAAATCTATTGCCAGAAAATTCTGTTGGGCGATGTTAGTCTATGCTGATATATGTTTTGGAATTAATAAACGATGGATTAATATACTGGGCAGGTTTCATTTGTACAACAATTTTTCCTGAGATACAAGCAGAATATGAATTGGTAAGAACATTAACTATCAACTTGTCTAAATGAAAGAAATACATTTCACGTTATTGAATCAAGGGCATAATTAAATCATCTGGCGTTCAAAAGATCAAAAATCGACCAAATGTCGACTTTGCAGCGATAACTCAAATGCAACTGTGCTGCTCCCATTTGAGTTCAACCATCTGAGACCAACTTCTTCACAATTCGAGCACCACAACTGTCCGAAGGAGAAAAGGCAAACGTGCTATAGTCAGATGGCTATTAGTTGTAGCACAGGCGACGATGGAAAGCAAATGGTGAAATTAATACTTACATTCAGAATCTGTGGTGATCCAATTTCCTGGGCTGACAATGGAACTCTCATTATTGCTATGGAGAGGAGTAGCTATTAAAGAAGGCTGTAGCTGAGTAATTGACGCGTGATCAAAATTATTTGACGATGAAGCAATTAATGGCATTGCAGAATAAGCAGAAGAAGTGGTGGAGCAACTTTCCACCTCCCATCCGAAACTAATTTTGGGAGAGTCATTGCTAAGTTGATCATCGTCCGGAACTGCTTTCAGGGCTGCTCTGTTACGGAAGTGTAAAACCTGAATAAGCATGCCGAGGCATTAATCATTATTGGATCAGCGACTTTAGGATATTTCCAAGTTAGGCAGAGTTGGTAGACAAGTCAATTAGGCTATGAAGAACACGTACCTTGCGACTAATATATTTTCCTCCCTTCTCAGCCTTGGCAGCGGCAGCCCATCTCAAAAGCTCCTTCATCTTGGAAAGTGTTTTGGCTTTATCTCCCTGTGATTTTTCTTTTGTTTCTGCCGTACTACTACATTGATCAGTGTCTTTATTCAGAGAAGATGATGATGAAGTTGTCTGATCACTGATCGGCAAAACTTTATTCTCAGCCTTGTGACTGATCACTAGTCCCCTAGCAAGGTCTTCTCTTTTCATCTTCATGGAATCTACAAAATGATGCCTCCTATGGCAGCATCCAACCCTCTTCAAATTTAGTGTGGAGTAGAAGCAAGCCTTGGCAATGTCTTTTCTACGTAAAATCGTAAAAAAATTCAAGTTATTGCAAACTAATTCTGTTTGTTCTGCACTTTTCCGCCTTTCTTTGACTCCAGGATCCTTCAATAGAGTCACGCCTTTTGATTTAACTCTCTGACCGCCTGAAAAATGAACCAGACAATTATACTTAGCATGGAAACAATTGTCATTTTGCTAATCTTTGCATCATAATTCTAATAGAGAAATATAGGAAAGCTTTATATTACCCTTGACACCTTCCTTCTTTTTGCTAGTGGAACTGTAATCTGTCTCCCTTGTAGGTTCGTGGGCAATCTTAAATAGACATTGAAAAATCTGTTATATAGATATAAGAAGGAGTCGGCATAAGGGATGTATCAGCTTCCATGCGAAGGTTATCTGTTAGATAACTTTATGATAAAAATAGAACCAAGCTAGCTCACCTGCATGTTACGACTGATAATTATGAAATGCTAAATTTGTACCATGTAATGCAGAGACTTGAGAAAGAGGATTAGTTCGGACTGAAAATTTTGGTCAAATTTTGGACAGCGCATTAAAAATCTACCTGTTTTGTCTTTATGCTCAAAGATTCCTATGCTTATTATTTGGCTATTAGACCTATACCAAGATGAAGACAATGCAAGAATTGGACTGAATCTATGAAGATGTTAAGACAACCATGGAGTGACTGGGGGCTGGTTGGCGTGTGATTCTCAGGTCACTAAAGCCTATTTTATAAGCTCATGATCATGTGGTGGGTATTAAGAAGGTTATATCTTAATGGAACATTAGTGAGGATGATGTACTTTATCTGCAGTGCATAATGAGCTTGGCCTTGGTGGCACTTCTCTCAACCATACAAATGTAGGGCATTTGTTGCTCGGTCCCCCAGCTGATGGGGCATCCCCAAAGGGATTTTTATTTGTTCTTTCCAAGATTTGTTTTGGTAATGTAAATAGGAATGCCATCTTTTTGCTCTTATTGGTTATTTAGTAAAAAGTTGGTCAATCCAAGTAACAGTTTGCAATAGAAGTATATTCATATAATATTGAATTGCAACTTATGGATTAAATCATCAAATTACAGAAGCTGCCTACTTGGGCATGCAGTATACAAAATATATAGACCCCAATATAGGTTATGTGGTTATTTTGCTAATGATCTTTCCAACATCTATAGAAAGGCTAGCTTTGAAGAACGGCGGGATGTGCATATAACTTCAGCGTCCAGCCAATGAACCTTCCGCCCAGTGGCAAGCAGTGTCATTTTCAGATAATTCGAGCGAAAAATAAGCTCCAGCGTCCAATGTACCAATCGAAAACCAAAAGAATTTGAGTCGTTATTATTCCGTCATTTTCAACATCCAAGTGGAGAACTTTACGGAGAGCATAGCGTATCTTATACCAAACATACCAAGGCCTTACTCGTGGCAAGAGATAAACTGCGAGTTTATTGGACTCGGCACAATTAATGACACAACTGGGCTCACATGGCCTCCCCACAAATTGGATGTGTTCCAACGAGGTTATCATCCGTAGCTAGACGTATAGAAATTTGATCGCAATTTGATCAGAGACATCTTTATGTTAAAATGACCTAAAAATACTTCATATATACGACGGAAGAATCTGACCTAATTAGATTGAAATTTTCTAGAATTTGCCAATGTTTAATATAGTAGTAAACAAAGATGAGGTAAAGGTTCGAGAATAGAAGGGATGCTAAATATATTAAATCTAAATCAGAAATGAGAGAAAAAATAACAGTAATTCTAGAAGTCCAACAGTGGATAATCAGTGATCCCTTATTTAGGTGGCATTGAATGGTGTGAGACAAGTGCCCGACAAAAAATATGAAATACCTAAGACATGCATTTGTGCCTGGGCTTTGCCTACCTTTCCTTGTCGGTTCCTATGATTGGTTGCACCAGGTGAGGTGACGTGTCTTTTGTTGGTCCATCTAGTTGTTCTTGGTTGATACTGGCGTGCCATCGTTGACGCTCCAAGACCGGTTTTCAAGGCCGGCCTCGCTCCAGTTCCTTCTCATCTACATTCTTCTTACTTCTTACGTAAAGAATAGGCACGCACTGCAACTTGAATTGCTCAATAGATAAAAGCTTCAAAAGCAATTTTTGTAAAAAGAATTTGAGAGCTTTAATAGAAAGCAGAGAGAAAAAGTTTAAGTCAACTTCCTCTTCTGCCTGCCTCTCAATTCTAAGATGTTCAAGCTTGGAGGAATAGACTCGAAAATAACTCTACCCAGGTTATTAACAAACCCAGCTATAAAGTTTCCATTTATGCGTTCGTCTGGTATCAAACGCCAGATGGGTAACTGAAAGCTGATGCCCTGGGCAAGAAGCCATCGTTTTACAACAGTTAAATGTACGGACCAACCAAGAAATAAAGCAGTTCCAACTGCCAACTCCATAGAGTGGACCAAACGTATCCAGGGGTTAGCCCACGTGAACCAGGAGCCTCTGTCTAGCTCCGGGTGTACTTGATCATTAGTCAATTAGTGCCAGGCAGCCTTTTATTTCCGTCTGTAAATTGCTTGACCATACACTTCTACCATCAAGAAAGGTTTACTTATGCTTTAAGTTAATCAGCGGCAGACATAGCAAGCAATTTCAACCTTAGGCAACAACCTTCAGTCTATCAGATAATAAATTGGGTTACTTCACATGAATTCTTACTACAAACCAATCATAAAAATCGTCACGGTTGACACACGAAACCACATAAGTAACAAAACATCAGGCTAAATCTATGAGATTTTAAGATAATAACTATTTAAATTACAATAAGCTGGCTTTAGGCAGCAAAAATAGCCTCTCAGGAAGGTCAATAGTTATGCTAGACCTGAAACAGGAGTAGCTTCCTCACTCTGGATCTGGTGATCCACCAGGTACTAGCTGTAATAAGGGGAAAATATAAGCAAAAAGGACACAAAATCAGCATAAGTTTTGAAAAATCATTTTGTCAATGAAGTCAATCAAATAACAATCATAATATGCCAGCAAAACCAGCCAACCAATAACTTTGAACAGACAACAGAAGGTTCATGCTAAAAGTAGAAAAAGAATGCTTGTTCAATTATTCTCCTATTCGTCAAGAGATTTAGTGAATTAAATCTAATATAAAAAGAATACAAAGATTGCTTTTAGTTGCCATAGCCCTGGCATAACAAAGTTAATAGCCCGAATGAACTCAGAGTAACATAAAATATCTGTAAACTTACAATGGCAATGTTGTTTCCATTAAGCAAAATCTGGTCAAGCTTTGTTATACGGCGCCCTTCAGAAGTGATTTCACTGCAAGGTTCATAGAAGAAAAGAACACAACAGGATTAGAAACAGAACCTAACAAACATGACAACCCAATAAAATTTCCAGAAGCTTTCACATAAAAGTTTCACATTATATAAACACTATTTGTCATTATTGGTGAGCTCCATGAGCTACGCTCCATAAAGCATACCATGTTAACCTACATTTTCGAGTTCCATTGGGTTAGCATAACAAATGGTCAGATATGATCGATTCAGATGAACCCCCATAAACCCTTAAGTAAGCCACATACTTTGATTAGGCACAATGTTGCAGGTGAGAGTTCCACATATAACATAATTTTTTAAATTCGATATGGTTAACAACAGAAATCCAGAAATTGACAAGCATAATTTGAAGCTCAAATTATCCCACGACTAAATGCAGATAATATCGGTAAAAAAATACAAGAATAATGTTAATGTGCATCAAATTAGTGTGCTATTCAATAACAGAAACAGTTAGATATCACTTTTGCACCTCAAACTATGTCTGCTGAACACATTTTTCCATAATTCTTCGAATTGCAACTATACATTCCCTCAAATTTTTTAAAATTAGGACAACTTTTCAGTCAAATTCCCTAAATATTGTCAAAAAACTGCTGCACGTTTTTCTCATTTTTGAAGCACAAAGGGTGTTGGTTAACATAAAGGACACATATCTGTTTTCCACTCTAAAGTTGCAAAAGTTAACCAGCTAAGCTAACAATATATTTACAGGTGAAAACAAACATCCTAATTCAAGAATAAAATTGGCAAAATTTCACAGGAATATATAGCCTACAAATTAAATACATGGATGAAAAAAAAAAAGTTACATAAAAGTGAAATGCGAGAATTTTAGAAAAACAAAAAAGAGAGCTGACTAAAACGCACTATTCAGTGACGTCTTCGAGAACCATGTTGACATAAACGTCAAAACCCCTTAGAGTACCGACGAGCTCCTTGTCTCCCTTCATTATTACCCATATCTTGGAGCCTATGCATCGATCGATCAACTCTGCTTATCCAATAAAAACCCTAAGGTGATTTTCGAAATTTTCAGGTCAAAATTTTTTGGTATTCAGGAAAAAAAGGAAAAATCACAATCAAATTTTAGAACTAAAAAGAAAAAGAGAAACCTGACGGAAGAAGCTGCGAAGGATTATTGGCCATGTATGCCCGCTGTACGCTCTGCTCTGCCTAGCAGTTGAGTGAGCTTTGAAAGTGCAGGGTTTTGTGTCTGAATATTCGTAATTACACTATACTCCTTTAGTTTTACAGCAAACACAATAACATCTCTCGTGCTTTGGGAAATTGCACTGACCTCCCTTAAAAATTCATAGGTTTCAATTTGGATCCCCATTTTTTTAGTTTATTTGGTTTATTCAAAAGAAGTCGAGTAAAATTATTTGGGACTAAAATTTGCATTTTGTTATATTCGACAGGCGACTTATTGAATTAGCATCCACTTAGATACATTTAGATTTAAATTCATGTAGCTTTTGTTTGGAATTATGAATAGTAGATAATTATCACGACCTGTTTTAATTTTTAATTTTTTAATTTCTTCATCGATAGGCAATTGTACTACATAAAATAAGAGAGGGAAAAAAAAAAAGAAGAAAAGCTTAAGTAGATGCCATGTACCATTAATGGCTTGAATCATTATCCTAAATAAAATTTGTCTCAGATATTACCATCGGTGGATAACATCATAACATCAAGAAATGCTCCTCGTACCAAAAAATTTGAGTTACTTCATATCCAATATCATTACACCATGGAGTACGCATCTTACAAATTAAGATGGCGTTACAATGAAATGCAAACCGTCAAATTTTATTACTATTAACTATAGAAAAAGCATCAAAATAGATGTTTATTTGACATCTTTGGATAAAAGATTATTTTTGCTGTCCGTACGAACATTGCAAAGATCATCTACTGAATCTCCCCTTTCAAATACGCCTGCAGCCCCCATGCCAGAGCCTAAATGAGAGGGAAAAGACCAACAGATTGTTAACCACAAGATATGATTCTCTGAGCAACCAAAGAAGAAATGTATCTAACACAATTATGGAGAAAAAATAGGGACCTATGCACATGGAAATCACACCAAAACGGCAGTCCTTGCCCCGCCGCTTCATCTCATGTAATAAAGTTGCAACACATCGAGCACCTGACACGGATGAAAAAATTGACAATTACGTAATTACTATGATTTAGTTATTCTGCAGTGTTAATGTACTTTAGAGAGCCTGGAAATATAACTAACAAATGAAATCAATATGGAACATAAATGGTCGTATATGGAATGTCACGAAAAAAGGTTAGTTTAGACACAGCACTAGTGTCAGTAACATTTCAAGACATGAACTTATACCAAAGTCCAACGAATCATATTACAGATGCAGATGTTACCTGTAGCTCCCAAAGGATGTCCAAGAGCTATGGCTCCTCCATTGACATTGACTTTTTCAGGGTCAAGCTCCAGTTTCTTACAGCAATATACATACTGTGATGCAAATGCCTGCAGAATTCAACAAAACTGTTGGAATGTGGAAATTCAATTAATGGAGGACAGGTGAATGCCTATAGGCAAACCAAGTACCTCATTTATTTCAAACAGGTCAATGTCATTAACTTCAAGACCAGCAGACTTCACAGCAGCTGGAATTGCAACTGCTGGACCTATTCCCATCACTGCAGGGTCCACCCCAGCAACAGAAAAACTCCTGCATTAGAAGCAACTACAAGTTAAAATCGAATTTTAAAAAATAAAAATAAAAAAACACACACAAGCTCCGCAACCCAACCACGAATGATTGCATTACATTATAACATAATATAGACTGAGAGCTCACAAAAATCATGAAAATTTTAATGTGTGGGAAGTGCAGAGGTGGTGATGTAAAAAATTAAATCATGCAATTGAAAACCCAAAAATTGAAATGAAAGTAAGAAGCGAACACCATTGGGTTACCAGCCTACTGCAACAAAATGATAGTTGAAGAAAATTAACTGCTGAGGTGTGTGCAAATATGTATAAAAGTTGATAGAAATCTAGATCATTACCTGAATATTCCAAGAATTGGAAGCCCCTTTTGCATTGCTAGACTTCTCTTCATAAGAAGAACTGCTCCAGCACCGTCACTTATCTGACTAGCATTCCCTACGAAATACATACTTGGTCAAATATGCTTCAGGGAAAGCATGGAAATAGAAGGAAGTTATGCACATTGTTGGGACTCAAATAATTCAATACCAGCAGTTGTAGTCCCATCTTTCTTGAATGCAGGTTTTAATTTTGCCAGATCTGCCAAGTTTGTGTTTGGCCGAATGCCATCATCCACCGAAACTGTAACAGGCTTCAACTCTCCAGTTTTAGGGTCCTTGATCTAAGATTGCAATCTCAGTTAGAAAGGCTTAAAAATGTAACAACTGTGTTTTAGTCTTTCTACTCTTTTTTCATGATTGTTTACTTTTTGGGAAAAGAAATTTAAAAATGAAAACATGTTGGTCAGATTTTCAAAATTCAATCTACCTTGGTAAAAACTGGGATGATTTCTTCTATAAATTTACCAGATGCAGTTGCTGCTGCAGCATGCTTGTGAGACAAAACCTATTGATCACGTCTAATGAGTTTAACATTTTTCCAACCAAATCATACATCAGAAGAATAATTAAAATCCTCCATAACTCACAGCAGCCTGGTCTTGTTCTTGGCGTGTCACCCCATAACGTTCTGCAACATTTTCAGAAGTAATGCCCATGGGGATGAGACAGTCACGGGCTTGAGGAAAAGAGTCAACCTGGTAAAGGCATATCTCCAATTAAGGTTGCCCTGCAGAATAAAGGCTCTACCTAAAAAAGTAAAAAGAAATTTAAGTTGAGCATACTCTTGGATTAACTCGCTGGACGGTAACATTATAATCGGCTGTCATTGACTCTAATCCAGCACCAATGCCTACAAGGAAAAGAATGAAATTAAATACAAGAAGGAAATTCATTTCCAACATTCATATCAATCAATAACTGTTTACCAATATCATAGAAACCAGCTTTAATGCAGGCAGCTACATCAGCAACAGCCTGGAGGCCAGAAGAACATTGCCTATTGACAGTTCTGATGGGCACAGTTTCTGGAAAAATCATACAACATAGAACCACAAAACATTAGGTAAAGGGCATCGATCAGCAGGGAGGGGAAGAGAATATGCAGACAATTGGCAGCAAAAAACACTTTTTCACATCTGAAGAAAGAAATAACAACTGAAATAGATCATTCATTTGCTTCTGTTGTCATTTGAAACCGGTAATAAACATGATTCCAGTTTAGAAGGCTGCTTGAATGAGTATTCTTATGTTATGAATCAAATTTCCATTATATTGTTCCTGTACCATTGTGCTTACTAGTATGAAGTTCATAGGAAAAATTAAAATGTAAAAGCAAAAGGAATAAACTTTCTACCAGGAAAACCAGCATAGAATGCTGCCATCCTGCATTCAGTTGCTCTTTGTGAACCTGGAGCTACAACTGTACCCACAACTATGTCTCCCACCTCATTTGGGTTAACATTTGTTTTCCCGATTAGTGCCTAAAATGAGTAACAAAAGCAGGAGTAGATAGTATAGTCATTAGATGAGAGTTTAGAAAATGATACAAGAAGATCACAGATGCGTCATTGGTAAAAATTGCATAAGAATGGACAGTCAAATTAAGACACACAAACAAAGAACCATATGCATGAGAAGTTCCAAAGAAGACACTTTTTCCTCATCTAATTTAAAGAAATTACAGAATTATAGTTTTCGATTAAATATTCAAACTGTTTGCTTCGCAGGATTCTAACAGCAGTCCTTAGAGTGGTGAAATTTAACAGTATCAAAATTTGTTCCGCAACTGACCTTCAGAACTGCAGCAAGTAAATCATCTGCAGGGGTATCTTTGAAGCCCCCACGTTTTGATTTGCAAATTGCAGTCCGATGCGCCCTACAAAACACAACAAAAGTGGATGAGAAACACATGGTTGGAAAGCCATTTGGCACAAATCAAGGCAAAATTATTTTCAATTGCAAGTAACTTACGCTACAATGACTACATCATCTCCAAAAGCAGCTGTCCTTTGATAAGCAGCACTATCCCCGGCCAGACAAATGGAAGGCTACGGCAACAAAAGAAAAGGCAACTTTTAGTATCAGAATGGAAAACTACATTGTTATGATTAGGACCGGAACTTCTGGTAATAAACATTTGGTTATCCTGTGAAGAGTGAATCTTCAAAGCAGCAAAGGCACTCCAAAGAACAATTTGGCAACTCCTAAAGTGTGAATACAAAGTTCGATGGGCACAACCAATATGATATCTATCTTAAATTGGTTTTCATTCAAGTAAAAATCACATCATAAGCTATGCTAACCACCCAAACCATTCTTGCAGAAAAGAAACAAATAACACTGGAGACTATATAGCAATATTATTACAACAGTTTCAATTAATTTCCGACATTCATCAAGCAGGTTGAAAACACATCCAAGATTGACAATTAGTGTTCTCAACTGAAAAAACAATCTTCTTTATACCGTTTTGGTAATTAAACTTTTACAGTTACCCCTCAGTTTCAGTTACATAACTACCAAAACCCCAACCAAAAACAGATTTCAAGAATTCAAGAAAACCCAAGAAGATTATAGCAACAGAAGTAAAAAGAGCACTAGGAAACACAAATCGAACTAAAGCCCAAAAAGAATTGAGTCAATCCAAGACGTACATTAATTGAAGAAGATCCTTCATGGGTCTGATGAGAAAAACAAGAAGTTGGTTGAAGATGTTCCAGCAGAACTTTTTGTCTAAATATGGCTTTCTCCATTCCTCAAAGTTCTCAACGACTCCCTCTCTTCCACTAATCAATTATTTCTGTGCAGAAGTAATATGCAATTCCACCTGTAAACTTCCATATATTAATACACGCATATATATATAAATGGATGTAGTATTACGTGCGAAACCTTCACTTTCTGGCGCAGACCAGCAACTTTTTTTAAGTTTTAACTACCGAGTATCTTTTATTTGTTTATTTTTTTTTGGCGTCTAAGTTTTAACTACCAGAAAGTTGGTGGTATGTGTACACCTTCGAAGAAATGTGTACATAATTAATGAACAATATTGTGATAATAAAAAATTATAAAAAATGAATAACTTTTTTTTTTGTTGAAAGAAGTAATAAATTTTTGTTACATTCAAACAAGAATCATCATTTTTATTAAAAGTTAAGATAACGAAGAGTATTATAATCTAATAATTAATAAAGTTATACACTATTTTTTTATAAAATTTATCATTTTTGTTAAAAATTATAGTAACAAAAAGTCATTGAATCAATTGTGCACACGTAGTTATTATTGTCATTGATAAACAAGTCAAAATTTTTAACGGTAATTTTAGAAGAAACCAACAAATTTCAACGGCAGTCTTCAGACTTCAATGTCCCGCACAACGCACCAAACAATAGAGTGATTGGGAAAAATATTTATGCGAAATAATTACATCAATTTGACATCTTTTGGCATTGATAGCATAGAAAAATATTTTCCTTTTTTTTATCATACCAACCAATAGTTAATTATGCCATCCTTCTTTCTTCTTCATTTATTTATTTATTATTATTATTTTTTTGGCCCTTTTGGTGGTTTGGTAAAACGACGTTTGTGGGTGTCTACACCAATTGTGATGCACTTTGGACATGTGGGGACTTCACAATTATGAAAGTTGTGAACAACATTTTTAAAAATATCTTTATAATTGCATTTGCTGCGAAAGTTCAATGGGAATACACAATACCTAATTCCTTCTTACTCATGAATTGATAAAAGCTAGGTTTGATTTCTTTTGGTGTTAGAGAAGGACCTCAGCTTGTTAGATTTCTCCTAATTTACTTTTTTTATTTTCCTTCTCTATTTTAGTAATCTTTGGTTTTCTTCTTGGGCATGGCTTATGCACTTTTCCACATTTGTAGAAATTAAATTAAGTTCGAAGAATAATGGCACGTGATGGTCCAACCTCTCCTGCAAACTAAATTAAGTTAGAAAAGCAAAGGCATGTGATGTATAGTCACTTCAGTTTTTCTTGCGTCTTAAACTTGAAAAGTGGTAATGTAATCCAACTTTCCTACAAATATCATGGCTGTACGTATTACGAATTTTCTTACAGGCTGCAAAAGACCATTTTCTGCTCTTGCGGGGCGAAGTTGGCTTGTTTCCGTTCTACATTTCTTGAGATGGCTATGAAAAGTTAGGTATGATTTATAGCGAGAAAATTTCCATTCCACCCGATGAATTCAACTTCTTGACTTGTTTACTTTCTGAAATTTATGTATTCATTGACCTAGTTAAAATGGGCAATTTCATGTAAGCTTTGGTTTGCTTGACAGGGTTTTTGCACTGGAATTGCATGATGATTTCACTTAAAAGATTCAAGAGTCAAGATCCTATCAAAATAAATTTTTTCCTTGGCATTAAAGTCCCAAAAGTAAGTCTTATTCTCTTTCTCTCTCTCTCTCTCTCTCTTTTTTTTTTTTTTTTCCTTTTTGGTGGTTGAAAACTCAAAAGCAAGGATTTGAAACCCAGGTGACTTGTCTGCGACTTTTATAACCGAAGTTCACATATCTTTTGCTTATTGGTGAAAGAAAATGCGACAACAATCATTCTTCTTCCGTTATTGATTTGTACTCGTTCTTTGTCCTCACTCACTCCATAATCAAAATGGGCCATGAAATTTAAAGCCTCTCGACATGTTATTTTAGGCCCTCTAGCCACTAAGCCCAAAAACGAAATTGACTTGATCATCAGCACTGTGCCTAAAATAAACATGTCTGTCTCATCTAATATCCAAGTTTTGACATTCGTTCCCATTCACAGACCGAAAGACCCAATTCATTCAAATGGACGTGCTAGACAAAAAGGCCCAGTTAGAGCTCATCGAGAAGGTGCATCATCTAGAGCAGCTCCTCATATTGAATTAACAATTGATGAACTATTTGCTTTTCATTTTATTGAGCAGTGTTGTTCACCGGCTAAATTGAATCATAAACAAATTAAATATGGCTCAAATTAACTTGCATTAAACGTTTACTGACGCACTTTGTCAAAAGTCACCACATTCGCAAACTAGCTCTTAAGGTCATAAAATCAGCTTCTTGTATTTTGGTTTTATATAATGGATTTCAGTGTGGTTATATGTCCTTAATTACTTGAAAGGAAAAAAATAAATTACAGTGTTCCGAGCTTACTTGGTTTGATGTATATATTGAAAAAGTTTAATATGGACGAATACTTGAAAAATTTATGGCCAGAGCAATTGAAAAGTGAGAATTCAACAGACAATACAATATCTAACTATTATAATTATAATGATATGCATTACATATGATTATGATTATAATGATATGCATTGCATAAGGCCATGGAGGATGAAGATGGAGTAGCGGGGTACTCTTCCTCAAACATCTTCCACGTAAAAAACTCGAGTTCAGGCAATTAATTGCATTGTCGAGCGTGGAGAATCGCCACCGCAGTTCTCAAGCAAGCTTATGACCAAAGTGGTTGCTAGGTTTTCCTTTTAGGCTCCTGATTCGCGAGTGAGTACCGTGACAAGGTTTGGGAAAAAACAATGGGGAGGATCACCATGCAGTATTCATTGCTGTCTGTTGTAGATATCTTGTACCCAGGGCATGCAATGAAAAAGAATGGATGAAAGGTGACCAAGTTGCATGGAAATGGCGGTGGATGTCAGATGGTACAGATGAACTAGTGGGTAGTGGCCGAATAACCCCATAACTATTTATTATAAAGCTAAACATGACAGCGTAGGCCACTAGCATAAAGAGAGGTAGAGAAGCTGAATTCAGGCAACTACCTTTCTGACCAAGTGGGGGACAATTTTAGCTTTGTATTTGAATTCCCCAGGTCATTCATGTTGGTTATTACAGCTCAGAACTCTGTAATTTTCCTCAGCTTACTCATTTGCCTGAATCATGCATCGCTTTAACGTCTAATTGGCCATATTGGTCCTTAGAGCCTTGAACCAAACGCTCTCAAATCAATATTTGAGTAGATTTAATTTAGCATAAGTGATTCTTGATCATGTTTTTCATTTGAGTGAAAGAGTGTCCCTTTTCCTATGGGAAATCAGGTAGAAATAAATACGAGTCACTAAACCAAAAATCAGCGTGGCATAGGATTTTGATTCCTGACAATAACAAGAAGTGATGCTTGCAAACAAATTAAAGAAAGGGTGAGTCATGAGTCTCATGACGCCTGTACCTACATGAAAAACCCAAGTGCCCAAGATAAAACCAGATAAACTGTCAGAGGAAGAGAGGCAGCTGAGAGATTCCATTTTCCCAAGCCGTTAGTACAAGGACACATCTCTATCTATCTTTCCACCACTCCCTTCCTTTGCCTTAGCATGCAGAGACTTATTGGAGGATGCTCTGGACTCACTTATCCCTCTCTTATCTCTTCTTCTATTCCCAACTCCCAAGCCCATACGCTCTCTCTTGCTCTTGTTCATGCACTCTTTTTAATGATCCTACTTAAACCACAGACAGCTCTTCACATTTCCCAAGCCCCCCATAACTGGTTTCTGAACTCTCCCCACTTCGCTAACTTGTTTTGATCAGATAAAAAAAAGTCCCCAAGTACTTTAAAAGTCTGTAAACTTGTTCCTTTCTGTCACTCTTTCCGCTTCTTTCTGCCAAGCAAAGCCAACATACTCTACTCTCTCAAGGTGAGTTCTATATTCTTTCATGCCGGTGAAAACTTAGATCGAACTGATCTACGTAGGCCAAGGCTATGATGTGCATTACTATTTATTTCTTTTAGGAGAATACAAACATTTAAAACATTGGCCAACAATAGCTAAATTTTATTTGATATTCTTCATGTTCTTATTCCTTTTCTTGTCATCTTTATCACAGGTATGAGTTGCGAGAATGGAGTCCATGTTCCAGCAACAAATGCAGAAGATATAACGAGATCATTTCCTTGTTTATATTGTTCACGAAAGTTTCATAGTTCACAAGCATTAGGAGGCCATCAAAATGCACATAAGAAGGAAAGAAGTGCAGCTAGGAAAAACAAAAAAGTTTCTTCTGACAACTACCCTTCTCTTTCCCCACCGCCACTGGTATTCGCTTCAAACCATCCCATTGGTATTCTCAATCCTTCCGTCTACATCACTGCTCATGCAGGCAGCCTTTGCCAGTTTCCTAGCCAACAACTTTCCAACAGGTTTGGATCAAACAATGCTGCACCACGGTTTGAGAATATGGTGCTTTACCGTTGCAACTACTTGAATAATCCTTACGACCAACACGAAGCAGATGAGGAAAGCTTATCAAATTGGCAAAGAAGTTTAAGATGCAATGGTCCTAGTGAGGGATGCTCACAAAATCTCCCATCGTTGACTAAAACTGACAGCTGTGGGGCTGATGACAGGGACAAGGATCAGAAACTTGATTTGTCTCTCCATCTGTAGCGAAGAAAAAGGGATGGATGTTTTGCAGTGCATGTCTGCTTAGGCCGATTTTGATGGCCACGAGCAAGGCTTGGCTGATTTTGATAACTTTTTAGATAGAACCAGTTTTTTGAACTTCTGATTTTAATGATCTCAAGCCATTTGACTTCTTTCTTTCCATGTCCTCCTAATAAATAATATGCTGGTTTTTCGTTCTTGATATATTAACCCTCCAAGATTTTTTTTTTTTTTTTAAGTTTAAATGTTGATCTCTTTCTAAAGATGATGCAAAGATTTGTTTCATGCCATGCTTTACCTTGTTAAATAAAATTTTCATATTTCGTTGCTGTCCTAGAATAAATGTTTTGCTCTATTTAATTGAATTGTGTTTAATAAATTGTACGCCAAACAATACATTTTTTTTTTTGGGTATATACAAGAAAAAGATTCTTTAGCTCCTTAAATTAGCTTAAATTCTTAACATTGTCATAGGGAGGTAAGAAAAAGAGAAAAGGAGAATGAAAAATAAATAAATATATACATACATATACACACACACACACATATATATATATATAAAGAGTCATGAACACTGTGGTAATTGGCTGTCTAGATTTTTCGAAAGAGATAATTTAAATCTGCGCTGTTGGGCTAGTTTCCCTTTAAGCCCAGTTACGACACTATAAATACTACTGCCGGTAGCGGATATTGTAGCACAACGAATTTGAACGCTTTCCTAGGCAAATGATCTGTTTCTCTGCCCAATTCGATTAGTCATATTGGTAATAATAAAATCTGAGCCCAAAATGATATTTGTCGTTAGGAATCCGGTTCAATTTATCCAAAAAAAAAAAGGGGAGGGGGGGGGGGGGGGGTTTCTTTTTAACCTTTTGCTTTTCCACAGAATTTTACCGAGTTATTCTGAGCCGTGTGATTTCTTTCTTAGCACAACAGAAAACAAATAATATTTATAAAATTTACTCGTTTGACATAAAAAATAAATCATACTTGAAGGACCACCTACAATCTCTTGGGGAATTCATACTATATCACTATAACACACCTTCACACATTTAATTCCAAGAAAACTTCTGTATTATTAAAATTTTTAACAGTATGAAAAATTATTTGTACTTTTTTTATTAAATATTTAAAAAATTCAATATACCTTTTTTGCATTTTTCTTTCTGACAAAACTTTCAAATTTATAATTTAACAAATATTGCATTTTATGAGTTATGTACAATTTAATAAAATTCATTACTATTTACATATCATAATCGTATTTCATAACTTTTCTGTTTTGGTTCAAGAAATATTCTAACACTCAAACGAGATGAGATGAAAGGAGAATATTTGAGGGTTGAATCATACATCTCATGCTTGCTTAAGTAATTTGACTACCAATTGAATTGGATCTTAGGGACAATATACTGTACTGTGTTGGAAATCCCTATAGATCGGTTTGGATCAAATCCTTAATCAATTCCAAATCCATCAATCTAAATGGGGCTCAAAGTGAATTTTAAAAATAAATGGGTTTAAAAGCCCAAATGGGAGCTTCGATTATTAATATAGCAGCGTTAAAAATATGATGCGGCACCGCGCGCGTTTGATCCCCGGCAGCGGAATAATTCTTTTGCGTTTTTACATTTTGTCACCAACTATAAGAAGGTAAAGAGAAAAAGCAGTGGGCTGTGTGACGTTTTCCTAACTAAGAGAGAACTGAGTACCTAAAAGAATCATATAAATACAATCAAAAAATCAACCAATACCTAAAATGTTTGGAATCCGGATCAATCCCCTGCAAGGGAAATAATTTTTTTCCAGCTTCTAGACAAAGTAGAACTCTATATCAGTTCGTAGTAGGTATTAGATTGCATGTTTATTATTATTATTATTTTTTTTTTTGAAAACATGGAATCCTTATTCATGTACAGAACAATTTTATTTCCTACACATACATGTAAAGCAACTTACTCCCACAGTAGCTTAGATAATTGCCCGCCCAATACCACTAATTTCATTTGATTTCTATGGGGAGAATTGATTCTAATTAAATGTCCAACATTCTAAAATATTGTTGTACGATATTGATTACAGATGTATGCTTACAAAACGGATTTAGATGGCAATAGGATTGTGGAATCGTGGGATTGTCCATCATTCATAAGGGTCCATTGATTAATGATGCGTTGTGTATTAGAATAGCTAACCAAATAATGGAACACCAAGAATAAGAGAAAAAGAAATGGAGGAGTGGGAGAATACAGAACCAGCATTGTTCATGGCGTTAATGCCGCACGTTGATCGATGATGATCTGCTTCGTTGACTATGCCTCCTTTATACTTTGCCTTTCAATTTCTAGTTTTAACCATTTGCTTAATTACTTCCGCCACTTTAGCACTTCACAAAATGGATTTACGCGTGCTGTTAAATTAAAAGCTAAACCAACTTTATTGACATAGCTCACTACTTTTTACCAATTTCTTGTTGTAGAACAATCTCATCATCATGACACTAAACAAGGAATAACGAATTTACTGTTAAATACACACTACTTCAGAACATCTATAGCGTTAATTAGTTGTATTTGAATTAGCTTCAAGTGTAGTTTCTGTTTATATCTATTATTGATCGATGATGAAAAGCATTTTTTAAAAAGATAAACAAGTACTATATTATATTTCCAAGTGCTTGAACTACAAGAATAATCACAGTAGGCTGATGTCCCTAGTTTTTAGCACGTAGGAACTAGGAAGAGTATACGTTTGTTCTTGATATACAAACAGACAAAGCATAATGAAATCAAAGTCCGGTAGTCGACGCCGGCCTACCACAGTATTCCACAACAAGCCAATACTACGTTATTCTCTCGTGAAAATGAAACGTCACAAGCTCAGAAGTTCTAAACTATGCACAGTACGAAATGCTTCAATCAAGTTATTAGAGACAGATTGTTTTAGATTTTATAAACACTGTTGATATCAATTCTAAGAATCTGGCAATCAAAAAGATATCCAACATGAGACAAAATCAAGGCATTTTGTTCTTGCCATGATAAATTAGTTGGGATTTGCTGCACCAATTACTCCTAAGTTAGGGGTGGAGATAAGATTTGTCTCGTATCATTTAGCAGCTAAGTTTGTACATGGATGCACTACGTTGTTGGGTTTGCGGCATGTCAAATGAATTAGGATTCTCATGACTTGTGCTAAGAAATGAGAAGCTAGACGACAAGACAGATTCCCAGCTTTACATGCCAATTTCCAACTTCAAACATAATCAGAGGTGAAAACCACCAGAATTCATCGACAAAATAGAGCTTTTAACCAAGAATGATTGACAATATTACATGGATATTTACGATGGATGATGAAGAAGTTTGATGTAGATGAGTACTTTTAAGAATTAACCGCTACACCAGCCATGTTCTTGCGTGCGTATTTACGGTGCATCTTTTTAAGGGATAACCAAGGGATAAGAATATTTTGTTTTGTATACAACGACTAAAATTTATGAAATTTGGCTCAATAAGCATGCCGTAATTGGCTTGGCCACACAAGGCTTACTATGTTTTGACGTTAGCAAAACATCAGTCGATATCGAAGTACATATAAAGTCGCGGTTTGTCAGTTGAATAGACACGAAGCTTGATATTTGGAAGTCTGATAAGATCACTTCTAATATGGTCAATTTCAACTACTTAAAGAATTATGATGTTCATTTTTCTTCAATATGCGTTCAACCAATAAACCAAAGATGAAAGAAGATGAGGCATGAAAGGGACTCGTATGGTGGATCCATGTGGTTGAAATACTTCAATTCCCATCAAAATATTTTATCGATGATAAGGTGAGAATTACAGATTGTCACTTTCTTAATTCGTTTGCTGGCACTTCTGAGATTGACCCTGATGATGAAAATTAAACTGCAACAGGTTGGATCACCCACCATGTTCTTGAGAAGCCTCTGTCACTTTGCCTCGTCTAACTGATTAATACATTTAAAAAAGAAAAAAAAATTAACGCTTGATTATATTTCAGATTGGATTCAGTAGCTCAATAATGCTTTCGTTAAGGTAAATTACTTAAGTGCTTCGTTCGGAAGATTCATGTCTTTAAAATTGAACAAGTTTGATAATTCATAATTTTTTTTTTCTGAAGGTTTTAATGAGGATAAAGGCAGGTAATATATCAGATTTTTCTCAATTATCAACAGATATATCAGGATGCAATAAACTTGTTTACACGAATAATTGTATAAACGATTTCGTTGGCATCCCAAGTATTGCTTAAGAAAGAAAATTATGCTACCTTTTTTTTAAAAAAAGATAATCCAGTCTACTACTCACTAAGCATTAAACAAATTAATCTCGGGCAATATATAATTAAAGGAAAACAGAAGTATCACAGAATGTAACTTCTAATCAATTTACAGTTCAATCTCTATTACATAATTATACAAAATAAAACATGTCCTCCCTAATTAATCTAAATTTTATCAGAAATTGACACTGAAAATGTGCATATGTGATGCTACTACTACCACGTACCCTTAATTAAATTAAGTCCTAGTAGGCTAATTATTATCAAAATGCTATCAAATGAGAAAAATTTTCTCCTACCAAATCTATCAACAAAGAGAATCATACTCTAGAGACATGCAACTAAGCTATGAAATTGGGTAACAAATTGGATTATTGTCAGGCTTTGTTTATTGAACTGGAGACACACCGGAAATCACTGAGCGGCTTCAAGAAGATTAGAAGCGTAGCTTAGTGGATCGTAGTAGCATTTTTTTTTTCTCAACAACAACAAGAAGAATTGAAGCCAATCAGACCCTTGATTAGCGGTTCATAGGCATGCGACAGTGATACTCATCTGTCATTTTTTTATTCTGTTGGGCTTCCACAGGAATGTGAACAAAAGGAACAATTCTAACTTATAATCACTAAAAGTTTTTTGTGGGTTTTTAGGCATGAGAAGAATGGAAGGAGTTGGAGGCTTGACTCCAATGAATTCCACTATTTTTTTATCAAATCTGCTTCTTGAAAGGAGTAAGTCACCCCACTTTAGAAAGAATTAAGGAATAGCAATAGCACTAGTCAAACTTCGCATTAAGAGTTGATACACTCAAGACTCAACTTGCTCATTTGACTCTTTTTACTCCAAAATTAAATGGGATATGAATGTGACGGGTGGGTTAGAATTTTAGACTCTCTCCGTCAAGATCATGGTCCAAACTACTCTGCATCCGCAGTTAAGTGTCTCCATCAGCCAACACCCAACAATGTCCTAGTCTTTTTTGTTATTGATTTTTTTCCCTTAAGTCTAGGTAAAGACAAGGAAGAAACAAGGGTTAATCAAATTATGGAATAGAATAGTACCTCTTTTCGTGTTTAAGTATACATACCGAGTCTTAATTTTTTCTTTCATGTAATAAGCACTTAAATAAGATAAAGGTGAACAAAAAGCAAATTAATTGATGTTTTTTTCTACTCAAATTCTGGTGGCAGGTGGTCTGCACTGCACTATTCTCACTACCTTTAAATAAAGAATGATAATTTGATTAAAAATAATTTCACTCGAATTTAGGTAAGGGAAAAATATTGGCAGATCCGAACAAATATAAGATCGATTTTTAAGAAGTAGAGTTACTATGCATATCTACAAAACATTTGGCAGGGGCCATCGAATTAAATTCTCTTATGAACAACTGAGTGTGCTGTATTAAAATTCATGACATAATATCTTTTTTTTTTTTTTGAGGTAATCATAACATAATATCTTAGTTGATTATTAGTTTTCAAACGAATAAATATTAAAGTCCGAGCTCCATACTGTGGACAAATAGAAATTTGTTCTCATTAAATAGCTTGGAACTCTTCGCAGGCGGAGGGAGACAGTGGAAATTGAAACAGATCAACCAGAAGCATAAATACTTTTGTGGACCAAAAAAAAAAAAAAAGCCATGCTCTTTATTCTCATTTCATGGCATCACACAGCTGTACATGACGCTGAATGAGCAGCAAGCATGCCATGACAGAATGCTCTCTCTAACCGATTGAGCTTCAAGAAAAATAACACACACACGTGTAAGCACGAGAACTGTGTCCTTCAAAATTATGGAACATTAGTAGATGACCTATTTGGGAATATCTAGTACAGATGCCATGTGATTAAAGTTGATTGAAATTCGAATGCTTTATTTAGCCAAATTTATGCTTTTATATTCACATAAATCATAAGTAACGAAATTGTTCTGTTAGTAATTCACTTACCAAAAGAGGGTTCTCATGATTTGTTTAGATTTTGTCTAGCTTTCATGGGGAACTTTCAGCTGTTATTTCATCATCTTCTCTGTCGTGTGCACATACTTGGATTTGAATGAAATATATGTTGAAAAGAAAAGTTGAGAAAACAATTGTTACATATACGTGAACAGTATGTGATTTTTACCTCTTTTGTTTTGCCTCGTTTTTACTACCATTTTTAATTTCTTTTAATTAGAGGGTTGGGTGGTTGCACCAATGAACATGCGAAAACCAGTCAAACTAAGTTGTTTTACTAATTTGTCCGGTTCTAGACATTGCTCCCGAAAGAGATTTCTTGTCTGAAAAAGCTTATGCACTGACTCTTTTGTTTATTGCATGCTTCTAACTATGCTCTTGGCATTGAATGGCTAAGATGAGATTAATTATGAATAAAATAGAATAATCCGTTTTAGGTTGTGATAATTGAAGTTGTAGCAATAAAGATTTGATCGAATTCATTGTAAATATTTTGCTATACAAATGAGTTTAGATACAGGTCATGTGTGTAACAAAATAATTTTAAACATCCCTAACAATGATACGCTATTGATCCAAACATGCTTCTTGTTTTGTAAGACATATTTTATGCGGTAAATATATAAAAGATTAATCCAATAAAAATACTACTACTTGTTAGAATTTCCAAAAATGAAATAAAATCCACTAGACTACAAGCGGGAAAACAGGAGTTTGCGTACGGGCATTAACCGGTAGCTTTCAGGGTTGGCAATCTTTGTATGCGGAACTGAAAATTGCGCAGATCCCAAATACCGAAGTCCAATCCCAGAAGTGCCGTACGGGGCTCCCTCAGACCCATTACCGGTCAAGCCAACCAGTGAATAATACGTGGCACACTTGGCTATGTGACTGTAAGCCACCGTCAATTGCGGGTAAAATTTCAGTCTCAACCAAATCGCCCTGCATTTGGGTAAACACTTGATAGACCGAGTTCATGGTAGACCCAGATTCGAAGTACAAAGCTTCATTTGCAAGCTTCACCTGTGATTTCCATTTTTTTTTTTTATGTTTTACCATTCACTATGAATCTAATTTAAAGTGTAATGTATACGAACATATTGTTCAAATCATTCACGGTCAATCTTGATCGAACTACAATTACTAAAAGTCCTAACATTCTCAAATTTGAGACCACTAAAAGATGATACAGCCAAAAGCCTTGAGTCCCTAATTTGAAACCTAACCAATTAGCGTATATCGGTAGTTGGACCAATTATTAGATACCTCCTGTTACATATTTGGGACATTTATAATAGGAAAGTGTACATCCGTTTATATGAAAGTGTACAACCAAAGATAAAACGTACATTTATGGTTTTTTCTAATGAAACATTGATGAAGTGTACAGCCCATCTCCATCATCAATTTTTGGGACTATCATCGGTGCTCTCTCAAATCTACAATGTCCAATCCCAACTAATTCAACCCCGACCCACCCCAGCTGAGGTGGACGGAATGGTCACCACCTCCCTCTCCTCGGTTAATAAATTTCAGTTAAAACGTTGAAAACCCAGGGTTGAAATTCTGCTGCACCAGTCTGAAAGTCTCTTATGGGATTGATTGAGAATGTTACAGCATGTGACCGACCGACGAAGAGCAGAGTGCCACCTGAGACAGAAATAAAGAATTCAGTTTTTTTTTTTTTTTTTGTTCTTTTTCTGATGTATAAAGTTTAGGAGGGAGAAAATTACCTAATTCCAAAGTCAAGTAGTATCGGCACATTTTTAGCAGATTATAGTAATTATTACATGTTGCATGTTTTAACTGACGCCAACACTTAAACTCAAATGCTCTCAATATAAGGGATCAATCTCGAGTGCACTTAATATAAGAAGTCAATCTTTTGTCAATTAAACCACATCATGTCGGGTAAAGAGTTTAGTTAATCACAGTTAATTGGGTGAAGGTTAGGGTGGTTAGAGACCTGAGCTAAGTAACCATCATAATTAGCACAGTTGAATTTGGAATTAGCCTAATTCTAAATGTGTAACGACGGTTAATGTCGTAAGTAAATGAAGTTAGGCAGGGTTAAGTGAAGTAGGACACTTTGCAGACTCGCGCTCTCTTTTCTTTGTCCTATAAAAAGGGCCGCTGCATTGAAGCTTTTCTTTGACTCTACATCTCTTTTTTCAATTCCTTGTGCTCCAAAACCATAAAGATTTAATCCAGAGAGAGGAATAGCTCCACTGTTTCAGCCTGCATTTGTCTCTCTATGGCAACAATGCCGGCTTCTCTTAGATGTTTTGTTCTTTGTTCATTGATGGCCATAATGCTAGTAGTATTTGTAAATGCTACTGCTGAATCTAAAAGGTATTGATATTTTTTTTTCCAACTTTCTCATTGTTTTTCGCCCCACTTGTGAAATTTTAACTTCCATAAAACAAAGAAATAGTTCTTAGCTTAATGAATCAAAATTTGCATCAAATTTCAATTTGTTGAACATCTGCAAGCATTCACAGTTGAATGGAAATTTATCTTAGAAAGATCCAAGGAGTACTGGAACTTAAATTTCACGACTGTGCTTGTTTTCACAGCTCTGTTGAGGAAGCCAAGGTGTTGCAGAGCATAGGGAATTCAACAAAGGCAGGAAGGTTAGTTCAGTGCATTATCATATTACTATATCAAGATTGCATCTTTAATATCAATCTGCTTCGAGATTTCATTGCATTCCATCATTTGTTGGTTGCTACTAAGCTAAACAACTTTTTTTTTTTTTTTGGAAGAAATTGACAATCTCATAACTTTAGAATTGCGAGCTAAAACATCAGAAACATGCGCTGATTCTATTGAGACTCGAGACATCCATATTCCTGCATTAATTATCACGAGCAGTAATAGCCTCAGTCAACAGTAATTCCATTTATTCATACGGTAGCTCAACCTCTTAAGTCAATCATCCAAACAGTGCTTCTCATTCTGCGTCAGGTGAAATAAAAGTCTGAGTTGGATAGAGAATTCAAACATTAATTAGGTGAATCCGAAAATGAGAACAGTTTTCATTTTGATCGTATAAAACATAGAGGTTTATACTTCCTCTTCTCGAAAAGTTCTTTGATTTGCATCCCAAGATTTCCCTCGGGAACTTGTTAAATTCGTGTCTGATAACTTAGCAGTTCTTCAATAATATATCAAATTCTTACGAGGTCAGTTTCAAAAGTTAAAACAGTAGTAGAAGGGAGTTTTCAGTAACTACACTCTCAGTTTTTAGCCAATAGCAAGCGAGCTCTGTTTCTTTCACGAGCTTGTCTGAAGGGTTGCTGTCTCGAGCTGAGTGTTCCCTACATGAACTAGCAAATTGTATAATAGCCTGGAACTTAGAAATGGAACACTGCATTTTCATAATATGGTCCTTTAATTGATGATGCCATCCAATAGCCATGGTTGATAGGGAAACACTATTCATTTGGCAAGTCATGAATCAAGATTTTTTTTTTCTTATGTGTCAAGTTTCAGGTCAAATGAAGAAGCTAATTTCAAGCATGAGCATGCTGTCAACGATCCAGAAATGGTCGTTTCCATGGTTGATATGTGAGTGTCCTCGATTAACGAAGTTAATTATATTTGCTACTTACTAATTGCAATTGCGTAAAAGGGATTTATTCCCCTCCCAGAATTCATGTGCCGTCAATTAATGAATGATCTATGCAAAGACAAAGCGAAAGCAAACCGCACATGATCCGTACATTTACTCGAGATATCAAAAAGAACAGTTAACCTTTTGTGTAGCGTGTACCTACCTTAATGGCAGCATTTCTTACCTACCCAAACTCCTCACCCAACCCAACTTGTAGCATTCTTCACTTCCTTCGTGCTTTTCTAAAATTTTATTCCCCAAGCAACTTTTTTCTCTCTGTTTTGGTCATGGCATTACTGAAAGGCCGATGTAAATAGCTTCTCAGATACGACTACTAGCAATTGAAATTATTCAATTGCTGAGGGGAAAAAAAAAACTTTATTTTTGCAGCAGAAGTTAAATACCTGGAAATAGGTGAGCGTGTTTAATTTGTTAACAAAGATAATAAATTACTCTGTGGGCTGTCTCTTTCATTATATGCTGTTTGCATCTCTCTTTGCTTGATTCATTTTGTTCTTGGCAGTGTGTCCACATGCTGCTGTTGTGAGATCCACACGTAACGCATTCAATTTATTTCAGTCTTTTTTTCCCTCTTATCCATGTCTTCATAGACCTATACATTTTGTTTGCTTCATTTTGAATATTTTCACTCTATCTGGCTTATAAATTTAATTTTTTTTCCTTTACGAACATTCAGAGCTGTGTATGTTAGGACCATTTTTTCCTGATAGATGATAGTATTAAGATTTGCTTTCATCACGTGGTGGCAGAAGAGGGCCATGGGTATTGATACTGCAGCTGCATGCCTCCTTCCTGATAAAAGGGGTTAAAAATGGTAAAGATGGTCTAAAAGCCAAGTTGCCTGGGGAAACTGGACCAGCTAAGACCTAGTTTTTACTACAAGTCTTATTAGGGTCATTGAATGTTCACTACTCCTTTGACTCATGCGTTGCCTTGCCTGGTCAAAGCCTTTCCTTTGGAGTTCTGAGACTGGAACGTTATATGCAGGGAAACTAGTTATGAAAATTAATTGCTAAGAATCCAATTCCATTAGCACCCAGTACCAAAGCTATTTAACAAGATGCTTACGTCTAACAAGTAATAGTCAAGCGAAGGAACCTCAATTGTTTCTTGCTGAATTCCAGACCTTCAGCAATTGTGATTGCTGTACCGAAAAACTTGCTCTGTTCGATTTTGCCATCCTGGCAGAGGACATAAGCTCCAAAAAAGTTCAGATCTAGTTTCGTTTTGATTCGGGCAGTCGACAGATCCAGTCATTGAATGGATGGGCTAATTTGACAGGGCCCATGACCTTATTAAATGTTGTCTTTCCCTATTCGAAAAGTATATAAACCCCACCGACACTTACATAAATAGAAAATCTTCCCAACCTTTTTCATTTAATTCCAACTGCCTACATGTTCAAGAAATCATGCAGTACTATTTCCGTATGCACCGTATACGCTTTATGACCTGGACGGCATTCCTCAGAGAGTTGAGGACACTAGTATTATTGAAATAAATTCCTCCCATATGGTCATGTCAAATCTCGATATACTCTTATTGATAATCAATCATTCATCAAGAAATTATTATGTCTTTCAACACTAGCTGGATGTATTAACAAAAATGCTACTTAATGCGTAATATTTCATCTAATTTGCAAAATAAATTTGTGTGATTAACTTAAAGTGTTACAATTTCCAGGAGCATCCGCAATAGCACAGAGAGGAGGAAGCTGGGTTTCTTCTCATGCGGAACAGGAAATCCTATTGACGATTGCTGGCGTTGTGACCCTAACTGGCAACGTCACCGTAAACGTTTGGCTGATTGTGCTATTGGGTTTGGGCGCAATGCCATCGGTGGTCGTGATGGGAGGTACTATGTGGTCACGGACCATAGGGATGACGATCCTGTTAATCCCCGACCCGGGACACTTCGTCATGCTGTAATTCAGGACAGGCCTCTTTGGATTGTGTTCAAACGGGACATGGTGATTACCTTAAAGCAAGAGTTGATTATGAACAGTTTTAAGACAATTGACGGCCGTGGTGCCAATGTTCACATTGCAAATGGGGCTTGCGTCACAATCCAATACATTACTAATGTTATCATTCACGGTCTCCACATTCATGACTGCAAACCGACTGGTAATGCCATGGTTCGAAGTTCACCGACTCACTATGGCTGGAGGACAATCGCTGATGGCGATGGCATTTCCATATTTGGCTCAAGCCACATTTGGATTGACCACAATTCGCTTTCCAACTGTGCTGATGGCCTCATCGACGCCATTATGGCCTCCACAGCAATTACCATATCGAACAACTACTTTACACACCACAATGAGGTCATTTTTGCCCCTGAGCACTTGCTTTCTCGAATTCAATTTCAATGAGAGGGCTCACCTTATAAGCAAAGAATAATTAACAATCTGCAATGCAATTTGTGAACACAGGTTATGTTATTGGGCCACAGCGACTCGTACGTAAGGGATAAGATTATGCAGGTTACCATTGCCTACAACCATTTTGGAGAGGGACTAGTACAGAGGATGCCAAGGTTAAATATACTCCAAAATCTTTCTTTTATTATTAGCGGTTGTGTAAAAAAAATAAAAAATTAAAATACTGAAGCTATGTAACTAGGCTTTTGTTCACTGGATTCTTGCTGATTGATGTGCAGGTGTAGGCACGGATATTTCCATGTGGTAAACAATGACTACACTCACTGGGAGATGTATGCTATTGGTGGCAGCGCAGAGCCCACGATTAACAGCCAAGGGAACAGATTTCTTGCCCCAGCCGACCCTAATGCTAAAGAGGTTGTTCATAAAGGGAAATTTTCTCGACAATCTACAGAATTAGTTGCGGAATTGAAATTAGTTCATTGTAGCTAAATGATTTTTGCAGGTGACAAAAAGAGTGTTGACGGATGGTGGGGTTTGGAGGCACTGGAATTGGCGATCTGAGGGAGACCTAATGCTGAACGGAGCCTACTTCACTCCTTCTGGACGTGGTGCTTCGGCCAACTATGCAAGAGCCTCTAGCTTAGCGGCCAAGTCCTCTTCGCTGGTGCGATCCCTTACCTCTAATTCTGGGGCTCTTTCTTGCCGCAAAAGATCGCCATGTTAGGTGGATCAAAACTGAAAGGACTGAAACAAGGAAGTATAGACCAATTGATGATAAAGAGGAAACACAATCCCATTTTTCATCCATCATTAAGAATTACGACAATACTAAATTCCACCCAAAATTTCTCTATCGCCATATATATGTTGTCTATCAAATGTACTTTTTTCTCTCGCGGCAGAATCAAGTGAACTCGTCTCCATCATCCCATGAGTCTCAGTTTTTGATTGTTCAACCTCGGCCTGCTTCAGTTTCAAACTTAGAAACCTGTAAGGGGGCGCGGAAGCGTTGTTTTCTGCTTCTTTCCTCAGCTCTCATTTCTGTTCTACATGAAATAATAATTTTTCTTCTCTTCCATTTCGAGTGTCAAACATTTTGGCCTCTACGTGCGGACATCCCTTTCTTTTGGCCGGTACACAGTTCCAGAAATTGGAAACAGAGAAAGAAGCAAAAAAACAAACTTAATTCTAGCACGATGTAATTGTGATTCGGGTCGAAGTTCCTATAAAATTCCAGCTTGCTTGTGCAAGTTTTTTCTCGCGTCGGTCAATGTAGTAATATCACGTGAAAATAACGTGGTACCTTTATAAGTACTCCACTTTCTTCAATTCCTGCGGTGAATATATTTTATTTAGTACGCGGATTATGTATTATTGAAATATCAAGCCCATATATTGCGGATAATATCTTTTTTCCCCATATTTTATTTCCCAAATTTTAAATTTGTCGGTGCATCTTGCATGGTTACACATTCAATTTAAAATAAATAAAAGAAAAAACCTCACGCGTTGGTGAAGCAGAGTAATTTCCATGCTAAAGTTAAACTCTTTAACACCGACATATTGATTGGTGCGGGCTGAGTAAAATAGTCAATTTATATGTACAATTGGATGTTGAAAGTTATGAATACATTTAATATAATTGAACCATCTCATCAATGTATATGGTCTTTCTCACTCAAATTTCTCAATTTCTTATACTTCTTTATTCTTACCCTTATTTTCTAGACACTTAAGTCATCTCCTAAATCCTACATTTAAAAGAAATTTTAAATAATTATAGTATGGCTAAATTATCTCCTTGATACATCCAAACTGACATTATTATACTTCTTTCCTATAATTTATTAATATTAATAATTAGGAATTGTTATACTTCTTTCCTAAAATATCATACATTGGACATTAAACAATTAGGAATTGTCTATAACCTTCAAATTTACCTTGTCTACCATGCTAAGCTACTTAAACTAAAACTTTTGTTAATTTCTAAATTACCTAAGAGGAACATCGACTCACTAAACATCCCAAATTTTGGCATGTAATTTATGAACTGCATCTACCTTATACGATTCTTATCATAATTACATGTATCTCCAATTAGAATTTTGAGATTATAGTCATTCTCTAATTGTTTCTTAACAAATAAAAGCAGCGTGATTTTTTTTAAGGAAAAAAAGAAGCAGCATGTTTTATAAGTTAATACAATTAAGAGGATATATTTCATTTCAAAATTTTGCATCCTTTACTATTAAAACGAGAGACGAGGACATTAAATTAAACTATAAATTCAAAATGTTAGAAACAGACAATCCCAATGAATTAGAGTCTAATATAACCTAGTTACGTTTAAAGAAGATAGGAGGATTTAATATTCACTAATTTGTTTATTCCCAAATTTCTTTTATCATTTCCCACCTTACCCTTTCAAGGAAAAAAAAGAAAATAAAAAGAGTCTAATAACAAAAGAGGATATCATCGTCATTCCAGTCATTTTCTGGAATAGCCATCGTCGTCCTCACGATAATAGCTATCTATTTTATAAACTGGAGACAACTTTTAGAGGCGTTTGGTTTGCATTCCGGAATCGGAATTATTATTCTTGGGTTTAGAATGAAATTCTTGATTCAAATACACGTATTTGGTTTAATGCTTGAAATGGGTATCATTATTATAATTACTATTTGGTTTGCTGGAAATCGGAATCATATCTGCAAGTCATTCGGACGCCCGCATGCTTGGAACATGCAGAATTAATGTGGATGATATCCGGATGAGTATCCGGACGTCTGAATGATCCATGCAAAGTTTCGGATGCGGAAATCATTCATGGGTTTTGGCCAAAACCCACCGATTTGGTCGAGTTTTGCAAAACCCACCAAATGAGGGGTTGATTTCAATTTCTGATTTCAATTCCTGATTATCAAACACTAACATTGAGGTTTGATTCCTGAATTTGATTCCGATACTCGCGAACCAAACGCTCCCTTAGTATTCATAGTTTTGTCACTTTAAATATCAGTAATAACCTTACAATAAATGACAAGGTAGTGCAATTCTCTTACAAAATATGCGACTAGTGGAATAATCTATAACTCGTAATGTTCAAGGTAATTATAAAACTACGCACCACTCTTTCTTTTGTTGTTGCTAAAAGGCACGCAAATACCTAGTTTGGGAGTTGATATAGAAAAAAAGAAAAGAGTAAAAAAAAAGTTGAGGAAAAAAAAAAAAAAGAGAAAGGAAAGTTTCATTTACTTTCCTTTCGTTTCTTTTCTATAAGAGGAAAGTTTTTGAAGAAAAAAAGAGAAGATTTTCATTCCATATCTTTTCTTTTATTTCCTCTTTTTTACTTAAAAAAAATAAAAGGTTAAATATCCTTATTTTTCTTTTTCCTTCTTACTCTCAAATAAAGAAATTTGTTAAGTATTTTTTATATTCCTTTCTTTTTTCTTCGTTTCTTTCCTTCGTTATTACTTTATTTTCTCTCAATTTCTTTCCTCCTAAACTAGACATAAAAGTAGTGCCTAAAACTATTAGGGAATATGAACGGAAAAAAAAAAGATTTTATCCATCGTTTTCGACCACAAAAAGACAAAAAATTAAAAAAAGAGAGAGAGAGAGAGAGAGAGAGAGAGAGAAAAAAAAGGAAGGAAGCAACAAAATTAGTGAAGAAACAGGTCAAAGAGATCAACGGCCGAAAAGACCAACTGTAACTGTATTAAATTTCAAGCCCCGAAAGAATCAATATCCAAATTAATTACAGTGCGCTATTGAACAGAGTTTCGTTTTCTTTTCCACGGAGAGATGATCTCCTGTCTCGTGCGAGTCAAAAGTCACTCTGCAATCTCTCTTTCTCTATCTCCCTATTATTAAAAGCCTCAGATCTGATAGATTCGATTGGATTCGATTAATTTTGGCCCGCCACCGATAAGGTTTTCTCGAAGCTCCCTAATGCTTGTGCTTCGTTGGTGAGAGAGTGAGAGAGATTAACCTACGCTGCCTTCACGTGAAGTGTGTGTCTGTTTGTTCGTTTGAATTAGGTTTAGGGTTTTAAGAATCCAATGGAGGATTCTTGAATTAGATCTGATTATTGACTGCAATTCGCTTCTTTGTTGCCTGCTTGTTAATTCTTTGAAGCAAGTATGTTTGTGCTTGTATCGGGGTTTTGTTATTTAGTTCTATTTGCTCTTAAATTGTGGTATGATGATTTTTCGGCAACGATTTCATGATAGTGGTATCTTCAAGTTTTGTTGTTCTAGTGGACTGTTAATTCTGAATTTTGAGTCGTCATGTAATTGATATAGTACGGGAAATCAGTCAGTCGAATGATTCGTGAATGCATATGTTACACCAAAAGCATCATTCAAAGGAAATCAGTAATGCCAATGTGCACGTGTTATCCGATGCTCCATTGATATAAGGAGCAACTTCAACTCTTGAACATACCTTTTTCTGGAAAAACAGGTTCAAGCTATCCAAAAGAACTGAGTGTTTTTTTTTTTTTTTTGGTGGGGAAAGAACATCCACTCTTTTGGATTATAGTGTTGATGAATAGTGCGACAGATTCTTCTGAGGTTATGTTCATGCTAATGTTACTCGTGTCATTAGGGGGACAGGCAGTCATTGAACAGTAAACCTTTGAACGCTGAACTAATTTGAATGTACAATTATCAATTTTGCTGGTTTAATGCTTACATATTTAAGCTTCAAACCACCATGTCATGGGTCCCTCTAGTCTATGTTATATCCACAGGCCTTTTTAGTTGTCGTTTGGTTCCACTTTCGAATGTGATTTAGTTTACCGATGTGAAAGAAACCCTCTTCTTCTTCATTGTTTTCTTCTTTTATTTTTATTTTTATATTTAGTATTTTTGCTTGGTATCATGTTGACTCTAGGGCCACATAATTTGTATTTTGTTGGATTATTGTTTTAGATAAACAAGATGTAATTCTGATTCTGTGCTTCAATTATCAGTTTCTTCTTTAGTATTGTTGTATGCAAATATGCTTACTATCTTTACCCTTTTCAGGTTCCATAACTATCCATTTGCTTTTGAATAACTGAACTTTCACTACTAGATGCTGCGAACTTTATGAACTATTTGAGGGGATGAATAACCACTGTTGAACTGAAATTACACCTCGTATCTGGAAAAAGTTTTTCTGGCATCCATTTTCTCTGGAGTTGGTTTAAAGATATTTTCTTATAGTTTTGGTGAGGTGGATTTTATCGGAACAGGTGCCAAGTAAAACTTAGCGGCATGGTGATCAACAAACAGCTAGTTTTGACCTATCTGTATCTTCTGGTGTATATATTACTCTCCTCAGGAGTTATTTTATATAACAAGGTATGGTTCATGTGCTGTTTCATTCTCCCTATACAGGCAAAAAATATTCTGAATCACTTTAGCTCTTGTTACCTTCATTAACAATTGCCCTTTTAGTAGCGAATACATATAAATTGTTCTGTTCTGGTTTCAGAAGGAATCTGTTTCTATCATTTCAATATACACTTTTTTATCTCACGTGATTGTGCAGGCTTTTTCTGAGATAATGGACATGCTACTTAAGTGTAGAAATTTCACTTCCATTTTGTAATTGTAGATTTTTTTAAATCGTGAAAATTACTTCCTATTATGTGACATTGGTTGGTTTTTCCTATTTTACTGCCGCTCAAATCCTTGTTTCAGTTAAAAATGACCTTATCTAGATAAACTCGTGTAGTGTTCAGTCATTATTGTAGCTATATGGTCTTGCCAGTGATTTGCCAATAATTTGTTGCACTTCATTTACAATTAAGGTGGTGGAAATCTCATTCTTTTTATCAGTTGGATCTTCTAAGCATGTTTTGTTACTGGTGTGCAGTGGGTGCTGTCTCCAAAATATTTCAATTTCCCACTTCCAATAACGCTTACAATGATTCACATGGGCTTTTCAGGATTGGTAGCTTTTTTTCTTGTCCGTGTTTTCAAGGTAATGAAGCTGGAAATACTGGTTTTCATGTACCATAATTTAAGCTTCTATATTGATACTGTCGGACGTGGTATATGTTTCTCGAGTCTCTTTAGTCATGGTGGAATTTCTTATTTGTCTTGCCATGTTTTCATACAATGAAAAAGAACAAAATTCACACCATGTTATGTATTCTAAAAATTTTGACGTCTCTATCCTTATTACATTTTCTATATTGAATGTTGTGTTCTTGTATATTGTGAATGGTATTGATCTTATTTCCTACTCTGAAATAAAGAAATCTTGAAAATTTTCTTACTTGCAGGTGGTAACCCCGGTTAAAATGACCTTTGAAGTGTAAGAGAATTGCATCCAAATTCATTTTTCTTTTTCCGCTTCGTGACATATCATTTACAACTGTTTCTTACTGAATTTACAGGTATGTAACATGTGTAATTCCCATCAGTGCCTTCTTTGCATCAAGCCTTTGGTAAGCTCTATTTTGGTGAAGCTGGAAATCTTGCTTTTCATTCTTTACTATTATATTGCTTCAGTGCTTTGCCAATGACACAAACAGAAAAATGCGTCCAATTACATGAAATGGTGATTTAAAGATGATAATTTTAATTTATTCAAATGAAAATTTCTTTTGCTTTGTGCTTTGTCTGGGGTCTGGATATCAGCCCTTGACCCTCGCAATTTCTATCATCTGCTATAGTGCATTTAAGGGCCTACTAGGCTGACAATATTTCTTAGGAAAGTTTGACTTTTTCACACATTTCAGTGACTTAACTGTTTCTATAGTACACCATCTATTTTTCTCAACAATATGATGATTTAAAGTTATAGTCCTCCTCTAACATTAGAACTACATTTTCATTGTTCAAACAAAGTGCTTAACTAGTTTGCAGTGCTATCAACAAGATAATTTTTTGCTTTCTTTGGTCTTCTTGCTTTTTCAGTGTTTAGTCTACTTCTGTGTACCCTTGACCTTGAATTGAGAGAGGAAACACCTTGTTTGGATTTTATTTTGTACTACTATGCAGATTTATACCAGAAGTTGCGATATTACTGGTGTTTATTAGTTTTATGGCTTATCTACATGAATTTCCTTCGATAACCTATAAGGTACAGCTTTTGAATTTATTGCTTTTCATGGACACTAATGGCAGAACAATTTCACCAATTTCATGGATGACGATTATGCTTTAGAAATGGACGTATGGCCCTTTATCTTCTTCTTAGTTGACACATGAGCCATATGCTGTAAAAAAATTATATTAGTTTTTAATTGGCACAAACATGGATTAAATTTTCCCTACTATATCTATGTTCGGTAGATGATTTCTGGATACTTGGTGATGATTATCTGAATGGTTTCTTAATGCTTCCTGATTTTCAGCTGACAGAAGCTTGTTTACTGTTTTACAGGTTTGGCAACACAGCATATTTGTATATTTCTGTGGCCTTCATCCAGATGCTTAAAGCCCTAAGTATGTTCGTCCACTCTGCATGTTATCAATTTTCTCTACTATGATAAAGGATTTTACTAATCTGCAGTATGCTGCCTTTTAATACAGTGCCAGTGGCCACATTTGTTATGGCTGTTATTTGGGGTACTGATAAACTACGATGGGACATATTCTTGAACATGGTGTTGGTTAGTATTGGAGTTGTAGTATCTTCGTATGGGGAAATCCATTTCAACATAGTGGGTACAATTTATCAGGTCACTGGAATATTTGCTGAAGCATTTAGGCTGGTCCTAACTCAAGTTCTTCTCCAGAAGAAGGGCTTAACACTTAATCCTATCACCAGTTTATACTACATTGCTCCATGCAGGTATTCTTCTTGCAATCTCTTAATTTTGTGCACAAAGTTTTGATAACGTGCTGGTTTTTGCAATGCCATTTGCCACCAATGCATTTAACCGAGTAGTTCAAAGTAGTCGAGCTGCTGCATGGTACAGGGATGGAGGGAGAGGGAGAAGTAATGAGGTACAGTGCTGTATGTCAAGTGCAGCCATACATTCACAAATCAAATATTTTCTTTGGAATTATTTGGACAAGAGTTATAACACTTTTTTGGGTGGGAACTCATGGGCAATTAGAAATCAATTAACAAGCCAGAACTATAGTTTATGTAACTACTACAGATGCTTGAATGTATAGATGATCATTTGTTTTTTAACTGAAAATGAGTCTATATTTTATAGGTTTCATGTTTTCCATCACTATCTTGGGTTTGGTGCTTCTGTGTAAGAATCTAGTGGCAATTCAGATATGTACTTTTATGTACATTTGTGTGGAATTTTTTTCAACAAATATGTTTGTTGCTTATATTGGTATTCATTGATATTTACTACATAATTTTAGGAGTGGCCTAGAAGAAGAAATGAGCATAATCTCCAATTGGAGGTGGTTAAGTGCTAGTTTTGGGGTATACTTTTCCTGGGTTAGTTATCAATACCTTACATTTGGAATCTTTAATTTGGAGTCTTCCCACGGATAAATCAGGAGCACACTTTCTGCCATAACTCTTTTTTTTTTTTTCTTGTTTATTTTATTTATTTTTATTTTTTTCTAAAAAAAGAAGAATCTGATGTTCATTTAATCTTTATGTTCTTCGTACTATGGTGATATTCCACTCTTTTGCTTTGATTAACTTCTCGGACTAGCCATCCTTGATGTCTTTTTTGTAATTGTAATACTTGTTTTAATCACTTTGATGTGCAGCTTCGTGTTTCTCTTTGTGCCCTGGTATCTATTGGAGAAGCCTGGAATGGAAGTTTCACAGATTCAGTTTAATTTTTGGATATTCTTCTCTAATGCACTTAGTGCACTGGCATTGAATTTTTCAATCTTCCTAGTTATTGGTAGAACTAGTGCTGTGACTGTTCGAGTTGCCGGTGTCTTAAAGGACTGGATACTGATTGCCCTTTCAACTATTGTTTTTCCGGAGTCAACAATTACCACACTTAACATTGTTGGTTATGCCATTGGTAAATTATGTTTCGTGTTAGAGTTTGTACTTTTAACTAGTAATTTAAAAGCTACCTTAAAGTGTTTATCCTTTGCTTAAATGCTTTTGGCTCTTTGGCAGCCATATCTGGTGTAGTCATGTATAACTACTTGAAAGTCAAAGATGTTCGTGCATCCCAACTTCCTCTAGAGAATCTTGCAGAACGAACAGCAAAGGTATATTGTAATTTTTTTAAATTTATCATATACTTTGCACTAATTAAATTCTTATTGAGAGCGTCATCTGTAAATTTGTTGTCATATGACAAGAAGTTTGAAATGAAAAACTCATAAAAGAAGATATAAAGTAAAACCGTGTCACGGGTCCTGCATGCTATATTCCTGGACCATCTAATATCATGGTTCTAGCTACTTTCATTTTCCTCCTTGTAGACTTGTGCCAGTTCTGTCAAATAAGATTCTGAAGTTTATCAAAATCATTCTGTAATCATCCACTGCTGGTGCCTTCCTTGCTAGATTATTTGGGGGGATATTGCAGTACATGTCGCTATCTTTTTTCCGGCAAGGATTACGCAATGATAATATTTAACATCTTTTGCCCGTATACCACTTTGGCAGGAATTCAAGATGGAAAAGAAGTCGTCTGATATACATGTCCCAGATCACATTATCAGCGTTGGCAGTGGGGTGAGGACCGGAAGAAATAGTCCTGCTTCTGATTTTAACGTGGATGAAGAGGCACCACTACTTGCGTCCTCAAGGCTCTCTCATTTGGGGCAAAGCCATTTTAGCAACCACTCAGCATGATCAATTTTAGTTCAACTACTCTGCCTTGCATCTACTTCATTTTTAGATCATCGGCATTCCATTAGAAAAAAATTTAAACAGAGGAGCAGTGAGCAGGTTCGAAGTACATGATTTTTTTCTGCTTTTGGGGGTGAAGAACTGCCACTCTTTGGAGAGCATCTTGCTTTCAGAATATAGCTGATTCGTTTGACAAAGTTTAGTTCAAAAGTGGAACTGCATTTATTTTTTGGCCATGGTATCTCTTTCTTCTTTCTAGACTTATTTAAATTTGTTATCCGAATTATCCGAATTAGGAGCTATAGCATGTTATTTATTGACTTCTACTCCATCGGCAGTTTAAGTTTCAAAGCCACAAAATTATATACCAATTTGATGTAACCAATCCCTCAATGTGTTATTCTTCAACATTCCATCTACATGCAGTTGTACAAATGAACAATAAGTATATGCCTAAATTATTAATCATTCTAATTTTTTACTCTCCAATACGAATTCCTCAGATGCATTTCAGCATGATGGTCTAAAAGCGGATTGGTTGTCAAGTTTGACAAAATTACTCGATCTTTGCAATTGTTTTCTGGTGTTGTACTATTCTTGTTAAATGGGATTTGCTTGATGTTTTTAGCTGCCCCCTCTACCGAAGTTTTATGTGTAATAATATTTTGTTTGTTGATTGTTATATTTTCCAATAATCATTACTTTGAAAAGGTGGTAATTCAGATAGACTCTCTTCAGCTAGCTTCTGTTATATCTATAATGATGCAAGAGCCTTGCGCATTGACTTTGAAGGTGATAATACGTCAGTGCGATGTATTTCATTTCAAATTGTTAAAAATAATTTGAGATGTCTGCTTTCAACGCAGTTTGGGACTTCCAGTCCTGTGTACGGTCAGTGTTTGACATTTGAAACGGGGGATGATTTGCATACATGATATGTTGGTAAATAGCCCTCCGTTTAGAATTTGATCTGTAAATCGGTGTCCTAATGCCCTGATTAACTTTTCACTGCTTCAGTTGAAACAGCAGTTTTGGTTATAAAAGAGTTCACATAATCACATATTAGCCAAAATAATGTCCACTGGTTATAAAATCTTGATCTGGCAAAAGAGTGGCGGATAAAGGGAAAAAAAAATTAATAAAGTTTATATAGTAAGTGATTTGGTTTTGCTCTGAAACTCATTTGTCTGCCGAATTACAAGTACAGAAGTAGAAAATAAAAATACTTTTCCAGTTAAAAAAAGGACGCGTCCAAGATATTGAAAGGGATATTTGTGTGATTGAACGGTCCAAATTGAAACCCAAGACTGAGATAATGATGGTACAAAGAAAACCAGAGAGGTTAGTTATAAGTCGGGCATGATGGACCGTGGAGCTTAGGTTAGTTATAAGTCGGGCGTGATGGACCGTGGAGCTTTCTGGTTTCTCGCTGGCTGTTTCCAAATTCCAATTGACAAATATCCCTTTCCCCTTGGATCAATTATTTTTCTGTGCGCTTACAAACTTTTGATAGTTATGAAACTCTGTGGGCGACTGACAAGTGGTGTTTGACGATTCAAGTCTCTGCTCCCCCGCCACCCCAAACTCCCTATATAAAAGTCGTGTTAATTTTGAATACGCTCAAGCCGAATAGTGCACCGGTTCTTTTTCCTTTCTTGTGAGAGTACAAATTAAGCCACATTACTACTTCATACTCAATTTTGGAGCTCTGAACCTTGTCAATCGTCACCACTGCACCACCGATTTTGCTTTTGAAATACCATGTCAAGCACTGCTGGTCTTGTGATCCCCTGTACAGGTATTCTTCATTTATCGTCAATTCTTCATCCTTCCCCCTTCCTTCGATCCCCACTCCATTTTCTTCTCCCACCTGTCTTGATGCTGGTTTGGTTCCAATTGCGTCGATTCTCTGGGTTCGTTTAACTGCGGTCATGGATTTTATTTCTCTCTCCATGAAATAATGTAGTAATGTACTTTTGCGTGTGACTGCAGCTGCCGTATCATGGGAAGCGGGGAAGCCGTTGGTGATGGAGCGAGTGGAGGTTGCACCACCACAAGCTATGGAAGTTAGGATCAAGATCAAATACACTTCTCTTTGTCACACCGATCTTTATTTCTGGGAAGCTAAAGTCAGTATTTTGATCTATTATTTGGCTTTGTGATTCGATTTCATGAATAATTCCCATTTGACTCTAACAAATACTGTAGAAATTCTTCTCATGTCATTTTCTTCAGCATCTGCAACTTCTCTGTTTCAGATAATTATGTCTTTTTGTGGAAAAATAAAATATACGCAAGAGATCTCCATAATCTTTCCTTCTTTTTTTTTTTGGTTGGGAAAAAATTGGCGGTTGATTACTTGATGATTATAATTCAAGCAAGAACCCTTCTTTATCTTTACCTTTAGAAGGAGCTTTAATTTATGAGTGTGATTTTTCAGGGCCAAACTCCTTTGTTTCCACGCATATTTGGTCATGAAGCATCCGGGTACTCTTTTCTTTCTTCTTGTTCATGAAACATCATCCTTTTATTAGATTGTATTTTAATTTTTATGGAGTATATGTGATAGCTTAAAATAATAAAAAAAAGGAAATAAGTTTTTTCCTCAACCCAACTTAACTGCTTCAACCTTCTTAACAGTATAGTAGAGAGTGTTGGGGAAGGGGTGACGAATCTCCAGGTCGGGGACCACGTGCTTCCAGTCTTCACAGGAGAATGTGGGGAATGTGAACATTGCAAGTCTGAGGAAAGCAATATGTGTGATCTGCTTAGAATAAACACAGACAGAGGGGTAATGCTTAGTGACGGAAAATCTAGATTTTCTATCAAGGGCAAACCAATAAATCATTTCTTAGGAACGTCAACGTTCAGTGAATACACTGTTATCCACTCAGGCTGCCTTGCAAAGATCAACCCATTGGCACCATTAGATAAAGTTTGTGTTCTAAGTTGTGGCATCTCAACTGGTAAATATTCTGTCTTCAAAAATATATCTTGGTCCATATAAAATGTTTAGATGATAAATTCTCTTTTCTCAAAAAAATGAAACAGGTTTGGGTGCAACACTGAATGTTGCAAAGCCAAAGAAGGGCTCTTCAGTTGCCATTTTTGGGCTAGGAGCAGTTGGCTTAGCTGTAAGTTCGAGTTTTTGTATGCATAATTCTTCATCAAATAACTTTCCATCTATATTCTATAAGTGGTTATGTTCCTCTCTGGTCTTTTTCAATCATTTTGAGTCAGCTTCTTAGCGTCCATGTTGCTTCAGGCTGCTGAAGGTGCTAGAATTGCTGGGGCATCAAGGATAATTGGGATTGACTTGAATCAAAATAGATTTGAAGAAGGTATGTTCTTCATTTTTCATATAAAGCCCCCATATGTGAGTGATCCATGAATGGGAAAACCTGATTGCTTTCCATATTTCTTCTTCGGGTGTTAGCCAAGAAATTTGGAGTAACCGAGTTCATAAACCCCAAGGACCATGACAGACCAGTTCAAGAGGTAAATTGCTCCAGTATTTCATTATGGTTACTATGTTAAAGCGCACAGTTTGTTTCTACTGGTTCACCTCGTTTTGATTATTTTTGGTATCCGATTAGGTCATTGCAGAGATGACAAATGGGGGAGTTGATAGGAGTGTGGAGTGCACTGGTAACATCAACGCCATGGTTTCTGCCTTTGAATCTGTCCATGATGTATGATACTGAATCTACTCTTGCACGGAATATTCAATTCTTTATGTTTTCTTGAGTGAAATTTTAGGGCTTTCTACGGTCAGCTTTTTGTTGGCTTAGTGCTATAGATGACAAACTCCGGTTTGAACATGAACAGAGTTTATCTTTCCAAAACCCAAAACAAGTTAAACACACATAGAAAGCAAAATTGTAATCAACCTATTCTAGAATAGAACTTCATAAGAAAAAAAAATTGCTAAAAAAATTTTGGACTTCCATTTCTATCTTGCTCTTATTCCTTGATACGGATTTGATTTATTTTGGAGCGAAGCAATTTTACTGAATTATCATAGTGATTCAATTTCTTGAACCTGCAGGGATGGGGGGTTGCCGTACTTGTGGGAGTGCCCAACAAGGATGCAGTCTTCATGACCAAACCAATTAATTTGCTGAATGAGAGGACACTTAAAGGAACTTTCTTTGGGAACTACAAACCTCGTACCGATCTTCCCTCTGTTGTTGATATGTACATGAACAAGGTAGTTATGGTTTATCTTATTTTCTTGGAAATTCAAGAAGTTCTTCTGCAGCATGCAAGTACTAATATGCTGCACAAAATCCTTTTATCATCCTGCAGAAACTAGAGGTGGAAAAGTTCATTACTCATCGGGTTCCATTTTCTGAAATTAATAAAGCTTTTGAGCTCATGTTGAGAGGGGAGGGCCTGCGATGTATTATTAACATGGAAGAGTGATGTTTCCAAAATATGCTCAAGATGAGAATTGGAATGCGGAGTGGCATATTTTCTTAAATTTACTGAAAATCCGTTTGTATTGTACTACCATCTATTGGTCTTCTTGTGAGCTGTAAGAGCCAAATATGTCGTTATGAGGTTGCTTCTTTTCTGATTTCTCACTAGTGCATGCTGTATATCACCTATGTGTACGCCGAGGAATAAATGTCTGATACAGCATGAGGGCATATTTGTCAATCTACTTTGGCCATGTGCTTCAATTTTCATATTTTTTTTTTTTGATTAAATCTGTCCTATTACAATGGGAGTAAAATTATGTTGATGAGATTCAAAATGTAGGAGAATTATGTTAGTTGGGTTCGAACCTCCGACCTCTAAAACGAAGTTGTAGAATTTTAATCGTTCGATCCTTTATTCGTTTCTCAATTTTCATCCTTTATTCGTTCCCCAATTTTCATTATTTAGAATTGCTTAGGGATCATCAACGACAAGCAAAACATAAATCCGCTACTTTTTCTTCAGCTCCTCCCCGAGTAATTTGTCTTTCAAGGTTGCATGGCATAGGACGATTAGCAATTGTCAACATTTCAGGCAACATTAATAAGAACAAAGTATAAAATTCAAACAATTAAACAGCTTCAAACATCCAAAGATATGCATCAACAAATATCACCCTCTGTCATTCTTGGTACAGGATTATGCACAAATTTACAAGTGACTTGGTGGATGCCAACAAAATAAAAGACATATATCTCGGGTTAGGGAAGCCTTAGATCTCCAAGTGGCATATCAGAAATCTATGGTACTCTCCAAAATGTACATCAGAAATCTATAGCACTGAAATACAACAAAAATGACTTTGAAAGAGTCATGGAGAAACACTGAACCAGAATCCCTAATCCTGTCTTGATTACTTGTATTTCTCCATTATTTTTCTTGCTTCTTCAAGACTGTCTTCTACAGAAGCAGCATCTCCATCACCTTTAGGACCTTCATCTTTGTTCAAGGCTATGAATGTGAAATAAATGAGTCCCATCATGGCCTGCTCCAAATTAGGAATTTATGCGTTATGCTTGACTTCTTAGAAGCAGCATTGCACGTTATAACAGGTAATAGATCACATAAAGGGGACAATTCATTAAAAGAAACATAAACTTAACGAATGGAAATATGAATCTTTTCTCAACAGAGAGACACTCAGGCAATCATATCTGGATAAGTAAGTCCTTCTGGAATGTTATATTAGCAGTCCTCAAATTACAGCAACAGTACATTTGCATTACACAGTATAGTTGTCATCCATGATTAATCATCCTAATTCACAATTTTCTCACTTGAATTTCTTAAAGAGCAGCAGAGGATGACTGAAAGAGACCAAGAAATTGCTTAGTATAATATACACATTTTTAAACATCTTGCAGACTCTCTTTCACCCTCTTCTATTGTCCATTACCATCATTTGGAAAGATGTCAACCAGAAAAGGTATTGCACAGGATTTGGTAGCTTAATCAGGTCTTGAACTCATACAAGCCATGTAAATATCTATAGACACACTGAATTTACTTAATTAATTTGCACAACCAAGTTATACATATCATTTTCTTAGCAGATAAACACACAATGCATTGGAAGTAAAAAAACATATGATTTAGAGCATGTTCAAAGCATAAAACGATAACAGAGTGAAGACATACCAGCACAAAGAAGGCAGTGGATATGAGGGACTTGAACACAAAGAGTCCAAGGGTCAAAGCAACTATAGTAACTGAAATTCTTGCTATTGGCCTTGGGATAAAATCCTAACAGAAAAGCATACCGCAGAGGATCTTGAATTCAGTTGCAATGGAATTAAATAAGTTATTTCAAAATCACTAGTAAGACTATCTCTTAAACTCAAACTTACAGGCACAAGATTAGTTCCTGCTTCAATTCCATCCTTCCCAACTTTCCACACTGTTTGAACAACTGGTGGACAGGATTCCGACACATAATGTCCACGCCAGGTGAAAATTAAATGGTGGAATTAGAAAACAGAATGCATGAGAAAACGGTAAATAACATTATGAGTTGCAAATCAACAGATATTTACTAATCGAATCGTAAGCCTCTTTTCCTTGGCAAAACTTTGAAAAATAAAAAATCGTTTTGTGCAACAGAACTTCCTCGTAATTCAACCTATTATCACCTGACTCTTCATCAAAATGTCGGCATCAATTACTCTATTCAAAGCCCATTTTCCAGTTACTACAAACACTTTCTGTCAATTCCTCCAAAAGGTTCAAAGTAGTTCTCACAAGAAACTGAACTAGGTTCACAAATTCGCAAACTCAATCCAATTTAGTTTTGCGGTGAAAGCCCTCATACCTATGAATCTTGGACAAATTCTATTGATTTTTCCATATCTGTTCTGCTGAAAAATTTACGACTTCATACATCCCAGCAAAAAAGCACACAATTCCAGTCCACAACATAGTTACGGTAGCAAAACTATTCCTGCATCTTCCTAAGCAAGAATTCACCATAGGAAAGACAGATACAAAAGGAAAAAATAGAAAAGGAAACACCTTTACCTTTAAAGAAATTGGATTGTGCAGACAGAGTAACAGGTACCAAATGAGTTCTGAGGATTCTCAACTTCTTGAGTTGAGTGGTGGAAACCAGAATTTGCCTTTTCAGCCTCAAAACTGAATTGGAAGAAAGAAACTGAGATGGGTTCAGAGCCAAAGCTTGAGTTTTGCTGCAACATCTCCTGGAAGAATGAATTGAGTCAGGAGGAGGCAAGATGGCACTACTACACCTAAAGATCAGTGAAGCCATTGGATAAATTATCAGATAGTTTTTATTTTATAATCAGTGGAAATCAAAATCTTTGCTGGGGTGGGGTGTTGTGTCTTATGTGTGGACCTAGCGGGGTACAGAGTATGCGTGGAAATTTGCTTAATCGGAGAAAAAGAAACTCATAATTGGGCCTAATAGGAGGGCCGAATCTTTAACATTATCTTTCGAACGACGGACCACCGATCAAGTGCTGTGCTATTACACTCCTTGTTTAGCTATTTGGACCTTTCTTAGCATTGGCCCTTAAGATATCCATAACAAACTGCTGAATGTTAAGCTTCGCCTTCCAATTGTATCCATAGATCCCTTACAGTTGAACGTGAAATTCTTTGTTAGAATATATAATTTAACTTTTGCTAGCTTAGAAAATCGGTTTGGATGATTGTTTTTTAGGTATTTTTTTAAAAATTATTATTGTAGCAGTTTTAAAGATTTTTTTCGATAAATGTGTTTGTAAGATAAAAAGTTAGTTGGAAAAAATATTTGAAAATTTTAAACTGTGTTTGTTTGTTTGTATTTCTTAAAAACATATTTTTTAGAAATTTCAAACACGTTTTCCAATCAATTTTTTTATCTCACAAACACATTTATGGAGAAGAATCTTTAAAGTTGCTACAGTAATATTTCTTAAAAAACAATCTGAAAAACAATCATCTAGACGGAGCCTATGTACATTTATAAAGAAAAATCTTTAATGTTGCTACAGTATTATTTCTTAAAAAACAATCCGAAAAACAATCATCTAGACGGAGCTTATGTTTCTAAAAACACAACCAAACAAACAGAACAATTTCTATAATTTTATAGCATATGTTGTGTTTTTTCAAAATTCAAAACTAAATCTAATAAGAATATAATACAGCCACTTTTATCAAGTTGTTTAGTATTGGATCTATCCCGTGTTTGATTCCAATTAGTATTATCAAAAAGGAGAAGGGAGAAAAGGAGTTTGAGCATTTTCAAGAGGATCAAAATATGAATACATAGTTAAAAGAAATTAGTTGATTTTGTTATTTAACAACAATTAATTGAACTTTAAGAAATATACGCACATCTTTACCATTTTTTGGTTGTAGAGGAAACTTTTTTCCCCTATGATGGCTTAGAGAAGAAAGATTTCATCCGAGACCGCACGAGCCGAATTAACCGTTAATCCCCTTGATTTGGAAAACGAAATACCTCTCTCTGATACTTATCATCCTAAGTGGTTAAGTTGGCATGTGATATAACATATTGGCATGCTACAAAATATTCGCCGAACCAATAAAAAAAAAGAAGAAGAGCTTTTCATATAATGATCACTAATGAATGCTATGAGGCAATAGGGGGAACCAAAAAAAATAAAAATAAAAAGAAAACACATAAAATGGGAATAGATTCCATTTTTTGGGGTGTTTCCAAGGTCACTTGACTGACCTCTCCTAGAACTGTGGGCATTGGACCTCGACCTTTAGCACTATATTTTAACCTTCATTTATGCCTTACTTTAGTCAAGGTAGGACTAATCCTAAAGCTTAAAGACAGCAATCAATAATATGCACCATAACACCCACCATTTGAAGAAGATTGACCTAAAAACTTTTGAAATCGTCATAATAAATAAAAAAATGGCGCCGGGCCTCTGTCATTTAATTTATACACAACCAAAAAAGAAAAAGTAGAAAAGGAGTGAAGTCTTGTCTGACGTATTACATGGTTGAAAATGAACGCCCTCACCACGTGGTTCGGCCTAGAAATCTGGGACAATGCCCTCCAATTTCAACTGGGCTTCTTTTCCTTATTTTGTCCAAGGCAAATACGGTAGCCCTGCAAGCTGTCTATATTAAAGTTGGAGTACTATGAAATAAGCCCAAGCAGGTTGGGACCGACATGAAAATTCAAAAAAAAAAAAAAAGATTTTTAATTTTCTTCGCATTTTCCAAAGTCATGACGCACCCTGCACCTGTGCATCAAGAAAAATATGCACTGTAATTTCGTTAAAAAAGATTTTGAGGGGGAACATAGTAAACGGCAGTATTAGGTGCTATCGAAAAACCAAAAAGGGAACACTAACCATCCATGTCACTGATTGTATTGAGGAAAACAATGCAAGAACACATGGTTTTACTGCTCCTAGCGTGAACACTCGATCAATGGCTGTTCAAAATATAATAATACTACTAAGTGTGGTACTCTACGTTGAAGAAAACAAGAAAGCAGTGAACGCAGAACCCCGAGGTGAAGATGGTGGAGGTGGGGAGGTGGAGCTGGTGTGATTCCTAATCTTTAATTATTGCTCTCTCTTTCTTTGTCTCTTCTTTTCTTGCTTGCCTCCAAAGCTAGTTTATAATTAGTACTACTAGTAGTGGTGTAGCTTATTTTTGCATTAACAGCACCAATTGAATAGAGTGAACTCAAGAACTGAGAAGCCCAATGCAACATTGGGTAAGATAGGTTTGGGATTTGAAGCCAATGCAAATGCCAATGCAGAAACAATCCTTCAACTACCAAAACCACCACCCTCTTCACAGAAATTGCTCTCTCCTTCTTCTTTTACTTACAGTGTTATCCCATGCCGCGGCACCAACTGCTGCTGTTAATAATGAAGTTCTTGTTCTCTTTTCTTGGCTTCATATTTCTCCTTCACCACCTTCTGTTTTCTCAAGCTGGAATTCATTGGATCCCAATCCTTGCAAGTGGTCCTACATTAAATGCTCCTCTGATAATTTTGTTATAGAAATTAACATCGAATCCGTTCAGCTTGATTCTCCATTCCCATCCAACCTTTCCTCTCTTCAGTCCCTCCAAACTCTGGTTATTTCTGGAGCTAACCTCACGGGGACTATCCCACTTGAGATTGGAGACTGTAGTTCACTTAAAACAATTGATATCAGTTCCAACGGTCTTGTGGGTAGTATCCCAACCACCATTAGTAAGCTTCAGAATCTTGAGGATTTGATACTTAACAGTAATAAACTTACTGGAAATATTCCAACAGAGTTAAGCAATTGCATCAGCCTTAAAAATCTCCTATTATTTGACAATGAGCTTAGTGGGAATCTTCCAGTGGAACTAGGAAAGCTTTCAGCTTTGGAAGTCCTAAGGGTAGGAGGGAACAAACAAATTGATGGTAAATTTCCAGATGAAATTGGAAATTGCCAGAATTTGGTAGTGCTAGGTCTTGCTGATACTAAAATTTCTGGCTCTATCCCTGCATCATTGGGCAAGCTAACCAATCTTCAAGTATTGTCAGTATATACAACAATGCTTTCAGGGGAAATACCATCAGATATAGGCAATTGCTCAGAGCTTGTTGACTTGTACTTGTATGAGAATAATTTGTCAGGCTCACTTCCAGCAGAGTTGGGCAAGCTTCAGAAACTACAGAAGATGTTATTATGGCAAAACAATCTTGAAGGGCATATTCCTGATGAAATTGGGAACTGCAGAAGTTTGGTTATTGCTGATTTTTCATTAAATTTTTTTACCGGAATTATACCATGGTCCTTTGGGAACCTTACAAACCTGGAGGAGTTCATGCTTAGTAATAACAATATTTCGGGTTCGATTCCGCCTGTTCTTTCCAATGCTACAAGTCTGATACAGTTGCAGCTAGATACCAACCAGATATCTGGCTCGATTCCAATGGAGCTCGGGTCGTTGACAGGGCTAAATGTCTTCTTTGCTTGGCAGAACAAGCTCGAGGGAAGCATTCCAGCAGGATTGGCCGGTTGTGGAAGCCTTCAAACTCTGGACTTGTCACACAATTCCCTCACTGGTAGCATACCCCCTGGACTCTTTCAGCTCAAAAATCTAACCAGGCTTCTCTTGATTTCCAATGATATTTCAGGCTCTATCGCCCAAGAAATAGGTAACTCCAGCTCCCTAATGCGGCTAAGGCTCACTGATAATAAGATCGGTGGACAACTTCCAAGTGAAATTGGCCTCCTCAGGAGTCTCAGTTTTCTTGACCTTTCTAATAACAATCTCATTGGCACAATACCTGATGAGATTGGCAATTGCAGAGAATTGCAGATGCTGAATTTGAGCAACAACACTCTTTCTGGCACTTTGACAAGCTCCCTGTCATCTTTAAGTAAACTTCAGGTATTGGATGTTTCCCTGAATAGTTTTTCTAGTCAGATTTCTGGAAGTTATGGTCAGCTTACTTCCCTCAATAGACTTATTCTAAGTGGAAACTCATTCTCGGGGTCTATCCCCTCAACATTGGATCGCTTAACAAGCCTTCAGTTGCTTGACTTAAGTAGCAATAATCTCTCCGGCAGGGTCCCGGTGGAACTGTTTAAAATCGAGTCCCTCGATATTGCTTTGAATTTGAGCTGGAATGCCTTGTCTGGGGTAATCCCACCTGAGATATCTGCTCTAAATAAATTATCGGTACTGGACCTTTCACACAACAAACTTGAAGGAGATTTGATGGCTCTTTCTGGGCTAGAAAACCTTGTATCCCTGAATATTTCCTACAACAATTTCACTGGTTATCTTCCGGACAATAAGTTGTTCAGACAGTTATCAGCTTCTGAACTCGCAGGGAACCACGGTTTGTGTTCTTCGGGGCATGATTCCTGTTTCTTGAGCAACGGGCTAGGCATGGGCGTGCCACATAACAAAAGTGTTGGACGATCCTGGAAACTAAAAATGGCAATTGCTCTACTTGCTGTCCTCACTGTAGCCTTGGCAGTTCTAGGATTTTTTGCAGTTTCCCGTGTCCGAAGTATGAAGGGAAAGGATAACAATTCTGAGCTAGGAGGAGGGGATAAATCCCCTTGGAAATTTAGTCCATTCCAGAAATTGAATTTCACTGTCGAGCAAGTTCTAAAATGCTTGGTCGAAACCAATGTCATTGGAAAAGGGTGTTCTGGAATTGTTTATCGTGCAGAACTGGATAATGGTGAAACGATAGCAGTGAAGAAACTATGGCCTTCAACAATGGCGGTAGGGTACAGCTCTAAAAGTGATCGATTTGGAGCCAATGGAGGGGAGCGTGATTCTTTCTCAACTGAGGTTAAGACACTTGGCACAATCCGTCACAAGAACATCGTTAGATTCTTGGGTTGCTGTTGGAATCAGAACACAAAATTGCTTATGTATGATTACATGCCTAACGGAAGCCTGGGAAGTCTCCTCCACGAAAAAAGTGGTGGCTGCCTGGAATGGGACTTGAGGTATCAAATTATCCTTGGTGCAGCACAAGGCTTGGCTTATCTACACCATGATTGCGTTCCACCTATTGTGCACAGGGACATCAAGGCCAATAACATTCTCATCGGTCTTGAATTTGAGCCTTACATTGCTGATTTCGGACTGGCCAAGCTCGTTGATGATGGTGATTTTGCTCGTTCCTCAAATACAGTAGCTGGTTCTTATGGTTACATTGCTCCAGGTTAGTTCACATTTACATTGGTTCCAAATTCCAGTAGTCTTGTTTAGAAGAATTTAGTACTATTTCCAAAGTCTCATCTATAACAATGATTTCTGTTCTCGCAGAGTATGGATACATGATGAAAATCACAGAGAAAAGTGATGTCTACAGCTATGGAGTAGTAGTGTTGGAAGTTTTAACAGGAAAACAACCAATTGATCCCACCATTCCGGATGGGCTTCATATTGTGGACTGGGTAAGACAGAAAAGGGCAGCAGCAGATGTGTTAGACCCCAGCCTACTTTCCCGGCCTGAATCTGAAATTGAGGAGATTATGCAAACTTTGGGAGTGGCTGTGCTTTGTGTTAATCCTTCCCCAGATGATAGGCCAACTATGAAGGATGTGGCAGCAATGCTTAAAGAGATAAGGCATGAGAAAGAGGAATACATGAAAGTTGACATGCTTCTCAAAGATTCACAAGCAAATGATCATGATGGAGTTGGAAATGAAAATAAGAGTTATAATGGAGGAGGGCCATCATCAACAACTATGAAAAGCTTGCATTTGGAAAGTAATAATACAAGCTTTTCTGCATCTTCATTGCTCCATTCTTCTTATTCCAATGGAAAAGTAGGTTTTAGATAATTAGTCCTGGAGATCTCATTTCCTTGGTTTTGTTATGGTTACTAGATTGGAGACTCTGTACAATTGTCCTCAGATTTTTGTCTAATTTATTTTTATTTCCTTGAAATTATAGTATTTTTCGAGATCAATCCTTTGGTGGAAATTTGCAATAGGACGAGGACTGAAATCTTGAACATTGATCTATTGATTTCTTTGCACTTTGTAGCGCAATTTCGACTTTGAGAATAAAGAAATTTTAACCCCAAAAAGGTAAACCAAGGCTTAATAAAAGGAAAGACACTGGGTTCCAAATTCCTTACGCCTTAGCTGAAATAGTATTTCTTCAGTGAACACACACAAAAAAAAAAGAAAAAGAAATACAGTGTTTTAAAAATTGTAGTGAACAAGCATATTTTATATACCCCAAACCGGTTTTTGCCTAATCTCAAAAATTTGAAAAAAAAAGAAGAAGAAAATGAAAAAAAAAAGGTTTCCAATTGATGTATTGGGGCTCTTTGGGCCGGCCATGCCTTTTCTTCCAGCCCCAACACCTTAATTAACTCGTGGACAGGATAGGGAACTTCAAACTCCAAGGTCAAATACACAACTTTTCTACTTATTTTAGTTGTCGTCCTGAGACTTTGAGACATCTTTGATTTCACACCTCATACAATATTATTGTAGAACTCGACCTCTATTCTTATGAAAGTATATTAAATTAAATCGAAATGCAAAAACGCTTCTAGGTCTAATATGCTAATTGATAATATAAGACAACTGTACTTTACATGATAAAATTCAGAAGTAAATTACATATCACCTAGTACATTATAAGTTTGCCAAAATATATAGTACTAGTAAACATACAAGCTTTATGAAATTAGATTCTCAGAGAACTGATTAACCAGCTAGATACATACACCCAAAGCCGATTTTCTTGCATTCCTAATTGGAGACCCAAAAACGAGCACGGATTGGGAATTGAAGCATACACAAGCTTCTGATTTTGGTGTTGAATTGGTTTACTTTCAGCTTCTGAGACTTTTCAATTCGAAGCAATAAAAGCGTCCAAATCATCAAAAACAGAAGCCATCTTGTTTCCTTAATATCTACTGGTTGCTCTTTTCTTCATTTTGTTCACTTCACAGTTTGTTTAAAGGATGCAAGTGAAAAGCCAGTAGCTGCTTGAGGCACGACACGCTGATTTTTCCGTGCCGGCTTCTTGGCCTCTGATTTTGACCCCGGCTGACGTACTTTCACTCCTCTTATCAACTGTTTGTCATTCAACAATCATTTTAACGGATTAAATTGAGCAAAATAAAAGTACCGTCACTGAGTTAATTACATTATTCTTTTTGAAAAAGAATTACATTAATTTACCGTCTAAAAAGGAAAACACTAAGTGCTTACATATTTGCCACATTTCATGTCCGAGTATATGACAATGAAGTCACCCTCTTGAAGTCCATTTACCCGCACAAAATCCCCTATAGGAGCAGAAATGCAGCAAGAACATTTTTTTATATTGTCCTGACCATTATTCTCAAAACATAGAGTTAACAAATTTGTTGCTAGCTTACCAGTGTTTTCAAGAAGGTACATCCTGCTTTTGTTATTTGGCCAAAATCTAGAAATCCCATTCACAAAAATGTAACGCAGAAAACAAGTCAGTCATTCCTACAAAATACCATGATAAAAATATTTATGGGTTCAAAGTTTTCACCTGTAGCGCATGTTCCAGACATTAGAGGTACCAATGTCTTCCATGGCGATGGGAATTCCATCCCTTGATTCAAGTTCCGGAAGATGTGTTTCTGCTTCTTTCTGAAAAATCAAATCCAAAGTTACCAAGCAATACCATATACGGTCGCTAATATATATATGTGTGTGTGTGTGTGCATGCAGTCGCTGTGCCAGTAAAATTCTAGAACTTATATTGACAGCCATAGAACCCCCAAAAAAAAATTTTTTTAACTGGTAAAAAAGACGAGGAAATTACTTTAGGCAACACAATTCTTCCCAGGTTACCAACATCGCTTTGCTTCAACACTTTCTGTAATAAAAATTTTAAGTTCTTCTCTGTTTTCGAACCCTATAGGACAAATCCAAAAACGTATTTGTTAGTCACTTGAAAAAGTGTACCGTACCTCAAAATTTACATAAGTCGATCTCGGAAAAGCAATCAGAATTAAGATTAAGAAGAATAAAAACAATACCTGCTTTCGGTCAGAAGCAACCTGACGCTGATGATTCTGCGGTTGCGTGTGTCCCTGATCCACAGGTTGAGTTGTTTGTGGATGTGATACTTCAACAGGGGATATCAAAGGTGCCACAGTCGAAGTTGGAAGAGGAAGAGGAGCTCCTCCAGCGGGAGACCAGTAAATCCAATTTCCTGGATTACCTGGAGAAGGGGTGCAATCCTCTCCAACAATGCTCCTTGCGCGCTGTTGTTCAGTCATTAGATTCTGAGGTGGATTATGGTGATTGTGGTGCCGATGTTGGTGCAGAGAAATTCGTCTCTGACGAGCCATCCTCTTCTTCCGTGCCTCCTTAGTTGCTGAAGAACCCAATCTCACGAATCTCTCACCACTTCCATCAAAAAGCTGATGACATGGATATGGATTTCCATACAGAGATTGTGGATGAGTCCCTGAAACAGAAAGATTACTGTTATCCGGAAAGGGATTGTACTGAGCAGCCGCCATGGCAAAAGGTGGTGCAGTCCATGATTGAGGACAGTCTACGTGCTGATATTCTGATGAAGGAGGGAAAAGATTTGCGTTGATAGTTTGGTTTGGTGCAGTAACGGGCGCAACATTAGAGTAAGGATCACAAACACATCCTCCCATGCTAGGCGGAAATGCCGCCCCCTTTACTGCCACAAGGGGGTTGCCGGACGCCGGGACACAAGGAGGAGGAAGAGGTGGAGGCTGGACCCAAGGTGGAGGTGGGGAGAAGCAAGTATTTGGATCTGGAGGAGGAACAGAATTGCAGTTCAAATCTGCTGTATTAGGGTTAGGGTTAATAGCTTCACCTGGTGGTTCTTGATATTGATATGGAGAGTCAGCAGCAGCGCCTTCCCTTGCGCGCTTTTTCTGAAGTTGGTATTGTTGAACCCACTCTAGAATGAGTTTCAATAATTGCTCCTTGCCCTCTTTGGAGCTGCCTAGACGTTTGGAGGCACACTCAATTGTAGAGCGTTTAAGCTTAATACTCCTCATATCTTCTGCAGAGATATAATCTTTATTTTGCTTCAGCCATTCCAAGAATATAACTGCAAGCTCACTGTTCCCCTGCAAAAAATGAAGCTGATCATTTTCATCATCTCCCTCCTCAGACTGCTTCTTTGTTAGGTTTTGCGGTGTATCTTCCTGGTGGGTTGGTGCGGGTTTCTTCTCTGGAAACTCCTGCGGATTTTCGCCCTCAAAAATTGAAGATGGGTCCCAAATATCAATGTTATCTAGCAGATCCATGTACCCAAAGTTCTCCATGACGTTTATGCAATCAATATCCCCGTTAGCACCATCAGGTCCGGGAAGAATCTCCATAGAGGCGGTTGATGACAAGGCTGCAGCCACTGCTGCGGATGTTGCATCCACAACTTCATGATCATGAAACTTTCTTTGGCTGCGGCAGTGCTGATTTTTCCCCTCCGTATTATAATAATCATCTGCCTCCGACTTCAAAACTGCCCAAGAAGTAGCCGAGGAGGATGATGCCGTGGAGGAGGAGGAGGATGATGTGGATGCAACAGCCTTGGCAGGGGCCGGAGTGGACGAAGATGATGAAGATGAAGACATGCAAGGGAAGTCAGGGAGGGGAGGGAAGTCGGTGTAGAACATGGAAGGATCATTGACATCATCAACAAGTAGATCGTCTTGTGCATCTCTCTCAAACCAGATCTCTCTATCACCACAAACATTCATCACTTGTTCATGCTTTAAATCATCATCAACATAGGCCGTAGGGAATGAAGAATCCATAACTACATCCATTTCTTTCAATCCATCTCTATTATCCCTTGCATGCATGTCTTCATAAGCATTCTCAGTCATACTTCCTTCTACTCTAAAACCCTCCTTGAAGATCTTGTGGGGACTGGGAAGTGAGTGAGGCGATTTGGGCTGAATTGATAGAAAGATTGGCAGAGGGAAAAGGATTCCACAAAGAAAGAAGAGAGGGAGAGAGAGGGGGAACAAATGAAGGATACTTTGTGTACGGATGGGGAAAGAGTTTTAATTTGTTCTGTAACTGATTAAGGAAGCGAGTTAAAAGGGCCCGCCTGTTTTGGATTTTCCCATCAAACTTTCAAATAGGGTGATGGGGATTGCAACATAAAGCATCTCTGGGATTTCTATGTTTCTATCAAACACCAGTGCACAACATCAACAACTACTGAAACGGAAGTACACAAGCATAAAATATCTAATGAAAGCGACTTGGCTTCACTAATCTATTATATATTATGCTCATAATATATAATACACCTAAATCTGGTACTCCATCGTTAAACTAACAATTCAATCTATTAATATGATCACTCAACCCGAATCAATTGGAGTACTATTAATACAAGACAAAGTTAGCAAGATTTACAGGAGTGATAGCACGTATGTGTGTGTATAACAAAGCTCCAAATGATGAGAGAATCTACGTATTCGCACCTGGCTTCCAAAAAGACATACTGGAATAGAAGACAAGATTTCAGACACAACTTCAGCACCAACTCTAATTAGAAATATTGATATAAAATCATGATTCTAAGAGTAAGAAGCAACCCACCATGGCTGTTCTAGTTTCTTCTGGGAAGTTCCACATTATCTTTTTTTCTGTTATCTTTTATTATTTTTTGGGGGGTCAATAATACAGTAATATCTTTTGTTGGCTGGCGGATAAGTTCAAATCGTTTTGTAGAGTTTTATTTCCTGAGAGAGAGAGAGAGAGAGAGAGAGAGAATAACAGGGCTTCAAATAGGAGAGTTGATTTTGGGGGGGAAGACAGAGAGAAAGAGAGAAAACAACCAAAACAAAACCTCGTGCCGCTACTTTCTCCGCTTATCTCCGGATTCTACGCCTGTAGCCATACGTTCTCATTTGAATGGTCTTCTCTAGCGGTGCACCTCAGGCTGCCATGTCTCTCACTCTTTTTTAGTTTTTACTATGCCACAACAATAATATTTGAAATGCCCACATTTCGCAGCAGCTATATTCTCTCACCCCCCCCCCCCCCCACCCGCCACTTATTATTAGTCTTCATAAAAGAAAGAAAAATTAAAACCAATATTGGACCGAATGAAATTAGCTCATGGCGACATTGTTTCTTTTGTTCACACTCACAACTCACAGGGGTTTGTCCTCATTCATTCGTGGATAGAACGGCGACGCCTCTTTTTTTTGCATGTTACGTGTCCGTTCATCTCTGACGTAACCCCACGCTCACTAAACAACGAAACAGCTAGCTCATAAATCTCTTTCTTTTCATTTCTTAGTTAGCCAATAAACAGGAGGCTCATCTTCCCCTGAGAGAAAGAACCAAAGCTCTTCTGTTTCGAAATATAACTTCGTCGTCTTTATCTGTGGCCGCTCTCAATATTATTCCTTTATTTAGAACCAAAGAAAATTGTTATATGCTAACTTTTTTTCCTTTAAAAGACCTGTAAGATGGTGACACGATTGTAGTTTGTAAGCGAGGGACCAATTTGGATCCCATGCGAACAACACAACGCTACATACATTAGCTAGCTGGTTTTGTTATTCCCTGCGTTTCATCTGTATGCCGTATATAGCGTATGGGAGGAGCCTGTTCACGTGTGACTGGGCCAAGAGAGGTTCAGCAGCGAATGAATGTTTGCCATCAAGCGGGAGTGACACACTAAGCCCACGTCCGTTGCGGAATTAATTGTGTATTATGCATGTGAACTTAAAATTTTCACATCCCTGCAAAACATAAGATATTAAAATTTTCACAGCTCTTTTACCATTTATTGGTTCTGGACCAATCATAGTCCATATTCCATAGTCCATTGTGAGATAAAAAAAAATAGAGTACATAAGGGTTATGGGACTCACAAGTTTCATTTCTCACAAGTTAATGATCCTCATTTAAAACATAGAAAATATATGGACGAAATTGAATCAATAAGATCAAATTTAACATAAAAAATGACGTCATTTTGAAATGACAAATAGTTACATATTTTACTAACGTATTATGTATACCTTAAATTGTGAAAAATGAAAGCGCCTAAATTGCGAAAGGTCGGATCGTACATAATGTTGTTGAAGTTAACATTACCACGTTAATACAGCGAGAACAATTTGGAGTAAAACTTGTTCGGTAATTTTTTAATTTTTTACACATATAGAAGTGTCAATAGCCCTACCGCTCTATTAATTTTCTTTTCCGTCAATCAGCTAGATTGAGAGCGCTACATTAATTTTCTTTTTCTTCAAGCAGCTAAGATTAATTGTATATTTTTTAGTTTAACGGTTAGAATTTTCCGCCTCGTACTCAGTTACAAGACGTGCAGCATAATAGTACTTATTTATTTATTTATCTTTTTGGAAAAAAGACCAACACTTGACAAAATGCGTGGGCCATACAGTTCAAAATTCTTTGTGCAACTTCGCCAAAAAAAAAAAGAAAAGAAAAATGCATTTCCGCTTAGCACCACGTGGCAGCCATGCACGCTATGTAAAACTGTGAAATAACCTACAACAACTACGAAGGTCAGGTCGAACTCCCTGTCTCAATTTACTTTTCTAATATTTATATTTTTTTTCTGGGGGTCAGTTATATAATATTTCTTGCTTCAGAGATTCCATATTAGTTTATGCTGTGAATGTCTTGTAATCTCATGTAAAAAAAAAAAAAAAAGATTATATGACGTAGTTACATCCAAATCATTTCTATTGTTCTAAAAAAAAAAGAAAAAGATCTGAATTGTTCTCTAAATTAATATCCCATCGTTCATCTCACGCGGAGAATGAGTATAGCATAGTTACACAACTTTATGGAAGTAGATATTATTGAACTCGAAAACTGTTTCCAATTTTATTTTCTGTTTGATTTAATTAGCATAACCTAAATGGAATTCATCTGCATATTTCTTAAATGGACCGATCTATCTAATGAGGTAAAATGGAATAACTTAAAGAAAATATGAATGTCATTGTACGTAAAGTCGTAAATGGATTGAGAAGCTAGTATTCTATTCATCTAATTTAGTACAGCAAAAAAGTTGGTAATCTTATTTGTTACTCGCGGATGTGAAAATTTTGAAAAAAAAAGAGAAAAAATTGAAACGAATGACATAAAACATTAGGTTTCTAGACAAACAGAAACACGATCAAGTGATGGTTCAGCTAACTATATATATAGTTGAACAAATCACAAGGAAAAGTTATTCAAGGAAAAAAAAAAAAAAAAGTACAGGAATTTTAGGCAACAGGGAGATCGTTGTCTTGGTCGACAAAAGTCCAATTAATTTTTTCTGTTCATGCTGCGCTCGACCTTGTCTGCATTTTCTTTTATGAACTCCTTTGTTTCTTCAGCCTTTCCAACCACTGTTTCTTTGATTTTCTGAGTCGTATCTTTGACTGAGCCCCAAGCATCTTGTGCTGTTTGCTTCGCTTTATCAGTCATATCCTTGGAAGCGTCGGCCACCTTCCCAGCCACATTCTTGCTTTTTTGGATCATCTTTTTATTATTTAGAAGACATGAAAGAGAAAAGCACAAAAGATAAACAAAACTATATAATCGATCTTTGAAGACCTATCAATTCTTTCAGAAATCATTTGTAAATTAGATTGTTAGTATCTAACTCATATATAGTTTAGTGCAATGTCATTTTTATTTTCTCTCCAAAATGCCCTTATTGTACATGTAACTTCTTTCTTTAACTCTTTAGTATTATCCAACTAATTTCTTTTTATATTTTTGTAATTGGATTTTAACAAAAAATTTATATTATAAGAATGTACTATTATATAAATTGATGGACGCATTATTTTTAAAGATGACGCGTATATATTGTATGCCATAGTAATTGGAAATGCTGTCCCTGTGACTCACATTGTCTGCATTAGAAACAGTCTCGTGTTTCATTTCTTGGCCAGCCTTCTTTGCCGCGTCAGCTCCTTCTTTGGCAGCTTTGCCTACCTTGTCTTGCTGCATTAGCCGCCTGCTCGTATGCAGCGGTTGCCCCGTGCCGGATAGTTGCCTGTATTTAACAGACACACAAACGAAGGAATTTGGCCGTTTGCAACATTCATCGTGACCCCAGGAAAGTGCAATGAAAAAAATTAATTTTACAGGGCTAGCAAGCAAATACAATTAATCAGTGTGACGCGATGGAGGGGGTAAGGAAGGGAGATCGAACGAGGCGCTGGTAAACTTTGATAGCAAGTACATACTAGGAAGAGGGAGCATTAAGACTAGGATCAGAAAAAATTTACTGACCTGGAAAGGCCTCGGTGCAACACCTACAAAAATCCTTGAGCTCCAGGGGCTTCGTACGATGATTGCTTTAGAGCTTTGGAATCTTGAAAGCGTGGTGTTTAGAGCCATGCTTGCCATGTTTATGTGTCCTTCCAATTAGAGTTTTTGCTGTGAAAGGTGACTTCTTTAATTAACTAGTATTTTAGTACTAGTACAAGGGATATAAATAGGGACATACAAATATAATTCATGTGGCATTCCTGTTTACGTGGTGTATAAAACACTTTCTTCTGTAAAGATTGGCAAAAATTTCTCACTTTAGTGGCTGAAAAAACTTCTTTTCTGGTGCAAAATTAAACTAATCCAATATTTAAGGTTTGTTGATTAGTTGCTTTTACCGAGTTTTGGGTTGGACAAGGTATTCTTTGTCTGCTAATAGAAAGCACGAAAATTTTATAGGACCTAGTTATAGATTATTAATTGCACTAATAACCCTCTATTTTCGTGCTCTACGCCTCCAGATACTCTTTAAAACAGATTTTTACTCGAGTAACAGAGGTTCACATAATTAATCACGATGAGTTCAAAACCAATTTTCAGTAATTACCTTCTAAAAGTTTTGGAAAGATTAGAATAAATCTATAAAAGGCTAACAAGGTTTAGAAATCAGAGGGATTATTCTTCGAAGTCTGAAAAACCTAGACTTCGGTATTTCTATTGTGATTGTTTCAACTTTTATTTTTGCCTTGTTTGTGCTTATGAATTACTTGTCTCGTTGCACCAGATTTAATCGACAACATTTTTTTTTCTTTTTTTCTCCCTGACAAGATATCATTGTGGAAGTCATTTTGAGCAATTTGACGTATGTAATTGAGGACAATGCAGTGCCATGAAGTTAGGTACACCCAAAATATGATAAATTTTCTATAAGCAGTATAAAATTATCAAAAAAACTTATTAATTTCTTTTACAAAATTTTCAAAATTATTCATGGCGAATCGGTTGGGGAGCAACGTCCAGTAATTGGAATCATTTCACCACCACTTTCCTTGTTTTGAGGAATCATTTTACATTTCAAAATGCTAAAAATCTAACCAAACAATAGAATTTAAAATTTTGAAAAATCACTGTCAACCAAATGAGGCAAAAATGTCACATTTTAAATAGTTTTTTAAATTATCAATTCTTTCCATAGCTGACAATGAAACAGAAATATATATTAAAATTTATTCTCTCTTTTTTTTTTCTGACCTCTTAAACAACAACTTTTTGTTTCGTTAAGTTTTTTCCCCCTTTTTGTCTATGTCTTAGTCTACAATTGTATTTTTTTTTTCCCTTGGGAAGTTCAGGGATGGTTGGACATTCGAAATTCTTGAAGTATTTATCAAACGAAAATTTTTGTAGGTACTCAATGTATGATAAGAATTTTACGCTTATCAAATAAATTCAGTAATGATGAACTTTTAAAAAGTTTTTCTGAATTTTTTTTATCTTTTTCAACTATAGTTGCAAAGATGAAAGTCGGAAAGAATTTGTAATTTGAAAAAACGTTTAGGAGATGGCAATTTTGTTAACTCACAATATTTTAAATGTTAAGTTGATCAGGTGGAGTGAAATTGGGGATAAATTGAAAAGAATTAAAAGTTAGGAGGTAAATTGCGACTTTGACTAAATATTAAAGGGAGTTTCTGAAATTAACCCGTATAAAAATCAGAAAAGGAATATTATAGAAGGAAAATCGAAGGAAAAGTATAGGATTCCAGGGAGGAATTTATGAGATTTAGCAACGTTCAACAAACTTGCTGGCACAGCATTTACTCGCAGTTTTCCTGTCAACCACAAACAGGGACACAGTGCAATATGAATATCCGAACAAGTCAAATGCTGTTGAAGGACAAGGTGTCGCTGCACTTGCCTAGCTACTGGAACAAGATCAGAAAGCAAATGGAAGCCCTTCGGTCAACCTTTTCCTTTGCTATTAAATTTCATTTCAGAATTAGGAAAAATGCATTTAACTCTCTTGAATCAACCTTATTTTACTTAGGTAGATCGCACCAAGTTAATAATTTCATTGACTCAATGGCAGTCGTAAGTAATAAATTGCTTATTTGCTGATTTGCACTCCATTCACCACTCAATAGCTAGCTACTTTTTTCTATGGATTCCAAAGACAAATTAGTCTCACAATGATCAAAGTTTGTACTAATTTAATATTTTTGGAAAGGAACATGTTTAAACTAAGTAAAAATTAGAAGGTTATACGAACCCTTTAGGCCATTTACACAACCGGCATGATGTTCACATGTCGATGTTGGAGAAAATGTCATGATCTCACAGGAACTTGCATATCACTGTGGCAGAATGTTGGCCTCATTTTCTAATGATCTCATTTTACGTCGCCGTCAATTCAATTCATCTATTTGCTCCAAATAAAATCATTAGAATTAGTCTAGAACCTTTCGTTGGCAGAAGAAAATCATACGACATGCAAAAATTTTATATTTTTAATGAAAGTTTTGACAATTCCTTTGTTCTTAAAAATTGATATGGTGGCGAAAAGTTATAAAAAAATGATAAATTTTTCAAAAAATTGTAAATTTTTTGTTAAATTTCTTCATTCATCTACAAAAGTTTAGCATTGTTACTGATTTATGATGACCAACACCCACAATATTATTTATATTATTGTCCACCTCTTCAATCAGACAGACTCCAATCACTTGGATTGTATGTATGACTACCGTACCCGGGATCGTTGTCTCCAGATGGCTGCGACACATAGTCGCACTGACGGCCATGCCATGCTATGGATCATGATATATTTTGTCAGTCCTCATGATTTAATGCTCATCAACTCGGCCTGAATCCTTGTTTAAGATTCTGGCACTGCTATTACTGCCAACGACCACAAATAGACTCCATGTGAGCTGTGACACTGCGTAGACTGCAATTCATCAGGTGATGCCCACCACAGGACTCAGCTTCTTAAGTGCATTGATTTCCATTCACTCCCATTGCATCTGTTTCTCCCTTGCGGTACGCCATTTTCTGTCTTTAAAAGGAGGGCGAGGCATCATACATTCTCGTTCAAAAGTTAACGTAAAGAGAGAGTGTTTGACATTTTTTTAAGTAGAAAGATGGCAAGGTGGTTTATGATGTTGTTCGTTCTGGCTCTTGTTGTAGTTCAGACTACAGCTGCTAGAGATATGCCTAACGATAAGGGTCTCACTGACCAAAAGAACTTCTTCACCTATGGAGGAGTTGGGGGGATAAGCGGCATTGGTAGTAATGGACTACCTTTTGGAGGATTTGGAGGTGCAATAGGAGGTGGTGGTGGCCTTGGTGGAACCGGAGGTCTAGGCGGGTTCGGTGGCTTGGGTGGAACTGGTGGAGTCGTACCTGCGGGTGGTGTTGTTGGAGGTGTTGTACCCGGTGGCGGTTCTGGTACTCTTCCATTACCTTGAGCTAGTGATCAACAGCTTCTCAAGGTTCAAGTTTAATCAATTTCGTTAATGTTGGCCACTTTACAATTACTTGTTTTGTGTGGACTGTGGTGCTTTGCTAGTTTGTTGGTTTAGTTATTGTTTGTTTGATTTCTTATTCTGTCAGAAGTAGAATCTGGTGTGTTGTACCATTGGAGAATAATCAATCTAATGTCCCACTTCCCTTTATGCATGGGATCTTATTTGTTTTTCCAGCAGCAACAAATCTAATGGATGTGTGTGTACGTTTATGTTCGTGTTTGAAAACTATTACGAAAAAAAAAAAAAAAAAAAAGCCCGTAAGAAGCGTAAGACTCATCAGAATCTGCAAGTACATGCAAACAGTAAACAATTCAGTTATGGGCTATTTTCGGTTGACGGGGCCCTGGCGGAACCGCATGGCTTACTTCATCACTTTCTGTAACTGTGGGCAACGTGGTGTCAATATGAAATTCTAGCTGCCACAATGAACTATTATTCAAAACCTCAAGCCGAAGTTTGTAAATGATATTATTCAAAATTTAGAGGCTTAACAATTTTTTTCCTTTCTTCCAAGTTAAGATTATCCATCTCTTATTAACTTGGCAGATTGCACTCATTGAACTAAACTAAGCAGTAAATTATTGTCTACTCATTGCTTCCACGGCAATCAAATTTAACTGCTTCAATTCATTACCAGGAACCACTATGACTGTCATCAGAAGCATTCATTAGTATATTATTCGAGCTTTTAGCATTTAATGGAACCACCACTATCACCATTAGCAGAGGCAATCAATCGTATATTATTCGGGCTTTTAGCATTTGAATTCCATCTTCTCGTTATTTAATAACAAGTGCTGCATTTGAAGCTGCGATGCTTTACTATTACTTCCTATGCGACAACAGATACGGTGCTTGAAGCACGGCCCTTAATTGTGGAGAACTACTTCTGTTTCCTTGAGACTAACAGCTCGGTATGCAAAAGCGTATGTAGAACCTGAAATCAACCTAACCTGCAAGATGACAGATCGGCCACATGGTCAGGCTCACATTTGTTTCTGGACTATAATGGTCATCCAATATTATTACCACTGTCCTTTCTACTTGCTCGACCCCATTGATAAATTGAATCCCTTCTGGTTCTACTTGCTCGGCCTTTGACACCACCCAAGCATGAACTCATCCTGTAAATCTCTCTAGGCTTGGAATTTGAATGAATTTGCACAAATTAAAATGGAGACTACACCTACAGATCACACTTTCAATACACGCTTCAGTGATCAAGAATTGGATCATGCTGCTTTACAAACAGATGAATGTACCGAAGTCTTTCAATGCCAGTATATGCAAATGAACTAATTAAGCTGAGAACCCAAATGATGGCTCATAGAATTAAACAGATAGTGTCGAAAGATTTTCTTTTTCCTTCCACATCACAAAACAGCATCAACTTCAAAAAAGACAAGCCAAATGGCCCCAACACAAAAACTACATAAAAGTTCATGACAACTCTGAAAATAAGTTACACAAATTGACCATGTTGTGAACCAAGTTATCATCACATGTAGAGTCCTTCTGGAACCCCCTCTTTCTTCTTGAACATGACTTTGTCTTTTGCCTTCTTGAAATCCGCATGCGTTACCTGTGAATACAGGAATTTTAATTCAACAGTACAAGCCAGGGGAATACCCACCAAAACAAACGAGAATATTTATATTGCACGAAGAAAAGATTTCACAATTATGCATAAAAAGATTCAGTAGAGATTTCGTTTACATTCAGGCAGGTAGATAAAGAGAAAATTGTAGCCAGTGATATAGGGAGCACAAAAAGTAGCAAAAACTCCCCCTCAAATTAAATCATCATTTCACGTATAGGATAAAGTAATAGCCACATTTCTGCTATTCTATTTTGGATTATTTCCCTCTTGTATGAAACAGCAAAATAGAAACTAAATCTAATTATATGCCATGGTAGAGCCTCATTTATGTTCATTACTAAACCTTAACACTATGAAGTACTTAATGCGTGTATCAACTCCCGAGGCACAAACCAATAAATGCATGAACTTGAGAAGCTTATGGCCCAATGGGGATAAGTTAGTTTAGAGTCTCAAATATCTAGAGTCCTACAACAAAAAAGGCTGGGTCACATCATTTAAAAAATTAACAAGGTGACAAACAACACGTTATTTTTCATACCAAGTAAATCTATATGGCAGTAAATAATCAGAAACCTAACAACGCAGGTTGGTGTCTGACCTTCATACGACGCTCTCTTAAAGCAAGCAATCCAGCTTCAGTACATATTGCCTTAATATCAGCCCCAGAAAACTCGTCTTTAGTCATAACAAATTCTTCTAAATTGACGTCATCAGCCAATGTCATCCTAGATGTGTGTATCTGAAAGCGCAAATTAGGGCGAATAGCATCATCAATTCTTGATCATAGAATATACATAGGCAAACATGACCATTCAATTACCTGGAAAATACACCTCCTTGTCTTGATATCTGGAAGAGGGAATTCAATTTTCCGGTCTATTCTACCAGGTCGAAGAAGGGCAGGATCAAGACTTTCAATTTTATTGGTTGCAAGAATCACTTTGACATCTCCTCTCGAATCAAAACCATCCAATTGGTTCAGCAGTTCCAACATGGTCCTCTGAATCTCACGTTCGCCACCAGAGTGTGCATCATACCTATAGGGAGTATAATTAAGTCATCATACAACAAGTATAATTGTTTCAAACCACTGTGTTCAGAGAATCACCTTTTTGTACCAACAGCATCAATTTCATCAATGAAGACAATAGAGGGTGAGAGCTCATCAGCCACTCTAAAGAGTTCCCTCACCAATTTAGGCCCATCTCCCAGGTACTTCTGAATCAACTCACTTCCTACAACACGAAGAAAAGTTGCTGAAGTAGAGTTTGCCACTGCCTGAAAAACCACCAAGAGAAACAGATAAGAGGGCCAATATTATAAAGCGACGCACACCCCACCCTTGGGAAATCCTACAATTAAGAGCACCAAGCATAAAGCCACCAAAACAACCACATTCTTGGGAAAAAAATGTTGAAGGTAAGAAGCATGAGAAGCAAAAAGAAGTTGATTATTCAGCAAAAAATAGGCAACAACTCAAGTACAACCTTTTGTATTAAAAAGGCCATATAAATATTCCTGCCTGATAGCGTGCTGATACTGATACAACAATAATTAAATCACTCCAAATATACCATTTTGAAAAATATAATACCCTGTTAAATATATCCAGAATGATGTTTACACAATGTATAAAAAGCAGCATAAAGGACAAAAAATTGTAACACTGCTACGCAGATAAAGTATTTAAGCTAAGCAAAAGAAACAATGGAACTTAGCAATACAAGCCTCAAAATGAAAAAGTAAGAATTAAAAAAGTAAAAAATAAGATCAAAATTGAGCAACACAAACCTTTGCAAGCAAGGTTTTGCCAGTGCCAGGCTCTCCATAGAGTATGACCCCTTTAGGTGGTTTAATACCAATGTCTTCGTATAATTCAGGGTGCGTCAAGGGGAGTTCAACAGCTTCCTTGATTTCCTGTATCTGGGCATCCAACCCACCAATATCAGCATATGATTCCAACGGAGCCTTCTCAACCTTCATCACAGACACCATGGGATCAACTTCATCCTGAAGCAGCCCGACAACAGAAAGAACCTGCAACCACATTTGAAAATACAAGATTCTTGAGATATCCTACCCCAACTCAAAGTTCTTCAAATTAGCATATAATGAAAAGACTAACCATATTGGTCGCATTATAACCACAACACACAACAAGAACTAGCGGATGCAGTAATTTTGTATCTGCAACTCCAACCCCAGAATCTTAACTTCCTTCCATCAATTATGAACTTAAATCCCCAATTTCCCTCTAATCTAATGCTTAAGTTCTAAGGCCGCAATTTCACTGTAATCACTCCACGGTCCATATTCTAGCCCAAAGTCCAAGCCTAGTTCAACCATCCAATTCTCAATCACGCACAAAAAATACGCCTGTTATAAAACAAAAACGACCAAAGATTTAACCTTAGCCCTATCTCAACAACTGAAAACCCTAGTTAGACAATTCAGACCAAATTAAACAAGAATTACAGTTAAAGAAAGGATTAATCGACCTTATTGTGCATCAGAATAGCACATCCAGGCTCTAGCTGGTCTTTATCCACAAACGACAAGATCCCCACATAATACTCCGGTCCGACCGATGACGAAACAATGGCGTGATTCTCATCAATAAGCTCCTCCAAGTTTCCAACGCTCATAGGCGAGCCACGGAGATCATCGACCTTCGATCGATCCTCCTCGGTCTTCTCCTCCTGAGGCTTCAACCTTTCCTGATTACTGACGAACTCTTCTTCCATTAACAGATAGTCTTTGGTCCGCTCCAGCTTGAGCAATCGGAGTTTGCACTTAGACAACGGCGTGACGGTCGGGAGACGAGCCGCCGCTTCCGGCCCTTTCTGCTTGCGCTGTTTGCGGCCGACGCGAGCGGGAGGCGCCGCCGGCTCGAACTTTTTCTCCTTTTTATCGCCGTCATTTTTTCGATCACCGGGTAGCTGCCGGTTCAGACCGCCGGGTGTACCCTGACCCATGGTTCCTAATTCGAATCCAAAATTATCGACAGATAGAGAGGAATTTTTTTCGCTTTTAATGCAAGAAAGGTTTGGAAGTCCAACTGGGTTTTGTTAAGGCCCGTCATATGCTGAGGGCACGTGATAATCACGTGTACTTTTGCATTTTTTTTTTCTTTTCCTTTTTGGTGACACTTGGAAAGTTTTGCTTGTTTAATAAAAATGAGGTAACAAATGGATATCCAACACACAATGGTCATGCACTTTTCAGAGATATATAACAAGATGACTTTTCCTTTCAGAATTAAATTAAAACTATATAAAGATGTCAAAAATAATATATGTTATGTTGCAATGGCTCATGTATTTCAACAGATAAATATAGCAATCATGACATTTTTTTATGGTACAATAGAAGGTTTAGTGCAGCTAAAATACTTGTTTGGAGTTTCTCAACTTCTTGTTTCAATAAATTTTGGCGTTCCTATTTCTCATTTCACTGTATTTTGAAACAATTTTTTCGCAAAAAAATAAAAAACGATTTTAATTAAAGGTGCCATTTAAAAGAAAAGATCCTGGTTTTTGTTTTTTTTTTTTTTGACAAGTTGGGGAAAGGGGAAGGGGAACCTACCTTACTCAACCCAACCTGAAAGCAGGAATGGGAAGAGCACCTAACCTATACCCCACAAACCCACTCCAAAAGCCATGGTAACTTTTAGAGGGGCGTAGGAGCTTAAGTACTACAACCCTAACAAGCAACTAGTCGATGTGGGACGTTTTTGTTTTTTTGACAAGTTGGGAAAAGGGGAAGGAGAACCTACCTTACTCAACCCAACCTGAAAGCAGGAATGGGAAGAGCACCCAACCTATACCCCACAAACCCACTCCAAAAGCCATGGTTTTTGTTCTATTACCAAGATATAACATTGTACTTGCAGGAACAATATTAAGTTTGGCATGGTGTCAAATCATAATTGTGATCATTGAAAATGAACAACAAGAACAGCACTCGAGTCGAGACTAGTGAAGGTGAATGACTTTTGATTAAAATGAGGATTTGAGGTATTCAAGAAAAAAGGAGCGGCAAGAATACTAGTGTTGGGCTGTAATTGATCAGTCAAAACGGGCCTCTCCATATAAGCTTTAAGCTGCATCAGCATCCCAAACCCAGATGTAAAGAAAACCCACTCTTTAAAAACCAACCCAAAGAATAAAAAAAGAAAAAAAATTTCCCTCCAGCTTTGTTCACCAGCAGTTGCCATTTTTCCCAATACTAATTGAGTGTCCCTTTGGCACAGGGGAGGACCTTACGTGTCTCAGTTGTCCTCTCTACAGCAGGGATAAATGCTACTTTGGTGAGTGTCATATTGCTTTGCTTTCCTGATCATTCAGGTATGTTTAAATTTCATGTGTCTGGGATAGGGGTGACAATTTCTGACACGACTCGAAAACCCGACATGAACTTAACACGAAAATAGCAGGTTTGGATTAGGGGTTTTCGGGTTTGCGGGTTCGCGGGTCGGACCCGACTGACCTAAAAAAAAAACAGGTCGGGTTCGAGTCGACCTGGGTCGGGTTCGGGTCGACCCGCGAATGAAAAAAAAAAAACTCTAACATTTTGTAGCTTTGTTTCATCCATTCACATTCAAACATAACAAATTTCACTCATTGGATAATTAATCAAGTAAATTGTAAGAAAAAGTAAGAATTTTACCTAGATTTATGAAGACTAAATTGTAAAAGGAGTTAAGTGTATGTTAATGAGTGACTTTGATATTAATGTGTGCAAAAAAAGTGTTTGATCATTTTTTTTGTATGTGTTTTAATCTCTTTTCTTTGCTCTTTTCTTCTTATTCTTCTTCCCTTTTTTTTTTCTGGTCGGCAGGTCGACCCGCCAACCCACCAACCTGTTTCGGGTCGTGTTCGGTTGGCTATTTTCAGGTTGGCGGGTAGGGTTCGGGTTAACGGGTTGGCTGTTATATTTAGGTCTCAATCCGACCCGCCAATCCGCTAACCCGACACGTTGACACCCCTAGTCTGGGCCATAGTTATATTCATTTCTAGTATAATCCTTTGAGGTGAAGAAAAAAATGCGAGTGTCGTTCTGAAAGAAAAGGATTTTTCTTGCAAGTTCAGCATGTGCTGCTTTCAATTTCCTTAATTATAACTGATTCTGAATGCTTTGACATTGCATGTCAATATTGGCTGGATGGAGGACAGTAGCATTGAACAATTCTTCGGAAGCAAAAAACACGAAGTGTACAAGGATGGCAGCCTTTTCTCATTGACTTATCTCATTATAGCTTGTCCCAGGGAAGCCACCGGTTCTCAATTATCTAAACGAAATTCACATGAGGATTAAGCAGTCAAACTACAAGGACCCGTATGAATCATACTTTTGTGTACTCGCTCCACGGGAGGGCACCGTCGAGATTACAGCAGTTCTAATAAGTACAACCCATGATTGAAAACTTATGAGCATGGATTAAAAGGCAACCAGAATTTATTTATTTTTTCCTTCCTGCCATGTGTGCGGGCCTCAAACCATCTGAAAGACCCAAACAATTGAATCAGAAATTTCTGTTCATGCGTCAAGATTTTGTCACCCACGTACAAACCAAAGGTCCGCCGTTAAAATAATATCTCTAGGGCTGTGGGATCACTCAATTTGCTAAAAACTCAACCTTGAAGCATACCAAATGCAGAAATACAAGTTAGATGTAAGATTTATGTATAAAAGGAAGCAGATTCTATGGCTATAATTACATTTTCGTAAATACTACATCTCTGAAGTCACACGATAGGCCGGACAATAATCGAGCTCAACTGGGTCTTTTTTCCCCCACAAGGCTACAAAATTTCGTTGTTGAAAGCCTTCGATCATTGATCCAACCACAACTAACCTGCAAATGATCGGACGTGTCACGATAATTAGACGTCTCCATATAACATCCTATATGCAACATTTTGATATTTCCAATGCATTCTCCCCTATACAAGCCACCAGGCAGGCAGGCAGGCACAAGAACAAATACAAGTAGTAGGGATTCCTAGCCTGGTTGATTTCGTGATTCAGTTTAGTATATCATCTTGAAACATATCTAAGATAATTGAGTACCACTGGTGAAGCTAATAGTTCAATAGATGGTTGTTTTATAGCTACACTATACTGGTATTGAATATCCAGCTTTGAATGATTTCCAGGTAAGCTTCACAATTTAGCACATATACTAAATATTTATTTTGGAAACAATCAACAACATTAAGAAATAAACTATGGCAATCAAAATAATTATCCTACCAGATTGATGATTTTCAGGATTCCCAACTTCTTTGCCATTACTAGGCTTGTTGGGCTGTACCACCACCTGATTCTGTAAAAGTGTGAAAGGAACTCCTCAGTACAATGCCAAGAAGCGCACAAAAGCACAAAGCGGTAACATGATTAAACATAGTTATACCCAAGTATTCTAACATGATGATTGCACAGGTGGAACAGCATTATTCAAGAGAAATCACTATAAAAATTAACAAAATGTTCAAATGAAAAAAAGAAGGCAGCAGTACTGCTGGATTTCAGCTAAAGATGGCTATTTGACTTTGAAAAAAACAATGCTGTGTCCAGGAATAAACGTATTGCCTGTGAAAATGGTACTTGTGCTTGATGTAGACCAATAAACTGCTGATATGGATCGGCAAAATTTGGCAGTCTTGGTTGATTTAGGTTATGAGTACCGAGTGAGGTCAGCATGGGATCCAGCTGGTTAGTAGCTTGGATTCTGGATGAATCAGGTACAGGAACTGGTTGCATATGAAATGCTGGCACAGGATATCTTGGTCCCATATTTGCCCCAACTGCTGGGCTTGGCATCCCTGAACCAGGTATAAGAGATGGATATGGCATCATTGGGCGATTCATGCCCATACCCATGCCCATGCCCATACCCATTGCTGGCATGTACTGCTGTACTCCAGGATACATCAAAGGGAGCATGCCGCATCCCATCGACATCATCTGTAAATATCAGTCAAAATTGTATGAGCGTATGTTGCTTCAATACAGAAAGCAGTTAGAAACAACAGAGTAACAAGGCTCAAGGCAATGGCTTAACAGCATGCAGGATGCACATTATTATTACCCTAAATGGGTAAGCAAAAATATAGACTATAGTGTCATCCAAATTAACATTCACCACTACTATGTGTCATACAGATATAATTTACCGATGAGTTGATGCATAGAGATATATTCAACCCAAAAAAAAAAAAAAAAAAGTGCAGCATCCTTCTATAAGGTTGGCATTGGCTGATGAATTTTCAAATCAATCATTGTTTTTTCCACAAAGAATGACACTTTCTCCAGTATACTGACAAAAACAAGATACAGAAGAAAAAGAAAACAGAGAGAAGGAAGAAAGAGAGGGGGAGGAGAGGGGGTGTGGGGGGAGGGGCATTAACCCCAAAAACATTTGCGAGCTTTTTCTCTCTAGGTAAATATACTTCACAAACAACTAGTGTAACCCCAAAAAACACAAAATCACAAGCTCAATCAGAAGAAAGCTAGCTAGAAGCAGTATAAAGTTCAGGAACAAATAATGTAACTAGATGGTGAAGGAATAAATCTGTTCATTTCAAGGCAACAAATTAAGAAAAACTATGCGAAACCAAAAACAATATGCGAAACCGAAAACAATCATTAGAAGGATAAATCTAAAATTTTTAAGTAGCATGGTGAGACTATTCCACTTTGCTGATAGAATCTATCTACTAACAGGACTATGGGAAAATCTCTTAAAATTGATGTATGATCGGGCTAAAAAATGCGCTGCTATAAGTTATACCGAGGAAGATATCAAAGGAGACTCATCAGACCAGCATCCAAGGATGTCTGTGTTTAGAGGAATATCTAAGAAAATCTGCTCTTAAAATCAGAATAGTAGAAAAAGAAGGCATACCTGCACTTGTAATTGGAGCGATTTTAAGTACTCAATTGCCTCATCCAGCATTGAAGCCTTGTCTGACTGCAACTCGCAAAGAAAAATGAAGTTACATTTTAGTGGAAAATAGAATAAGTATTGTTCAGTGACAATACCAGTACTCAAAGCAAGTTATAGAGACGCAATGAAACCTTGTTACAACGAGGTATAAGTTCTTGCAAAGCTCTCATCTTTTCGTTTATCCTGTCTCGACGCCGCTGCACAAATTGCAAGATAAAATTATTGAATAAGGAGGATTGGAATGAAGTTTCAAAAGCTCTAAGCCAATTTGAAATGGACATACTCTTTCAGAGAGATTGTGGACCTCTGCAGCACGAGATCTCTTTGTAGATGTTGATCCACGGGCTTGCTTTTTCACATCAGCTGACTCAAACTCAACATCCTGTTTACATTCAACAAACAAGTGCAAATACTGCATGTTAAAAGACATCCTGGTGCTGTCCAAATTTTACCATCAGGATGAAACTTGAACATATTCAGTAAGGCAGTTCAACTAGTAGTACTTTTGACATAAGAGTCATAATATTAGTTTTCCAGCATAAGCTAGCATTTCTTTTCCATGTATGCATATGCATCTCAGTTTGTATAAATTGATATTATAACTTTCATGCCTACTAACATCAGTTAAGGATGCCTTCCCTTGTGAAAATGGACTTAGTCAGAAAACAGGTGCCTAGCGACTCTGCTACGCCAACAACATTGTGCTGGATGATCCTATCAAGGACAATCTAATTGCCTGCTGAGAAGAAAACATGCCATCTTGCAATGTTATCATTTAGCATTCGCTGCTTAATATCTCACTCATCTAGTGTATCCAAGCACATATAGAAATTTAACCGTCACATCTTAGTCCATAGAAGCTACTCTTCTATCACACAGAAATTGCACCTAAAGAGGTTTCAACAAATAAAACAAAAATATCTATTTTCTTGAAAGCTTCTTGAATGCACACTAGCTTTGGAACAAAAGGACTTGGCAACTTTACACAATAAATCTTACACAACAAGAAATGGTCAACCAAAGGGTGTGCATCTGTAAATAAAACACGCAGGACAGGAGCAAACCCATCGTTGCAGTAGAATGAAGATAGGATACATACCTATTATGCAACCACATTTTCACCTTAAACTTCTAAGCATTTTTCCATTAAGACATGTAAATTTCTTTCCTGGGAATCATTGAATGGGGTGAGAGGTTCAACAGGCTGTTGAACATAAAGCTTATTCATTTGTTTCAAAATTTTTAGAAGGGGAATATTGGAATGGAAGAAGAAAAAGAGACAGGGAAACTGAGAGTCGAACTCATCATAAGACGAGGAGGCATCATTAGCCACTTGACTATATTCGATTCTGTATTCACCATGAGATTATATCCAGGTAAAGCTCTTGGCAAGAAGAACTAAAAAATACATTTGGAGTACTACAAGTAATAAGCCTAACAAGTGGATAACTGATGCCACTGTAATTATCATAATCACTAAATAACTAATACAAAAGAAATGAAAATGGACACTCACATGGTCAAATTATCAAATGAAAGACATGATATGGAAACGGACAAACATCATGGTAATTTGTTTCTTGAAAATCAAGACCAGATATTTTTCCTGAATGATAAATAATACATATCCATGCACTGACTACTGCTGCTTAATTGGCCAATGCACAAAGACAAGGCTTCGATGTAGACTATTGCTAATTCGAATTGGACAATGCAGTGGACTGACTCCTGCTGCTTAATATGCAAATGCACAAAGACAAGGCAGTATGGGAGTACTTACAAGCCCCGTGATATAACAATTGCCCAATTGCCCTCTCTCTCCCGTCATCGCACCTACTCCCACAGTTCTCCACCCCCATGGCAACCCATTTATGCAAGTAGGCAGCTCACTCGACCTATCAACTCACCCCTCTTTCTACTCTGTATAATTCGTGGTGATGTGCTTGCACACGTGTCATGACCGGACATAAAAGATTTCCTTATGCTGCCACGTGTACCAACGGAGCGGGTGACGTGGCACTCAAGAATAGCAAATTGCTAACTTGCACTGCACCCCAAAAGAGAAATGCTTAATATATTTTTTCAGGGAAAGTGGGTGCTCACGCTAACCGACGTAACCGCACCCCGCGCGCACGATAGACGAGAAGACTCCATGAAATTATAAATAATTATAGCAGTAATAAAGTGCTAAAACATTAGTCACAAAAAAAAAAAAAAAAAAAGGTCGGGGGCAGGCGCAGGGGGGGGGGGGGGGGGGGGAGAAACAACCTGCGAAGAAAAGTAAAAATTAATGGAGGAAATGGCGGTTAAATTGAGAAAAGGTACATATAAAATATATATAAATTTTTACCTCGCTATGGCACTCGTTCTCGTCCGTTTCTCTTCCTTTACGCTTCCGGTCCTCCGCCGTGGAAGTACTCGGCTTATGATTCGGCGGCGGCTCGGCGCTGGCACTGACGCTAACGCTACCTCCAGAGCCTCCGGGAGATGACGTCACGGTGAGCTCACACGCGGTGGTCAAATCTCTAGTGGCCGTAGACGTAGCCGGAGCTGGAGTGAAGCTCGTGGTCTCGAACCCTACATTCCCTCCAGAAAACTGCGCCTTCCTATCAGCCGCGTGTGAAACCCTAGATTCCGGTCCGACTGTCGGTGTCACGTTGGAGTCCACCACCGTGAATTCCCTCGCTGCCTTGCTCGAACTGGACGGCCCTGATTCGGCCGTCTTGGCATGTGGCGGCAGTCTAGAGAAGTGCATGAAGTTTTGAACCCTCGGAGCAGCTTCCATGTCGGCGCGTCTAGAAGGCGGAGGTACAGGCGGTCGAGGAGGCATGGCAAGCGAAGCAGAGGATGATGGCGGCGGCCGGATCTCCGTGACAGTTGTAGCACGGCATTCTCGCGGCGGAGTGGAGGGGTTTGCGGTGGTTACAGGAGCAGAAGGCGGTGGGTAGAGGAGATCGCAATAGAGGTCACGATCAAAGGAAGAATCGTCAAGAGGATAGTGAAGCCAAGAGGCCATCTCGTCCTCTTGCATGAATAGCTGATGATGATGGTGGTGGTGATGTGGCATATTCTCGTTTTCCAATGATCGGATCTCTCTGGCGGTGGATTGTTGAGCTGCTGGAATCTCAGCCTCTTCGCCGCCGCCGACGACTCCACTGTTAGGAAACTTGTTAAAAGATCTCTGATTCTGGCTTTGCAGGACCACCTGACCATTCTGCCATAGCAGCTCCATGATTTCTTCTTCTCCTCCCCTATATAAATACAGTTATTTTTTATGTATAATTAAAGTTGTTGAGCTCAATAGAGTTCAAAAAGAAGAAGAGAGAGATGAATCTTTAACTTACATTGCAGTCTTCTTAGGCCTAAAGAAGTTGTTGTGAGAAGGAGAAGAAGAAGAAGGGATTGGATAGTCATCATCCATTTCAAAATCAGGAACGCAGTGATTCATGATTGGCGATATTTAACTTATTTATGGATAATGACTGGTTAACTTCAAGTAGTAATATATAACTCAGAACTAAAACTGCAGAAAAATTCAATCATCCTCATCATGTCCGTCAAACCAACGTCAAATAGCAGACCAAAGCCCAAGCAGCTTCATATATAGGAAGTTGAAAGTCGGTGAATCTTTGTTTGCTTTGCAAGTTCTTTCTTTTGCATTAATTTCTTTTTGTTTGTTTTTATCTGCTGGCTGTTGTGGTATACAAGAACTTGTTAGTACTACAAAGAAAAGGGATTCTGATTTATGAGGGAGAGCTAAGAGCAGCAGTAATGATGTCTGAAAAGGAGGGCGAATGAATTGAAGGCTACAAAAATTGTTTTTAATGCGTGTTTTTGTGTTAAATGTATTTTGGTTTTGAAATCGAAGATAAGGTATCAGAAGAGAGTAGAGTCTCTCTCTTTTCTATCTTTATTTCTGGTGTGCCTCATGTACTTGTCCCTCATCTCTTCTGTCCGAATAATGCGAAGCTAAAGGACAGAAACTGATTTTGACGGTTTGTATGGCACACATTGTCAAGTGTCAATACACGTTTCCCCACCCTTCCCCTCAATTTCTTTCTTTTTCCTTTCTTTATATGATCACAAACCTTCACCACCGCAACTTGTTGCTCATCCGATAAAAAACACATGCAGGTTCTACACTACAGTACAAGGTAACTTTGGTCAGCATCGTCTCTGCACCCTATTCCTTCTTTTTGGTGTTAAAGGTAGGGAAAGGGAGATTTAAGGATTCGTATGGTACTATGGATAATGCCAGTAAGCCTATTAAACACTCTTTCACTCACTCATTAGTTTGTTTTCCTTATATAGCTCAAAATGGAGATCATAATATTGAAGATGATGACCTTAAATTGCTCCATTTGTACGGTTGTTTTTCAAAGTGTTTTGTAAAAAATATTACTGTAATAATTTAAAAAAAAATTTTGATAAATATATTTATGAGATAACAGATTGACTAAAAAATATGTTTAGAGTTTTTAAAAGACATGTTTCTTAAAAATAGGACTAATCAAATGGAGCCGAACCCATTGAATTGTGGAATTCCGGCTCATGGATGCTACCATTCTCCAGTCTCCATCTGTGTAAATGGTGGCTAGCTGCATATGTGGGGAACTGTGATGTAAAACAAATGTACAAGTACAGTGCATTTGTGTTAATATTTGAGTTGCATTGACCTTTGTGGTCTTGTACTGTTGTGAATACAAGATGAAGATTCTCTTATGGTCAAGGATGTATGATGAATGTGTCATCATGATAGTCACTTTTATGTCGCAATTTGTTTAGGGAGTGGTAATCCTACTTCAGTCCATTATAATAACTTAAAATAATGCGCTTTTGGTACTTCATTCATAAAAATGGATTTTGTGTGGCAGTACAATTTTTTTTAATTGCTTTATCCGTTTTTAGGATGTCCTTGATATCAAAAGTGATTCGATTCTGACCAAAGTTACATATTGATTGTTATATTAGTAACCGACAGTTAACGATAAACTCTTTCCGTCTATAGAGTTAGTTAACGAATGAATAATAACAATTTAAATATGAACAGATAACACTTAGCGTGCTTGTTTTAAGGAGCCATACACGTTCAACCGCGTGGATGAAAGTCACATCAATCGAGACCCCTTATGGTCATCAGTGGTTATAAAAGTTAATAAAAGGGGGAAAAAAGATTGGTTGGTAGTTATATAATTATTTAAGCCATTATGAGTTACGAGATTATTCTTGTAATATTTTTGTAATAAATTTGCACCATTCTATCTTTGTTAGGAGGGTATTATTAGTATTTTAAAAAATGAAAAAACTGTCAACATCAAAATGTTAACTTTCGTTTCATATATAGTAAAAGTAGATATTATTATTATTATTATTATTATTCTTCGTTGGTTTCATGTTCAAAAATAAATGGTACGTCATTTGTAACCAGTTTAATCAAGATGAATGTTAAATGAACTTCAATAAGGCATGAGAAGATAACTGAAATAGTGTTGGGTGGCATTTATTAATTAGACTTGCTAGTAGAGCTGTAAACGAGCAGAGCCGAGCCGAGTATTGTTGGATCGAACTTGTGCTCGTTTAATAAACGAGTCAAGCTCGTTTATTAAACGAACTCAAATTTGTATTCGAGCTCAGCTCGTTTAGTTATACGAACGAGCCGAACTCGAACTTTCATGAGCCGAGTCGAATTTTGTTCGCAAACAATTCAACTCAAATAAGTGTAAAAGTGTTATTCTAGTCGAGTCGAGCCGAGAATATCATGCTCGAACTCTTGTTCGTTTATTAAACGAGCGAGCTCGAGCGAGCTCGTTTAACTTCACGAACGAGCCAAACTCGAGCTTTCACGAGTCAAGCCGAGCTGTGTTCACGAACAACTCAGTTCATTTACAGCCTTACTTGCTAGTGGCATTAAAGATATTAGTGCTCCTTGCTGAAAAAAGAAAAGAAAAAAAGAAAAAAAACTGCATTGATGCTTGGAGGGGGGCATCAATGAGTCAAAAAGTATTAAAACGTGGTCGAAAGCTTATGAGCCAAGTGGGAATAGATATAACCGATTCAACTTGATAGGGTTGGCCACCACAAAACCTTTAAAAGCTAAGTGAGGTAAGACGTTTAGAGTTCAAATCTTGTCTCCCGTCCAAAATTTACACGGATGCATAATGCACCTGTTTGATCCGAGAGTGGTTCAGTCCTCATTGATTCATCCAGAGCTCAGTTGAACCTTCTTCCTAACAAATATCAGGGAGAAAGAGATGGAGAAATGAAAAAGAAAACGCGTAACGAACGAACGGGCAGCCAAAGTCGAATCCAACTTACTACTGCAGCTGGCCCCCGAAAACTTGCACTCCACTCGCATCCTTTGACTTGAATCATCATTTTTGACGAATTGGTATTAAGTACATCCTCAGCTTTTGTACATGGCTGGTGACACCTCAATCGCTAATAATTAGAGATTAAGAATGTACCAGAACATCGTAGAGGTAGGTAACATATTAAAAAAAAATTAATAAAGTATCAACAATCAATTTCTTGAGAAAACATACAACTTGTCACCTGCATCACTAAGCACTTTTTTTTAGTCTTTAATCTAATTCAATTCAAATTTTATTGCTATGGTTTACGTTACTTAGAACTGAAATAGTAATTAACAGGTCTTTTGTTCCGCAGTGGTACAGAGCATATAAGTTCATAATGATATAGTAGTATGAACCAAAAATAAAAAAGTTAGTGGCTCAATTATCATATACTATATCGATTGTTGTAAGAATTTCATTAATTTTAGAAGGTGAAGGTGGGAACAAAGCTAACTCTACTCAGAGGTCGAAGATTTGAATCCCATCAATATCAATTCTTCATCCCGTCAAATCCCATGAACACCAATTCTTCATCCCATTGTAATAGTGTACCACATTGTAATAATGTATGATTTATCAAAAAAAAAAAGAGAGTGTTTTGGAGAAATAAGTTTCCGTCAAAGTCCAGAAGTGAGTGAACGCCAATCTGAAGCGTGCTATGTTGGCCCGTTAACCGACAACAGGAAGGAGTTTCATCCGGGCTGGTCCCACTTCCCTAATTTTATTAAGTTCCGGCAGGGCCCACGGTCAGCGGGGTGCCGTCTGAACATAAATAAATAGTAAGAAGAAAGGGAAGACAGAAAAATGAAATCTGCACTGCTATATCATTAATTTGTTATCTAAGCAGTTACATTTCCATTTATTGGCTAATCGGTGTCTGTCTACAAATAGAAGTTCATATACTGTCCAGAAGATGAAAAATCAGTTAAATTTCTAGGTATATCTTTTGTCGATTCTTTCCACAAGATTTTGGATCAAACGGGTTATGATTTTGCACATCTTGAAATAATTGATGCTGCACATGCAACTCCTAAAGTGTACCCAAAAAAAAAAAGAATGTTTTAATGTCCTTATAAAAATTTTAAGTTATACATGACAATAAAAGAAAAAAAATAAGTGCAACAGAACTCCAATAGTTCAAGCAATAATGCATAAATTACTAAATTTGGAGATGTTTGCCATCAATGAGGGTGTAAAAAGTACTACCTAGGCCTTAGTAATTATATTACACGAAGTAGGGGAATGAAAAACAAGACTACTAAGGTCGATCTGAGTAATTACATCACAAAAAGTGGGCGAAGAAAAAACAAGACTACTTATTACCTTTCACCTTTGGGAATGCAAAAACCAGTGGGCTCTTGATATTGATTTATGTAACCCATAACAAACTCAAGGACCATAAAACCAGGAACATGTAATTTCTATCAGTGTCTGTACCACAACACCTTAAGCTCTGCATTCCTCTTTGTCCCTGTTTCTGCTGTCAGAGTTCATTGGTTAAAATCATACTTCTCCAACCGGAAGAGCAATCTTTCAAGCATTTGATTCAAGATTTTAACAAAATACTTTAATTATTGGTTGTTCTCACTTTTGTTTGAGGAAAAAAGAAACGGAATCCCTCGTTAATATTTTTACATATTACAATCGTATTTCGTATATTATCATCGTGCACACTCTATTTCAATTCTTTAAGTTCCACACTTTTTATATATTATTACCTTTTTCAATCTCTTCAAGTTAATGCTAGCCGATTAACTCCCAACAAAATTGAATCAAGAGAGACATTTAAGCTTCTCCAGTAACCAAAATGACAAAAAAGCAATACCATTTTCATTTCCCATGATTATGATCGTGCATGTTCCAGGAGTGAAAAGAGCCCGTTAGACAAGCAAGAGCGACAAGGCGGAAAGTTGGGCACCACAAGGATTCAATGATGGATGGCTAAATTAGCTTATCTGTGGCAAAAAATAAATAAATAAGAAGAAAAGGATTTCTGCAGCCGACATTCCTCATTGAAAACTAGCTGAAACTGGTGCCAAAGAAAGAAGCCCATTAAAACCTCTTCACTTTAGTCTAATAATAAATGTTTTAGATAATAGTAGAATTATTCATTGGGTAATTCGAGCTTCCAGGGCTTTTCGCTTTCTCCTCTGGGATAGCTCTAACTTTGTTCAACAAAATCGAGCCTATAACCGCCTTAAAAAAATGCAAGTTTTACGTTTTGCATATCCATGCTATGCTTGATCGAAAAAGAAATGAACATACCAGGATGAATTTCAGATTTTACCATTCCAGAATCAGGATAATTTTTGTAACTGCCTGATATGATCGACTTACAGTTAATTTTCAAAACTACGGGTTAGTAGAACCACTGGCTCCTCTCAAGCATAAGTTACCACAGCATCATGACTCATAAACTAATAGAAGCCGGAAGAATTTGAGGTCATTTCATTTTTAAGTATCCTCTCAATTCACATTCAATCATTCTCTGATTGTCTGATTATCTTGAAGTTTGTTCTATCTGTATACATCTACGAAATGACATCCAAGTCAGTATCAAGTCAACGAAGCTTCATAGGCTGATCTTTGACTGTCGTTAAAATTAAACACACGCCCCCCCCCCCCCCCCTCCAAAAAAAAAATCTAAAAGCCCATGCCACCCATGCCTGCCGGCATTGCTGGGGATTCTCCCTCCTCCTTGGGATGTTCCACAACAACAGCCTCTGTCGTCGTTAATAGAGAAGAAACGCTACAAAAAAGAAGCAGCACTTTGTTTATGTTCAAAAACAAAAGAAAGAAATGGGAGACTGACAGAGACTAGAATTTCATCCACATACCTTGCAGCATCAACCAAAGCCGTTCTGATAACCTTAAGTGGGTCTATGATTCCAGCCTTTACCATGTCGACATATTCACCTGTTCCAAACAGCATCAGCATTTGTCAGAAACAAGGATGACTAATGAACCAAATTTACGCCGAACATTAAGTGTTATAGTGTGGAAATTCGTCAACACAACAGAATCAGATCAAACCTCTAGCAGCATCATATCCTAGGTCCGGATTGTCCTGCTCCATTAGTTTGCCAACAACTACTGCACCCTCAACTCCAGCATTGGAGGCAATTGTCTGAACTGGCGCCTGCATGTAAGATCACCTATTAAAGGGAATTCTGATGGAAACATCTATTTACAGCCTGGGCATTCCCTGATACTAAAATTCCAACCTCAGCTTTATGATAGCTAAAATACGATTTGAACAAATGCATCTAATAAACCTCATGGAACTTTTATCAGCAGCGCATAAAGGCATCCACCCCAAAAACGCCAAGATAAGAAAAACGACACATGGATGTGGGTCAGTCATAATATGCTAAAATCTTGTCTAAGAGATTGGGAATTATTGCAATAGAGGAATTTCTACAGGTACCAGAGTGACCATAATTATTGTCCCCTGAAAAAGATATATAAATAAGTAGCACACCTTCGAAGAACACAAGGTGAAGGGAAACTCTCGTTATATAGTAATAAGCAAATGGAGAAATAAATTTATTGCAGGCTTCAGGTTAAAATTTGATACCTTGAGAGCATTCTGAATAATCTGTACACCAATCTTCTGATCAAAGTTGGCAGTTTGTAGCTTCTCCAGCTCTTTTGAAGCATAAAGAAGCGCAACTCCACCACCTGTGAATAAAATGATTGTAAATCACTTCTTGTCACACTGCGAATAAAAAATTGAAGAAAGGATTTCCAATAAACCAATAAAACCTGGTACAATGCCTTCCTCAACAGCTGCTTTTGTCGCATTTAAAGCATCAGTAACTCTATCCTTCTTCTCACTGACCTCGGCTTCACTTGCTCCTCCAATCTAAAATGGAGAATTGAATCACAGTTTTGTTGGCCATACGAGCACTAAACTCACACTTAATGGAATTAATTAATGAAATTATGTCAACTTGAGATTCATGCTCCATCCGGATTACACTTATTTACTGCTTTTACATGGGCTTACTTGTCTGTAATGGGAAACTATACCTTCAAAACAGCAACACCCCCAGAAAGCTTAGCTAGTCTTTCTTGAAGCTTCTCCTTATCATAGTCAGATGTGCTCAGTTCAATCCCAGACCGTATCTGTAAGGACACAATTGCATCTCTCAAGAGAGGATAGTTGAACCTACTACAGTACAGAACAAGGCCAAGGCCAAGTCCAAAGCCAAGGTAGAAGGTTTCAAAAATTGCTCAGGCAAACCTGCTCGCATCTTTCCTCAATGGCCTTTTTGTCTCCAGCTCCATCAAGAACAACTGTGTCGTCTTTTGACACGGTAACCTGCAGACCCAATGACAAATATTTTTCAAAAAAGTAAAACACATGCATAAAGTTCAGTTCAATAATTTCTCTAGTTGGACTACCATTAATTGTTCACACTTAATTCTAAGAAATATATGGATGTGTACAAAGCCCTTCCCCAAAGGCAAAAATGGCAAGGACCTCATGCGCTGGAACCTCTTCTATTGCAGTAATTTATAGAAGATAGGAATATTCAAGGCAAATATCTAACCTTCTTGCATGAGCCTAGCATATCTAATGTAACCTTCTCAAGGTTCAAACCAAGCTCATTGGTTATGACCTGTAATGGATTAAAAAAGAATAGGTAACATAAATAATCAGATAATCATACATGCCCCTAGAAAACAAACATGCTAAACCCTGAAGTGCAAATTTACACAAGTGCAGACATTCATGTTTACATGCATAAACTCAGAGAGGGAGAACAAACATCTACAGCAACAAACTAGTCCTTACTTCGCCTCCTGTGAGAATAGCAAGATCCTGTAAATTAGCCTTTCTGTTTTCTCCAAAACCAGGAGCTTTAATGGCACAAACCTACAGTTCCACGGACTAGTTAGAGAGATGGTATATGTAATTATCTCAGAAGTTACAGATAAAGATGTATTCGATTCCCCAATTATGGTAAATATTGAAAAGCACCTTAATTCCAGCACGAAGTTTATTTAGAATCAAAGTAGCCAATGCTTCGCTTTCCACATCTTCAGAAACAATCAGCAAAGGTTTTTGCCTCTGATGAGCAAAATGAAACTTGTTAATTCGTTCAAGGAATTAAAATATGAAAAAAAACAAAAAACAAAAAAAAAAACAAAAAAGAAGTCCAATTCAGCCCAAATGAACTGGTACCTTCAAGGCTAACTCTAGCACTTTTACTACAGCATTCAAACTTCCAATTTTCTTTTCATGGATTAATATCAAAGGTTCCTCCAGTTCCTGTAAAAAATAAATAAATAAAAATCACTAATAGGTTGCTTTATGCACAAGTCATTACTGTTTTATCGTGTGCAGATCTTTGAACAACAAAGTGGCTTAGAGAAAAAATGGACCAACGTACACATTTTTGATTCTTTTGGTTGGTGATGAAATAAGGAGAAATATAGCCCCTATCAAACTTCATTCCTTCTACCACTTCCAATTCATTATATAGTGTTTTTCCATCCTGCAACAATTCAACAAGGAAATCAAACCATCATATAAAACTCTTATGACTTGGACAAGCTAATTACTCCCTGCATTCAAAAATGCATGTCCCACCTTTCCAAATGAAAGTAAAAAATCTGTAAATATTACTTCTTCTCAAGATGTTATGGACAAAATTTAACAGTACATCCACACAAACCTCACTTTCTCCAAATATATACATTAACCAACACAGAGATCCTTGATGTTCGTGCCAAGTCAAACTACAATATCCACGTCAAAGAGAATGAAGTAAAAAGTAGCATAAAATTTATCCTATTGAAAAGGAGAGGATGGGAAGGAACATGATGATCAGAGCACAAGAACGATCTAAGAATAAAAGTACAAGAGTATCATGGTCCGCTTTTGAAAGCAAACACATAGCAAAAGTTTCTAGGTGAGACTTACTAGAAACACTCAAGAGACTATTTCTGTTACTACTGTTAATTAACCTACTTGTCCTTGGAGTGGCAATCTACATTTTAGCAATTACAGATGAAATGCATATTCATAAAAAGAATGATGAAGTCGGCAAGAAGGGATTGAAATGATAGACATGGCCTGGTAAAGACCACAATGAGCACGAGGGACAGATAATGTATTAAGACCTCTAGCATCAGCAAAAAGTCAAGCAAATGATAGAAACAGGAGAGGCTACTCACAGCAATAGTAATGACACCTTCTTTACCCACTCTTTCCATAGCCTTGGCTATAAGCTCACCGATCTCCCTTTCTCCATTTGCTGAAATGGTTCCAACCTTTTCAAATGACAAAAATGTCAAGACAATTAATCATTTGCTGAAATCTTCAAAAGATCATTTAGGAATCATAAATTCATTTCTCTAATAGGAAAAACATGAAGAAAACCTGCGCTATCTCCTCAGATGTACTGATCATCCTTGCTCTGCTCTTCAAGTTTGTTACAACAGCATCAACTGCCATTGAGATCCCACGTCTTAGGTCCATGGCATTCATTCCAGCAGCAACTGACTTGCACCCTTCAGCATATATTGCGCGCGTGAGGATTGTTGCACAAGTGGTACCTGAAAATATGACAGAAAGTCAAACTATTAATAGTTCCCAACACTACTATCAGGCCCAGCAATTTACCATAGAGTCATATACCGAATTAAAGAGCGATGCAAGAGCCAATACACTTCAAATCAATAACTTATAAAGATACAAATCTACAGTATAACGCTGAAATCAAAATGATTTTTCCAGAAAATGAAAACAAAAGTACCATCTCCAGCAACATCATTTGTAGCATTGGCCACTTGCTTTACAAGGCTAGCACCAATATTCTTTACTCTGTCCTTAAATTCAATACTCTTTGCAACAGTGACACCATCCTTTGTCACTTTAGGTGCACCAAAGCTCTGTTCTAGAACGACGTTACGACCCTTAAAATCAAGGATAGAACCAGTAAGCCATAGAATGAAGCAAACCACGCTTTTGTTAACATATAATAAACAAGGCTGTAGCAGATATCCAGGGTCAAAAGTAATAAACATGCAATAACCAACAACTTAAGCAACAAGAGGAGAAAGAGAAGCAAATAAAATTTCTATCACTAATAATTCTTGCTTTCACATTATATTTATTTATTTACAAATTAGTCCAAATATTTTGATGATAAATCACTAGATTTTCTTTCAAATGGCAATCAATACTATTGAAGAACTTACTATGAGGGCGTGAACAATTTATTGGAAAAAAAAAGTCTTCCGTATCTTCGTTTTAAGTAGGCAGGTTCCAAAGAGACCAGGAAACTAAAAAGCCAGTTTTTTTTAATTTCCCCTCCACTCCCCATCCTTTTTTCCCCCAAAAGCCCCTCATGTAAAAGAGAAGGAAAAGAAGTACCATGGCCAGAAGAAAAGAAATCAACTTTTCACTAAAATTGAGAATGCCGCCGCAATTAGCCAAGAAAACAAGAAATGAAAGATAAATGCTTACTTTAGGACCCATAGTAACTTTAATAGCATCGGCGAGCTCCTCAACACCCTGAAGGATCAAAGACCGCGCTTCCACCCCGAATCTAATGTCCTTCGCTGCATAGTTTCTAGTCCAACCCATTCTACTTCCAATCTATTACCGACCCACAACAATAAATACACAATTCGGAAAGAAAATTGAACAAATTTTCAAATCCGCACAGAGAGGTAAAGTCTTTAGAACTAGGACTTTAAACAATAATAACTGCGAGAAAAGAAAACGGAAAATGGGTACCTGCTGACTAGCGATCCTAGCAACACTAGAAATCCAAAAAGGGAAATAGCCAAGATCAGAATACAGTCATAAAGATTACTTAAAAAATGAATGTGTACCTTGAAAAGATAAATTGATAAAATAGAAAGTAGTAGTGATTTAATACCGGCTTTTTGAAGCCAGATTAGCAGCAAAGCGATACATGGGGATGCACCAGAAACCGCAGAACTAATTCTGGGTTTTTTTTTTTTCACCCTTCTCTGATGGGCTGTCGAGAATTTGGAGAGAGAGAGAGAGAGGGATTGGGGAAGAAGGAAGTAGAAGGACCGCAGCAAGCAAAGAAAAAGACAAAAGCGTTCTTGAGGGTTTAGGGTTTAAGGATTTTGAGAATTTAAGGAAAAAAGAAAGCCGAATAACCCGGAGCTATTGTTTCGGAATTCCACACTGCCCGTTAAACTATATCCCAGTATCAGTTTACTCCTCTGATATGTTAATTTTCAGTCATTTAAAAAAACACACATAATTTTTCAAAAAAAAAAAAACACATAATTGAACATTTTATGACTAAAATATTCTCACCTCATTTTTTTTTTTTTTTGAAACAAAACCAACATATTCCATTAAATTAGCTAAATATTAGTTATAGATATAACCATATCATGAGCATGCCTAATCTCTAGTCTATCAACTTTTACAGTACAAAATGAAGAAAAATACAATGCTAACTTTAAAATATCTATAAATAAGGTTTCTAAATAAAACGGAATAGAATTTAAATTACGTAAGCCTTGAATTAATTGTAGACAATCTATCTTGAAGAGTAGATGCTGAAATCCTTTATCCAGTGCTAGCATAATTGTGTGAAGACAAGCGAGTAACTCACTTTGCAAAGCCAAGGATGCTTCTACTTGACTTGAAGTTGTGAATAACTGAGTGCCTTCATAATTTTTGCACACTATTCCAATTGCAGATTTGCCTGTGCTGGTATTGTAAGATCCATCAAAGATTATAGTGATTATGGCAGGATCATTGGAAGATATTGGAAAATCCAAGATTGAATTCTTCATAGGAAAGTGATGATCTCGTTTAGAGATTGCTAATTGCTGAATTCGTAATTCTGACATTTCCTGGGCTCCACAATTTAAAATGACAAGATAGGTGGTTTGAGCATGATGAGGTGGTTTGAGCATGATGTACCACCTGAAGTGGATTAAATTCAACTGGATTGTAGATAAAATTATTTCTTGCTACCCAAATACTCCACAAGATAACTATTAGTTGAATATTTATATTATTGTCATGAATCTGCTGGAACCATCTTGCTGTCCAGTTATAAAAATCTTCCTTATGAACAGAATCAAAATCAAGCCACATTGTAACAATCTCCAGGTGATCTTCGATAGTTGACGTTTAAAAAAAGATGTTTTATTGATTCCTCACTTTGTCCAATCGGAGACAGAGAGTAAGTTGGACTATTCCCTTCTTGAACAGTGATAGCATGGTAGGACAAATGTTATGTAAGAGTCTCCAAAAGAAAAATTGCATTTTGGAAGGCATTATGTAAGAGTCACCTCATGTTTTAAATGTAAACGACGATTAGAAAGTTTTTCTCTTCTCTGTATTCTCATATTGTTTACAAACTTACTTATTTTGTGCAATACCTTGTTTAGTTTTTCCAAGTTTGTATTAGTAAATTTTTTTTCCTGGATAGTCCTTTTCTTTTCATAATTTTTCAGACCATGAGAACGTACAAGTTTTTTCAATAAATGAATATTAAAATTTGCAGAAGGAGAAAAGCTACTAGAAAAACATTACTATCACGAAGTTTGATTTTTTTTTATTTTTCGTTATTTTTGTCCTGCCACCCCGTAACAGGAATTTTTGAAAATTAAATTTCTCTTTTAGGGTTCCATATATTTGTCCATTTGTAATTAAGTTGAATCTAAACAATGTCTTTTCACATGATTTATGAAATAATGTTAGTCCATAAAGTTAAGTGAAGACAGACTTGTACTTTCTTGCTTGTAATCCAAGTCGGTCATGGGCCGGGCCAAGAGATATCTGCCGAAAATTGAAGACCTGATTAACTAAGAATTTGAGTTTACCAGATTCTACCAAAGACTGGATTTAATAATCAGCGGTACAATTAATTACACGATATGTATTCAGTTATTGCAAGTAAAATAGAATGTCTTATTTGATTGGGATAATTTCAGAAACCTCCCCTAAGGTTTCTGACAATTACACTTAGCCCTCTGAAGTTTCAGAAATTACACTTACCTCCCTTGCTTTTACTGTTTCAATAACAAAACTTCAAAATATATAGTGAATATCCTAAATTGCCCTTGTCTTCTTAAAAAAAAAAAAACACTACCAAAGCATACTTTACCTCCTCATGATCTCTTGTTTCTATAAATTGACAATTACAAAAATAAATCTTGCAATATACAAATTTTCTTACTTATATATTAATTTATAATTTCCAAATTAGGATTTCACAAAACAAGTGCATAAATAATTTTAAGAAAAATTCCTGAGATAGCGAAACCCATACCAAAAAATCCTGCAACACCTTCAACAAGTATATAAATAATTTATAGCAAAACCCACATCATCTTTCTTTTGTGGCATTTGCGACAAGTTTAATAATCAAAACAAAAAACAAATTAACAATAAAGATTATATCACCCAAATTCTAATTTTAGAAAATCCCAAATATTCATATTTTCAACATAAATTTGTAGTTTATTAAAGGTTTTTTATGAATAGGAAGAAGAGATGTAGTGAAGAGAAAATGGATTTTTTTATAAAAGAGAAAAGAGGGAGAAGGGGTGGAGTGAAGAGAAAGTTGGTAATATGTTTTTTTAATGAGGACATTATGGTCTTTTTGACTAAAGAAGGGAGGTAAATGTAATTTCTGAAACTTCAGGGGGCTAAGTGTAATTGTCAGAAACCTCAGGGGAGGTTTCTGAAATTATCCCTATTTGATTTTAGATTACATCGAGAGCAATACTCATACACGTACGTTACTCACAAGTCACGACATGCATCTTGCTGCACTAACAAATCATTCTTCAATTCGGCGCAAAAAGAGCAATCAGAGCTTTGGAAAAAATCCACTACCTTTATTGACAATTTGGTGCTCAAGCCGCAATGGTAATCATAATCCAAGCCATGCATATACTAGGAATTCATTTGCAACTGGGGATTGCCGACCACGGCCACAAGACTCTATCAGCAGAAGTAAAGGAAATATGATCCAATCATTATGCTTCCCATTAAAAAAGAAGTGAAATCTTTACTACTGCTGACAGTGAAATTGAGATTCTAGCTCACAAACATCATATGGAGCTCGCCTACCGCTCCATTTGAGAAATTAAGCCACTATCTGTTGCAATAAATTCTAAACAGTCGTGACCATCAAACTGACGAACGATATGATAATAATATGGTTCACAGTTTATGAATGCAATCCCAGCAGACTTAAGTATGCAAATAATCTGTAGTGATCGAATTTAATAAAACAAAAATACTAGTTACTACAACGAATGATGGGGTAAACATGTGTTGTCAACCGTAATGCTCACTCCAGTTTCCTTTTATCAAACACAGCCTTCCACATAGCACCCCATAAACCCTTAAGTTCGTTAAAAGCATACAGTAAATGGCCAGATGTAAAAGAATTGTGGATTTCATTACAAAGCATTGTACAATATAACAAAGGTGATTTGCAACACCAGGCACTCTACCCAACTCTATCAAATATACCAAAAATGGAAGGAAAACCTTGTACATAAAATTACAAATGAACACACCCTGCACGAGAACGTATCACACAATTTACAAAATAGACAAATGGACAACCAAAAATCAATTTCAGCACCTACCAACAGCAAGTTGGTAACAAACCAGCTAATCATGCCCAGCGTCAATTGGAGCACCAGTCCTTGCTTGTGATATTCTGTTCGCATAGATGGTTACTAATCGCAATTGGGTACTGTTCAGACCTTCCAAATATGGGAGGAATGCTTTTCCGAGCATGATATAGATGTCAACAAGACAGAATACAACAGTCTGCCATCCAGGTGAAAAACAAATGTCAAAAAGGACGCTAGGACTATAAAATATACATACTAAAATCCAGCAACAAAAAGGCCACTCGACATTCTAGATATCCATTTTATTGAAACATATATGCCCACAAAATATTCTCCAGAACATAAAAACCAACAGCCTAAATGCAACTCTGCCAAGACTCATAATCGTAGGCAAATATTAATTTTACATCCAAGTGTTTTAATAATTTTTTTTCAGGGACTATCATTAATCAGTCATCCCACACGTTGAATCTCAGTAAGCCAACCACTAGGCCTATTTCAATAATTGCCCTGCATAAGTGCCCCAGATGCAGAAGGGACAAAAAAAGTATCATAATGAATATTATCACAATTGTGTGTGTGTGCATGAGAGAGAGAAAGGCTGTTCCTGGATAATCTTTTCAATTAGGAAACATCTTCAAGACCAATTAACGTCTACATATCGTGCAAAAAACATGCATCATGATTTGGCTACCAGCCCTTTATCAAATGCTCTCTTATTTACTCCTCCAGCCTAATTCTAACTGCCTCCAAAATACACACATTAACTTATTGCTCAACATATTATACCAGCAGAGCAATTCTTTCCAAATTAACCCACAAGCAACAATCTCTACCATCAATTGGTAAAACTTGATAATCAGTCTTATGACTAATAGAACAGAAGACTGTCACAGGTGTGGATCTTACATATCCTAAGCAAATCACTAAATACTAAAGACACTTTTTAAGTAGAACTAAATGGAGGCTATGCTGCTTCTTTCTCAAGTCTAGTACGAAATATTCACTAGCGTTCATATTTAACATCATTATTGTTCTCTTGATAGAAATAGCTTTCTACATGTACTGAACAATGACTGCATACTGTCATAATGCGGATAGCATTTGCCACATCTTTGATGTGTGGACAGTTCGTCCCTGCTCACAAAATCACTGAACGGATTTCCAAGTCAGAGAAACCTCAAAGAGAATACAAATCACCTTGCGAACATCAGCACTCTGGTTGCCAAAAGCATCAAAAAGAGCAGGCAAAAATGAAGGTAACTGTTTCATTAATTCCTCTTGCGATAGCCTCCCCACAAGCTGCAACCAGAAATAGAGCATCCATAAATTTGATATAAGGGGACATATGGCTGCAAAACACGCTCCTAACTACAACAATACCAAAGTCTGAGTACTACTTTTAAACTGTGGACCTATATGACAGCACACAGTACAACCATTTAGGTGGATTAAGAACTCCACAATTAGTGAGACACTTGACCTCCAAAACAAACTTTCCCAAGTAATTATAAAGGAGATGAACATGCAGAAATGTCCCATGATCAGCCATGCCTATATGGAGACAATTCTCCCAACAGTGCTACATAACCCGACCCAACTAACTCTGCTTCAGGTATAATATAAGCTTAACTTCATAGAGAAAACAATTAGGAGGGAAGCTGAAATTAGGAAGAGATACAAATGTCTCGTTGACTGAAAGGGGAAAACAAAAAAAAAAAGATGGTATTAAAGAAGGAGATGACATTAGGAAGAGATGGAAATGTCTTGTTGACATAAGGGAAAACGAAGTAAGGCCATTCTATTAAATTATTCACACAAGTGACAACACCAGTTTTGGTGACATATACCATGGTACCTGACATAATTTCACTATGTCAGCAATTAAGCTATTGGAAAAACTACTTTCATGCGGCCATAAAGCTAAAGCCATAACAATTTAGGCAAGGAAAAAGAAGATAAAAACTGCTGAAAGGCTCCAAAAAAAATTAGTACCTTTGTCAAACAGTTTATGCAAGTGACGAGAGTTTTTTCGTCTTCGGTAACCAGCAAAGGAACAATAACCTGCATTTCAAAAGGTAAAAGAAAAAGGCAAGCTCAAAAAAGGAAACAAACCAGAAACAAGCCAGAGATCTTATAAGCAAACCAAATTTTCGGTAGCACTTACACTCAAACATCTGAATGGATCATAGAGTGACAACACGATAGTTAAACAATGCTCTGCTTCATTTGAGACCTGAGGCCAGACCTTGCCTTTAGCCATGCAGAACTTACATGTACATATAGTCAAAAAATTTTATACAAAAAACACTTTACTTTTGGAACAGTATCTTTTGTAACGTGAAGCAGCTTTTCAATGATAATCTCAATAGAGTCCTCCATTGCATGTTTCTGTGAGGAATACCCAAAGATAAGATTGCTATACATGGAACAAAGTTAAGCAAGGAAAATAGCATAACTTAAAATGAGAAAAAAGATTGGACGTATCCCATTATGAACCTGGGAAAGGATTAAAAAAATTAAATAAATAAATAAAAACCTGATTCTTTAGCATTTCAACTATCAGTGAAAGAGCAAGTTCCCGGATTGAGGAATCAGAATCATCCAACACTTCCAGTACAACAGTCAGAATCTGATTGAAATACTGCAGCGTAACAAAGATTACTATTTAATATTCCAAGCAGGAAAAAAGATACCAGAAAAAGAGAACAAAGCTTAAAAACTAACAGACTGCTGTCCACACATCATATCCTCCATAATAGCCCTACCACCCTTCAACTATTATTCTTTAGGTCCCATTCAAATGATGGCTAAGTTTTCCATGAAAGTGAGGTGAATCAAAAGCGAGATGATGTAAAGATAAAGAAAAGACGTTTTCCTTGTGTGTTTGCCTAAATTTAAAAATCAAAGAGGAAGTCCATAGTAAACACAAATTTATAAATATAAGAAAAAATCCACAGTTAACAGGCGGCAGCTTGAAATATGCGAGTGACTAATATTATGCAGCAATTCATAACAAATATGCAGGTGGTAATAAGCAGGGACAATGTTTTTGGCAAGAAAATTCTACTAGCTTTCTTACAAACCAAACAATCAAGAAACAAAAATAAGAAACTTTCTTGCACTTTCTTTTCTTTCCCCTTCATCTAGTCAGTACTTTAGAAAAACAGCCAAATCATCATCAGGGATTCAAGGCCAACATCCAAGTATAAACAAGAAAAACACCATTTTGATAGACTCATCATTCTGTTTTATCTAAAGCTATTATCTCCAATAAGTGAAAAGCAGCAAACTTCTTCCATTACATTAAATCGTCTAACTTTTAGGTATACTCTTAATCCTTATTCATATGCCTCTAATCATGTTATATCTCTAAACCATCATTAATAGTTTTCCCTTACATTAGCTTCCTTCCCTGCCACCATTACTTCAGTTAAGATATTTGTTACTTCATCCTTTCAACTTCAAACTTACATCCATCATTTCTAGATTCAATACAATAATTAACTATCAAAAGAAAGAACTAGGAAGTAAGTACATGTAATGTTGTCCATCCACATCCATCTTTTCTAGGTTCCATACAATAATTAACTATCAAAAGAAAGAAGGAGCTGGAACACAAGTATACATAATGATGTCCATCCATTATCTTGTGTCCATAGTGTATTGGTTGCGTGGGGAGGGGGGGTGGGGGGTAGTTTGAGTCTAAAAAGTTTTTATACCTTGCTCCAAATGGATTCATTGTTAAATATAGAGACTTCAACTAACTGCTGAAGGGCATCACGCTTGTTTGTGGAAGGACTTCCATCGTTCCCATTGCAAATCTACAGAACAGGACAAAGTAGAGAAGCCACACATTAGTTCAAATTCCAGTTTCATTTTTTGCCAGAAGAGACAGATGAACTTCGGCATGTTCTTGCTGAAAAAAAAGAATTGGAAAGTGCTCAGCAATGTTGGCAAAATTAAAAAACAGCACAAATAACTCACAAGGTGAAGAATTTGAGGAATGCTTGGTCCTGTTTCTACAGCAGAGTTTGGTTTCAGAGCTGCAAGTGTCGGAGAATTTTGTGCCAATTCATGTGAAGATTCACTATCAACTGCAGATGCCACATTGATTGCTCGATGGTTAGAGGTACTTAACCCATTGAGGTCCAAACCCATTGAGGGCGTCGAAGTAGCCTCCACATGAGCAATGTTGTCAATGTCTTCTACCACAGCCCTGCTAGTCCAGGCTCCAACATTGTCAGTTGTGGCATTAACCATGTATTTCAGATTCTTGGCATTAGAAGTCAAGACATCAGTGTTAGAGCCGGTCTCTGAACTATTATATAATTGCCCATGAATTTCATCAGATGTTTGACCCATGGAGCCTGTGGTGTGGACCAACTCTTGAGCAGAGCTCCATTTTCTGCCTCTGTCACTGTCCATTGAGCCCGAAGAGTACCTCCCAAACAAAGGACCCTTCTTCGATGCTACAATATATCCCTCTTCAGAAGATGTTCCAACAACATCAGACGGATCATAAGAAGACTTGGAACGTCTCTCTTTCTTGCTCTGCAAAAAGTTCATCAAGTCTACTTCTATACGTGGGGTGTACTGTTTTAGGGCTCTCCTCAAGGAATTTTGTTCTTCAACTGATAAGCTAAGGATAAAATTTAAAACTGCTACTGAATCAAAGCGGGTATAGACTGATATAATACATGTAATCGCTGCTTCCTTCAGTTTAGTATTCTTATCATGAACCAATGGTGTCAACTTTGCAAGCCATAATTTTAGGATGCCACTATTACCAGAACCGTCAGAGTTAGATGCATGCTTGTTAAATGAACCGATTGCAAACTCAATAACAGCCAATTTAGCTTTTGGAGATCGTTGTTCATCTAATGAACGAAGCAAAGCTGGTAAAAGGGAGTCTATACCATACGTCTTGCTAACAGTTTCCAATGTACTTGAGCAAGGTTGTCTTACCAATTCTTTTGGGTCAATTAACCTGGAAAAAACATGGGGTAGTATTCTCTCAACGTAACTCTCAAAGGGCTTTTTGCAAGCCGGAATAAGATCTGCAAGTGTTGAAAGAGCAGCCTGCGCCACTTTATGATGAGGATCATCCAAATGCTGGAAAAACAATTTCATCACTTTCTCAAAATTCTGTATAATTTCTTGAATGCCACGTGGACCTTGCTGCAATAGTGACCGAAGATAATTAAATGCAGCAACACGTGCACTCCAATCAGAACTGGAACTGAGCCCCTCACTTAATGCCCCATGAAGTGATGTAGGACCTTCAACATAGGTAGACATATCCCCAAGTGGAAGCTGGCAATCATCAAAGCTCCTCCTTCTGCCAGCAGACATTCGTCCAGCTACATTCTTTCTTAAAAGTGGCTTCTGAAAATTGGGGATGTAATTATTATGCGAGTCCCGCGAATTACCATCTCTATATGTTGTATCTGCATAAGGTCTTTCAACATGAGTGTTTACAGATCGCCTGGCTTCCCTAAAATCAGTATGCTCTTGCATCACCCCTTTATCTTGCAATTTTTCGGCTCTCTTGGCCGAATAGGATGAAATTATTGACAAGGACTCACTCCCTGCACTGCTTCGATGCGATAATCTACCTGAATCTCTGGAAGCCTGAATCTGAGAGATAATATCAGACATACCCAGGCCACCATTGTGATTATTACCTTTCAACATACCAGATGACGTATCTAGTCCTAAAGTATTTGCAAGACTGTTTGAAGCCGGAACAGCAAGAGGAAATGGTGGATCACGAGATGATGGTGGGTCAACTCCTGCACTAGGGGCAATAAAAGAACACTTAGAAAACTTTTATAAATAAAACTAGGGCGAAGCTTCAAACATGATTTTCCAGACTCTACAATCAGGATCAATCATAGTGGCAGAAAAATATGACACTTTAGGCAACTTGGTTTGTCATAAGAAGAGGAGGATCAAGAAATAAATACCTAGGTCCAAACTAGACGATCGACTTTTCTCAGATAAATTCAGACCTCTAAGCATACTTTCAATAGCAGTAACTTTCTCTTTGCTTGCATTCAGCACGCTTTCAAGGCTACGTTCTGTGCCTTCAGTCGCCAACTTAGCATGCGATAGTAGCAGCCCAGAGGAGAGAGATGTGCCCGAGGATAAGCTTGTGCTTCTGTCCATTGCAACTATGGCAGACGTTCCATAACCAGGTAAGTTGGGAGCAGATGTATGAGAGGTAAAAGATGTATGAGAACTCCTTTCCCGAACAGAAGGAGAAGCATGACGTCTATGGATGCCGCCATCCTCATCATGAATTATCTGTGTGAATGCAGAAGTTCAGCAAAAAAATAGCAAGAAGTACAGATACTCAAAAGATATAAGAAGTCTTTTTCTTTTCTGGTTTTGATCAAAAGATGGTTCAAAAACAGAAGTATATACCCTTTGAATAACAGGATCAAATGACATAAACAAGTGACGTGAACGCTCCGGCCAAGTTTTTGCAAACATTCTGTAACATGTTCTTGCAGTTGATCTTACCTGTTGACATCAATATGCAAATGCTTAATAAATGCTGCTAAAAGTAGAGAACAGCGTAAAATATGCTGAACCAATTGGAACAAATGATAAACAAATAAATAATGAAGATAACTATCCACAACAAAGCAGACAATAACAAATGTGTATATGATAGATATAGACCGGATAAAGAACCGTACCTCGCTCATTGCATCTGCTACACAACATTTTATAAGGTCTTCATAGAGTTCAGCTGAGCGTTGTATTTCAGGGGCATCAGCCCAATATTCTAATATCAGAAGTGCATATTCGCAACACCTGATATGGGAAAAGAAATCCTATAAGCTGAAACAAGAACCCAAATTCAAACTGTACCTTGGACAGGAAGGAGGACCACACCTTGCACGAAGAACAGCACTGCGGTCATTTTTTGCAGAATCAGCTATTCGAGGAAGTGCACGGGAAACTTTGCAATTTCGCAACATCTGAATGTTAATGAAACAAGGACACAAATTAAAAGAAGAAAACTTGTGCATGTGAGCAAGAATCTTTTTATTGATGTGCATGCATGCATAAATCAACAATAACAAAAAGGAACTAAATTATAAAGTGACATGCAGAGCATTACCGTTTTTATGCAGTTATCTGCAGATTCTGCAATTACAAGTACTGTTATTACAACAAGCTTGAAAAGTACCTGAAATTAAATCAAAAGGTGAGATACATATTAAAGCATGTAGGCCGTTATAATCAATAGCATAGAACTGTACTTACTGGAATGAATATCTCAGCACATGCCTCGAAATCTCCCAAAAGCTCCTTCGATAAGAAGCTTAATAAATGGCATGCCTAAAAAGGTGACAACACATGCCATATAATCACAAAGCATCAGTTGTCATAATAGGTTTATGCATTACATGAAATATCACTCCCTAAGCATTTCGTCCCAACTCACGGGCTTCATGAAAGATATAAAGACACAGGAACCAACTTTATTTATTAGGCATTTTAATAAACTATACTCGATTTTCAAGCAGTTTAGCCCATCCAAACACTAGAAGCCTAGAAGAAGTTAGAGCAATAACTGCAAAAGATATGCACAACTATACACGTACAGAATTTAGGGGATCCTCTTCAAAATAGAAAATATTCTTCATTTTCTAAGCATTGATTAGTACTGAAATGTGCATGAGACGTACGAAAAATTTGATATAGTTTTGTATGTAGCATGATTTATCTTTCAAATCAGAAAAGTGATTTATCTTTTAGAAAGAACAACAGGAAAAGAGATCTGTAGAGGAGGCCACCAACTGCAATGAGATCTGGCAATAGATCGAAATTTTTGTTAGCCAAATAACTTATAAAATAGAGTGAACAAGGAAAAAGGAAAGGAAAAATTGATGTAATTTCTTTAAGTGCCATATAGGGTTGAAATTCTCTAGCTCTAGCACCACATCAGTTCACCATTAGGGAAATACATAATACACTAATACAGATATCATTAGAGTTGATTTGATGTCATCGCACCTGCTTAACTATGCTAGATCTGCGATCAGATAACTGCGTACTTAGAGGCCCAACAAGTTGCTTTAGAAGCCCCCGAAAACACGGATAATCAGTTGCACCTGATGGACATCAAAACAGCACATGACAAGCACATTCACAATCCTCTAAATAATTACTCGACAAATCAATACTAACTTTTGGTATGCAAAACATTTTGAGAACTCTGAATAACATGACATGTCTAATTCTCCTTTTCTAGGGAACCAAAAACACATATGGTGCCAACATCCAGAACCACCATGAAAAAAATTAAATCAGTAACATGTGTTTATCCTACAGATATACTGCAGAAGCAACTTATGCATTACAAAAATTGAATAACAAAAAGTTGTTTATCTAAGACAGATGCTTCTTTTACATTATTCTTTAATATGTTCCAGCTCATTTGAGCAATGATATCGTTTCTAAAATCAGCATGCAAGTTGTTCATAAAGCAACACAGAAGAACAAAATATGTAACAAAAATTCATAAGGACTTATGAAAAAAGAATTTGCCAGAAGGGAGTGAAAAAATGCAATGTATTGCTTACAAACCTCCAATTACAAGACCCTCAACCCTTTGCATGGCTGCAATACGGATCGACCAATCTTTATCTGGTACAAGGGTGGAGGCAACCTTCTCAAATTCCCTAACCAACTCCTTCTCTGAATAGACCTTAATTGGCTCTACAGGTTTTTCTGTGATATCACCATCTCCTATGAGAGTAAAGGACAAAAAAACACAAAGTTAACGTGGCATAATGAATATCTTCTATCACCTGAATACACAAACTGATATCACCATAGTGAAGTCCCAATTTATAATCTTATTGTGACCACCAATGCACGAGTATTCCATTGAATACTCTCTCCAACATAAAGAATAAAATTACAGACTCCAGGGAAAAAAACGAAAGAACATAACAAATTGGTTACTTAATTATAAAAAAATTACATATTACACTATTTTAAAAAATACCACAAGGAAACACACACATCAAGTGGTACAAGTTTGAAAGAGTCACTGTAACATAAAGCACAAGATGTACAACCATTTGCATTAACACCTTATGCACACATATGATCTCATAAGATCTTTTCCTATAATTTTGCACAACTCAAAAATAACATGACCATTTGAATTGGAGCTCTATTTAATTGATGACAGAAGCACAACAATATAAACAATCCATAATGAAAAGGCAATTAAAATATAAATTCAGCAATTTATAATATGCAACTCGATACATGTCATTCAAATAAAGCTAAGTATCCAATAACCTTACAAATGCACTAACCTCCAAAAAGAGATACCTCACGTGTTGAACTTTTGGCCCTGGGACTGCTCCTCTTGGAATTAATGTTGGCAGGTTTATTCTCAGTACAAGAATAATTACTCACAAGTCCTTCAGACGAGCGTATTTTTGGCTCAATTCTCTCTAATCTGGCATTGATATCTTTTACCTACAGTGTCAGTTGTAACAAAGGAGAGGACATTCAGAAAATAGCAAAAACTTCAACAATGTTAAAAGTCCAATTTCATAACACATAATTGGAACACCCCCCCCCCCCCCCCCAAAATAATGGCTCTGTTTGGATAGCATTATTTTGAGTGTTTTTTGAGAATTATTGGGAAAAATTATTTAGATTATTTTTTGTTGACTTTTTTGGAAAAGTGAAAAAGTGTTTGAATGAGAAAATTTTTTTGAAGTGACATGATGGTGGTTTGAAAAGTAATTGAAAAAGTGTTTGAATAGTTCAAAAATTTTGAAAAAAGTAGTGAAGCTGACGTCCGCTTCAGAGACAAAAATGTCTCAGTGAGCACTGGGCATGGACGCTACAATTTTGTCTCTGAAGTGGACAAAATTGATCTCATTTTGTTACTCGCGATTTTTCTAGTTTTTCTAAACAAATTTTGAACATAAACATGCTTGCTTTTGTGAATAATTGTGTAAAACAAATCTAAAGTTCATTTGAAATTTCAAATAAAAAACTTGGTGGGAAAATTTGGTGAAAAAGTTTGACCAAAAAAAATTTTAACTTTTTGACAAAAATTTTTCAATTGTCCAAACGGATTTGGGAAAAATTTTTCCAAAAAATGCTCCAAAAAACCCATCCAAACGGAGCCAATAATAATAATAATAAGGACACTCTGCTACATGAAAAGCAGGAACTAGATTGGAATTCCAAAGAATAAAAGTTAAGCTAAGCTACTTGATACCATTGTCACGGGAAGACTATGACGCTGAAGTTCATCACGGAACTGAGGCCCAACCTGATTATACATCTCCTGATAAAAGAAAAAGAGACAGAGTCAAATTAAGACATTGCAATAGGCTTACATCTGAAACTGACATAATACGAATACAAGTAAGCCCCAAAACGATAGCTGAAATGGCGAACATTTTTCCCCAAGTGTACCAGCTCAGCTATAAAAGCAAAATAGGATTCAAATTCAATCCAAATACTACAGAAAAATGAATCAGATCATGAAATTTATTTACCTCGATACATAATATAGCTGCTTCTCTCACAGCAGGATTTGTGTCATTCAAAATCTGTAAAATCTGAAAATACAGGATAATAGAAATGTGTTTAAGAATTTTTTATACTTCAACAAGTTGTACAAGCAAACAAAAAATTAAAAAAAAAAAAAAGATTTACACTAAATTTACTATTCCCGTACAGGAGGAAGAATAGCACGTTGAAGAGGAAGTTCGGTTGATGCAAAAAGACCAATTGCTGACGTGACTGTGCGTGCAAATTCTTCACGAACTCTCCAGCTTTTGTGGGTCCAAGCATAAGTGCCTGCTCTCTCGACAATTATTGTTGGTGAAGAGACCTGTAGGAAAAATTAATAAATAAAAAATTCTTCCCAGTTTTGTCTCAAACCTCCAAAATAATCTAAATAAAAAAGGAGCAGTATCACTATCAAAAGCACAAAAACAAAACTTGATTTTGATCAAAATGTGATAACAAAACTAATTCACATTAATCAATACTTGATTTCGGATTAGGTTCCACTGTCAGAACCAGATAAACCCCTCCCCCAAAAAAAAAAAAAAAATCCAGGAAAAAAAGTAACACGACACAACAAATCACTGACCGCATCAATACAAAAGATAATTCTAATTGGTAGACAAAATTCAATCAACAAAACTATCAAAACCATCATTTTAATTCTTCTTCAAGTACAATTATTTACAACCCCACATTCGACCTTCACGAATATTTCACCAACCAGCAATTCCAACTAAGCTAATCCACCTAAGCATAACCCACGACTTCAACAACATCTAATGCAAGATTCAATTATAATCAACTGCACAAAAATTCGATAATCAAAAGTAAATAAATGTGATAATTTTCCGAGTATACCTCCATTAGAGTAAGCAAGAGGCGCCTGGCGGCATCCCTAACGGGTTGTTTAGCATCACCGAGTCTTTCAACAACAGCGGGAACTAAAGCATTGAAATGGAGCTTCAAATGCTCGCCGGAAAGTACAGCTGCGGAGGCGAGGGATTGGAGAGCGCCCTGCGAAACCCTAAAATTATTATCTTTCAAGAGATCCAAGCAGACATCCACCAGCGAAGTGACCTCCGACGACGATAGACTCTTTCTAGAAGATTCTAGAAGCTGATGAAGCCTCTCCACACCCGCCATTCTCTCCTTGGTGTCTTTGACACGCGCCAATTCCAACACTTCCTCCATTCCAGAGTTTCAGTTAGGGCTCCGATCTGGTGCGAACGGGAATCAGATCTGGGTGGAGGGAATTTGGTGGAGCAGTGATAATAATGAAAGAAAAAGGAGAGCGAAGAAAGGCAGTGTGAGTGAGAAAGCTAGTGTGGGAAGTGTGTGTTGTGCGTGTAAATTTTTTGGTTGTTCAAAAAAAAAGGGGATTTTGCTAGATTGACGGAGGTCCTCGGAGGAGCGGATGCAGCAGTAAAGTGAAAAAGAGTCCTATCTGTCAAATGTTGTTGGAGCAGTTGGGGAAAAGCTTTTACTAAAAGCCACAGAAAATAATTGATGAAAAAAAATAAAAACAACAACAACGTCGTAAAACAGTTATCTAGTGTTTTAAGAAGGTTTAGTAATAGTAATAGCAGTTCTGATATATTACTCATTTTTATGCGACTGTGTTTCAGAGGAAGTTGATAGAGTAACGAGCCGGTGATCCGAATAAGGTTCAGTTTGACAGACCTTTTTCAGTATTTTTGTCTGTTTTCTAAGCTAAATGACTCACGCCGTGCGCGCGTAGAATAGGAGAAGAAACAAAAATACAGCATTTGTTTGCTTTCGGTTTTTTCTGGTTCTCTGAAACGAATGTTTTGGGAGACAAAAAGTAGCCAAAGTATCGGCGTTCAGTTGTTAATTTGTTGTGGATTTGTAATTTTATAATTCTATGGGTCGAAACAGATTTTTTAATTTTCCAACAGCCCATCTCAAACTTCTTATGGTAAAGTTCTTCACTCCAATCTATCTTAACTATGGTGTAAATGTCCATTCTTTGGTTTGAACTACTATTTACCTTGCCTGAATGATTTATAAGTGTTTAGTTCACACTTTGGAGTTCGAATTAAAATCGAAATCGAAATCGAAATTATAAATAAAAGTAGAACAATTGAAATCACATAATCGGAATTGGAATCATAAACAAAAGTATGATAATTGAAATCATATTTGGATTTGAAGCAAAATTCACCAAATTAAAGGGAATTGAGAAAAGTATAATTTTTTAAGTTTGATTCCAATTTCCGAATTCTGAGTCACGTAATTCAAATAACAACTATCGAATTTATTCTAATTTTTAATTTCGATGCCCTCTTATCAATCAAGATAGACCAACTGAACCTATTGTGCCTATCAATTAGAGAGTAGTTTTTCTTCATGTTACGTTCGGTTGGATTAACCAAAATGATGGAACTCTTACAAATTTCAACATTGACAACAAGTTCTACCTAATTAGGCATCAAAAATTATCAGTTGTTCTGTCTGGCAGTTCAGTGCATGATGTTTTGTTTGTTAACCTAGTGTTTTTAGTGGTGCCACAAGTGCACAAGACGTAATGAAGTATGATAATGTAGCTATGATTGATATTTGGAGAAAAATTAGTAAGAAGAAGACTAATGCGTGACAAAGCCAAGCCACCAAACCCAATCGGAACAAACCTTAGAGCGGTAAAAAAGAAAAACCATTGTATTTTTTTTTTTTTTATCCAGTCAGGTACCGATAAAAAAAAAGAAAAAGAAAAAATCAAACAGTTGAGGTATATTTATATTAGTAACTGATTGAGCTTTACAGGTTGGCAATTGAGGTTGGTTCCAGGGAATTGCGTTAAACTTGAGCATCATTGGGCACGAATTTCGAAGCTTCCCTAAGCTAAAGTGGCAAATAAACAACAATTAACAGGTTGGATGAAATGAAAATTTTAAACAATTTCACTTTTATCCTATGGTGATTTTCACAGTCGTTTTATATGCATGGTCTGGCTGTATATGCAATAGAGATGATCATTTTAATATGTCAAAATTTGATTAAAAATTTTAATTTTATAAATAAATGGACGGTTATGATTATTACAATTATACTAATTATTATCACTACAAGACTCATCAAATCATTTTTATGATTTTATGCATTATTCGTTAAGATTGACTAAGGTAGGCTCACAATGCACAACTTGCTGTTTGGACCGACAAGTAATTTTTCATGCTCCACCTCCATTGATTCTATGCCTTTCATTTGCCCACAGTCCCTGGGCGCATGGGCTTTACGACTTTGACATTTAGTGGGCTTCTTCTTGGACTGGGTTTGAGAGAACTCATTTGGATGCTCCAATGGCACTTGAGATATAGAATCATGCTCAAGAACTAGTGCAAATATGTCTGGACCCTGGGAGAGTCTGTGCATGTAGCCGGGACAATGGCCAACGGGGGAATATTGAAGAACAGGCCCACTGTCGGGTTTTGTAAGACAAGTCATCCCGGAGAATGGATAGCAATTTGACAAATACAAATTTTCTATATTTTGATTTTGCCCCAAAAAAAAAAAAAGCTAAATTTTTGTGATGCGATGTTTAACATTAAGGATGATTGGTGAATAAGCAGCATATTCTGTGGATGTGGATCCCTATCTCTTCCATAACAAGAAAATTAAAAGCATTCATTCTGGAATGAAAAAGTTTTAGAATGAAAAAAAGAAAACAAAATATGAAATAGATTGCATATAACTTACATTGACACAAAAACGAGTAGTCCGGGAGAAACTTTGAACAAAAAGTAGACTAAGATGCAGGTACATTGAAGACTAGCTACTAAATCTATTAGAGCTTTGAATCCAGGGCCATGATGGTGCTGAGGTTCATTGGACTCATGTACTTGTCGGATCCAGTCAAGATAGTGTTGACGATGATCTTATTTGCTCGTTCGGTTGGGTGAAATGGATCCCAAAATGCATATACATCTCTGTTTGGGCAAAGATTTGATGCCACAGTACAAAGTCCAAGTCCATTGAATGGCCCTTGTCCACAACATGCAACTTTCGATGTGACAAAACCTGTTACAATCAATTTTCAACTCGAAAACATTAGTAAAATTTTCAGAAGGGGAGGCACGATACATAATTGCTTTATGATCAGACAGAGAACAGACCAAAGGCTTGTGGATTGCTGATGAAGTCATTCTGCATTTGATTGGCATTGGCAGCAATGAATACGTCTGATCCAAGTTCTTGGTTAAGACCTTGAAGCATTTGAATGAGAAGTGGATTGAATATTGCTGCTGCCCTCTGGGGCTCCTCTGCACATTGGCCATCTCTGCTCCTTGTAGCCAGTTCTGCTGGGACGCAGCCTAAGGGTCCGGTTCCTGTCACCAGCACCCTACGAGCTCCTAACTCGTACAGTCTCTGCCAAATTATTAGCCAAACAAAGTAAATGGTAATTTTAACAATTGCCAACATGACTCTTTGCTTATGGTGAAAAATACTGTATAATTGAGACTCTTTTCATAACTCAAAGAACATGAACCTTTAGAGTATTAGAATGAAAAGGCTAAATTACAATATATTAAACATTTGTCAACTTGTTACTGTATCATGAATTACATTTTACAGAGAGTCAAGTCAAGGTCAGCGGATGGGATTTCATACGTATACCCTTTGTCATCACCACTGATACACACACATATGTGCGCGCGCGTGTATATATATCTTACGTTATTAAATCTATTGATGAATTTCATTTTAAATTCATTCTGCCGGTGGAAAAATGAAGCTGGACATATAACATATAGGCTTCAAAACATTAATTACCAGTAGAATTTTGCGGTACTCAGAGATGATAAAAACTGAATAATCCTGAATATTGTACTGAAGTCTTCTTGCTGTATATGGTGTCAAAAAATAGTTATTCACATAGTCATTTCCACCAAGTGTGATGAGAACTAGGCCTCCGTTCACCCGCTGTTGCGCCTGGTCTGGGCCAATGAGAGCTGCCAATCGATCCTGGTATTGAGCGAAGTACTCCAGTTGTTGGGCGATTCTTATTATATTTGCCTGATGTCAAAAATCATTAAAAAAAATAGAATACTTGAATGATGCTCAAACTTTATAGGAGAGTAGAAAAGAATCAGATTTTTTTTTTTTTTTTTTTTTTTTAGAAAACAAATCCCGTTGAGAAGGTTTACAAAATTTTCCTTTTCATCACAAGAGGAACCGTGGCCGTAACACGTAAGGCAACAGTGATTGGGACTTTTATATTACTTTTTTTTTTGACGAAGGACTTTTATATTACTTAGAGCACAAAGTACAATAAATCCAAAAAACCAAAGGTCCAAAAAATGAAGTTAGCAGAGAACACATACAAACGTTACTCGGAGTGCAGTGAATAAGTGTACAGAACAATTTAAGTAAGTTTTCTCTGACAGTCGTTGATTATATTGTCCCTGAAGATATTAGTAAAATGGAAGTGCATGAAATGGTAATGCACTTACAAATTGGACCCCGGTATCGTTAAGAATTCCAATTCCAGCAGAAGCGAAGTTTGCACCTACTAATAGATTCTCTCCATTGAGCTCGGGATTTAAGTATGCTAATGTTGACTCAGCCCCTAGTGCTTGGCCTGTTTATTCACATTTTAACGTGTTAGATCGAGCATGCATGCGCTCACACAAATTTAGGAGGAAAAAAAGTAAACAAAAATTGGGAACATGAAAATTGGACTTACTAATGAGATCAGGGATGTTGTAACCATTAGAAAATCGGCCAGTGGGACGATGAGTTGGATAGTCAATGCCGTAAGGTGGAGAGTCTGCCCGTGCAGAAGTGACTAAGTAGTTGTTGTTACCATTGTCCACGAGTGAGTCACCAAATACAAAGAGAGCACGAGCACCCTCAGCTTGTGGCAGTACAAAAACCATGTCCAGGACCATTGCTAGAGCAATGGCCGAGGCAAAATTAACAAAATTTGGGCTAGACATGGTGGAATATTACAATGCGGGATGTTCTTTAAAATTAGAACTCTCTTTCAATTTTCAAGTCTCATCTCAAGTAGAGAACTAGCAAAGTAGGGATGACTTTATACAGTGGTTTTGTATAGCAATCATACTGGTTCGTTGAAACACTAATAAATGGTCGGTCTCCTCTACACCATCAAAATGAGTGAAAACTGGGGCCGACTTAGAAAAGAAAAATAAAAAAAGGGCCTAAGAGTGATTTGATGATAAGGTGCTGAAACAAGTTGCTGTTAACTTTAGCTAGTGATTAGTAATTACTTGAATAAAATGGCTTTCACATACTAACTTTTCAATCTGCAAAATACAGTCAACCTTCTCCTTTAGTTGGTGATCCTTGTGAATAAATTGGGTTTATCTCCATCTTTCTTTCTACTTACCTTATATATGTGCCTCCATGGATACAATTTGGATACTGGATAGTGACAGCAGCGATCAAGACTGCCGTTTATGTGTTCCAAACCAAGCCACTTATTATCCTTTTTATTTGTATTATGAATTTAGGAAGTAATTGTTTAACATATGGCTCTCTGCGACTTGAAACATCAACTTTGCTGGAAACGTTTCTTTATTGGTCTTCATTGATTTTAACAGAACCACCGAATTTCATTTATTTTCCAGTTATTTGTGTTAAGTGTAACGGACGTTGAAAATTGAAATTGAGCTAACCACAATCGAACATGACACTAGGGGGGGAAAAAAAGAACACGCAACATGACTGTTGTAGGACTTTGAAACCAAAGGTAAACCATGTTCTGACGTTCATGTGATGAATTTTACTGGCTTTTGTGGTCTCAGTAACCTTCTTTTCTGCCAAAGTAGAATCTAAAGATGATACTTTTCTAACTGTTGCACCAGTTAGTGTAAATTAAATAGTAAAAATAAGTATTTCAAGCATACACGACCATAATACAATGTACATATAAAAACAAAGAACAAAAAAAAAAAAAAGATTTTTGCTACCGATTGATTTAGTTTGCTACAACACAAATGTGATTCGTACTTTAATGGAACATATTGGGAATGTGAGTTGCATAAATGAGAGGGACGGGTAATTAAGCCTGTCAGCAAAGTGTCAACCAACCCATGTGTTTAGAAAACTCATTTGCAAAGATCAGACGAACTCATAACTCGCAATCATCATGCATGCAAAGAGCTGAATGAAGTATAAGAAATGATGTAAAATACTTGGACAATGAGCATCTACTATCTATCAGTCAACAATAATGAATGATCAAGGAGGCGTGAACATGCAAGTCTTCTTTTCTTTGGTGAAAACAAATATGGGAGTATCCATATACCTCTTTCCCTAGTTAGACTATAAAAGACGTCTACATCTTTGGCATTTGCATCTACTGGACTACTGCTGTCTCGGACAGTATAGGAGATAACCATCAAGCTGCTATCCAAGTTGGTTCAATTGCATTAATGAACGGCCAAGCTGAGAGTCAAAGTCTCTTTCTATCTTGCTGGTATCCATGAACCTAATAATATTAGTCTAATATTGCATTTGTTAAATGGACCTTGCTATTCTAAATTAATGGCTTGCTAATGTTAACATTTTACGTTAAAACAAAACGTATTTTACATTCCAAATGACTTCTCAAATCTTCGTAAAAGCAGATACATCTTAATAGCAATTGGCTAAGCCATGTAGATCATTGATGGAGTCCAAATCAGGAGATTTTCTAACTCTCTGTATCACCACTAAAAATCGTCTAAACTACAACGTAGTAATGATTAATGAATGAGTGACAATGCGTCGTTATCTTGTTCTTTAAATTCGGATTTGCCAACAATTACATGATTTAATTCCTAGCCAATAATCATGATCGACAGAGAGATCCAGTTGTTCCAACTAGTTAGACAATCATTAATTACAGAACGTGATCTTAACTATACTGCATGACTCGTTCAATTTGTTGCATGTTTAAGATGTCCGCTTATGGATATTAACTGGACAAGAAACACAAGGAGCAGCACAATAATATGTCTTTGTTTTGATTGAATGAGGAATTTTTCCTCCATTTCTTTCTCACTATTCGTTTACCCTCTCTGTCCCACTTTCATAGGCTTATTTTCCTTTTGCATCCGTCTTAAATCATAGTCCACTTAGAAATTGAAGAATGTAATGAACTTTTAACTTTTCTAAAATGTTTCTATTTAATTGCTTTGTTGTAAGTGAAATAATTATTATATTAATATAGGTGCATAGCAAACCGTGTATTCACATATCAAATGGAGTTAATTTTACTTATGGTGTAATTTTTTATTTTGTAATTAATGTAAACGTTTAGTGATGAATATAAATGTATTTTAAGAACAACATAGATTAAATTTATTTTTTCAATAAAGTTAACTAATCTTTCTTAAACTGTGCCTATCAAAGTGCAACGGATGGAGTATTGACTAAAATTAAACGAACTGTTAGCAATAAAAGATGCCACTCACGGAAAAATTTTATCATGCAATTCGGGATATACGTAAGGATTGACAACTCGAAGCAATAAATGACAATAAATAAATGCGTTGAAAAATGTCAAGTCCGCTCACCAAACACAGGCAATAAGCGAGAAAGTGGTTAGTATTGGTGGATGGTTGTTTCTCTTGTGATTTTGCTTTACACATAAATGCATGTCCATGAGCTCAAGCATCAACATCATTTTTTCCTTTTCCCTTCGTTCAAATTCTCGACTATTTGATAGTGTTCTAGGTTGCATGTAATTTCAATGTTCACTTCATTAGACAAAGAACAAGGGCAGACACAGGTACTAATGCATTGAGCTATGACTCCATTTGTGAGGGGGCTCTCAATGTTGATTGCGCTATAAATGCTTAGGGTCTAGTTTTTCTATGGTGAGTGCCCTGCGTCCACTTGCACTAGATGCAGCAATACCTTTCATTGTACCTTTTGACATCTATTTTCACCTATAATAGGTTACAGAATGCCAGTAACAGAACTACCACTAGTCGTGTTTTCCTTCCCCTCTGGCCCGGTCCCCTGCACGACTGCGAACCATTATAGACAATACACTGGTATTAACTTCTAACAGTCATGTCGCATGATAGTTCTTACGCTGTCCTCTCTTGGATCTCAACAACTCTGTGAATAACTAAAGTTGAATATCAGTCATTCACGGACATTTGCCAGCTCTCAAGAAGTAAAAGGAAAAAAAGTATTGGAAATCTGGGTGTTGGAAAGATCTCAGGGCCTTTACTCAGCATGAAGGCCCGATGCTAAAGCCTATTTCCTTATAACAAATGTTAAAACCTAATGACTTAATTTGGGCAATACTGTTGCTCTCCGAGCCCGCAGGCATAGTATGCAGGTCTCAATAGTTAAGTAAAATTATTTGAGCTCTTCTCTAGCTCAAAATATGAATACTCAATTAGACTTGAATTTTTAGATTTAACTTAATTTATATTACTCAATTCTTTTCTCCGACGTAGAATTGGATACTATAATAAGGATCTATTGAGTTTGCAGGAGGTCCGGCCGACGATGATTATCAATATTCACAACTCCCAACAACAATTCCGCGGATATATTGACAGGGCATGACAAGAGGGTGCATACAAGTCCTGGTATTCGGGCTTGGTCTTATTCTTTTCTTGACTATGTTAAATTTTGTTCAAAAAATTGGATCCACTGTTCCTTGAGCTCAAGATTATTTGATGAAGCTTAAGTAACTTAAATTAATCATATTTAGCATTGATATTTTATGCTTATCAATTTTAATTTGAGTCGTAACAAAAAAAGAATAGTTAATCAATAACACATGTAACGCGAAGTTACTCTGATTAGTTGACTAATCAATTTTGGATGAACTTTCAAGTTGAATTCACTCGCTTAAAAAGAAAAATATGTGCCATGTTTTTACTTTGTCCAAGCAATGCCCATGGGCGCTCAGTAGCGGGAGCCCCAAATGTTAATTTTTTTTTTCCTTGTCAAAATATTGTTAATTATTAAAACTGAAATGGACTATAAATAGTAATATATCCAGTTAGATAGAAAGTTTTATGTATTATATTTAAAAAAATCATTGTCTTTTTCCCCCCGAAAAAAACAAAGTACATTAAAACATTAAAATAGAACGACCGGCTGAATTTTATATTTACTATCGTTAATTATCTGGAAAACAAAAAAAAAAAAAAAAAAAAAGATCTCTGATTTGTAATCTGCGGATCAATCAACACTATTAGGGTTCTGTGGCAATTTAATTTCTTGAAAATATCCGATATCAAAATTGCAACAGAATCTATTAACAGAAGGAGAAAAAATGCGGCGGCAGGCACCATCGTATTGTCAGTCTTGCCTAGCATTCATCTTGAAATTCTTGAATTATTTGCAGACGATAATGGGGGTCTCCATTATAATATATTCGTGCTTCATGCTTAACCGTTGGAACGATCACAAATCTTCTGTCCCTTCGAGCCCTCCTCCTCATTCTCATCCATCTGCCTCCCCATCCTACTTCTCAGAAAATCTTGCTGCCGACGTCGTATTATCAGAGGCTGGACACCTTCATGTTGATGGGCATCAATTCATTTTTCACTCCCTTCCTGCACCTTGGTACTTTTCTTTTTCCTCCAAGATTATTAGTTTTATAATATCTTTCTGCTAAGAACTCGAATGGGCTTTTGATGAATTTGCAAAGGCGGTCGGCCTCTGGTTTATATAATTTAGCTAATTTCATGTGATTTTTACATTTGTGTTTTTGGGCTTTTGGCAGGTTTATATATGGATTTATGGGGGTAGGCATTCTGTTGTGTTGCATTACTTTCATCGGTCACGCTGCAGCTGAAGCTGTTAATGGCTGTTGCCTTTGCTTTGTACCCTCTTTCTCTATCTCCTGCCAAAGTGTAATCAAGCTAACTTGATTCTGAACTCTAAATGATTACAAGGTGGCGGATTTCTTCTTTTTTCCTGGGAAATGAATTAAAATAAATTGAATTTCGCCATTTTTTTTTTTATTCTTTTCTTCCGGTTATGTTCAATTTCAAATAATTTAAGTTTATTAGCTCGGATTATATTCAGGATATTTGCTTGGTAGTCTTAACCACATAAAAATAACAGTATGCTGTATTGACCACATTATTCGTCCTCTTGGAAGTTGGTTTGGTGATGTTTATTGCAATCGATCGCCAATGGGAGGAGGTAATTTCCACAGTAATAGAAGTATTCGCGATCAGTTCATTTAACCTTTTCGTTACCTATTACATTGGTTTTTCAGGATCTTCCAATTGATTCAACAGGAGAACTTGATCGTTTGCGTGCCTTTGTTGAAGAAAATAGAGATGTTTGTGAGTGGGTTGGCATCGCTGTGCTTATAATTCAGGCATGTTTCATTTCACATATTCTGTTAACCTTCATCTTCAGTCTTAGGAGAATGAGCTCAGCAAGCTGTATTAGAACGGCTAAAACCATCAATTCATCTATACTTTGGGTGACTGCAGCTGCTAATTGAGAACTTTTCTTTGCCGTTGAATTGTTGCTATTTTCAAAACTGCAATGTTAGTTGTGCTGTGTTTTAATAAGTTGGCTGCAATACATAAGTTTCTACTTTTTGTCTTTATTGGCCAACCAGGGTACTCATTTGATGATTTGTTTTACATTCATTTTTGCATCATCTTTTCTGTATTACTTGCTTTTCTATGTTATACACAAGATTTGCATCTATATTCTCGGGCTTTCTGAACTTTTGCTTGTAATATGAACAGTGTTTGTGATGAGAATCTTCAAACATGTTAAAATGGTGTTTAGTTGCTTAATATATAGTTTAATCCTTAGCCCGTATCTTCTTTTGATAAATAATGAGATATTTGGATACAAATGTGAATAATTAAAGAAATACACTGTGACTAGTGGATATGGCACCTTACTGCATGGCTTCATCTTCTTTTTTAACTGTAGTATGACACATCATTCATCTTATGTTTGTAGATGTTATCTTTTCTACTATCAATTATCCTCAGAGCCTCCGTCAATCAGAAAGTAGACCTCGATGATGAGAGTATTTATGCCACTATGGAAAGACCTTGGGAGCCACTTCTGCAGGCAGATCTAAGCCAAGATTCCTGTATCAGGAGTGATGGTAGGGGGACCCACTCTAACATTTGGAGCTCATGGATGAGAGAAAAGGTTAGTTTTCTTGTAATGGAGTAGAAGTTCATGTCCTTCCAATTGGGGTTTGCATTCTAAATGAGTTGAGCCAATGCCCATATCTTTTAGCTTTAAGCTAGCTAAATATGATGCTTGAACTTGAAAAATCCTTTATAATTGATCTCGAACTTGAAAAAATGCAAACCAAAACTAATAGACATCAACTTGGTAGTCAATCGAGCTTGATTCAAGCCAAAAACATGAAACCTCATTTGAAACCCTGACCCGAATACTCAATAAATGAGAATCCAAGTTTCAATTAATTTCGACTAGATAGACAAAATTTCTAACAAATCTGACCCATTCAGCATCAAATACGCAAAAGTTAACCAAAGCATTTCGCATATCTTATTCAACTGAATTGCGGTTTCTATTGCGAGGTTAAATTTGTTGGTGGGAACAAGGGAAAAAAGAGGAGGAAGGGGGACAGCAGAGCTTAAGTCCCAAGATCAGTGCTGTGATCTTGGTGAATGGAGGATGAGGGAGAAAACAGGAGAAAGATAGAGGGAAGAGAGAAGTTAGGAATTTCTTGTTCTTTATGCAAACTGATTATTCTTTCTTTCTCAAACAATTGTTCATAGAAGTCCCATTTGTGTTTCACATTCCTGTGGATCATATCCTATTTATTTCTCATGCTCTAGTAATCATGCCTTTTAATAACATCTCTTTGATTGCCCTCCAGTATGGACATAATGGTGGTGATAGTAAGCAGAAATTACTGAACCAAAATGCATCAGTTGACCTGGATTCTAGGCATTGAAGATCAGAACCGCAATCAATCTCATGGAGCAGTGGAAAAAACTGAGCAAGTTGTCTCCTGTATATCTTGATTGGCTTTCTAATTCTTTATTCTTTCCATTCTCTATTGCCCTGTACAGAGTTTTGCAAAAGAATTCTTGTTTCTCACAATTTCAGGCATGGAACAAGATGTTGATGGCTTGTAATATGCAAATTGACATTTTTGGCTTGTTTATGTGTGATGTTGTTCTACAGTTGATACAACTCTTTTTGGCTTGCATTGTAGAGATAATGGTTGTGTATGCGTTGTAGAGATATGTGAAAATCTGGTCGGCTGGAGTTGAATTCAACCAGACAGAATACCTGTTAAAGCATCACCTCGCAATTCCTTTCAAGCTTATGATTCGTCTTTCTGCTTTCATGTGAATGTTGACTCAATCATCTTGACATACATTAGAATGCAACCTACTTTTCTCTATCTCTTGATATCTCCAAGCTTAACACTATCTATAAAATTGATACTCTCTCTCTCTCTCTCAGTCATTTAGCTGTTATAGATGACTTTGGGATGCCAGATTAAGGAGGAGAGAAAATAAGAATATAAATATCCTACAGATGCTCTAAGACGTGCATATTTTCAGTAAGTTGCAGCAGTAATCAATTGGAGGCGGCTGGATGCTTGGTCCGTTGCGGAAAAAAGATTAAAAAAATACACAAATAATAGTGTCATAAATTAAAAGGAAACTAGAGAAGGAAAAGCCTCGTCACTCTCTTCCAGTCAATTCAATCACAGCCTCTTGCACTAGCTCTTCCAGTAACTGCCGCTCAATTTCGTTTCCTAAACTGTCCGTTTCTAATCTCAAATAATCTAGCCACACCTTCCCCACCACCTCCTTTCTTACCACTCTCTCCACCACCAGGCTGTTATTGTCTCCATAATCACCCGTAAAACACACCTCCTCCCCAGAAAACCAGTCCTTCATCCGGGCCCAAACTTGATCCACCAGTACTAGTGGTGCACCCTGCCGGAGGATTTTGTGGGGCCCAGTACATGGAATTGCTCTTAGGCATGTGTCTGACCCATGCCCTGCTATGTCTACCAAAGCTGCATTGACACAATCAAACACAAGCTTTCTTGTTGATCTTCTTTGCCTTCTCTTTGCCTCGTACACTGTATCCTTGTCATTCAAATTTATATACTTGTCCCTCAATGATGGATCTAGTGGGCTTTCAGATGAGTGCCATCTAGCTAAAAAGGTGCCAGATTGCACCTCACCATCTAGACCAGCCACAGCTAATAATGCTTGAACAAAGAAGAACCATTCTCGTTCCTGTTCCTCTGCTCCTTGAGGGGAGAAGGATGGCTTTAATGGATACGAAGTGGCTGTGTCCACACAAGAATCATCCCATGATAGAGAGCGGGCAATTGATCCTATTGGTGGTGATTTGTCAATGAGGTTTGACTTGCAGTGTACTGGCAAATCCCCTGTTTAATTCAAAAGTAAATAAGAAAAAAATTATACAAATCACAGACTGAATGAAACAGGGGAATGGGAGAATTCTGTTTTGCTGTCAGAATGTACCATGTTCTTCAGGTTTGTTATTGCCAGAGGACTCAGTTGTACGTTCATCCTCTTCGAATGGTGTTTCCAGAACTGATATTGGACTTGGTTGATCCTGATTCTCACTTCGGTTCCCAGACATCAGATGCTTCACAACAGAAAAACCAGCCTGCATAGATAGAACACCATGTGATATTTTCAGAGTCTTTCCAACTTAAAAAAAAAAGTTTTACTAGAGTTGGTCATGCGCATCAAAATCCTAGGCCAAACGGAACTGGAGTCACCAGTGTATACCCAGCACGTTTGTAGAAGCAAATATGAATCAAACAGAGAGAATGCATTTTCATCAAAAATCCTTAAAGAGAAACGCATTTTTGTCATAAATCCTGAATTACAATCTTCTCATCTCAAGATGCCAAACATTAGGTCACTACAATCACTCACAGTTTGTCAGACAGCGTTGTAATAACAGATATTAAATACCACATAGGCAATAATCAGAACACCCCCAACCACCCTCCCCTCTCCAAAGAAAAGGGGAAAAAGATAAGAAGTGGGGGGAAAACTCAATGTAAATTCTATCATCCAACAGAATATAACAAACTGGAGGAAGAAGAAAAAGAAAAAAAAAAAAAAACTGATTGAGAAAAAGTGAAAGGCAAAGAAACAAAAGAAAGTTGAAAATCCATGATCAAACAATAAGCAACTTAAGTAAATATAAGCTCAAAAATCTAGCAAAATGGAAAAGAAAAAGCAGCCCATGAACTTTGGCACTTGCGACAATTGAAGAACTCATATAAAAATAGATGAATAAAACATGGAAGTTAAAGTGCTGAATCACCTCAGGAGCTATGATGCCTGGCTTGCCAGACTGATCAGCGGATGATGCCTGACTGGACAATAGATGCAGACCAGGTGATGAACATTCTGCTAAGCTAGTGTCATTCAGACAATTGGTTCTATCATTATCACTTCTCCCTGGGTAATCAGAAGGCATGCCAGTAGGTGGAGATTCCTCTTTGGATTGAGATGCAACGGATTTTTCTTTATTAGATTTTTTACTCCTAGAAAAAAATAAACTTGAAACTTTCCCTTTCAAGGATGACTTTCCACTTCTTGCCTTAGCTGCCTCCTTTGAAACATCTGTTTTCTTGTGCGCTTGATCTGGTAAATCTGCATTGAGCTCAATGCCAAAGACCGTAGAAGATACAGGAACAGATTTTGACCTCATGAGGTTCCTTGGTGAATTATCAATGTTTTCATCCTTATTCTGATCACCAACCAACAGTGAAGTTGAACCCTTAGAATCTTCTTTAACATCCTCTCCCACATTTCCTTTTGTGTTCTTTGTGTCAGAAAGAGCAAGCATCTCACCCAAAGTACTAGAGCTTCTACGTACGTGTCTTTGTTCTTGGTAATTCCCATTAGATGCCATCATGGCCCATCTCTCAGATAGTCGCTTCTTTGCTTCTCGGCAAACCGAGGATTCTGGAGAATAAGATGCACGGCTAAAGGAGGACAAAGAGTAAGGACTACCAAACCTATTGACATAATCCCAAGAATGCCTAGAAGTTGGTGACATGACTTCTGAATCACTCAGATTTCCGGCTGCATATTCATTTTCTGATTTATGAAATGAACTCTCGTCACCAATATAGCCATTTGAAAACACAGAGGAAAGTAAGGCCTCATCCCTTCGATGTGCACTTAAGTTTTCACGCATCTGTCGAGTGATTTCTTTTGCAACTTCTCTTGATTTTCGAGCCTCATCATCTTCTGCTTCCTTGATGAATTCTTCACCATGCAATGTTGGTGATAACGCAGGTGGGGAAACCACAGCCTGAATATCCTGGGGCTTTCCAGGGCTAGGTTTTAGAACCACTATTCGCGTTGGTTGAGTAGGATTTTCATCTAATTTCCAACTTACTGCAGTAGCAGAAAGTCCTGGATGGCTTTTGTCTGACCCTATAACCTGATTAACCTGGCCAGCTTTCTTTATCTGTTTCTCATTCTTCTTTGCTGTACCAACAAACTTTCCATTATCAACCATTTTACATGGTCTAAGAACAGTTATTCGTTTTGTATCAGAAGGATGAGGCATGGAATGCAAATTATACAAATGCTGAGAAAACATCGAATTTGGTTCTTGTAGGAACTGAAGGAACAAATCCTTGTTGGAATTTAGGACTTCTAAGGCATCCTGAAATTGCTGAGTCTGACGGAGATTTTCATCTGTAGAGAGACGCTTTGCTTCAATGAACTTCTGACGAACAAGAGCCATTTTTCTGTCATTTGGTGTTTCCTCACATCTTCCCTTATGTGGTGATTTATCCCTTGGGCAATTTAGTCTTGATGACTGTTGCATTATCTTGTAAACATTTTTGTATTCATTATGCTGTGGATGACAAAATTCATCTTGCATTTGTAGATCGCAGAATCCTTTATCATGCCTCCAAGTATCCAACGATGTTTCTGACTGAGTCCATGAATAACCTCTAGAATGACTTCTTTGTTTTGCTAAATCAGGTAGCTGCTGCGGAAGGGCATCAAGCCCCATCAACTTGGCAACTACACTAGGTGGGTTATGCTTAGAGTCTACTTCTTTAGACATTTCTTGAGCAATGAGCATCTTAATAGGCGTGCCACTAGATTTCCTGTTTGAACAAGTTCTACTCAATTCAGACAACATCTGCATCCTCCAACCAACAGAATACATGATAAGTATCAAAAGCCTGATACGCTGGCAATGGTTCCAGAAAGAATATCATTTAGAAAGAAGGACATACCACTTCGTCCTCTATTTGATCTCCAATTTGACCCATCCTAGACGCACCTGATTGGCTCCTCTTCGAAAGTGGAGAAACTATAAGTCAAATTCCACCATGTGAGTACATTTATGTTGTTGGCCAGTGCTGCATAACTAACAGCTGTCCAGACCCTATCCCCTGCTCCAAACCCATTAACTAAAAAGAGTGCGATCCATGTTATGTGTCAATTTCATAAGAACAAGGATCATCTCTCCATCTCCAGTTTTGCTATTTTAGCAATCATGTGGCCCCTTTAGGGGGGAAAATTAGGAGAACCATTATAGTACATAAACAAGAAGTTGTCAATCAACATGAAATTTTATAACTCACTAGCAACTAGAGTTTAACATTCAAATCATCATTGCAACCTCCAGGCCACGACAACTTCAAGTAAATAACAGAAAAACAGACACAATGCCACCAAGCCCTTCAATCAAGTACAAGTTAATATTCTCCAACCAATCACACAATCCGCCAGTTTGTGCAAATAATTTTAAGTCAAAATGTGAATAAATTGTATGAGATAGTACCATCACAATGTGGTTTATCTGTAAGTAGCCTGCTTCCTGCCGTTCCGGCACTCAAGTCAAACAAGTTTACCATTCTCCCCAAGCATCCTGGAAAAGCATTCTCAAGGTTGTGATTCTTCCCGTTATGAAAGCCATTCATTTTATTACCTGGAATATCAAAAGTTCATTCTGTCAATCCCAATACAGAAGCATCTTTATCCAAAATTTTTTAAAAAAATGAAAACCAGAACAAAAGGCTATAGAACATCATATTCCGTACATACTGTGTCCAACGCGCGCCTACGCAGAGAGAGAGAGAGAGAGAGAGAGAGAGAGAGAGAGAGAGAGAGAGAGAGAGAGAGAGAGAGAGAGAGAAGCATCAAAGAGGTAAAGATCACCCCATTTAGAGTTACACAAGAAAAACAAAAATTGGAATAAGAACAACGAGCGGTGAGAGGATTACATTCCAAACAAACAGATAAAGACAGCTAGTAAGATAGTAGTAAAATCCGCATGAAGAAAGCTTGTAGCCACAATTTACACGTCATAGATAAGAAGAAAACCCAAATCAGAACCCCTCAAGGTTTTGGAACTAACAAAAGAAGAATAAAACCTTCAATTATAATTTCTGGTATTGATAAAATGCAGATCTTATAGCTAAATGGACCAACCGGCCGAACAAGGCACCAAAAGTCACCCAAAACAAAAAAAAAAAAAGTCCAAACGCAAGATCAGGAAATACATATGCTAGTAAATTTTCAAAAAGCTTGAAGCTTCAAAAAAAAGAGGTATACAGGAAAAGACCGTTTGTCACAGGAATCGATCAATCCTAAAACTACGCCAAACAAGGAAATGAAAGCCTAGATTTATGTGAAATACACAGAGTACAACAAAGACAACACTACTGTGCACACACCACTGTCAGAAAGTATGCAGCATATTCTCATGAAACTTCACATCAGTTAGTGACAGCTCAAAACAACATGTCTTCTACAAACTCCAAGTTCTTCCCACCAAATAAATATTCATTCAACAAAATTATATTTAATAAAAAATCAAATAAATTTATATAGCTAAAGCCGTCGAGCGAGTCACATTCCCTCAGAATCAGTTCTTTCACACTGATATATAGACCTCCTAACTGATCAGTTAATTCCCGTGAAAAACACAATATTTGATCGCTAAAAGCTAAAAATATAGCAAAAATCATGCAATTTATTTTCCAAATCAGCTATAAACAGAAGATAAATAAATGATTTAGACGTTAAACGTGTTTACCAAATAAGCTCAAAATTAAAGTGAAAAGCTGAAATTACTACAGAAACGAAAAAGGTAATTGAAAGTGAGTTAGTTTTAAAAATAAATAAAAAGGAGAATCAGATTCTATTCACATTTACCTCCGAAAAAGAGAGATCGGAAGAGGTTGCAAAAAGGTAAAACCAATAAAAGCTACTCCACTCACTATTCCAACTAAAAGTCTCACAATAATAGTCGAATCAAACCGAATGCCAACGCTTCCGACACCGGCAACTGAGTAAAATTTCCGATTCTCGGTTTTCAACACACACGCACAGGGCTTTGTTTGTGTGTTTTTCTAAGAAGAGAAGACGAAGTGAGTAAAATGAGACCTACTATACTAGTGTTATGGCGGTGATGGTGGCCGAGGAGATGCCGGAGGATGACATTCCGGTGGGAGGATGTCGTCGCCGGGAATTAAATATGACTAGTTGTTATCGTTGGCTGCTACACCAACTCAGTGTCGGACTTGAATCGCTTTTGTTTATTCTGATTCATTTATGAGTTTTGATTACGTAAGTAGAGAGAGAAATACGACTGGACGAGTGAAGCGGAAAAAATAGGATAATATATGGGAAATTTGATAGGTGGTTTGGTGCTATTAAAAATTAGATAATGGCTGGGATTTTTTTTTTCTTTTCTTTTTGCTGAATGGTCCTTGCGCTTTCAGATATTTGTAGTTTGTTTTTCCAATTTATGGTGCAAATTGAATACTTAGCCAGCGCCTCACTTGGGAAATCCTTCTTTTTTTTTCTTTTTTTTTTTTGTGGTTCAATAAATACTCTAACTTTACAAGGAAAAAAAATTGAAAATTTTGAAAGTCAAATCAAAGAACGTTATAGTTGCTTGGTTGATATTTTTATTAGCCAATTCATCGCGGCTCAATTTTTTATGAAGAATTTTTCTTAAGAGATTTGAAGTTGTTTGTACAACATTCTAAGTTGATATTGGCAGGCTATTTTTTGGGTAGTAAATTCTTATTTACAAGCCAATTGACTCTTTGTAGATGATCTGTTGCATTCTTTTTTAACATTATGGTGGTCGAGAAAACATCTACTAATTTATAAATCAAGAATTGCTAATATTTTATTTACAATAATACACCTTTTTTTAGGTGGTGGCATGGACGTGGAAACGTATCATATCGTAAAAGAAAGAAACTTGTTTTTAATGCGATTAGTGTATGATGAAAATGATACAACACGTTGGTTCATTTAATTTTGATGTTTGTTCTGGTAGTGTATTATTGATTGGTTGTTAATATTTTGTTTTCAGCCAGCATAAATAGGCATATTTGATTAGATAGCATTTAATGAAAAATTCAATTTGTTCCATACGGCTTTAGAAGCATATTTTGTACTATAACTTTAATGGTTTCCTAAATTACTTCACATCATTTTATGGCACAGCAGAGTGAAATAGTAAATCTTTGATGACAATCAATATTAAGTCTTGTATATTCTTTTCTTTTATAAAACTTGAAGCACTAGTGGTTAAGAATTTTCATTGTGTCTCAATGCAGAAAGCATGTTATTAATTTAAATATTACTCGTGCAAAATGTTGAATTTTTATGTACTACTAATTATTTGACATATTATTCTTAATTATGAATATCTTACCAATACATGCACTCACATACACAAAAGGCTTATAGGCAAAAAATGACCTTGCCATCTGATGCTCGGTTTTGTAATATGCTTTCATATTACCATCGAATCACTTAATAATTTGGATCAATATAATTATGATGGCGCCATGTTTTGTCCCAAAATTAGATGGATGTAGTTGTTTTTATTTAACAAATTTAAATACTTTTTTTTTTTTTTGTTTTTGTCTAGGTGAAGTTTTTAACCAGCGGGTGTTGGCTTAATCATATTAGTGCTGTAAAGTAAAGATTTGATCACCATAGCCAAGAAAATTGATTGGCATATATAAACACAACTGGAACATGACCATAATTGTTATGATTGAGATTCCTCTTGAAAACATTATGATTCATAAGGCAAATATAGCAAGTTGCTTATTCGGATAGCTCACGTCTTGCATCAGCAAGTCTTTGTATTGAGTCATTATTGTTTATGACTTTCGGCAAAATTCACTAGAAGGACGGTCTCTATGTGTGTGCAAACACATAATTAACAAACTAAAAGGAAGGAAGAGAAATTAGACATTAAAAAAAATTATTAACTAATTAATTCTGTTCAATAAAATACCAATTTCTTAAATTCTAATTCTAGATGCCTCACTATTCACCTAGATACCTTGCGAATTTTGGATTGAAGAAAATCAGAAACTGTTAAAAATAAAAAACAAAATATTCTACGTCAATAATAGGCATCCTTCTAGGTATAAATGACGTGGAAACACTTCTATTAATGTCTTCCTTGCTGTTTTATTGTCTTTAAATTATAGAAGCTAGATAAGCAACGACACGATGCACGCATAATAAAACAGCTGAAATTTATTATGTACAAATACAAGTGATTTAGGATTTTTTTTTAATCATAAAGTATAGAATTTTTTTTTATCAAACTCATACTATTGTATTGTATTAGGGGAGATGAATAGTATTGATGGAATTCAAACCGTTTTACCTCTATTCATTCTAAAAAAAATATAGAAGTAGTTTTTCATATACATTCCCAAGTTTATATTGAGTTCCCCCCCCAACTTACGTTCCTTGAAGTTTCGTCCTTGCAACGGTTGAAATTCTAACCGCCATCGAAATGACGAGAACAACCAGTCTTTTCGAGCTTAATTACGATAACGACACTTTTGTACGGGAGCCCATTGATTTTGGACTACTTTATTTCCGTGTAGACGTAACAATGATGCTTAGCATTGACGCTTGTCTAACTTTAAATCACTGCCGTTAAATTGCAACCCGGACCAGGACATCATATGATCAAGGATCGTCTTGCAATATCCAGCAAATATACAGGTCCACCACCAAACACCATGCCCTTAAGTTTTAGGGGACCTGGGCTCACAATTTGACTTCTCTCCGAGTTGAACGTGGTATAATTATCTAACGTTACGGTATAATTGTCTAGTAATATGATATAACTATGCAAAGCCATCATTTTGAAGTTTCATTTTTTAACAATATAATTCAATCTCGTTCGTTAATTTTTTGACTTTATATCTAGGCCTTGAACTAGCGGGACATAGAACTTGTAAGGCTCCATTTTCCTAAATTTTAGGAGTTGGTATTGAACTGTTAATCGCACGATTTTGACAGTCATATGCTAAAATTAGGCTGTATTGTCAAATGTAGAATGAAATTTTAATGCCTCACTAATACTGTATAAATACTACTAGTATTTGAAGATAATAAGGCAGATTATTTTTCTTATACATTGGGATTATGCAAGTTAAATTTGTGTATTAGCCATAATAAATAGTTGCAATTATCATTATCACTCCAAAAAGAATTATTGGCTATCGTCATTAAACTAAAATTCTACTTTATTGTATGCTCTTATATTTGAAGTGATTTTCCAAAATACTGTATATGGAAAATCATTTATGTATCGTTTAAGTTGATATGCATTAAAGTCATCATCAAATTAGTAATGAATTATTGTGAGCAATTTAAAGACTTCTTCTTCTTATTTTTTAAGAAAGAAAAAAAATTTGAAGAGATATTATTAATTCTGTTAACGTAGCTTTGTTAGATAATTATGTTGGTAAGGACTATTCTTGTGTGTCTTGACACATTAGTGTAACTTTTTTAAAGTTTTTTTTCTCCTGATGTGAACTCTCAAATAAAAAAAAAAAAGAAGAAATAAAGAACATTGATTATCAATGCTTGCTTGATCCGTTTGGCTTTCCTTTTTTGTTCACTATTTCAGATTGTACGCGTCATCTAAACTTAAATTCAGGTCAATTAAACGCAAAGAAAGAATGAAGTGACTTCAAATCTGCAATTGCTTTATTTTCCCCTCGTTGCAAGGGGCCCCGACCCCCCCCCCCCCCCCCCCCCCCCCCTCCAAACACCCACACACACAAATTTTTTTTTTTGAAGAAAGGTTTCCCACAAAGAGAGAAACAAAAAGAGTGCTTAAAACAAGACCGCTGCTAAGCAATGCTGGCTCAAATGGGGAAAAGCATGGTGGGTCTCTTATCGTATGGGAGGTTTTCCTTTTGAAGGTGCCCCGCTATATTGCTTAATAAATTTAAAAATATATATAATGTATGCCTCTGAGGATATCATAATTGGATTTTTTTTATTACCTAAATCTTTACCTAAATCTCTAGTGTATGGAGTCCAATTATATTAATTTTGACTTTAGAAACCACAATAATCTTTAAATCTTTTTTGTATAAAAGTCCAAGAATTTTAAGTGACTTTCATGGTATGATCATTTGTAGATACAAAATCCAGTTTATTCACATTTTCAAATGCCAATTATTACAAAAGCACATGCAAGTGAATATGACATTGCACTTAAATTAGTATACGCTGTATTTCTTTATTCCAAAATTCTTCCAAGAATTTCTAAGTGGTTAGAAGTAAACTAGCAGATATTTATTTTTGAAAGCCAACTTATTCTTTTCTATTATTCTATATGCATCAAGTGGAGAGGAAGTCTAAATAACAAGGGAGACCGATAACCAATCTAGTACGTTGAAGGTCATTTTCCTACGGTTCAATTGTTCCTTTCACCTTGATTTGCACATCAGATCATATTCCACACAGTATTGCAAAGACGAAATACTGATGTTCAACCAACACCGCTTATTGTTATTAATTTGACCTTTTAATGCAACCAGACAAAAATACAATAATCTTAAAAATGGTATTAATCATGTACATCTCTGAAAACCTGTCAAAAAAAAAAAAAAAGGTGTTTCCAACATTGAAAATATTAGCTTAGTTTTTTTTTTAGTCAATCACTATTGTATTATAATATTTGTAGCTTCATACAAGTAGAGTGAGACTCTCAATGGTGTATTAGGTGAAGTTTCAAACTATTTTTTATACACAATTGGGGATATGATTTCCCGGAAATCTATCTATCTACTCTCTCTATAAACTAAAATTCTTAACTATCGCAAGTAAAATTTGATCCCAAAACCTGCAGCGGGGAGACCTTCACTGGTCCGTTATCTCTATGGCTTTAGGTTCGTTTGAAAACATTAGTTCAGTTTGTATTTGTAATATTATTCACACAAGCGTCAAGTCTAAATCAAACTGCTCGACAATTTTCAAGGTTAAGTTATGAGTAGAATAAAACAATCATATTTACAGTACTGCTTTGAACCTGAGCGTCACGGAAGCTTTTATCGAATTTAAGAACAAATTGAGGTAAACAGCTGAGAAAGGGTAAAAGCTATGAGGGTTTCTGAGCCTTAAAAGAGTACTTGGAGGAAAGCCCACCCCATCGGCAGGTCATAATTTGCTGTTCATTTTTAAGTTCCTTGGTGTTCGAAAACAAACCAAAAGGGCAAATGAAAGTAAAATGAAGAATAGAGTGCTTTCTACCTGAATTTATCATCATCAAACTTTGTTTACAGAAAAGTAACCTCTAAGAAACCTGCAATCTGACCACGATCAAAGGACCAGAAGTGGTCGCAGTATAAAAATCCAAATTAATACCAAGCAATTAAAAAAAAAATCCTAACTGATTGCACTGGGACTAAATTCTAGATAAACTATTTTCCAGAAATCCCGGAGCGAGATATAATTAAGAATATTAGGAAAAAGAAAGAATTCAAACAAAAGACAACCAGATTAAGGATATATTTTTGTTGTTTTAATGAACTTGAAATTATGCTCAAATTGAGCTTGAATGATTTTTATTTTTTAACATATAAATTTTAATATATATATATATATAAATATATAAAATTCAAATTACTCAAGCAAGAATTTAAATTTAACTTAAATCTTTAACAAATACTAAATATTCTCTATGCTTTACTTGATTAATTAGCAAACTTAGGAAGCAATGCTAGTTCTTGTACAATGTTACAATTTCTGTGGATATTTTCCACTTTTGGAGGAGTTCTTATGGGCAAAAAAAGAAGGGAAACAAAGAGAGAAGTGGCCGGGGGTGAAATTATCCAAAACAAAGGGATATGGTGCACAAGTGGCAACGCCTAAGTGGTTGGAAGAATGACACGGCGTTTCTTGATTGATCATCGTCCAGAAAAAAGATATCCGATTAATTCCAAAGCCTCTCAGGTCTCACTCTTCTTGCTAATAATTCTATGATATTTTTTTTTCCATCACATTTTCAAAACATACATTGCTTAGAGTGCCAAGTAAATTTGTATCTTTGCAGAAAATAGTGTATTAAGGCTATCATGGCGAGTTGCAGCATGGCATCTGCTGCATCAGGTTTTGGTTTAACACCTAATGTTGTCAGTTCTAACACAAGCACAACCCCCAAGACCTCTTTCCTCTTCTTTCCTTGCAAGAACAATAATTCAAGGCTTGTTGTACGCGCATCAGAAGAGGCACCGCCAGCAGCACCTACTACTGCACCTGAACCTGAACCTCCCGCTCCCGCCCCAGCGGCCCCCAAGCCACCTCCCATTGGACCCAAGAGGGGAGCTAAGGTCGGCAACAAATCTATACCATGCGTTGAACTAGTGTTTATCTCGAAAACTTGCTATGCGTGCTTTGCAGACACAAGTTAGCATTCATTTGAATCGCTATCTTTTTTTTGCCCCCAAAAAATGCTTAGAGTAGTTATGGGAAAATATTACTGCAACACTTTTTAAAATTTGTATGTTTATAAGATAAAATGGTGATTGGGAAGAGTTTATTAGAAAAAAATTTCAATCCGCACGGATCCTTATATCCTTTGCTTTTGCTATTAAAAGAGTTCATACAAGCAAAAACAAGACACTTTTGGAACTTTTCATATCTTATTCGTAAGTGGTTAATGTTTAAACAACAATGGAAAAGGCATCGAATTGATTTGCTTATAAATTTCCTCAACAGGTAAGAATCCTTAGGAAGGAGTCATACTGGTACAAGGGAATAGGATCAGTTGTTGCTGTTGATCAGGTAAGAGGCAAAGAGAACTACTAATACTAGTACTGATTTTTTTGGAGTTGCTGAGTTTTGAATTTATCATAGTAATGAACCGTTTTGTTGAACTGTGGCAGGACCCAAAGACTCGCTATCCAGTTGTTGTGAGGTTTAACAAAGTGAATTATGCGAATGTATCTACCAACAACTATGCATTGGATGAAATCGAAGAAGTTGCATGAGATGTCTATGCCTCTGTGTTGTCCCTGTATCTGTTCAGCCTCTTCTATAGTTTTGTGTCCCGATGTGATGCCACACTTCTTGCACTTGCTTCTTCCTAGTACAAGTATTATGTACATTTAACTAGTTGTTCTTTACTTATCTTTTATTTTTCCCCCTTTTTCCCTTTGCCTCTAAGCATTATCAATCATGTTCATCGTATCCAATGGTCCAATACATTTAATTCGATTACACTGTTTCTTGTAAAAACCAACAACAGAAATAGGACCTGCACCCTGAGAATTCATGAAGGGCAAAAATAATCTTTTGCTGGATTTTCACTGGATATGTATGTAAATTATGGAAGAATATTGGTAAATTTTGGTCTTTGTCCAAGTATGAACCCATGCTCATGGAATGAATCATTGATAACTAGTGGGCAGAATTTCAAACTACTAAAAGTTTATATGCCAATTGGTAAAAAGCCACCGATGGATGAGATGACAGTGGCGTAACTGGAAATTTATTTCTCCCGTGTAATTCATGTTAGTTGAACACACTCCTTTCATGTGAACTAACGGAAGCAAATAATTTTGTACGAACAGCAGAGAAGAAGATTAACCACATAAGCGCTATCTAAGCATTGGCAGCTCCTCAAGAAGAGAGTGGTTTATCACCAGCAAAAAGAAATGCAAGAAACACAAACAAAAGCACAACTTACTCCTGAACCTGCACATTACCAGATTATCTGGATTTGATGTTGCCCTAATCTCTGACTCCACAAAACTGTCCTTGTAGGCTTGATTTATAAATGGTTTCTCTTAGCCATGGAATCAAACCGCATATGCATTTGAGTTAGTGAAGTGTCATGAACCGGACAGCATACAAGGAATCAAAAAGAATTATTCTGAACTCAACAATCAACTCATTTGAGAACAATTCTAGTGTTTCATTTCTGTCGAAGAGACAGATATGTGTTCTATGCAGTGAGTTATGGAATTCTAGGAGACATACTGCATGTGTTCTCATGAAGTCAGAGAAAGTCAGGAATGTGATCCTAGAGGCTAGCTTTCTGCCTTTCTGGCACTAGCTTCTGATAACAAAGTTTCAAGTTCTCCTTTCCGATGTAGCTTAACAGTATCTGCAAACAATAGACAGAAAATCAAGCATTGTCTGCTACAATATCATTCACGATTTAAAAATGGCACATAGCCTCCAGTGAGTGTCAAATTTGTCATGTATGCATTCAAGCACAGAGTTCTTAGCAAATTGCAACAAATAATCTTTTCAAACTTAACTTGTGGACATTAAGAAACAGTATTAATCATGTTCAAAAGCAACTATGTTTAGTCTTTGCATTATTTAATTCATCAAATATCAGTTGTTTTGACTTCAAATTTGAGAACATTACCATAAATGCAAGAAAACTAATTCCTGGAAATTCAACCCTGTTGTTGAAAAGACAAACCTCACAATATTTAGCTCAAAAATTCTAAAACTGCCAAGAAGTAATGGGTCCTCCACAGAAAAAGGTTCATTGTAAGGACCATGATTTAGTAAAAGCATGTAAATATAAACATAAAAACACCTCCATAAAGACATGCAGATGTTATCATCAGCATGAAACTCCTATTTAAAAAGAAAGCAATAAATTTTATAACAGATGCATAGTTGAAGGGCAAAATGTTTTCAAATTGCATACCTGTACAACCACCAATGTGTTTGGCCCCTGGAAAAAGAGTAAAACCAATTACTCCATTGATACTAGCTACATATTAGTAAAGTAAGACTAAGATTAGGAGAAAGAAATGAAGTTCGCTTATGAAGCAACATTTATCTTTTCTAATTGACTCGACAGTGCTTCCTACTTGTTGAAAGAAACAGTTAGCTACACTATCATACTCCTGCAAATGCATTTGTTTATGCCATTCTTATCAATTAAATGCAACCTTCAACAGAAAAATTTTCCTCTGGAAACAGCTATAATGTTTATATGTTATTTGTATTCACAATATTCAGGTCACACAACAGAGTAAAACCTTGCAATTGAATAGAAAATGAATCCATTCAAAGTTTCAAACAAATTCCATGTTATAATCAAACAAAATTTTTGCATACTATGATGTTAGACAACACTTATATAGTAAAGCTTACCAATGAATACATTTGGAACAGTATGTTGTCCGGTAAGCCTTTCGAGCACTTTTTGCAGTTGTGGTCCTTGAGGGCCTGAAAATGAGAGAAATTAAATATATGCAACATATGAAATTAAAAGGTCAAATTTGTTTAGAATAGTACACAACCAGCGCTCGCACCAGAATTCAACTTCATGAAGGAGAAAAATAACAAGCAGTTTAAAAAAAAAAAAAAGAACCAATATTAAGTAGCAAATATCCTGATTCAATATTAAGTTCTCTATTCTCCTTTTACCCTTATTTCATCGAGGAGAGGCATTCAAAATGTTCTAGAACTTCTTTTCCCGCATGAACCATTTAAAATCCAAAGAACTACAACCCCGGAAAAGGTAGGCTGCACCGTGATATCCAGATAGCATACAATCTTTCCAGCAATCATAAAACAAATTTACCGTCTGCAAAAAAAGATGCAATCTTTCTAAACAAGGGCACTGCCAAAATTATTACCTTCTTGATACATGGAAATTACTGCAGGACAGCATTCCTGCTCTTAATATTATTGTTGTACACACGATTCAGGCACAAGTGAATACGTTGAAGACATTTGAGATACAGAATGTAAGCCACCTACAATATAGGGCACTGCTGATCGCTATTCACCATAGCTTCTCTATTTTATCTATCTTTGAACTGCTACATGTAGACAGCAAGGTACAGTTCATTTTCATTTGTGGAGCCAAAAACAAAGCTTTTCTATGATTCAAATGCTGGCTATATATCCTTTGTAACTAGGAAGAATAAAAGGTGACAGCTTTTCCTTCTTTGATTGCCTGAGTTCTTTTTTCACATATGAAGGGCCAAAATTCGGAGGGGCGGAAAGGACAACTGATTTCAGTGAATCGGAGATCAATTTATCATTTTGAACATAAATTAATACATATAAATAAAACAAAGGCAGAAAACATACCCAATTCGTCCAATTCAACAACAAAGAGTTCCACACCTAGCTTCTTGAACAAAGATTTCACCTCAGAAGAGTACCTTCATCACAAAATCCAACAACTCCACTTCAAATTCCATAAAAATAACAAATAAATAATAAATAAATAATAAAGGGACCAACAAGAGCTAAAATTTAGCAGCACTTACGAGCACCAAGTTTTGGAGTAGACCACAACTGGGTTTTCATTGATGGTTGTTTTCACAGTCTCCTCCAATCGGGACCCAAAAGAGGCCGCCATTGCCCGAATCTTGATGGTCTCAACTTTTCTTGGCCCATAAAAATCGACTCTTGATTTGCTTCCGAGTAATTTTAGAGAATTGGTGCTGAGGAAAGCGCAGCAATTGGGGAGGTGAGAATGCGCGAGAGAGTGAGGTTGAGCTGAAATGCAAACGAAAGAGCCGAAGCCTCCTGGAGAACTAATCAGACGAGACGCGCCAGCCATTAACACACGAGTCACCACTGTACTCTGGGTCGTCGTTCTTGTACTTTTACGCTTTTATCAATTTCGCCAATCGCCGGGGAAAAAGTTTGTCCTCCTTTTTGGGCCAACAATTATTTTCACTTATTGGAAAAATAAATCAGAAATATTCTTAGATTGGGCTGGTTGATTAGGATTTAGGATAAATTTAATTAAATCCAGTCCAAAATTCTTCAGTCTGAGATGGCTGATGTACTCAATTTTCTTTTATGTCAAGCCTCTTGTCCAGAAGTTGGTTTGGGCTACACTGATGGGCCCAACGATTTACTTGGGCTTCAGATTCAATTAATTTTTTTCAAAAAATCCTTCATAACTTAGTGTTAGAAGTGCCTGGTTGGTTCCCTATCGCTTCTCTAGTGCCCATTGTATCAAAAAAGCTCCTAATTTAAAAAAAAAAAAAAAATCTGATTGAACAGATTTCAACTTGAGTGTATTTATTTAATTTTTTGAATATGCAAAACTTGATGTAACTTGTCTGTTAATTCACTTGAAACATCATAATTCGGAATTGTCAAATCTGCAGACAACATTTACTGTTAGCAAGAAAGACTAGTGACCAACCCATGTGGTGAACTAGTGACCTCTGCGCACCTTAGTAGGGATGTCGAGAACAAGAAGGAGCCAAAGCAGTCATGACAATAAGCCCCAAACAGATGAAGACATGACAATGAGGTCAAGTTGAGGTTGCAAATTTAAGGAGACAGCTTAAATTGGAGAGATTGATTTGATAATGTTGAAGGGTGTCAATGGGCCATCTTAGTAACTACCAGTAAGTTTTTCTATGTTTAAATCCATGGCATGGAGAACCATGTGGGATGTTTTCACTAATGAGAAAATGAAAAATAACCCGTAAAACTTTTTGAATTGAATTCACGATCGTTACCTTTTTTTTGTTTTTTTGAAGGGTGAGCCATGAGAGAGAAATTTTAAATGTTCAGCTTTCGTGAAACATGTCAAGTTTATAAGAGACTGTGAATTAACGTTGTTGAGACTCGGGAAAGCAACGGACCACGGAGATACCAATATACGAGATGTTTATGGCTTTGTTTAGCTAAACTTCTGTGGAGGAGAAGAGTTTGGCTAGTTGCTTCAGAAACTTTTGGAAAGAACTACTTCATCTTTTTCTAAGAAAAGGCTATCTAAATTTCGAGAAAAAAGGAGGTTAATCCGCAGGTCAATTGATCTTTCTCCTTGCAGGAAAATCTAACGAAATTGACAAGTGAACATGGCACTTAGGGATGTGGATTTTTACATGCACAACATTCTCAGTAAGCTGTAGAGAGAAGTTGCTTGCAAAACTCACTTCTGCTAAATATTGATTTATGCTTTTTTATTGTTTTTCCGAATTAAAAATCTATCTCGGTGTCGTGGTGTAGTTGGTTATCACGTCAGTCTAACACACTGAAGGTCTCCGGTTCGAGTCCGGGCGACGCCACTCACTTATATTTGGCCAAACCATTTTAGTCCCTTTCTCGTGAAAACAGCAATCCCTGATGTCAGTTTATATGACTAAAGCCCATTCATTTTAATCCCTTTCGCACAAATAAAAATAGTGATCGCTTGGGTCCTTGAAAACATACCATCATCATGTTGTTTTATTCTCCTAGGCCTTGGTTCTTTCGAACTGTAATGTACCTGGACTGTGCTTTACAGAGGAGATTAACTTTTATTTACACTAAATGGGTGCTCCAAAAGTCCTTCCATGTGCTACCCAACAGAGTTTTTCCTATTTTATTCAAACAGGCAGTCAAACTCAAGGTATATATGATACAATTTGGGAACCGTTGGAATCTGTCCTTACTCGTTAGCAAGTTGCTAATGAAATGATGGACCCATCCTTTTTCCTTCCTGAGCTTGTTAACTAAATGGTTGGACGAATATAGGTGCATGTAACACTTCTATCATAAGCTAAACTTCAATTGAGGATGCCACCATGTTGATTGAGGTTATAATGGCTGAGGAAAAGTTTGGCATCGGTTATAAGCTGATGCCTTCAAGGCCTCAAAATTTGACAAGTGCTCTGGTGCAACACCTGGTGGCGATTGAACCGAGGAGGACATTCCCTATTGCTCAGCGCTTCAGTCTAAAATTCAGACCAAGGAATGCTGTTAACAATTTCCTACATTCCCCTATCTATTATTGACAACATATCATTTAGAGACCAGCAGGCGAAAATGGACTTGGTATTCATATTTTTTTTTCGTGTCAAAACTGCGTACCGTATATTTATTGATGGAATAATTGTATCCTAAATGCTTCTGAAAATGCCAAAAAAAAAAAAAAAGGGAAGCTCAAAATGGATCAATGACAAAGTGAAAAAATGTTTATCCATTGTAACTTGCAATTGAATATCTTTTTCAAGTTAATAAAGCTCTTGGAATGTTGTAAACTTGGATGGAAAATGGTAAGGAAAAAGCCTCATCATCCTCAGTGTACAAAATGCCCAACATACTAAAACATATAGGGCTTTCAGGAGAGGGCTGGTCTCTATGCTATCTGCATTTTTGTGTTTTATACACAGGTATCATACATCAGTCACTTCACTTTGCCTTAGCAAATGGCATTGTTAAGAGAACTCTATGCTTCAGTGATTAGAACTGTGAAATGCATCGTCTGTGAGTATGAACATTTTGCTTTTTCTGCTTTAAGTCCTCTTTCCAGACTTTGCCAATATCTTGTGCTATTTTCATAGCATCTGCAGAAGCACCAGAGAGACCTCTCCTTGTGAACCCAACTGCATAAAGCCCATCTTTTCCTTTCCAGCCATTTGGGAATGGTGATTTTGGGAATCCATCTTTAGAGAAGAATTCAGTTTCCTGCACATTCAAAATATACCAAGAAAAAGTCAGCTGTCTGTTTAAGAAGCTTCTAAAATTAGTACTATTATAGTTTCACTATAATGAAGACAAATTATATTATGACACATGTTCTCACCTGTAGCCAATAGGGGACATTGCTGCAGTATCCCGTTGCCAAAACAACAGCATCGATTTCGAGCATTTCGCCATCAACAAGCTCAACCATACCACATGAGAACCTCTTGATTCCCGGGACAACGTTGATGTCTCCTGATCTAATCTTTTCCAATGCGCCAATGTCTAGAACAGGGGTTTTCCCTCGAGCGTTCTTGAGCAGCAGGGGACCAACTGATGGTCGTTTTAGCCCATATTTCTCAATGTTTCCGAGAATGAACCATGCCAGAAGCAGCAAAATTTTATCAACCAGCCAAAGTGGTAGCCATTTCAGCATAAACATGGCTAATTCAAATGTTGATTTGCCAAATATTTCTCTTGGCAAGACATGAACCTAAAGAAAAATAAACAGAATGAGGCTCATTAGATGCTGAACATTTCAGAATAAATTGATCAAAGAACGAACTGGTTCAAGTATTGTATCAAACAAACTTACCGAGCTGCGAACAACCATTGATGGTTGAGCCTCATGGTTGCAAAGATCAAGAGAGACTTCCATGCCTGAGTTACCGCATCCAACAACAAGAACATTCTTCCCACGGTATTTTTCACCCGACTTGTAGTCACAGGCATGCAAGACCTCGCCTCCAAATTCTTTAAGACCATCAATGTCAGGCACCACACGCTCTGCATTTTCTCCTGTTGCTACAACAAGCCATTGGCAGATGTACTCAACCTCAGAGCGGGTAGAACCACCGGTAGAAACAGTCTTGACTCTCCATAAACGGCAAGCCTCATCGTATTTAGCTGATTGTACACATTCATTGAATTGAGGTTTGATGTCAAAATGGTTTGCATATGATTCCAGGTAGTCAATGAACTGTTTCTTTGTGGGGTACTCAGGGTAATGTTCAGGGAATGGGAACTTAGGGAGCTGGCAGAATTGCTTTGGAAGATGAAGCTTTAGGCGATCATAAGTACGTTTTTGCCACAAAGATGCAGTGCAATCAGCTTTTTCCAGGATCACAAAGGGAATTCCTTGCTCTTTGAGGCAAGCTCCAACAGCCAGCCCTGATGGCCCTGCCCCTACTATGACAGGACCATTAACCCAAACGCATCTACGAGCAAAGAAATCAGGATCCATTAAGTTAAACATTGTCGTTTCTAACGAGGGACTTGATTTGTTTTAGCAATTTTGGTGTAAATGAAACGCAGAAGAGGCAGTTTTTCTGTAGTTTGGATTAGTAAAAGTTGATACAAGTGAAAATTTTGGTTTCTTGGATGAGAGAAGTTTTGGAATAATAAGAGGACAATGGAACTTGTTTGAAGGCAAAGGAGGGGGTTAAGGGGGCCTTAAATAGATGTTTTTGCCTTTGAATGTTGTGAAACATGCATGTGACTAGGGATGAGCAGTTTAATGCCTGGGTCATACTCAAATCATAAGCCAAAGTCTGCAAGTATTAATTTATAATATAGTAATCATTATACAATAACATATAGTTTAAAATATATTCATAATTAATAATGATGAGGCTTAATTTTTTTGGCATTTATAATGCAGTTCAGATTTAGTATACATGATTCTATTCCATTGCAGCATATACAATAAGTGACAATTAGAGGGAGACTATACTATGCAAACAGCAGGTGGCACGCTGATCTTCATGCTTTGCTTTCAAGATTTGACAATTGGATGAAAGCCCAAATGGGTATTAATTTATACTCCACTATCATTTATATCATTAAGGTCCACAAAGTGCTGTTTATGCAAAAATTACAAATTGTAAGGAAATTCTTTGGATTCTAGATATTGTCAATAATTATAGATCCACAAAATAGAGGTCCTCAAAAAGGTCTTAAGCGAGCTAATTCATAGAAATCATTCGTTACATTTTTATATTCTTTGCGAACTATGTAGGGAATAAATTATCCAAACATTTTGTGTATGATTTCTGGCCAATCAACCCTGCCCAAGTAAATGAAAGGCGTGTAGAAAATTTCCCTTCTTGGTGTTTTGTGTTAGGTTATCCATTTGAAGGATATAGATACGATATAGTACAGGCTTAATTTGAGGATGACTAACTCAAAACTAAAACAGGATAGCTTTGCTTTTGGGGAAAATTACTAGACATGGCCAAACAGGAAACTAAAGAAGGAATGTTTTAGGAGGGAGGTGAAAGTGATGCGGCATCTTCAGACGATTTGACGGGCCCATTGAAAATCCATTTGACTGAAGATCTGTATAAATTTTTTCTCAGTTAGCAGCCGAGAATTTGCTGACTGGGATAATGACTATGTGCTCACGTGGAGGGATGCGTGGCGGGACCACCGCCACCCGCTTACCATTGGGATCTGCCGAACTTCACAAGCCTCCAAGCACTGGGATTGCGACTACCATAGCTGTTTCGGCCCACCGAGCCCATTCCTTCCGACCCACGGTTCACATCGTACTGGTGCTATGTTTTGCCCCCACAATTTTAATCCTAGATGGGTGGTGCCATCATATTACGTTGTGCATGTTGCCTCTGCATTTACGAATACTGATTTTTCTAAAAAACATTTCTCCAGAAATCGTAAATTTAGGTTAAAATTCACCAAAATAAGTTAAAAGAAAGTTTCTAGGCGGTGGTTGCGTTGACCCAAGATTCTGAACTCTGAATTGAATCGTTCAAGATTCCAGTTACAATCAACTTTTCCAGATCAAACCCTAGTTAATCTGCAGCATGCAGTTGATACATGTACGGTCCAAATGTTTTTATCTTCTCATGATGAGTAACAAAAGGAATTCGGAGCTGTAATTTATTTGTCAAGGGCGCGCGGTGATTATAAACTAAATAAAGTATCTCCTTTTCAGTTTAGGCTCTTACTTGTATGGTGTAGGTTTGTTTGTTTTATTTCTGATACTGCATAAAGATTGATCCTTCAGTTGCAAAAAATTCATTCATAGCGTGCCCCACCCCCCACTTGGTATTCTCGAGTGTGTATTCATAGGAAGAGGAGAGCATGTGCATGGGACTTGGTTATATCAAGGGAGATAATGGAAGTCTCTCTCCTTTTCATGGAAAAAGATTGCAAGCTACGAGTTTGGCTTTTCTAAGTTCATGCCTTTTCCTCATATAAAATTAGCTTTGGAAGAAGTATTGTCATCATTTCCCACTGTGTTCTTGGCCACCTCAATCCCATTTTTAAAACATACCAAAAAGTATATGAAAAAGAGAGTTCAAGATTTTTGGAAGAGATGCATAGACTATCATATCCCATGCACGATTTGATGGGGATGTGTGTGATTGTTTATCCCTAGTTTTTGTATTTTATATGTACCAGCCTTGCTATGCTCCACCGCCAGCTTGGTAGATGTTCTGGAGGTTTTTCTATATTTTGGGATCAAATGGGATTATTTTTCTCATTCCTTTTGTTCCTTTTAATCATTCTTGCTTCTTTTGTAGCTAGCTTGGCAAGAAGTGAGAAGTGTTTTTCGTAATTTCGCCATAACTTTCTGTGGTCGGCTGTACTATACTTTGTTAGCTTATTTAGATACGAAGCAAGCGCGCGTTTAGGAAGAAGAGCTTTAATGGTGGTTTTTCCGGGACTAAATTATGCAAAAGTTTTGTGAAATTTATTATAATGACCGAGTTAGGTCAGGTGAAAAGAAAAGGATTAGAATATGAAGGGATACGCCCAGTACCTAGCACATACTTCGCGGAAGCTTACTTGCCAGCAGAAAGTGAAGTTTAGTGGTCATGATGATAGGGTTGATGAGTTTATTTAGCATTTTGGAATTAAGAGCACTACTTTATTTGAGAATATTAACGAGAATAAAAGGTCGTAATTAAATATCCTAACATAAATGTATAATGTAGATTAAAACAACATTAATAATTTATGATTGTCTGTAATGTAGCACAACATGCATACTCCTCTTGGTCTTGGCTGCATTGCACTGTTGCAAAAATTTCAACCTGCTCTGTTGTTGGCGAGAAGTTTCCAAGTAAGAAAAACACCTGGCTTGCTTTCTTTCCAGGTTCTTATTATTCTTCTTCATTCTTCCTGCTGTTCTGTTGTTTTAGCTTGATGGATTTTAGTGATGCTGATAAATGTAATTCCAATTTCCAATGCCATGGTTTAACCCTGGCTCCGGTTATAATGTACTGACCAAGTACAGGTGGGATGATTACTAATTGGATAATGAGGAGCAATGAGCTGGCTAACGTTGGGAAACTGACGTATGTATACTCTGTGAATCAATTGAGAACTAGCATATTGCTCTTCCAGTTTGCAGGAACGGAAAAAAAAAAGAAGGAGAAGAAAAAGAGATTTGATTGGCAAATAGTTTGCTAATATGGAAATGCGAAAAAAGTGAAAGTATATGTATCAAGAAAAGCCTTCTTAACTCCTTCACATCATCTTTGTATCAATGCATAAGTTTTTGTCCAAATTTCTCATAGAAAAATCTTGGTCATAAATTCCTCAAGCATGCAACCATAACTTAATTTTGCAGCTTAGCAGTCTTGTACCAGTACTTACAAAACCCTAAAAAATAAAATTAGACAGAAATCAATTGAAAAAGATGAATCTAAATGCATGGTCTCTTGAAAAATGAGAAATTAAATATATGGTACAATTATACCCTTAAATCAATAGCGGTTGGAATGCTGGACGCAGATGAGCAGTGATTATAAATTGGAAATTATCAGAGGATTTGTTATCTTCCAATAGTTTTTCTCCACTTCCTAGATTCTTGAAGCTCCATCGAATTAAAGAATTTATTTATCCATTAACTACTTTAGTCTAAATATTCTTGCTTCCTTCTGAATTATGCTCAACGGCCATCATTTTTCATGTTATTGGTCCACGTATTTCTTCTCGGTCAAACTATGCAATTTATGTGCGCGATAGTACATAATTATGTTGCCTTGATTCATTTACTTATGCCATAATTTCAGAACAAGCCGGGAAGATTGAAAAAGGTTCTTATATCTAATTTCTATTGCAGAAAAGATTTGGTTTTGGATTTCAAATCTTATTCTTTAGTGCATTATAGCACTACCATTTTATGAGTTTGTTTAATTTATTAGAATCTCATTAAGTGGGCAGGCAGGGGGTTTTTTTAATCCTCTCTTTCCGATATCTTGCATTCATATATTCCCACCTCTCATTAGAACTATAAACAAAACTTCTATAATTTGTCCAAATTATTCAATTCACAATCATTATTAAACTAACATTGGTTCAAATACCACTAAATACCACTATTGCCGTGGAATAAATCAGATCCATGCATGGTGCAATTATAATCTCATGATCTCCCCAACCTTAAACCACCGGATCCCTTGAAACAAGAAAAGGGGTAAGGCAAAACCATTGAATCCAAAGTATTGAGTAACAAGTAATGGTACAAATAGGAGATTAACGGAAAACCACTGGATCCAAAACTATTGAGAACTAGAGAATAAATTAATTGATAGAAAGATAAAAAGCTGATAGGTGGTAACGTTTGCAATTTGTGGGGTAAATAGTACTATGTTCCATTTTAATCTGCCTTTTTCTTCTTTACTTCTTAATCCTCTAGTGTGGAAAAAAATATGTATATACACATATGTGTTGTGTTTTATGTCTTAGCAGAAATATGGCTGCTTCCCCATCTTAGCCAAGAAATCATAATTCGAATGTCAATTTGAAGAAAAATCTAAATATGGAGTCACATGGCGCCATGAGAACCGTAGTACAGAATAGAAAATTCATGAAAAAAAAAAAAATCTCAGCATATCTACGTAAGTACGTAGACAGTTAGGTTTAATTATTGAAAAGATTTAACAAAAAGATTCTAATTCCTAAATCTCTCTCTAATGGGACAGACAATCTTGTGTTGATATATTGTGTAAGAAGAATACAAGATATAACAATCATTTGCTTCAATGTGTTCGAAGCCCTTAGAACAAGTTTTTATAAATCAAAATCACTAGGGCTCAATTTCTTTAGCATTATAAAAATTTTCAAGAACTGGATTTCTGAAATGTAAATTAACAAAACACAAATAAAACTGATGTGTGTCGAGCAACATTTACGTTATGGTAATTAAGTTAAACTTAATTAGGGGTTATGATTACTGGGTTCATCATACAATTTTCACAATGCACATGCAGTTGAATATAATCAAATAAGAGGAAATTTGAATTAACTTAAAAATTGGAATGATTTATAGTTCGTTAAGAGTATTAGGGATTCCACTATTTGGTTGATCACGTGGTAGAGAACATGGGAGTAGTTTAAGAAATAAACCAGAGCTAATTAATGAGGGGGGCGGAATGTTAATTAATTGAAATCATTGAGGGCTTCATTTGGGAGTGTGGATTATGACCTCATTAGCTTTGATTTCATTCCTTCATTAATTACAACAACATTTCCCAAAGACAATATTCGGTTGATGAGGTCGGTAAAACAGTTTTCCATCCATATCCTCATCCGAATTCCACTTCAGAATCATTGCACCTGCCGCAACCAAAGCCTTGGCTGTTGCACTTCTCATGTGTTGTACACTTTAATATTTTTTTTCAAATGTTTATATATATACATACATATATATATATATATATATATATATTAATTTCTCTTTAATCTAGGTACCGCCCCTTCCACCAAAACTTGAACCTGTGTAAAGTAATCCCCCAACTTTTATTTAAGTATTCCAAGAATGAGTTTATTTTTGCAGACTCAGAGATACCAAATAAGTGATAAAGTTCATGGATGGACATCATGTGGTTATGTAACTTTTTGAAGACATTGGTATTACAAACCCTTCTCTATATTCATCGAGACAAGTTTTCGAGGAAATTTATACATATCTCTATTTTTGTCAATGTGACTGTGAACTTTAATGTCGTAAAGTTTTTTAACCATATAAGGTCATTGTCTATTCTATGTGGGTGTTGAAAACGATGTTCTTCTTTCTCATGTCCGCATTGAAATTCATAACCTAGAGATGTGTAGAGACGCTTACGCAGAATAAATTTGAAAGCGCATGCGAGTATCTTCAAAATTCGCGCTCCTGCCTCCTGGGAAATATAGGGACTGTGGAGACGCCAGGTGTTAGTTTGACAACGTATTTATTGCTTTAGTTTAAACTATATTTCGGTCATTTGATTACTAATATTTCATTTGTCAAAAGAGAAAGGCATTAATATTTCAAGAGAGGCAAATTAAAGTTCGAAAAAAGGTACTTGTCAAAGAAAAAAATAATAATTGTACAAGAAAAAAATAAGTCCAACATTGTAGGTTCATCAGAATTTAGCTTAAATGGTTAAAGGTAGCAGAAATACCTCATTATTTGACCAAATTTTCCTCCAGTTTGTCGATTCTAAAACAAAGATAAAATGACAAACTCTCCCCCTACAAAAAATATAGGAAAAGGAATGCGTGACGTTTGACAAATCATAATGTAAAAGTAAAATGCTTTCAAAGAAACAAATCAAGAAAGTAACCTAAAATAAAGATTACTAGCCAAAGTTCCAAATTTTTAATCATACATATGCTCGTCTACTATGCAAATACTCTTTGTTGCGCAACAGTATGATTTCGCTTGCTTCCAAAAAAGAAAATAATATGGTGAGGATTTTCTATTGATTTCTACCATTTGCTAATGATTTAAATTCAGACATACTCAAAAAAAAAAAAAAAAAAAAAAAAAGATGGCAAAGCAAATGACTCAAAAAGAGAATATTCACAAAAATCATAATGAAGCTAGCCGAGGAGTGTGGGCATGTTACTTTTTCTGAAAGTACTAAGTGCTTGTTCTTAATAACTTGGGATTTTTATAAAAGTTGATTTTAGAAAAGTTGAAAATCAGTTGCTCATGATTTTAAAATCAAAAGTTAAAATCAAGTAGAAAAGAGTTATTTAGAACAAACCCTAGAATATTAGAATCGTGAGAGGGAGGAGCTTTTTGGTTTGTTGGAAAATTTTCATTTAATTGTTTAGATGTTAAATTAACTCAATAATTCTCTAGAGAAATCGAAATTTGAATGCTATTGAAATTTGAATGCTCCAACTACAATCAAAATGTTGTGGTAATAAAGGGTTACAAGAAAAAATAATAAAATTTAAAAAAAAATAGTAAGATACTACTTTTTAGCAAAAACTTCATATATTTTGGGTTAATTTTAATGACTCCACATCAACATAGAATTGTCTCTCTTCTAAAATTATTCTACTTGTAACATATCAACCCTTTAAAAAACGTCGAAGTTGGAAGAATACTTAGAATAGGTTGTCTATTTCCTCATAAATCAATCCATTCTTAGTGCGTAATAATCAAGAAATTAATTTGAAAGGATATTTTATGCGCACATGGCATGATCCAATGGAGTGAGTATTGCATGCACCACGCGCACCACGTGGCGTGCCACGTGGTGCACTAGAACCAATCACACATCACCAAATAATATAAGGTATGACCCACCATTGCCACATGGCGATAAATTATTAGTTCTAGTACACCACGTGGCAATGCACGTGGTGTATTGTATACTTTTACTTATCCAATGGGCTTTCTGGTCTTCTCGCGACCGTGATGGTTAATAACTTTGACGTATGGGACCATGTTGTTCTCTTTTGGCTTAGAAACGACTTAATTAGGTCGTCCCTAATTTAATTTTAAATTTAAGTTTCAATGGCTTATTGATATCGGACGACTCAGTTGCCATCGATCCTTGTGTTATAAAAATTGACCGTGATTCTCATCACTTTCTACTAGCATTTGTACATAGAAGTCAAACATTTTTGAATTACCCTTTTGTTTTTTGTTTTAATGGTTCCGTATGTCCTGAAGAATTATAAGGTCAATGATATTCTTTATTAGTTTTATTTAATATTTTTCTTATTATCCATTCGGGGTTACTTTTTTTTTTTTTTTTTTGGAGTCCTATACTATCTATTTACTTATAGAACTTAATTTAGAATATTGTTTCTGTTTGCAGTCAATTTAATTGGATAAAAAAAATGATAGTACAATCAGTTACCTGGAGGAAAAATACTGGAATCACATTGCTCCAGAAATTTAAAAAATATAAATCGAGCCGACCAAGATCGTTCATGTTCTCCAAAATTGCTTTATTTTGAAACCCAAACCCCACCCCCCCCCCCCCGGCCAAAAAAAAAAAAAAAGAGATAATAAATTGTTCGGTTTGACCGAGAGGCTAGGACTTCATATCTGCACAAATGTAATTGTTGATGATATGGATCTAATAGCCGTTAATGTCAGTCATAATGCTTTCTGAGCAAGCTTAAAAAGTAAAATAAAGTCAAACATCCTTCAGTTAGTTAACTATTAATTGCAATCTGATTAATTCTACCCATTAATTTAGTCTAACTGACCAGAATTGTAATAACTGCTAGTATAAGAACGTGAAAATAATTAAGTAGATAACAACGTAGCTTTCGACATGTTTAGTAACTTGATGGTATTGGTTTAGTTAGTGATCTTATGAAACAAGTTTGACCATTGATTTTCAGACACATGAGACCACATGGAGATGGCAGTTTTTAGCTGCAGTTTGGAATATAAAGATTTCTTTTCGACTTATTATGAGAAACCGTTAGCAAAGAAACTAGTCAAAGTTAGGTACATTCATTTAAACTTAATAAATAAATTTAATTAAAAAGGGGGGAAAATATTAAAAATTAAACTATCATGTGCACCAAAAAGGTCTTAATTCCATATGCTTTGATGAATATTATGCTCTTCACCAGCTGCATTACTTTTGATAGAATATGAAGAATGAATGTGCATGGCATGATGGCCGTTATTGATTCTCTATTAATAGTATCAATCAAGTGATTAATTAATGAGTTTACTATGAAGATTTTGACCAAAAGATGGATATTGGACCATTGCAACACAAATTTCTGATGCTACTTGTTTTGTTTTGTTCTGTTCTTTTCTTTTAATTTAATCAGGTGGATAAAAACAGAAGTGGAACTAATGGAACTCAACTAGTTGTTACCTAATCATGACGAGAGTAGCTCATTGGCGCAATTCGACGCGAAAAACAATTTTCAGAAACCAAGGGATGTTTGGTTTAGGGAATGAATGTCAGTAGTAATAACATCATTTGTTGATGTTTAGAAAACAACAATTATTATCTTTTCAATCAAAATGAAAGTGTCTGTATGATTCCCTTCAAAATATTGTTCTATAAAACTCATTAACCCTTTTGATTAATGGCTTTATATAAAATTGAAGAAATTATTTTAGAAATTTTCTTTAAAAAATACAAAATAAGAAATTTAAAAAATATATATATCATAAAAAAATTTTAAAAAATTTAAAATTTACTTGAAAGTCATTTCTTATCATAAGCAAAACAAACAAGTAGTTTTATAATGATACACATTCCAATACTAAATCAAATATGTTAGAAAAAATATCAAAATTTATACTCATAATAAGGTTAATAATATTTATAGTGACAGTGATTGAAAATTTTGAATCAATCGCCTCCCAAATTGTAAAACATCTATGTAATTTCTCTTCAGAAGAAAGTATCCAGGCCTATCCTACACATTATTACAGCATAGACCACCAAGGGCCCATCTTTTGAAGGTCTAGAGCTGGCCCATATTCTGCTTATGTAGACATTTGACCAGTAAAATTTTAGTTTATTTTTAGTCTGCTGACATTGTTGTTTGGCTCACCATATCCAGAAGCCGACCCTGATTAATAATGTTAGCCATTATTATTAACAGTACTAAATGGTCCATTCCTGATTCCTTCGACTCAGAACTCAAAATCATGGCCACATAATACGACACGAATGTGGTAAATTTGCATTTTTATCAGCATCGCAAAAAGGACAGACTGGTTTACAATAATACAGACACGGTCCTGTGATGATCAGGACTGATCTTTGATGCTGACTAACTCTCAAGAAATTTCATGTAGAAATATGGGTCACATCTTCTTTATTCTTCATCAACAAAGTCTAGATACATTTCTTTAGTACAAGTATATAAATAATTTAGATAGAAACACAATAATGTGAAAGTGATTGCTACTTGTCCCTTATTCTTTCTTCTCGAATAAATAACAACGTTACGTTAAAAATAACTTAGTCATTTAAACTTTCTAACTTTTTCAATGAAACATTATTTTCTTACAAGAATTTAAATGAATTTGGATGATAGCAAACGAGATAAGAATTTTCTTAGTTATCAACTTTCTTTTCTTAAAGAAACATTATTTTCTTCTTCTTTTTTTATCAATTATGGAAAATAAATAAGCTTGAAAATTGATTTAATGGAGGGCTTCGAGTAATAATAAATCAATTGAATTTCTCCCAAGTCCATTCCTGACAGAAGGACAAAAAACGGGTTGGTGACTTCGAGTGCATTTATCAAGTATCCAGAATTTGGATTGTTGATGCCAAATTGCTAATAGGTTGGGGACCTTATTATCTTGGAACCATGGACCAATTACAGGGTGTCGAACCGACTCAGTTTTGGCCAGGTTGATCTGAAGGCTAACGTCCGTCGCCAAATTTCATATCCAATCAATTAGGGTGCATTCTACATCCGTGCAAACATATAATACTATAGCAAAACTTTGATTATTTCCCATTGTGGACTCAAACAACATGTTGATAGAGCATTTGCAAGTGAAAGTGTGGAACCCAATCAATCTTCTTCCTTTCTAGCAGGTGGAAATATATCTGGGGGACGATGAGGATAGAACCAAATCTTGAGTAATTATTCTATTTCTTGATTGTTCATTTCATACAATGAGGGTGGTCCTGTAGGGGTCCTTATACAGGGGATTCGGGACTACTTACTTGGTCCCCAAATCCAAATATACAAAGACATTTGGCGAAGGCTCTAGGACTTCGGAGAAAATCATGTGAAGTCCTCATGGGCTGGCCCAAAATAATTGTTTGCCTTCCAAAATTCATCATGGCACCTTAAGGTCGTCAAATGGACTAGAGTATTATTGCATAATAAGTCATCATTTGCGGAGTCCAATCAGGTAACGAGGTAGTGGATAATTTTTTTTTTTTTTGTCAATAATTAACAGTATACTATCCTATAACTTACACTAAAAAAGGAAAGACCCAACTAAACTCTAGAGAACTAATGTAAACTGAACTACCATAAGACAAAACGAGTTCATTATACACCAATTTGAATTTTTTGATAGGAAACAGAATTTAAACCCTTGACTTCTCACCCTACTTAGCCTTTAAAGGCTTTGTGGTTGCCAATCCAACCAAGTTAGATTGGTTAGGTAGTAGATAATTGTTGCGTAACAATATCATTTTTTTTTATACAGAATGGTGTTAGAAAATCTTGGATCCCCTGAAATCTTGTACGATTTACAATTGTTGTAGCGGTCATTCATTGTGCGTACCAAAGTCATTATTGAGGATCCCACATGTTCTCGATCTTTTGTTTCTTTTTTCGGTTTGAGGAAACGATCTTTTGTTTCCAATGTTTTCAAAACCAAATCAGTAATTGAACCAAAAGAGCTACTAGTTCGCGGTCAGACCGGTTAGACCGTGGTTCAACTCTTTTTTTCTTTTTTAATATTCTTAATTTTTCCTTTGATTGTGTAAGTGTCAAACAAATGACAAATTGAGAAAAGATACAGCCTGTACCAAAATATAAACCTTAGATTTCAAAACTTTAGAATTATATAATTAGTCTTGCAAATTAATACTCAAAAAACAAATAATGATACATAATCTATTTTCTAGTTAAAAATTTCACCTATGGAAAACCTTTAGCAAAAAGTTCATATACATCATATCATGGGCATATATTTTAGAGTAATAAATTTTCTAGTCTTTTTTAGAAACATAAAGGACAATGACTAAGGGCTGGATTACATTAATTACGGATGGCAAACACCAAAGAAAACAAATAGGATTCCATTTGGATGGAAGACACCATTACTCAAATGTAGCCTCTTGCATGTGCAAATGCACACTACAATCGAAGAAAATCACAGTAATCCAGATATTATACATACGAAAGAGAGTAATCTCAATGTAGTCAACATCTTAAACATGGTAAAAATAAAAAGACGCATTACAATCAAGCTAAGTAATATGGAATCTATAATGATCTGGAATTGTGTCAACCAAAATAATATAAGAAGCACCAATCGGCATTGGGATAAATTTTCTCACACAAGTAATTAGTATGCAAAAAATAACATAATGGCTTGATGGAAATGTCATGGCAGCTTCCACCACTATTAAAAGCACTACCTAAAGGATTACCAATAAACTTTAATAACATAGTGCTTCTCAATACGCATCAACAAGCTAATTTGCAGCATTGATTTTGACAAAGTCTTTGCATCATATCTCACTTTATTTAACGTCAATGCATGTCCAATATCTCACTTTATTTTAGTACCAGTAGGAATTAAAATTTTTTTACCAGAAAACTTATATAGATTGTACAAACTAATAAAATAAATTATCAATGAGCAGAAAGTAGAGGGCATCCCGGAACTATAGAAAAGGATTATACTCATGACATGATTATAAACAGATGATGCAAGATCAAAAAAGTTGGGTTGGATTTATTTATTTATTTTTGGCACAATCCTAAATACAGAACAAAAACATCAAATGACAGAATCAAATCAATTCCGCACACAAATATGAATAGGTCGTATGTTTTATTTTTAAATATTACAATACAAAATATTCTTTTGAATTTATCATGTAGTTATCTTTTTCATTTTTCGAAATCTTCATATTTACAAGACAAACGAGTTTAAGAGATTTCATGGGGAAAAAGATTCCAAAACAAACAAAATTTTTTCCATCCCTAAATTTCCAGGTTGAATGACCAAAGGCATAGCGAATTTGTCAAAAGCGACAGTTAGACATTGGCTAGGAAGTAGAGTTCATTGCACAAATGCTTCAAATTGACCAAGTACAAAAGTGAATTTACAATTACGAAAATACTTGGCCAAGGACGAAAGTCTGAAAGACAATGCTAAATCCTGAAAGACATTAAATATGCATTGACAATGAAGACCCAAAAGGGAAAATAAGAATCAGAGGTCTCTGATCTTCACCTACTCTCCACAGTTAAATAAGTAAACCAAGAATCACATAACCAGTAGCTGATGAAGCCACCACAAGGTAAACAAAAGGCCAAGAAATTCTGAAAAATAGAAAAATTATTTCAAAGGGAAATAGAAAATTACCTTGTTCTTCCATTCCAGATTCAAGACAAGGGAGTTCTGAGTTTAGGATAACAAAAAGCAAAAAGAACGGAACGGTACTGATGAAAGATGATTGAAATTAGGGGAACCCCAAAGGTTGTGAAATGACCAAAAAGACTATAAAAGTTTTCATAATTTCTTGGAACATTACTGGCAATGTTCTCTTAAATTGGAGAAATTGTTAAAACAAAAAAAGAAAAGAAAAAGAAAGAAATGCACTACTAAATTCGAGAAATTGAAGGGGAAAAACAAAAAGAGAAAGAAATGTATCTGCTACACTCTTCTAGAAACTTACAAAATCTTTCAGAACGAAAAAATTAATTAGTGATCTTCATATCTAATAGTAACTTATAAATTTTGTTGTCTCCTCAAAATTTGGTTCTTGGAAACTCAGCACCATGTGCATCCTTAAAACTTACAAGGTGCCATCAGAACATCCAATTATTGCTTCTTACGCATTATTCTGCTAAAAAAGTAGTTTACTAACACATTCTTATATTTCAACTGCCGTTTTATGTTGGACAAAATGGGGAAAACATTTAATATTCTGGTACTCTAATGTGTAGATTCATATGATCCTTGAGAACCAGAGGTGCAAAGCAAGCTAATACGGCTTTCCAAGGCAGCAACTCAGCAAACTTCATTCCCTACTATTCTGGACTCCAATGCATCAGCGAGGGGAATGACTTTCAACTAAGTCAAACTATACCCATGAAAAGAAAACAAGTTCATATACACCAATCAAAAAATTATTTATATTATCTTTTCCAATTTATCTGTTGCATTACAAATGAAATTGGAAAGTTATACAAACAACTTTAAACCACAATACACCAAAATATACTTTGCCCTCCTAATTCCTATAAAGAATGGATCAACTTCAATATGAATAACCAATATAAAACCAAAAAACCAGTCTCCCGTATGATTCACCTACCATTTTTGGCTATGAAACTTGTTGAGCACAAAAATTCATTCTATAACCTATATACAAAAAAAAAGGAATTATTTTACAGCCTAAAATTATATTTACCGTGCAAATCAACGAGGATACAAGTGTAGGAAAAGCATGGTCGAGGTTCCTTGGCTTCACTCCTGTAAAAATTGGAAGGCTGGATTCTCGAGAAGTTCATCTGCCGGTTTGACATCTAAGAAGTCCTTGACTTGGAGTGCATTTGAAATCTCATCAACTGAGAATGGAATGCTGCGTTCAGAATAAGGTCCATTAGAATTTACCTTTCCCAGTAGCCTTCACAGATGGCTGAACAAGGTAAACAGAGATCATCCGACCTATGCCAGTCACAGTAAATCACAGTAGCACTCCAATAACTTAAAGCACAATATACACGCATGCAAATTGCTCTCTTACTGTATAGTCACCTCCAGTAAAATTATTGGTAGAACCAAGGTTACAAAGACAATAAAGTACTTGCTTGCACAAGATATTCTTGATTCTTACTGCTTTCTTTTAATACTAATATTAGTTTTCCTAGTGAAAGAATAACTAGAGAAAATATTCCTTGCAATGGGAAACCATGCAATCCTCTTCATAGAACATTTCTTGTATTTGTTTTATCCTGTTTTCTTTGTCCAAACCAGGTAGTTTGATACAAAATATTTCCGAACTTTCAAATTTGGAATGTGCAAATTCATTAACTGAATATCAGCTTGATAAAATGAAGGCATAGCATAGAATTGATAATTATCTCAGACATCACAGATAAACATATAGCTTACCAGAGGAATTATTGAAGGCAATGATGATGCATGTATGTACTGAACAGTTACCAGAGTTGGATCAATAGTTCCTTCCATAATTTGCCCAAAAATATCTCTAGTGTAAAAGTGAGGTCTAAAGATCACTATGCAAGTAAATCAAATAGATTATCTCCAAGTCCCAACATTGGCGACTCACATTACCATACAGTTTAACGAGTATTTACCAACTTATTGTGCTCGAAATGTTTTAAAACTTTCCTCTATTTTGGCTATAAAAAGGCACGTGAAAAGATCACTTTTCTTTATCTATCAATATATCAGTAGGATATTGAGAGACACATCAAGTTCCCTAGCATGGGTATGGACAACATTTGGATAGGTAATATAAGTCCTTAGGGGCTGTTTCTCTGGTTGTTCTCCATCACATGGTCTGTCAATCCCTTCTCAATCAGGAGTTAGTACATGTGCCATTCTTGAAAAATATCATGTAGGTAATTATGTTCTCTTATTGTATTTGAAACGTTTAAAAACTTTCCTCTATTTCAGTTATAAAAAGGCACATGAAAAGATCACTTTTCTTTGTCTATCGAAAGATCAGTAGGATATTGAGAGACATAACAAGCCCCCAGCATGAGTATGAATAATATTTGGATAGGTAATGGAATCCGTTAGGGACTGTTTCTCTGGTTGTTCTCCATTACATGGTCTGTCAATCCCTTCTCAACCAGGTAATAGTATACATGCCATTCTTGAAAAGTATCATGCAGGTAATAGTGTTCACTTGCATGACGTTTTTTGTATTGTTATTTTTGAGCGTGTATGTACTGTTGGTAAATGACTAATAATCCCATCGAACAGACTAATATCAACAGCATAGCTAGAAACTGGCTGATATGAAAAATCCTCACCTGGAATTGTCATCCAATAAAAAGGAGCTACTAACAGCACTATTAGAATCCTCGGTCATTAAAACCCTCATGCTGGCTATTACCTGCATCACAATGGCAAATGAATTTCCAAAATATACTTTTACGTAACATATGAACTATGTGATCTTCAGTAGAAAATTCAATGACATAAAAACTTACATCAGGGGATACACTTCGAGTATTATAGTTGTCGTCCCAATATAAAGTACAAATTCTGTACAGCTGCTGAACACTGAGAATCTGCAAAAATCATTTTTTTTTATTTTTTTACACTTAAGAGAGGATAACAAATTTGCTCAGTGAAAGAAAAATTAGGTGACTTTCGTGCATCAACATTCAATTAAGGGTTCTTATGTGATAAAAAACACCATACAGTACATAACTACAAATATGGGTAAAAAAAATTACAGCATTCAGCAGGGCATTTCCACTTTCCAATAGCAATGAGTTTATTTGCTCAAAAGTCAGGTCTCTATCTGTGTGTGTGTGTGTGTGAGAGAGAGAGAGAGAGAGAGAGAGAGAGAGAGAGAGCAGTACTTACTGGACACAAGTCATTGGTTATCTCATCATATGATATCCTGTACTTTTGATGTATAACCTGTGCCAAAAAATGACCAAGATTACATTAAGAATAAAAGCAATAGTAATTTAATCTGGGACTTCAGGTGTAAAGCTTTGATTATACTGGCATCAGATTCCAATTTGTAAAAAATGCTTCAGTGGAAAAATTTTTTGCCGAGTTTCAACCTGGTCAACTGATATACAACCTTAGCAATTATAAAAATGGTATCTCCAGAAAAATAATTTCCTTGATTCTAGATGATAGAACAGGGTGTTTAGGAGAAAAGGCTTTTCCAACATTAGGCCGATACCAAATTCAAGCTCAGGAAGATAGACACACCAAGTTTTTGAGGCCAACAGATAGCCTTTGGTGCTAGAGTCTCCACAATTTGATGAGAAAGCGACATAAAATTTAAAGAGCTTAATAATAATCCTTAGTGTCTTGTTTAAAATAGGTTGTTATCACAATTCAACATCCACCCAATACTAGGAACACTTATTTGCAGAAGTTCTTTCCATTGGTTGTACTTAACTGCAAGCATGTCATTTAGCCTCGGGATTACCTAGCCATCTTCCAATTGCTAGAAAGTTTTAGGCAATGGAGAGGATCCATGGAAAATGATAAAGATAATCGAAACCATCAGATTGCAAGTAGCTTATACGGTCAGTTGTGTTATGCGGTTCATGTAGTGAAGAAACATCAGCACAAAAGGATAAAACCAAAGATACAAGAAGTCTCGAACCTCTTTAAGTTTGAAACAATTTTGCAGCACACTATCACATCGACACAACACTGGCAAATTTCTTGCATCTATAGAGTGATATGCAAACAACAAAAATAGAACGATATGAGCAAAGAGATGAACCAACCAAGAAACCAACAGCTTGTCTTATATGTTTGAGTTCATCCCAAGCTGAGCCTGCATACTGCAGCAGAAAAAAATTTTAAATAGAAGAAAAAGTTCCTCATGCAACAATAAAAGTTCCTATCCACATAAACCAGAATTCACCCATTGACATTTTCTTAAAATTTTTATAACTATAATTCAGAAGTATTTAAAGAATACCTCCTCTTTAGCCTGGCAGCACCATAGCTCTAGTTCTGCCAACCCAGCTTTGACATATTCCCCATTGCTAAATGTACAACACTCACGTCGCAGGAGAAGACTGCAAAATTGCTAAGAATTAGATTGTCCAAATGCCTTCCAATAAACAATTAAAATGGAAGGCACAACTCAAGAATAAAATCCTGTGATCACCTGTTAAAAAGTTGGACATTGACGTATGAGAATGTTTGTGTAAATATTTTCTGAACTAGAATTGTAGGCACCTGAAATTGCAACGATCATAAGCCTTTCTTCTAACTTGGAAAAGAAAACAAAATATTTCCTGAATGAGCCCTTACAAAATTTTCTTTTAATGTGCAAAGAAGAGAGTTGAGGCATTCAATGATTCCCTGCCAGTGACTTGCTTGAGAATCTTTACTAAATGACCGTCCTGATCTTAGCACACTTCCTTTGGAGGTTCTCGGAGCCTGTATATAACCGTGTTAATTATCACTAAGGAACCAAATACTTTCATTTAGAAAAATCAACAATTAAAACTCCAAAGAAGTTCCAGAAAAGAAATCCTTCGAAAGTTCAGCAAAAACCCAAGGACTCCTTCAATCTTGTATCCTTCTATTCTTATGAAAACAACAGAAAACAGTTCTAGAGAAAAGGAGAGAAAATAACCATTGACTTTCTTCTGCATAAGACAGAAAATGAAATGGGTAATCAGATTTTTTTTATCTGGTACTTTCTAAGAAGGCCTATCTCACAACAGGGGATCATCCCAAATCAACACAACTACACACATACATTCTTTTAATAGGTTCTTGTAAGATCAAGAAATTAAGAATTAGTTTTTCAGGGAAGACAATCTCACACAGCTCATGAGCAACCATAAAAGATCTAGCAGCTTGCAGATCATACATGGTTTGACGCTTAAGGAAGCAGTAAACTCTGGAATGCAAGGATAAAAATAGACATTTGCATAATTCAAAGCAATTAAATGGCACCTGGATGCACAATGAAAGAAGTGAGTTCAATTCCTTCTTCAAGTTGTCTCGCATAATCCCATAGATTTTCTCAACATATGCTGTAAGCTGCTGCTTGAAAAGTAGAGCTGGGTACTTTGCCTCAACTTGGGGCACTACCTCAAGTGCTACAGCAGCTGCATTAAAGTTGACCGAAGACGAGCGGAATCCCTAAACAAATTATGGTCGTAGAACCAATCAGACAGCAAGCAAATTCAATTGCTACGTCAATTAAAAGATTCATCATCCAAATCAAATGGATCAGATAACATAGAATTAGAATAATGTCTGATACCATTGCCATTCTCCCAAAGAGTGATGTGGGAGTTTGCTGTTTACGAATTGGAGTTGCCCCACCAGCACCAGCAGCTTTTAGGCTTCTTTGGAGTAGGAACAACAAGGTAGAGGTATTTGACAACCAATATGCCATATGATCATTGCTGTCCTCATTCTGCAATGCATTAAATAGTATGCCCCAATTATTTTTTCAAATGGCCATGATAGTTGCTAAATCTTCCCCTAAACTATTGACAATTATTCAACAGAAATGTTTAAATTAAGAATGCACGTAGTCTTGTGCTTTTGAAGATATGAACAACTGTAAATCAGGCGCAAGAAGAAATTTTGCTCTATGAAAGTAAAAGTACATCTTTTTGCATCGAGATTGTAAATTGTCCTTCTGTGGACAGGCATAAGAGAGACAGAAGAAGTTTACTAAATAACCATTGAAGAAGAAAACTACTATTATACCTTGCAGAGAAGTCAAAGACATGTAGACTACATGTGAACTTCTTGACTAAAACACAAGACAAACACTCCAAAGTGAACATGTAAAAACCTCAAAAAATGGCCAGGATATTTGTTTGAAGCAAGAAAAATCAATTTCTAAGAAGAGAATTCTGATCAAAATATAATTAGAAATGTATGCTTCCTTTACTTAATAAATATGTTGATGTGTTATAAGTGAGAATTTTGAAGTTACTTGGAAAATTCTGTAAAATATTTGTCCATACATATATATTTTGCAAACGCAGCATATTAAAATGGTAACCTTGAATTTGTGGTTACAATGCTGATCATCACAATGGGAATGGCAAATTAAAAGTAGTGACATCATGTACCGACATGAACAAGAAATTTGAGAAGAGCCACAATGCCAAAATTTTGTTTTATATAATCTGCCCCCGCCTATAAACACTGCTTCGCAGGATTGCATAGACAGTGACCTATTGTCTTCCCACACCATGTACTTTTCATACATTTGAAGAAGATCAACATTGACCTGGACACTAATTGCAAATTTGTGCAACATGCAACACCCAACAGAGTATGAAAGCAGTAATATCCACTAATTACCTCGATGGCTGAACCAAACATCTGAATGAGACGATCAAAGACGCTAGTTCTTTCAGCTTCAAAAGATTTCCAGTGGAGAAGACATTTGTAAATGGTGAAAGCTGCAACAGGCTTGCCTTGACTGAAACCAACATCTTTCAAAGCACAGTCAATTAATGCATCAACGTCCTCCTGCAGTAAAGGTCCAAAACATAATCAGTCAACAAAGAAAATACTTCAAAAGTAATGGGTGACGGATGAAGATCTCAGTTTTCACGGCACATACGTGTTGGCGATCAATTGGGGGCCTCCTTAACTTGCTATCAGGAGTATCCATATTTTTAGTGGGAGAGAGACTAGATTGATCCTGCACAATCACATATATTCATTAACTTGGAGCAGAATGAAGAGTTTGAACCCTAATTTAGCCAAATGTACAGTAGGGATTTGGAAAGGAAGTATTACATTGTTCCGGTTTTCCTCATTCACATGGAAACCATTTTCCAATATCTGCATTAAAATTTGCATCATGTAAATTTAGGTGTGAAAAAGGAGCCTAGAAAAAGATTTCGATTGTTGTTGGAGCTATTGACCTTGGATGGTAGAGGTGGCAGATGTTCTGATGCCCTTTTCACAGGAGTTATTAAGGCTTGCTGCCGAAGAACTTGGTTTTCAGATTCCATATCAAAAATTTTCTCTTCAAGTCTACAAATAACAGGAAAATAATGCCAACAATAATAAATAGCATAACCTTCAGAAGCATGAAAGAAAACTAATTTTAACACAAGTATTATTAGATATAGTTCAATTGATCATTATACCTTTGCATAGCAGTCTTTAACTGAACAATCTTGGACTCAGCATCCATAGTCTGCTTCAATCTCTCCTCACTGAGTTTGTTTGTCTCTTCATATTTTTTCTCTGTTTCATCAATCTTCTTTTCCAGAGAGCTAACCAAGGTCTGTAATCAAACACCAAATGCCTTAAACGATACACATCTGACATAGGATACAAAGGAAAGGTAAACAATTGAATTTTGGCCCCTTACCTTGAGTTTCTCATTTTCAGCAGTGATTTTATTCATCATTTCATGATCAATAACAGGGACTTCCTGTATGACTGGGATCTGCTCTGCTGCCTTTTTTGCAGCCTCATGTTCCTTCGTGAGCATTTCTTTGGTTTCTTTAAACTGAAGCTGCATGTCTTGTAAAGCAGCTTGTAGCTTCGCATTTTCTTGTGATTTTGCTTCTTCCATGTCAACCTGCAAACAAAATGTATGATGGGTAATGGAGAGAGAAACAACTCAAGCATAATAAAATCGAAGTAAACCTTCAAAAAAGAAAAGGCAGGTTACTGAAGCTACTCCAGTTTCAATCGAATCATGTCATACATCATTTTAGCATAAGAGGACGGTTAATGATCCAATGCCAGTTCATTGTTGCCTGGTGCCAAGTGAAATTTTCATGTGGTAATTAACCATAATCAAACTGCATGACCACCAGATTCTCCATATTATTGTGGCAATTAAGAAGGGTATCACTCTACAATGAGCAAAAATCAAAGAAAGGATAACGAATTCATAAGATATATTTATAAGATATGGCATTCACTTCCCATTGCAAAAAAGCACTCAGAATATATTGTTGACAGTTATTAGATTCAATACCTAAAAATATCAAAATCCAACATGTTTATGAACCCAGGATATAATATATCTATCCATGCATGACCATTACTCATAAGCATCTTTTAAGATTCTTATTTTGTTCTCCCTCACGCCCATGAGGGCAACTATTCAAACATGCAAGAACAGTATCCCCATGGCACAGTTCCTTAAATCCATAGAGTGAAGATTTCACTTTCAGCAAATTCACTTACTCTCATGCGTTTCTCCAGTTGTACTCTCCAAGTCAATTCTTCAACTTGCTTCTCTAATTTATTCTTGGCAGCTTGAAGAGCACCAGTTTCCCTTGCAGCCTGTTGAAGACACAATGTTTTTGTGAGCAAGAGCAAGAGCAAGAGCAACAAAGATATTTCAAACTAGAAAATAAAAACCAAATTATTTCTCCATATCAAAATGCAAGTAAACTTGATTATAATAAAAGGAAAAGAGATGAAGAACAAGAATCCCTTTCAGTCCATTTCTGATGTAAATATTCTGAATTCTAAACTACACAACCCATTACAATTTTTTTTTTAAAGGACAACCTATGCATTTCCTCAAAACAAAAAAATACAAAAGAATTTATGAATGCTTAAAAATACGGGCAAAGTCTTAAGTCCTGGGATTTCTGACTCCACACGTTCTTTATTCGCATGATACTCAAATAGGAAAGCCAATTAAGTAAGATAAAGAAACAAAACCTGTTCTTTCAAGAGATTATTCCCCAACCTCCAAGATATGAAAATGAATAAAAACTTCAAATTCCATAATCCAATTATTGGGACTTATAAGTTCGAGAAGAACGAAATTTCATTATGCATTTTAAGCACAGAGGATCCAAAAATGTCAACTAAATTCAACATCAAGGTTGATGGAACTCCAGAACTGCTGGATGTAAAAAATAAATAAATAAATAAAAAGTGACAGAGAGACTAAAGGTCACCATCTTAAGCTTCCGCAGTTCCTTACGAGCAACTCTAGCTCTCCAAGCACATTGTGTGGTAATTGCAGCCTTCTTCATCTTTCTATAGACAGAATGGGCTAAGAATTTACGACAATGGCTCTGCACATAAAAAATCATAGTTGTAATATTCTAGTATTATTTAATGCATCTTGATATTTACAGACTTGATACATAATGCATTAGTAGCTTCAGAATATAATGATTTAGCATCATATATGAGCTCTAAATTACAAATGGACTTAAACTACTCAGTTTAATATGTAGTTTTCCTAAGCCCAGGATTTACCTGGATGATGATTGCTGCTCTTGTCTGCCTTCTGAAGTGAAGCTCATTGTGTGCAGCCATCCCCCGCATTCCTGTCTGAATTGAGACAGAAGAGGAGCACAATTCTCTATAAGCCTTCCTAGCCAGATGCATGCGCAGATCCCTTTGGATCCTCAGACAAGATGCTTCTCTTCGCATGCTTTCATAAACTTTCCGAGCAAGTTCTCCTGCACTCAAAAAAAAGAGTAAACACTAAGGATTATAAGGTTTATAACATCATTGTTAATGCAGAAAGATAAAGTAGCCAGCACCTCTGCAGACAGATTGCATGTATATTGCCGATCGACGCAACAATGTAAAACTTTTCCGAGCTATGTATGACCGAACTTTCCTCTGAATAATGCTGGCTGATTTCCCTAATACCTCAGTCCTCCGGGCATCCAGCTCAGCCATCTGACCAGCCCTTAAAAACACCTTTGTTTTACCAATCTGCAAAGGTAAATTTGATTAGTGTGAGAGCATCATATAATCACACCCCAAATGGAAACAGACAGATGTTTAGCAACTCATGCAACCAGAAGAGGTCAATGTCATCAACAACATATTTTATGCATGTTTTATTGTAGTTTTACAGTTCATTCAGTAGTTACCTAAATAAAAGATAACAAAGCTCAATTCAGACTTCGATAAACAACTATTTCACCTCAAACCCCCCCCCCCCCCCCCCCCCCCAAAAAAAAAAATCAAAGATTGATTAAAACCTCAACATGATACATGCAATAACTAAACGAATGTTCGTCTGTAAAGTAAAACATATACCACAAAAAAGGTAAATGAGTTTGCATATTCTTGATAAGATGAGAGGCAACATATTACAGAGAGATATTGCCAAAAAGAAAAAGTATAAAAAAAAAGAGCACCAATTCTGATAAACTAGTTACGGGAAAGTGTTGCCAAATAAAAATAAGTCATCGTCCCTGCAACTTCTAGCTACATCTAAAGTCACCAGTTTACAGCAGAACTTCCCATGAGACCCATGAAAAAGAGCATCAGGAAAGATGAAAAATTCCAGTGTCTCTAATACAATGAAAGTAGTTCCTAAGATCGTGTACAGCCATGAAGCAAATCTACCATGGCAATTTGGCCAAGAGTTTCAACCAATTAAGATCTTGCTGTAGCAGCAGACTGTTGAAGGATCAAAGGTCATGAGAGAACAGAAACAGCATCAAGCAAGGCTTTTGAAATATCAATGAGTGATAAAGAACACTAATCTCTCAAACATTCCAATGGAGTATGAAAATTATCCATTCGTCAATGTTCTACAATAATCTAACAATCAAAATAAACTCATATAGACAAATGAAATTGTTTACCTGATAACCTTCAAGACTCACTTTCTCCAGAAGCCTCTTGCATGCTGCGACCTCGTCATTACTGTCATGAATTAATGTACAAGGATATCAACATGTTCATTGGTTTGACAGAACATATATAAATTAATAATCAACATACCTTCCATCCAAAACTTCAGGCGCAAGGATCCCAAAACGATCTACAAATTCAATAAAAGGTTTTCTTGTAGGATATCCAGCACAACTTATCCTAATTGCTTCCATGACTCCCTGAAAGTAGTCTTATAATGAAAACAAATCAACAAAAATTCAAGTAGCATCTAACTCTAAGATTTGCACATAATCAAGGAATGGTTTATAGCATCTTACCCCGCAACGCAGTTGTTGCAGAATATTCTGATTCTCAAAGATAGCTGGCTTTAGCAGATTATTAGGCTTTACACAACGAATATAATGTGGCTCAGTGGCATTTAGAGTTTCAAGCAAAGATTGCAATTGTTGCTGCAAAATGCATACAAACAAACTTCATATGCATGATCCTCAGAAAAACACGAGATAAAGGGAACCAACAGGGCAAAGAGTGTAATACCTTGAACCTTGAGCCAATAGAAGAGAATTTAGATTGTTTCGAGGACTCCTCAACAGAAGGAGGAAACAAACCCGATACAAAAGAACACTTTGAGGCATTTAGAAGATCTTGATGTTCAGCAATAACATAGTCTTTGTTTTTGTCTAAAAATAATTCTGTTTGGTAAGTGACCTGCAATGCAAAGAAAATACTCTTTTCAGTGCAGGTAAAGTAACCTTTTCCAATCAATGCAAAAGCATACACCATTTCCCCATTTGATGAGCATAGAAAGTTTATGCACAAATGTGGATGAAGTATTTGAAGTTAACTTTGAATAAAAGAAGAAAAACAGAACGCACATCACCAGCGTAGTGACAAACAGTGAAGTCAGAACGAGACAATTTGGGCTTGCTGAAGCGCTTATGATTTTTGAAAGTCTGGTAGAGTTTTTGGGCAAATGTTTCATGAGTTGACCTTGGAAACATGCTGACACACAAAATCACAGCAATTTCAGTACCAGAATACTTCACCATAGACATCAATGAACAATCTTGTTTGGAGAAAATCCAGATTATTGCAAAATAAAAAAGATCCAATTAGCAAAAATATTAAGCTCACAACAACAAAGATTTTCGTTTCTGTACTTACCAAGCTTCATCAAGAAGAGCTATAATACCTCCAGGTTTCTGATCAATGAAAAAGAATAGGTTAGAAAGACATGATGAGACAGTAAGGAAAACATATCATAGCACAGGAGTTGCTAATTTCACAACAAGGGTGACCATAAAACTGCATTTTCCAAAATAAACATTTTAGGAGGAAGAAGAAGCAGATATGATTAGAATCAAAAGGGACTACAAAAGTAACAATTGGAATATAACCCAGTGGCTTCTTTTAAGATAAGGAGAAGTTGCCAATCATTTCCCTCTGGGTAAGGATCAGTTTCTTATTATAGGTCATATTACATTAAGTTAAAAAATTCCAGGAAAGAGCCCATAAATTGTAATGTGAAACCTCCAGATGTTCATGACAGAGATACTTGGAGGAAAATTAATACACAAAAGACAGTAACAAGTAAAGAAAATACATGGTTGACTTCTAAAACCAAGTGCATTGGCAGCCCACACCTTTTCAATGAGATCCAGAACATCCTGATTGTCAATGAATTCAATGTAGCTCCAGTTAATCTCTTCTTTTGTGTACTCTTCTTGCTCCATTTTAAACACATGCTGCAAACAAGGCAAGTCTCAAAATGCTGCATCACATAGATAGATGACAAAACTCCATGAAGAAGAGAGAGCCCATGCAAAACCTGATTAAAGTGCTGTTGAAGCTTCTCATTTGTCAAATTTATGCAAAACTGTTCAAAACTGCATAAAGGCAAAAAATTATAATACAAGACTCTGCATAACATATATATGCAAATAGTCTTTTCCATGGTATGCAATCTCACAGGATGCAATTAGACAATGATATTTACAAGATTAGAAGCTTAATTCTGTAAAGCCTATCTGGAAATTTATTTAATCATCACAGGAAATGAAAAGAATCAATCACAACAAACTTAAAAGATAAATAAATAACATAATAGGTGTCTCAAAAGATTAAAATTCTCCCAGAGATAAGATCTTGCATTTTAGTTTGCCTTTTTCCAACTACATGGATGTCTGTAAATAATCTCAGCAACATCCATCGATCAAACAACAAGTTCAAGGGAAAAAAATCCTTCCCTAAAAAAAAATGGAGATGACAGCACATGCAAAAAGCATATAAAATCGAATAGATATGTGACAGGCACATAGAACAAAAGTTGTCAAGAAAAACAAGTAAAGAAAATGAGATATTCAATAAAAGTAACTTGAATCATACAAAGGGGCATCAAACCCACAGATTCATGGATGATGCAGCATCCAGAAACCAACAAACATCATTCATTTACATAATCATAATCCAATGCCTCTAGGGATGTGGACTATGGAAAGATTACACTACATACAAACTCAAGTTACGGGAATGCAAGCAAAAGGTGAATACTGGTTGGTCACATGCCAGCTCTTATCAGTAACAAAACAAAAGGCGTACCAGTTAAGCACCTGTTAGTCTTGAAACTCTCAAATCCATATATATCCAGCACTCCAATAAGAAGTTTTGAGTTCGGATCTTGGCCAATTGAACTATTAATCTTATTCACAACCCTGCAAACAGATGCACCAGAGTGAGTTTAGCAGATTCATGAGTTTCTGAAAAAACCAATACCATAAATGTTGAAATAGATGCACTGTAAGGTAAGCACCAGTAGGACAGCCAGTCTTGTCTATCCTACAGCATCTCCACCCCGAACAAAGAGGAGGAGGGAAGAGAAAGGAAAAGTGAACTTGATTCAGTTCCAGAAGCTCCAGGGGAAGATCTTTTACTTGCTACTTTAATATGAACCATCCAGCTAAACAGTCAGCAAGGGAACAGAGGTTTGGTGTGTGCATATAGCTTAAAATACTTTAGTGTAATTTACACTACTTGAACTCAGAGGAACCAATGGATTAGAGAAGGAAAAACTGAAAATTGGCAGCAAAGAAAGAAAGTTCACAAGAGATATTAATTTTGTGTAAGCACAGCAATTTGGAAGTATAGATTTACCAATTCTTCAACTATACTGGAACTAAAGATCAACATTTCCTCTCTATTTCTTTACCAGTTCATTTTAATTACAGGTATCACTTGCAAAAGTACTTCTTCAACTAATCAATTACTGACTCTGCAGGATCATTTGTTTAAAATCAACTGGAATAATCATCCCAAAGCCACAACAGAGCTTTACAAATGTGAGTTAAATGCTTTTTCCAAAAGCATGAAAGCTAAACGTACCAGTCAAATACTCTCGAGTATACTACTTTTGCCAAAGCATCTCTGCTGACAGTTGCAGATTCTGGATCGAGCCATTTGATTATGGTTTCATCACGAGTTACAATAACACGTTTACAAAGAGAATCCTCTAGGGCCTTCGCATCACACCTTCAGAAATATCCCAGTTCAGAAAAATTAAAGCTCAGATATTAAAACTATTAAATCATATTGATAACTGAAAGTGCTGACAAAATGGATCATTTACATCAACAGCTCTGCAGCAGTTCTCAAATGAAACCAAGACTTCTCATCTTTAGGTACAGAGGAGTCTATTTCTTTTCCTTTTGCAAATTCAATGTTACCAAGGTGGAGGATTGAAGCCACAACTCGAAATATTGCTTCCTGTGAAAGACACCAAGAGTCAGAATATCAAAGAGGTTTAACTCCTTAAGTAAATCAAGGAACTTCCCTGGCAATACCTGCTCATCAGCATTAATTCCAACTACATCCATTGCCTTCCTTGTTGCTATGTATTCTTTAGAATCATCAACTCCGTCTAACTTATAGCAATTTGTTTGATTCAGGTAGTGAAACGTTCTTGGATCTCCCAACTTATACCTTTGAAGATCCTAACGCCCAATAAGAAACAGCAGAGGTCAATCTCAAAGCAAGAGCAAAATATTATAAAATATTGAGTCAAAGTAAAAGAAAGATATATAGTGTTAACATATTAGTGGTTAACAAACTGATTCGTCACATGAAAATGAGGAGAAACCAAGATGAATGACCCAAAAGGCTTAACATCTCCAAACACAGCAGACTCATGACAAGTCTTTTTCAGAATTAGGAGTTTTATGTCTAACCGTCTGGAATTCACCTTACCACACCAAAAAATAACAAAAACTTAGCAAAAGTCAACATGCAGATGACTGAAACCCATATAAAGTCCACGCCTGGACTCTAATGCATTGAAAGTTAGAAAAAAGGGGAAGTATCAGAAGGGATCACAAAAAGATTAGTCAAAGATTTCATTTCATTGAACAATCAAACCCATTGAAACCCCAGTTCAGTTTTTGCTCCGCCAATTCAATTATAACAAACTTCATGGGTTTATCCCAATTCGGTTCAGTTTTTTACTTAAAGAGCAATCCTACAACATTAAATTTTTCTACATAGAAGCATTAAATTCCAACATGGAAAGACATTTTATCCTCACTAGTAGTAAGCAGATAACCTCCCAATGATTACTTAAACCTATATCTAGAAGCCAGAGAGAACAGGAAAACTGCCAAGTGAAAACTTTGTCATATTGACAAATACTGGGAAGACCACTGCAGGAGAAACATGATTCATATAGGAGTATAGGGAAATATATTTAAAAAAAAAAGAAAAAGTGAATCCTATTGCATTAAAAGATGGAAAGGAAAAAAAAATGCTCCAAACGCTTAGTCCCTATTACTCTCAAGAAGCAAAGCAAGGTGAAGTAATGAACAACAAATACCTCAGGTGGTGCAGCACAAAGCATGTAGAAACAATGGTAATTTCGTTCAGGATCAGACACTTGACAAACGCGGGATCTCTCCAACAAATAAGTTCTAACAGCAGCTCCAGAGATTCTTCCCTTCTGGTCAAACTGAATCTCCACGAATTTACCAAAACGACTGCAATTCATTACGCATTTCAAGAATGTTGAGATTGTCATGATTGTAGTGCGAATAGCATTAACATAATTAAAGTCAGGCATAATATGAAAACCTCCGACCTTGAATTATTGTTTCTGACAGTCTTTGCATTACCGAATGCTTCCAAAACAGGATTAGACTTGGGAAAAAAGGAGCAAAATTAGCCACATCATACATGATACTCTTTATGCTAGATCATCCACTGTTCTAGTGAAATCAAAATTCATAAAAATTGTTAATTTTCATTATACCAGAGAAGTATAGTTTCAATTTGTACCTCCAGGACTTGCTGCTCAACTGTCCTTCCCTCAGCTGCAGCTCGACCTCCCATGTATGCAAGATATCTCATCAGCTGTTTCGTACTTTCTGTTTTACCAGCCCCACTCTCGCCACTAACTAAAATTGACTGACTTATTCCCTCATTCATCATAAGTCTGCATACATCAAAAAAATATTTTTAAATTGTATGGCAATAAAAGGTCAAGAAGTACTCAATTTAAGTGACTTTAACCTGTATGCTGCATCTGCCACAGCGAAAGGGTGAGGGCTGAGCTCCCCAAAGGCGGCACCTTTATACTGTGCCATCATATGGCTATCATACAGATGAGGCAACCTTGTAAAAGGGTTCACAGCTATCAATATATTCCCTGTGTAAGTCTGAAAATTTTATCAGATTAGCTTTAATACTTTAAATTGTCTAAGAAAACTTTCAAAGGAAACTAAGGAAAAATAAAGCATTAGATGTTCTGAATGTCAGAAAAACTAGATATTACGTACATATATTTCATTGATATCATATCTATTCTTTAGATTGTGTAGAACTCCAGGTTCGTGTAAATAGGCTAGTCTTGTCATATCATCCACTCCACATGGTGGGGCCTCGGCATCTTTAGGATAGACATTGGTAGACTTGACGACAACCTATGATGAAATTCAGTGAAACCTTAGTTACAGTAATTTGCTTGTAAACTAGGACCATTTACAGAACCCTATGACTAAGATAGACTCGTGATCCTCCACGTTGAATTGTAGTGATCGCCACTTGACAAATAGCCATTATAAGCTTTTTCGGTAATGAGAACTTCTAAACAGGTTCCCAATGGCATATGTAAGAGAGAACACTTACCGTCTTCCCTGAAGTACAAAGAACTTTAACGTCTTGACCATTGACCTCAGCAACTTCCCCGTCTATCCAGGCTATATCAGGATCTTCCACCCAAACAAGGGAACCTATCCCTAAGCTGATTGAAGCAGCCTGCAAGGCCAACATTGTCTTAGGTACCGACCAAACAGAAGTATGAAACCACTGACCAGAAAATAAATGTTCATCCCCAATAACAAACTTTTGTGACTGAAAAGATAATGCCAAGTCCAGTGCTTCGTTCCAAGAATGAGAGTTCTAATGCAAACAAGAAATACAAGTCTGAATATCCAAATAACCAATATATTCGTGTGTAGAAACTCCCAGATCACAACTGGAGAAATCTGCTATATAAAATTTTTAGTGCTGCAAACGTTTGAGGCAGTGATGGTTTCTTCCAAAATAACTAATTTATCACCCTCACCCCTGAGTGGCTATTTAGCAAAATCCACAATGACTTTTTAGCTTGGTCTACAAAAAGGTGTTCAATGAATAAATGAATCAGAACAAGAAATCAGAAAAATAAATGAATCACGGGGTAATACTGTCATAATAGGAATCAAGACCAGACAACTTACACTCTTGAATAAACACAAAAAAAAAAAAACAATTATATACAAATAACATCTGAATACAATCCAATACCATATCTGAACAGCTTCAATCAGATCAGCAACTTCAGTAACGTCCCGATCAGCTCTTTATCCTCCGCCAAGCATAATAAATACTCAAATAAAATCCAATCAGATGCAGTACACAACTCTCCACCAACAACGGACTTCACTCAAGTTCTTGATTTTCTTCTTTCCAACCAAAACAACAAAAAAAGAAAAAAGAAAAAGGAAATGAAAATAAATGCAAGATAAGATCTGGAAGCAACAATTAACGATATCTCGTTGAAAAGTTTGAAAAAGAATTGTTGTGACTGAACCCCTCTTGAATCTTGGGTAGTCTTGTCCACCGCGTTGCAATGAGGAAATCTTGAACTTTGGTTTTTCTTGGTTTTTTTTTTTTTTTTCTTTTTCCTTTCTTTCTTTTTTCCTTTCTTTTCTCTCCTATGTCTGCTGGGCTTGCCCACGTTGTTTGGGATTTGGTCCGAGTTTTTATTTTAACAAAAATCTAGCCAAGGTAAGAATATACCATGTCATATCGGTATTTATAAAGCGTGTACTAAATAAACTTACGTTCCCAAAAGGCCCCCCCAATGTAAACGTTATTACGACGGTTGGTGTCCTTTTTCGGACAACTACAAAGTAACAATTATGATACGCGGACAACGTTGTCGGCTCCGACTGTCCCTACTCCCCGCAACCAAATAAATTGCCAGAGCGGAACCGTTGCCAATAGTTTTTAAGGATTTGAAGTTAAATAGTGGTATTATATATCCTAGTTAAGTAAAATTATACTCCATTTTGAAGGGAACGAAACTTTTAAGTGTTCAATTTCAATTTCGTGTATACTCTGTATTAAGAATTGGCAATATTATGCTTAACATGTTATAAACAAACTTTTTGATAACAACACTAGTGCATTGAAAGAATATTAATAATTCCTCCTTTCACAAATTCATGACTATATAGGTAGATTTTATATAAATGTCTAATTTATTGATTGTAAATAAAATTATTGATAATGTTACTACTATGCTATCATTAATAATGTTACTAAATGAGTTATGTAGTTACCAAGGTTTTCCCAACCTTGGTATAAAAACTGACATGACATGCTATGTTAAATATGGTTAACATAATAAATTCTTTGTGATACACGACTAACACCACCTAACTATTCCACATACGTTGACAATGTATCGAGCTTGTCTTGTCTTGCCTTTCTCTCTCTTCCTCAGTATAAATATCTCTCATCTCTCACTTACAAGGTATGTTAATTATTACACATGTTTAGATTCTCAAGTTCTTCAAACTTATTATATATGAGTTGACTTATGCCAAAAAAAAAAAATTATCCGAGCTTATTATATGATCTTTTTATTGACTGAAGTATTAGAGACATATCAAGAGACGAGCCTTCACATGTTTATGATATCGTCTTGTATTGTAGACGACCTCGCTTACTTAACATTGCTCGTCTTCACTAGTTTGTTCATTTTTTATCACGTCAAGTACTAAAAGACATTTAGACATATGTTTATTGAAACGTAGAAAATAAATAATTTACAGTCTTAAAAAAAATAAAAACTATAAGCTTTTATATATTTTGTGTAGACACCTATTTACTAAATTAAAATAAATTTTAAAATTTTAAAATACCTCTATTTATTACTTTTTTATTTTACACATTTCACATTTTAAAAATATTATGTTAAACTCAATCCAAATACAAATAATATTAGACTCGCAAGTAAGGATGATTCAAAGGAACTGTTCAACAAATAAACCGAAGACCACGTTCGATTTAAAGATATTTCATAGGCATGCCAACTTAGACGATGCACACTTCCAGAAAAAGCAATAAGAGATGCGAAAAATGAAAAAGAAAAATAACAGGTGATATATAAAGATCTGATGGTTGCATGCGGTTGGTGAAGATAGTTGAATTGAATGATAACGTAGCTATCTTTTTAAAATTTCCTTTGATACACCGCTAAGCAATTGATTGCTTCAAATTAGAATTCCTTCTTTTTTTTTTCCAATCCTTTCTATTTTTATTTGATTCCGAATATATCACAAATCACAAATTCCAGGCAATAACGGACAACTGAAAGCGAAAGCGGAGAGCCGCTAGGGGTAATTTAGTCGATCCATCTCTGGAATAGGGGCATTCGTGGAAATCCAAATGTTAATAGAAACTTAATTGACATTTAATAACATCCTTAACATTTTAACAACATAGTAATTATAGTACAAGTCACGGTTTGAAACTTGAAAGCAACATCATAAACTGCGCAGAACAATGATCAAAAAAAAAAAAAAAAAACTGCGCAGAACATTTAGGGGCCTGAAATCTCCAAAATTCGATCCAGTCACGGCTTTGTCACTACTTGCAATGGACAGAGCCAATAATCCAAACGCCGCGCTAGCACAAAAGAGGTTAAACTTCGGGTCACACAATTTTCATTTGTCACAATTTGATGATCATGTTCTTTTGTGACAAAATAGATTACTGAGATGTTGTTATTTGGACCAAATTTAAAGTGAAAAAATGTAAAAAATAAAATAATTTTAGAGAAAAAATTAGTTACATCAAAATAAATAAGATTTACACAAAAATGTTAAAAAGTTACGTCACGTCCAACTTATAAAAAATGACTAAAATCCAAATTGTGAATCCCATACCCGCGTGGGTGAGCTATGAATCAGTAGCTGAAAAACAATACGTGAAATAATAAGTTGTACGTTCTTGCTCCTCCGAGGCAAGCTTCTCATTCCAAACAGGGTTGAGGTCTCTGCACTTCACATGGGTTCTTTGCCTTTGGTTCTCAAACTCAACTTGATGCCAAAAGATGGCGAAGGCTCCTCATCACCTTTTGTGGAAGTTGAGTTTGAGAACCAAAGGCAAAGAACCCATGTGAAGTGCAGAGACCTCAATCCTGTCTGGAACGAGAAGCTTGTTTTCCCTATAAACGACGTCGCTGACCTCCCATACAGGACTATAGAACTGAATGTCTTCAACGAGAAAAGGTCCAACAACAGCAGAAATTTTCTTGGGAAAGTTCGAGTTTCAGGGTCTAGTATAGCAAGAGAAGGTGAGGAGATAGCCCAGCTTTATACCCTGGATAAAAGAAGCTTGTTTTCTCATGTTCGTGGAGAAATAACCTTGAAGTTTTACCTGTCAACTCGAGAAGAAGTTAAGCAAGTCATCAATGGCAGTGGTGCTGGAGTCATGGTCTCAAAGAAGAATAAAAAGTTGCAGCAGCAGCAGCCACAAGGAACCAACATGGCGGTGCAACAACAATTGAGCCAAGAGAACAAACTAAACCTCCAAAATCATAATCACCCCAAGCCAGTTGAGCCTGGGACGGGTGATATGAAACCTGTTGTTATCACAACAGGCCCAGGTCCTGCTATCCCGCCTGTTGTCAACCCGGCAGGACTCGGGGTTGGAGGAGGGGCGGTGGTGGAGGAGTTAGTATGTTCTCCTCCACAACCGGCCCAGCTGGTGAGTATTCTCTAAAAGAGACGAGTCCTCACCTTGGTGGGGGCGCACTAAACAAGGACAAGACAAGCTCAACTTATGATCTTGTGGAGCAAATGCAGTACTTGTACGTTAGAGTTGTCAAGGCCCGTGAAATCTCAGTGTTTGGTGGTGGTGGGGAACTGGTGGCGGAGGTGAAACTTGGGAATTACAGAGGAATTACTAAGAGGGTGTCTTTGATTAATAATGCAGAGTGGGACCAAGTATTCGCCTTTTCTAAAGATTGCATACAGTCTTCAGCTGTGGATATTTTTGTGAAGGAGAGCAATAAAGATGACTTCTTGGGCCGTGTTTGGTTCGATCTTAACGAGGTTCCCAAGAGGGTTCCGCCTGATAGTCAGCTGGCGCCTCAGTGGTATAGAATGGAGGACAAGAAAGGGGAGAAGTCTAAGGGTGGTGAAGTGATGGTAGCCATTTGGTTTGGTACCCAAGCTGACGAAGCCTTTGCCGAGGCATGGCATTCCAAGGCAGCAAATGTGCAAACGGATAGTTTATGTTCGATAAAGTCAAAGGTATATCTTTCACCGAGACTTTGGTACCTCAGAGTGAATGTCATAGAAGCACAAGATGTAATTTTGGGTGTAAAAGGGTCATCAATGATGAGGTATCCTGAGCTTTTTGCGAAGGTTCAAGTTGGCAACCAAGTTTTAAGGACCAGAATTGCTGTTCCTTTGGCTAATAGGAGTCTTTCAAATCCTGTTTGGAATGAAGACCTGCTTTTTGTGGTTGCTGAACCATTTGAGGACTATGTTTTGGTTTCGGTTGATGATCATATAGCTCCTAACAGGGATGATGTCGTGGGGAGGGTGCTGTTGCCGGTTACAAATATTGAGAGGAGGTTAGATGAAAAGCCAGTGACCTCAAGGTGGTTCAATCTTGATATCCACTCCAGCAACCAGAATGAGTCAAAGCCTAAGATGAGATTTGCCTCCCGAATTCACCTCCGATCATCTCTTGATGGAGGTTACCATGTGCTCGATGAGGCTACTATGTATAGCAGTGATGTGAGGCCAACAGCAAAGCAGCTCTGGAAGCCCAACATTGGTGTGCTTGAGGTTGGGGTCTTGGGTGCGACAAATCTCGTCCCGGTAAAGATTAAGGAAGGCAAAGGAGGCTCCACTGACGCCTATTGTGTGGCTAAGTATGGTCATAAATGGGTCCGAACTAGGACCGTGGTGGACAGCTTGTCTCCCAAATGGAACGAGCAGTATACTTGGGAAGTCTTTGATCCTTGCACTGTGATCACCATTGGTGTGTTTGATAATGCTCGTGTTGACAAGAACACAGCCGTTGCTGCTGCTACTCGGGATTCTCGCATTGGGAAGGTTAGAATCAGATTATCCACTCTTGAATCTGATAGAGTTTATACTCATGCTTATCCACTTCTTATGTTGCATTCCTCCGGAGTGAAAAAGATGGGAGAGCTTCATTTGGCTGTGCGGTTTTCATGTGCTAATATGGTTAATGTGCTACATATGTATTCAAGGCCTTTGCTTCCAAAGATGCATTATGTGCAACCATTGTCTGTGAATCAATTGGATAGCTTGAGATGCCAGGCTATGAACGCGGTGGCATCAAGGCTTGGCCGAGCTGAGCCACCTTTGGGAAGAGATGTGGTTGAATACATGCTTGACCATGATTCTCATATGTGGAGCATGAGAAAGAGCAAAGCCAACTTCTTTAGGCTCACAAGCACTTTGGCTTGGTTCGTTGCTATGTGCAGGTTCTTGGAGTACTTGCGCAATTGGCATGATCCCGTGTATTCAGCGTTATTCACGGTTGTCTACATTATCTTTGTCTCGGTACCTGAACTGATAATACCTTGTGTTTTGCTCACCACGGCTGCTGTGGGCCTTTGGCGATATAGGTCCAGGCTGCGCCACCCGCCTCATATGGACACTCGACTATCCTATGCAGATGTTGTTCATCCAGATGAATTGGATGAAGAGTTTGATTCTTTCCCGACAAGTTGAGGTGCGGAGATTGTAAAAATGAGATATGATCGACTGAGAAGTGTTGCTGGAAGGATTCAATCTGTGGTTGGGATATGGCAACTCAAGGTGAGCGTTTTCAAGCATTGTTAAGTTGGCGTGATCCAAGGGCCACGTTGTTGTTTGTCATTGTTTGTTGCATTGCTGCTTGTGTATTTTATTTGGTACCATTTAAGTGGGTTGTGGCTCTTTGGGGACCCTATCTTTTGAGGCCACCCAAGTTCAGAAATCGGTTGCCGTCGCTAGCCGTCAGCTTCTTCAAGAGGTTGCCAACAAGGGCTGATAGTATGTTGTAGGCTGAATTCACGAACTTAGGATCTGGCTGTCTGGTTCTTTTGGGATTATAAGACAGTGATTAGATTTCAAACGGTAGAAGTTCTTTTCTCTTTTGCCAATTGATGTATAATTATCGTTCGCTGCTTAGCTCTAAATGCTAGTTGAAGTTGAGAAAATGCGTTGATTCTGCTAACAATTGTTTGTGGCATCGCATCGCTGCTTCAATTGCTTTTTAATTAGTTTTCCAGTGTGTCCTCTTAATGTTAAAACTTGTTGGAAAATAGACGGTACTGCGGAAAAATATACACCTTTTTGGCATGATGCAGCAATGGGTACGTCGGAGCGTGATCTATCATGCATGTGCAAAGTGATAGTAAATGACATCCGCTTTGCACTCAAAAAGTATATTGCGAGGAATGCATACCCATTCGTCAAATTGGTTACCTTTTGTTTTTCAATGGTTTCTCCCACATTGTTGACAATAGAATAAAGAACCCCCGAATTACAGTACAAAAATTCCTAATATCTTTTGTTTATGGTCGTGGGATTTTGTTTTCAATCTATTGGAAAAAGTGCTTGAAAATTTCACATTCTTGTGCCGGTTCTACCTATAAGCAGTTCGCTATGCAAGGGTCCTGAATTCACTGAGATTAAAACTCTGTTCAATCCAGTATTGAACCATAGGTAATTAACTAATCAATATACAAAGGTGTACCTGACTTGCATTTCCATGGTACTATAAAGATTTTAAGATTACCAAAATTAGAGGTGGAAAACTTTCTCTCGTTTTCTATATTGAAATCACAGAGCTCACAACCTTCTAACCTACAACTGAAGAAACCGCTTTTCTCAATACAAATGGTCCTTCAGCACTGTACATTTACAAATGCCCTAAAATGAAGCTTCATTCCCAGTACCATCGTTCCAAGCACGCCTTGAGAGCAGTCCATGCTCGCTCATGCTCCCCTTTAATCTATAAAAGGCTTTTTTACTTCGGACTGTCCTCAAAGGACCTGATCTGTTCCCGTGCCTGATGGGTAATGCAACCCCGCCAACCAAACTTGAAGCCGAAAATGGCCTGTTTTCCATATATTCAAGTGGACCCGAACTATAATCCATTGTTATGAAGGAGGAGGCCTGACCATATGTCAAACGCGGAGTAACTCCCACAGCATTCCACCAACTGCTATCGGAAGGGACAAGATCCCCTTTGAAATCAGAATCTGGCACTGACGAGTCTCCCTGACTGCAACCGTCACCACACATCCCATCTGTGTCATCGTATATGAGCTTGAGTGCCTGCACTACTTCTCCCATAAATGGTCTGTGTGTCACCTCTGGGTGGACACACATGGAGGCAATGGCAGCCACCTTGGCCATGTCATCGAAGTTGTAGGTTCCAGCCAAGGAAGGATCTACCAGCTTCTCTAAGCCTTCTCTGCTGGCTAGTAAAGGCCTTGCCCAAGTCACAAGATTTTCTTGTCCAGGAGGTTGAGACATGTCCACAGGTTTTCTTCCAGAGAGAAGCTCTAATAGCACAACCCCGTAACTGTAAACATCACTTTTCACAAGCAAATGCCCTGTCATTGCATATTCAGGTGCAACATACCTGTAATCCAAATTATAGAATGTTAGCAACTATACAAGGAGAGATGCACAACTGCAACTCCACAGGGGCATTACATGAAGCAGTACACACCCAAAAGTTCCCATGACACGGGTGGAAATGTGATGGCTTCCTTCTGTTGCTTCTCTGGCCAACCCAAAATCTGAAACTTTGGGGGTAAAGTCATCTTCCAATAAAACATTACTTGCTTTAAAATCTCGATGAATCACTCGAGGATTAGAGTCCTCATGCAGGTAAGCCAATCCCCTGGCAGCACCAAGAGCAATCTTCAACCTTGCATCCCAATCAAGAGGCCCTTTTTGCTTGTCCACACCTGAAATGAAAAAAAAATGATACATCAACATTCACCAACTACATATATTATATTAAATGCAAATCATTCATATCATTTTCATTCAAATAAATTTGAAAATAGTGACATGGAGGGTTTTGTCACAATACAGACATTGATAAGAATGAGAAAACTTTGTTAAGTAAAAGAAATTGCAGGAAGATATGATGTACCGTGCAAGTGAGATTCAACACTGCCATTCGGTACAAGCTCATAAACCAAGCATCGTATCCGTTCTTCAATGCATATACCAATCAACTTCACCAGGTTACGATGATGCAATCGACTGAGCATCTCGACTTCAGATATGAATTCACGGTCTCCATTCTGAATATCTCTTGTCAGCAGTTTCACTGCTACGTCAGTTCCATCTTCCAGGAGCCCATGGTAAACACGTCCAAATCCTCCTTCACCTAAAATCCTTTTAGAACTAAACTTCTCTGTGGCCCTTTCAAGCTCTGCAAGTGAAAATGTTTTAACAGAAAGAATAGAAGCAGGCACGCCAGAAAGGACCGACGCTGATGTTGAGCTTGCTGGGCTACTTGATAGCATTGTTCCCATTCCTGTGAGGTCAATGAATATTCAAAATGTAAAGAATATCTCCAGCTCTTCAGAGAACTAAATTGGTTGAAAAAACTAACGGTAATTGATATTCAACTTAACAACTACCATGACTAAATCAGGCCAAAAGCAAGGTTAATAATGTTGTCAAACCAGATAATGGTCATTTGACAAATAAAATTTTCTGAAGCTCGTACCAGCAGATTCAAAAAGAATAATTAAATGAATGCATAAATTAATATAGGAAGGCTCAGGAATCGATCGCGACAATCAGTGACTTTTAACATGATAACTGCAATTGATCAACTCCAACACACAAATACACCGTCACGTCGTTCATAGACACCTGAGTGAACCACAAGCATTAGACGTGTCAGGGGTAAGAAAGCAAAGGCAAATTTTGTCTCCCAAGGGGCAAACAAGATATCTTGATCCTCAAAATCCAGTTGTGGTCATCAAAGTACATTTTGGGCACAAAAGGCCAGAAAATGAAAAAAATAAAATATACTATGTTTTTTTGGGTAAATTTGGCATTGCTCTTTCATCTATCTGTCCTATAAACATGGGTTCACACATTAAGGGTATTAATAGCTTCTCTTTCAAAATAAACAGCAGGTATATCAACCACAATGTAACTCTCAAATACCCCAAATAAATTTATAACTGCAAAATTACATGGAAGGTGGGAGGGCTGTCCGTTTATCAAAGGGAGAGCAACTCCCCCATCATTCCACCAACTGCTATTGTATGTGACTTGCCACTTTTTATCAAAATCTATAACTGCAAAGATCCATGGAAAGATAAAGCTTAAAGACATACCACTTTTCTTATTCATGGGAGTTGTTATCACAGGACCAACGGCATTTGATGGTCTACCAGCCTTCCTGCAATTCAAGAGGACAGCAGCTGCTCCACAACAAACCACCAATAGCACTACTGCGGACAAGGCAATGACAAAAATAATTCGAGGACTCATTTTCTGATTTTTGTCATCCATGTATACGCCAATAGGTAATTGCTCGTTTCCAACACTTCCACTGGGGCCAGTGCCAGAGGAGTCACTAGATGGTGGCGAAGAAGGAATACCTGATGATAACTCATTCAAACTCGATCCAGTATGTTTTATTTAATAGGCAAACTTAGACATTATAATAAAATATCTAGCTTACCTGGATAGGTAAATGTAGATCACTTTGTAAGCACCAAAAAGGGTCCTATTAAGAGGCACCTTCTTCATGCCAAAATCTTTCATAAATCAGTAGAGCAGTGGTATTATCAAACCTCTCCTCAAGTGGAACCAAATTAACTGTCAATCACTGTTCTTTCCTGATTTTGAGTATCAGCACTAGCACCAACTATGACTACCTTGACTTTGTTCTAGATAAATTCCTTCCGCAATCTCAATCTCTAGCTGATTGACCAGAGGAAAAACAGCATAAAGTGAGACATCAAGAAGAAGTTTGATTTTCATTGGCAACACACAACCACATGTTGAACCAAATGGGGTTGAAGTAAATGGCTCTGCACAGATTTGACCACAACCTGCCAATAAAATTACCAGAGCCTTTCATTTTTGCAGTTTTTAATGATATGCAACTGCAGAAAAGAAATTGGGAAAATAAAGCGATTCTATTTGCTGTCTTGATAGGCAACAGCATGCAGAAAATTCACATATTTCCTGAAACGGAACAGATAGATTGCTTGACAGAACAGGACAAAGGTTTGCAAAGCTGAAATATTGATACACAATATCCTCAAATCCATACAGGAAAGACATCACATGGTTGTACATGTAGTTGACAGTAAAGATAATAGGCATGTACCAATATAAGGATATCATATAAGGGCATCATAACAAAGTCATACAAATCCATACAGGAAAGACATGCCTTCCTAATCAAACTGAAGTACCAAGACAAGGATATCGTAACAAAGTCATCCTGCCGGACTCTAGTCTTATACTTATCAACAGAACAACTGTGGAAATAGGAATTCTCCACAAGGCTTGGACCATTTCTCCATGACAGCATAACGAGATTCTTTTTATCAAGGTTTTAGAAGGTCGTGCATTTTTTCATCATAACAAAGCCACTTAATATGATCATGTCTTGCTGCAGCCAACATTTTGTTTTCTTTTGTATGTTGCTCCAGTATATTCACCACTTAGATATGCAAGCAGTAGTAGAAAACGGTTTGCTGCTTATTTGATCTCTATTAATCAAAGATTAAGTTTTGAGCTATTGCTAAATAGCATTTCAAGAACCCTCAATATAATAAAAGTATTCTAAGTTGAACTTAAACGTTTCACTCTGATCATATCATCATGGCATGATGGGTTTGTGACCACCTTTACTGGCTTTTTTCCTCATTTAAAAGACATTTGTCATTCCAACTAGGCAATAAGCTCAACTATAGCTTGAATCTGATTTTAAACGAAAAACGACCAAAGAGGAGACAATAGATTATTAGGTAATAGTTCAGAACTGAGTCCAATATTACCTGGTGTCCTGGATGGGGATGGGGAAATTGCACGACTCTTCCCAGGGTGATGAGGACGATAACGATGTCTTGGCAAGGGACTACCATTTGGACCAGCAACAGGACCTTAAATGAAAAGATCTGTTTCAGTAAGAGATGAAGAATTTTCAAATGAAGTATGAGATCAGCATTAGGAATACCTTCAGATGCTGGAGAAGGAGCTGGTACAAATGATGGAATCAAAGGAGGCCTAGACCGCTTTCGGGTAGGCACAACAAATGGAGTCATTGGTTCGCCAGTAGACAATAACCTGACTGAAGAAACAGACCAAATGAATCTCTGTATTATTGCCAACATACATAGTGGATTGAACTATTGTGCAAAAGAAGAATTCGCGCAGGTCAGTAAAGACATTCCTATAGAATTCAGTAAATAGAATTTTAAAAGCAAAATATCCATCTATGATTTTGTTTAGATCATTCTACTCATTCAGTTAGGAAAGACATCCAGAGTGAAAATGAAATTTGAGGCACAACAGTCAAGCAAGTAAGAAAAAATGCCCAAATTTACGATGCAAGGAAGGAAGTATTATACCTTTGCCATGTTCTAGGTAGATTTTCCTTGATAAGGATGGCTGACTTGGCAACAAAGAAGGAGACAAGTAGATTTGTGGTAATGGAATCCCTGCACGAAAAGAAAGGGTATGAATCATCATAGCTCATGTAGGTTGAAGAGATGTAAAGATAAAGGCTGTGATTTGAATAAATATATTCCATATAATTGCAAGATTCTTTATTTAGAACTTTTAAGGTCTTAAGTACTTCCCATGTACTAGCTTTAATTATGTAAAACCAGCAAGTTTCACGGAACCATTTAATAACGCCACTGATTACATAAACGCATGCGAAAGGCAAGAAGAAAAACTCCCACAAAAAATGTTTATTCCATACTGAGGGCCAATTAGTTTCCAGCACAAAATCTACATGTTGCTAACATTCTAGCAACAAATAAATGATTTTCATTTATCACGTAAATTAATAACAAGTTTATTAATATCATAACTTATTACATGAGGGTAAAACATAATGCAATCTAGTTGCATCAGAGGGTAGCTTACAATATTTATAATTAGAGTGACCAGGTTGATCTTAAGGGCATGTCTAACCATGAAACCAATGATTTTCAATCTATTGTGCTAATTTTATAATGCCAGATACAGCTTTCTCCACAAAGGCACACCTTTCCGAGAAATATCCTGGCAAACAATCACACCTTTGTGCTGAAGAGCAAGCCACAAGTAGATTAAATTCTGGCAAGGTTGAAGGGGAATAACTATCATGATATTCACCAAAGAAATCAACATAACAGTCTAGATTCCACATAGTACATTTCCAACTATAAATTTCTCCAATTCAAAAGCATCTAACAACTAGTTAAGCTTTTTCCCAAGTTTTAGAGCACGCACTTTTGTATTTCCACACAAATAAAACAAAAATTCTATGGAACCATAATGACAACCCAACTAAAATGATTCTCCTCATAAGTCAAAGTAACCCATTTTTCTTCGATTCATGAAGGCAATATGGTCGCACAGAATTTCAATCCTCAACTTCTAGCTTAGGAAAACAAATCAAATATCGCACACAATGGCTTTCAGCTTTCACCAGAAACTCACACGGTAAACATGAAAAAGTAAATCTTTTGACGTCTTCCTAGCTTCTCCACTTTCACGTTTACTCATCCAAACAAAAAATAAAAAACAAAAGCTAATAATCAAAGAAGCGGAGTACACAAAAGTATAATGCACGTGCTAAAGCATAGTTACCGTAGTTAGCAGGAAGAAAAGTAAGCAGAGGAAGAAAAAAGCAAAGCACTAAAGAAGGAAACATCTTGACTCTCCAGCAGCAGCAGCAGCAGCAGCACACAATAATAAATCACCAACAGCATCTGCACTCGAATCCCACTTGCCGGAGGAGCATTCTAGGGTTCCGGTGAAAGCCCTTTTCACTCCACCGCCGGCGACAACAAGGCCCTCCATTAACTTCTTTAACTGATTGCATTTGCATACCCTTACCCACACCCAAAAAATCCCTCAAAATCACAACCCAAGATTACAATAAGCCTACAATGCAGGTGCTTTCAGCTACTAATTCCTTTTTCTTCTTTTCAGATCCAAAAAAATGCAGCAGAGATCTGACAAAAACATAAACAACTAGATATTAAAGAAAAGAAAAAAAAAAGAAGTGGTAATGCGGTTAGTATATAGTTAAAAGATTGTAGATCTTGAGATGAGATAATGGAGTTTCTTGAGTGGGGATAATGGAGAAGTAAAGTAAAGATCTTCAAGTAGAGTGAGAGAGTTAAACAAACAATACTTAGCAGTGCGTGAGAGAGAGAGAGAGAGAGAGAGTTGAGAGTGATTGACAGAAAAAGAGTGTGTGGAGTGAGGGAAGAGTCGCTATTAATGCCGGTGTAGCCACCAGCATACTTTCTTTGGCTGAATTCTCTTTCGGGAGACTACGATGATCGTGAATTCTATATTTTATTGGATTTCCACGGTAATAATTGGATTTGCAAGAAAAGGTAAAAATTTAAAAAAAAAAAAAATGGTAAGTGTTTAGCGTATTTTATAAACACATTCTTCTCATGCTCTAAAATGGTCAAATAAAGATCCTACACTTAATTAGTTAAGCTCATATTCTTATTTTAAACGAAGACCTTTTGACTACTTTGTAGTCTATCGTTTGGACTTTCTCCCTATTTGGATTTTGAGCCAATATCAAGCTACTTTCCTTTATTAGATCCTGAGTGAATCTGTTGCCACCTCATTATAGTTTGTCCAGAAATCAATAGCAATTTTTCCGATAGATCCTGTCTTTTTTTATCTATGCAATATTAATGAATAATTATATATTATATTAAAAACAACTAAACATTTTGAGTTGTCTTTTCTTCATGCTTGCATTGATTGATTTAGTTGATAAATTTGAATATTATTTAAATTTCCCCTTTTTTTAATGGAACAGTTTATTTGCCATGTCACTTCCTTTGATTTTACTAACTAACCAGCATGGGAAATGAAGGAATGGAGAAAGGATTTGGTGTACTTAATGATGGAGATGGGGAATGTAAATGAGGATATAAGTAGGAGGAATATATAAAAATAAAAAGGGAGAAAAAATAAATAAATAAAAGACGTAAAACATTAAAGAATGACGAGTTTAGACATAAAATGTTAATGGGAACCAATTATATAGTAATATGAAAATTGAATAACTCAACCACTACGATTAAAGTTTGAAATTTAAATTTACGCTCGTAAAAATAATAAGGACTACTAAAACAATTAACCTTTTAAAACGGCAATGAACCATGAGACGTCAAAACTTGATTTAACTGAACCTAATCCTGGAATCAAACTTGTCCTAAGACGCTAACGCTTTGTTTGGATGAAGGGGAAAAGGAAGATATTTTGGGAGAGATAAAAAATTTCCTTTCTATTGGGAGTTTACGTAGGAGATAAAAGAAAAAGAAAGGGAGAAGTTTTCAAATCTCTCGTAAGTTTTTTTATTTTTATGTTTCCATCATTTTCTTTCCAGAGGGGGGAAAGAAAATAGAGAAAAATTGAGAAATGTTTAATGAGTTCTATGACAATGCTACTTTTGCCCACAAAATACGATTCAAAACATTTAAATAGGATAATAAACTTGTAAACAATCATACGTATTAATATTTTTCTCTCTCAAAACTCCCAAACAATATTTAAGGGATGTATAATCTCTTATTTTTGCCCCTTTTCTCGTAACTTAGGGCCTATTCATAACTAAAAAAATTTACCTACTTTTAGTTTTTTTTATTTCAAAAACTCGATTTTGTGACATTGTTAACTGCTTTTTTTATATGACAGGCTAGGTCTAAAACCGACCGAACAACATTGTTAAACTAATTAAGAACACATGATGTCGTTTGGTAAAAAATAAGAAGAGAAAATTGTAATTTTTTATACCAAATGTTCGGAGTATTGACAATTTTAGTTTATAAAGTTTGAATGGAAGTAAATATAGTATCAAATATTTTAATTTTCAACATATTTAGTCACATTAACTAGTTTTGTTAAAATTTTACTAGAATTCGCTTACATAATACTTAAGTGCTAGTGTTTGCAATTAAAGGAACATAAGAATGCATCATCTAGGCAGATTTTTTCAATTTGATCTTCTTATTTATCGTATCCTAATTCAAATTAGTGAATTTAATTACAGATTATGACAATTAAAATTTGTTAAAATTTTGTAATATATTTAAAAAAAATTTAGTCACCGACATGTGAGTATAACATTATTGTATTTTGGTAAGATTTTTACAAAACTAATTAATATAACTAAATATGTTAAAAAATTAAAATATTTGATATTAAATTTATTTTCGTTCAATCTTTAGGATTGAACTTCGAATGCAAATATTTAATACTAAAATTATAATTTTTTTAAATATAAATAATAAGTAAAAAAATCCCTGGATGAAGTGATAAACAGGACCCACCCCCAATTTAACTTTGACAATTTCATCTACTAGGGTTTTGTCCCCTCGGAATACCGATCAAAGAATTAGTGGCAACGCATCCCGAGGATATCAAAAATAGAATTTAGGGTTCTAAATTCTTATTATTTGTTGTATCTCTTTTCTGGAACCATCTGATGGATTTGTCTTTGTAAGATATCCCCATTTGTAAACACATTCAGACGCGTATACGTGGATATACACACACACACATATACGCCTTATATATACGAAAAACGCACGTATACGTATGTGCACAGCCAGACAGAGAAGCAGACGCCGAGGTGATGAACGAAATGAGTGGGCTGTCATGGCTCGAAGATCACGGCTCGCTCTCGCATACTCAAGCCCAAATTCCTCACAGGTCCAATTTCGGTCATAAATTTTTTTTTTGATAGGGATTTCCGTCTATACCTTTATCAATTTTCCCTTTATTAATTTCATGCTGAAAAAGCAAGATTTTTTCTGATGTTGAATATTGAAGTTGACAGGGCAACATTATTTTTGTTGATTATCGAATTTCTAACGTCGATTTTTTTTTTTATTAATTTGGTTTGGGTATAGTGGTGGGAATGTATTTCGCTCGCTAGCAAGAAGAGAAATATGTCCAAGGACAAAATGTTTGTCGAAAAAGCAGTGGGGAGAGGCTCCTAGGCAAAATTATGATTCTCTTTTTGTGCTCAAAGATGAAGCCAAGAGAGATGCTAGGCGAGCTCTTTTGTCTTGGTATTGTCATTTGCTCCAGCTCCTTTATTGGTTTTGGGTTTTGGATTTGTATAACTAGAATGTTGGATGTTTATCTCAATAGACTGTAATAATTTATTCTAAAAATAGGATATATTGTATTGTTTCAGGGTGGAGACACAGTCTTTGGGCCGCTTATCGGCCAAATATTGTCCCTTGGTGCCTCCTCCTAGATCAACGATTGCAGCTGCATTCAGTCCAGATGGAAAAAGGCTTGCTTCTACACAGTAAGCTATCGAATTTTGGCATCTTTTTGCCTTATCATTTGCACGACGTCTTACTCATTACATCTGCATTTGGTTATGTAGTGGCGACCACACTGTAAAGATAATTGATTCTGAAAGTGGGCGGTGTTTGAAGGTGCTGAACGGTCATCGAAGAACACCTTGGGTGGTATGATAAAGCTGTTTTGTCTTGATCTCTTTGTGAATAACATGGTAGTCTAGTTATGGTGGCATAGGACTGCAAGTGGCATATTTCGTTTTCCATGCTTGCTTTTGTGGGACTTGCAATTGCCTCATCTTCTTTTCCTACAATGATAAACTGCTGTCCATCTGAACTCTTATATTTCTCTTTGTTCGAAATTCTTTATTTATGATCAGTTGATTCTGGAGAATCACAATCTGGAGATTTATACATCCGTCTTTTTTCCTTTCTTGTTTACATGCTAATGGAGCCTTTGCAGGTTAGATTTCATCCGGAGCATCATGAAATACTTGCAAGTGGAAGCTTGGACCATGAAGTGCGCGTATGGAATGCGAACACATCAGAGTGCATAGAATCTCGTGATTTTTGTAATTCCTCTCTAACTCTTCCATCCTACCTTTAACCTCACGAATTAGAAAAGAAGAAGAAAATGCAAAAATGCTGCTGCTGCTGCTTATACTGTTATTTTGTTAATAACATGTCATTGCATACTTGGCCTTGGAAATTGTCTGAAACTTTTTCTTCCCATGGTGGTCGTCATCTCCTTCCAGACCGTCCTATTGCTTCTATTGCTTTTCATGCCGAAGGAGAACTCCTTGCTGTAGCATCAGGTCACAAGGTGTTGACTGTTACTTTGCAATTTTCTACTATATCTTATGTACTGTATCTTGTGGTTTCCAGCTGATCTTTCATTAACATTTGATTATGAATTTCAGCTCTATGTGTGGCACTACAATGGAAGTGGAGAAAACTCTTCACCTGTGATTGTGTTGAAGACAAGGCGATCACTTCGTGCTGTGCATTTTCATCCTCATGCTGCTCCATTTCTTTTGACAGCTGAGGTTTGGTTTTTGAGCGAGTTTATTGGGTTATGTACCTCTACCGTCTTATGAATTATATTATTGGACTGATATGCAGGTCAATGATCTTGACTGTTCAGATTCCTCAATCTCACGAGCAATGTCTCTGGGCTGTTTGCATTATCCTCCCCCTTCTCTCCATATGTCAAATCTGCATTCAGTGGATAATCTTAGTGTGGCTGCTGAATTACCTCTCATGCCTTTATCCATCCCGTACCCTTCTTCATCTGTAAGAGACGACATAGGGCCAGATCTTCATGCTCATAATGGACGCAGTTCTTCAAATCTGGCTGAATCATCTGCTTCCCTGCACATTCGAATGAATGCAAATTCAATGGAGCGCAATGATCACAGAGTGTCTCCTATGATAACTTCCCCATCTATTTCTAGTACACATGCTGGGTTGCTAGATAGATTGACTAATGATATTGCTGCCGGAGAGCAAGACTCTATTCATGGTGCCACTGTAAATTATATGGACACACCTGAAATGCAGCAGATAGAGGAGTACAACCCTAGTAGCACATCTAACCAGGACACTCTGGGTCCTGGCATTATACCCTTGCCTTTGAATTCTCATACGCTTGAGCTTCCTGATTCTGTTTCTAGTCAGCTGGAGTCCTCTGGGATCAATAGAAATCATTCTTTGCCTTCAAGATATTCAACAGCTTGGGGGTTGCCTTTTCTCCAAGGATGGTTAATAGGTCAAAGTCAAGCTGGGCTAAATCCAAGACTTCCACTAAACAGTCATATGCAGGACCATCCACAGGACAGTCCTGGAGTACATTATGTACCATTCGCATCCGGCTCTTTTATATGTAATAGTGAGATTCTGGCGACCTCTTTACCTATTCCATCTAGCTTAAATAGATCCCCGGTAGCAGAAAGTTCTGGTTTGCAGCCACACCTGCAGCCACAGCCGCAGCCACAGTTTAGTAATTTGGCTTTATCACCTGAAAATGGGATTATGAATTCAAATCAGAGAGTTGATTCCATCCCTATTCTTGGTGTGGCATCATCTGAAATTTCTGCCTCATTGTCCGCCACAGCTGGTTCTGAGTTGCCGTGTACTGTTAAGCTGAGACTATGGTTGCATGATGTAAAAAACTCGTGCGCCCCTCTAGATGCTGATAAGTGCCGTTTAACCATTCCACATGCTGTTCTTTGCAGGTGCGTGAACCTGCAACCTCATGGCCCTGCTTTAATTACTTGTTTTGTATACAATGGCTTATTGTTTTCTAGGGTAGAATTTGTTATAATTCTATGGCACACTTTTTTTTTTTTTTTTTTTTTTGGGGGGGGGGGGGTTTGGCAGTAATTGAAATTCCTCATGATTGATTTTATTTATGGATTTGTATTTTTTTAATGGGATGCTAGAGATTAAGATATCATTTATTTGGAAAAGTACAAAAGAAAATCGAGATGGTTAGCGGCTGTAATAAAATTGCTATTGGTTTTTTATATTTTTTAAGCAATAAGTGTCATTTAGTAACAAATATGATTTCAGTGAAATGGGAGCCCATTTCTCACCCTGTGGGAGATATCTAGCTGCTTGTGTTGCATGTGTGCTTCCTAAAGTTGAAGCTGAACCTGGATTTGTGTCACAACTTAACCAAGAAGTTGGAGGGGCTGGATTGTCTCCAACCAGACACCCAATCTTGGCACATCAAATCATGTATGAGCTTCGCATATATTCCCTTGAGGAGTCAACGTAAATTCTCTATCCTTACTTTGCTTTTTTAAATATTTGGCCCACTTAACTTCTGAGATTCTATAATTTTGCATCTTGTAGTTTTGGTTCAATACTTGTATCGAGGACAGTTAGGGCTGCTCACTGTTTGACTTCTGTCCAGGTGAGCTATTTATTTTAAATTTAACAAGCTAATTAATTTTCATCCATCCTGTTATTGAAATAGTGTGATATTTAACAGTAAAAATGTAGAAAGTATTTGGACTTGCAGACTTTTAAAATTCTATTTTAATCACAAGTTGCTTTAACATACCATCGATTGATTCCACTAAAAAGGTAATTATAAATGTAATTGTAAATTGAGCATATTTCTTGCTTCCTATGCAGTTCTCACCAAGCTCTGAGCATATATTGCTTGCATATGGCCGCCGTCATAGTTCTCTTCTGAAAAGCATTGTCATAAATGGTGAAGTTTCATTGCCAGTGTATACAGTCTTAGAGGTACAGTTCAGAACTCTGTTGGGGGTAGGGATGGTTGAGAAACATTTTACATCTATTACCATAGCATTAATGGTTTCTCCATGAGTTTGGTGTGTAACTATGACTTTTAGTTTGTGCATAAGATAGGTTATCTCTTGAATGCTTGCCTTTGGCACTTTGGAATCAGGTCTACAGGGTGTCGGATCTGGAACTTGTTAGTGTGCTTCCTAGTGCTGAAGATGAGGTCAATGTTGCTTGTTTTCATCCTTCGATTGGAGGAGGTCTTGTTTATGGAACCAAGGTGTGTCAATTAGGAATGCTCTAAGAATTCCTTTTTGTCATTTCTTTTGGTGATTTTCTCTTCAACTTGAAAGGTTTGGTTATCTTGTGAATGCAGGAAGGCAAGCTGAGGGTCTTGCATTATGATGGAGCTTATAGAGTGAACTGTGGCAGATCAAATTTGTTTCCAGCAGCAAACATGGTTGAGGTAGAATAGTATCTGGTTATCCAGATTGTGGACTATTTTTCATTTTAAGTTTCTCTTGAGGTGTAACCTGTTTTGTTATTGAAAATCTATGCTTGTCGTGGTTATGTATGTCTTCTCTTTGTTCAGTACCGGCATCTTAAACACGAGGGGCCCTGTGGGGCAACTTGATTATGATTCTCTTGTTCAATCTATCATTATCCCGTCCCCACTATGTCTGCTGCCTGGGTCTTTGTATAGTTGGTACTCAAAGATAATCGAAATTTAAATTCAATATGATATTTATAGTTATTGATCAACTGTTATGTATGTTGGATGAGACTTTTTAGATTTTGCATTACTTTAAAGACTCTCCTCAAATTGATCTGACTACAGAAGTCTCTAAACCATGACATGGGTGGGGTTGGGATGATAGAGGCAAAAACTTGTAATACCCTGTTGTTTGTTGATTCAAAATGCCCACCATCCTACCCAAATGGAAACTACCTACTAGAAGATGTTTTTTTGCTTTCAGTCTGTGTTCCTAAGACGTTTGTGTGCTTTCTTACCTTTATTGAGCAAATCAAGTTCCCATTTCTTGTGTTTTCTTACTCCCACTTAGCATTTAACATTGGAAAAGAGCAATACATATCCATGGTAACTACATATCCATGGTAACTCGATTATTGAATGTTCAGAAATTGACTCATGTTTTCCCTTTTTTTTTTGGAGAATAAATTGACTCATATTTAATAGCTTCTCTTATCATTTTTACAGGTTCAGACACATGCCTTGGAGTGCTAGACAACAGTAATTTTAGCACATATGATAGAGTGAGTTAGCAAAGTGAGCTATTGTAGCCTGTCACTTGATACTTTGATGCTTAATCTGTATTTATCATTTTGTCGTCTGTGGTTTAAAAGCTGGGTAGCATCTTCTAGTAATCAGGGCCTTTCCCCTGCGAATCTTCCACATTTTTCAGGCATGTATTTGTTAAACATTCTGAATTATATTGCAGGAACTCGGGGGTGGCCTTTCATTGAGTCAATTAGGCATCTGGAAATGGGTTCTTCAGTAACTTATTTGATTTTATGTTGATCGTTTTTTTTTTTGAGATCAATGTTGATCGTGTTGTATGTGTCAACTTGTAAAATATGTCCTCCTGAGAGTATTCCAAGGCAAGTCTCTGTATTCATTTACCCTCATTCTTTTGATAATACAATCAAAGGAGTATTGTACAGCTTATGCTATTCTCTGTAGTTGTTAACAAAGGTCCAACTTGCTAGCGGTAACAGATAATGCACGATGTAGCTCGAGTCCGGAGCTCTTTTCCTCGAGAGAAGGGGGAAGAAGAGAGGGGGAGGGGAGAGAGAGAAGGGAAAGGAGGAGGAGAAGGGAGGGAAGGGGCCGGGGGGGAGGATGGCTTAACGAAAATAACTAAATGGGATAGCCAGACCTCCCAGGAATTTCAATTTTCTATTTGGCTCTTTTGTTTGGTGACGTTACGATATCTTTCCAGAACAGGAATTGGGAAAAAGGGTAATCTTACAGACGGCTGAGCAAAAACTAAAGATTGTGTGGGCTTGGTCCGTGAAGGCCTTGAGAATCCCAAAATTTTAGTTGACTTAAGCTATTACACGAGTGGGGGAGGAGCCATGTGCGGTGTGACCATGGGGTGAGAGGAGGGAAATATTTAGGTGTACCGGGTTTACGGGTGGGGCCGTGGACTTGTGGTCCACCTTCTTCCACATCTTTCAAAAGTAATATAGGACTCACATGGGGTTCACAAAGAACCCACAGAAGGATTCACTTTTGGTGGATGTGAAAAAAAGGAGAATTACAGGGTCCACGGCTTCACCCGTGGACCCGGTCCACCTAAATATTTCCCGGCGAGAGGACATGGTAGATTTCCTGTTCCGTATTGAGCTGGCTGGCCGATATTACTTCCCATTCCCGTCTATCTTTTGGCTAAGGCTCATCATTTGATGCAATACAAAGCCTCAACAATGCCCCAACTGAAATAGATCATATTGCTTGCTGTTACTGGCTGTAACCTTACCCTAAGATATGAGGAGAATCATATTCATTCTTTCCATTTCTGCCACGTAACTTGAAAACAGAATGCTAAAGTTTCACCGTCTGAACACCACTTAAGCATGCTTAAGTATAATAATTCTCCGAAAGGTTCGACAAATTAAATCCTCTTACCAAAATTTCAAAAAAAAGGGGACAAATCAAGTCCATCGAGGTACTAAAACGAAATAGTGGACCCGGAAATGTAGGAGGATTCTGTATTTCCTTGGCTGGTTTATTGCTTTTTGTTTTCCCAAGAAAAAAAAAATTATGGGGGAGAGGGGGGGTATTACGGGGAAGTGGCCAAGGGGAAGACGGTGTTCTCCTTGTACGGTGCCTAAATCATTGGTTACAAAAGGTCGTGCTCTTTCATGAAAAAAATATGATTAGTTGACCAGTCAAAGAAACATCTTTAAGCTTCCTTTGAAGATAAAGAAGTTATAGTTTGAATGGGACATTCATTGACTAATTGTTTTTCCCTTTCTTTGACTGCTAAAAAAGATCTATGCCTTCTTCCTTGATCCTTCACAACAATTATCTGATCCCAACCGAATTCATTCACTTCTCACTGAAAGTACAAAGAGAAATCAAGCAAAGAATTAAGACAGTAATATGAATAATCACATTCACTGATCACTGAAAGTGGAAGAGAGAAATCGAGCAATGAATCAAGATTCAAGATATAGTACTATGAACAACATTCCTCGAAAGATGTTATTCAATAACAAGAAGGAAAAAAGAGAATGAAGGACGTACTACAATTGTCTAATCTAATTAAAGATTATCAAGAATATATGATCATGATGATGACGATGATGATGAAGGAGAACTTGCGTCGAACTTATAATGTTTATCGACAGCAATCGAGACATCCCAAGTGCAACTGAGTCCTTTGGGGATTATGACCAGATCACCGGCTCCAAACTCAACAACCTCCGATGAGTTCTTTGAGTATACTTTAACTTTCCCTCTCAGTAGATAACATGTCTGTCGGGCATCAAATTTCAGTTGATACTTTCCCGGAGAGCAACCCCACCTATTTCATCCAAAATCAGTACAACAAAAACAGAAAGGAACCTATTATTTCTTAGCATACAACGTTGTTTTATCGCGAATAATGTTGTGAGTTCTTGTGTGTTTTTTGTAGTGAAAGGGGAAAAGAGACAGAAAACGAGACTTACTTGGGCCATGACTTGATGCCCAACTCAGAAAGTTGGAGTTCGGATGGGTTCTTTTGTACGATAATTCTTAGATTTGATGATGACGAGTCTGAGGTAGACTCTGCTTCCATGAGGGGAATTAGGAGGTTTGCAAATTGCAAGGAAGTGTTTGTCCTGTGGAAGACGCCAACAGTTTATTTATGCCGAGTTTTCTTCTGTTTTGTCTACCCCTTCCGACTCTTTTTCTTTTATAGTGCTACAAGAAGGCCGTAGGTTATACCGGATCTTGTGTTACACTTTTCTTATTACACCTCTGTTGCCCCTCCTATTTAATAGACAAGTGTTCCATATCTTATTTGACTAAATTTTTGTTATTTAAAACATGAGATACTTGTCTGTCAGATAAGATGTGTAACAGATACTGTAATAGAGAGAGTGTAATAGAAGACCTAGAGTCGAGTGAACCTCACAATTTTCATTTGCAATAAATTCACGGTCCAGGTTAAATGGGCCAATAGTGGATGGCTGAGCTTGGGCCATGTTGGTTAGATTTGAAGCCAAAAAATGACATTGTTTTGGGGGTGAAAAGTTGTTATAAATTTTTATTGACCAGTTACATACTTGCACTGACTAATTAAATATTTTCATTAATCATTTACACAGCCTCCAACTTATCCAAACTGGCTGCGAGGCCTTGTGCCCCAAGAACCATAAGCGATGATAGTAATAAATTAGAGGAAAATAGTGTGGTAATCAAAATTTATAAAAAAATATATATAGTCATTTTTTTTTTATAGTTTCTTTAAAATTTTATCAATTTTGTATGAAAACATATCATTTTTGGGTTGAGCGTAGCAATTGTCCTAAAATTGGAAATATGGTAGCATGTCCGTGGTTAAGGAAGGAGGTTGGGCTTTGACTTGGGAGGATCTCCTTTGACAAGCACGAGAGACACGACATGTTCATCAGCGATGAGCAAGCAAGGGTTGCTTTTAAAGCCTTTTAGTTTGGTTTATCATGCCTATTTAAACTTTTATTATTCTTGAAATTAATCATGTTCAGCAAACACCATACTAAAGTAGGCATCCTAATGGGAAAAATGCTATACAGATTTTCAATAATCATGTTTGACAACGACCACTATTAGCTGGTTTATCCCATTTTGATGATTATTTTAGTTGCTTTAGAACAATATTTTTTGTATAATTGCTTAAAAAACATATTAATTGCTATCACACGAGAAGCATCATGTGTGTAATGCATGGCTCCGTTGAGGAAATATTTGATGTAACGAAACCTAGCTATAATATGGTTCGATGGCCTTGTTCCTTTGTCTTAAATGTGTACAAGAAGGGTTTTCGCTTTCATCATATATATATATATATATATGGAACTTTCTTCTAAATATTTAATTGCATGAACCATCTATGTTTTTCCAGATCATCACATAATTATCTCTACTTACATTACGATTAGAGCTGGCCACAAATCTCACCCTCGCCACATAATGGTACTTGTATTTGATAACGCTAAGATTTTTTTTCCCAAAGCAAAAAGGATGATTATTAATTGTGGGTACAGGATAGGATTCCCCTGGTCAAATGGTTGACCAAATTAATTTTCAGCTGATAAAAGACCACGAGGCAATGCATTATTAGATGGCAGGTATGATGGTTTGACCAAAATATCATCACCATGCTTCTTTTGTTCTTTTCAAGCTATCTCCATCTTCAGCCTGGTGGATACTGACATTTCATAATTTATTACCTAATCATTTTTTTTATTTTTCCAAAAAAAAAAAAAACTTTAGATCAATTTTTATTTACAATATTCATTACAAGATATTCGACAAAATATTTGTAGGAGTTCCATTGGCCAATCGAGCTTGTTCAGTTGGCTGAATCAGATTAATCAATTTAACAAAGATCTAGAATTTTCCTATGATGGAAATATTGCACGTGCTAATTCACATGCATGTAGCTTTCAGTAGTTTTGGTATTGTGGCCCAACAATGCACTGACAAATTTACCTTTTAATAGAGGAAGGTAATGTTTTGTTGGATTATTATAGGAAGAAAACTACCTCAATAAAAGCAATAATTGATGCTAAAGAGAAAACAAAAAAGTTGGTCAAGTGGGCTTTTCTTTTTAGATAAATTGCTCGTAGTGGGCCTACAAGTTAGTAATTGCCTTTTAAGATAAAACTAGAACGGTAGGTCCAAGAAGTGATGAGATATTTTTCATGAAAAATTTGAGGTGGTATTCTATACCATACTGTTGAACCGAACAGGCCGGGCATTTGGGTCAGTCCAATACATAATGGGCTCTAGTCCACATAAACAAGCCGACAAGCAAAAAGCTAACAGGAGTGGAGTATTATTAGTTAGTTGAACGTGGTTCTTTCTGGAGCAACATTTGTGGTTGTGGAAATCTGAGCAGAAAATAAAAAAGTATGGCTACAGAAGGTCAAGTGATTACTTGCAAAGGTAGTTATTTTTCGATTTCAATTCATTTTAGTGTTGTTTATGTGTTTTTTTTTTTTTTTAACTTTTTTGGGATGAGCTGAAATTTTGTTGGAAAAATGAATTGGGATTTGCAATTGAAAAGCGGCGGTGGCCTGGGAACCCAATAAACCTTTGGTGATCGAGGACGTGCAGGTGGCTCCGCCGCAAGCCGGAGAAGTTCGTGTGAAGATCCTCTACACTGCCCTCTGCCACACCGATGCCTATACCTGGAGTGGCAAGGTAGTGAATTTTCATGTTGTGTTAGGCGGAATCTTGTAGTCATTTTTATTTGTTCAATAATGTGGATTAGATTTCCTAGTTATTGTTTAGGTTGATGTTGATTATTGTATGAACTTTGGAGAATTGAACTTATCATGGTTTGGCATTTGAGTTGTCTTGCCTTACTTTTGTGAACGTTTTTTCTTCTGCTGTTTGCAGGATCCGGAGGGACTTTTTCCCTGTATTCTTGGTCACGAGGCTGCAGGGTATGCTCTCTAATTATTGTATTTGGGGAATGCATTTGTGGGCTTTTGGTTGTCAGAAATTCTGTAAAAGGAAATTGATTTTTTGATGTTGGGGATTGCAGAATAGTAGAAAGTGTTGGTGAAGGCGTGACTGAAGTCAAAGCCGGAGACCATGTCATACCCTGTTACCAGGCTGAATGCAGGGAATGCAAGTTCTGCAAATCGGGAAAGACCAACCTCTGTGGCAAAGTAAGGGCTGCTACCGGAGTTGGAGTTATGATGAATGACCGCAAGAGTCGTTTTTCGATCAATGGGAAACCCATCTATCATTTCATGGGAACTTCAACGTTTAGTCAGTACACTGTTGTTCATGATGTTAGTGTTGCAAAGATTGACCCAAACGCCCCTTTGGAGAAAGTCTGTCTTTTGGGTTGTGGGGTTCCAACTGGTAAATCTCTACTTAATGTTTCTGGTTAGATTGTTCCTTGTTGTATATCTGACTAAACTGGTGGCAATAGTTCAAAAAAGCTGTACATTTCCAGAGCTCACGCCTCTACACTCTTTGGCACGTTTGGAAAGAACAAGAATAAGATTTTTAGGCGGCAATTTGAGCTTGAGATCTTAACTTTTGTGTTTTGTTATAGTTAGTATTTGTTATGTTTGGATGAAACTTCATTTTTTTTTTATATATATATAATGTGTCCTAAACGATTCTTTTTGTGCAATATTCAGGTCTTGGGGCAGTTTGGAACACAGCAAAAGTAGAACCAGGTTCCACTGTTGCTATTTTTGGCCTTGGCACTGTTGGTCTTGCTGTAAGTATCAGATAACACTATTACTTCTTTACTCTGACCATCATAATCATAAATATGATTCCCTCGATTAACTCAAGTATTAATCTAAAGGTTGCAGAGGGTGCAAAGGCAGCTGGTGCTTCCCGAATTATTGGCTTGGATATTGATAGCAAAAAGTTTGATACAGGTACAACACAATGTCTCTCTTCTTATAATATGGGTATTATTTTAATAATTGATTTTTTTTTAAATTTTTTGCGATAAAGTTTAAAGAATTCTTTCACTTATGAAAGCATGACGTTGAGGCATGCCGCATGGCGATGAGAGCCCCAGGCATTGGGGTTCTTTTTATTTTAGTCCTCTTTTGAGGTTAATATTTTACTAGGGGAAAGGGGGAAAATTATTGTTGTTACATTTTGCTTCAAATATACCAACTCTGTTATTTTTGTTTTTCAGGTTGTGAGGTATTCATTAAAAAAAAGGAAGTACTTAGTGAATCCTGCCTAATGCATGATCGTTGACTAGTCCTAATGTTTGTTGAGCCCAAAATATAACTTCATTCATCATCATAAGTTGGATTTTTTCCCCCAATTGATTAGTTACTGTTAGAGAGATTACAGCTTCTCAAACCGGAGCAATTGCAGTGCTTTTAAAGGCATGACATTAATTGTTTCTGGAACATTCAAAATGATTACTTGGAGTTTTTTGGCAGATAAGTATCCAAGGATGTCTCTCATTTTCCATTTTTTATTTGCAAATTGATATGCAGCGAAGAATTTTGGCGTGACAGAATTTATCAATCCCAAAGACCATGAGAAACCCATACAGCAGGTTATTGTCGATGTTACTGATGGGGGTGTTGATTATAGTTTTGAATGCATTGGAAATGTCTCTGTGATGAGAGCTGCCTTAGAATGCTGTCACAAGGTAAGTTGTAATAGAATTGGTTCTTCAATTTCTGTTAATTTTTGTGGTATCCAACATTTTTGGACTACATATCTCAGGGCTGGGGTACATCTGTTATTGTGGGAGTTGCCGCATCTGGTCAAGAGATATCGACCCGTCCATTTCAGCTGGTGACTGGTCGTGTTTGGAAGGGAACAGCTTTTGGTGGTTTCAAGAGTCGCTCACAAGTTCCTTGGCTTGTAGACAAGTATATGAAGAAGGTTGGTACTCCAGATCAGTTGCAGGACTTTTTATTTATCTTTTGAGTCCCACCTTACCGCAGAAAAGCATTTTGTTTGTTCTTATTGCAGGAAATCAAAGTGGACGAGTACATCACCCACAATTTAACGCTCAAGGAGATCAACAAAGCTTTTGATCTGATGCACGAAGGGGGTTGTCTACGTGTTGTGCTTAATGCGCACGAATGAATGTGATCAGGCTCGTATTTTGTTTTCAGTTCCATGACACTTCCTTAGTACCCTGAACCTTTCTATATTGAAATTCTTATCTAAGGCTTCTGTTGGTTTTTCTTACGCCTTTACTTCCAGAGTTTTGATGCATTTGGTGCAAGTCAATTATTTAAAGAGATTCGCGTAATAATTGATCTACCATCCATAAGGCAGTTTATGGTCGGGTTATTACTTCGTGCATGTATGGAATGTAGACGGGAAAACATGCTTGTCTAGAGAAAGCCTTTTAGTGTGCTTGAACTTGCATAATCCATTATCTACCAAGATCTTACAATATAAGGGAAATGTACCAGGCTTCCAGTTTTTATATTTGAACAACATTTTTAGAAGGTGCAAAATTGAAGTTACCCAATTGAACTTTGTTAATCGATCTACTGGGGGAAAGTTCACAATCGAAAACCAAAGTTATCCAAACATAATCAAATCTCGAAGATCACTATAAATAAAGGCAGAATACGCGGAAAGATACAACAGATGCTTTCTACTGTTATTTATTTTTTTGCCTTGATAAAACGTTGATAAATTGAGCATTTAAGCTAGGGCTATTACTATCCTTTTTATCATTTTCTTTTGGCTGAATGAATCTCATTTGAGTCAAATACGAAAATTCTCATGATCATAACTTTATAATGAAATTGATTTATAATAATTGATTCTCTTGCATGTGCATAAAAAAAAAAAAATCGGCTTAAATAATAGGGCTAAAAATACAACGAATAAATATTGACGTTGAATCTATTTATGAACGCAAACATCTCAGTTCAAAACAAAGTTCAAACCAAATATAATTTCAATGGATTCTCAGAATTGCTCTCTAAACAATATTATATTTACTTTCCTAAAAAAAAAAAAATTATATTTACTTTTCTTTCAAATGCAAAGTAATAGTCTTTTAAAGATGGTTTTGGCAATTAATTATCTATCCAATTTTCTATTCTTAAGCAGATTTATGGATGTGTTTTGATCACTAGTGTGCATAATATGAATGGAATAGAGAATGCATAGTTGTCTAATTAGTCGTTTCAATAGAAAAAAATTACCCCGTTCTATAAAACAAGAGTTCTATTCTATGAACAAACACACAACATATTAATTTTGAGCATTATTTTATAAGCTTAGTCGTGATGTCAAAACTCAAAACAAATACACAACACTTTTTTTTTGGTTCCCAGAAACGGCAATTTAAATACACAACACTTTTTTGATATTTAAACTTTTCACCGAAAGGGCCATCGTTCCAAGCTCTTTTTTTTTTTTTTTTTGGTTTTATAATTCGATCCAAACTCTTTAACGTACAACCCTTTGGGCCCTGATACCAACCTTTTAATTGGAAAATACAATAACAATGTAGATCACGTCCAAAACCTAAATGGGGCTGGGCCTTTATATCGGCCACGTTTGGCCCGTTAAAATATCACCGACATGGCGGCCGAAGAACATTCCTAAATTGAACCAAATCCTATAAATTCTTCCCAAAACTCAAAACATTTGACTACCCCTTCGGAGCAACTGAGCAAAGAAATCAATGGAAGATGAAGCGGAGATATTCGATGGAATTAGAGCTCAGTTTCCTTTAAGTTTCGGTAAGCAAGCTAAATCCCAAACCCCTCTCGAACAAATTCACAGCTCCACCCGTCGGAGTAGTACTGCCGCCGCTGACGGCAAGGGTCCATCATCATCCTCAGCAGCCACAAATAAGAGCACCAACGACAAACCGTTCCCTTCTCTCTCTTCTTCCTCCAAGGCCTGGCTCCAATCCCTTAAAAACCCTAACCCTAATCAAGATGACGATGCGGTAATTGGGCCGCCACGCCCTAGCCCTCAGGTGGATTCAGATTCCAAGGAAGATGAGGATGCCATGATTGGACCACCCCGTCCTCCACCGAAAGAGGAGGAAGATGATGATGGGGATGATGGGCCGTTGATTGGACCTCCTAGGCCGCCGCCGGGTTCAGTAGAGTCGGACTCAGAGGATGATGTGGATGAGGAGGACGAAGAGAATCAGTATCGGATACCTTTGAGTAATGAGATTGTCTTGAAGGGTCACACCAAGGTACCCTTTTAAGAAATTCTTTTTTTTTTCTTTTTGTTTTTTGTTTTCAGTATTTATAAGATAAACATGAGTTACATAATGGACAGATTAATGCAAAGCTTGAACTTTTTGTTGGTTTGTGTGTTATTATTCTTCCCGAGTACGTTAAAGAGTATTAATTAATCTGATTACAGAAGCGTATGTTAATATAACAGTACGTGCAATAGCTACTTGGAGGTTTTTAAAGCTCTAAGATAGTTGGTAAGTCGATTAGGATTTGTGATCGAATTCCGCTTGTTTGTTTGTTTATCTCCTTCTGCAGATTGTTGCTGCTCTGGCTGTGGATCATTCTGGGTCCCGAGTTCTCTCTGGTAGCTATGATTACACGGTTCGCATGTATGACTTCCAGGGAATGAATGCTCATTTGCAATCGTTTAGACAGCTAGAACCATTTGAAGGTCACCAAGTTCGTAGTTTGAGTTGGAGTCCCACGTCAGATCGGTTTCTGTGTGTGACCGGATCAGGTCAGGCCAAGGTATGCGTGTATATGTGCCCTGAGTTTTGGTTTTCCTAGTGGTGAAAACTGTAAAATTTTCCTGTTAAATTAACTTATTTCCTTTGTGGTGTTTCAGATCTACGATCGGGATGGACTTACTCTAGGAGAGTTTGTGAAGGGGGACATGTATATACGTGATCTTAAGAATACTAAAGGCCACATATCTGGATTGACCTGTGGAGAGTGGCACCCTAAAACAAAGGAGACGATTTTAACCTCATCTGAAGACGGTTCACTACGGATATGGGATGTGAATGACTTTAAAAGCCAAAAACAGGTCTGCATTTGATATTCACCTGAAAGATTGAAACTGGGCTACTAGTTTTGTTACTTACCTGAGTTTCAATTGGAAATCTGATTTGGACATATTATTATTTACAAACTTCAATCACAATACCATAGACTTGTGCCAAATAAAGCTTATTTGTGGTAGATCTTATGTTATTAAAAGAAAGAGAGATTTTGGAGGACTTTTCTGGACACTAACAAGAAAGGATAATCTGTTGCAGCAAGACTAGCTTTCCAGCGATATTCATCCCATTGGAAGTTACAATTTATTGGTCAAATGTGCCATGTAGGGGCCTTCCAAAAGATCAAAATGTTTTAATTAAGCTTGGCTGTTTTAGTCAACGACAGGTTTAATGACATTCTTACTCAACCTGATTAACACCTTCATTTGATAATAATATCTGCATTTCTTTTGTGTAGACAGCTGATATTAAACATTCTCTTTTTTTTTTCTTTTTCTTTTTATGCCTGTACATTTTTCATTTAAATTATCATCCTTCTCCTCCTTTTCTCTGCTGTGCTGGTATTTTGTTCTATACTAATCTGAACATCTGAATGCGGTTGTGATGTTCCACTTTTAGTTAATTTGCTAGTGGAGTTGCTGGGAGCTGATTAGGATTATCTTTCCATTTGTAGGTCATTAAGCCAAAACTTTCTAGGCGTGGAAGAGTTCCTGTTACAACTTGTGCTTGGGATCGTGAAGGAAAATGCATTGCAGGTGGTGTTGGAGATGGTTCTATACAGGTAAAATCCCATTTTACTCCAAAAAATAAAAAATAAAAAGTCTCTTTTTCTTATTTATTTTGTTGTGTGGAGCCAAAAAATGACTGGTGCATTTTATAAGATCTGCAGTAGAATCGTCATAAACTGTTATCTTGGTTTAAAATCCCACTTCCTTCCTGTTTGATTTTTTTTAATAGGATTTTAATACACGTTTCCCTTTTTACAGATATGGAATATCAAGCCTGGATGGGGAAGCAGGCCCGACGTACATATTGCTGGTGGTCATTCAGACGAGATCACTGGATTTAAGTTTTCCAGTGATGGAAGAACACTGTTGTCTAGAAGCTTTGATGGTTCACTGAAGGTATTAGCTGAAAAATTTTCTGTTTCAGGTCATTTTCTCTTAACTTTTCAGAGATGGTTATTGTCATATTTTTCACTTGTTGATATTTGCACTAGGTGTGGGATTTACGGCAAGTGAAAGAGCCTCTTCGAGTGTTTGATGATCTGCCAAATCATTACGCTCAGACAAATATTGCGTTTAGCCCTGATGAACAGCTCTTCCTGACTGGAACATCTGTTGAAAGAGAGGGCACAACTGGTGGCTTGCTATGCTTTTATGACCGAGCGAAACTAGAATTGGTGTCAAGAGTTGGAATATCTCCTACTTGTAGTGTGGTCCAATGTGGTTGGCATCCAAGGCTGAATCAGGTAAGATGAATCTTTCTGATAGTGTGTATATGGGGTGACATTTTGGGGTTTGTTATGAGATGAATGGGGCTGCATTGCTGTAATTGGAGAGGCTGTTAGGGTGAAATATACTTTTATTCTACTAGATGTATATTGGTGAAATAAGAACACTGAAAGTAGAAAGGTGTAGATAAAACTGAAATTTCATGCATAGTCTGATTGGTTAATCCTAATTTTGGGCGTTTATTCTTCTGATTTTCTCCGCATTGTTGAAGTGGTCCTCTGACATGGAAATATGAAAATTGAAGTCATAGATACTTCCTTTAGTTTCTTTTCCAGTATCCTTCGCCCACATAACTAAGTTTAGAGCTTTGAAAATATACCTGTTAAGTTTTTTGGTGAAGCTCTGGTCTTTCCAGTTAATGAAGTTTCTTTCTTTATCTAGCAAAACTTGAGCTTTTCTGCTTTTGTCTATAGGTTTTTGCCACTGCTGGTGATAAGCACCAAGGTGGAACTCACATACTTTATGATCCAACCATTAGCGAAAGGGGAGCTTTAGTTTGTGTTGCACGTGCCCCAAGGAAAAAATCTGTTGATGATTTTCAAATAGGACCTGTGATTCACAATCCTCATGCGCTGCCCCTATTTAGAGATCAGCCAAGCCGTAAGCGTCAGCGCGAGAAAGTATTGAAGGACCCAATCAAGTCTCATAAACCTGAGCTTCCAATAACAGGGCCAGGTCATGGTGGAAGAGTTGGTTCAACCAAGGGAAGTTTGCTTACGCAATATCTTCTTAAGGTAGTAATGGCTTTTTCAGTTTTTCCCTTCTTGTGCTTGGGGTTATGCCTTTGGAAGAGACTTACATTGTGAACTGATGCAGCAAGGTGGCTTGATTAAAGAGACATGGATGGAGGAAGATCCAAGAGAAGCAATCCTGAAGTATGCTGATGTTGCTGAGAAAGATCCAAAATTTATTGCTCCAGCATATGCACAAACACAGCCTGAACCAGTCTTTGCAAAATCAGATTCTGAGGATGAAGACAAATGATCTGAATATATGTCATGGTGAGTAGGGAAGAATGGTGGTATTATTTATGTTACTTTTACTCATTTCTTGTAGTTTAGAATTCGTTCTTCTGTGGACAGGCAAATCGTGGATTTCTTTTTCCATTTCATTTTCTAGAAGCATTGTTAGCAATTTTGCTGAACATATTTGCATCAATTCTGACCACACTTCTCACGTTCTGCTTTCCCCTAGGAAATTGAGAGTTTTAGGATGTTGATTTTCTGCTTTAGGAGAGACATTCCAAATTGAATCGAGTACTTCAAGAGAATTGCTTGAACAAGTTTGCAAAACATCAAATGCCAGAAACTCATGGATCAAGTCTCCTCTTGCAAGCCAGATGAAATTTGAGTGAACAATGAAGATCATGAGATATATAAAATTAACAAGAAGAAGATAATGGGAACCAGAATTTCTCAAGCATCTACGACCTGTAGTTAGCATGAGCCTAGAATATATGTATTTTCTAGGCAATTGTTAATTCTGTCTCAAATGTCAATATGCAGTTAATGAGATGTGAAGAGGGAGGATTCGTAGCTGGTCTGAGAACCATGCTTATAGACATTGAGACAACCCATAAGGTTTGAGAGAATTGCCCAAGAAGGCGATAGGGCATATAGTAAGTCTGGGATAGAGAAATCAATTAGTGATGTTATTAGCCTCTGTAATTCAAGTCAGTGCCTCTTTTTCTTTTCTTTTCTTTTCTTTACTTTTTTGGAAGGGAAGTATTGTATATTCATTGTAAAATGCTCTGAGTTGAACCGAGTTTTAATCTATTTATGCAGATCAACTTCTGAAGAGGCGGCTAAGCCCAAACAGTCTTTTGAAGTAACCGATGGGCTAAGCCATGTCGACTTCAATGGAGGAAAGTGCAAGGGTGACTTTTAATTTGCCCAAACATCAAGTCTTGGTTTGTAAACATCCGATAGAAACATATCGAGTGCGATTTCATGAGAAGCCAACTGCATCCCATCAATGGCCCATATTGATTATTAAGATAGTTTTTAGTGTACAGCTGTTAAGTTTGCAGGATTTTCAATTATCTGCTTCAATGTTTGGTTATTTTCCCGTAAGCATATATACTACAACACAACTGTCGCTACTTCTTTTGTAGAGATACAAGAATGGTTGAGCTTTATGGATTTTCTGTTCTGCTTCTTTATTTGGTAGTAATTTTCCCCTCAACCTAATATACAATATCCTCATGACACGTGTTGTGCAATTTTCTGTTTAACTGTTACTGTCCATGTTGGAGAGACAACTACATTAAAATAAGCAGATGGAGAGTATATGTTCTTCGTACCAAATGGCCTTGTCTCCAGAGTGTATTTTGAGAATGTTTGGCCAAGCATAATATGTCCATATCCGATGTTATCCCTTCCCCACCTTCGAGGGAATCGAAGCCTGAGGGTTGGAGATGATGGGAGAATTGATACATAGAAACATTCAGATTTGGCAAGTATGAATCTCTGCAACAGATATACCAAAAGTAGATGCTATTATAATCCAAACACAGAGATTAAGATTTTGATACTCTGGCAGTAACTTCAAAATGGTGCTTGCTTCGTCTACGCTGAAAAGGTTGTCTGATGATTCCATGGTACAAAAGCCACCTGCATGGGTCAAGTAGCATAATAAGGACTGTTAGTTGAAAGGAAAGATCAGAGATCCTAAAATTTCAATCTCAAATGTAAATATTATCTTCTCAGGGAACCAGATAAGACAAAGCCCACTATCTCATATTGCCTGATAGACTTAATTACTCGGCAAGTGTATAGTCATGCATTCACTGTTGGCATGCATCAGCCGATCGACTAGAGCCGTAGACCTGCTCTAAAAAACAGTTTAATGATTTATTAATATAGAAGTCGATAGGTTGAATGGAGTCAGCAAACTTTGATCTCCAAAAAAAGAAAAAAGAAAAAAGGAAAAATCCCTCTTTGAAGGATCCTTAAATTCCAAGGTTTTGCTGCACAGGTAAAATTGTATAGGTCGGGATCCAATTTTTCGACTGCGTGCCATCAATCGGCTTACGGTATATCTTTTATGGCATGTCGCAAATTGGGGTAAATTGCTTAAATATTCTCTAGTGGGTTCCCTAAATGATCCAATTTCTGAGGCCTTTGAATTACTGATTTTATCAACTGAAGCGTCGAAGTTACTTTTACTGCTCGTGAACCCACTTCCTCCGCACGCGGTGTACAAAAGAGGGGGCCGAAAAAAAAAAGGAAAAGGAAAAGGAAAGGGAAACTTTCCACGCAAAGTAATTAAAACGAGGGGGAAAAAAAGAAAAAAGAAAAAAAACGCGGTGCAACTCAAAACGCTTTCCCGTCCAAGTAAAATGTTCCGGATCATGAGTCCCACCGTCGCGGTTTCCTGCAGCAGTACTTAGTTGTTTGATATTCCCAGCAGGACTCTCATCCAATAGTAGGGGTACTGTATTTGTTCACTTTTTCCTTGTAGTTGTGTTGTGAACAACAGAATGACAGGAATAATGTACAACAAGCTACTCCAAAAGTGAAAAGGGACATGTACGGTCATTTACTTACGTTTGATTTGATGTGGTTATCCTATTTATTATTTTACATGGATGCAAAATTAGTGAATGAGGAAATAATATTCTTCCTCTGTCTCATTTTGATAAATTTACTTTTTTTTTTCATCCGTTCTAAATTATAGTTCACCCTCTAATTGAAGAATGTAATTAATTTTTAATTTATCTAAAATGTTCCTGTTTAATTACTTTATTAGAAGTAAGAGGTACATAGTAAACCATGCATTCACATATTAAATAGAATTAATTTGATTTGTGGTGTAATTTTCTATTTGTATTTAATGTAAATATTTAATGATGAATCTAAGGGTATTTTAAGAACATCATAGATTAATTTATTCTTTTAATAAAATTAACTAACTTTTTTTAAACTGTGTGAAAAAACCTATAAGCCTATTAAAATGGGACGGAGGGAGTATAATGTTTTGTATGTAAAGTTATTAAGAAATTAGAATAATCTTTTTTGACGCATGTAAACTAAGGGGACGTTTGGTTCAAATACTTTAATCACTATCATTATGGGTATTATTAATCCTACTATGAGTATGGGTTTGGATGATTCCCCTAATATGTTTGGTTTAATAATATAATGAGTATCATTATAAAAAAATAGTTGTTTCTGACAAAAAAAATTATAAAAATAGTTGTTTGGTTTACTGGAATGATTTTTAAGTAAATTTTAAATTTTTTGTATCTTTTATTTATGATATGCATATTTTTTTAGATTTTTTATTTTGTATCTTTTTAAATAAAATTTCTAAAAAGACTTCTTCAATGTTAATTATAGGCATGCTTTAATTTGAGTATTATACAAATGATAACCTTAAAAAAAGTCATTTTTATTATATTAATAGAGAGTACTGTATATCTTTGATTTTCAGTTTAAATTTTTATAAAAAAAATTGAATGTAAAAAAATTATTAAAAAAAAAATTATAAAAAAATTTGTAAAGTACTAATCAAGAATATTCAAAATAGAGAGAGAGAGAGAGAGAGAGAGAGAGAGAGAGAGAAGAAGAATAATAATAATAATAATAATAATAATAATAATAATAATAATAATAATCTATTGAGGGTGGGTAACTCAAAAGATATGTATTTTTTTAATAGGTATGTTTTTCTCCAAAAACACAAGGGTTAATGGGTTTGATAGAATAGTATTTTGGAAGGAAATCACTAATATCTCAATTAATCAATATTATTCTAATTGAATGATAATGATAATTATTTTACAAATATCAACAATAGTTATCATTACTTATAATATCCATTCACCTCCTTGATTCCCCTAAACCAAACACCTCCTAAATACCATAACTAATACACAACTCCTATCTAAACGTAATTCCTACTGAGGGGGATGCTCCTATGCCTAATGCAGTGACTAAGATAGTATGTTTTTCAATTTGCAGGCCACCTATAGAACTAACCCATTATTACCCAGAAATAAATAAATAAATCCCATTAGCTGGAATCCACCGAAAACAAAAAGCCTATAATCGGAGGACCACTTTTTATCACCACCGATTGAACTGGATGCATGATAACGCTTTCCACCAAAAGCTGTTCAAAACGTAGTTTTCTTCCTTAAGGAATTTGTGTGGAATCCCACATTGAATATTGAACTTTGGAAGCTTTATGACTCCTTAAAGATCTTTTGTGCTTTTTGTTTTTTTTTTTAATTTTTAACGCAGTATTCATGGTCTGAAGTTGGCTAAGATGTCTCTGCATATGGTTCGGTTTAAAGCTGTTGTGATTATGTTCTTTCAAGATTGGCATCTCCCACTCACAGGCTAGAGCGAAGTGAAAAAATTATTGCTTGTCTTTTTCTGCTTGCATTTATGCACTTTCGAACGAAGATGCCTTTTGCTAGTGTACTGTGTATTATGTATAAATTATGTCTTGAATCAACAAGCAAGCAGAATACGTCTTCTATTCTATCATTAACTCTAATCAAAATCTTTAGCAGTTTACAGATAGCGAAAGCTACTGAAATTGTTTCCATATTAGGAAATGCGAGTATTTTATTTTCTTCATTTTTTTGTTTTTTTATAACAAAATGAAAAGAGCCCAAGTGGTGAGGAGGCTCAAATCAACTGCCATGGAGACGAGACCTGAAAGGTAAGTCCAAAGAAAATGACACTTCATTAGAGGCATAAACAGCAATAAATTGGCATTTACTGCTGAAATCATATAGAATTTGACCAGCTTGTTATTTTCTTTAATCATGGTGCTATAGCGGCTGTACTCAAGCAAGCACTAATTAATTGTTTTGACAATTGCATCATGAAAGGTACTTAAAGTTGAAAATTAGCCGCAGATGTTTACTTCATTTTTCTCAAAATAAACACTTAACTGGCTTGCTTTTAAGCAATGGAAAGACCTTTGAGTTTTTTTATGCTTTCCCATCTTAAGATCTACATGCACTGGAGCAAATCCAGTAGTGCATATACCTTTTCACTAAAAGCAAGCATATCATGTTTAGACCAAAATAGTTTTTTTTTTATTCTTTTAATTAATCATAGATATAGTTAGATGGGAACAAAATTGCTAAAAGTAAGCTTATTAATCATAACTATTAGATATATGCTGTGACACCAACTGGCAACTAGAAATTTCAACTCTCCCAAGAACTCCATAAATTTTACTATTTATTAGTTTTGTCTATATGTAAAATCTTTCTCCAAATTCTTTCAATGTATTAAAAGTATAGTGGATTCCCCGAGTGAAAAGAATGGATTCCTCTTATCATTGAGTCCAGGAGTTTCAATGTCCTACTGCCTCGATTTACAACATCTATTTGTATGGAAAGTGAAATCTAAATACTGATTTTTTTTTTAAGGCAGCACTAGTGTATCTTGGTTCCATGTACGATGGTGGATTACTTGTACTTCTTTTCCCATATGTTTCCGAATTGTATGAATCTTCTTGTGGTAAAGCTTGAGCTCCTTTCACAAATCATTTCTAGAATTACAAAATGAATCTCTCTAAAAACAGAATGAGTTTTCGGTTACGATGATGAGCTAAAAAGAAGTACATGCAACCATCAAAGATACACAAATGCCCTTTGTGTCTATATGATTATGACCTCACCGGTTTCTTCAACGGTAGCAACTCTGAGACTTGTAAATTGCAGGCTTGTAAGAGAGGGGTTGAGATTTGGGTCGAGTAATTTGTAGAATCAAAATGGTGAAAATAATTTGATTTAGAGCTTCCAATGACACCGTGTAAATGCAAATACAATGATTTAATTGCTACGATTTGTGAGTGTACATCTCCATAAAAAAATGTACATTCTTAAAACATAATTTAAACTAGAATGGAATGATTGTATGATTTCAACTTAGAATGCATTAATTGTTTGAATCCAACTTGATTACACAAAAGACAATTAATCACATGAGGAACTTGTGCGTCTTCGAATTTGCATAGTTGTGCTGGCACTGTGCAAGAACTAACTGCCAAAACCAGATACTGCCCCCCACCGCCAACCCCTCTCCATCCCTAAACGCCAAATATGAAAAGAAAGTTGTGGTCCATTATTATTATTATTATTTTTAAGAAAAGAAAAAGGCAGTGGTCCAAAATCGTCATTGTTGCCTCATGCATGGCTGCAAGAGAGCTTTCATTTCCGTAATGAACTATCAATCCTACTACTAGGATCCCATGTGTTGTTCGAGCAAAGGTCATATACAATAGTTGAATGATAGGATTTTTCTGTTTATGTAAATAGTTCAATGATAACTTGCCAAGCTTATCACTGATCATATGTAGGGAAACTTTCCTTGTTGAGCCATTGGCAAATAGAAAACTGAATTTGATTAATTGACGTAGGAGCTTACCTCTTGTAACCTGCATATATTGAATAATTTCTTAATAAGTAAACTTATTTCTTTAAACTTTACTAAGCAATGTCCTAATATATACTAGGATACTTCCAACTTTTACTTGTGCCTACTAACATATTACATTAAACCACAACATGACAGTAATATTCTTTTTGTCACTTTAAATATTCCATTCATAGTAAGCCTTTATAAAGGCAAAATGCAAAATTGGAGTGATCTCAAGAACCAAAAATTCCGCTCAATAAACTAAGTTTGATCGATCCTAGTACGACCAAAAACCACCTCCCCAGCTCACCATCAACACCCTAGCAGTACTTGTCTTCATTCTTCAACTTTAGCAAGTCTTGCCTCCAAATCCCAACTTCTTCAAATCAAATCCGTTCTGTTTCAATACTTGATCAAGTCCTACTTTAACACGGCAGCGTTGTGTGGCCAACATTAACAATATAATATAGAGAAAACAAAAGAGGTAGCATTAAAACCGACAACAATTCCATGATTTGAAAATTGACACACAATCACATTAGTATTAATTACTTTGCTTGTTTGTTTGTTTGTTTGTTTTTTTAATAACACTACTATACCTATATAAGGCGCATGATGAGTAAGATGGATCTCTCCTATTTGTGTCGCCAGTCGTCACCACCTGACCACCTTGTTTAGGTGCCTGGTGTCATCGTGTCTCTCTAGTCGTTATGTTAAGCAGCTTTCTTTCTTTTTTCTGCTGCTAAAAATTGTTTCTTTTTTGCCTTTCTTTGAAATTATATAGTATTACTAGAACTCCCATACTACAAGTATCTATTTATTTTTTCTCTGTGCGCGTTGCAGGAGGATTGCCTCGGGGCAATATCCACAGGCTCGGTATTAAGGATTATCCAAGGAAAGTAGCAATGACCAAGGTCATATTTTTGGATTTTATTCAAGGGATTTGTGTTTCGATTTGAATTTCCGCAGACCCTTTTTGTCACCTTGTGGGTTATGCAGAGGGAGGGATAGATGACATAGTTTTTGGTTTTTTCTTGAGTTTGTTGTGGATTCTTTTAGCTTTTTCTTTCTCTTGAGTTGTCTTTTGGTAATTGATGATGAAATCCTGGTTTGTGTTTATGTGCATTGTGCTCGACAGATTCTCTTCTCTGCGTGAGTCGTCACCAATTTTTCACGCATTCAGCACAGATATCATCGCCAGATGGTGAAATACTGAAATGCCCTTCTCAAGATTTGATCTTTATCTTCACCCCTCATTGCTATTGTTGTTGTTCATTAGTTGTAAAGTGAGGCGACTCTTAGTCATTGATTTCAGCCAACTTTTTTTACTCAAAGATTGGCATCTGCTTCTGGTGTAATTATGGGTATCAGTGTTTTCCACAGCACTGTTACACTCCCCGCTCAGCCGCTACCTTTTCACTTTCTTGGCACATTTCGAGGCCTTCCCATATTGGAACTGTCGTCAATTTGCATTAACTTGACGCTTTTTCTTTTGTTTCTCTTCATGGTATCTGCCAAGCAGATATATCTGTGCCTGGGGAGAAATACAGTGCTCAAGGACAATACGAATGCAAGCTCTGTCCAAATTACAAACCAGGCTGATGCTGAAATCCAGAGCTTTGAGCTTGGTAGGGGCTACAAGGCTTCTGTTTATTGCTGCTTCTATCTTTTATTTATCAATGTATTGGTCCTGGGTTTTAATGGGTTTAGTTTGATAAGGGGCGGCGCACAAGGAAAGCCTACAAATTGGACCCTCATAATCCTTCCTGCTACTCAGTGTTTATCTTGGTTTGTGCTGAGCTTTTCTGCCCTTTACTGCAAATATAAGGCCAGTGAGAAATTCCCGTTGCTCTTAAGGATATGGTGGGTTCTGTCCTTTGTCATTTGCTTCTTTAATTTGTATGCTGATGGAAGAGGATTTGTCACAGAAGGGTCAAGACGCTTGAACGCTCAGGCTTTGGCTAATTTCGCTTCGACTCCTGCTCTTGCTTTTCTCTGTTTTGTTGCGATTAGGGGGGTCAGTGGCATACGAGTGTGTAGAAATACTGATCTTCAAGAGCCATTGCTGCCTGAAGAAGAAGCAGGGTGTCATAAAGTTAGCCCTTATGGTGAAGCTGGTCTTTTCAGTTTGGCCACTCTTTCATGGTTGAACCCACTTCTTTCAGTTGGTGCAAAGAGACCACTTGAACTGAGAGATATTCCGCTTCTCGCGCCAAAAGACCGTTCCAAGACTAATTACAAGCTCCTAAACTCAAATTGGGAAAGGTTGAAAGCTGAAAACCCTTCAAAGCAGCCTTGTTTAGCTTGGGCTATTCTCAAATCTTTTTGGAAGGAAGCTGCTTGCAATGCAATTTTTGCAGGTTTGAACACTCTGGTTTCATATGTGGGTCCTTACCTGATCAGCTACTTTGTGGATTACCTCGCGGGGAAAGAGGCTTTTCCACATGAGGGCTATATTCTTACCGGTATCTTTTTTATGGCAAAATTGGTGGAAACGTTTACAAGCAGGCAATGGTACCTGGGGACTGATATTTTGGGCATGCATGTGAGATCAGCTCTCACGGCAATGGTGTATCACAAGGGACTCAAGCTTTCGAGCTCGGCAAAGCAAAGTCATACAAGTGGAGAGATTGTCAATTACATGGCGGTTGATGTACAGAGAGTGGGGGACTACACTTGGTATCTTCACGATATATGGATGCTACCTCTTCAAATCATTCTCGCCCTTGCGATTTTATATAAGAATGTTGGGATTGCATCTGTCGCAACACTGATCGCCACCATTATATCCATTGTTGCAACTGTTCCTCTGGCCAGGGTTCAGGAGAACTACCAAGACAAATTAATGGCTGCCAAGGATGATAGAATGAGAAAGACTTCTGAATGCCTCAGGAACATGAGGAATTCTAAAGTTGCAAGCTTGGGAAGATAGATACAGATTAAAATTAGAGGAAATGCGAAGTGTGGAATTCAAGTATCTCAGCAAAGCTCTTTATTCTCAGGCGTTCATCACATTTATATTTTGGAGCTCTCCCATATTTGTTTCAGCTGTTACTTTCGGCACCTGCATACTGTTGGGTGGACAGCTTACAGCTGGAAGTGTTCTTTCTGCTCTGGCAACTTTCAGGATCCTGCAAGAACCACTGAGGAATTTCCCTGATTTGGTGTCAATGATGGCTCAGACAAAAGTTTCCCTTGATAGGATTTCTGGATTCTTGCTGGGGGAAGAGTTACAAGAAGATGCAACCACAGTTCTACCACGAGGCATGACAAATGTGGCAATAGAAATTAAAGGTGGAGAGTTCCGCTGGGATCCATCATCGCCAAGGCCAACATTGTCAAATGTACAACTGAAGGTAGAGAAGGGGATGCGTGTTGCTGTCTGTGGCATGGTTGGTTCTGGGAAATCAAGCCTCCTTTCTTGCATTCTTGGTGAGATTCCAAAAGTATCTGGTGAAGTAAGTCAGAATGTGGAATGATTTTTTCTTTCCTATACAACATCATATCTGGGATGCTCTCGTTCTAATTATTGGTTTTGGATATGTTGTTAGGTAAAAATATGTGGTCCTGCTGCTTATGTGCCCCAATCAGCTTGGATACAATCAGGAAATATAGAGGAAAACATTCTTTTTGGTAGCCCAATGGAGAAAGCAAAGTACAAGAGTGTGATTCATGCATGTTCACTGAAAAAGGATTTGCAGCTATTTTCACATGGAGATCAAACCATAATTGGTGATAGAGGCATAAATCTCAGTGGTGGTCAAAAGCAACGCGTACAGCTTGCCAGGGCACTCTATCAAGATGCAGACATATATTTACTGGATGATCCTTTTAGTGCTGTTGATGCGCATACAGGTTCAGAATTGTTTAAGGTTATAACCCTCTAGAGCGTTATTTGAACTTTATGCATCTATTTGAATGAAATTTTGGCCTAAGATATGATTTTGCATTTGTAGGAATACATACTGACGGCACTAGATTCTAAGACGATCATTTATGTTACCCATCAAGTTGAATTTTTACCTGCAGCTGATTTGATACTGGTAAGGGATTCTTACTCCTCAATCTTGCTTTCCTAATCTGGTAAAGCCCTTGGCAACTTAAGTTCTATGTAACATGTAGAACTGAAATTATTGTTTTCATCTGGATAATTTGAATAGTTACACTGTTCTTTATATTTAGTACTGAAGTGTTTGTGAAAACCTGCTTTTTCGCAAAAGCTATCCCACTTTATGGCTGAAGTGCTTTTGGGTAACAAGGATAGGATTATCAGGTTGGAATACAAGGCGTGTGCCTGATGTATTAGCAAATTGATCCAACCACCGACAACTTACAACGATGGCACGCAATCCTTATGTGGGAAGTTCCCCCCCCCCCCCCCCCCCTCTCTCTATTTTCATATTTTATGTCCTTCCTTGACGATTTTGTCATGGAAATTAGAAGCATGTTTTGGTCATACATGGACAAAAAAGTATTTTCTGTTTTTTCGACAGATTTAAAATGGCAATATGCCTAAGATGCTGATGATGTTAATGAAAACGCTGATTACGTGAAATGACTTCAATTTACTTCCAAAGTGAGGTCTGAATGTGGGAGGTTGTTTTCCACCTGCTTACATATAGTTGTTTTATTGTTCAGAGAGGTGGCTGTATATACTCTGCATGCATGTTAAGCGGCTTGAGTGAGAGTGTGAGAAATCACATGCTTTCTTGGTCAAAATCACATATTTTCTTGCTTTTCTCAAAATCTTGCATAATATCATGAATTTCACCTTATTGGTTGTAGGTCCTTAAGGAAGGCCAAATCACTGAAGCTGGGAAATACGAAGAACTCTTGCGAGCAGGAACAGATTTCGAAACTTTGGTTTCAGCACATCATGAAGCAATTGAAGCTATGGATCTTTCCAGTCAATCATATGAAGAACCAGATAAGCTTCTACCTATTGAAGGGTCTATTTTGCTGAGTGCAAAATGTGATTCAGTTGGGAATAATATGGACACATTGGCAAAGGATGTGTGGGAAGGTGCTTCAGCTTCAGAAAAGAATGCAATAAAAGAGAAAAAGAAAGCAAAACGTGCTAAGAAAAAGCAGCTTGTTCAGGAAGAGGAGAGGGAAAGGGGAAGAGTTAGCATGAAAGTATATTTGTCATATATGGCAGCTGCCTACAAGGGTTTGTTGATTCCACTCATTATTCTTGCTCAAACATTATTTCAGGCGCTTCAAATAGCTAGTAGCTGGTGGATGGCATGGGCAAATCCGCAGACCCCAGGAGAGCAACCTAGAACAAGTAGTGTTGTGCTTATTCTTGTCTATATGGCCCTTGCCTTTGGGAGCTCCTGGTTTATCTTTGTCAGGGCTGTCCTTGTTGCTACCTTTGGTCTTGCAGCTGCACAGAAATTGTTTCTTAATATGCTTAGAACAGTATTTCGAGCACCAATGTCTTTCTTTGACTCAACCCCTGCCGGACGTATATTGAATCGTGTATGTTGATAAGTTTGCATTATTTAAATATATCCTGTTCAAACATCTTGGTAGTACAGTTGAATTTTGTACCCCTACCCCCTCTGATGGCTTTCTTCATCTTCTGCTGGAGTGATTGATATAATGGATTTTATGCTACTACCAGGTCTCAATTGATCAAAGTGTTGTTGATCTTGACATTCCCTTCAGACTTGGTGGCTTTGCTTCAACAACCATTCAGCTTCTTGGCATTGTTGGCGTGATGACTGATGTTACCTGGCAAGTTTTGCTCCTTGTTGTCCCAATGGCGATTTCTTGCTTGTGGATGCAGGTGAAAAATGACTTAATACCTCAAATTTATTACAGGAATGATCAGTTCCGCTGCATTTTCTACAGTTTGGTTTCATAGAGTTAGTGGTATTAATGCATATACACAGCTGTCTCATACTCTTTCTCTACGGTCCACCTGTGCTGTCATGGTTGTTATACCTCTGCATAAAAAGTAAGACGAAAATCAACCTAACAACTTGTTGCAAATTGAATGAAGTCTAATCTAACATAGAGTATCAAAAACTTTGAAGAGGTGATCTAATAAAAACTATACCTAGTAACTATTGCTTGCTTGAAGTCTACGTAAGAAGAAGATCCCGTATTTCCTGATGAGGAAATTTTGTTGTCTTTCGCAATAAGCATTATACGATTTTATTGTGTTTACAAAGTAACTGCAACTTGAACTGCTTTTACATGGGACCCATTTTATTGCGCAGGGAATTTTCTTTTTTCTCCATAACATCAATATTTACCTTGAGTGATCAACCATACAACCAATTGCAAACGTATACGTCATTAAATGTGTGGTTGATACTGCCATATTTAGTTGTTTATCTCTTTTGTTTGTTTTTTCTATTGACACCAAAAGGTTAAAACCTCAAAATCTGGCCTGGAATACTCTCGAAGATGATGATAACTTCCGAAATTGATCTTCTATGAGATCATTTGTGATGATTGAAATTTTTTCGGGACAGAAATTACCTAACCCTCTGCATAAGACTTGATGCTCATCTTTGGAGCCTCTGCAGTCTGTTTCTCATTTTCAATTGGATTTTCATTCAATTGACTTAACCATTTCGAAGTGATTTCGCATGATTAGTTAGTGCTGTCCTAGGAATTACAAGCCTCTTCTATATTTGGACTATCAACTTCTTTGATGATTCTCTGAGTTTTTATGCTTCTTTGGTTGTTATATTGATGTTTACAAGGAAGCAGAAATGTGAATAAATTGACCTCTGATTGAATTATGTATATAGGACAAGTGAACCTAACAACCTTTCAGGTCTAGAATATTAAGCATACTGTATTTGGAGGCTGAATTAGAAGGATAATACTGGAATAGCAACTCCCATGTATAGGTTTTGGATTATGCATTGTTCTTAAATGGGAAAGTGTTGGTCTGCGCTGTTTAGCAACTTTAACTCTGAAATGAACTGCAGAAATACTATATGGCATCATCAAGGGAGTTGGTCCGAATTGTTAGCATCCAGAAATCTCCGGTCATCCATCTGTTTTCCGAGTCCCTCGCTGGTGCTGCCACAATCCGAGGTTTTGGACAGGAGAAGAGATTCATGAAGAGGAACCTTTATCTTCTCGATTGCTTTTCTCGTCCATATTTTTGCAGTCTTGCGGCAATTGAATGGCTCTGCCTGCGGATGGAGTTGCTCTCAACATTTGTATTTGCTTTCTGCATGGTTTTACTTGTAAGCTTCCCCCATGGAAGTATAGATCCAAGTATGTGCATCATACCTTTCCTGAAAGTGGAACATTAACTTCATGAATAGTTTTGTTTCATTTGTTTATTCCATTGGCAAAGGACTTTGAAAATATATGCATTATGTTCATTATCATTGCCAGTTGTTATACCACTATAATATTGTTGATAATAAGCTTTTGGTGCACAGGCATGGCTGGCCTTGCTGTTACTTATGGCCTTAATTTGAATGCACGTTTATCACGCTGGATACTAAGCTTTTGTAAGCTTGAAAACAAAATTATCTCCATTGAGAGAATTCATCAATACTGCCAAATTCCTAGCGAAGCTCCTACAGTTATTGAGGATTCTCGTCCTCCATCCTCATGGCCTCAATCAGGAACCATTGAAATGATTGACCTAAAGGTATGTTGTGGCATGTTTGGTAATCTTGCTTATGCAGTTCATTTCTCTTTGATGGCAAGATTTTGCAGCATATACTACTCTTCTACTATTCATTGTATTATGAGAACTCCTGTTCTTCTCTCTCTCTCTCTCTCTCTCTCTCTCTTTGGGTGTGGGTTGGGGGGGGGGGTTAACACATCAAATCTTTCATCTAATTTCTTGAACATGGCTGAGTTCCTTCTAAAGCATCATAGATTTTGCCCATTCTTCATGTTGCATGGTTAGAAACTGAGAGAATGTTTAGTAATAAAGAGTAAAAATGGACGCAAGGAATTTGGGAACTGGTAAAGAAGGAAAAAAATATGATGAGGGTTAGACTTTATAGTAATACAAACTAATCCTCCCGGGTCCCCCCCCAAAAAAAAATACACAAACAAAAAAGCAAATACTTGCTTTTCCCATTTTCTGCATGCCTGATGTAAGTCTCACTTGTATTCCAAGTTACCGTGCTTATGCACAAGACAAATTGGATGATGGATGTTCTTCGGGTTCTATCATAACTGATAGCATGATATTTTTTGAACTTGGTAGCTGCTTAATTATGTTATTATTAATCCTACGAAGCGTATAGCAACCTCTCTCTCACCCAACTCCCCACTTTCAGTAACAAGTAGAAAGACAAAAATTTGAATGCTTTTTCATATTCTGTAGGTTCGTTATAAGGAGAGTCTTCCTGTTGTGCTTCATGGCATATCCTGCATGTTTCCTGGGGGAAATAAAATTGGAATTGTTGGACGTACTGGAAGTGGCAAATCTACTTTGATCCAGGCCCTCTTCCGATTGATTGAACCAGCAGGCGGCAGAATTGTTATAGACAACATTGATATATCGACAATAGGTCTTCATGATCTACGCAGTCGTCTGAGTATCATACCCCAAGATCCAACCTTGTTTGAAGGGACTATTAGAGGCAACCTTGATCCCCTTGAAGAGCATTCAGATGATGAAATTTGGCAGGTGGAATTCAATTTTCCTTCTTCTTCATGTAGGTGTCCAGGTTTGCGGTGGGAGAATGTTATCTACTAAATCATTTTTCTAAGCTGGGTGAACTGACAATTAAATAAATGAACTAGGAAACAAAATCTGATGGATTTCACAAGGTTTATCTTTAAATTGACCGCAAAACTAATATCTCTGTGTAATAAGATTTTGCTTTCTTTGTTAACTTTAATTGCTTCTTCCCTTCTTTGATTAATCTTTTGTTGTGAGATGACATTTGTAGTGTCTTGGGTATTCTTAAAAAGCTGACTTGTGACATCATAGTCTTCACAAAGTCAGATCATTTCTTGAAGCCTTGTATTTATCCCGGTTGATGTCTACTTAACACGTTCTGAAATGATTTTTAATTGGTACAGGCACTTGATAAATCTCAGCTTGGAGAGATAGTTCGTCAAAAGGAGGAGAAGCTTGATACACCAGGTATTTTTGACACCCTTGGATTGAGATCAATCATAGTTGGAGAAGGGGCTTTACAATGTGTGTTTCTGTGGCTAATACATTCATTATGTGTGCGGCAGTACTAGAAAATGGGGATAATTGGAGTGTTGGCCAACGGCAACTTGTGTCTCTCGGAAGGGCTTTGCTCAAACAAGCAAGGATTTTGGTGCTCGATGAAGCAACAGCTTCAGTTGATTCAGCCACAGATAACCTTATTCAAAAGATCATAAGGACTGAGTTTAAGAATTGTACTGTTTGCACCATTGCTCATCGTATACCTACTGTTATTGACAGTGATCTTGTTCTGGTCCTCAGTGATGGTAAGTTTTGTATACCTAATTTCTGGATTTGTGATTAAACCCCCTGGATAGAAAATAGAAGATAAACAAATGCATTGAGAGTAGGGAAGGAACAGAAAGTTGCTATGGAATAATTGAGATAAAAGATGGTAGTATGGAAAGGACATAAGAAACCTAGTCGATGGCCTCAACCATAGATAATAAGAACATTGTAGTCAAGGCAAGGATATGGCAAAATACCTGCAATGCGATGTTGTCCAACCTTCATTTTTCTCAGTTTCCAACCATTGGAGAGATTTGATTGAATACCTGCTATGATGCATTGTGCATGAGACCAGTTGTGAGATTTCCATCACTTGTTGGCTTTGGTGGGCTAGATGAGGCAATTTTATTACTAGAGAGGGAGGCTGCTTGTTGTAATCAATTCTGCCACAATGGAGCAGGCAAACTAATTAAGCAAAAATATTTTTTACTTAAAAAATAATACCCAAAATATTGAGATATTATTCAACATTTTATGAGCTTGCTAGTAATTATTTGTCGGCAGATGTAATTATTGGTTTGGGTAACTCTCTAGTATCTTGGAAATCTGTCCCATCATTTTCTTTACTGCTTGCATTTTCTTTTAATTCTATCCAAAGGCCTGAACGTTGAGCACTCTTCTGTGTGTCATCATCTTTTTGGTTTAGCCCGGATTAGCCATCTCACCTTGAGTTAGCAGGAAAAAGTTCATAATGATGGTGTTTGGCACTGTTATTTGTATATTGACTTCAAATGAAGATATTTTTGTTGGTCTTAGAAGTTTGTTCGAGATTGCAGTGCACAATTAAAATTCTAGAAGATTAACTCTTGTTTCTATTTCTATGTACATTTTTTCTGCACCAAATAAGTCTAAGCATAACTGCTTCTGATATGCTTTGCAGGTCGAGTTGCAGAGTTTGATACTCCAGCCCGACTACTAGAGGACAAATCATCCATGTTCCTCAAGTTGGTGTCAGAATATTCATCAAGGTCCAGTGGAATTCCAGATTTTTGATTTGGATGGCACGCCTACAGAAAAATGGATCCAAGAGCAAGAAGAGCAGGAGCCTTAGAAGAGTAAATTAGCCTTGGTACTGCTTTGTTGAGCAGATTGAGAAGACTAGTGGAAACAAGAAGTTCACCTATAGAAAAGAGTCGCAGGTCATTCTTCCCCTTGTTATCAATATTGGGGATTCATGGATGCCTATATTCTGTAACATAAAATAAGGCAGGCAAGAAGTTGGAGAATAAACAGACAGAAGAAATGCAATTGTACTTGGGTATGTGCAATAAATTAGGCTTCTTAGGAAAGAAAATTTTGGCGACTGTTGAATTATATGTAGAGTGTAATAGACAGTAAATATTGATGCTAAGACTTCTATTTGCTTACAATTTTGTATGTTTGCTATTCCTGCTGATTGTTAATGTAACTGACAGACTAACCCCTTAACTCCTCTCTCTCCCTTAAGTAGTCAACTTTTGGTGGTAGAGATTTGGCATAGATTCTACCAGTGTTACAAGTGATTGTTAAGATCAGACATTGGCAACCACGAAGTATATTTTGGTATGTTTTCTTTTCGCGCCCTTCTTTTGTGAAAACTTGCAAATAGAGTTTTTTACTTCTGTTTATTGAACTCTTTCAATCCCTTCTCTGTTCAAGTGCTCGGAAATGTTCTGAAGTTAGAATCATCGTCTCATGCTGAATGACAAATCATTCTTTTTCTATTTATAGGAGTAATAGACAAAGAAAATAATGAAAGTAGATTTTACTATATAATCATCTGCTTGTGGTTATGAGATTTCCTCTAGTCTTAGGGCGTGCCAAAACTTAAAAGCGCCGACCTCAAACCTTGGAAAAGTTAAGAAATTCAGTTTTTTTTTCCACCACATCTGCTTGTGGGGATGATTTACATACAACTAATCAAAAATGTTCTTGTAGTGCTGTTCAAGTCTTCAGAAAAAAAAAAATTAACAAATTCATGCAAAAATTGTTAACCTAATAAAAAGTTTGAACAAATTCCTTCACAGTATGACATAGCAACAACAAGAGATTATGCAATTCCTCTTTAGTACCTCAAGTATCTTTTTTGGGTACTAAAACACCTCAATTTATGCTTATTAAAACAAAAGGCCTATTGGTTAAATTCCAAATTTCCAAAAAAAGAAAAAATGGTGCATTCTTCTTGCTACATCTTTCTGGAGAAAACGACGCTGTTGTGAGGCTCCCTAAAGAAAAATAACAGAGAAGGAACAAAAGTTGGGAAAAAACTCGACTCCTTCTTTTACTTTTATTTCTTCTCTACAAAACACACGCACAGTAGCGCACTCAGAGGGGAGCATCTAGCTACCAGCGGCAAGAGAGAGAAAGATGCCTGCGGTAGCGAGCCGATTAGGGCAGCAATATCTAAAACCATCGGTAACAGCTGCGATTTCATCGTTTGTTTCATCTCTTAACCACCCTTACTTTCATCATTGTAGGTTAATTGTAATCTGCCTTTCCTCAACATTTTTAGGACTATATACATACATTCTCTTCAAATTTCTTCAATTTGCAGACTCTAACTTTATTTAATGCTAGGTTTCAATTATCTATTGGTATTATATGCTCAATTATCCATTGGTATTATATACTTAATCTGTAGCTAACGACTTTCAGACTATGGTGCTGACAACCCGAGGTACGCATCTACCTTTACCGCCATAGCCATTGGACACATAGTCCGGAAGGGAACAGTTGGAAGATCTTCCTTTAGGTAATCTCATATATCAAAAATAAAAAAATATGTATATATATATATATATATATATATATATATATATATATGTATGTATGTATGTATTTGATATTTGAGTGCAGTTGTTCAATTTTTATAGCTGATTTATCCTATTGATGGCCTATCCATGTTCTAGCTGTGATGAGAGTATTGATTATTTTTGTTAAACTTTCAAAAGTTTACAGTTGCTATGTTAGTTTGTTTATGTTTATTTTGATTTTTTTCACAAATTGTTGACGCTGAAATAATTTTGTCTTGCAGTGGAATTATTGCTGCAGTATTTGGAGCTACTGGGTTTCTTGGGCGGGCGATACCTTGTGCAACAGTTGGGTGAGTCAGCTGCATAAAGTTCCTTCCGTATTATTTTGAAAATGGGTTGATTTTTTTCACGGAATGGGTTGATTTTTTTTCACGGAATGGATGAGGATTTTGCATCCTCAGTTAAAATGGTTTCCCGGGTGTTTGTTCCTTTTCGAGGTTCTGAGGATTCTGATCGACATCTCAAATTAATGGGTGATTTGGGACAGGTAAATTGTTATGCCACTTTTGTTTGCCATTAATGTGTTGAAAATTTTTTATGACTGTTCAATTGCATGGATATTAAGTTTTGTTTGCTATCTGATATTTCTATCTTTATAATACATATTCATGCAGATTGTTCCAATGAAATACAACCCTAGAGATGAGAATTCAATCAAGGCTGTAATGGCGAAGGCTAATGTTGTCATTGATCTTGTTGGTTTGTGTCCTACAATAGTCCTTCTGTACTTTGCTGAAGTATGTATGACTTAAAATTTTATTTCTTATGAAATAACTCATCAATAGGAAGGGAATACGAGACTGGAAATTACAGCTTTGAAGAGGTGAACCATCATATATCTGAACAGCTTGCAATGGTAGGCCTTCCCCCTTTCTCTCTCTAGCCTGATCATCTAAAGCTACTTTCTCTGTGGGAAGCTTTTTAGGTGACAAAATTCGTCCTGTGTTCCTTTTTTTCTTTTTTCTTTTTTTTTTTTTCTTCTTTTGATGGGAAAAAATTTTATTGGTTAGAATGGTGTGATACTACACAGAAGGATGAGAATCCTATGTAGAAACTGCAACATTACAACAGAATCACTTGGCAGATCCTGGCCAAAAATATGGTAGTCCTGAGTATATTTTCTGTTTGCCTGCTGTGTCCCATAGTTTTCCAATTTTTTCTCATTTGTTGGATTCTTCATCTCTATTCTTTCATGATAGGCAATTTGCAAGTCTTTTAAGCATTGTGCTGTAAATTTCCCAGTTAAAAATCCTCTTTGTTCAAGTGGTAAAGTAGTCATAGTCCTTTTGAGAGTCCAGTAGCTTTTTGGTGGAGTGCTTCTGATCCAAAAGCCCCAAATTGAGTTTCATCAAAAAATACTTTTGAATAGCCAAAATTCTTTACGAAATGTTATGATCGCATTTTAGATGAACCTTTTGAATTTAAGAGTACTTTTAAATTGTGTATTGTTTTTGTTTCTCGTTATTCTTGAGGAAAGTGTATTTTCACAATTTCATCTGTCTTCAATGCATTTATCACTGTTACTTGACGGTTTTGCAGCTTGGACTTTCGATGATCATGGGATTCCATCACATAAATTGAAAGGGATATCCTGTTGAGTATCTAACACAATATCGTAAAGGTGGTCCACGGTATGGTTCAACAGTTACTGAAAAAAGTAACTCCAGAATCTTGGGCATAAGGTTTTTTGGATCTCTTGGTTAAGTCATTTGTCATCCTTTCATAAGCTGTGAGACAGATAAGTTTGGTCTCCATTCCTTGGGGACGGATGAAGGTGTTAGTATTGATGATGAAAAAATTGTTCACAGTTTTGATGACCATAGTTGGTAGTACACCTTGTCTGTGTGGTAAATTGATGTAGCTGGTCAGAAATTGAACAATTTAGTTTTGGCCACAAGGTTTCAAGAGATTGATTCAAGCTTGAGACATATTCGGTGGGATAAGTATATGGGAAAGAGGTCGCGTGACTTTATTATGGTCGGAAATGTTTTTCACTTGTTGAAAATGAGGCTTGCTTTTCTTTGGCTGATTGTTATACCTTGTTTGATAAAAGGAAAGTATCATGTTATGTTGTTCCTATCGGTTATTGTCTCCTTTGTCTGCGTTGCCTAATATGTTTCCATAATTTCTCCCTGCTCCTTTTCGTGTATCTCCATGCAAACTTTGCCCGTTCCTGCTTTTCTTGCTTTGATTCGATCCATCCCTGTTTCACAATATAAACTCAATTATCAAAATTGGAGCAGCAGCGATTATACACCAATATGTAAAAAGTATCGGTTAGATGCTGAAAGGGTGGAGAAATTCAAAAAGTGTCATTTTGATTGTGAACTAAGTTATTCCAAGGAGCATCTGGTTTCCTTGTAGGAATGGGAAAGCTCGTACAAAATGATTCTTTAAGCAAGTAATCTTTCCCCTACTTTCTGAAAATATGGCCAACAAAAACTTCATCCGCAGCAGAAAGATCATTAACTTCTTCCAAGGCCAACAGGAAGAAGAAGCTAGGCTTTTCAATTTAGACGGTCAACTGATGTTCCCACAAGTCACCCATGGGTGCTTTGAAGGTGTCAATTTGCGAGGAAGAAATGCGGGATCTAATATGGTCGCACGCCATGGCTACTCCGGAGGGTCACAAGATTGCTGTAGCATAAATGTCTATATAAGCAACAATGTACAAGGTGTCAACAACTCCGTCCTGGTTGGTAGCGAGGTGAAACAAGGCGACCCAGGCGTTAGCTTATCTTTCAGGGGATTGAAATTGGACAGAGGGCTTAGGAGAACAAGCAAAATTAAGACCAGCGAATCAGCCCAAGGGCTTTGTTGGTTGATTCTATTTGCATTTATCGCAATTATGTTCTTGTATACTGTCATGTAGCATATTACAATCTTGAACACTTTTAATCATTGGAATGTTGTTTCGGTTGCTAGAGTTGAATCGTGGTAATTGATAATTGCAAGCAGCTTTCCTTTCTCCGGTTCAGGTAATTCTTTACACCAATTGACATCAAAGGGTGACATGGAGTGCCCCACCGGGGGACGGCTTCACATGCTGATTTGAGTTTTAAGGTTACCGGTCATTTGTGTTTATCAATTTGAAAATTGTGAAATGGAAACTGATAATTAATCTTAGAGATTTGCAAGCAAAAACGGAAAATTGTCTGCGTATTCGCCACAATGTTACATCAGGCCTTGTCCACGTACTGGATCCCTTACAATTGTTAGGCACATGTCCGGTCCAAGTGTTGTTTCCTCAAACGCGGGTGTAGTTTTCCCTTTTCTCTCCCCTCTTCTTTCTCCCCCTTTTCTATCTCCCCATTACAATATGCCAAAAAAAAAAACTATGTTTAGGCAGTATTGATTACGCTAATCCATCACAATAATACACTTGTCTTACTATTTTTAAAAGAATTTCTTCCACTCAGAAATTGTACCTTCCCAATAAAATGAAATATATTTAATGTTGATTCCATCTATAATAGGTGTGCAGTAATTTATTTATTTATTTTTTTTTTGAAATCTTGTTCTATTACAATGAGGGGTGCAATAATGAAATATATTTAATGTTGATTCCATCTATAATAGGCGTGCAGTAAATTTTTTTTTTTTAAATCTTATTCTATTACAATAAAGGATTTAAAAAAAAAAAGAAATAACTAATCTAGGACCTCCTATTGTTTCTGCCCGTGCATTAAAATTAAATTACTAAATGCGTATGCACAGTGGATATAGTCTGTTAAAGTAACAATAAACTATTCTCTTCCGGTATGTATTGTGTCACATTGTCAATAGCTGTTCGGTACAGTTCCTGTGGCCCTCCTTGTATTGAATTATTGTGCCATTTTTTGTGGTTCACCCGAAAAACAAAACATGTGAATTAATTGTTCGTTACCATAACAGTTGATCCCAACCTCCGGACAGGAAGACGGAGATAGCTCTCGAATGATTATGTAAATATGTTCCATATTCGTTCAGTACACGAGATCTTGTCTGGTGAATTAATTACCTACAAAACTAATATTTGAAAGAAAGAAAGAACAACGTTAAATCAACTCATAAGATTTCTTTTTAGGATACTAACCGATGAGAACGATATCATCCTATGTTGTTGAATAGTATATTTACTTATGTTATGAGTAACTAGTGCTGTACAAGCATATTGAGGCGGTGGTTCCATCTGTTCAAGAAGCGAGTTTTTAAATATTAACAAGCAATATTTGCCTCTCTGCGTTTGTTTTGAGATCAAACTGAACGGTTTGTTCGTTCATTTAGATATTCAAATCAAGTTCAAATTAATTTTTGTGATTTTTTGGCCTTGCCTTCTTCTGCGGTGATATTCGTGATTCCTCATGTTTTATTGAGCCACGGTAGTCAAACTGAAAAGTATGCATGAAGTGTAGCCACACCTGACATGGTAATTAATGTGGACTTGCTTAGTAGTATAACAGTAATCAGATTCATGGTTATCAACTCTAATTGATTGCGAGTTAAGAGCTACAGTTTCTCAAGAGTTGACAATTGGTGGAATCTTTTTCCTACGAATACAGTACTAATAGAAAGACAATGGTGCATCCAGTTTCCTGCATTCAAAATTTTTGGTGGTTGAGAGAGCATTAGGAAAAGATTTCGTTTAGAAAGAAAACAGATCCACAGCACTCCACAAATTTTGGTGCAATATCGCCAGACAAGGGCCATAGTTTATGATGCTACTTCTTACCCACATACACTACACAAACCTATGTATGAAGCCAAATCTTGGTAGGTACACGGCTACAGAGCTAGGTTTTGTTGAGAAAGGAAAATATTTATGTAGGTTAACAAACAAAAAACGTTTAAAAAAAAAAACTATTATAAAAATAGTAGTATGATAGTACTACTAGAGTAGAAATAAAATAACTTACAACTAGTTATAAAAGTAAAGTAAATGTAATGACAAAAACAAAATAGAATGTAGCGATATTTTCTCTTCTTTTTCCTCTTTTCATTTCTTGCACATAAACTACTGTTTATAGGCTTGAGGTTCACCCCTCCATGTTAAAAGTCATAACGACCCAAATTTAGGTTACATAAGTTACACGAACTAATGAAAGACTATGGGGTAGTGGGAGTTACAAGGAATAATGGTAGGAATCATGGGGTAGTGGGAATTAGGAAAAATAATGTAAGGGATCATGCAGTGAACATGGAGGTACATCCACTATGCAATTAACTGGCAGTATTCTGTTAACTTTACTACAGTATCAATTTATAATAATACAGAAATATGAAGCCTATAAAAAATTTGAATTAAAAATAGATAGTTGGTTGAACGAAAACAATTATAGACTGAAAGCCGTCAAAATACTTCCATTGGTGAAATTGCAAAGGAGGAATGAAGTATAACTAATGGTTATTTAAATGTCTATTTTTTAAACTAAGAATTACTCTTATCATTTACGAGTAGGACTATTGAAGTATCTAATCCCATTTGATCCCTTGTCTTACTGTCGGTCCAGCAACTACTAAGGTATCTAATCTCATTTCGCCTCTCAGTGTCAGTTCTGCAGAGTATTTTCGTTGTTGGTGTTCTTTCTGATCTATACGTATTTAACCATTCCATTGAAAATTACGTAATTAATTTCTACTGCCTGACCAGGGCTAAGCCTTGGGATTTGACTATGGACTTAAAAAGCTATCTATAAGCACTTTACGCCGCCCAACTATTCCGGATAACACACTATGCCCTCTGTTCAAAATTTTCCGAAGTTACGTTACCTTACTAACGCAACGGCAGAATCTCCCTATAACTTTTACCGGCCCCAACTATGAAATAATAAAAGGATTCCCCTTTCGCCATGATTGGACTATAAAGCCCTCAACTGGAAAAGTATACAATACATCACGTGCATTGCCACGTGGTATACTAGAACCAATAATTTATCGCCATGTGACAATAGTGAGTCGTACCTTGTATTATTTGGTGATGTGTGATTAGTTCTAATGCACCACGTGACACGCCACGTGGCACGCGTGGTGCACGCAATACTCACTCCCCTCAACTCTAAAAAACCCATTCAAAGTACCACGTGGCGGACAATCGCGGCTACCGACACACCAAATTCAGTAATTAGACCCATACTCGCGGCGCACCGTTCTAACCTACGCCCCCTTCCTCAATATGAAAAAGTGAGGATGTTTTCTAACCTACGCGCCCAGCCTCAATCTAAAAGGAAAGAAAGTATAAAAAGATATAATACTATAATAAAATAAAATTAAAACGTCTCAAGAAAACATTCTCAATTCTTCAGTCACTTGTGGCCTATTTCCTTTCTCTTTGCTCTCTCCCTCCCACTACAACTGTACCTGTAAGTTCCCCTTCATCATTCCATTTCTGCTTCCAAGATTTATTTATTTTTTATTTTAATTTTGCTGGGGTGTGGTAGCAGTTGTTGGGGATTATATTACCTATTTTTAGTGGTCTAATCTGTTCAGTTTTTTAAGTTCCTGAAAGATCTTACCTAATTCAGCTTTGATTCCTAGTAATGTGTGCCACCTCAATCTTTTCACACACTCACAAAACCCAGTGAGGTGAATCTTCTATCTCATATCCGATTTATTTGGTTTTTCTTTCCCTGTTTTTGGTTTCTTTGTTGTGATATTTGTTAGTTTATGAATTGTTTCTGTAATTGTAGGCATAACTGAACCGAAGTACATATTAAAAATATCAGAAATTCTAAAGGGTTTAGGCTTTGGATTTGCAATTTGATGATTTTGATGTTGTTCAGTTGGTAAAGGTTCGTGAATTGTGTAAAGATTGCAACTTTTTGCTCGCTTAGTTGAGGTGTAGAGGGAGGAGGTTGTGGGTGGTTTTGATGATTTGTTCAGGTATTTAAGATTGTTCAAAAGCTGATGAGACGCCGGCCGGCGGTGACACCTTCTTTGGAAGACCATATGGAGAAGGGGCAAGGAAAGAATCAGCAGTCCCGGCTTTGCTTATTAGCTTCATTGACAGCTTTCTTTTGGTTGGCATTGTTGTATTTTCACTTTGTAGTTCTTGGAGGTAGTAGTGTTGATGAATCCACCACCCAAGAACTTAATCCTGTTTCTTTGAATGCTCAATCGAGTAATAGAAACACTGCCGATCCCCAACAAATTCCCAGTCCTCCAAAGTCATTAAGGATTAGCAATGCTCAAGAACAACAACCTATTACTCGTCCAAGAATAAACAGTTCAAGCAATTCTCAACCGAAACCTGTTACTCATCCGTTGACTGATAGTTCTAGTCAAGAGGTGGAGAATTACCCATTTATGAGGGCATTGACAACTGTGGATAATAAGAGCGATCCATGTGGTGGGAGGTATATATATGTGCATGACCTTCCTCCCAGGTTCAATGAGGATATGCTTAAGGAGTGTAAGAGTCTTAGTTTATGGACAAACATGTGCAAATTCACTAGTAATGCTGGACTTGGCCCTCCACTGGAGAATGCTGAAGGGGTATTTTCCAATACTGGATGGTATGCTACTAATCAATTTGCTGTGGATGTGATCTTTAATAATAGGATGAAGCAGTATGAGTGCTTGACTCGTGATTCTTCACTTGCTGCTGCTATTTTTGTGCCCTTTTATGCCGGTTTTGATATAGCTCGTTATCTTTGGGGTTACAACACTTCAATGAGGGATGCTGCTTCTCTTGCTTTGATTGATTGGCTGACCAAGAGGCCAGAGTGGGGTATTATGGGTGGGAAGGATCATTTCCTTGTCGCAGGTAGGATAACTTGGGATTTTAGGAGACTAACTGATAAAGATTCAGATTGGGGCAGCAAGCTTCTTTTCCTACCAGCTGCCATAAATATGTCCATGCTTGTAGTGGAATCCAGCCCATGGAATATGAATGATTTTGGCATCCCATACCCCACCTACTTCCACCCGGCAAAGGATGCCGATGTGTTTATTTGGCAGGATCGTATGAGAAAGTTAGAGAGGAAGTGGCTTTTTTGTTTTGCAGGGGCACCACGCCCAGGGGATCCCAAATCAATTAGGGGTCAGATCATCGATCAGTGCAAGAATTCTAAGGTGTGTAAGCTACTGGAATGTGATCTGGGGGAGAGCAAGTGTCATTCTCCAAGCAGTATAATGCAGATGTTTCAGAATTCCCTTTTCTGCCTACAGCCTCAAGGTGACTCATACACAAGAAGATCAGCTTTTGACTCAATCTTGGCTGGTTGTATACCTGTCTTTTTCCATCCTGCTTCTGCATACACTCAGTACACTTGGCATCTTCCGAAAAACTATTCAAAATACTCTGTCCTGATTCCAGAGAATGATGTTCATAAGAAGAATATCAGCATAGAGAAATGGCTCAGTCAAATTTCTCCAGAGCAAGTAAAGGAAATGGGAAAGGAGGTTATAAAACTTATTCCTAGGATAATATATGCTGATCCTCGGTCCAAGTTGGAGACTGTCAAAGACGCTTTTGATATAGCTGTGGAGGCAGTCATTCGCAGGGTTACCAAATTGAGGAGAGACATAATTGACGGCCGTAGAGATGATAATTTTATTGAGGAACTTAGTTGGAAATATGCTTTGTCTGATGAAGGTGAGGTTGATTTGGGGCCTCATGAATGGGATCCATTTTTTGAGAAACAAAAGGATGGTAAAGAAGATTCCAATGGTTCATCAGCAGAGGCAGCTAAAAATTCATGGAAGCTTGAGCAAAGACAACAGTGATTATTTGTTGGAAGAAGTATTTGCAAAGTTCAACAGTGTCTGGGGATTAGCTGGAGCTAAAGTGGAGCCATTGTTAATTAAAGGTTATGTGGAATGTATGAAAATATAATCGGGCTCAAAGGGAAAGTGAGATCTTTTAGTAAACTGACAAATGTTGCTTGATCTCAAAAGAAATATCTATACTCCTGCTTTTGTAATGAATAGGTATTTGTAGTTTGTCCTTAATAGTTTTCCTAGTCATTTAGTCACGAATTTTAGATACAGATATTGTCACATAGAAGTAACAGCAAGTTCCTTTGTCTGTTTTTTGTATTTGTTTGCAGAAAGTATGGATTGAGCATATATCTTCCCATTTTTCATTAAATTTCTCAAGTTTACAAGTAATCGTTTATTGGCAAGGCAGTTGATTACTTATCTTGTGATTCTAGTAGCTTATTGCTTATGTACCTCGTACTTGATGGAAGGACAATATCATGTAGTTATGTTGTAAGCCATTTATGTGCACCAAAATCTGCTCTCGGTACAAAAGTCCTTTCTTTATGCTATAGTGATACCATTTTCATTAACTTTCTTTGCTTCTACTCTGATACCATTTTGATTACTTGCTATCTTAATCGCTTATTGCTATGTTCAACGTATCTGATGGAAGGAGAACATTTTATGTTGTAAGCCATTTTATGTGCACCAAAATCTGCTCTTAGTAGAGCACGAAAATCCTTTCTTTGCTGCCATATTGATACCATTTTGGGACACACACGAGCGCGCTCTGTAATTATCAGTATGATTTTCACTCTATTAGACAGCTTCAAGTAAAAGACGGAAAGAGGTGCAGAGCATGATATGAAGCGGCGGCAGATATCAATAAATAGAAAGGTTGCAGATGCCTTGTCCGAGAGATGGCTTCAACAATTTCATCTTAAGATCCGTTTTGGATTAATGCGAGGGATATAGTTAGATTGAAGGTGAGCTTACATTTGTGAGAAAAAAGTTAGAAAAGACTTGACAACATTAAAGCTGAAGTCATGAAAAGTACTTCCGTTGCCTTTTCAAGAGATAAGAGATTAAAGTATAGCAGAAAAGTAGCATTGAAGTCCCTGGGAGTTCACTAACACTACTTCTAAGGGGAAGGAATCATCATTGACACTTTTTTTTTTTTTTTTTTTGTCAAACAGGTCACTAAACATGATTGACATATGATCAAGAGAATATTACATCCGGGACCCCTTTTGGACGTTGGCTGTCTCTGGTTATGTTTTGATTTCAAAAGTATTTTATCCTATTGACTATCAATCGCTGTTGAAAATGAAGTCATTTATTTTTTCGTTTACTTTGTTACCCAATGCGTCCAAATCTGGACGTTGTTAGGATTTAGAAGGGTGGAGCTAAATAAGAAAATAACCTGGCCCCAGTTCCGTCATATCGGCAACAAGTCCATTTCCTGTTATATTCAAATTTAATTGAGATCTCTTTTTTTCTTTTTAAAAAATTTTTCGATGAGCAAAACCTGTCGGCCAAAAATACGGCCGGCCGATGATAGGATTAAATGTTTAGAAAAATATGATCGGTTGATAATAAAATTTCTCCAATATATTTCTTTTTTTCCGATCAAAGAGAGGAACTTGGCACTAATAAAAAAAAAAAAAAAAACCTCCAACAAATGACGAGAAGATTAGGCCGGAAAAAAATTGCATTTCTGTATCCAGGACATATAATTGTACGACATAGTCAGATAAAATGGTTAGATGTCCAAAGGGGATGGATTGAAAGGTCTAAAACCATCAGCTTTTTGTGTTTGATTTTTTTAATCCAAAAGTTGTCAAAAAAGTAAAACACTTTTTTCAGATTCTGATGGGGCTCTTCCTCCAGCATTCCATGGAGCCAGGCCGTCGTTTGACTCACTCAAGCGTTAGCCATGATGTTTGGAAAATCAAAATAGGCAGAGTAGGGAAGCACAAGACGCACGTGCAACGAGGAGCCATGCATGCCAAACAAGGGAGAGCGTTAGTATGAATGCTCTTCAATGAATGAGCCAAGACCATCAGTGGCTTGTTGAGAATTTTTGCGTCCTAGGCTAGTACAAAGAAACAAACAGCATTTCCTTGTTCCATCCTAGAATATTATTCTTACTAGGAAAAGTGGTCCAAATTCCAGCTGGGAAGACAAAGATTCAGGAATGATTTTGATTCTAACTTGGTAACGGCTATACAGGTCTTTTGAAAAATAAACCTTAAATTTGCAAATCCATCACTCCCAGGCCACAGAAACATCTCGTGAAAACTCATATACACTTGAGCTGTTGAGCAGCTCCTCAAACAAGCAAATTAAGCAGGAGGGGCTTTTATATAATTAATTCTCTCCTCCTCTCAACAAGGGATACTCGTGATGCAGAGCTCTTAAATTTCACGAGTTTCATCTTTTCCACTTCAGAGGCTTGGACATGTCTCCAAAGCCCAGTTTTGGCTTCTCTTCAGCACCTTCAAATACCCCTTGTTTCTCTCCCAGAAACATGCACAACTACCAACCAAGAATTATCATACACTTGGACCTGGTATTTCCATGGCGACCAAAGTCCAGCTTTTCTTCTTTTGCACCTCGTTTTACTTCCTTCTCCTAAATGCTCAGATTCTGGAAACCTACATTGTTCAACTCCACCCTCATGGATTGACCAGGTCTTCCTTCAGCTCTAAGCTTCAATGGCACTTATCCTTCATTGAGAAAGCCATTTCATCCGAAGAAGAAGAGTCTTCTTCTCGTCTTCTATACTCTTATCGCTCTGCTATGGAAGGTTTTGCAGCTCGGTTCACAAAACTTGAGCTTGAGATATTGCGGCAGTCGCCTGATGTAATAGCGATAAGACCAGAGAGGAGAATTGAACTCCAAACTACGTATTCTTACAAATTCCTTGGACTTGCTCCCACCGAAAGTGGGAATGGTGCGATAATCAAGTCTGGTTTTGGACGAGGAGTGATAGTTGGAGTACTTGACACTGGAATTTGGCCAGAAAGCCCAAGTTTCAATGATCATGGAATGCCTCCTGTGCCAATAAAATGGAGGGGAATTTGCCAAGCAGGAGAGGATTTTAATTCTTCAAGCTGTAATCGCAAACTCATTGGCGCCAGATTTTTCACTAAAGGCCACCGTGTGGCTTCAATGTCATTGTCAACAAATAATGTTGTCGAATATGCATCACCAAGGGATGCCCAGGGTCATGGCACCCATACAGCATCCACTGCTGCTGGAGCTCCAGTACCATTGGCTAGCGTGCTTGGCAATGGGGCAGGGGAGGCTCGAGGGATGGCTCCAGGGGCGCACATTGCAGTATATAAAGTTTGCTGGTTCAATGGCTGTTACAGCTCTGATGTCCTAGCAGCAATGGATATGGCAATTAGAGATGGTGTTGATGTACTCTCCCTTTCACTGGGTGGCTTTCCCATACCACTTTATGATGACACTGTAGCCATTGGCAGCTTTCGAGCTATGGAGCATGGTATATCAGTTGTATGTGCTGCAGGAAATAATGGTCCAACCCAAAGCTCAGTTGCTAATGAAGCTCCCTGGATTGCTACCATTGGTGCTAGTACACTTGACCGAAGATTTCCAGCTATAGTTCAGCTTGGTAATGGGAAATTCCTTTATGGAGAATCGATGTATCCGGGGAAAGGAATTCCAAGTGCTGAGAGAAAACTTGAGGTAGTTTATGTAACAGGTGGGGAAAGGGGAAGTGAATTTTGTTTGGAAGGCTCACTTCCTGCAGCAAAAGTTCGAGGCAAAATGGTAGTTTGTGATCGAGGTGTCAACGGTAGGGCAGAGAAAGGTCAGGTTGTGAAGAAAGCTGGTGGGGCTGCAATGATCTTGACAAATACTGCATTAAATCTGGAGGAAGATTCTGTTGATGTCCATGTCCTTCCTGCCACATTGATTGGCTTTGATGAATCAATTCAATTGAAAAGCTATATAAACTCTACAAGAGGTCCTACAGCTCGAATCATATTTGGAGGAACAGTAATTGGAAGATCCAGAGCACCTGCAGTAGCACAATTTTCCTCCAGGGGACCTAGTTTTACTGATCCTTCTGTCCTCAAACCCGATGTTATAGCTCCAGGAGTTAACATAATTGCTGCTTGGCCGCAAAATTTAGGCCCCAGCAACCTTCCAGAAGACACTAGAAGAGTGAACTTTAATGTTTTGTCTGGAACTTCCATGTCTTGTCCACATGTCAGTGGAATTACTGCTCTGATTCACTCTGTTTATCCAAAATGGTCTCCAGCAGCTATTAAGTCAGCACTAATGACAACAGCAGATGTAACTGACCATCAAGGGAAACCAATAATGGATGGATACCAACCTGCAGGACTTTTTGCAACTGGAGCTGGCCATGTAAATCCAGCTAGAGCCATTAATCCTGGATTGGTATATGATATACAGCCAATGGAGTATGTGATCCACCTCTGCACTCTTGGATACACGAAATCCGAAGTTTTCAGCATTACTCACAGGAATGTTAGTTGCCATGACATTGTGCGGAAAAATCGGGGTTTTAGCCTCAATTACCCCTCTATATCCGTAATTTTCAGGCCAAGAATAACAGGTAAGGTGATTAAGAGGCAACTCACAAATGTGGGGAGCCCTAATGCAATTTTCTCAGTTGAAGTGATGCCACCTGAGGGTGTCAGGGTTAGGGTTAGCCCACGACAGCTGATATTTAAACACACAAATCAAACTATGAGTTACAGAGTTTGGTTAATATCAAAGAAAAGAAGAGCACAAGAGGGGATGAACTTTGCTCAAGGGAGTTTGACTTGGTTCAACAGCAGGCAAAGATCCAACATGGTTAGAAGTCCCATTTCAGTGATATGGGCATCAAAGTGAAAACTTCGAATTTATTCTAGTGGCAGTACTACTACCAGTAGTACATCACCTTTACTTCCTTAGAGAATATTCTTCAAGGATGATAATAGAAGAAACACATCCTGGAATCTTTACTCTACTTTTTTAATTTCTTCAATTTACATGAGGAGAATTTCAGCATTTCAAGTACTAAAGGATGTTTTAATCTTAAAAATGGCTCTTTGGGGTGCAATCAACTGTAAGTTTCCCAACAGATTCAATAGCACCAACACAAATATATATATATATATATATATATATATATATATATATATATATATATATATATATAAAACAACATAAGAGGCTAACAAAGGTTACTCATCCTTGCACTATTGGCAGATTCCAATATTCCAACCCATAAAAGGCAAAAGAGAACAAACAATTTACAGATGGTAATATATTCACATAATTTGCAAATAGAAAAACATCAAAATTCACAAGTCAAAACTGTCTGTAGGTGATTTATTTCCAGTAGCTTTTTCCACTCTCCTTTTCTCTGTTTTTCTTGTTCTGTTTTCTTTCTTTTATAAAACAAGTTGAATAAAGAGAAGTCCATGAAACACAAGCATTATTGGCTCATCTCTTATCTAATTCCCTTTGGAATTTAATTGTTTGGAATATCACAGGACACATCAATGATGCCAGATTTCTAAGTTTCATTTTTCGGAGACAAAATTAAAAAACCAAAAAACGGAAGAAGAAAAAAACAGAGCATTAAAGATATACACTGCTTCATTTTTTAATGAACTACAATCCATTCTCATTAGCATATCTCTCCATAAATCTCATGAACCTGTCCCATTCTCCAGGAGTCCGCATGATATACTTAGCTTCAATTCCTGCAGGCTTTCCATTGACAAATTTGGCATTAACATCAACTGATTGAAGAACCCCTTCCTCATCAATCATGTAGAATCCGGTAATATCACCAACTTCACTAGATGAGTCAAAAACAGATGGTACATCAAATCTGAATATGGCCACGCCATTTGTGCCGTCCCTTGATTTTGTTAGCTTCACATCAGGTGTTGTTTGTTCATCAGTTCCTTGTATGAACTGAATTGTGGGTTTTACCATCATTATAGTAAGTCTAGGTGCTTTACAGTGCTGCTCCTGCATGGCTTTATGTGAATAAGGCTTATGCAAAGGTCTACTATTAAATGGCGAGCGTGCACTATGAATGGCTCCAGATGTGAAGCCTACACAAGAAGAAGAAGAAGTTCATCACCTACTTTAGAGTAGGATCATATCATTAGTGCAGCATATGTGAATGCTAGCAAACATATAAAATCCTGCCAAAAGCATTGGACTGATGGATCACAGAAGAGAAGGATTCTGATAGGAGAATAGCAATCACCTGAATCAACATGCAGATGCTTTTCAAGTTCATTTCGCCCCTTTCCTCACTCCACTCCCTGTGGTGTTATTACAGCAAGAAACAGTGAACTGCAAATGGTGTTATTTTCACACTCCACCCTTCCCTCGTATGAGAAGTTCAATCGCACTGGCCAACTACTCAGTCAATATAGTTGTTGTGCTCAGTATTTCCTGCCCTGTTGCAATCTGATTCTCCCTCACCTCTTAATCAACAACTCACTCGAAGAATCTGTTACCACCACGATAAAGGGTAAAATCATAACATCTTTGCTCAAGCAAATCTTAGTTCAGATTAGCCGAAAGGCATCACTCATCTACACCCTCCTCAAGTAAGAGTGCAGGAGCCTTTAAGGAACTTTTTTCACCTTAAGCACATCCCATTCTTAAAGACTTCCATTTTTCATACCAATTCAAAAAATGACTATCAGCTGAGTGAACTAAAGTGATTAAGAAAATTACCAGTACACAAACACAGAGACAATGGCACAAGAAGCAATGAGATGTAGAAAGTACCTGCAAGAGAGCGAGGGTGGCGCGACCATTGAGAGATTGCTGGACAAAAAACAACCGACTGCAGCGCTGCCATATTCTTCACACAGTCTGTGAGTTGAATAGCTGATGCCATAAGACAATGGGATGGGGAAATATTTAGGCGGACCGAGTCCACAGGTGGGCTGTGACCCTGTGGCCCTCTCTCTACCACATTCACCAAAAATGGATCCTTATGTAGGTCTCTCGTGGATCTCATGTAGATTCTATGGTACTTTCGGTAGATGTGGAATTAGTGGACCATAAGGTCTACGGTCCCACTTATGAACTCGATCCACCTAAATATTTTCTCGATGGAATTATTGGACTATGTGTGTAATAACGACAGCCATATACGTGGCACATTTTCAGCTTCTCGAAGGATTGGTCGATGTCCCTTGACTTGATGAATGCATATAGATTTTCTTTCTTGATTATTTCTGCCTTGAGTTGAGAGGGTCCCTTTTTTGTTTTTTTTTTTTTGTTCCCTCCCTTTTTCACTGGTAAACTTTTATGTTTTTGTTTTTTTTTTGTGATCCAACTTCCAAAGTAAAGTCATGAAACTCTAACCATTCAACCTTATATTCATTTTGATTTTCACTTGTAAACTAGTATTTAGTATTTCTTCTGGTTGTAGAAATTACGTGTGGCTCGCAATGACAGGTCCGCTGTTGGGCTAAAACACATGGGTTGTGCTTGTTAAAAGTTTCGGAATTTTAGTGTCCATGGGCCTATACACAATGGGTCATATTATAATTGTAAGGCCTATCGTTTTCAATTGCTCAATTGAGCAAACATTCGCCAAAAACTGAAGTTGAAGGCCCATCTTGACGCTCTCAATGGATCCAAGTACCTTTTGTTAAGGTGGGCCCATAAGCTGGTGGTCCAACAACTCACACGTGCCGCATATGCAATCCCCTTGATTACAACTATTTCCATTTCTTTCTTAACATAATTAGCATTATCTTCTTCCTAATCATGCCATGCAAAATTGTATTATAGAATTCTTAGGTACAATATTAATTAATGCTTAGAAGTACTAGAATACAAGCATATATGTATTTACGTATATATTCCCATGTGGGAGCACGTATTTCCCACATCACCACCTTCTCTCTCCCGTGAATTGCCCATTAGCGCTTGAATCTTAGCAGGAGTTTTTCTTTTTTTCTTAAATCTTGGATATCTGTAGTTTAAGGGTGTATAATTGTAACAATAATAATTAAATGGCCCTTCAAATAATATATTTCTGGATTAATCTCAATATCTCTCTCTAATAATAGCAGTTGAAAGTGACGATGGAGTGGATGGAGGAGCTTACCAAGGAAGCTGCGGCCTCACATGGCCTCCATTCACTTTGTTACTAAGCACGTAGTGACGGACACTGTTCTTCCAATTTCCATTGACAGTTTTAACAGCCTGCCCACATGTTTGCATGTGAAAATGGAAGTTTATTCCCTTTAAACAAATACATATAGTCGAGGAATTGTTTATACCACTTTCTTTGTTATTTTTTTGTTTTTGTTTTTGTTTTTGTTTTGGGGAGGGGGGATTCTCAGATGTATCACTTACTCACAGTAGAAGTGGGAGTTTGAGTTAGCATTATAGATGAAAGTTGCTTGCTTCAATTTAATGTCAAAATTCATAATTAACAAAAATAAGGGCTTGTTTTCTTTTGTTTCCATTGCTTATTTGTCATTTAGAATCATTTAGAAGAAAAGAGATCCATATCAAATCCGAATTTCAACTATATCTATTGTGAAAACAGTAACGCCTTGGTGCATATCAAATTTCACATGGTTTGCATTAATTAACTGAGGCACTTCAATGAACATGTTCTCCATCAGTTATTGGGCTCATCCTTTGTCATTTTTCACTGGACAAACGGACAATAAAATCATTGTGTCAACTATTCCCTTGTGTGTGTGTGTGTGGGGGGGGGGGGGGGTGTGGGTTCCCTCTTAGCATTTGCTTAATCTTTAGACCATTTTGTGGGACCCAAAACGTTGAGAATTGAGTAATCTTGACTCTTTAATTTATGAATGTTTGTCACTCTTGGAAGCTTATCTGATGAAAAAAATTTGAAAAGAAAAAAAAATAAAAAAAAAGGACCTCCCAAATCCCTAAGTCCCATCCCAAAATCCACTTTTGCCAAAGAGTGTACAGTGCCTAAAGCGGCTTTTCCTTGTAAATAATCATTTTAGGAGTTTGATGGACTTGTCTTTTGAAGAATAAATGTTCCCTGAGTATAACTTTTTTCCTAAGCAGTAAAGAAGCAAACTTTGTGCTCAAGTAGAAATTCATTTTGGACTGCAAAACAACATTTGGTGTCTTCATGTTTGTTTGAATTCCAAAAAAGAACCTTATTACAAAATGGGAAATCCTGATATGAAGCCACTGAAATTTATTTTTAAAAGCAGTAAATATGTCCCTCAAAAAAAAAAAAAAACCAGTAAATGTGTGTAAACGCACCATTCAACCAAAGAAGCAAAAGTCATGATTTTTATTACGTTGAACTGTTTCAGTTATTTAGTGCAAGGTAAGTTTTGGTACTTGTCATGAACTGACAATAAATTACATAGAACAAGTACGCCTAAAAATAGTCAATTCAGAAAGCACATGAACACAGCATTCATCATTGTATTGCCATAAGTTGACTGTCAATTAATAACCAAAGAAGAAGAATAAGAAGAAACATTGTATCAGCTGCTAGAACACATTCTCTCCATGTTAATGTCGGACTCTCTTTCAATAAGTCCAAACTTTCCAGTCATTATTTGCTGATTAACAGCTGTTGCAGAACCCAAGATCTCACGAGTTCTTTAATTAAATAACTAATTTCCCTCGACTTAATTGTTGTCATTTGTATTCCTATATATCGATACTTGAACAAAAACCAATTTTTTCTTTCATGTAACACTCCTCATTGCTCTCCCCAGTAGCCCAACAGATCCATCTTTATAGATCCTAGATAATGAGAACCTAAGAGATTAACCAATACAGAAGAAGAGCAATATGAGGTTGCATATTCCTTCGTTATTCTTCTTCTACTATTTCATTGCCTGTTGCATGCATAGTTTTGCTCAGAAAGTTGACTTCAGTAATGAAGTATCAACTTTATTATCAATAAAGGCAAGCCTTGTTGATCCACTGGACCAGCTTCGAGATTGGAAAGTTGCAGATAAATCCACAGTGAACAATTCAGCTCACTGCACTTGGACTGGAGTTCAATGCAACTCCAATGGTGCTGTTGAGAAGCTTGATCTTTCTCACATGAATCTGTCTGGCACTGTATCCGATGACATCCAACAGCTGCAAAGTCTAACTTATCTCAACTTATGCGGCAATGGGTTCTCATCACCATTACCAAAATCATTGTCAAATCTCCCTGCAATAGTTAGCATTGACCTGAGCCAGAACAATTTTATTGGTGGCTTCCCTGTTGGTCTTGGGAGGGCGACTGGACTACTGACATTGAATGCTTCGAGCAATAACTTCTCGGGAAATCTTCCTGAGGATCTTGGGAATGCAATATTCCTCGAGATATTAGATCTTCGAGGAAATTTCTTCGAAGGTCCAATTCCCAAATCTTACAAGAACTTGGGGAAACTGAAATTTCTTGGCCTTTCTGGGAACAATCTAACTGGCCGGATACCACCGGACCTCGGAGAGCTTTCATCGTTGGAGACTATAGTTCTTGGATACAATGAATTTGAAGGTGGAATTCCAGCAGAATTTGGAAACCTGACTAATCTCAAGTACCTCGATCTGGCATTTGGCAATCTTGGTGGCCCAATTCCAGCGGAACTAGGGAAGCTACAAATGCTGGACACAGTTTTCTTGTACAAGAACAATTTTGAAGGAAATATCCCACCATCAATTGGCAACATTACTTCATTACAGCAGCTGGATTTATCTGATAACATATTATCAGGAGAAATTCCGCCAGAGATAACCAACCTGAAGAATCTACAGCTCCTGAATCTAATGTGCAATCAATTGTCAGGTTCGATTCCAGCAGGGCTTGGAGGGTTGACTGAACTAGAGGTGCTTGAGTTGTGGAACAATACCTTGTCAGGTCCTCTTCCGACTGATCTTGGCCACAATTCACCGCTGCAGTGGCTGGATATTTCTTCCAACTCATTCTCTGGTCCAATTCCGGAAAGCTTGTGCAATAAAGGTAACCTCAGCAAGCTCATTTTGTTCAACAATGCATTCTCTGGTCCAATTCCAGCTAGCCTATCAACATGTATGTCCCTGGTTCGGGTGAGAATGCACAACAACCTTATCTCTGGGACAATTCCTGTTGGATTTGGTAAACTTAGGAAACTTCAGAGGCTTGAACTGGCGAATAATAGTCTTACAGGCCAAATCCCAAATGACATTGCTTCTTCTCCATCTCTTGCTTTTATTGATTTCTCCAAAAACCACCTTCAGTCTTCTCTTCCTTCCTCCATTCTTTCTATGACAACTCTGCAGAGCTTCGTGGTTTCAGATAACAACTTAGTAGGCGAAATCCCGGATCAGTTCCAGGATTGCCCTTCACTCTCTGTCCTAGATCTCTCTTCAAACCATTTCAGTGGTAGCATTCCAGCGAGTATTGCTTCATGTGAGAAATTGGTAACCTTGAATCTTAGGAAGAACCAATTAACTGGGCCAATCCCAAAAGCAATTGCTATGATGCCTACATTGGCTGTTCTTGATCTATCCAACAATTCTTTGACCGGAGGAATACCTGAAAACATTGGTAACTCCCCTGCCCTTGAAATGCTTAACGTTTCTTATAACAGGCTAGAGGGTCCAGTCCCAGCAAATGGTATGCTTAGAACTATTAATCCAGATGATCTTGTTGGGAATGCTGGTCTCTGTGGTGGTGTGCTTCCTCCTTGCTCTCGTAATGCTGCATACACGTCAAAGCAGAAGAACCTGCATGCAAAACACATAATTGCTGGATGGCTAATTGGAACATTAACACTTCTAGCTCTTGTGTTAGCAGGTTTGGGGGCGCGATCCCTGTATAAGAGGTGGTATGAAAATGGAAGTTGCTTTGAGGAAAGATTTGAAGTTAACAGCAGCGACTGGCCTTGGAGACTGATGGCATTTCAGAGACTTGGTTTCACTAGCAATGACATCCTCGCTTGCATCAAGGAATCAAACGTGATAGGAATGGGAGCAACTGGAATTGTTTATAAAGCTGAGATGCAACGGCAAAATACAGTCGTTGCAGTAAAGAAGCTGTGGAGAACAGGAACTGATGTTGAGATGGGAGGCAGTAATGATCTTGTGGGTGAGGTCAACGTCCTTGGTAGGTTAAGGCACAGAAACATCGTAAGGTTATTAGGATTTCTTCACAATGACACTGATGCAATGATAGTATACGAGTACATGCAAAATGGTAGCCTTGGCGAAGCCTTACATGGAAAGCAAGCAGGAAGGTTGCTTGTTGACTGGGTATCCCGCTATAATATAGCACTTGGTGTGGCACAAGGGCTTGCATATCTCCACCATGATTGCCACCCTCCTGTGATACACCGTGATGTCAAGTCAAACAACATCCTTCTGGATGCTAATCTTGAGGCAAGAATTGCTGATTTTGGGCTGGCAAAGATGATGGTGAAAAAGAATGAGACAGTATCAATGGTTGCTGGATCCTATGGGTACATAGCCCCTGGTAAGGTCTTATCTTTGACTGCTATCGGGTAATTAATGTTTTCTAGGAACTGAATAGACTGAAAGAAATTGGATCGTGAACTGATGGTTATTTAACTGATTAATCTACAGAATATGGGTACACGTTGAAAGTTGATGAGAAGAGCGACATCTACAGCTATGGCGTTGTACTCATGGAACTTCTCACGGGTAAAAGGCCATTAGATCCTGAATTTGGAGAATCTGTTGACATTGTGGAATGGATACGCATGAAGATCCGAGACCGCGAATCCTTAGAAACAGCACTAGACCCTTCCGTGGGAAATACTAAGCATGTTCAAGAAGAAATGCTTCTAGTCCTCCGGATTGCTATTCTGTGTACAGCCAAGCTCCCCAAGGACAGACCTTCCATGAGGGATGTTCTAACAATGCTTGGAGAGGCAAAGCCTCGACGAAAAGGCAGTAGCGACCATAGCAGTGATGCAACTGACAAAGATAGCGCAGTATTTAGCACAAAACCTGTAAATGATATTTTGTAAGAACAATTCCAAACTCCAGACCCCCCAGCAGTCTTTTATTTCCCATTTGCATTTAGAAGTTTTTTATTCTGCAAGTTAATACGTCTGTCTAAAATTGATGGAACGGAGGAATTCATCTTTCAAATAACATTGTAATTCTTTTTTGTAAGCAGGGAAGCACACGATTTATCATCCCCACGTGTATTGGATTAATTGACAATTAAATTCAGCTTATCATGCATTCATTTCCATCCGATCACTCTATAAATCTGCTAATTAAGAAACTCAAACTTGTCTTGCTGCTATTGCCCTGTTGACATCACAAAATACAGAAATTCAGGCTAAAAACCTATAATTTCTTTCCCATAAAAATCAGTTCAGATAACTTGAGAAAGTAGCCATGACTATCTCAACTGTAGAAAATCGTAGTAGCGAAAAGAGATGTTTATAGACCCAATGTCAGTTTCCTTCAGTACACATAGCTCATGAGTCCCATATCTTTGTAAAAAACCTCTCCAATGTTCTGTCCACGGTCATCAAAATGTTCACTCCTTTTTATAATTGCCTAAAACAACGTCCCTGTGGTTCATTTTCTTCTTTTTTTTTCTTTCACATTTAAAAAAAAAACCCATCAGCCAACACAAATAATTATGTCTGACATTTTCAATTTACACAATATGAAACAACAGTGTATTTTAATTTTTCTTCTGAGCATATGTTTAGCATCCTTCTCATCGAGAGAACCAAATTTGCAGAATACTTTGAGTTGCTCAAACACACACAAAGAGTTCCATTCTTCCAATGACTTCGCTATAAGAAGTTGAATTAAACGCTTTGACTACGATGATTATTCTCCAGAGACTCGCACACAAACACATATTAACAACAGCTTGGATAAGCATATCTGCAATAGTTTCAAGTACAAAAGAACCGTGCAAACTTCCCCCAACAAAAAAGTGAAAGTATATATTTCGTTCTGCAGCAAGCTCAAAACTTCTACCAACTAGACACTTCACTACTTACAATTCCCAAAGGGAACTTCCAGAAAGTATGCCAAGGTCATAACAAATGACTAGGATGCTTAAATTTTCCAGACAAAGGAAGCCAGTAAATGATTGGTCGAAAATGTTGAAAAAGATGCAGCAGCGAAACAAACCAGAAAATCCACCTGCTAATATGTTTATTTGTCACCCCAAAAAAAAAAAAAAAAAAAAGCGCTTTCGCACTCCAATATCTGAATGTATCCGTCAGTATTCCGTGCATCAAATGGAAGAAACTCTTTTTCATTGCTCAAAATTGATAACTCTTGTCCATATAGGCTTAGCTTTTTCTCTCTTTGTTCCTTTCTTGAAAGCCTGAAGCAGCACAAAAACATTGGTGTGAAAAGCAAGAAAGGGTACCCAAGCATGCTTTATAAAGCATATGAGAATTTATTGCAAGTAACAAATTTGCATACCAAATCCATTAGCCTCAGATGTCCTCATTATCCTAAGTCTCTTCACCGAGCTAATAAACATCCTGAAAACGAAGATCAGAAAGGCAGTATAAATGTGAGAATATATTACAGAATTTTATCAGCTTTTCAAACAGTAGAAAATCAACCCTTTGTTTGTAGATAGATGTGGTAGTACTCCAATCCTGCTATTTCTATTATGCAATAAACGACGAAGCTGCTAAGCAATTCCCAAATCCAGGTAGATGTTTCACAAAAGTGACAATCACTAATATCTGAAACTACATAATTTTACTACAGCCACAAGGTATGGATCTCCACAAGGGCCATGCAATATGACCAGCTGTCCAGGCAATCAAGAAATTCCCAGAAAGATTTCATGCCTAGGTTTGTGAGCTGAAGAAAAAAACCCACCTGTACCCCATGAAACTTTCAAGACAAGAAAGAAAAGGAGTTCAAAATAGATGTGGCTGGATATTTTCCCTTTTCATTTTCTTGTCTGCAGATGATCTACACCTATTAGTTGCGAACATGAAGGAGAAGCAGGCTTATGTTATTCAAACTATATGGATCTACTGACACATACATGAATTGTAAGTGTATATTGTGTATGCACTATATGGATTTATTTGCTGAAGCAGGAGGCAGAAACATACTCCCAAGGAACATCTCCAACAAGCATCCAATCTCCATCCTTGTCTTCATATGTTAGCACATATTCAGATGTTTCATCCAACAATCTCAAGGATCCTGCCGGTTCTCTCAGTCCACCTGGGTCCTCTATATGGGATGCTAATCATGAAGGAAAAGTAACTATTAGTCGGAAATAATATGCGCACAAGAACATCAACGACTTCATAAGAAATGTATCAAGACAAACCAAGGAAACTCATATCTCCCATCCAAGGGGCTATAACAACATCTTCATGAAAAATCTATTGGAAACTACCACATGATTATCCAATGAACCTAAATCAGTTATGAGACATCATTCCAATTCAAACTATTAAAATTCACCGTTCCACCACAGGATACTATGTCATCAATTTCTTGACTTAGTTATCATGTACAAACTACAAAAAACATAAACATCAGGTATAGGGTTCTAAAATTACTTTTTTCCTCTCTCTTTCCAAAAAATAGAGACAGTTGAGAAAGTTTTAAAGGAAAACTCACTTCTTGCACAGGCAATTGTGCAGGGTCTGCAAAACATGTCATCCAGTGCACGAGCTAAGGTCTCATAGCAAACATGAACATTCAGATCCACTTTCCTTCCAATTGGAATTCCATCCATATTTACCTTCACAAATAGGGAATTTTTAGGAAGTCCTTTTGCCTTAGAGTCATTCTTGTTCCTGTTGATGCTGCCATCAATCTTACTCTTACTTTTACTTTTATCAATTGTCGAGATGCAATCCTCAGAAATTGGCGACTTTGTCTGGTTAACCAGGCTGTTCACTCTGTAAGCCCTCACAGGAGGCCATCCAACAACTTGACTGCTCGTATATTTGATAAAGACATGAAAGGGAAATCAATATTATTGTGAAAGAAGAATTAAGCAATCATCTAGCCAGTAAACTGTGCTGCCAGGTAATACAATGAGGCAGATCCCTACCTTGGTTAGCTTTCGTGCATAGAGGTAGCATTTATCCACTTTCAATTTAAAAAAAAAAAAAAAAAGTTGGGTAATACAAAATAGATAAAGCACCCTTGAGTTCACGTTCGATAGCACTCACCAATATGAAATCATGTTTAGTTGATTAAATAAAACTCGGACATCAAACTCTTATCTTACTTCTCTCACGATTTTCTGTGCTAATTAGAAATTCATGACCTATTCCAGCACAGCTGAAAATATCAAAGATGAACAGAGAAAAGAAAAAGAACCAAAAATGGCAGCAGCAAAGTGCTTTTTTTTGCGGGTATCATATTCTTGAACAATAACCCTCAACATAATAGAACTTACCATAAGGTGATTACTTTGTCATGCAGCCGTGTTCGGTTCAAATAAAGAAAAGCAGGGACGTAAAAGGGAAAAAGTTTCCCAATAGAATTACTAGAAGAAAACATTATTCATGCTTAAAGGGCTAAAAAAAGAAACAAATACGAAGTAAATAGAAGAAGTCATGCCCCAAAAGAAACCAAAAGGAAGGGTTTCGGGAGAAAATTATACCTGACCCCAGAACGACGAGGCGAGAAAGAATCAGCACTTCTTTTGGTGCCACAAGAAGCATTATTATGTTTGGTCGGAGAAGAAGATGAAGATGATGAAGAGGAGAAATCTTGAGCAGTCAAAATCCTTCCTTCACCCCCCCAAGAAGCCGGCTTGGACTTGACAGCAGAAGCTCCACCGCACCCAAGACTCAACCCAAGACCCAACTCAATCGGAGACTCATCTGGGTAGGAAGAAGAAACCTCAGATGATAATAAGACCAAGTTGTCTTCTTTTGACACAGTGGACATCGACCCAGTCGTCGAACCACCCGAAGAAAGCCCTTCACCACCGCCAAGATTACCACTTTCCATCAAAATATTCAGAAATTGTGCAGCTTTTGGGCTTATTTAGGAGAAGAAGAACAATAAAAATAATGAGAGCAAAAGCAAAAAGAATATAAAAGATGGAGTTTTTGTTCTGGTGGGGAAAAAGACTAAAGACCAGAGCAAAAGAGAGAAAGCATGGGTAAATAACGGAGGCCCAAAGAGGAAAGCAAACGGTGGAAGTGGTTGTGGAGAGTGGGGGACCCACATGTCGGCTTTATGCGCCTCACAGTCCGTCGGAGAGTTCTCCTACTGGACCCCACTGCTGCTTCTGCTACCACGTACCAACAAGAAACAATCCATTCATGTATTTATTTATTTATTTATCCTTAAGAATTACTACTACTCTGTCTCGCTTTTTTTGTTCATGTGCAGAATATAGTACTTTGTTTATTTAACACAGTTTTTTAAAAATATATTTTTTAAAAATTTTATATATATATTTTAACTATCTTTTTATTTTACATTCATATTTATCAAAGACAATTTTAAAATAATTATAGTAATATTTTTTAAAAAATATCTTAAAAAATACTCATTGAGATGCAGCTTAGATTTCTGAAATGTTATTTGGAGACATATTCTTATTCCATCTCCGTTTGTTCCTTTCAATTCCATACAAAGGGATGTTGTAAGCAAATGAACAGAGAAAAAATTGGCTTATTAGTCATTGTAGAGCGAGTAACAGTAACCATTGTGAAAATTTTCATTTCTACAAATGCCACCAGGCCCAGGCGTCGTTACTAGAGAGAGATGTAAAATGGCAGAGCTAGAGAAATTGTTGAGTTGATTGGTCTTAGTTGGGATTTGTGTCAAGACTCAAGAGTCATTTTTTGCCATGAAAACAATTTAAGTGCTGACATATTTAGCAAAGTAGAGTCTCAACTTACAAGCGGTAACGCAGTTTCGAGTATAGTTAAATTACAAATATCTAAAGATTTAATAGCTCTAATCCACAAATATATCTGTAAAGCTCGTTTCGGCCTTCACTTCAACTGACAGAAAAATAGAAAAGAAAAGCTCCTGAAATTATGTGGCAGGCAGGGAAACGAAGCATTGAGTTTGAGTTGAGCGTGGGACAAACAAGACTTTGGGCAAAACGACAACCCGACAAGTGACAACGTTTGAGGACCCACAAAATAAAAAAGGAAAAGAAAAAAGTCATAAGGCTCGACAAACACCCACCACACACCATAGGCAACCGGAAGCAAAACACCCCCAGCCCATGAGTGAGTATTGCATGCACCACGCGCGCCACGTGGCGTGCCACGTGGTGCACTAGAACCAATCACACATCGCCAAATAATACAAGATATGACCCACCATTACCACATGACGATCATTTATTGGTTCTAGTACACCACGTGGCAATACACGTGGTGTATTGTATACTTTTCCCCAGCCCATATCATAGGGCAAGGGCAAGGGCAAGGGCAAGGGCACGCGCGAGCAACCAACCGCCAATGTAAACTCTGCCCCTGGTGACTTGGCTATTGTCGTCTAAAGTTATGAACTGGGTTTAGGTTCAGCATTCCTACCAAAATTTGCTTTCAGGGTTGGCAGAGCAATTTTTACGTTCACTCTTCTTTATTTGCGAATCGTGTAATAAGAATGAAAGCTGCATAAATCAGGTAGGTAGTGTCTATTGATGTTTAAAAAAAAAAATTACGTGACTATTATGTAAATTACATATCCTGCAGATAAAATTGTGAACTGAATTCATATAAAAAATTTTCAACCTATTAATAGTTCCTTCATTAAAAAAAAAATATCCTAATTTTCAGCCTATTAATAGTTCCTTTGGGTCTCAACACAAAGAGGTATATGAACATACAAATTATTTTGCAAAACTTCCCCAAAAAAATTTGTCGACGAGGATTTAAAATTTGTCCTAATTCGATTTCCTCAGCAATTGAGTTTTACGCTAATGGCATTTATGTTAATAGAGCAATTATTTTTTTTTTTTTTGTAAGCGCTTGATAATTTAATTTTAATTAAACTACTTTATAAACTCACCTAAGTCAAGGCTGGGGATAGATGGTAATTGACGGGGTTAGGCTCCTGCCGGTTTCAAGGAGACAGAGTCCACTATTTCCTGACTAAGATCTCATAAAAGTACGACTACTACTACTAGTAATTGCAGTATAGTCCCGGAAAAGTATACAATACATCATGTGCATTGCCACGTGGTGTACTAGAACCAATAATTTATCGTCATGTGGCAATGGTGGGTCATGCCTTGTATTATTTGACGATGTGTGATTAGTTCTAGTGCACCACGTGACACGCTACGTGGTGCGCGTGGTGCACGCAATACTCACTCGTATAGTCCCCGTTCTGTTGTGAAAGTAATTGTAATGTACCATGACCATGACTCCTACTGTGAGACTATTAAAGGAGATGGGGCCCGAATGGGGGGATACCAGTCATAATAAGACGCGGTTAAGAATCGTCTCTCTCTGTAGTTTGCTATGCTTTTTGATTTGAGCTGACCATTCCGTTTGGTTGATGAGGGGCGACTGAGGATGCGAGAGAGGTTCAGTTGAATTGTTTGCCTTGATTGTCTTCCTCTCTTTCTTATTAGTGTGACGGTGATTTGACACCTAATTACGGCACTCTTCCCTCTTTGATTTGAGAAAAAAATTTAAAATATATATATATATATATATATATATATATATATATATATATACACACACGAAACTATTCGACGAGTTACATTCACTGACGGACTCAACTAAATGCCGAGGGCTGTACTATGTACTCAAAGTTGTTGTTGGCAGGCCGAGTCTCTCTCTCTCTCTCTCTCTCTCTCTCTCTGTGTGATATTGTCCAAGTCAAATCGTTACCAGGGGACAGGAGGTTAGCAGAGAGCGACAGCCGCTCACCATGCTGGACTGTTCCCCCGCGCCCCTTTTTCCTCTTTTTTTTTTTTTTTGGGGTGATTGATTGTACTCTTGAATCGATTCTACTGTTCTCGCCCGTGTGAAGGTTGATGCGATCATCAACATTTTCCTTTTGTTTCTAGAAACAAGTAAGAAAATTCTATCCGGGAAGCCCTCTAAACTTTGCGTCGATTGTGGTGAGATTACAAATAGGCATTCCCCGATTCCCAATTGCATTGCAACTGTAAATATTTTCACAAATGACGAGCATATTTCAAGTGAGTATTGCGTGCACCACGCGTGTCACATGGCGTGACACATGGTGCACTAGAACCAATCACACATCGCCAAATAATACAAGGCATGATCCACCATTGGCACATGGACGATAAATTATTGGTTCTAGTACACCACGTGGCAATGCACGTGGTGTATTATATACTTTTCCGCATATTTCTTGGCCGTCGTGGCGTTTTTACTGCAAAATGTTTTAACGCGAACACAAGTACAATTTACAACTGTCAGGCCAGTCAAATCGGTTTTTTAAACAAAAATAAAAATGTCGGACACACTATTTAGTGTCTAATTAAGGAAAAAAAAAAAGGACCAAATATTCATCAATAATCAAATCCAGGGGTAAGTTTTCCCAAATGCCATCACAATTGACACCCAAATACAATATGGAGCTGGGCCATTTCTACATCATGACCACTAAATGTATCTAGTTCGAAGATTTCATTATTATTATTACTTGTTGCTCCATTTTTTTGTTATTTAGTGGCCAAACCATGTCAATTAGCTTGCTACACCCTCCGATTTTCTTGATAAAGCCAACACGGGCCTTATAATAACTCAATAGCAGTTTTCAACAAACATATGATGCTTTGCTGCTTATTTAACACAATATCACAACATTGATCGCAGAAGCATAGTGACAGTCGTCTAAAGCAAGAAAGGTAACCATTTAACCATTTGACCAATTTTGTCTAAAGAGACTTTTTCTTGCGAACCAAATCACATTAACGAAATCTTAAAGAGCAGGAATCAGAAAACAGCGACCAGAAAGAACCATTTGACACTTTGACACGTTGATTAACTCTATGGGGGCTTAACATTTTATAGCTGAATAAATATGCTTACGCAAGACTCACGGATCTTGGATTACAAAGATAAAAATATACCAAGAGGTAAACTGTAAAGAGCCGGAGAACAAATCAAAAAACCTCCCGCATGCTTTCACGTAAAATCACTCTAATATATAAAACTTCCATTGGAAACAAAACCCAGTTTTATATGAAATATAACTATTATCTTCCACGACCAGCTGAATATAAGTTACAGTTGAGCAAGTCTGCCCAACTCAAGCTTTTTGTGTTGTCAAGAACTGCGGAAACCATTGCTTCTAGCGCCGTCTAGGTTGCTTCCCCTGCCACCAATCCATCCCCCAAAACGACCCCCCCTGCCTCGTCCCCTTCCTGGGCAAACAAACATTCAGAGCAGCAACGTTAATGGACACAAATTTGGGCTATTGCACAGAGGGGGTGTAGATATCACCAGCAAACAATGTATAAAACAAAATTACACTTTATATGATGCCATCATAACGCTTTGCAATAACCCCCACTTCGCCTAGGCTTACCATATTAAGAGAGATTCTATCATGGACCTGGTCCACGGGAACCACTGTGGACCCAATGGTGGAGATGTGAGCCACCAAGGCTCGGTTGGTTTATCCACCATTGGGTCCACGGGTCCATTCCAGAAAAAAATTTCCATATTAACCCCAACTTGCCTACGCTTCCCACCCTATTACTTTCAATGTTATGTGTTTATTATCGATCCAGTAGCATTCTGTATGACCAAATATAAAACAGCATTTCTCCAATTGCATGTAACCAGAGTAAAATATTACCAAGTAAAAGAGACCAAGATATTTCAACAAGATTGCAGGTGGAACGTAAAAGATACAATCACTCATGACAACAATAGCCAGAATATCGTACAGTTACTGTTATCGGAACACCCAAAATTCACCACAAACTACAGCACCATCTAGTGTGACACAAATATGAAGGTTTGTGCGGTAAAAGATATCAGTCAGGCACCAATAACAGAATCACTCCCTTGTAATTGTCCTAGGCTATCTCCATTGATAAATGAACAAGAAGGACCCATCATTTAACAGTGTCATGACAGTCACCTACAGTGCATGCTAAACTCAGGTTTCAAGTATTTTCTGCACAAAAAGAAAACAGCCAATTTGATGCACCTAACATTTTCAAGGTTAGAAATGTCCTCGTGTTGATATTGCTCCATTCTTTCTAGTTTCTGGCTACAGATATTCAATCTTGAGATGTTATATTGAGAATCCAAAGGCCATTCTACTGCACAGCAGCATTTGGACTTAGAAAAGCTATTGAACAGAAGCAAGGAAAAAGAAAGGTGGTGTTGAATGGTGGATTGTATTCACAAATGGGCCAAAAAAAAAAAAAAAGAGCATTAAATTAGTTGCTTATATTAGGTGGTCAAAAACATCTGGAGAACTCTCACTTCAGTGGCCACAACTTATTCAGGTTTTGATTCAGTTAGGCAAATGTTTAAAATCATCCACGAAGGAGAAGACTGACATAGAAAACCAGTCAAGATGCACAATCTTTTAAGTCATCGTAATGCAAGGATGGATCATTACAAATCAAGAATAAAGAAAAAGAGTATCCTGGATTCCAGATTGACACTACAGACCTGCACATTTAAACAGTTGCACTCACTACATTAAATTGGGAGCTATGCAATCTATCAGGGCTAATATTAGACATTACAAACCAGTCCTCATCATAAAAAACTACGCCAAAATCTAAAGAGATGTCTGAAAGATGATGGTCGATGGTAATATGAAAGCACTGATGCACCAACATATTGCACTCTGCACAACCTCATGTCATAATTTTATGTTCACCCACTCACGTTATAGTAGATAGGTGCCCTCATGTCTAGAAACATGCCATTATGATTTCCAGTAAATATAGACAGCAGATCTAAATTTTGCATATATAAACCTAGTTTTAGCTCAGGTATTATCAAAACTCCCAACAATGTCTACCAATTTCTCCATCCAGCAACTTGTAAAATCAAGCAAGAATTTCTTTTTTGAAGAACTAGTATTTGACATATGATGCATATTTTTGGAAGTGATGCCAAAGAAATCAACCAAGAAATCAAAAGATGGCAAACAATCTGTCAAAGAAAATAATTCTAGAAGTAGAATTGGCCTACTTGAAATTTCAAACTTTGATGTATGAAAAGTAAAGATAGTTCAAGAGACATACTCCCTCCACGAGTAGTATTACTGATGTTTGGTTTTCTCAACTCAACATAGGCTTGCCGTCCAGCAAACTTTATTGGAGAAGCCTATAAAGAAAAAGATGGTGTTAGACAAGCATACATATATAGTCAAAAATACATAGCACATAAACAAGATGTAGATATAAATAAAGTCCACTAGAACATGACGAAATTAGTCAAATCTAAATCAAAGCTCAAATTTGTTTCAGCATGGATTGGACAGAGACCAGATAAATCATGCCTCTGAGGACAGTCCACTAGAGATGGTTATGATTATTGCAGACACCACGACACACAATCGAGAAAAAACTACAATCATTTTCAAAAGATTAAACTATGAAAGAAACAAAAATATTATTAAAAGACAAGAAAAAGTTAACTGTGCAAAAGCAAACCCACATGTTATACATAAAGGTATTTCAGATACCTAAAAACCCATATGATTACAGACCTGTACTGCATTTTGTGCACTCTGAACATCCTCAAACTCAACAAAGGCATAGCAAACACCAATATCCTGCAACCAAAAGTGATTTGAGATTCTGAAATCTGAACTGTAAGGCACAAAATTAGGTTCCAAAGAGCAGATTCAACCTTGCGATTGTTTACAAACACCCCATCTTGTTTGATTCTCCCAAAGTTCTTGAACTCTTCCAAGACTTCAAGAGTAGAAACACTAGAGGCCAAGTTTTTCACATAGATGGATTTTGATTCCCCTGAAAACAAGGTGGAATTAGGATCAAGAAGACTTAACCACAATACGGAAATCAGACTCTGGAATATAGTACCTTTAAGAAGATCAAAATCACAGGAGATGAAACCAATTGCAATATACCATCAAAATTAGTAACCAGTCTAAAGGCCTTCAGAAAACACTTTGTCACAAATACATAAGAGCATCAAGAGACTCAACTAACTAATTAATTAGCAAATTGGAAGCCAGAAAGAGTTAAAGCATAAGGAAGATGCAGCAGTCAAACAACGACGCATGAAATTCTTGGATACATTCTAATGGCTTACAATTCGAGTAAATCATAGAGCTCAGAAAAAATAATTCTGTTGAAAAAAAAAAAAGAAGATAATTAACAGAATTTGTGTGACCAGCAGAAAAGCAGAAACAATAAAAATAATAACAAATACAATAATCAAATAATCTGTTAAACAGACCAAGAGGTGGCAATGGAAGGCACATGTCACAAAGCTTACCCTCTTTTTGTGGTAAACTTTCCTCCACACCATCATCACTGACATCAGGCACAGCTGACACTGCAGTATTTGACAGCTGTAAAGCTGGTTGTGTTTCTCTTTTATAGAAAGATGGCTGAATACTAACTGTTGGCATTGGATTCCCCTTTGGCGCTCGCAACTTTACAATTTTCAACAATTAAATGACAAAAGGAAGAAAATACATATAATCAGTAAAGATACAAATCACCAAACTGAGTTCTTTAAAATGGAAAGAAAAGAAGATAATGGACTAGTATAAGAAAGTAAGTCATTCCAAATGGAAGAGGAATGCTAAAGTTTACTACGTTTTCCTAACAGCCGGATATGAATCACTATTAAAAACCAATCATGCTTTAAAAGTATCCAAAAGATTTCACCATTCAAAGTATCTTTCTCCTTTCATTGACTCCCACTGAACTAATATCTGAAGCAAACCTAAGTTATTAGTACTATATGCTTTCAGAATTCTATGCTCAGGTTTCTTCCTCTTCTAAGAGCAACAGAGTGACATTTCTTAGAACAATGCATGTCACGAATAAAAGAGAAACAGGTGAGATGGAGAAGAGGCATGTGCAGGTGCATACTATGGAAGCATAAGAAAGCTTTGGAAGCTCTCCAACAGGTTCCTCTACTGCAGGAAGAGGTGCTTGTGCAGTGTCTTTGTCACTTTGCGGAAAAGCAGATGATTCCTCCAAAGGAGTTCCTTCCTCCACTGTTTCAGCCCCAGAATTAGGCTCAGGCTCAGGCTCAGGCTCAGGCTCAGGCTCAGGCTCATCCTCCTGCTCCTGATAAATAGTCTCTTCGACTAAATTATCTCCTTCCGTGTGAGTGGGGTTCACATCCCCCCTGGCCTCTGCCTCTACGGCATAGTCAGGGACTGCAAATTCAATAGCTTTGTTAGACGGACACCTCTAATACACCATGCACACACAAACATATACATACTCTAAAAGCTAAAGTTTCAACATGCCAGATTGTTGAGACACAAAAAAGAGACCAAAGTTGGACCACTTGAAAAAAAAAAAACAATTTCTGCAATGCCATTGAAGTTTAAAGGCTTTCTCATTAAGTTCTTAAATCAAAATTTCAAAGTAAATAACAAACTGCCTATGGTAACACATGATCCGTAGACAACTAATAATGCTTGATATTTTGTTTAAACAAAAAAAGAACCTGCAGGTACATTCTCTCTACCACAAATTTTCTGCTGTCTATGGTAGCACATGATACATAGACAACTAATAATGATTGCTATTTTGTTTAAATAAAAAAAGAACCTGCAAGTACATTCTTTCTACCACAAATTTTCTGCTTTTTCTAGGAAATAAGCACTTCAAGAGAAAAGAAAGACAAGAGTTTTTTGCTACTATTTAACAGCTACTTTAATCTCAAAAGCATTCAACAAACCATAAATTCATTAAGTAAGATCTGTTCACACAGTACCTGGTGGCTCCTGTAGGGGAACAGAAGTAGCAGGCTGAGAATCAAAATCATCTTCTGCAGTTACAGGTACCGGTGTTTGGTGGATCACCTCGGGTTCTCCTGATGCAGGAGGCTGGTTCATCACCTCTTCATTAACAAAGTGAAAGATGTCGTTCAAAACGAAGTAACCTTTCGCCTGGGGAGCAAGGAAAAATGTCTGCAAAAACTTCCTCCAGCCACTGAAATCCTTGGACTTCACAGAACCAGATACTACCACAAGGACACCTCCGCTCCAAGATTCAAGAGAATTAATTGTCTTGATCTCGATGGAAGTAAAATTCAGTGACATGATAAGCGCATGAATTTGCTGTAGAATAAAAGCAAAAGATACAGATGCTCAGATTTATTTAACCTGAAAGCAGGTGTTAAATGATATAGAAAAGAAGTCATGCCACTATAACAAAACCAGAAGGGTAACACATCTGAAGAGTCCATTGTTAACAGAATGAAGTAATAATTGTGCATTCAACATCATTCATCCCAAAAAAAAAAAAACCAAAAACACTAGACATCAAGTCGGGTATTAACTGACATTTTTGTTTAATCACCAACGAATAAAGAAATTCCAACACATCTCTAACCAACAGAAAACAAAACAAAAGCCTGAGTCATACATCTAATAAATGCACATGATCAACTAAGATTACAATAAACCAGACCATAACAAGCACATAAATCAAATTTTGTTTCCAAATCGAAAAACTTGTAACATCAAATTTAAACAGAACCACAAGTTCGAAGTCACATGTCCTCTATAATGATTCCCCCTTCCAGAACTTTCAGATCATAAATCATAAATCTAAGATAAAATTAAAAAAAAAAAAGAATTTTATCAAATTCATTACCAGCAAAGCGGAAGCCGATTCGGTGGTCTCACCATCGACTCTCACGATAGAGCTGGAATCGCTGTAAAACTGATGAGTACAATCCGGTTGCTGCTGAAGAATCTGGTAATACTGTTGAACGAAACAAGAACCAACCTGGATCAAGGGGGGAAAAACACATCAACACTCAAAAAATTCAAATTAAAAGAAAAAGAAAAAAATAAATTGAAACGAAACAAAACGAAATCGAGGAACAACCTGAGTAGCACTGACTGGACCAGCATAAGAAGTCGCCATTCTCTCGCTCCCCTCCAAAAAGTCCTCTCCGATCCCACAAAACAAAAATCCTTTAAACCCTAACTAGATCACCAAGATCTTTGGGTTCAAAAGATAAAATAAACAAATATATATATATATATATATATATATATATATATAGAGGAAACTATAGATAATATCGTTGTATTTTTATCCGTATAAGAAGACTAAGTGTAAACGAAGTTGGAAATAGGGACAAAAATCAACCAAATAAATAAATAAATAAATAAAAGAGCGAATGGATGAGAGAGAGGGGAGAAAAAAAGGTGGGTTTAGAGAGATTTTCGGAAGGAGTAGTAAATCGAGAAGCTTCCTTTTTGATAGTAGATCTGTGTGTGTACGTGCAGGCAGAGAACGAGAGAGATAGAGAGAGTACGAGAAAGGGAAAACGAGAGACCAAGAAGACTCAAAGGGCGTATCGAGTTCAATTTGGTGGATCGCTTTTATATAAGTAGTGAATTTTTCTTTCTTTTCTTTTTTCTTCGTCTTTTTTACGTTACAGTTGTGTGGCGGTGCGTAGTGGCAATCTTGAATCTTAGCCGTTGAATTAGTGGGACCGGATATCGAAGCCCTAGATTTCTGAGTTTGCTTGCGGATTTAAATCTCACGTGTTACGGAATTTAGGGCTGGGATTAAATCGCGTGCACTTGAGCTGGATGCGAGAGGATCTGTGCAAGTGTGAGTTTCAGTTTCTGACAGCCAGTGTGTGTGTTTGTTTGGCAATTAGCGTAAATTCTTTGGATTCTATGTGACGTCAGACCTGGATTGATTTAGATAAGGCTATGTACTATTGTGCTGTAAAATACATCATCAGCATGTCGAGTTTTGACTTTTGACACTCCGAAGACGACCCTTTGGTTTCAACTTCGGTATTTTACTATCCCAAGTGTGCAACAAATTCGAATTCAAAAATTCAGAATACTAAAATTAAATAATTTAAAAAATTAATTGATTATGAATTCAAAATTACTTTTATCTCTTTTTAATTTGATTTTAATCGAAATTAGAAAATTGAAATCAAATTTAGAAATTTCAAATTCAAATTGATTACTCAACAAAGTTTAATAAATAAACAAAACTCAATATACAAAGAAAATTCATTTAACGATTTTACAAACAAACAAAACTCAATACCATACTCTCTTATTTAAATATACAAACTTGACTAAAAATACAAATAAATTTATTTTATTTTATGTGATTTTAGTTTAATAACTAACTATTAGTTTATTAATTATAACTTAATTATATTAATATAATATATTAAATTATTAATGTTAATTATTATGTCTATAACATGTATAATAAAACTAATTATTAAATATATCATCCGAATTCGTTTTCATTTTTAATTCGAATTCAAAAGTTCAAAATCAAATTTCCTTATATCCAATTTCGTTCCTAATTCATTGTTTCGAATTCAAATTTTTTCACTTCCGTTTCATTTTTCATTTTTCATTTTTTCCAAATTCGATTTTCCAAATTCATTTCGAATTCAGACAGAAAATCAAAAAATTCCAATTTTGCTCACTCCTACCTCAGTGTACTCTTTCAGTATTCAGACTGCCTGCCAGTATCGGTAGACAAGAACATTGATAAACAAATAGCTAAATTTACATGGCCGGCTGGGGAGGGCAGAAGAATATATTGGATGTCATGAAAATCAATCCGGAAATCTTAAGTTTGTGGGAAGTCTTGGCTTAATATCAACTTCTCTATCGAATCAGGCGTTCTCAGATAAAGTGGCTTGGAAAATTCTAACGGACAAACAATTGTTGAAGCAAATCCTTTTTTTTTTTTTTTTATTAAATTCTAGTATTGTCTGTAACATTCATTTCTGGATGTCAAACCGAATCCTTCGGCATCCTAGGGATGGAGAAGCAACGGCTAAGAAGTAGCAACCACAAGCATCCGTCCATCCTTGTTAAAATCCAAAGAAACCAGAACATCACTTTCCATCCACTCGAACAGAATACAGCATTACCACGGAACGCAAAATACCCCTCATCTCTAAATTACACGAGATGTCAAATATCTAGCACCAGTAATGCAATTCTAAGAAATAATTTCATTGCTCAAAGCATATAATAGTAACTAGGGAGAGCTCAATCTATTACCACCCTAGATTTGCGAAAAAAGATAGAGAAGAAAGGAGTGAGGACTGCAATGCGATTTCCCATCCACAATGACTATTACTAAATTTTAAGAGACAAAGTACTAACACAAACTTTCCTACCCAGTACCTAGTCAACGTCGCCAAAAGCATGCAGAAAAAACATTCATGGCTTGGCCAATTTCACAGGCAACAAGAGGAATCATTAAACCGCAGGCAACAAAACAATCAAGGACACATTTCAGGGTTCAATAATAACTGCCATAATAAGCTGTGGGTGGGACAGCACTAGATTGCTGTGCTGGAGTCATGGTCGCTGCTGCAGCTGGCTGTGCATAACCTTGCTGGCTAAATGCCTGTAAGCATTAAAACCAGTCAAATGAAGCATAATTTAAACAAACATAAAATTCAATGTTCTGACCAAATGCCAAGCATTAAGACCAGTCAAGTGAAGCATAATTAAAACAAACAACATAAAGATCTATTTTCTGACCAAATGCCTGTAAGGATTAAAAACCAGTCAACTGAAGCGTGATCAAAACAAAAAACATGAAGTTCTATTTTCCAAGTGTTGGCCAAGGGATTCAAAAGAATCTCAAATACTCAACAAACTAGTACGGATGATTAAGCTTAATTATGTATCTTGAGTTCTAATCATAATTTCCCAAGGATTCAGGTTACTTCTACTTATCGTTTCAAAATTGTTATGAAAATAAAAATTGCATTTAAACCATGGACCTAAAATGCTGATTGAAATCCTTGTCTTGCAAATAACAAATAACAAAGTTTTCATTCTAGAAAAGAATCATCAATCTACACCAAGAGACTTTAGCTTGTAAAAGCATCAAATTACCTGAGCAGGATATGTGGGTGGATAAGCACCGAATGGAGCAGTTTGGGGAACTGATGCAGGCATTTGTTGTTGTGGATAGCTACTTCCATACGTACCATATGCACCATATGCAGACTGAAGAAAAATACAAGGAAAATAAACTGAATCTTTAACAATTTTTCACAAAGTCTAATGCGAAAAAGAACCATTTCAAGATGACGGTTATGCTACCTGTTGGGCATAGCCAGGGGTCCACTGTTGTGCTTGGCCTTGAGCAACCTGTGACCAACCCTGAGGAAGACTATAACCTGCCGGCCACTGGTTTTGTACACTGGGGTAAGCTCCCATAACTGATGGAGCAGATGAAGGAAGAACAGACTTTGCTAGCTTGGTTTTGTCGGAACTTAAATAATCCTCTGCATGGCGCTTTTTTGACTCAGGCGCACTCCTATGAGGTAAGAAAAGCTTGGCATGCCGTTCATCAGCCTTCTTAATAGACTGTGCGTCTCCAAAGAGATCCAAGAACTGCAAAACCATTAGTCAGCATATAAAATTAACAGAGACCGAGAAAATACACAATCAACAATGTATATGCAAGAAGCAGGGAAGAGAAAAAGGGAATCTTTGAGGATTTCAAAAACTTCTTCTAAACTTCAAAGTGAACAAAGCAATTTCTTAAAACCAGAAAACAATACACATATCAACTTTAGCAAAGCTTTCAAGCTCAAATCCAATCAGATCAACAATATAATAGGCATATGTTTTTCTCAGACTATGAAAAGAGGACCAAACCATCCAAGAGAGACAGCCATCATTCAACATTCAAGATAATCAATTGTCAAACATCATACAATATCAAATGATATCAACATTTCAAAACAACAATGCTTTCATATATTAATATCTAAAATGCATATGTAGCAATGTTGAGTTTTTCTTGAAGTGAGTGTTGTCAAACATTATACAATATCACATGAAATCAACATTTCAAAACAACAAATTCCATATATTAATATCTAAAATGCATATGCAGTAATGTTGTCAAGAGTTTTTCCTTGAAGTGAGCATAGAAAAAAAAACAATCTTTTGTTATGTAATTTTGATCAAACAAGTCAAAGTTAAGACATTCTTTTTGGGGAAAAAAAAATTCCAGAACCCACGGATTCCCAATCCAATAGACAACTACCTCCAAGAAAATGCTGGACAACTCCTCTCTCTCAGCAATAGTAGCAACATTTGGGCTATCGGCAGTTGGAACTATAAACTTTTCAACCAAGGAATCCAAGTAGTCAATTCGTTTTGGAAGAGGCTGAACAGATTCAAAATGGATCAAAGCCTGCAATATAACAATACAAAATAACGTGTTAGTACCAGCTAAAAACTGACTCAATTTGAAAAACCAGAGCAATTCCCATGCTTCTGCATTAGAAAATGTACATACAATATACCTACATAAATACATACATACACACACACACACACACACATATATACATATACATGTACACAACCCCCCCACCAACATATATGGATATGTATATATGTATATGTATGTGCATATATAGATAGAGAGAGAAAGATACAGTGTGTGTGTGTGTGTGTGTTTGTGTGGTGGGTGGAGGTGAGAGTGAGCATGCATGCGCACGTTTTTGTGTGTGTGTGTGTGTGTGTGAGAGAGAGAGAGAGAGGAACCTCCAGAAGTGGTTTTGACAACTGAGAATTCTCAACAGCCTGATCAAGAATATCCCTGGCCTTTTCCACCTTACCAGAAACCTTCAATTAAAACACAAGTGCATGACTAAAATTGAAACATACACAAATCAATGAAAGACACTAGAGAATAATAATACAACATCGTGATCTCTTGTAGAAGGAGGGATCCAAATGTCCCAGCGTGAATATCAAAATATATCCTCTAGTATCTGTTATTTCCTGCTAATCATCCATCCAATTAAACATACTAAAAGTCCATTATGACCCGTTATAAGTCCACAATCCAACTTGTCCTTTGCTCAAGCATCACTCAGATAAAGTTAAATCATCCTTTCCAGTTTAGTATTTACAGGAAAAGGACCAAATTCATTTCCCACAATTTTCACAAGTTCAGCAATAATTACAAGTTCCATTGCAGATTTGGAAGATGTTCCCTGATCAAGTAGGCAGAAAACTAAGCAATGAATAATGTTCGTTGTTCTCCAAGATAGGCAGGATGAATTGTAAATAAAGAAAAAGGAAAGGAAAAAAAAAAGCGGGGGGGGGGGGGCAAGAAAGATGCGTACCAGGAAAAGAAACCGAGAGTATTGAGCAAACAACAATGGTAAAGTCTGTGAGTGCTCTTTTCCCTTCTCAATCGCAATAGCCTGTTCATACAAGGAACAAGCATCCTCTAGATTTCCCTACATATTTGATAAGAAACAAGTAATTTTGTGAACCAGTTGCATAATCATTTTCCTCAAGACATTATCAGCAGGATCTAAGAAACTTACAAGTCGATGTTCCATATTTGCATGCTTGATGATCGCCTCCAAAAGCCCTGGTGAAATTTCGGCATGTACAAGTTGGTAAGCAGCTCGAGCTCCTGCAACATCTGCATGCTGCTCTCTGAATCGAGCCGCAAATAGGTGAATCTCTGGCTGCCTCTGTTAACATCAAGAATAATTCAGACATAATTGCATGGAACACTAAAAGGAAAATTATCAAAACAGTGAAAGTAAAATCTAATTGAGTGAAGCTCCAATCTGAGAACAACCTCCACTTTGCATGACTAAAGCAACTCATCCCAACTAGTAACTAGAAACCAGATAAAAGAGAAGCACATTTAACCTAATTATACCCCAATTCTCCTCATTTATACAACACTTTACATAATCCCACCTTCTTGTGTACAAGACTATATTAGTTTCAAGCCTCCTGCAGAAAATGCAATCTTGAGGTGAAGTGATAAGAGTAAATTGGAGTAGAGGTAGAACCACCATGTTAAGTGATTACAGAAAGAAAGATGCACAAGGGAACAGGAGATAAAAAAAAGAACTAATAATCATCAAAACACTGCAGAACCTTTATCTCAATGTTGAGAAAAAACCATTGCACGTTCAAAAGGACCATAGCAACCAAACCTTACATGAGCATATATTTGATCTCTAATTTAACTTGTTCCAATCAAATCAAGCAGCAAAACATGAACTAGTGAAAATTAATCAACAAAAATCCTATACCTTGACAAAAACCTGAGCAGCACGTGCAAGAGCATTATCGGCAAGATCCATATTTCCACTAGCTTCCATGCAGAGTACATATCGGATCCAATACTCAGGATAATTGGCGCATGCTATTAAACATCTTTCGTACAGTTTGACAACCTGCCTCACATAAAATTGCATTCGGATGAAGTAATTTATATGCAAAGTCATTAAACATAAAAATACAATATGCAAAAAACAGAAAGAAGGTAAGAGATTGCAAAAGAAATACTCCTTTCTGGAACAGAAGACCCCTCTATATGAAACAAGGGGCCCTCCTTGCCTGATAGATAGATGGTTAGGAAGATAAGAAGACACCTGCATGCATAACATTGGGACTTTAAAACAGATATATTACCATACAATACATGATGAACCCAAAACGTCGACTCACAAATGAGGGTTTGAAGTACTTAGCCTTAAAGAAAGCAAATGGAAGGCCCATGCTTTAGCCCAAGTTCAATATCCCGTTTTAAAAGATGCTTCATCCAACGATTAGCCAATAAGGAATATGATGCGGCACATATTTCTTAACTGTAAGTCAATGTTTAACAAGGGCAACTAAAGCTACAAACCAGTAAAAACTCAAATTCATCCCAAATAAACCAAATTGAAGTACCTTATTGAGGTCATTTAATCCTTCAACAAATCAAGATAATTATGCCAATTTTCAAGCTCTGCAACATTGAGGGGCCGCACATGAAAGTATGGCCTCCGGATAGCTGTTTCAAAACCAATGATCTTAGAATCGAACTCTTTAGCTTTCTGATACATCTCTTCCCTAACTGCAATATACTTCTCCAACTCCTCGGCATCTTTTAAGCTCGCACTTACAGATTTAGAAGACTGCTCGACAGCATTAGGGTGGGCTTCCCCCTCAACTTCTTGACTACCAGCTTCAGAATTTTCTACAGCTGCAGCAGCAGCTTCCTCAGCAGTCCGTAACTCTGAAAGAGGCCGACTTGCAACTAGCTCCTTGAAACTGCAGAAATATTAACACCAGAGAATTAAATATAGATTTCTGAAATTTCTCTTTATAAAAAGTAAGCATCAACCTTATCAATTTATCGAGCTATAAATGCTGGACTTGTTGAAAACATCTTGTTTCTGAATGACACTTACACTCATCAGATGCCAAGTAATTCCCACTCTCCCTCCACTCACCAGATAAAAAGAAAAAGTGAAAATCGGAAAACATGCTGAGTCCTGATACTTGTTAAGTGCTTAAACAACAGAGTTGAAAACACAAATTTCCCAAACAACAAGGAAACCATGGCCACGATGTAAACTAATTCTATGTATGACAAAGAATTTAAAACACTTATATTTAATAAAGAAATTAAATATATGGCAGAGCGCTTGTCAAGACATAGGGCATGTCGGTACCTATTTAATGATCATACAAACAAGACATGGTTTCAATATGCAGGCCTGATAGACAATGGAGCAAACAAGTTCTGTCTAACTATACACTATATATGTAAAAGCACATTTGAGAAAGTAAGATCACCCTTCAAAGTAGCGATCCAGCTGCAAATTTGGATTTTCCAACACACGTGTGTACAGCATAGCAACACGGGACCAGTCTTGTTGCGTGTACTCATATTCAATATACTTATCCCACAGAGGAAAAGAAAGGTAATCAGTTCCAACATAAGCTAATCCTCTTTCAAACAGCCTGCAACACCATGAATATGAAGTATTGTTATAACACACAAAATTGAGCCAGACTACGCTGCATCTTTCCACAACTGCACTAGAATAGCACTAACGTCAAGTTTGAAGCAAGAATTCACTCAAAGAACACATGACGCTTCCAAATACCTTCCTCATAACAAATCATACAAGGTCCGTCAAATGGAGCAGTAACAGAGGCCATCTAAGCCTTACTGGATGAGATCTTCTCAGCAGCAATTTGAATAGTGATGCACCCCAAGTGCCAAGGTTAAAACAGCAAAAATTCATGGAGAACTACATGGACTACGACACATCTCTAAGGAGAAGTAAAATGGGAGGTGCAGAATGAGCCCACAGAACAGATCAAAACACTAAAAAAAGGCTAAAAATTCAAGGGATTGCACAACAGAAGAGCACTCTATCTGAAGTGCCTTCCCAACAAACCTTACGCCTGAGATTGGAGTAATTGCTGTTTCAGAAATACTGAAATAAGGTTAGAAAGCAAAAAAAATACCACTTATACCATGTCATAAATAATGGACAAAGTCATTTCCAACCCAGTGACAGTACCAGAAAATGCGAAACAACCAAAGGCTGTTACCTTCTAATGGTTTCAGGATCTCCATATGTGCTAATTGCAAATACACAATAATGCAACCACATGTCAACAGAATATGTTACTCCTTGAACAGCTCGTTCATAGACCTCCACAACTTTGTCCATAGAGCCAATGCGTGCTTCATGATCTGCATATTTCTTCCAATAACCATAACACAGAGGAAATTCTGCTAGAAAAGCATCATATACTTTCCGAATCTTCATTATGTGACCCTGCAAAACAGAATAGCCCAAGCACATACCAGCGTCAGCGGAGGGGGAAAAAAAATCTGCACCCACAAGGCACCAACAAATATGAATTCTAATAGTGAAAGAACTCTTTGAACGACAGGAATATGGAAAATGAAAGGAGTACAATAACTTTCTTAAGTATGTACATTTAATTCACATAAATCAGTTTGAAACAGTTTGTTCTATCTGATTGCAAGCAGTATTAACTACACGGTATGATGACTGACTGACCACTTCTTATTTAAAAATTCTTCAACTTAACACGGTGTTACAGAAACTAATTCCATTTCTACAAACATACTTATAGTCTGACTATCCATTCAATCAAACCTAGTCTCATGAATAGAAAATTCGTTACAAAGGAAAGCTGCAGCCCTGAAAAAGAGCACGTTGGAGTTCTGTAAACTACATTCAGCATGCAAAATGTGCTCTAACCATGAAATTTTCCAATTACCATACACAATATGTTACAAAGAGGGTCAAGTGTGTCACCAACAGAAAGAACCTACCATCCAAAAACATTTATTGAATGAATAACATTTGACATACCTCAGACATTTTTTCTGTTTCATCTATAAGGGCAGTCCAAGCATTAAAATCCAAAGAATTAGCCCTAACAATGCTCCAAAGTCGTTCTTCCTCAGCAGATAGTGCTGCCAACAAACATTTAAAAGGGGCAATCAACTACATACAAAGATGATCATCCTAGTATAATGAGGTCAATCCAGATTATTATGCAAAAAGCAACTTTAGTAGCAACAAAAATAGGAAACACCAGTTTCATCATGTTGATGAGGTAACATACCAGAACCACCAAATGACTGATGCACAGAAGGAGATCCATGAGAGTCCTCTGAAATAGTCCCGTTTTGAGCAACAACACTTGATGTACTATTTCCCACTTCACCGGCATTGTTGCCATTTACAGATGTATCAGAAACAGAAGGTTGAAATGAATCCACAGGTGCGCTCATCGGACCTGCAAGTTTCACACTAGTTTCGTAACTAATACTAGCATCAGCTACCTGCTGGGAAGCACCTAAATCCAAACCATCAGCCATAGAATTAGTTGCTTCTGTAGTACCAGCAGCGATACTTGAATCATCCATAGAAGCTGGTGCACCAGTAGCAGCCAAATCCCCCATGTCAATTGTGGCAGCAGGAACAGCACCAGAAGCATCTGATTTGTCATCATTGTAGCCAGTAGAAGGATAACTAGCTGATACATTTGCCGTGACAGAAGATGTTTGAGCTACAACCGTCTCACTGTCAGCCATAATAACAAAAGAACTTGTGCACCTATCAAACAGCCGGCAATATTAACAGATACTTCATTTCACAGAAAATCAAGAGAGGATTTAAACAGATCTAAAATGGAATGCATTCACCAGTTAATCAAAAGTGTATTCAGCAATCAGTAGCGAACTATGGCATTGGTTTTGACACTGACGAACTTCTTTCGCTTCAATTTTTACAAATTACAACGGAAGCAGCAGTCAAATCGTTATGGAATAAATCACAATGTCTCTCCATATACCTCTATAATTTTGACTCCACATATAAACCAATTAACAGCCCAACAACATCCTCCTCTCCTTAAATATGGTGACAATGTCCAATAAGTAAAATAAATCGTGAGCCAGTCCATTAATCAGACAAAATTAATCGCAATATCGCTTTACACAACTCACCTAGGGTTTTGCCTATTTAAAAACCTAATAATCAACTAATAATAACCAAAATCAGCCAAGAAAATATGATACAACGAAGCAAAGCCAAATAAAAAATCACAAAGATCAAGTAAGCAGAAATAAAGAAAAGAAAAATAAAAATAGATTATGATATAGAACCATAGGCGTGGACAAATATATTGCTACAACCAAGAAAATTAAAGATATAAGCATACCCGGTGATGAGCGAGAGAAAATGAGGCAAGAGTCACGACGGCGAAATATGAACGAAGATTCGAGAGGATTCGGAGAGTTTTGTGCCAAAAGGTTTTTCGAGCCTTTTGGTTTTGGGGGTTTTGAATGAATTCTTCCACGAAATATGCAAGTTTTCTGGAGGATAAAAGGCAAGAAGGAAATTAAGATATAGGGCAGCGAAGATGCGGTGTATATCGTCAATGGGCCATTTGGTTTAGAAAGAAATCTTAAATCCTGGGCCCATCGCGGTACCCATTATGAGTCAGAGCGGATTATATCTTGATTCTTGACCGCCATAGGCCCAAACTAGGTTAGGGCAACGACGAGAACGCGGGTTTGGGGTTTTAAGCCCAAGAAGGTTGTAAACGGACGTAGGACGCACGCTATCCCTGTCAAAGACAGACATATATATTTGTTAAACGCGACTGGGCCGGTTGGAGCTTCTAATAATACAGGCCGGGGTTAAAAACCTATTTGTTTAAGCCCCACACGCAATTGATGAAATAGTACAAGTAAAAGTTCTTACTTCTTTGTAATAGTTTTAAAAGGAAATTTTGATCGTTTTGAGTAATTGTAATGAGGAAAATTTGAAAAGACCATTTTTTTGTATCACGGTTTTAAAATTAGTATGCATTAGCATTAAATGTTTTGTAAATGTTATTGGTTATGTGTGTCATTATATGTAAATATATTTACATTTTAATTATAAGCGTATAATAATTGACATATGATATGTCGATTGGTGAAGTTAGTGATAATATTAAAAGTAATCACTACTATGCCAATTTAGAAAATACTTCCGATTTATAAGAGATATAAAATATATTGGATATAAAATCACCCAACCAATTGAAAAATTCTAAAATTTCAATTAAAATATACCATGCTCCTAGCTTTCTAAAATAATAATGGCCACTTGTAAACATATTTAATGTTTCAACTTTGTAGCATATAATCATCTTAAATTCTAAGTTTAAAGTATTTACATTTACATGGATTTGTCAATAATTTTGACTATTTTGGTTCCAATATCCTTAAAATATAAATATAAGGCACGTAGGTATATTTATATTCGTATACACGTACACAAATACAAAAGCTCAAACACATTCGTATACACGTACACAGATATAAAAAGCTTAATGTCAAATAAAAACAACTAAAAAGAAAAATAAAAGCCTAGGGTATTGACATGACATGAACAAAGTGCAAAATAAAAAGAAAGAGAGGATCGATTTGAAGTTCGAGATTGGCAGTTTTGGGGTCAAAGTTCAATTAATCCTAAGTATGGTACTGGTACTACAAAAATAGTAAACCTAAAGCCTCAGGGATCCACGAAGACCTTTGTTCAGCGTCCCATTCGAGTACCTTAATTTCATTTGAAAACTAAAGCAAGAACGATGTCGGCAGGTAGTAGAATAAGCGGAGGCGTCTCACTGCCGGATCGAGGAGGGGCCACCGGCAAGAGTGGTGCCGGAGTACTATCTCGAGTGACCTCATCGTTCTCCCAGTCTCCGATCGTTTACCAAGGGAAGCGCGTCGCTTCCGACGCGGCCTTCGTGACCAAGAAGCTCCTCAAGAGCACCGGCAAGGCCGCATGGATTGCAGGCACCACTTTTCTCATCCTCGTTGTTCCCCTCATCATCGAGATGGACCGCGACCAGCAGCTCAGCGAGCTCGAACTGCAGCATGCCAGCTTGCTCGGTAGCTCTGCTGCCCCCTCAGGCCCTCAAAAGTGAGAATTTTTGAATTCCGAGCTAAAGCTATGAATATGGTCGTTCTCAGGTTAATATTCCTAGTTTTACTCAATTTAAGATTGTGACTTTTGTGGAGTATCTTGTATTGCGTTTTATTGTTGTAACGGTGATGTAAGAATAATGATTGGAAATTTTTGTGAATTAAGATTTTCTTGTAGTTTATTGTGGATCGAGTTTTAGTACTAATAAGTTCCGTGTTGAAATAAGGGGATTATTCTTTCAAGATTATGCTTTAACATAAAGTTGCGTTCTTGAAATATGTTTCGTTTCTATTGCAACAGTCCTTCGCAAACGTGGTTAATGAAACATTTCCTCATGTTATCCTAATGCAGGTGTTAATGAGCTTTCAAATTGGCTGTAAAGAAGTAAATTTTGAAAATCGAAATCTGAAGAAAGTTCAACATTCTGTGATTCTTATTGTCTAATGACTTTTTCTTTTTTTTAAAAATTACTGAGAATGGATTTTAAAATTTTGCACATAAACACAGAAAGGTCCATCCCATGAGTTATGTATTATGCAATTCTGATTGGAAGATTGCCATGTTAAATTAATTAATCCAGAACCATAAAGTAGCTTCTCAACTTGTTATGAGTGACTATATTCTTCTTATCTGTGATCTTAAGGTTAGTTCAATGGAATTGTATATTAAATAAAAAGGCTTAGTTTAAATTGGGAAGAGATTGATTAAAATTTAGAGAAAAATGACTTAGCAGCTATTTCACTTGTTCATTGGGAAGAAAAGTGAATTTTTTGGTTTTAATTTTGCGGTAATATTGGTGTTAGTCTGGGAAAACATAAATGGTTTGTTTTTCTTAGGCAATTATCTCAGGATCATTTCATAACAGTAGTCCAACAAACAGCTGCCTCTCCCCTGCTGTGGCTTCAAGGACAAAACCATTGATGTCCTTATGATATTTTCATATTATTCCCATTTTGTGTTGTGTGCTATGTTCGAGATTTCTTGCTGAATGGATACTAAAAAAATGTCTTATGTTTGCTTCGTGGGAATCAGAATCGAGAATGGAATGAATCCCTTATAAGCTGCTTGGTTGGAAGGAATTGGAATCGAAAAATCGAAATCATTTTTGAAAATTTTGGAATCCCCCATTTTTGACTAAATTGGAGGGAATCGGAATCATTTTTATAAATTTTGCAACTTTGACTTCTTTTTTATTCCTCAATTGTTTTGTTGTGATAACCCATTAGTAAACATCATCATTTGTTTGTTAATTATCAAAATTAGGTGATTTAGGATTATAAAGTCTTCAAAAGTGAATGATTCCACTTCCAATTCCAATATTCAACCAAGCAAGGATATTTGAATGAAAATTTTCATTCAAATTCCAAAGTGAATGATTCTGATTCCAATTTGGATTCAGATTCCTTTCTATTAACCAAGTGCCCCCTTAGTCAATCCTCACTTTCTTTGTTGACTTCTTTATAATATCCACTCTAGTAGTTGTATCTGCTACAGATATACAAAGCAATTTGCCTGTCATATGTGTATATCATATTTGCAACATCAACAACAAGAGTGTAAAATGGAATCACTCTTTGTATTGGATTTGACCAACAGACAATTTTTCGAGATTGATGAGTTTGAAAAGTTTCAGACAAACCTTTCATGATAGAAATCCCTCATTGGGTATCTGGGATGCTGAAGTTTGAAATTTTGGCTTCAAATGAATGCAAATTATGCATCTTCCATTTAGGACATACCATTTCGTTTTTTGTTAAAACCAGAATATTCCCTGGGCGCCTCTCTTCTGCAGCTAGTATGTGTTGTAGGATGCTAGGTAAGGTCTGAGGACTATCAGAGCAGAACATATTTAGGCGTCTATACTTCCAGGCTTCAGATGGGTTACATTTCTGTTTTATCTCTGTCGTTGTGAATAATAATGATAGGCTTCTTATGTTGCTGCTGTAAGCATGGGGGTTACAGGAGACCAGAAGATTGGAAAAATAATAGGCTTCACTAGTAGTGGGTTCTATCTTTTGTAACTGCAGACTGAGAAGTTTGTATCAAGCTTAAAGATTGACTAACGAAGAGGTTGGACACTGCACCTCAACCTTTTAAGAACTCTCGTCTCATCTTATCTTTGGAAGGATCAGAAATTATGTCTTGCACAAAGCAATAATTGAGTTTTGGAACAAAAACCACAAGTGTGAAGGAGTATTACTGAATATTTTATCCTCCAAAACTCAGCTTCGTAAAGGCCTATAACTCCCACTGCCCCTCTGTTTCCGAATGGGAAGTGAGGAAACCACACGTATTTACCTTTAGCTTGGTTGATGGGTCATTTTTAGCAGTGAGAACCTGAAACACACCAAAGAGGCATCCCATTTTGATGCAGTATTTATCCTAGAGCTTATAAAATGGCATGCTGTAACCATCTGTTGAGCGTCTGCAGCGGAAATAAGGAGTCCCTAGGGCCTCCTTTTCTTTTTTTCTTTTTTTTTTTTGGCCTTTTCAAATTTTCCTTCTTAGTCCCACGAGTAAAGTATTTGCTTGCTTTTACCGGTCGTTTTTCGTACTTTGATATCATTTACAAATTCAAGATTGCCTCTTTAAAAAAGATGAGAACAAACAAAGCAGAATTATTGAAAGGAAAACATCCGAAAGTATGCTCAATTATGATCAGATTAGTGCAACAATTTGTTGCATGCTATTTTCTAAAAATAAGAAGATCGAGGAACCCACCCATTGAATAATAGCAGTTCAGATCCTCGGTGCCAGCTTTTCCAGTGCCACCCCAGTGCCATTCACCAGAGACTTGCCACCTTGCATTCACACTTATCACATTTGAGATTAATTAGATAACTATCCTAGTGTGAATGCAAGGTGGCAGTTCCTGGTGAATGGCACTGGGGTGGCACGGGAAAAGTTGGCACCAAGAATCTGAACTGGAATAATAGGGAATGACATAGGCCAATTAGTTTTGTCTTTTAATTTAGCATAATTGAGCCCCAGAATGACGCGTCCGGGGTTTGTTTGGGAGGGGGGGTGGGGGGGAGGGAATCAATTTAGCATCGAGTGCCACTAATCAGTAATCACCATTAGGCTAACTCGGAGAGAAAGAGACTAATCAGATTATAAACACCTGCTAAACTTACCATCCCATGTTTGTAGTCATACATTCATTTCACCTCTCATTAACACTTTGAAAAGCTCGCTACCAAACAAAGAGAAAGTGTCACCTTAATTGGTGGATCCCACGTAGTAATTTTAATAACTCTCCAATTCCTTGATTGCTATTTACATGCAGTTCTGTTCAGTACAAATTCTGTTTTCCTTATTTTCCTTTTTCCTTGTTTTTCGTTAAATTTTCTTGGTGGGGGGTACATCAATTAATTTCATGTTTGTACAGTTGTTCCTTGTTGTGCTCCCTGCAAGTAATTTATGAGCGGTACTTTAAATAGTAACGGACAAAACGTTCTTGAAGGATTCCGAAGCTTACTTAAGAATCAAGACAAAGCAGAGCATATTCAATTAACCGAGGAAATGAACAATAAAATTCAATTATTGCTGCAATAGCTCGTTTATTGGACCCAGAAAAAAGAGAGGAAGCTATTGAAAATATTTAATATTGCTAAATTTTAAAGAGACGAAAATCAATTGCTTTTCATAGTGTAAAGTGGATAACCCAGTCAGACACAAAGCAAAGCAAGTATGCGAATTCGTGTTTAATACATGTATATCCATTAATTTACAGCTACTAGAAGGATAACTGATTCGCAAAAAACAGTCAATGGCTACCACTTCTATCCTTGATTAGCAGTACTATGCAGTGTGAGAAAGAGACATCTGTCAAGTATTTTATAACGAAAAAAAAAAAAAAAGAGGAAAATGGTTACAAGAAAACCAAAAATTGGAGCAGTAGAAAAAACTCTGGAGACATCCAACCATATATCATTCAGAAGCAAATCTTTTCTCCGGTTCCACCGCCCCCTGCTTAATGCTTTCTCTTTAGGGTCCCTCAATGATTTTCCTCTTTCTTCTGTGTCTTTAACTTTACACTTCCCTCTCACTGAAGCCATCTTAAAACTCTGCCAAATTTTTTTTTGGTCGCTCCTCCTTTAGTAACCTGCAATAAAATACAATTCACAATTTTATGTCCATTTCATCCAACCAACAAAAAGACAAAAGGAAGGGCGATAATCTTGACCCCAAGAAATCTAAATTACTCCTGATTACCACATTTCGGTAGAACTAATAATGCATAATAAGAACTTACCTCCATACTTAGAATGACCCCGCTTCACCAATGCCGATCTAGTAAACAACAAACAAGCAATTACCAATCCAACACCAACAATCCCTCCCAAAACAATTGCCACCGTCTTCTTTGTATTTGCTCCGGTTCCTGGACCAGTCAAACACATACCAGAAATTTAATTTTACTTTCAACGTTGCATATTTGTGTATATAGATAATGATAAAGACATTGACCAATCCGACTAATTTGTTTACTAACCTTAATATTGACGAAAATCCAAGATTAACAAGAGAAGTAAACCTTATTAAACTTAGTTTAGAATGATTGTATAAAAAAAAAATTTACCTCCTCATGATGATGATGATGATGGTAATGACTATTGTATAAAAAAAAATTTACCTCCTGATGATGATGATGATGATGATGATGATGGTAATGACTGGGCGGGAACCCCGTTGGGATAATAAGTGTAACTAATATAGCACTGTAGAAGGTATATTTGTGCTGATATAGAATTAGCGCATTCGCTTTTAGCCTTCTGAGCAGCAGTTTTCACGCAGTCCACACAGTCTCCACTTGCTAAATCACCTTCACACTGACCCAACACATACAGAGACTGGTACCCACCCGTGTAGAACCCCTTCCCACTCGCCACCCCTTTAGCTATCTCCCCAAGAGCCGAGTCCAGTCTATCCTGAAATCCAGCCCCACTCGCCTGAGTGGACCCACAAATCTTAAAAAGTAACTCGGTTGCACTCACCTGCTTGAACCCCGACACCTCGTACCTTAAATAACATCCGACTAGCTGAACTCTGGCAGCAATAGCTTTACCGCATATCTTCTGGGACAAGTCTGGGATTTCCTTGACGCAGTTGTTGCAATCATCGTTTGAGAGGTCACCTCTACATTGGAATAGTCCAGTGATGGCTGATTGGCCCTGACCGCTGCTGGTTTTGTAGAACTTGGTCGAGGAAGATTGAGAAGTCAGGGTGTCAAAGAGGTTTTCCAGGGATTGGGAGTAAACCCCAGTTGGGTCTTGGAACTTTTCGTCAGCACAGCCTTTGTAAACCAAGTTTGTGTAATCTGCAGAAAACCCAAGATTGGTGAACAAAGCTAGCGAGATAAAGAGCAGAGGAAATGAACCCATTTGGAGAATTTGATGATTGCTCAAAACACAAACCATCTGAAATTCAGAGGGGTTTTATAGGGGCCTCTAGAATTTGATTTCCGGTGGAGTATAAAAAAAAAAAAGGAAATAATAATGACTGGGATTGGAGATTCTCTGATCTTGTGCTGTTGTCCTTTAATTCTTGTCGAGAGAGGGAGAGAAATATTCAATATTTTGTGAGCGTTTTCCCATTTGTAATTGCCTTTGGTCCTTTTCCCTTTTTTAGTACCTTCTTGCTACCTCCCCTGCCCAATTCTGCAGTTGGGATATAGTAAAGTGATAGATCATTATAATATTTGACTGAAATTAGTTTATTATTATTTTGGATTGTTAAAATGGTTTATTTGTGATTGATAGAAAATGGAGGATCATTACCCATTTAGGTTGCCCAGGTACCACGGGGAGGTGGCAGCTAATGCTATTGGGAACAGAAATTCGGATTTGGATCTGTTTTTTTGTTTGTTAGGACTTGTTTGATTAAAGTATAGGCTTTTTTGAGAATCGACTAAATCTTACGCGTTAAGTTAATGTTTGACGGTAATAATGAACAAATGTTAGAATCTGTTGGTACTGTACTGTACTGTTATAAAGTGTGTTGCCATGGCAGAGAACAGTAGTACCCCTCCCACAAGAAACGCTTCCCGCGTGAATTCATTGCCAATCTGCAGGAATAGCTGGCCTCTGGAATCGTGAATCTTCGCGGTCATGTCTTGGGGCTGCTGGTAATTTTGGATAGTCGGATGGCTGAAACGGTAAGACCAGAATATTCATTAAGCCATCAACTATGTGCCTCGGTGGTCAAGGAGCCGATTAAAGTGCACCCTTACATTGGTTTGGGATTCAAACTCTACCTACTGTATTATAATTCGACACATAATACAACATAGTATAATATTTTTTCTAGTTTAATAGTATTTTAGTCTCCGTTGGCACTTCAGGTTTAATTAACCTTGGAATAAGAAAATGAAATTAGTAGAGGATTAGCTTGTTTAGCCAGGAGCCCATCTTCAATGGAATCAAGAGTATATTCCATCTATTATCACAAAAAAAAAAAAAGAGTATATTGCATCTCAAAATATTCAATGCAATGTGTTCGTTGAGATTGCTATTTTTGGAGTTTTTTTTAATATTATTGTGACAATTTTGAACATTCTTTTTAATGGATGTGTGTGCGAGATAGAAATGTTATTAGGAGAGATGCTTGAAGTTTTTAGAATCATGTTTGTTGTAAAACAGTATTAAACAAATGGAGTGCGTGTATCAAAATAAACTAAAAATATTCTAAATGTTGCAGTCTTTATTTTATAATATACCAATATGTGTCTTCTGGACTTGCCAATTTTATAAGGACGGTGATATGTGTACTCCACCTTTTTAAACTAATAAAATATACTCACGACTTGTATAATATTTACATGTTCCATTAATATACTCCTGACTTGTATAATACTTCAATTTTTTTATGCGAAAAATAGTAAGTCCAAATAATAAAGGACATTTGGTGTAAAATAAAAGAGTGAATTCTGTAAAAAAAAAATTAGTATATAAACTATTTCACTTTACAATTATCATTTGTCGATTCATTTTCTACACCTACTATGATATTGCCAATCAAGACAAACAAAAGAAAATATGTTATTGTATTAATATTGTTTTAACCTTGAAGTGTCATTTAAAAAGAAAAAACATAAGTTTAATTCACTTTATGCATATTGTAAAACAAAAATGATTACGCTATTTGATGAAATATTAGTAAATGTACAAAATAATCAGCTTTATGAATATATAATAATGCATTGGTTTGGATGATTTTTTTATGTGTTTTTCAAAATAAAATTACTATAACAGTTTTTTTTTTTAAATGTGTATGAGAGATAAAAAAAATTATTTGAAAAACATGTTTGAAATTTTAAAATTAAAAAAAAAAAAGCAAACATACTATTATGAACAATTTTATATGAGAAAAATGACTATGGTAGATTGAGTAACATTCAATAGCTCAAAGGTAAACTTTAGGTCGTGTTTGATTAGATGGAAAGTTGTGTGGGAAAGTGAAATGAACGAAAGAGAAAATCACTTTTGCTGCTTGCTTGTTTGATGAAGAAAATTTTTGTGAGTTACAAAAAAAAGTTAGCGGTAGTTATTGTGAATATGGCGTGGATCTATCGTTTTTTCTTCCAAATATTGTGATGCAGTTGTGTGTGGAAACAGTGAAGGAAAATTTTGTATGTTCCGACGAAACAAACGCATGCAGAGAAAATAAAATTTATTTTTTCTTCAATTTTCCATGCAACCAAACATTAATTTGAGAATTTTAATACACGTGAGAAGTAATTAAGAAGCGTTTTTTTTTTTTTTTTTGAGAAGGTAATTAGGAAGCGTTAGTAAATTATAATTACGTGTAGATAACATATGTAAAGGAAGCTTTTTATTTATTTATTATTTTTTTGTTAAAGAAATGAATGCACTTAATCCTTTCCCATCTCCTCCCTTTTTTTTGGGCTAATTTCTAGAAATATTGTGAAAACTAAAATTTATCTAAAAAATGTGTAGATTGAGATTGGTGTTCTGGATTTAGGGTTGGAGTGCAATTTGCCATATTTGTAATATAAAGGCAAAAAAATAAAAAAAGGGGGGGCAAATAGTGTGTTGGAGTGCAATTTGCCATATTTGTAATATAAAGGCAAAAAAATAAAAAAAGGGGGGGCAAATAGTGTGTTGGCGGCAACAAAACATTTTCAAATTGCACTCCGGTCCCCGAAAGACTGGAGTGCAATTTGGTTAATTTGTAACCAAAAAAAAAATTAAGAAAACAGTGTTGCCGCCAACCTGAAAAAAAAAATTTCTCATTATCGGCAATAATGTCATTCACTATGCACAAAATCTGTTCGTTCTTATGCATAACATTCATTTGTCCTTATGCAATGAATTCCACTCATCCTTATGCACGCCTAAAAGGCTGCAAAACCTATGTAAAAAAAGCAATGCCTATGAATTTTATCTTTACGTAAAGCCTCACAAATTTCAGTCGAATTGTCAAATCAAATAATTTTACACTGCAATAAATGAGTTTTCTGACAAAGTCATTCAGATTTTGAATTTGGATTTTAGCTAGCATACATTGAATTGAGCAACCAGTTATATTATTTCATTCTACGTTCATTTTATTCATTCAGTTTTCTTCTTGTTTTCGTTTCTTCGTTGCTTCTGTTTTTTCATTCTACAAGTGTTCCTCGTTGAAATTTTCACACAATTCCCTCTGAGTTGTTTGTTCATCTTCTTCAATTTCATCTCCAAAATCCAGGTTAAAAATCTTAAAATTCGAAAAACTTAACCCTAAATTCTAATTTACATAATTTTGTTTCAAATAAATTAAAAATTAGTTACTTGATAAACCCTAAATTTATCCACAAAACACCTAATATGCATAATTTTAAAATCCAAAAAGCTTAACCCTAAAGCCTAAATTACATAATTTAGTTTCAAATGAATTAAAAATTAGTTACTTGATAAACCCTAAATTATCTGTAAAACACCTAATATGCATAATTTTAAAATCTGAAAAGCTTAATCCTAAACCCTAAACCCTAAAAGCTTGACCGTATACCCTAGACCCTAAATTCTAAACTATCGATTGTAAATTATAAATTATAACCTAAACCCTAAAAATCTTAAAATCTGAAAAGAATAAACCCTAATTTAAAAAAACCCTACCCTAATCCTAAAAATCCTAAAAATTGAAACCCTAATCTCAAACATTTATCCTTAAAAATCTTAAAAACACTTAAACCTTTAATTAAAAAGTGTGTTCATGCCAAACAAGTTCGATGTGACTATTCAAATTTAAATTTTTTTTAAATTTGGAACTATCTTTTTTAAAATTTTAATTTAAAAATATTAAATTATTTTGTTAAAAAATATTTTATTCAGTTGTATTTTTAATTTTATATTTTAACTAAAATAAAAAAATAAAATCGTATGAAACTAACACTATTTTACCCAAATTTATTTTTAAAAAATTACATTCTTTTTAATTCAATTTTTTTATTTCAAAATATTTTATTCTGTTTTTTATTTTATATTTTAACTAAAAAAAATATATTACTATTTTTTCAGGGTTGGCGGCAACACTGTTTTCTTCTTCTTATTATTATTATTTGGTTACAAATTAACCAAATTGCACTCCAGTCCTTCGGGGACTGGAGTGCAATTTGGAAATGTTTTGTTGCCACCAACACTATTTGCCCCCTTTTTTTTTTGGCCTTTATATTACAAATATGGCAAATTGCACTCCAGTCCTTGGAGGACTGGAGTGGAAAATATTTTGTGTTGCCGCCAACATTAAATAAAAAAAAAAGAAAAAATGCTTGGGTTGCCGCCAATTAATCTAGAACACCGATCTCAATCTACATATTTTTTAGATAAATTTTAGTTTTCACAATATTTCTAGAAATTAGCCTTTTTTTTTGTAGCAAACCATGTTAACGCATTCACGCAACGCACAAATGCTTTGGCAAAGAGCATCATAAATGTGGGTTAATAGTGAAGTTGATTTTTTTTTAAATGGATTTTAATGTCACTATTTGAAAAAATAATCCGTCAATTTTTAAAGTCACTACTATTTGGATATAATTATTTTGAAAAATTATTTGTTGACTTTTTTAAATGATGAAAAATGTTTGGATCGGGAAATTTTTTTTTGACAACATTGGAAAAGCACATAACAACTTTGATACTTTTTTTCAAGATTGTGACATAGTGAATTTTTGTACAAAAATTTTAAAAATTGTATGATAATTAAGATGTGACTCAAATTCAATAGGTTTTAAAACTAGAACACTAGGCATTGGATGCTGTAGGGTAAACCGACATCCAATGGCCATAGAAAATATTTATTGACTTTTTTTTTTCATTCTGACACATGTCTGCTACTCCACTTTTCACTATTTTTTTTCATATCATAAATATTAGTTTTCTTTTATCTTTTAATCACATCACTTGATTTTTGTTCAAAAAATATAAATACTGATTATTTTGACTTGACCAAATAATCAATAAAAAATGTGATTCCAAATGGAGAAAAGAAAAGAAAAAACATAAGCCTCTAAGGACAATTCTCAATAAGAAGATTCAAATTTTAAAAGATAGAATCCACTATTCTTTAAGTGAAACAAAACATCAATATTTTTTTCAATTTTGATTAAAAAGATTAATATTTAACTAAATAAAGCTTGACAATGCGCTTAGGCCTTTACTTATTTATTATTATTTTGAAAATTTTTGTAATTCTGTTATTTATTTATTAGCGCAAATCACATTGACATTGAATGCGCTAAGGCATTTTTCGTGAATTTTTTTTTTTTTTTTTTTTTTTTTTTTTTTTTTTTTGGCCTTGCCGCCTCCCGGGATTTTTTTTTTTGTGTTCTGGGCATTGGCTTTAGTTTTAGAATTCAGCCGTTAAACGCCTCCTGTTCTCTACTTCCACACACGATCCTTGCCTTCTCCCTCCTCGCAAAAAATTTTGCCATTTTACACGCCCTCCAATGTTTGCCATTGCCATATTTATTCTTCGATCATCATTCGTTCATTTCCCACCACACCAAACTCCGACTTTCAGTAGTCCGCACAGCCGACTTGCTAATGCTGGTAAGATTGAGAATTTATTCGAGTATTCGCATTATATCGTCCGTTTCACATCTGGGCATCTTGTCGTTTACCCATTTTTTCTTATAGTTTTTAGTCAAGATAATGAAAAATACACGGCTAATTCACGGTTTATAGTTTTTTTCGTGGCTTGTGAGATGGTTTACTAGTAAAATATTGATGTACAAATATCAATCACTTTAATTGTTTGTCAAGAAATTATCAGTTGTCAGTTCATTTAGATGCCCACCAGCTGTTTGTTTTAATGATAAGCTCGAGTTGAACTTGAAAGTTTAAAATGGCAATGCGAAAGATTCAGATTTTAGTGCTGACGTGGCGCCAATAACTCGCCATTTATTGTGCCCTAAACAGAACATTAATGTTTTCATTATTTAGCTTAAAATTTGTTGGTTGTTAGTTGATGAGTTGTTTGGAAGTAGTTCAAATAAAAGATGGGAGAAGAAAATTTTGTTGGGTTTTCTTTGTTGAGTAGGTTGTATTTATTTACCTTATTGCAGTTGCGGTGCTATCTATAAGGTTCTTAGCTTAATTAGTTGTCAAAATGGCCGGTTTAGATTACGAAGATTATGCTCATTTTTTTAAACTTTTCAGGGCTTGACTATTTGACCACAGTGAGGTGGCTTTGTCTGTCAGATCATTAAGGAACTCAGGTTCTTCTCGGTTCCTTTGCAGACTTTGAGATAAGATTGATTTTTGAAATTGATTAGAGGTGTTCTTCTATATTGTGAGCTTTGGCATCTCTAATAGATGTATTTGTCTATTGTAATAAGCAGATAGCTGGAAGTAAACGATGTTAAACGACTCAACTCACCCCCACCCTTCCTCTCCCCCCCCCCCCCTCCACCCAAAAAAAAAAAAACCCAACAAAAAAAGCCCCGAAAATAATAACACCTGTATTCATGGTTGTTGTGCATGTCTGATTAGCAAGCGGGGTAAATTTCATAACGTTTGCACATGAACACTAAAAAAATATATCCTCTGCTAGTAAGTGGCATAGAAGTATTTATTTATCGAGTCTGTCCTGTGGAAAAGTCATAAACTATATAGATATGAACAATAGTCATGTCAAATTTTATCTTGTTTATTATACTGATAAGTTTTAGAGTTGAAGTCCTGTAGTTTTAGGTGATGGGGAAAAATCAACCCTGCTAGATGGGCTACTCTTTTATGTATCAAACTATTGACGTTTAGTTTAGGGTTGCAACAGGCTTGAGTTTTAATTAAAGTGTTGGGAAAATTTTTTATAAGAGCAGTATAAGTTCTGAAATAAATAAAGAGGGCAAAACTTTTGCATAATTCTTATAAAGGGCATTACTAACAAATACCTGAATTTAAGAATTTTTCAATTAATATTAAAATAGAATGACAGTTTATTCATTTTTTTAAGGTAGAAAAATAGATTTTTTGAAATTCTAAATCAGTTAATTTTAGAAAATCGATTTCATTTTGATTTTGACAGGAATTAATCATTAGGAAAAATGTTTATCTTTATAAAATCACCACCTTCATAATTTTGTCCTAAACTTTTGTACTAAAATTAAGAAGAAATTGATTTTATAACTTCGAGAAGATGAATGAAAATGTCAATATATTTTTTATTTTTATTAAAACTCTGATATTTAGAAATTTTTAAAAAATTAATTTTATTTTGATTTTGGCTACAATTGGCCAATAAAAAAGGTCCATTTTCAAAAAATCATCTTGTTCATAATTTTTGCTCAGACACTTTAAATCAAAATTTAGAACAAAATAATTTTACTACTTTGAGATGATGAATAAAAATGAATTAATATACATTTTTCCTTTTTGATTAAAAACGTTAATATTTATAATTTTCACAAAATTGATTTTATTTTAATTTTAGTTAGAATTGACAGTAAAAAAGTTCACATTCAAAAAATCATCCCCTTCATATTTTTGTACTTGAACTATTTGAATCAAAATTTAGAAAAATTTGATTTTACTACTTTGATATGATAAATTATGCTGATTTTTTTATTAAAAATGCGAATATTAGGCAAATAACCCAATTATATTATTTAAAGACAATACTATGTCTTTATACATGAAATCTTATGCTTTTAGTAATAACACCCTTGATAGGAATTATGTAAAAGTTTCGCCCTTTTATTCATTATCATACTTCCACCGCCCTTATAAGAAATTTTTCCTAAATGTTTGGGCTCAAGCCAATTAAACAATTGGAAACAAAATTGAATTGAGTCCAATTCTAAGTTAAGCTAAAAGAGGGAATTATATCTAATTTTTTACGGAACGCAAGCTAGCAAGGAATGAATGTGAGTTGTGAAAAGCTAGCAGTCTATGTGATCTATATAAGGGAATGCATCTTCAAATGTAATTAAATAGAGAAAAGAAAAAGGAAAAAAATTAAGAAGGCGTTTTTGATGTGAGCTCAAGCTTATCCACATTTCGAATATGTTACATGGACTTGGGTATGGGAGAATGTCGATACGGGTACAAATTAAGAGTCCGACATGGATATGGTTGGAAAAAGTGAACATTTCAGTTCATTTATGCCATACCCATACCCACACTCATGCCCATGTCCGACAGGACACGGCAGGACACGGGTGCGGTGGGGGGTCTGTGAAGGGTCCATGTAACATAGCATTTCGACATTGCACATGAAGAAAATCAAATAGGGCTAGGTCTAGTCATGTTAAGATTAGGCAAGAATATGGTCAGGCTATAGTGGAGTAACTTGCATTGGCATAAAAGCATTCCTTGAGCTTTAACTTTTGCTATTCTTACAAAAAAATAATACTGTTAATCAAGTTGATTGTCAGAAAGGTCACAAGGAAAACATTGAGTACGGATGTCATAACTAAATTTTCCATACACATTAATCTAGCTCTCGCGTTCCGGATGCTTCCTTTTTTGGTATTTCCTATCCTTTTAGACACATGTCATGTTGCAGCTCAACTTAGGATGAATATAAGTGAAACGGCTACTGAGAAAACATGATAAATCACTCTTGAAAATAAGGGATTTAGGCTTTATTAATTTGGTGCTCCATTTAGAGCCTTCATCATTTCCTTCACAAGAGGTAAGGAGTATCATCAGCATTCTTATTTCTGAAATTATTGTTTGCAATTAACTTGGATTTAATTTTCAGGTTGTGGGTTTTAGGCCTGACTTATACAAATGTACGAGAAAACAAGAAGTTTATTATAGTTGCCTTTCATCAATGTTTATGTCAGATCTGTTGCAAAAATATGCTGATTTAGAATTTTATCCCTGGGCTTTTATCAATTCGTTAGGTATACATCAGTTGGTAATTGTCTGATGATTTTAGCTTGATATTTTATGTCCAAGATCTGCCAATTTACCTCCATGCTTATTGTATTTCCATTTCTGGATTTTTTCTTGGACTTGTTCTTTGGTCGATTTAGATTTTTCCATATTGACATGTGGGAAAAATGGTAAGTTTTACTTTTAGACAATTCATTAGTGATAATAACAAACAGTTCATTTCTGTTGGAATTATGTATTATGGGCATGCAAATGAGCTAATCTGGTTGAGCTGCTTGGTGAGATCTTTGCTTTTCTTTTTGCTAGGTGAGATCAGCTTGACACATGGTTTAATTTGGTGTGCTGTTGAACTCATATTATGTTAATACTTTCGGAAATTGAGTTGTGGTGTGGTGAGTGTACATTCACAGTTGACACTAGTTTCAAACACAATCATGGAGAATGTTATCTGTTGGAGAGTGTACTTAATGCTGCTGGCACAATTTTATTCAATAAAAATCAAGAATAGCTAATTTCTGAGAAGGATCGGTCTCTTAAACCTTTTTGTGGCATATTGGAGCAAATAATGTCCTTAAACTTGGAAAGTGAAGCATTTGTTCAACGAATTATTTTGATTTAGGAAAAGGATTATTTCCTTTCAAGTTGGGGAAATATACACTTAACATATCTTTTCATTTTTACATAGGGAAGAAACGTGTAATATACATTTAAATTTTCTTAGAAAGATAAGCTTATCTGGTGTTTTGGCACCTCTCCGAGGCATGGATGATATCCTGCCATTGTGCGTTGCCTACAATGCCTACTTAATATTAACAGTGCTGCTGGAAACATTTGTTGCTACTTTTCTTGTATGTTTGTTTCTTCCTTGCTTATAGGTCTTTGACAATGTTGGTAACTTGGACATTTTGGAGGCTGCAGTTTTAATCTACTGGTCTTAGCAATGCCACCCAATCCTAGAGTTGCAAAAGCCTTTCGTGCTATGCGGGATCTTGGAATTTCTGAACACAAAGTGGAACCGGTCTTGAAAAATCTTCTGAAGTTGTACGACAAAAATTGGGAACTTATTGAAGAAGAAAATTACAGAGTCCTTGCAGATGCTATATTTGACAATGAGGAAGCAGAGGTGCAGTTCCCATCCATTCCTTCTTCATTACATGCTTTTTTAAATCAGATTTTGTCATTATATTTTTATTCTAATCTTTTTTCTTCACAGCAGCTCCACATTTTGTTAGTTAAACTTTTAACCTTTTCTCATTCAACTCATCTTTCAGGCTGCACAAAGAAAGAAGAAGCTTGAGAATACTGAAGTAGGGTACTTGTTTATAACAATTGTGCTTCGGCTTTGGTTTTTGAATGTAATTTTTTTAACTGATTTTTCTCTCTCTTTTTGTTTGTTTGTCTGTATGCCTACATGTTTTGCTTGGGTAGCAGGAACTGTTAGACGAAAAAGCTCAGGAACAGGATGAGACTGGCCGATCTTCAAAAAGGATGTGCTTAAAATACCAGGGACAAGTTTCAGAATCCTGCAACAACTGTGCTCACTCAGTTGGGACTTCGTATATAAGGATCAAAGATGAACCTGTTGAGTTAACTGAAGTTTATACCCAGACTCAGGTGCAAAGTATGGATGGCACAACATTAGTAAATAATGGAGACAGGAGGATTGAGTCTCAGCATGTACCATGCGAGTCACTAGATAGAAGTATAATAAATTAACTTGTTTCACTTATGTCTTTGATAATCCAAGAGAGAACTGGTAGATCTCAGCCTGTTAGTCCTAACAAAAGCAAAATATTTGCCCCCACAACAACTGAATCAGTTGCTGTTCCCCATTCATTGAGTTTTATAGAAAGTGTGAAGGAAACACTCTCATCCCATTTTTCTTCTGGGGAGAAGGGGTTAGAGTCTGCGCAGTCGTCTCAGGGAGTACTCAATGAAGAGACTGTTGGTGGTCAGATGATGGTTTTGCTGGAAGAAGAGCCATTCACTCCTGACATGCCAGGATTTAATTTTCCTCTTGCTGTTATCCTTCCAGGTACATCTTATCCTTTGCAGCAGGAGCATAAGTTTGTTTGTCTGATACTCATGCTTTCAAAATAAATAAATACTCAAATTACTTTCATTCCATCTTCTATGAACTGCACAGTTCATGAAGTGGAGTGCATGTTATCTTAGGTTTTAGGGTGGAAGTACATCTCTCATATAGTTTTTTGTAACTATTAAAATCTTTTTAAGTTTATGTTGTAGGTGTTACTGTTAAACATCCTTCCATTCTGTGCTTGAGATCATCAGAATTCTTTTGATGTATTGTAATAATAGATGCATAAATGCCTGAGTTTCCAACTAAACTGCTATCATATTATTCACAGAATCAGACTCGTTTATGTGTAGTTTTATGATTTGTGTCTACTGAAAATAAAAGGTGATTATCAACATGGTGTGTGTTCAAGTAGTTATTCCGGAGAGTTTTTGAATGTTTTCTGTTTCTGGATTTAATTCAAACTTAGGCAGCATGTGGATCTTTATCTCCAGCAAATTAAAAGATGTAGTTAGCCTTGATACTTAATTCTAAAACCTATATTATACACTGTCTCTTCTAGGTTTTTATCTAAAGCTTATATTACAAAAATATCGAGTGCACCTTCTATTGTCGGATGTTAATTACCTTTATATTCAACAGAGACATGTGAAGAAGGAGATTCTTCAATGAAAAGCAGTTCAAAAGGAATACAAAACGGTTCTGTACCATTAGAAGCAGAATCTGTAGGAGCAAAAGATACAAGCGATGGTGTTCCTGCAACAATGCCAAATAAATCCTCCTCTCAGCTAGAGGTTGCTTCCTCACCTTTGGGTGAGGTGAAAATTTGTTTGAGCTACAACATTTCTTCCGTAGGATCTGACTTCCGTGTGCCTAATCTAGATGCAGTAGTAAAGTTGGTGGAAGATAGATGTCTCATATCATACAAACACCTGGACGCTAACTTCTCTGTCATGAAGCTCATGAAAGATATGTGTGAGGCTGTTTTGGAACTGGGATTAGAGTCTTTTAGCGGATCAGAAGAAAGGAACTGAAGAATGAGCTGAGCTAATGACTAAAATAAAGAGCTTTTGCAGCTATTGCTTGATTTCAAAACGACGATTATCTCTATTTCAGTGCTCAACCAACAATGCATTTCTTTTGCTCTCTCTCGCTCTCACTCTCACTCATAAGCAAAAAGAAGTGTTAACACCTTGCAAAATACTTGAAAGTCCAGCAAGTTGCGTGTGTTTTTGAGTTTTTTAATTTTGTGTGTAATATATACTAAAACATTAAAAACATTAAAAACAATAATAAGAAAGTTCCTTAAAACCACTGGCACTTGAGAAAATGTACTAGTTACGGAGGGGGAAAAAATGTAATAGAGATTTTACAACTTTTCTAAGTGCTCTGCCACGTCATGCTGGTGAAACCATCAAAGCGTGAGCTGAAGGTCTGCAGGCGCGTGGTAATATGGATTCTTGGATTACATTTGTTGCTACTTTCTCCTTTGCAGTGTGTTAGTTTTTCCGCTTTTCGTTGTATCGTCTGTCGAAGGAAAGGGGAAAAAAGGAGTCGTCTAGGATTGGACTGAACTTCGTCGTCCTCCTCTCCTGGCCTCTCTTTCCGTTCATCTTCTTTGCCCGACTGGGATACATAAATCAAATTACTACTAGTTATTTTGTGTCTAATTAATTGAAGCCTTCACAAGTTTTACTCGATGTCAAGTGCAATGTTATCCAGAGTATGCAACGACGAATGCTACAAACCATTCAGAATTTTCAGACAGCAGTATGTGAAGCCTTTGTCTCACGTTAAACTCGTAACAAGCTATTGTCCGTTCGCATTCGCATTCAACTGATAGCTTATTGAATGATGACGATGCTATCCATGAATCCTATGCACAATCCCAGTGAAAAACAATATGTGAACCATGGAATTTAAAGTTTGATGTCAGGATTCCACAATTTTCCATCTAAGCATCTGCAACAAAAGACAAACTTTACTGGGATTAAACCCAAGGCTCTAAGCAGCACGTGCACGTACATAGAAAACAATCTACTGCATCCTTTAAGGGAAAAATGGGAAAAATGAAGGGTAGGGAGGAAGCACTTTTATCCATCTCTGAATGCACGCCAATATATTATTACAATGGCCAGAAGAAGAATGCTGGTGCCTGCTAATATAAAGTGAAGTAAATGATGAAGACTAAGACAAAACTATTCAGAATCATACCCACATGACTTGTTCAAATCCCAAAATGGTACTAACAGTTGAATAACTCAACATACACAAGTATAGCTAAAAAATATGTACATACACGAGAACATGTGGCAAAACTCTTTAAACAAAAATCTGTACATTCTTTCCGGTCAATGAGAGGGATTTCCTGTTGTGGGGTGTGGAAAGCGCTTCATGCTCGCAATTGGAAGGTACGATAGGCTGAATGCTACCTGGATTCAGAGGGAATAGGGTTTTGTAGTAGCCATCCATGATTGCAACAAAATTGCAAGTTGCTGCAATCTTCGGAATCTGTTTCAGAAGAAAATATGCAGTCAGTATGTGCAACATAGATAATTGGCCAAGATGGTAACAAGATATTTCCTATTTTACACAGGTGCAACATATGCGAATTTTTAAAGCAATAACGGCCAAAGATGGACACAAGGTACTTCCTACTTAACATTCCATATGGTGCCAAGAGTGATCTGCCACTAATTAGTCCTCATGTAAGTTTGGTGGACAAGCTCCTTATTGTAGCATATCTTTAGTGGCCAAACCCCTTGGCAAAATCACATCGTACAAATGCTGCTGAATTTGACATCATTGACTTAGTATCTGGATTCTGGAGAACGGAAAAGACCAATACCCCCTTCCTCTTGAATGTTTGCTAAATGCAGCTTTGTCAATCACCTATCTGATAAAAGTGTTTGCATTTTCCTTTAGGGGATTCCCTAGAAGGCTATACCAATGCTGCATCACAAACTATTGCAGTCTTATATTTAAAAACTTTGACTTCAATCATGTTCCATAGACATTGGAACAAAAAAATGCATTCATATCCTGTAATTAATTAAGGAAATTATTTCATAGCTCCAACATTTGTACAAGTCATAGATCATTTCCCTGTACATTTGTACGTCCTACAATCTTACAAGGCTAACAATATGACTTGTGGAAATATATACTTACAAGGTTCAAGCTATGCAAGCATACAAACAAATACATCACCCGATTTTGCAACTATTTGAAGCATGTTATCCGTAAAGGTCAGTTCTACCAAAGAACATATCACAAAATGAAGACTTTATATACATGTAAAGCCGATTTACATGTATAAAAGGCTCATACCATTGGAAGATAAAAATTAAAAAGTGTTCGAGCACAAAATCATCGTAGCAAGAGCTATTACCTGATAAATATCTCGTAAATAACCGTAAAGATTGGGATATTCAATGAGCTTCTTCTTTGTGCACTTGAACAAGACATTGTAAACAAGATCAAACCGAATCAACGTAGTAAACAAACATACATCTGCAAGAGTCAATTCATTCCCACACAAGTACCTAGAGCCTCCCAAATGATCATCTATGTTATCCAGTGTACTAAACAGCTCATTTACCGCAATATCATATGCTTCTTGACTTTGTGCAAAACCACACCTGCAAACACAAAATCACAACAAAATTAAACAAAGTACCAATTTTTTTATTTATTTCCTATGGGGGTGCATCAAATCAAGTAAAATTTGTTACCTATAAACCCCATTATTAACTTTGGGATATATAGCTTGATTCCATTCATCAATCTTTTTTCTCAGTGAAGGTGGTGCAAGGTCTAATCCCGGATTGCTTGCCACTCCATTCAATCTCGAATTGAATAATTCTATAATATCATAGCTCTCGTTACAGACAACATCTTTTTTCTTAACATCCCAAAGCATTGGGACAGTGGACCTGCCATTATAACCGCCGCGCCTTAGATTATAAACTTCTTTCAAGGTTCTACACCCTTGGGCCTTGTCCAAGCTCGGAATAAACTTATCCTGTTCCAAGACAGGACTATCCCGGAATTCCCAAGTACCATCAGTTCCCGGAGAGGCGATGGAGACGGGGACGTAGTCCTCGAGGCCCTTGAGTGCACGGACTATGAGGGTCCGGTGGGCCCAGGGACAAGGGAGGCCCACGTAGAGGTGGAGGTTTTGGCGGGAAATGTCAGAGGAGCTAGTGGGATTGACGCGGAATTTGGAGGCTGGTCGGGTGTAACTTCCGGCAGGGTCGGAAGGGGCCATCTGGGACATCATGAGATGCCAAGCGGCGGACCAGGTGGTGCGGACGGTGGAGATGAGGAGCTGGGGCGGGAGGGATTGGCCCCATAGGAGCTTAGTGATGGAAGTTATGAGGTTGGAATTTGAAGTGGTTGGCTTTTGATTGAGGGACATTCGGGTAATGAAAAGGCGTGATTTTGTGGGTTTGATCTTGGGGGTTTTCTTGGGTGCTGGGATGGCGGGTGGGGAGTTTAGCAGTGAAGAAGTGCAAGACATCTCTCAGTTTAGCTGCAGTCTTTCGTTTTGTTTCTCATCCAACTGTCCTGACTTTGTGACCGCCTGACCGGTGAGATAGACGGTGGGCCACCAAGACTTATGAGGCAGTTTATATTATCTTGAAAATAAGTATTCCCCAAAAGAAAAAGAAAAAGAAAATAGTTATTATAATATTATGTATTGATTAAGAAGAAAGAAAGTTAAATAATTCTTTTGAAAAAATGAAGAAAGCAAAAACTAGGGTAGTGTTTCTTTAGAAAATGAGAGTTTATTTTCTATTCACTTTGTGGCAATTGACTTGCTTGATTGAAAAAGACAAAAGAGCTTTTTCTGTTTTTGGATAGAGTTAGAATAATATGAAGGCTCATAATAGTAGTCTCACTTAATATTTTTATCTCCGAGAATTGGAAGATGAAAGTAAATAATTGGTGAAAAAAGACCCCACTTTTTTTTGTTAAAATTCTCGAATTATTAGAAAACTAGATATTTTCTCTCCACTATAAATTTTTTTTTTCAGATGGGACTTAGAAATCCTTCGACCGGGCGACCCATTCTAATTTGAACCGACACGCCAAACATTAAGGCCCTTTCCTCTTGGTCCAGCCCAGAGCCCAGTAGCCGCTTAAAGCCAGGCCCGGTAGATCCTTGCATCACCAGGAGGGCCTCATTAGATCCACCCTCCAAACACCGCCAATATTCGCTCGAAAACCCTAGCTAGGGACTCCCCATATAAAACCCTAGCGCCTCTTCCAATCCATTTTCCTTTTCTTCAGAGAGAGAGAGAGAGACCACCAAAATGTCGAAGCGAGGTATAGTTAGATCTTCCTCAAACCCTAGTCTATTTTTTTGGTTTTAATTTCATTTAATTTTTCTCAGTGACTATTGGTCTTGTGTTCAGGACGCGGAGGATCCGCCGGGAACAAGTTCAGGATGTCGCTGGGTCTTCCGGTGGCTGCGACGGTGAACTGCGCCGACAACACAGGGGCAAAGAACCTCTACATCATTTCAGTTAAGGGGATCAAGGGTAGGCTCAATAGGCTCCCTTCTGCTTGCGTCGGGGACATGGTCATGGCCACCGTCAAGAAGGGTAAACCCGACCTCAGGAAGAAGGTTATGCCCGCCGTTATCGTCCGCCAACGCAAACCCTGGCGCAGAAAGGACGGTGTCTACATGTACTTTGAAGGTACTAGTATTACTATTTATGTTGTTAATTTGCTGCCGTTTGATTATCTTCGCTGAAATCTTCTGTTTTATTATTTGCTATTTTGTATTCCCTGAAAATGTTGATATGTAGCTCTTTCATTCTTGATTCTAGTGAGCTGAATACAGTCTCTTTATGTTGTGGAAGTTGAAACTATTTCTCTTCACATGTTGTACCTTAGCTTAGGCTTTTGAGTAATTATAGTATTAATTTTGTGGTCTATTCGATGCTCAATTTGTATGCACATGTGTCCGTTTTGCTTAGTAGGTTGCTTCGTTGAGAAATTGAAAATGGCCATATGGATAATTGGTCAAATATATCAGGAAGCATATATGAATTTGATGTCAATGCCAGTTTTAAACAGCATGATGTTTTCATGTAGCATTGTGTTACCTGTCTGCTGATACATACATATATACATATATATATATATATATACATATATATATATACATATATATATATATATCTCATTGCTCATGGGATGTTGACTTTGTGTTAGTGAACTGGATTTAGATGATAAATGCATATCTGGGGCCATTCTTTCTAGTTTCTGGTTGATGTTAATTGTTGTTTCCACTCTGCAGACAATGCTGGAGTCATTGTGAATCCCAAGGGTGAAATGAAAGGTATTCTTTAATCTTTCTTAGTCTTGATTTATGTTTTGTGGGTTATATAGTATTTTATAAGGCTTTAAACAAGTGACGATATTTGTTCCAATTTCTTTCATGAAATTTTTTTTTTTAAATATGCATTTGCAAACCAATTTTACTGCACTTGTGTGCTTTCTTTCACCAATCTAATTTGTCTTTTGGTTCCATATTATGTGTTGTTTGTTGTGCTTGTAGGATCTGCTATCACTGGGCCAATTGGGAAGGAATGTGCTGATCTCTGGCCTAGGATTGCTAGTGCTGCCAATGCTATTGTTTAGGAGACCGGTGAATTCAGAGTGGAATGAGGATTCCATTTCAGTTTTTCTGTTTTTACTAGGATTTTGAATATGATGCTTCTGTTTTGGGGATGTCACAGTTTTTAATTGATTCTGAGTTTTTGTAATAGTGACAAAGGTACCTTTTTGTTCAAGACACTTGATATTTGTCCAAAGTAATTAGCACTTTTGGTTTTGTGAAAGAATGACTTATTCCCTGTTGGTCGGTGGTATTTCTCCTTGGAGCCAGTTTTTTATCTAATGACCTTGTGAAATGATTGCTTGTTATTTCCTTGTATGATTTAGCCTGGTTGTGGATAAATATGGTTAATGCTATTGGAGAATTTAGGTAATGAAATCACTGAGGTTGTTCCTCTGGAAAAGTTTTCATGTTTCTGTAGATGAACCCATGCTAAAATGGTAATTGGCCTCTGTTGTCAAACTACAGGTTTGGTGATTAGGGTAGTCCTTGTGAGTAGCCTTTGGTAATTGACAAATTATTAAAAAGTTGGTATGCTTTATATTGAATTTTGTGTGTTTTAGGGGGTTTCTATGTTTGAGGCTCCTAAGTTGTTTTGACGTGATGATTCTGGTTTTTTCTATAGTAATAGCTTGTTAAGCTGCTTTCTGGATTTGAATCAAAAGGCTAGTGAATTTTTTGAACGCTTGTTATTGTGCGTATAAAAACCTGATCTGCTTTAGTGATATGATATGCTGTCTGGTACCTTCCATCCTAGTTACTAATACAGAAATAATCATCTGATTTCAAGTTACCATCGGGTGGGGGACACTTTGTTAACGCTGGGGAATGATTCGAGTGAAATTCCTTTTAAGCTTTTGGTGGCCTTGCTGCGCCGGGCTGTCTCCCCTGGCTATCATTCCTACCGAAAGAAAAGAAGGAACTTAGATAAATACATTTGTGTCCAGGCGTGCCCTCGCATCTTCAACTTAGAGCAAACCTCAGAGGCCTTCAGGTTCTGTAAAGCAAGCTGGTGTTCGGGAATGAGGCATTTCTCCTGGAGGTTTGTCAATTCAGTTAAGCTACTGAATTCCGAGAATTTATTGCCAAGAAGTAATAAAGTTTTCAAGACCCTGCTTATTGAAAACTGAATATATGTAATAATCACATAGATGCCTGGATAAACCCCAAAATGTAATTATGTTTAACAATTGGTTCTGATTCAAATGATATCAGAACAAAATTGGTTTTTACTTTAACAAAAAAAAAAAAAAAAAAGGGGTCGGCTTTCGCCCATCTGTTTTTCGTAGGCCAAACGAATCTCTTTACTTGGCCCATTTGTGTTTCTCCGGCTTGTTACCGGAATCATTAACGGGGAAGCTAGAGAAGAATATCAAGGAGCCCGTCCTTCCCCACCCACAACCTAATATACAAGAGAGAATGTAAAACAGGAAGCCACAGTAAACAAGGAGATTTTTGTATGACGTTGCCTTCTCTGCGTGCTGGGTAGAAACGGTGCCGTAGGTGAATAATAAGCAATGGGCCCATTACATTTGATGTTTTCCTAACTCTATACCCTTTCTGGTTCTTTAATTGTAAGTTCGCAATATCCATTCCTTTGGATATCTCACGTCCTTTTGTATTTTACCTGCAAATGGGTAGTATGCTAGCAGTAAATAGGCTAATTTGATCAAGCCAGCCATTGTCCATTTAGGATGGACGGTGAGCACTTTTTCCCCTTTGTATTTTCTTGCGTAAGAGCGGACCTCATCCATCTTTGTCTTTCATGGGAAGCTCCTGCCACACCATTGTATTTAACAGTGGATGTCACCAGCACTAGATATAGCGTTTCGGTGAGAATTCAATTCAGCCATGCAAGTGTTGCGTCACCCCAAAATGATGTTACATAACCATCTGAGATACTTTTCTCAAAGGTGGGGAATTGGTAACGGCTGGACCTACCAGAAGCAGAAGCATAGTGGGTTGACTGGTTCATATTTGATCATAACGTTTACCACCTCCCGCAAATGCGAAAGTCACAGCCAATATAAGTGATATTGATGCCTACTAATGGAATGTGGAAACTATTAAAGCGCAGGTGTCATGTTCTTTTAACAAGTTAAATTTGCTATTGAGGTCCAGTTGCTATTGAAGCAGCTAAAACTCTTCTTGTTAAGGTATTCGGTTCAAGCCACTCGAAGACATTAGGTTCGAAATTCTCAAATGTGTTAAGCATGAAGAAGATCCAAACACTGAAGTGGGGAAGAAGAGTCGCTGACAGTGGCTCTGGAGTAACTCTTGGGAGTGTTCAAAGAAGAGTTCCAGTCAAGTTTTGTCAAGGATCTCATGTTGCAAAGCAGTTAATTTTGAGGTTAAAGTCACAGTGGAAGCCTGACCTGAGCCTGAGGTGGCAGAGATGCAACATGACCCACAGTTACGATGCTCGCAGCTATTCCCAAAACTTCGATGATGGTTGTTCCAATGATCATAGATCACCCCTAGCTCCCAAATGACTTCAAAAATTTCACTTTGCACCACAATCACAGATTCACAATCACCAAGTGATTTGAAATTCTGTACACCATTCTTTGAAGTTTTATCTGAGCACCATTATGAGGGGGCTTTTCTTTCTTGGATAATATTGTCCTTGAATTCAGCAGCACCTTAATCTTGAGAGTTCATGATGCTTGTAACAGGAGAGGTTACGGATATAAAAGTACTCTGGAGTTATAATTCATCACTTTTTGTTCTTTTCTATCTGTTATTTGTGAGCAAACTGACTCTGCTAAAATCGTTTGCTAATAAAAATGAAATACAGTCTAGGATTTAATACAAGGAACAGGGACGCTTATTAGTTGCCTTGTTTCATTTTGGGTGGAAATTACTATTTGAAACTGTTAAAGCTCGAATTTAGTATATTAAATTTGACGGATCAAAATTGCTGTACCGATGACAACTTCAGTGGTGTTTGATTTTACAAACACAATTCTTCATTTAACTAACTAGTACTCTTGTTGATGGTCAATTCTCACTCCTGTGTAATGTTACACATAATGGAGTGGGGTCCGTTCTTTTCTCTCTAGAAATGCATGACAAATACAAGAAGTGCTTTTGAGAGCATATTGATAAGAAGGGATAAATTTGGCATCGGGAATGAATAGTCTAAACAGCATCAGGGTGACCCTCCACTACTCTTCGTTATATTCTTTGTTGATTCCCCAGAAAAAAGCAATCGAATCACATAATTGACCAATGAGGTGCGAACTAATTATTACCTTCCTTTCTTTTTTCTATTTTTTTCCTTTTGTTTTTTGAAAATCTCTCACTCCTGCTTGCCTCTGGTATCTGGATTTTCTTGAAGTTTTCTAGAAATAACAAGCGGGTTCTGTAGCAGCAATTCGATCATCATAGGTGTTTTTTGTGTTTTTGTTGGTACGCATAAAGATCTTATGCGGGAGATTCAAGTTATTACCAGTATCCAAGACTCCAAAGTTTAGCAACTTTGGAAAGGCCGTGTCTCTGTACGAAGAATCCTATGCCGGAGAAACCAAGAAAAAAACTGAAGAACTACTAAAAATTTGTGGTTTATTTCAAATGGATGATATAGGATGATTAAGATAGAGATATTTTCTTCCGTTTACGCAACTTTAATCTTGCTACCAAAATTGAAGGCGTGCTATTTAAACGATATCACTTTACGCCTTGGAAGCTGTGTCAAGAAAGCGTTGTTTTGGATGAACTTCTTGATCTTTATGTCGGATCGCCGAGTTTTGGCAGGAATCCAAACCCAAAACTAAATTTTCTAGCGTAATGGAAGCCCATATATTGCTTCAATTCCTGGACTGCATTTTGACGGATTAGTTACTTAAATTTGTTTACCCAGATCAGTTAACATTTTTCCCTTTTTGGGCTTTTATGTTGGGAAAATAGTTCTTCTAAAATAGGCCAGTGCATTTAACACATTCTGATGCTATAAGGCTAATTGCATTTTTGTGTATTAATATTCATTGCCGACTATGTCACACTTTAAGTGTGTGCTTTTTATTTAAAAATTATATATACAGATTTAATTAAATACTGTAATACAATAGGATAGTTTTTAATTAGTTATTTATTTATGAGCAATTATTTTTTAAAAAATTTGTTAATAGTTATCTGATTTTAAAGGAACAGGCCATCTACAAGTGAGTGATGCTATCACTAGGGCTGTAAGATTACCCTTTTTTTTTTTTTTTTTTCTCCCCCGGTTGGCTTTCTATTTTGTCCCCTTAACCAAAACTTTTGCATTTGATTATTTTCCAGCTAAAAACATTTTGTTTACACATAGTTACAGTGAAAAGCAAACAGACCATTATGAGAGTGACAGGTTCTACATCCAAATACCTCAAAGGACTGTCTTTTCCTTCCTTTTTCTGTCCGAGTGGCAAAAAACACAAGGCAGAAGGAGACATGAGCAGTTCATGAAGAACTCACCAGAGCATCGAATGGCCTCCCCACCTGGCCTTTTAATCCAGTGGAAAGACCATGCCCTTTATTTTATTAACACTATATAAATTTCTACAAGCCCCCCTAAAATTACAAAAAATTCACGCTCAAGCCCCAAACTTCCAAACAACAAGTACATCTCATCAGACACTTTCCTAACTATCCAATCAGCTTCCATTACCAGGCGGGACCCATCATCACACACAAGCAGCCCATATTCCCACACATGTCCTGCACGCGACTCCGTACGCGCGTGGAATATTGTGTACATAGAAGAATATAAAAACCTGTAGAAGCCAAATACAAATAGGAGAGCTAGCAAGCGCAACAGCTACAGCTGATACAACAACAGCAGCAGTGGCCTTTTCTTCACCGTTCAATCCCAACTGTACATCGGTGACGGAACCCCACGAGAAACCCGCACGTGAATTTAGAACCCATCTCGTGTAAAAACGGACTTTTCGTTATTTTTTTTGGGTGCTTTCTAAGGTTGCAGTGTGCCTTTGATATTTAATCGCCTGGTTTCGAAATGGAGCCGTTCGATTCTCAATTCCTGAGTTTTCTTCTCCAGTTTTAGGTCAGAATTTCTTCAACCCTTTTCACTTTTTTCTTCAACTGGGTGTTCAGTGAATTGATGCTTATGCATGGATTCGAATATGTCTAATTCTTTTTTATACGTGGTGGGGTTTGCTTAATAATATTTTTCTTTTGCTCTTTTGTTGTTTTTACTGTTAAAGTTTTGATTTTGGGAGAGATTTTGGATGGCGTTTTTGATTATTTTATTTAATTGCCTTTTCTTGAGGTTTTTGTGAAAAAGATTAGGTATTGTCTGGATTGAGTTGGGCATTGGATAAGGAGTTTCATGTTTGGCTTTAATCGAGGAATTGGGATTTTGGTAAATATACGAACTTTGGGTGGTGATTTTAACGATGAGTATAGGTCCCTTATGATATTACTGTCTGTGTCTGATTATCATTTAGCAAATGAGCTTTTAGATTTAGTTTAGAGCATATAAGACCAATTCTCTCTTCTACCCCAACATTTTTTTTCCCTTTTTGAAGGAGTGAAGATTTAGTTTTGAGATTATTTATGCTATTCAGTGGTTGAATTCTTGTCGTCCAGGTACTGAGAAGTGCCATAGCTACCGGTGTTGAGAAACTAAAGTATTGTCTGGCTTAAGTTGGAATTGCCATCTGGTTTATAGAACGCCTTCAATGGAGGCGCGTCAGGCTTTATCCATACAAAGATCGGGTACACAACAACTGAATAACTTTGGGGCATCTGGGGCATTGTCTGCTTCTTTCCCTGTTATTCCCACTGCTTTGGAAGAGAAGTATCCCAAGTTACCTGATTCTCAAAAAGTTCCCTTGGAGAGAGACATCAAGCACAGTACTGTTCTGTCACCAATATCTTCCAGCAGTGGGGTTGTTGGTCATATGTTTTCTTCATCGTCTGGATTTTCTACTGATCTTCATTTTTCTTCTGTTTCGCAACAAGAAAAGCATTCAAGTCAAGCCCCTTTTATTTCTCAATCAACTAACAGTGGGACATCAATGCTATTGCCGCAAGCTTGCCATTTAGGAGTTCTTCAATCTACAGCATCTAGTCAGTATAATAAAGAAAATGATGATGCCTCCTGGTGTACAGATTCACTTGATTTTCTTGGTTACCCGATAAATCAGAGTATTCCACTAGATAGCTGCAATACTGGTGATTGTGTCCTTCCTTCCGATGATCTCAGTAAACGGAATTGGCAGGAATGGGCTGACCAGCTTATTACTGACGATGATGCTTTGACTTCCAATTGGACTGAGCTGATTGTAGACACACGTGCTGCTGATCCTGAGCCAAAGGTTTAGGTCTTCCAGAAATATGATCTTATATTTAGTCTCACCATTTTTGTTTTTTGGTTTTGTTCTTTTATGCTTTTACTTAAGAACAAGTAAAGTTGGACTTTGTCATGTGTTCTTCATATAGGTGCATTGTCACACACCTCAGCAGTCTACAAATCCCTCACTTCAGCAACCACAAGTATCCCAGCAGCTTCTTGCCTCTTCTGGAGAAACTTGCTCTGCTGTTGCTCCACCATCCTCAGCAAGTGGTGCTTCAACCAAGCAACGTATGCGTTGGACACCAGAGCTGCATGAAGCCTTTGTTGAGGCAGTCAACAAGCTTGGTGGGAGCGAAAGTAATTTTCTCACTACCATAGGTTTAAATTTATTTGTGTCTTAACTGTTTTGGGTACATTTTGGTGTTGAATGTGGTACCTTAAATGATAGGAGCTACTCCAAAGGGTGTGCTGAAGCAAATGAAAGTCGAAGGTTTAACCATCTATCATGTAAAAAGCCACTTGCAGGTATCTAATGTTTTATTTCCCAGATATTAGCTTATAACTGTGATGCACCTGGTCTACTTCTATATAATTATTTGATGGCTTCTTATGCTGCAGAAATATCGAACGGCTAGATACAAACCAGAGCCATCTGAAGGTAGAAAACATTTCAGGAGTCGTGGTGTATTCTTTTGTTGCTTAGTGTTGGCCCTATCTGTTCTTATGTTTTGTCATAAAACATCTGAACTTTTAAGTCAAGGCCTTGGTTCCAATGGTAACATAAAATTCTGGAAATAGGTTTTATGGAAGTTGATTTCTGGGGAAAGGTCATTTCTTAAACTGTTTTTGACTAAGAATTTTATGCTTCTTGTTAATCTTTTCATAAATATTGCTGTGAACTTATTGTAGAAAGCTAGAGCTACAATTGCCATATTCGTGATTGATCATTTTCGTGATATGAGGTAGTAATGAAATGATGATTTTAGAACAACACAAGAAAATGACTTCCTCTGTGTTTTTAATTTTTATTTTTATTTTTTTGGTTGGCTAGTCATGCTTTATTTTAGGTTGACTATCTTCTAACAATATTCTGTAATCTACTTTGCCTTTGACTAAGATGTTGTATGCCATCTGTCAGTCATTTTTGCTAACATTTTGTTCAATATGTGACTGAGTATCAATGGTGTTACTGAATAACAGCTAGCAATGTCCCCTCTCCTGTTCTTTCCTATGCCCGTGTATGATTGTTTCTTGTCCTCCTTTTGTTGTTTATGATGGTTATTAGGACTGCGGTTCCTTAAAAACCCCTGCCTTTTTAAAAACATCCTCCAAATATGGTGTGTGTTATCTTGCATAGGAATGACTTGAGTGATCTTACTGGCAAACCTTCACTTTGTCTTTATTTTCTTTTCATAGCAGGTTCTTCAGAGAAAAAACAGACTTCCATTGATGATTTGTCATCTTTGGACTTGAAGACGTAAGTTGATCAATTTCAGCAATGAGCTTCTAGTACTTGTAAATATATGTCACTTATTCTAATTTGCAGGTGTGTTGTCTAATTTGTTTTGTTCAGTGTTGATCTGAGCTTAACTTGATAATTGGTATCAATATAACTTTCTCATGGCTAATTTGGTTTGTTAGGATTCCATTATCAACTCTATGGTGTTTAATGTTTTTGTCGTTAGCTTGAAAGCTTAATGAAATTGCTCTGAAAAGTTTTGAGAGGATGGCCAGAGCCACAGAATAGTAAGTTTAGGTTCTTAAAATTACAGATCTGAAAAGTTTTGAGAGGCTGGCCAGAACCACAGAATAGGAAGTTTAGGTTTTTAAAATTACAGATCAATTTGCCCAAACTTTCCAGTGAAAGACATAGATCATTGGGGAATTTTTTTATTTTTTTATTTTTAAAAATCAAATTTCCTACCTTAGTTTCATTTGGGGGAGAAAGGAGAAGAGGGATTGTGGGAAATTGTTGACGTCATTAGATTGAATGGACGTGGTAGGGGATAGTCTGAGAGTCAAGGGAGACAGGCAGAGATTGGTTTGGGCATGAGGGAGAGGAAGAGGAATAGATTGGTTTAGAAGGTGGCTGTTATGAGCCTTGATTGTATTTGGATTTCTGTTAGAGAACTGGCACACTCATTGCATGATTGGTGTTCATATTGGGGGCCTAGTTATTGAAGAGAGATTTTTGTGTGTGGTAGCATTGTTAGATCCATTTTCTTTTTTTGATTTTTTTTTGGAAGAGGGGGGGGGGGGGGTGTTTTCGGGATCTAGGTATTGAATAGAGATTTTGTCGTGTGTGTGAGGGGGAGAGAAGTTGCTGCTCACTCTCCCATAGATCTATCAAAAACTGAGAAATTAGTTTCACCCATGCGGACTGGGGAAACACTAAGTATTAATAATTATTCACTTTTTTGTCATATCTGAGACTTTGAGACCTAGATATCTTTGCTCTTTATACAGTTTGTAATAGTTTTCATCGCTAGATTAGTTAGTGTGGCACCTGCAACAGCACCTGTACTGTGCTCTTTTATGTAATTTCAACCAGAATGAGTAAAAGGTCCCATTCAATCTGAGTGTTGGAATAAGTGAAATATTGGTTTCATAAATGATTTGTTGCATGAAGGTGTATTTTGCCTTCATTTTTATCTCTTGCTTGCAGATTTATGTCTTTGTTTCTAATGTATTTAATATTAACTCTCCCTTGGCAACAGGGGCATTGAGATTACTGAAGCATTACGATTGCAGATGGAGGTTCAAAAACGGCTGCACGAACAACTTGAGGTATGAGCCTGCACTTCAGAATTGAATATGGTCTCGGCTCTTGTTGTTGCCTTTGGTATCCTTTTCTAGTGAGGCACAGCATAGTATGAATTTTGGAACTGCTGATGACTGCTTAGATTTCGTGGAAGCCTGGTACTTTTGTATAAGGCTCTGATGGTTTACAAGAATAATGGTAATCCTAGGCTTCTTGATCATTCAGTCACCTCCAATACACGAAAACTTGAGAAGAATGTATAATGTAATAAGACTGGCCTTGCTTTCCCCAAATCTTTTTGTGCACTTGAGAATCCCAACATCAATGTGTGGTCTGGTGACACTTATTCACTGCAATAGTTTACAAGACCGTATGCAATAAATTGTCAATGTCAAATGGTTGGTTGGTTTGATTCTTTTTTTTTTAATAATTTTTAGTATCTCGAGTTTTGCATTCTTATGTCTGCACTGTGGTGTGATTTGATTTTGCCTATCTTGTTGACTTGCTGGTCTATAGATGAATTGATTATAGTCTGTGCATCGAAGTGTTAGTAGAAATGGTTCTGCTTCGGACAGGAAATTTTGTTATGATTGCTTGTTGATGCTTTTCTATCATTTTCCTGCAGATTCAAAGGAATTTACAGCTGCGCATAGAGGAACAAGGGCGATATCTCCAGATGATGTTTGAGAAGCAGTGCAAGTCAGGTATTGACTTGCTTAAGGGCTCCTCTTCCAACTTAGAGAATCCTTTAACTGAGTTGACAGAAACAGTCCAAAAATCTCCTGCCAAGAATGATCTGGGTGTCTCAGAGGGTAATGATCACAGAACTGAAGAGGTGGGAGAGAAGCAAAAATCACCTGAAAATGAAGACGTTGAAAATCTTGAAGTAAATACAGCAGGCACATCTAACTCCCCACCCTCTAAGCGCCCTAGAACAGATGAATAGCATACCTGGTTTACTGTGTAATCATTATGGGATGATGATCTAGTAGTGGTAGATAGGTGGGACATTAATCCTTGAGTTGGACAGAGTGAGGCCATGAAGAGCTTTGGAGCTCTATCTTCATTTATTTGGACAAATTTGGGCAACAGCTTGTGCTCTCCTTATATTTTGTTGATAAGCAAATTTGGTAACCCAATTTACAAGATCCTTATTATGTGGTCTCAGTCGAACATTTATGATCATGAGAAATCTTTAGAGGTAGATGAGGCCAACAATATTGCACTTAGAATGTCTACACTCGTGATTTCATACGGCTTTGCCTGTCGCAATTATCTGAATATGATCCTATAATATGGATTCCGTTAACGTGAAAACTTGCATACCTGGTAAGATGACTGTAGCTTTTTTTCAGTGTCTGAGCTATGAACTTTCTTAACTTTGAGTAGCAGTGCTGATTTCCACGGGAAAAGAAAGGAATTAATAAGGGAGAATAGTGTTTTCCAATATGTGCAATAATGGAATAACGTAATGTTAGTGAAGAAGATGTATATCGGTGTGATTGTCAGTCGGTCCATAAGTATGTAATTTTGAAGAACTGTAGACGGAGAGGATATCCTGCGGAGAATTTTGGGTGTGGGAGCATTTGGAACTGTCGTGTACTTTGACTATCGGGAATTTTGGACACGGGAGTATTTGGTGCGGTGTGTTTTGTAACTTTCTTGAAGTTGAGTATGATGATGCAAAAGAGATGTTCAATGGGGGCAAAGAGAGGGTAAAGCAGAATGGGTGGTGGGCAAATGAAAGCTGCAGATCTTAGACATCCGTCTTTTGGTGTAGGGCTAATGATTGGTGTCAGCCTTAAGACACCTTGAAGTCGAAGTTATGGGCTTAAGTTGAGGAGAGTTGTGCTATAATTAACGAGAATTTGAGTTACGAATTGGCAAAGGGAACAATCGAGCTGTCCCTCTTGTTACCCATCGTATTGACGTCTCTTCCAATCTATCCTACGATACCCCCCATCAGTTGGTAGAGTCTGCCCATGCACACAGCCACCAAGGATCTCTCTCTAACATTTACAACGTCAAGCTCATCTCTCTCACAAGCCTGTCCCTTTTCTTCCCTATCTATCTCTGCCATGTTATACCATGGCTGGCTTAGTGCTGGTTCTTATGCTCGTACTGAACATCACGTTATGCATGACATTGATGAGGTGACTTCTCAAGATTTCTCAATTTTATTTTATTTTTTTGGTTTTTTCCCTTTTCCTTCTTAAATTCTAGTTTTTCATGAATACGCGTAGTATACTATCATACAGCAACAACCTGATCACACACGGGAATCTTCAAAGAAACTATTATGTCGGGATTGTGGGGATAAAATTCGACTCAAGGACGACCGAGAGGTATTCATGGCATGCAACATTGCGCGGTTTCCCTGTTTGTCTACCTTGTTACGAGTATGGGAGAAGTAATGGCAACCAGTGCTGTCCTCCATAATACACCCGCTATAAGCGCCATAAAGGTTGCTAACGTAGCTTTGATCATTCCTCTTAAAAATTTTGTACAACTACTAAGTTGGGAACTATTGCATGCAATTCTTCCATGATAATTTAAGCTAAACTGAACTTCCATGCATGAGCAGGTTGCCCTAGAGTCGCAGGGGACGATGAGGACAATTTTGATTATGATTTTGAGGTTGACTTTCAGATCAAAATTCATCAAAATACTCCTGATTGACAGCATTGGTAATTCTACTTTAAGATGTAGTGGCATGTAAAATTACACAAGTAACGGGTATAACTTCGTAAGTTAAGAAAATCAATGTCAATGAAATAATTTCTTGAACAAAGAAATGGCTTTAGGCATTTACGTTATAATATTATGGTCATAATTGCTTGTGTTGGCAGGAAAATGCTAATAATCACGAGGACTTGCATGGTAATAATGCTGCACCTCGGTCAGTAGCAGGGAGTGGTAATTACTAATTTATTCAAGTAGATTTTGTTCTCTATTTGGTGAGTCTATGATCCATAGAAGTTAGTATTTGCATAACATTAGCGACTGCATCCCTTCTAAACTGAGAAATTAATTTAATCTATAATTTTGTGGGAGGTAACAAAGACTTTGAAGATGATCAAAAAGAGACTAACAGCAATTCCAAATGGAAACAAAGAGTCGAAAAATGGAAAACAAGGCAAGAGAAGATAAGTCTAGTAACAAAATTGGATGAAATAAAAAAAAACGACCCTGGCATTAAAGATGAATTTCTGTGAGTAAAATTACTGCCATTAATAATGGCCGATTATTAATATCTTCTCATACCAAGAAATAATGCACCACCAATATTCTGTAACTTTACTATCTGTTCTTGATTGTGTGCAGCATAGCTGAAGAAGCTAGGCAACCACTGTGAAGAAAAGTCCCAGTTCCTTCCTTCAAGCCTAAATCAATCCATACTGCAGTGTCATCATCCTGAGGCCAATAATTATCTGCTTTTTCGTCCACTCGCGTATCTTGGCCCCGGCCTACGACGCCTTCCCTCTCTGAGAGGGACTGAAGGTGCATTCGACGTAAGGAGCTGCCAAGGCTCGCGTACGTCTCTCGTGGGAAACGACCTGGTCACCAACATCACATGAAAGCCGGTCGTAAAGAAGCTGCTATGTCCAATTTCCCCAGAGGTTCGACGGTATTGATCGTCACGATCGATATGCTAATCGCAACATCATCTTCTTTGATGTATGTTGATTGCAAAATTGCTCTTACCATTTCAAAATTATTTTTATAAAATGAAAATTCAAATTCTGGGCCTTAAACGGGCTTGGATTTTATGTCGTGAATACCTACAAGTCAACATGAGAGGCTTGGATGGCGGCATCCAAGGGCCTTGTGTACTTTGGAACCGGCTGCATTTTCAATAGGCAGGCATTGTACGGCTACGACCACTAGTGTCAGCAAAGAGACCCAAGATGAGATGTGACTGCTGGCCCAAATGGTGCTGCTTTTACTGTGGCGGTTCAAGGATATCCAAGTCCAAAAAGAAGGAAGTATCAGAACAAGATCTGATCGCCTTTGATGGATCCTACAGCAAGAAAAAGAAAATGATGGGCAAGAATTATCATCCTTCATGTGCCAAAAGAACTTTAAAAAAACGGTTTGGACAATCACTAGTTTTGATTAATTCGACACATACGGCCAAAAGAAAATGGCCTGCCTGAAGGGACTAGTACTACTTCCACGTCATGGACTAAGAAGCATTCAAAAGCCATTTGTATCATCAGCCGTGGTTATGAAGAGAAAACCGAGTGGGGCAAAAAGGTAACTTGCTACCATTATGTCACAAAATGGTTCTCCATATAGGCTAGTTTGGTCTATTGTTTGGAGTTCAAACTTTTCTTCATTTCACAAATTGCTTAGATGATATAATTAAGCCATATTTGAAGCTGGTTGCTCTGTGTTCGACAAATGTTGCGTTAAATTGACCTTCTTTGGCTTTAATCATAATAGGCCTGATGCTTCTTTATTAAGTGTATTATTAAAAAGCTATCTTTTGATAAGTTTGGCTTATTTTCAGATTGGATCGATATGTGGTTCGATTACATAAGATATTTTGACTGGCTTCAAGATGCATTGTAGAGGATGCAGATCGGTATACTGCTCACCAAAGAGGCCAGCATTCAAGGGATCAGCGCCAATCAATCTATCAGGTAGGTTGCTCCAAGTTCTGAGATGGGCTTTTGGTTCTGTTGAAATTTTCCTTAGTGGTCATTGTCCGCTTTGGTATGGAAACGGAAGAAAGTTGAAATGGCTACAAAGACTTGCTTGTGTTAATACAATTATTTATCCATTCACTTCAATTGGTCTACTTGCTTATTGCACGCTTCTGGCTGTTTGTTTTCGTACTGGAAAGTTCATTGTTCCCTCTGTATGGATTCTTAAAGCCCAAAGTACAAGTTGAACTTTTAATCCAATGTGACCGTCTTCTTTTGCTGAAGTTGATTTTTTATTTTGGCTTCCGAGAAGCTTATCATCATTTAGCATATGGTTCATTGCTCTTTTCATGTCTATCATAATGACAGGCGTGCTTGAGCTTGGATAGACTTGCTGTTAGCATTGAGGACTGGTAGAGAAATGAGCAGTTTTTCCTACTGTCTACATTGGCAAGGCAATAAACCTGGAATTCGATCTTGCAAAAAGGCAGTGCAAATATATTAAATCCTTCTTTTCCCTAGTATGTTTTTAGTAAATAAACTAGAGCATAAAAATGCTCAGATATATGTCAAATGCGCACATGGCTTCCCTATGCAGGCTGAAACAGATTTTCTCATTCAATGTTAACAAGTTGTTCATTTCTTGTTTATCTTGCAGTGAACCAACTTTTTTCTTAGGTTGAATACACAATGAGAAATTATTTCCTTTTGTTGATCAGCTGAAAGGACCATAGACTAAAACAGACTTTATGTTTAGGAATACTTGAGTTCGAGTATTTATCATGTTTCCTGTTGTTATCTCTTTTTCTCCCCCACTTTTGCAAGTATTGTTTACGAACTAAAACTTGATTTCCTTGAATGTGGCTTCTTTATTGATTAGGCAGTTTTGCAGGCTGTACATTTCAATCATGGTTCTATCCTGCAGTTTATATACCATCAACTATTATCTTTAGGCCGTTCCATTGCCCGGCTCAGCAAATTAAAAAAAGTCATCCTATTGGTTCAGAGAGTCCTATTTCTGGAAACCAGTTAGCTTGCTAATTCTTATTGATCCGAGTGGTTCTAGAAGGTATGCCTGGGTTCGAGCAGATAATTCTTGAGAAACAAAACGCATGGTTGGCCGTGTCTCTGGAGTGCTTCGTGTGCATGCTAAAGCTAAAGTGACTACAAACACCACTTCCTCAGCTGATTGTCCGCTCGGAGGGGGAAGCCTTTGGTCAAGAACATCCGTCAAAAGTGTATCAGGATTAGTCAATGTGGTTGCAGATGATAATGAAGTTAGAAGTTCTCCTGGATGCTTTCCCATCATAACTTCCAATGCCACTACTCCAAAGCTATAAACATCACATTTCTCAGTAACCTGCATGGTCAGTGCAAGCTCTGCATAGACGTATGAGAAAACTCAATGTTAGGTTGATGACTAAAAATACTTATTGCAGGGTATGTTGCTCAAGCTAATGAGAGAAAAATTAAGAAAGATGTCCAAATTAAAGCTTTAGGTTACCTGGTGCCATATAGCCATAAGAGCCAGCAACTGTAGTCCAGTTGGATGAATCTGAATTTAGTAGTTTTGCTGTGCCAAAATCTGAAAGTTTTGGCTCAAATCCTGCCTCAAGAAGAATGTTATTTGTTGATACATCTCGATGGACAATAGGTGGAGAGCAATCATGGTGCAAGTAAGCAAGTGCATGAGCCACTCCCTGCACTATTCTCACTCTTGTACTCCAATCCAGTTCATTTGCCTTCTCATCATCATACAGAACTTTTCCTAAGCTACCTTTCTCAACGTACTCATAAACCAAATACATGCAACCCCACTTGGAGCAAAATCCGTGAAGCTTGATGATGTTTCTGTGACGAACTTCTGTCAAAGTTTTGATCTCATTTTCGAAACTGTGGCGGTTTGTCAATGGAATATCATTGGAATCTGACATATTGAGCCTTTTGACTGCCACAATCTGACCATTGGGCATGACTGCTTTATAGACACTTCCAAATCCTCCTCTTCCAATGCAAAATTTCTCACAGAAATCTTCAGTGGCTTTTGCAATATCACCAAATGTAAATCTTCCTTCTTTTTCCCATATTAGAGATTCTGAACTGTCAAATCGCCGGGAAAGTTTGGTCTCTTCATCATACTGCTTTGCCTTTTTCTTAAACATACAACATCCAGTAATAATGGTTGCTAAAAGAATGAGACATATAGCTGGAACAGTTACACCAATAATAATATTTTTGTTGCTGTTCTTTGACTTCCTTTTTTCAGCTAAGGAACAATTGGATAGTCCTTTTGCATCTCCACACAAACCATAATTTCCAATAAAAGCTGTAGCTGGTGCTACCCGGAAAATGCTATTACTGGGAATTGGACCAGACAACTGATTGTAAGAGAAATCAATTCCCCGTAAACTAACCATGCTGGATAATGCTGATGGAATTCTACCTGAGAGATCATTATGTGATAGATTAAGATTCTCCAGCAAGATAAGCCTTCCCAAGTCTGATGGAATTGTTCCTGATAGTGAATTGTTACTAAGGTCCAAAAGATACTGTAACTGCATCAAGTTCCCGAGCTCAGGCGGTATATCACCTGATAACATGTTGTTGCCCAAATTCAAAGTCAATAAGCCCTGGCAATTTCCAAGCTCTTCAGGTATGCTTCCATTCAGTTTGTTTGTGGACAAATCAAGATATTGCAGCTTTGTTATTTTGCTAATGCTTTTAGGTATCTGTCCTATCAGCTGATTGTTGCTCAAGTTGAGTTTGAAAAGTAGGGATAGATTCCCGAGTTCCACTGGAATTTCACCAGTCAATTTATTTGATCCCAAGTTAAGGACACCTAAACGTGTCAAATTCCCGAGTTCAGCTGGAATACTACCAGATATCTTGTTTCCATCCATTTGTATATTTGTAAGGTTCTGACACTGACCCCATTCAGATGAAAGCTGCCCTGTAAGTTGATTCCCACTGAGAGAGATGAACTCGAGGTCTGGATGAACTCCAAACGTCTCTGATACATTCCCAACGAAATTGTTTGCTTCCATCCTTACTCTAGCTAATTTTGTGCAGTTCTTCAAGCACTCAGGCAATGGTCCTGTAAAGTTATTGCCATTCACTGTGAATTCCTCCAAAGCGAAACCACTACATAATTCTGGTGGCAGCTCACCAGTAAAACTGTTATTTGCAAAGCTGACATTAGCCAAACCAGGACTGTTCCTCCCCAAGTCCCTTGGAATGACACCAAAAAATTTATTTGTGAAGAGGGAGAGAGTCTGCAGATTACTAAGATTAGAGATTTCGTCAGGCAACTCTCCACTTAATTGGTTGTCATTGAGAGTAAGAGAAGCAAGTGCAGTTAAATTTCCAATCTCTGGTGGAATTGTTCCACTTAGATTGTTGGTAAAAAGTTGCAAGATTCGAAGATTTGTAAGATTCCAGAGTTTTGGAGGTATTGGACCAGAAAGCTGGTTAACAGAAAGATCCAGAAACATCAAATTTTGCAAGTTTCCAATCTCTGGTGGGATGGCGCCTGAGAACTGATTATTGTACAGAAAAAGATAAGTAAGTTCTGTCAAGAATCCAATTTCAGAGGGAATTCTCCCCGAGAAAAGATTATTCTGAAGCTGCAATGAAGTCAATCCAGTCCAGTTACCTATGAAATAAGGTGAGATTTGACCAGAAAGAGAATTATCAGATAATCCCAGATCAGATATCTTGATCAGACTGGACAGTGACAAAGGCAAGGAACCAGTAAGTGAATTCATGGCTAGAGCTAAGTAGGTGAGATTAGTACAGAAGCCAAGCTCAGAAGGAATTGTAGAATTCAGGCGATTTGTTCTTAGATCAAGACCTTGAAGATTTTTCAGCTGGCCTATGGAAGACGGAATCTTTCCTTGAAATGAATTGTTATACAACTCAAGCATTGAAAGATCAGCTAACAAACTAATGCCATCTGGAATTGAACCAGAGAAGTTGTTTACTGCTAGGCGAAGCTCTTTTAGTTTAAACAGATTGGTAAACGGTGACAATGACCCTTGAAATAAATTTTCAGTAAGATTTAGGTACTCAAGCTTGGTTAAATTGGTGAATACTGATTCAGGAATTGGTCCAGTGAAGTGGTTAACGGACAAGTCTAAATAAGTCAGGTTCCTACAACTTGGGATGAAATCTGGAAATTCCAAGGTGAGTTCATTGTAAGAAATGCTAAGGTAAGTTAACAAAGGCAAGCTTGCAAACTTCGACCAGTCAGGAGTCTCTAAGTAGTTTGAACCTAGGTCCAAGTACCGTACCTTTTGAAGATTGCCAATTTGATGGGGAATGGTACCATTCAAATTGTTGTTGTAAAAGCTCAAGTATTGAAGCTCTGTCAACTTCCCAATCTCCAGCGGTATGATGTCCACAAATAAATTGTTGCTTAAGTCCAAGAAAACGAGGTTGGAGAGATTGCCAATAGAAGATGGTATGACCCCATCGAGGTTATTACCATTGAGATTGAATACCGTGACATTTGCAAATGAAGTGAAATCCACTTGGTCAAGAGTTCCAGTGATGTTAGCACCGGACAGGTTTATCCCTGAAATTGTTCCAGCCCTGCTGCAGAGAATGCCTGTCCAATTACAAAGGTTTCTAACATTCGTGGGAGACCATGAATGAAGAGAGGAAGACGATAAGCTGTTCTTCCATTTTACAAGAGCTTCTGCTTCAGTTCTTGATGATGCAGTGATCTTCAGCGGAAGAAAGGAGAACGAAATAATATGGAGGAGAAGAAGAAGAAGAAGAAGAAGAGCATGAGTCCTAGGGGATATTGTCATGCTTAGCTTTCTTTAGAGTCGTATTTACAAGATCACATCTTTTGTATATTGATCTTTTTATACCGAATAAAAACAAAGAGGAGATGATGACATGAGAAAAGGAAAGATGCATAACAGTGAGACATCCAAAGCCAATTCATATGTGATGTGAACATAATAAACTAAGAAATTGAATGCTTTTGTCAAACTGGTGCCCTCATGATATACGAAGGCAAGTCCCAAATTTTTTTTTTTTTTTTTTAGTTTATGAGGTCTGTATTCCAGACACGTATTCAGAAACATCCACTAAAGCCCTCGGCTCAAAGTTTTCTTTTTCTTATTTTTTTGCCCCTTCCCCTTTTTTTCTCTTTCCTTTTCCTTCCAGAGAAGAAACACAACAGGGAGAAAATTCCGCAGTCTTTATGGAAAAAATAAAAACCACAGGAAAAGAGTAGGTGAACAAGGAAGGAAGACATATAATTATCCTCTTAATTGCTTTGCAATTTTAGTCAAATCTTTGTTAATTGACTGGAATTATTGTCCTCTTAATGAACAGTTGATTGAAAATTTCAAAGATGAACCGCTTATGGTTACTTTTCGAAGTTCTTGAAAAACAAATTATTCCAAGAGCATGGTTACCAGAGGAACTTATGCTTAACTTCAAAGCTCATTTATTACGTTGTCCCGTTATTTAGTTTCTAATGGTGTGGCAATGCATCCAAAAAAAAAAAAATGAAAGAAACTATTCTTTCTTCAAGTTGACATTTTACGCGCCAAGCAGGAGCAAGTGGCTAGCATTTGATAAGTACAAATTGGGGCTTGTGGTAGGTAAATGGAGAGTAGAGCAAGACTTTATGGAATCCGTTCACAGTTAGAAGTGCTGAAGTCTATTCACGACCCCAGAAAACTAAAATAAACAACACTGAATGCTGCTACCACTTCACTCACTGATGCCCAACAGCCCAAGCGATTATTATGGGGACATAATCTTGGGAGTAACATTCGCTGCGCACTTTCTAGAATTGAAAAAAATAGGATATCTTTTGGATGATTGTGCTGTATAATGAGAATGTGGAATCTCAGTAAAGATAAATAATTAAACTAATTAGACCACTGGATAAAGTGAGAATTAATGTATATAGTAGCCCCTAGTCAGAGGTATGTTTGATTATAAGCTACTTAAAAGTTGTACTATTCCTCATTGTGAACCTTAAAACCTAATTTAGGCAATATCATTTCATCAAGATTTCAGATTAGGCAAAAGGATAAAATCCACCGAGGTTTAGGAAATAATCAATTGGTAGCACTGAGCGCTCTCCTGATTGCTATTCTATTTGATCTTTCACCTGTAATTGCCTTCCACAAATGTGCCAAAAGTTGACGTCAGCATCTTAGCAGACAGGTAATTAAGGTCAACTTCAAAAGAATATTTATAGCTGTTAAAGTTTTAGACTAAACACCCCCCCCCCTCCCCCCAACAAAAACACCTAACTCCACACAACCCAGCCCCCCTTTCCTCTCCAAAAAAAAAAAAAAAATACTCCCAAGTCTAATTAAACTTCATTGGTATATGAACAGTACTCAAGTCATGTTTCTAATGCCAATAACAAGAAAGTAATTCTTCAAAAACAAAAAAGTGAGGAATTATGTGGATCTATAAGCTAGAGCAACAAGATGATTCATAATAATGGATCAAGCGGCCAAGGTTTGGCATGTACTTCTTACATCTTTGAAACCTCATGCATAGGACAAGGTATTAGTGACTGAATGTTCACAAACATCAGACTTTCTACGTAGGAATTTTAGAAAGGATTATTATTAAGGGTTCTCTGAGTCATGCAACTTCTCAGTTCTCACAAGTCATGTAAGAGAACCAGAGCAAAATGTAGCTGCATTTGAATTAGGCTAGCATCATTTTGTCTATGTTCTCTTTTGCTGATATTTCTGATGGATGATGACCTTGTGCCATAAGATAAATAGAAGCTTTCTGATGGAAATTGTATTCTATCCACGGAATTTGAATTTACAGAAATTGCAAGGCACGAGAATCGAGCCTCATCCATAACCAAGAGGTCTTTATTGCAAGCAAATGCAAAACAAACTTTTCCAACCACATTACTATGTGAACAACAGTGTTTATCTTTTATCATAGAAAAAACGAAAGTATGGCAGGTGCGGTTTTAGTTCTTTCACCATACCTTATTTCTTATGTTCTTTCTTCCCTTGTGCAAAAGAAGCAATAATGACAGAGCTCGCACACATGATCTGGCACTTAATAAGTTACTGAGAGCTGATCCAATCACTCTGTCCCATCTTTTACTAAATCTTTTTATACAGAATAATTTGTCTATTCTATTAGCAGTTTCATTATCTTAAAAGTATGTCTGTTTTACATTATTATTGTAAATAGAACTCAAGCTAAATTCAGTCATTATTCCAAGATTGCAAATCTGAAGATAAGATAAGATAATATACTGAAGACAAAAACATCAAATCAATCAATTATGTTACACACTGTAATTATCATTTGAAGAACTAACACAACAAACAAACAAATAACAAAACTTTTCACAAGACAAGGAAAATTTCAGAAAGAATTAACAAATGATTCCCCAACAACCACACAACACACCCCACCCCACCCCCCCCAAAAAAAAAAAACACAAAAAAAAAACCACCACCACCTTAAAGGAAAAATAAATACATGACCTGCAAAGCAAAGCATCTCAAATCTTCCTTACGATGCGCTGAAAATATTTGGAAATTAGGCTTCTTTAGCACCGTTGTTCAAAGCTTTCTCTAGTCCAGTCTCAAAGGAGTCGAATTTCAATAAACTTTCTTATCCTGCACGCACAAAAGAAAAGGTCAGTTAGCAATGTCACGCAAATGCAATACAGAAACAAAATTCTATTTCTATTTTCAAAGGTACCTCTCTATATTTGCTGCTAACGTTTAATATGCCTTTATAGGAAGAGGTAGACCGAGAATCTTTTGATGACATCGAGTCATTCCAGTAGGTTACCAACAGTTCCTATAATAGGCATCTCATCAGGGCTCCGACTTGGTGACCTACGCGGTGAGGAAGATGCTGACAAATGTTTCAGCTCCTCAACCGTCAATGCACCTAAAATTGGTCTATCTTCCAAACTTCTCATTGAATTTGAGCCTTGCGACATGCTGCTAACCTTCTCACAAGCGATAGTTTCAAGACTGCTAAGGCTAGCCTTGGTGGGAGTGGATTCTGGGCCAACTAACCAAGTTGAAAGACTAGCATCCACAGCAATTTCTTGATTGGAACTCTTGTATTGGTCTGATTTTGACTTGAAACTAGATGACGACTGCATAAAAGTTGGTTCCGAACCAAATGTGAATGACATACGAGGTGCTTCAAGCTCTTTAGTAAAATTTTCCTTTTGGGACTTCAGTTGCAAATTTCCTTTTGATTTCACTCTTTTCCACTGGGAAAGATTCTCAACTGGGTTCAGCACAGGATGGACATATTCACTCCTATTCCTTGCATTTCTGTTGAGCTCAAGTGTCTTCACTTCTTGGTGAGGTGAGAAAGACGTTTTCATCGGACACTCCACCTCCTCCAAAATTCCATGATTTGATAGAATATCTGTTCTGGACTCCATGGATGCAGTTACAACTGACTCAGACCACACTTCTTGACCAATGATTCTGTCATCCCCATCATCATCGTAATCACTATAGTCTTCACCATCATCTTCCAAGTCACTATCACCAAATTCTTCAGCTTCATCATCACTGTCCCTGCAGTTCTGATACCTATGATTCGGAGGGTATGATCCAGCACTTGATGTAACTGAATCATCTTCAGACTCGGATTTGTTCAATTTTACTAAAATTTCATCCTTTTCCTTCTCACTAATTTCTTTGCTCTCCGGCAAAGATTCAACACTCTCAACAACTGAAACATGCTCGTACGTTGTTACATTCGAATTAAACGTCACTCTTTTCCTAGTGCTTGGGCTCAATTGGCTCAATTGCTCCTCAGGCTTATCACTACAACCAACTCAATAAGAAAAAATCTGATTCAACTAGATGTTAAACTAAAGAACATAAATCAAAGTAAGAATTTCACTCGGTAAAATACAATAACTCGGGAGCATTAAAAAAGGGTATCCAAGAAAGCCGTTGACTCACCGCAACTCGGAAACCAAATTGGTCGGTGGAGATTCTTTAACTGCCTGTTCAGTAGACACAGTACACTGCAGAGATTTGTGACCTCCGTGCCTCTGACAAAAATCATAGCAATTCATCATCTAAGTATCATCATGTAAAACCTTAGTACCCAAAAATTACACTAAACTTCAAAAGAAATTGGACAAGTAAAAAAAAAAAATTTAAGCCACTTAATTGAGCAAAAGAACTTGAAAATCATAATGGCAACAGAAGGAAGGAAAGGCAACAAGATAACTTTAAAGATTAAAGAACCGGCATTCTTCAAAAACCCTTTGATTTAATTCAAGAAGCAAAAAAAAGAGGAAACCCAAATCAGAGAATCCAATGACTGTTTCTCCTTATCATTCTGTCCTACACTACATTCTTTACACCACAACCAATCAAACAGAAAGAAAAGAAAAAACGACTAAGCTGAAAAAATTGAGGGGCTTACTTCTTGTTGATCTCGAGGGATGATCTTGTTCCTCTGTTTTCGGCGTTTGCGATCCTTAGACCCTCCAAAGCATCCAAGAAAACAACCCATTCTCGTAGTATGAATTTGCAAAGAGATTCCTGTCGTTACCTGAACAGTCTACAGTAATATTAGGAAGGTTTCGGAGTTAAAGGGTCTTCAAATTCGCCGAGTAAGGAAGGAGAGGAGCGAGGATTTTAGCATCTTGAAAAGGAAAATCTTGAAGAGGAAGATGATCATGATGATAAGGAGGAGGACATAACGGTCAAGTGATGATGGTAGATACTAAAGGCTGATCGTAAAAGTTAAGGGTTTATATTTTGTTAAAAGGGAACGAAAGGAAGAAGTGACCGTTGGAATTGAGTCCAACGGTGACCAGTCGGTCTGCGGAAGCTTAATGCTGCTTTAGGATCTGAACCGTTGATAGCCTAATTGTCAGCGTCGGTTATATAGATCCAGCATGCTTCGGGTTTTTGCTTTGTTCCCATTTATTTTTCACCAGCATTATCCATGAATAAATAAGGGTACTGATTTATACATCTACTTTCTTTATTTATAAATCTCTCACTTGTATTAATTTATCCATAAGTGATAGAATATAACATTTTCATACAATAATTAATAAACCCAAATAATAAAAGCATTCTTTTGTCTAAAAAATGAAACCGTGGAGCACTTGAATAGAAAAATTGAGTATATAAGTTATTTATCCTAAATAATTGTATGATAATAAGTGAAATTTTGATTTATGTATGCATTAATTCATATAAATTGTGGCGTTTCTTTGGGTAATAATATTAGCATTCTGCACATTGTCACTGGTATTCTACTTGCTTCATATGTTATTGTAAAATTTACAAAGAAGATGGAGTGTCAATAGCCAAAAAAGTTTTATTTTGTGGCAATAATTCCTTTGTAATTTATTCACATTTTTTATTTCATTGAATTAAAAATAAGTGCAAATGCTAGAAACGAAAAGGGTGTTTTAATCATTAAATGGAAAAATAGAGGATTTTTTTGGTTAGTAAAATTTGGTCCTCTAACTTCCGTTTAAAAATAAGAAAGGGACTTTGCTCCAACTTGAACTTTTATCTCCCCTTAATCAGTCCCTGTTAGGATTCTAAAGCTTATCAATTGAGTTTCTAATTGGTCTCAATCAAAGTACATAATTTTCACTTTGTCTCCTCAAGGTTTGATTTAATGTTAGTTTGGCCGCTCCCCTCCAAATTTATTAGATTTTCCATTTCTCTAAAAGGAAGCGTATCACTTCATTAGAAATATAGTTATGATTTCTATTAAAAAAAAATGCACTGGGAAGGGGGTTAGGTAGGCATCCTGGAACTAGCAAAAGTTTGGAATCACATTTTAGCACTAATTTGAGAGTCTCGTTTCAGTTGTGTAACATAAATATACATTATAATGAGGATTGTTAAAAATCTACTCTTTAATAGAGCAACCCCACTAGGCATTGGTAAGTCATCTCAACTCAACAAAATGCTTAGGGTAAAAAATATTGAGTCACTAAACTATTCTTGTTGTAATCGACAACTCAGGTTGGTTAGTCAGGTTATATAATTTATGGACTTCAATTAATTGCCCACAGGTTGGGCCTCAATGAAATCTGCGCAAAAGCCCAAACTTCACCCACATATAAAATCAATTAGATGGGTCAGCAGGTTAGATAGATAACAATTAATTCCAAGGCCCAAAAACAAATCCAAACAAACGTAAAAGCGCTCCCGTTCAGAAGACAAAGAAAAACTCGTATCCTTCCCAAGAAAAACGGCAGCGCTTTTTTAGTTCCGAGGAACGTGCTAATCAACAAGGCATCAATCACTAATCACAACGACATCGTATTGTGAAAGTTCCCAACTTCCCGTGTCGTTCGTGCAAAGCTACATTAATTTCACTCGGCGCCCAAACGGCCAAACCCTAACTCTCCCCACCACTTCACCCTCTCTTTTATTTACAGTTATATTTACATGCATATTAGTGTATGCTCACAAATCACACACACTCACACACTCAACCTATGTGAAAACACACACCTAGACTGTGTGTACTTTGGTAGCCATTGGATATAGAGAGAAGAGAGATGGATTTATCAGAGGAAGGGAAGCTATTCGTTGGAGGAATTGCATGGGACACCCAGGAGGATACTCTTAAAGATTATTTTACCAAGTTTGGAGAAGTCAGACATGCCGCGATCATGCGAGAAAAGACTACTGGTCAGCCCAGAGGATTCGGCTTCGTCGTTTTCTCTGACCCCTCGATTCTTGATTCAGTTCTACAAGAAAAGCACACCATTGATGGCCGAACGGTAATTTCTGGCTTTATAGAGCCATTAATTATGTCCATGAATTCTTTTTTTTTTTTGGTGTGGAGGAATGTCGGTGATTAAATGCTTGTGTTGTGGTTTTCTGTTGAAGGGTTTCAATTTTGGTTCTTGGGTATTGGCATTCATCGTTCTTTGCATGGTTTTTGATTAAATGCTTGTGTTGTGGTTTTCTGTTGAAGGGTTTCAATTTTGGTTCTTGGGTATTGGCATTCATCGTTCTTTGCATGGTTTTTGGGTGTACTGGCTGTGGTATAAATTCTCAATTTTGTTCCTTCTCTTTTGCTACTTTGATTTAATGAAGGTTTGTTCTTTGATGTTTTTTCTCTAACGCGAATCACTAATCCAACTGTACTTTGATGAATATGCTGTGAGATTTTCCAGTTTGGTTATTCTTTCTTAGGTAATTTTGTGGATATTTTGCATGGTTTACCTGTTCCTTTTTATTATGTTGTTTGTTCAAATTCTAATCTTTAATTAGATACTTGAAATTTATCTTGGAATTCATCCTTAATGTTCATCTGGAAGTCTCGTGATTGTGCTTGATCGTATCTTGTTGATGAGAGGGGTGTTTTTATGTTAGTATTGTTTCAAAGCATTTAGGTCATGGTTCGGCATAGGCACTTTGATAAGCTGCTTTTAGTTTTCATGCTTGTAATTGCTTATCTTTGTGTATGTGCCTTCTTGTTTATTTTTGAAACTCCAGTTTGGTTGCTCAGGTTGAAGTTAAGAGGGCTTTATCAAGAGAAGAGCAGCAGATCTCGAGATCCAAAGATCCTAATGCTAATAGTAGCAGAAACTCTGGTGGGCAAGGGAATTACAGAACCAAAAAGATATTTATTGGTGGATTGCCTCCTGGCCTGACAAAAGGTGAATTCACAAAGTATTTCCAGAATTATGGTGCAGTCACTGATTCTGTAATAATGTTTGACCAAAATACTGGTCGATCTCGTGGCTTTGGTTTTATCACCTTTGACACTGAAGATGCTGTTGATAGTGTTCTGAACAAGACGTTTCATGAGTTGAATAATAAACTTGTTGAGGTTAAAAGGGCTCTTCCTAAAGAAACTAATCCTGGCCATGGCACTCGTGGCAGAACTTTTAATGCTTATGGTTCTTACGGTGCCAGTGCCAACACATATAATATTCAAATGGAGAGTGGTGGCTTTTTGCAGCCTCAACCTGCTGGTGGTGGTTATCACCCGTATTTGGGATATGGAGCTCCTAGTTATGGCTACGGGTTAACAAATAACGGTGCTGTTTACGGAGGTTTTGGTGCTTATGCTTTTGGAAGCTACGAAAGTGCCAGTGTAGGCTACAGTGGCTCGGCTGTACCATATGGTAACCAGTTTGCTACAAACACTGGTTTTGTCGGCAGCAGTGCTGGTATTGGGAAAAGCCAGTGGGGCAGCCAAACTCATGGGCATGGTGCCTTGGGTTATGGCCTGAATGCAGGTTATGGGGTTACTGTTCCTTGGACCACTCCAGGCAATAATTCACTATTAGGCCGATCTCCAAGAGACGCTCCTGTAAATAGTAGTTATAATGGTAGTGAAGGCTCTTATACCAATTCTAGTAGATCTCGGACAGTTAATAGGCATAGAGGGAGTATCACAAAGATGAATGCAGATCAGAATGCTGTGGAAGCAGGGCAACGTGGGGCCGATGGCTTCACTAGAAGGACATATTACAGCAGCAACGGTTCTTCACAATACCCAGATGATGCTGCGTGAAGGTCTTTCTGAGAATTGCCTGGTTTGGTAACATGAAAACAGTGAGCAATTCACTGACATATGAGTTTGTATCTGACATGTGGCAATGCACCGGGTTTTTGCTAAAACATTCCGCTTAATGGCACAAGATCCTCAAATTGGCTTACTGTAGTTTGTCCATATTATGTTGCAAGAACCTGATCATTATCTATTAATGCTAGCAGTACTTATCTTTAGTTATCCTTACTTTGATTTTTAAGTTGCATGATTGCTAGTTGATGGTTTTGTCCCTTTCTAATGGCGTATCCACAACGCATTTAGCTGAAACAGCAGCTATTATGCAGTGTTGACTAACACAATTAAATACATGATTTTGCTCCAAATTGATTGGAATGAGGTGCTACTTACATGTAGTAAAGCTTCTTCCTAGTGCTCGTGGATCTTTTCGCACCTAGTTGGATTTTAGCATGTATAGTGGCTAGGCTTCACCACACCTACTGAAGAAATTTTGTCATTTCTCTCTCGTATTGCTTGTGTATGTACAGGTGAGTCACCCTGCTTTATGTGTGGAACTTCAGAAATACATAAATCATGCATGGAGAAGAAGGGATTTTTGTCTAGGATTTGAAGTGGGCTTTTGGTCTGGTGGCACTATTTGCCTATACATTCAAACCCCATATGGTATGCATGGTTTGATGTAATCAGAAGACTACTCAATGGTTCTGCTTGCGACTTTTTGCACCTCCTTCCTTTCGTGCTAAATGGTGCTGTATCTGCTCATGGCGCATTTGAATGGTATGGTTTCTTGATGACTGCTATTTCTTCATCCTGATGTATGGAACATGATTATCATTGTCAGGCACTCTTTCTGGTGGAACATTGTATGGAAATGCCTCGTTTATGGTGTTTATTTGCCTTGACAATTTGATGTAGCACGTCTTTTCGAGGTATCCTTTATTCTTTGATCAACTAGAGTGTGAAAATCTGATCTTCTAAAATCTCTTTAAGAAATATCATTTAAGACGTGAAAGGCCATAGCTTAAAATTTTATACAGGGTAGGAAATTTGTTCCAAGCAAATTATTTTTTACCTATTAATGTTTTTAAGGTCTCTTAGGAAATTAATTTAAGTGGAAATGTTGTGATTATCTTTGTCGTAGATGTTGTCTTCTAGTATGAGCTTTGTCAACGTTATAGAAGGGCAATTCCGTGGCTTTATTTGTTTATGTTGGCAAACGCTTCATATGATGCCATTATAGGAATTTTTCGCAAATGGACCGAGTACACCGGCCCCACTCGTAGACTCGGCAGTGGATAAAAGAGCCAACAGTGGATCACACCGAGCCTTGTTGGCTCTAATCTTTACCGCCTGTGGACCCGGCTTAGCATATAATGTCTCCCATTAGAGTGTAGTTGCTGGATGGTTTCTAAGATGCGATTATTGGGAAGTTGAACAAAAATTTACCGAGTTGAAAGCATCATCCATTAGTCCTGAGTGAGCTAGTGACTTTGAACAAAAATTTACTGAGTTGAAAGCATCACCCATTAGTCCTGAGTGAGCTAGTGACTTTCAACCATAAAGTGCCGGGAATAAATAGAAAGTCGAGCAGTTAGAGTTCTATAATCTACCTTAGAAGTCGAAGGTTCGAATTTCATCAATACCAATTCTTTTTTCTCAATTTCTTTTTTCATTGTAATAGTATAGGTTTAACAAAAAAAAAAAAAAACTATAAAGTGCAAAATAGCAAGATCATCAATTGTTGAAGTATCACCGCATGTACATCCTACATGTCCGAAATGTATGTGGAAGCAAAGCTTACGATCATTTGACACCAGTTCTATCATAAAAGTTTTTCGTACTCTCAATAGTCAACATCATAAGAAGGCTCATCAGCTTCAAAGGGAGCCATTTGTTGGCATTTATTAGTGAAACATGCATTCAGATATTCTGATGCAATCTGTCAGGAATCTGGAATATAGGAAAACTTTTATTGTATATAATACAAGTTTGTAAAAAATAAGTAAATTTTTGACAGTTTATGTAGGTTTATCTATTTATAAATTAAATTAACAATTCATATACGTATGTCTTCTTTAATCTCATTTAGCCATTGACTCTTTATACGGTACAAAGCTGATTTAATTTTGTACTATAATCAAATCCTGAAATATGGGCCTTATTTACTTCGAAGGGAATTTCTTGCAGCCAAACGATATTCATACCGTGTCAAGTGATTCGTTGGCTGCTGTGGATGGATTTGGGGTCGGTAACTATCCAAAATTATAAAGTCAGCAACTAAGACAGGAACAAGAAGTATTGGCTATCCGTAGTTCGTACTCCGTACTCAGTACAATTCTTCCGTAACCCTTTGCAGAGCTGTCGTTGTGTGTCTGGTTTAACCTCTCAGCTTCTCCCGTACTGCCTATATATCCCGCTGCTTCATTTCTACTGTGAAGCTATACATAATGAAGCAAATCTCGAAAAAATTGACGTCTATGACGTGTCATGTTTCCCTTATTTGCTAGGATATTCAAAAATGTATTTTGGGGTTGCATTCCTCTAATTAGTTAATCAGATAGTTAAGCAAGAATTTGTGTAATAATAAATGGGCTCTTAGAATTAACGATTCTTAGCTTTTCAAACTTCTGTAGAATCTTTCAGATTAATATGCTATCCGTTGGTCGATAGAACTTCCCTATTTTGTGACAATGAGGGAATCACGGCCATAGTAAATTACCTAATTTGACACTATAGCCCCTATAAACAAGGCATTTTTGCCCTTTTAAGCTTTCTCAAATTCCTCTTCCATTTGGTTGTCGACAAGTTCTATGTTTATAACTCTCGGATATCAGTGAATCCAAAAGGGAGTTACAGAAGGCAATGGAAGCTACACCCGGGAAACCTACAACTGAAAAGGAATAAGCTGTCAACAGTTAAAGCCCATAACTTCGAAATCATATGGGTTTATGTATAGTGCTGGCACAAAAACAGAAGCACTACTACATTAATCAGCTTCTAATTTAATGTTAATGTCATCAAAGGAATCATTCTTTGTTGATTCTAAATTGAAAATTTTGTACAATCATTTATTAGATCATAATATCACATAAATCATGAACAGGATGAGCATATTCTCATTTTTCTTCAGATTCAGGAGCGAGGTTAAACTTGACTTGCCAATTTTCAGATGCTGATAGAAACCTCTGCATTATCGTATCCATCCAGAATAATTCTTCAAAACCAAAAATACTTGACAATTCAGTAATTGCACTCCTAAATAATTTCAAGCATTACAAAATGAGGATATGCATTAATCTAACCATCTTAACTCTGTGTGCTCAACAAGAATTTAACACATCTGTTTAAATGAAATAAGATGATTGAGCATCACCAGAATAGAAAAATAAATGCATAGGCCTGGACAAGACTAAGTTCACAGGTCAGTGTCTTGCTTTTAGCAAGACCCAAAATCTATGGATCAGCATTCAACCACTGAAACGCAGCAACTTACAGGCAGCAATTGATTCCAAAATCCATGTGTGCCGAACAACCAGAGAATTAGATTCATTAGCCACTTCGTCTGCCTGGGCTAACCTCCTGTGGCAAAACTGAACCTTCTTCTCCCATTGCACATACTCGTGCAGGATCATCATTATAAACAACTAGACATTTTGTAGAAGTTGTTTGTACATTGTGGCTCTGGATCATCAACTGTTCCACACTCTCAAGTATGGCACCTCCAGCAGCTTTTACCAGATCTAACAGGTTAACTTTGTAAGCTGGCACAAAATCCCCGCTAAAATAAAACTCTAAGCCATGAAAAAGTCTTGGTTCCTACAAAAAAAAGAAAAGATATCATAATCAAGTAATGCAATTGCAGGACGAAAAGAATTTTAGACAGAATTAGTCACACACTTGCAAAGTATGAAGTGAAATTCTAACCCAATCACAAGCATGCAGATACTAAAAGAAACCTGTCACGAGACAGGACATTCTCAGGCTAAAAAAATTTTTAGCATTCCATTAAATCCCTGCCAATTCTTATCCTCTTGGGCCAATATTGTTGCTAGAGTTTGATGGCCAAAAAATGTTATCATTATTCATCAATTTCGTTATTCTTGTGGACACAACAATGAGACAAGTAAAGCAAAAGAATTTGACATTTTTGCAGGACCTGTAAAACTACAAATCTTACATTATTTGAGACCCTTAGTCTGCCAATTTTTGGGCCATTAAGGCAACCATGATTGTCCAAGCAAACTTCATAAGGTTCTTCATTCACTGGACAGTTTGCTTCCATGCAAGCTTTTATCCCTACAAACACAGCAATTTGAACTTAGCATCATTACAAAATTATATTTCAGAAAGAAGGTCAGCAGATTATCACAAACTTACTGAAAGCTTAACTTATATGTCCCCACAAGTAAAAGGCAACAAAAGAAAGTACGTTTACAAACACCATTTTTTAACTTAAGTCGAGCATGTATATCTTACAATCCATGGTGATGATCCATCTTCCATTCAAAATTCCCAAAAGTACTTTTAGTGTCCTGGTGCATGCACCCTTTTCATCTATTGCTGCAATAACATGTGTCACATTCGGTTTCCAAAATTTGGACACATTTGCACCGCATATAGTAGCAAACTTGAGAAGAATACACTACAACAAGAAAAACAAATGGATAATTAGGAGTAGGAAAAGCATGTCATCTTACTACAACAAGAAAAACAAATGGATAATTAGGAGTAGGAAAATCATGTCATCTTAATCAACAAAAAGGGAAATGTGCCCATGAAAATTGAAAAGTGACTAAAATATGCCATAACACTTCAACTGAAGAAAATATTTCTGGAAATAAATGTCTAATAGATTTTGTTAAGTTACCAGTCAGTTAAAGACAAAATTGAAGGAATATGTTTTCATATGTTTCTACAGTTCCCTCCATATCTAATGGTATTGGTCAATAGTATTAGGTATTCAATTTAAAACGGGTATCTAAGATGTAAAGGGGGAAATGTGTAGGGCTCCTTTTTTTGGGTTGAAATCTAGGGCCTTTGTAAGTTGGAATTTTGAAGAGAAAAAAGGATGATGCAAGTCCAGTAGCTTAATGTAGCAAAAAGCATTTCAGAGAAATAAACCAATCAGAAGTTTTCAGTTAAGGAAAACAAACACTGTTTTGACAGAACCAAGTATTGAGGGCATCTATTTTGAAGAGTAATATTCATAAGTTACTCAAGATGGATATGCCCGCAATGGAGCAACTAGATGCATATGTTATTTTGTTGTTCAGAAAAAACCTTCTCTTCTGAAGACACAGCAGATCCACAGAAGACCCATTCTTTTGGTCCAATAGGTGACGCTGCCCAAAACTCTGAATTTGTAATGCTCCTGTAAGCACATAAATAATGCTTCAAAATTAAAAGGGCAACCATTAGACTACAAGTTATAAATGTATAACAATGTTCCGAAAGAGGAATGTTCTTTCCTGGATCAAAACAAAAAATAAGTATCCTTCTTATGGTAACTCCAAATACAGACAAGGATAAGGACGCTGTCATCATGTTCAGACAGACCAGAGTAAAAGATTTGCTCACATTGTTTGTGGTTGATTATGACTTATAATAGATGATAAAGTTAAAAATGAAGAATGTAAAAACAATTCCACGTACATTTCATTGGAAATAGGATGCTGCTTTAATCTAGTAGCAGACTTCCCTGACTTGGTCTTCTCTCTTGGAAATTGAAAAGAGTTATTATGATTTGGGCACAGCATTAGGAAATCTTCCTGTAATTTTTTTTTTTTAACAAATGAAGACATTGTGAGGGAAATAAAAGACATCTAGTCAACAAAAAAATCAATTTCAGCAGAACACCACTGATGCATGATTCACATACACAATCCCATCTGCAATCTTCAATCTCGAATGCACAAGGTATGTGATAAGTTCTGCGACAGGCCTTTGCAAAGCAGCCAAGTGCCGCACCCTTCTGTCCACAGCTACTGCACTTGAGCTTAGCAGCTCTTCCCAGTTCAGACTCCAAGTTCTTTATAGTCTCCCCTTCATAATAGACTTGAGGTGTCCTGCAATAACATATTAGTCACTGTGAACATATTAAAAATACATTTTTACAAAATATAAAAACAAATTTACGACAACCCGTTTCTAATATACCACTCAATACATTTGGTATGAACAGGTATAACACCGGAAAGTGTGGCCATTCCTCCATCTACCTCCTTGCCATTTTCATAGTACAAAAATGGCCCAGTCACCTACAAGCACCAACTGAAGGGAGTGATAGAAGGATCACTGGTGGGAATGGTTCAATAACAGACGTCACATGTTAGATATCAAAACATACTAATGACATGCTAACGTCACTGGAGAACAATTTAAATTCGACCAATGTACAGTTAGGTATCAAAACTCACATCAGTTATCTTGGAGGAATGACAGAACGCACAAACAACTCTACTCAGTTTGGATGAACTTGAGACTGGTGTTTGCTGTGCGAGACAAAGATGTTCATTGGGTTTTGGTGCCCCACTATGACAGTTGTAAACGTTTTCTTCAGTGAGGCCATTGCCCTTAACATTAGCTTGAGATGAACAATAATTCAACATCTTTCGTCTCTTTGCATCCCTTGTATCATAACAGGTGCCTCCCTGGAGAGCGCTAAGTTGCATGTCACCAACAGTTGAGCCTAACAAATAGTCAACTGATATCTTGGCCTTACATTTCTCTGTACTCTGTAGTGGTAAAGCCACAAAAACATAAGGATTCATGAACAATCATATTAGTTTGGTCATGTCCAGAAAGGAAACGCATCATCCATAAGCGGTAGAAATAAAATTTCAATCACCTGAAAAAAGTTTAAACTAATACTCAGAAAAACGTTCTTACCACAGGAAGCAAAAGCAAGTTGTGGCACTGGATATCAGAATAAGAATTAAGTTGAAGAATTAATCTGCAAATCACATCATTAAAGAATTTCAGCAATTAATGCAGAAACTAACCCCACATCTGCTGCCCGGGGCACTGATATTGTCATCCATATCTTTCCCGTCACCAAATGAAGGAGGGCTCTTAGCTGACACTTTTGGTCCATGATTCATATCCATTTCTTCTATCTGAATTCCCTCATTAGCTCCTTTCCAATCAGAGGGCTGCGAGTTGACTGAACGACCATTCCCATGCAAATCCATTCTATGTCCACAAAGCTGCTCGAGCTCTTTATTTTGACCCCTCCTCAACATTACATCTTCTCCCCTGTTCTCAGTTGTTTGATCTTTATCACATGAATTAAGTGAAGCATGACTCTGCTCATTAGTTTTCACTTGGGACACTTTTTCACTGTTCTTCATCAGTCCAACCTCAGGTGTTTCACTTTGCTCCTTTTTGAATTTATCAAGACTTGATGGGGAACCAGAAACAAGAGCTTGCTCTAAAAACGCAAGAATTATAATGCACGGTGAATAGCCAAATGATTAAAACTTACATTACCATGAAAACATACATATTTGTGTAAAGAGGGGGCATAGTAGACTTACCAGAAGAATAAAGCTGAAAGGCAGCATTACCGTAACTAGCATCCAAATTTCGGTAGATGGTAACCAGGTTCTCCATATAAGGAGCTGATCGTATCTCTGCACCATGAAGACATTTATCATAACAAAGCACATCAAACGATCTCTGTCAACAATAAATGTAATATTTTTCAGTATTTAAGCATCCTATCATAATTTTCTTTAGCTTGAAAAGACAGTAAATACACTAGTTTTCGTTCTTGCAGTTGTTTATAAAAAGGGATGGTTAATTATTCAAAGAAAACTGGATTTACTTGCATGAATAATCTACTACAACCATTTTTTTTAATTAGCAGTAGAATATAAACGAAACATCCCATATCAGTAATGGATTTATAAAAATAAGGAAGAAGAGGAGACAGAGACAGAACAAGAACCTCCATCAGCACACTGGTTTTTGCATGCAGAACACTCCGTACCTAATTGGGCTGATCTGGAGACGCATAAACTGCACAAAACAACAACAAAAATAATAAAGAAGTCGACATAAATCAAAATAACAGCCAACCCAAATTTTTAATAAAAGAACGGAAAAATAAAGAAGGATGTCCCCAGGAAAATGTAAAACTTACCGGCAGAAAAAGTGATTGCAGGGGAGCAACACGGGTTTAGTTAGCAAATTTAAACTGAAAAATCGCATCTTTCCCCAAATTAGTTCATAATTTAGTAACCTCAAGAAATTCAAGAAAAATAAAGAGAGGAAAAAGAAGAGTACCAAAGAGGGCACTTGAGCTCGAGACCCAATTTCTGAAGATGAAGAGCCCACGGGTTCAACAACTTTACTAATTTCTGAATCTCCGCCATCTGGGGCTGGATACCACATTCACACCTCCATTGTAATTTTAAGGGGAAAAAAATGTTTAACAGTAATACAAGTATTTTCTTGCTAGTCTTCCACAGTAATTTTAAGAGGAAAAATATTACACTAGTGTAAGTTTTTTCTTTATATTCTTGAATTTAACGAAGTTGTTGTATCGTCGGGGACGTGAAATTAATAGGACAAAAATAGTCTGAAATCCTGTAAGACTATCAAAGGGTTGATTCGATGCGGTTCGGAATTTTGGAGAGGGCAAGGCATGAATTTCGAGCTTGGCGCCCTCTTCTTTGTCGGTTGCTATTTACCAACAGCCGCCACGTTAGCCAATGAACAACTGAAACATTAAAAGAGGGAAAAGAAAAATGTGAATGGTAAAAAATACTCAATTCACAAGCAGACTTACTAAGTGTGTGGAGATCACTAATTGTTTATTTATTTCTCGATTTTTTTTTTTTTAATTTTCCGGTCGATGGAATGGCCAAAGCCTAGTATATAGCTAACACTCTACCATGGGATGCAGCCATGATATTCTACCAAAGTTCATTTGATTGCACCATCTTGGAGGTCATGGAGGATTGCAAGTCCCAGCTGAAAGCGTTATGTTAATGAAAGTCCATTCATTCTTCAAAAAAAAAAAGCTTGCGCTTGACTTGGCCAGAATATCTGCATATGAATTTGATTCTCACAAAAAACGATAAACAGTATATGCCCGGTTGCTATTTAGTCCCTAATCTTTTAGGTAAAATTTGAGGGTATTTGAGGCTCAGTTTTCTATTGGATAAGGTCACCGCCATCGTACGGCATTTTTTTTTTTTTTTTTTGAGGAAATAGAGGCTCTGTTTGGATTGATTTTTTGGAGGATTTTTTGAAAAAAAAATTGTCTAAATCTGTTTGAACAAGTCAAAAATTTTTGGTCAAAGTTAAAAAAAATTTTGATCAAATTTTTTTACCAAATTTTCCCACCAAGTTTTTTATTTAAAATTTCAAATAAACTTTAGAAACTTTTTACACAATTATTCACAAAAAGAAGCATGTTTATGTTCAAAATTTATTTAGAAAAATTGAAAAAATCGCAAGTAACAAAATGAGATCCATTTTCGATAGGTTTTGAAGTGTGATGCCGAAGCAGACGACGAAGCTAATGTCCTCTTCTTTAAGCAAACGTCCACTTCAGAGACAAAATTGTCTCAATGAGCACTGGGGCACGGATGCTGCCAATGCTCGCTGTGACATTTTTGTGTCTGAAGTGGACGTCTGCTTCACTACTTTTTTTCAAAATTTTTGAACTATTCAAATACTTTTTCAATAACTTTTCAAACCACCATCATGTCACTTCAAAAAAATTTTCACATTCAAACACTTTTTCAAAAAAATCAACAAAAAACAATCCAAATAATTTTTCTCAATAATTCTCAAAAAACACTCCAAATAATAATGCTATCTAAACGGAAGAGCCTGTTAAATTATAATTGCATGATGCCCCTAACAGAAAATTAGCCATATTTGGTCCCTTAGCCCTTACATTCATTCCTCGATTCAAGCTTAGCTCCCTGATGCCTTATTGATAATTATTAGTTACCACCTCCAAGATTTTGGTTTTCAAGTCCCAAGTTGTTTGGCCCAAAGTCACACCCACCAAACAAGCCCATGATGTAATTTTTGGGCCTGATCCACTTGACATAATCAGCCTTTCAGACATTTCAGATATTTTTTTTCTCTATATAAGACTGGATTTCACAAGATTTAAAAAACAAAGAAAAAGAATCCTCATTGGTCTCAAAAACCCCTTCAAAAATCCCCAACACCTTCATCTCTTACCCTGAAAATTTCAGAGCTCAGAAATGGCAACGGCCACGATGGCAGCTACAGTCGCTCGATCCCTCCTAGCCATTCGATCAACCACCAAATCCACCTGTTTCATCCTCTCCAGACGCCTCTACTCTTCTACCGTATCCAAACCTCCACCTCTTCCCGGATTCGTTCGACCCACATTGTCTACCCGCTCTAACACCTTGCCCTCCATCTCACACGCCCTCCGAGTCATGTCTCCCGGAACAGTCCGACTTAACCCAGTCCGTTGCCGGGTAAACCGCTCCGGGTCCGCCTACTCGCCTCTCAACTCCGGGTCAAACTTCAGTGACCGTCCACCCACTGAAATGGCTCCGCTTTTCCCCGGATGTGATTACGAGCATTGGCTTATTGTCATGGACAAGCCCGGCGGCGAAGGCGCTACCAAGCAGCAAATGATTGATTGCTACATACAAACCCTCGCTAAAGTCTTGGGCAGGTAATTAACAAAAGTTCAGATTTTTAAGAGTTTTTTTTTTTTAATTTTTGGGATGTGATGCACAATTGCTTGTTTTGATTTCTGATGTTATAATAAACAGTGAGGAAGAAGCGAAGAAGAAGATATATAATGTTTCGTGCGAAAGATATTTTGGTTTTGGGTGTGAAATTGACGAGGAGACCTCCAATAAGCTTGAAGGTTCGTGCTTTATTGCTATTATTGTCATCATTACTAGCTAAAGTGATTTTAGTTTTTGATGGGCAGTGGTTTGTGACTGATTATGCATAACTGGGTTAAATTACAGGTCTGCCTGGAGTGCTGTTTGTTCTTCCGGATTCCTATGTTGACCCCGAGAATAAAGATTATGGAGGTAGATTAGTCTCATATTCCTACTGAAATAAAACCGCCCAAAATTGAGAAAAAGATTACAGCTTTTTTTTAAAAATATTCGGTTTGTTAATTAAAATATCTGGACCCTGTGTGTTGCGTATTAGTAAAAAAGATAAGTATTTGTTGTTAGTGTCTAAAGTATATGTGCTCTAACTTAATCAATAATGTTAAATTGTTTGTTGGGTTGTTGATTGAACTAGGGAATGGCAGTTTCTCAAAAGAAGGTGCTTTTTTGAATCATGTTCCCTTTTGTTTTTCCAAAATACTGTCTTATGGACTGAATAGACTTGTCATGTTAGATTGATATACATGATTTTACATACTTGGTTCTGAATTACGTATGATTGTAGTTATTTCTTGCTCTTTTATTTATTTTTTTATTTTCTTAGATTTTGGCATATGAACTGTTAGAAGCTGAAAGACGTGTTTTGTTGTCGTTTGTTCCATTTTTGCTGAATTAAGAACCTATCACTACAATGACACCTTGATCTATTCTTTTCCCGTGGGTTTTTGTACCACAAGAATTTGGGCAGTTTCCTTTTCTAGCGCCTTCCTATACTAAAGAAAGATGATTTTTTGTTATTTTGTTTCGCTATGTTGGGTTAGGTTCTGTTCTTTTGTCTTAAAATATGAATGAACAAATTAACAATCTTTCAATTGTGTTCATTCACAAGATATCTGCAAATGAGATGTAGAAGCCTATTTCTTCATCCTTAATAACGTAATAGGCTGAATGGTTTACTTCCTGATTCATATAGAGGCCTATTACTCTCCATCCCCTTTTTCTCTACTGGGCCATGTGCGCACACACACTGTGGAACAATCCACTGTATTCATCAGAGACTTCATTTACTGTGAGAAAGATGTCGGTCTTCAATGTCTCTCTCTATTTGTGAGTAGTTTCCAAGAATTTCTTTAGTTTATAAAAGTGAAAAAGCTGGAGCTATGTTTGATTTAATGCTTTTCATTCTTAATAAAATATTTTATGTGGTTATCTTGTTTTCTATGGAAGCTTAGTGTTTCTTAAGGAATGAAAACATTAGACTTTGAATGTGTTATCATCCTGAGTTAGTAGAAACTTTTTGAAGTTCTGTATCACTGGCTATTTGAATATATTTTGCAGAGAATACAAGTAAACATGAAAATTCATTGTTTTACACTAAGCTAAAAAGGGATAGAAACTGAGTCAAATTTCTGACTTTGGCATTTCTGTGATTTGCCAGCTGAGCTTTTTGTCAATGGGGAGATAGTTCAAAGGTCACCTGAGAGGCAAAGGAGAGTGGAGCCAGTGCCCCAAAGAGCTCAAGACAGACCAAGATACAATGACCGAACCCGTTATGTGAGGCGCCGTGAAAATATGCGATGAATGGTGAAATTTACTTTAGTTGAAGGACTAACTTGTATTTTGTTCGGTGGATGAAAGTTTAATCACAATATGGTTGTACTTAAGTGTCATGTTTTTTATTGGTTGTATTGGGAAGTTATGTGACAATGAACGGATCATTTGGGTTCTTTTAAATGTCAGCCAATCATTTCGGGGGTGTGCTGGAGATCTATTGTTTTTTCATTTATTTCCTTTCTACATTCCAGAGATTAACTATATTATTCTTTTTAGTTTGTTCCCTCTCTCTACCTAGTCCATTTGGAACAAATTATTCTGTTAGGCTGGATGACATTTTTTGGGTAAATTGTACTCGGCATAAGGTTTTACGTGGAGTTTTGGGCCTTACAGTTTTGTGTGGTTTGACCATTTGGTAATGCAGGTGTGATAGGCTTAACCTTCTTACCTAGGTGAAAAGATCATCTCATCTTTGTGACCATTTGGAGACATTCAGTTTCTGAAGCTTTCTTGGTTGGGTACTTGTTACCAACATAGCATTGGTCTGCGAAAACTGAAGACGACCAAGAAAAATAAAAACCAGAGAAATGACATGTTGCAATCTGAAAAACATGACCACGGACTTGTCCAGAACTGTAAGATGGCTAGAAACTTTGACCTTGGACAAGTAAATTATTTTATAAATAATGATAGTTCTGCCTTCTTTCCATAATTAAGGGTTGCGGTAGTACGTAACTGAGACACTATTGACCAAAGAAAAGAGGAAGAAGGTGAAACCCCGCAGTCCTAAGGTTGCTACTCCAAACAGTTTCACGTAACCCTTAAAAAGTTCCCTTTGGCCGTATACGTTACACTTTACAGTTAACCGAATACCGTCTGCAACAACACAACACAATGCAACTGATTTCTCTCTCTCTCTGAGGAGTCCGAAATTCTAAAGAGAAAATCCAGATATATGGACGTATATACATACATTGTCATGTGAATAGGAAACGTTCTTCAAGTTTTGGCGCGAATGAGAGGACACGTCGGAATGAAGGTCACGATCCTGTTTTGTTCTACTACTCCTCCTCCTCCTCCTCCTAAACGGAAGCAGCGTCTTAAATGGAGAAGCTAGTCGCATTCGAGCCAGAGGGGAGTTCACGGGACATTACTCGAAGATGTCGGGGATAATAGTACCAGGGTTCGCATCCACGAAACTGAGTGCATGGTCAATGTTTGACTGCCCTTACTTTACTCCTCCCTCTCTCTCTCTCTCGATTTGTTGGTACAAGTCTTTCCTAGGGAAATCTACTTTACTGCTGTTACGATGTTTCAGATACTTTTTTGGGGATACTCATCTCGGGCAGAGATGCAGGTTGGAGAACCTGCTCTTGCATTATGTATAATTTATCAGGTATACCATCCCGTTTCTTTGTTATGGATGTTCAGTTGGAGTTCTCAGGGCAGAAAGAGATTCGTGTGTGAAGGGGGTGGAAAAAAGACAAATTATGTCTTTGACTGAAGAGATTGTAGTGGTAACTATTTTAATGCTTCTGTGGTCTAACTTCGTTCTAATTATGGATATATTAGTTAATACATTAATCTAAGAATGCATTCGAAATTATGGAGAGCAATCTTCACTGGTATTTGGCCGATAAGAATGTTACCTTGGCACTGAAGTTCATAGTACTGATCTTTGATAAACTTCTGCAGAATTGTAACTTTTAGGATCTGCTACACTGTACCTTCACAAATACCAAAATTGATCAAATGATCGTGTACCTGTATGTTTTCCTTGATTCTTGTATAATTTGAGACATGTTGTATTGACTCGTAAATGATATTTTTTTTATTCCCAACATGAAAGCTGTTCACATGATTTCTTCGGATGGAAGCATAATTTGATAAAGCATTGCAGAAAATGGAGAACCGTGCATAAAAAACAAATGATGAACAGGGCCTGAAATGTTTTGGCGAGATTAAGGTCCGCAGTTGTGCAATAATCCAGAATTATGCATACAAGGAGTTGAAGGTGAGCTGGAGAGCCTCTTGGACTTGAGGAAAAGGAAATATCCGAGCAATGTTGTAGAACTGGTTCCTTGCATAACTGAAGGATCTGAAATCAGTTAGTCTTGATGTTCCTGTATACTCGGAGAGAATGGCGAGCAGCAAATTTGGTTCTGCCTTGCCTTATTTGTGAATTGTGATTCTAATGTTGAATCTGCTGATATTAAAGACGTCCTACATCACGATATCTTGTCCCAAAAAAAAAAACAAACAGAGGACTTTCTCTTAGAAGAAATTCTTGGTAATTCCCGAATAAATGTAATGCATGCACAATCAGTTCTGGATCATGTCTATCTACAGTGGTAGTTATCAGCCAATTCTGGAAGGAATGTTGGTACTTATTGAATACTGGCGCAAACTCTTCTGCGCAAGTAATTTGTCCTTTTACATCCATTAACATATTATTCAAGAACACAGGCTTCATTCCCTGTTAAGGATTAAAAGCAAAATGCTGAACCAAAACTACTTTAAGTGCAGGTTCGCAACAATTAAGCTAAATGGAACTGAAGATGGAATATCGTCTTCAGCAGAAATATGGAAAGTATATGAATGCTAATGTAATTGACATCTTAGTGTAAGTTCTTCTTCATTCCCTGTCACTACAGTGTCGGAAGACCCTAACTGGAATATCATTACAGAGTTGCCTGAAATCCATATGCGCTGAACATGAGTTTCATTGGGAACCTAGGTAGCATTTTCTGTAGCCATATTCAGATTTTGTCAATTGTACGTTATGCTTCATTCCCTGTCACTACAGTGCCGGAAGACCCTAACTGGAATATCATTACAGAGTTGCCTGAAATCCATATGCGCTGAACATGAGTTTCATTGGGAACCTAGGTAGCATTTTCTGTAGCCATATTCAGATTTTGTCAATTGTACGTTATGCTTCATTCCCTGTCATTACAGTGCCAGAAGACCCTAACTGGAATATCATTACAGATTTGCCTGAAATCCATATGCGCTGAACATAAGTTTCATTGGGAACCTAGGTAGCATTTTCTGAAGCCATATTCAGATTTTTGTCAATTTTCTAGAGATTAAAATTGAAGAAAATACAACAAAAAAGAAGCTGCATTTAAGCTAGCAATTGATTGACCAACATTTCAAGTGTGATATTTGATTCATGAATGCCAGAAACCAATTACACAAAGCCAACAGTGATGCCAATTAAAAAAGCGAAGTTCCTGTTGGAACATCGAGCAAAACAAAATGAAGGAAAAATGAACGAAAGAATATCCAGAAGACCATGACAAACATTCAACAAGGACTTGGCTGCAGGCTAGCTGCTCTTCCTTATTTCAAAGGAATAGTTAAGCTGCATATGACATCTTCTATCATCATCTTCAAACTGCACCAATGAACCCAGAAAGGTAAGCAAGATCAGTACAATATTCCATCAATGGCATGGACAAGTTTGAATATTGGTTATACACCATCATGCCATATGAAAAACAAAAGACACAGCTTCCAGAATGGTATGCTTGTCCACGCCACAATGCACACAAAACTTATTTTGATATCTGATTGTGAAAGATGCTGCCATAGGTGTCATCTTTTATCATGCTTTATATTCAACATTCTTGATGTTGCCTAATACTCTTCAAGCAAAGAACAGAAAACTGTGTAGGCATGAATTTAACTGAACTCACCCTGAGATTCGCTGTATATTTCCCTCTGGCAAGCACACCAGATGGAGTGGTCTCCTCCTCTAAGGTATGGACATATGGTTCTCGCTGAGGAGCAAATGTACCTAACATTCCTTCACTTCGATCCACTGAAATCCATAATCAAGCTGAAGGATTAAATATGCAGAATTGAATCGCAACTGAAGGTCATGTAAGATCAGTAAATGCCAAATGAGCAACAATATGTTCACTTTTTTTTTTTTTTTGGGGGGGGGGGGGGGGGGGGGTAGAGGGAGAGAGAATAGGATTATGGTGACTCAATGAGACTTTAAAAAAGGAAACAGTAATTTTAACTTTTGTAATTGGATTCAAATTTACTGATAGCACCAAAATGCAAAGTGAGATATCAAATTCAAAAAACAGAGTCAACTTAATCTTCCTTTGCCTTGTATCATCATCTTCACTAGATATTGTTGAAAATGAAAAGGAAACCATAGGAGCCAGCTCAGAGGGTTCAACTTTCCATGTGCTTGGACAAGAAACTTAAGCGAAATGATTTCGGCCCAATATATTCAATTTATTATAGGTTTTGAAATCATCAATAGTGAAGTTAGAAAGGTGTGACAGATAAATATTCATGAACACACCCAGTTAGATCCTACTGATCATTATCATCACAGACGAAGATCAGATGCCAAGCTTTAGCATTAAAGTTTGATTATATACTAAATAAAACATGAATAATCTTCAAAATACATCAAGCGCAGAAACTAGGAATAGAGAAAACTGTCAAATTCAAAACCTTCAAGTCCACCCTTCCAAACAGTGTTTGTGTAAGCCAGGCCAGATACAATGTTGTAAAGAACAGAGAATGTTAGCTTCAGCCGATATTCAGACCCCTCATTGAGAGTAAAAAGAACAGGTTTGCTCAGGTCTTCATTAACAGGCAAGGGAGTATTGATCTCCCCAAAGTCCGAGGATATAATTCCAATTGAATGGAACTTAACTTCAGGCTCCATTTGCCCTAACAGCACACGTAATATTTTCATTAAACAAACTATACTACTAAGTATAGCAATAAAATGATGTTAATTACGGATATAACATTTACAAACCAACCAGTTAAATTGCTTTCCAAACAACCAAGAAGCTTTTCTTTCCACCTCCTTAGGCTCTCATCTTCCTGAATGCAAAAGTTAACCAATGGATAACATATTGCAGATAGTAAGCATACTAGTAAATAGTAACTACGACTAATGTAACAAGTAATCTTATCTTTCAATAATCAATATACGACCAAGGACCTTTGAGTTCAATCAATGTGGCAAGCCAAAATTTCATTCCACAAGCATGGCGGCAAGAACTCAACACAAGATTGCAAAAGTTCATAAGTATAAGAATAGTCAACCATTAAAGATAGCAACTTTAAGTTCATGAAAACATAAAAAAAAGGGGCCAATTTTTTGAGGTCATCTAAAACAAAAAAGAATGAAACAATAACCAATTTAATTAGAAATCAAAAGACACATAAATACACTTGGCTATCAAGGAGACTATGTTTAGCTCAAATCTCGCATATAGTCCAGATCAACTTTCACCAAAAATAACTGATAGAAATGAAAAGGCATCGGATGACAAGTTTGGGGATAAGAGATCTTTTCGCCATAATTTTTATTTTTATCCCCCTTCATAAGTTTCTGAGGATAATTTTCTACTTCCATTAATCATTCCTTTACTTCATCTTTTATTTTGCAACTAATCTTCTTTTCAACTTTGATCCCTTTTATCCTGCATCACAGTGAAGCTGGATTATGAAATCCTTTGGTAAAAAGACACATTGCAATCCTACAACTACAGTGAAAGAAAAAAGAAAAGGCGAATGCTTAAATGACAGGTAATTTGTCTAACCAGAAATTCTGACGGGGAAAATGAAAACTTTTACGTAATAAAAACGACAAAAGAACATATAAACTCTATTTACAAGGTTTAACTATGGTGGTGATTCAGCGTGTGTTTAGTTCGACAGAAAAAGGTTTCTCAATTCAAAAAAATAATAAAAATTTAAAAAAAAAAGAAGAATTAAACAGTGACAGCGGAACCCACAAAAAAGAGAGGGAACCAAAAAAAAAAAAAAAAAAAAAAAAACCTTGTCTTTTTCAATCTGGTCCTTGAGAGAAAGAAGGGGGCCAGGAACAAAACTAGCAATCTTGCCACCATCATCTTGATTTTGATGTTGATCATCATCATCAGCATCACTCTCACCACCAGCAGCAACGGCTTCCACATCTTCTAGAGCCTTGTCATTCATCTCTGTCCCAATTTTTTTCTCTTCTTTAACACCACCACACCCTGAAGAAGGTCCTGCCTCTTCTCTCTTGCCACCCTCCATCTCTGTCTGCCAGAAAAACACGCATAAAATAACACACACTAAATTTGATTTAGCAGTGGCAACACAAACAAGGAAAAAGAGAGTTGCAGACAACTACTAGTAAACCTACTATGGAGTTGCACTGCTAAAAAATGTGATTGGCCCCCCAGTCAGCCAAAGACTGGAAACACTAAAAACTTTTAAAGTTAGTCACTTTAATGTCAAAAGTGGGGACATCTATCCACCCCAGACGAAAGAAAGAAAAAAAAAACATTTAATACTACTACCTAGTAGGGCCCAGAGGCGTGATTGCTTTGAGGACAGTCAACAAAATCTTCTCTGCATACACAGTTTCACGAGTGAGTATTGCGTGCACCACGCGTGCCACTCGGTGCACTGGAACCAATCATATATCGTCAAATAATACAAGATATGGACCACCATTGCCACATAGCGATAAATTATTGATTTTAGTACACCACGTGACAATGCACGTGATGTATTGTATACTTTTCCCAGTTTCACGCGACTAAAGTTTGTTTTCTTGTCTCTGTCCGATATACCTTTTTTTGGCGTGTAGTGTGTCGGTGTGGGAAAAAGTATACAATGACGCATGTACACTGTTACGTAATATATCAAAATTAATAATTTATCATTATGTAGTAATAATAAATTATATTTTATATTATTTAATGATATGTGATTGTATCTAATACATCACGTGACGTCACGTGACGCGCATGGTGCATGTAATATTCAGTCGTCGGTGTGTTGACTTCTCTGATACTGGATATTGTTGGATAATCTAAATTCTAATTATTCCTCCGTTTAGTCCAAAAATAAATAAATAAATAAATTATTCCTCCGTTCCTCGCGAATCTATGGAGATCGCAGGATTTTTCCATACCAAAATGCAGCAGAGGAGAATTTATTCAATTTTCGATTTGAGTCCTCCAAAATATTGATAATTTTTTATTTTTCCCAAGGTGTCTGTCCTCTCTCTTTCCGTTCTTGCAAAATATCATGGGGGAAACAAGTGCTGCCCGCTATTTTTAAAGTTCAATTTATTACAGCCAGGAATTTCTCGTGATTCCTTACTATTGCCAAGGTATGCATCATGGGGTCTCCTGGCGTCTTACTTCCATTTTTTTTTATCTTGTCCATGAAATGATTTCCCTTTAATTGGATGTCAAAAAGACTTCCTGTGAGGAGGGGCTCCAGTGCTCTACATACAAGGGATCAGCTTGATGGCAAAAAAATAGTTAATAAAACAAGAACAAAGATTTTATTGCTCTTTCCTTGTATCATACATCGATCTCATTAGACCCAAAAAAGGAAAAAAATTTACAAGTGATTCAATGTGTAAGCATGAGATGAAGGTCATTCGAGCAATTCAAAATTCCTCCTATAGAGAAGCGTAGCTATCATCTAAAGGGCTCAACTGGTGCTGTCTCCTCGAGAAAAGTAGCCGCCTCAAAACATTCAGCAGCTTCCGTAGCTGATCCAAGACCTTCATTTTTAAGAACTAGGCCAAGATTATACCATGCGGAAGCATTCATTCTGTCAAGCCGTATTGCCTCTGCCAGAAAGCTTCTAACTGTTGCAGGTGATCGAGTGCCCATCCGTCTAAGAACCACCGCCATGGAGACTAGACTTGGTACATGACAGGGATCAATATTCAGAGCATGTGCAAAAGCTTTAAGGGCTTCTTTGTGCTGACCCTTGGCTTCATGAAGCAATCCTGCATGCATTCACATAAAGTAAGATCCACTAATACGATTGCATGGACAACTACCACAAATAACCGGAACTACAAGGACAAAAGTTTTGTAGGAGAACATGCAAACAAAATGCTTCTATTTGCCAGACAACACGACTAAATTAATAAAAGGTTGGAGAAATGGCAGGCATGAGAGTTTCATAACACTTTTTTTTTTTTTTTAAATAATAACACAAATCGTTAAAAGGCAGGAAAGAATATAACATCTAGCCCTCTCACAAAAGGTTTCTAATTGACTGAAACCCTTTGACAACAAAGTTGAAAAAAAATGAGGCCATGTACGGCTGGAGAAAAAAAGAGGTTTTTTTTTTTTTTTTTGTGAATTTGTTCTTTTCTGAAGAAAAACTACTGCACTAACCATTAATATCATAAAACACATCTTCCTTGGTTTCTGAGTGGCAGATGAAATAGACAGACTGTGAATGCATTCATGCAAAACCCAGAAACAATTTTAGTTAAAATTTCTGTGTGTAGTTACAACACAACGAGAATTTTGAAAAATAAGAAATACAAGTATTTCAATAAAGTACCGGCAGTGTGCCATCTCATGGCAGAGTGACGACGTATGCCTTCAGATTTGGAAAGACAAGCTTCAACATCCCTCCATTGAGACGATCTAACATAGATGGAAGCCAAATCGTGCCAAGTTTCCAGCTCCAAACTTCTATTATGTTTCCAACTATCCTGTTGCATGAACAAAAAGATGTTCACAAGTTGTTAAATTTGCCTAACACAGTTGATTAAAACAAGTTGAGTATACAAGATAGCAGAATCTCAAACAACGTTAAATATGGAAATGGCAACAAACCACTAATTTTTTGAAATATATGCCATATGTGCATAACCTAATCTACAAGCACAAACCAAAAGAAGCTAGCTAGCTAAATAGTTTCTGTATGCACAAGCTCGGCTTACATCACAAAAGGAAAGGTTGATAATCATGCTAGCCAGCAGATGTGCAAGTATAAATTTGTACATATACGGCACCAAATGGAACATTATAAATGCTTCAAATTAGTGCTTCTCATAAGATTTAAAAAGTAAAAGTGGAGCTCTTGACAGTGTAATTTAACAAATAAATAAGTACCAAACATACCGTAAGCTTTTGCCCTGAACCAAACTTTTAAGTTGAACTTGAAGAACGGCAAGAAGCTGAGTATATGTTTCTATTGCATTCTTCACTTGGCCCCGTGCAATTTGGAGTTTAGCTTTAGTTCTCAATAATTCTCCCTGATCCCATTTTCCTGTCTGATCCAGAGCTGCATTAATGATAGTTTCAGCATCCACAAACCGTTTCTGAGCTGATAATATGCGAGTTAACAATAGCCAGCCTCTAGGATTAGAGCCATTTTCCAATTTGATCAAGCACTTTGCATAATAAAGTGCAGCATCCAACTTCCTTTGCTCAGCATTTTCTAAGCTAAGATGGTAAACAATCATGGGGTCATTTGTTCTGGTAATTTTACCAGCAATTTCTAGAGAATGAAGTGCATCAGTCTGTCTCTGTACCCTCTGCGAATCTGTCGCAGCTGATCTGGAACATGTTGAAAGCGAAATACCTAATAGAAAATTGGCAACACCAGTCAACTGATCACATTTTCCTTGCAAGCTTTCAATGGCTCTTTGAGCAAAGCTTATCCCATCTTCTGCAAATGAAGAGTACTCTCCGCAAATTTTGGAAGCCAACAGTAAAGCTGGAACGCATGTTGGATCCTCCACCCTACTCAACATCTTCCTTAACAAGTTCAAAGCAGCCAAGTCATCACCTTCACCATAATAACAGAGGCCCAGTTTCTCATGCCTTTCTTTTTCTTCTATAGTCCTTGGAAGCAATTCTTCCACTTGATATGATAAAGCCCTCAAACCCCCCGATATAGACAATGCATATGAAAGGTGATCCAGAACCGATGGATCCCATTCAATTCTCTTAAGAGAAACTTTTCTTAACAGAATTATCAAAAGAAGAATAGCTTCTTCAATATTGTTTCTAGGTACAAATGAACTGTCCATTTGGGATCGCAGGTTTGGAGGGTTTGCTTCACCTCCACTGTAAAGAAGATAGACAGCAAACTCTTTCTGAATCCTAGCAATAGTTTGTGCCTCAAGATTCCATGGATGAAGAAGCGACCTCCGGTATGACAAGATCGTTTTGCTAGGACAATCAGCAAGCTTCCACAGTTCTGGAAGTAACTCAACAGCCTTGCTTAGCGTCTCCTGCAACTTACAATCAGCAGCAAAGTTTTCAGGCAAGCCTGCTGGTAATGAAGATTCAACTGTGTCCAGGATAACTGAGCATGATTGAGCAGCTTCTGCAAGATAATCGGAAATGTTTGTTAGCCGAGCAACCACAATTTTATTGGTATCAATCTATCAAATCCTTCTAGTTGTCATCACCACAAGCATAGGAAAACTTGAAAAGATGACAAAAGTGATACAGTTTTACGTGCATGCATTGCTTGCATTAGAATGCAAACCCCAAAAAACTATTCACGCAGAACTTTATGCTAAACAAGGAAAAAACACAAGTAGCAGAGACCCGGTCAGAACAAACTGATTCTTTACTCCAGCTAGCAAAATATAATATTAAACAACCTCATATACCAGCCAGGTATATGTGAAAGAGTTTCACCAAAGTAGCATGTGCAAACTACCTTTATATCTCCCAAGAGCCTCCAGAGACTTTGCTTTCAGAAGCATTGCTTCCAGGAGCAAACTAACCGCGTGCATGGACATTGGTGGTGAGGCATAATTTTGAGACTGTTTTCTGGTATGCTCTCCTCGTTTGGAAAGAGTGATTTTCATCTTTGGAGTCACTGCAGCAACATCAATTCCTTCAAAAACATGTAAAGCAGCTTCGATGTTTCCCTTTTGATATTCGTATCTTCCTAAAAGCGCTCTCGCTTCCTGGAAAATAAGACAACATCTATTTGCTTCAAATTTGGAAAGGACAAAATAAGCCAACATTCATAAGTACAAGCAACAAAATTTTGACACTCAGAAAAGTAATATTCGCCCAAACCTCATAATTTAATGATCCACTCTCACGCAGAGATGATTCGGCTTCTTCAATGTTGCCTGTATCAGGTTTTCTTTCAGCTTGAGAAGAATAGGCACTCGTGGAATAATCCTTAGTTGCAAATGATTCAGAGGAAGGGACCATTTCATCTGCTTTCATTTGCTCCCCTGAGCACAAGCACTTCATGACCTTCCGCAACCGAACTCTTATATCAGCTCTCTTCCGCTCTTTGATTGACTTTTCATTCCTCATACTGTTTCACCGGTCTCAACCCTCTTCAGCATGCAATAACATGGGCAGCAACACGTCAAAATTCGTTCTTTCAATCGGTCAAATACTAATTATAATAAATCCTCCCCAAAGACATAGTTAAGGATAAGTAATGGTAATTCATACTCACAAGTATCTTACGCCTACTAAAGAAAATTTTTTTTATGCATGGTTCACTTATGACACTAAAAGATAACAAAAGAGGAATTAAAATGAATTAATCACACCGCAAACATTCCAAAACAGGACTCAGAACTACAATTATGGAACTAAAAAAACATTTCAAAAATGAGATTCCTTTAGCAAAGTAAATGCATGAAGCAACATATTCAAACCTTATTCTCAAAGCTCCAAGCTTAATGTCCAATTTCAGTAAAAACTAATCTTTCAAAAATATTCTAAAATCCCAGTTAAGTATTCAAAACATTAACCCATTTCAGAACCTCAGGAGCCAAAATATGGTATTATGATCGCCAAATTCACAAACCAAACCAAACCCTCAACCCAACACACATAGAAACGAAACAAGGTGAAATAAAATTACACAAATTACTACAGAAGATCCAATTGAAAACCGTAAACCCCATAACACCAATCCAATTCAAGAATTTATAAGAATTTTCACAAAAAAATTCTCACCTTTCTCTGTTGTTAAAAGAACCAAAGAAACAGCAGAGGTTCAAATTCGGAGCCCACAGGACATCACCACCAGTCTTCATCTCTTTATGCCCAGATGAAATTCCGAATTTAAAGGGCAAATTTCAAATGATCAAGCAAGAATCAAAACAAAGCTTCAAACAAACCAAGAATCAAAACAAAGCTTCAACAACCCTAGTACCACTTTCTCTTTTTTCCCCCCTTTCCTTTACTTTTTCTGTTCCTTTCCTTTCTTTTCTTCGGTAAAGCTCTAAACTTTTCTGTTTTCTGCCACGTTGGACACTGTCCCTGAATCAAATGTTGATATGGGTCTCCGTTAAAGCTTAGAACAGAGGACGGAATTTTGAATTCAAGGCGTGAAAGGGAAGATTGTTGGCATTACATTAACTACTAGTGGCATTAAAGAGAGAAAACAGTAGTTTAGTGCCAAAAGATAATTAATATACGGTGGATCTGCGAGAAAAATTCAATGTGGGTCCAAATTTGGAATTCGGTAATCTTCTAAGGTGAGGATTCTGCCATATGGTATATCTTTTTACAAGTAGTCTGTGATGGCGGTTAAACAGTGGAAAACGTCCGGATATGAACTGTGCAAGGTATCTCACAGAAGGGAAAAAAAAAAAAATTCTGTGCAATTCCTTAAAATTCAAATCTTCCGTACTTAAAACCTCTCTATTTTTGCTGTTAGTCACTTGTACAACTGTCACGAATATTTATTTTTATATATATTTATTAATATAATTTACAAAATTTATAAACTTTTTTAAAAAGTTATAAATTAATATACAAAACAACTATATAAGAACAAGGGTTAAAATTACTTAAAGACTGAAATTACATAACGGAATCTTGAACACGGCCGATGATCCCACGCAAGGACATTGGAGAAGAGCCAGGGTTCGGTGAGAAATTATAATTGAGGTCCAATCTTGCCTCGCCTTGGCCGTTGGCCACATCCTGGGTCTGGTATCACTTGGGCCGGTATCAGAGTGCATGGAATTAATGGGGATATTGCTTTCAATTTTCGTAAAATTTTTCCTGGTCGCAATTTGTTTGGAGCAATAATAATGTTTCTAAAATTTAATCTCACTTTCGAGATAATCTTATAGTCCTATTTGAAATGAATATATGGTTGTGCTTACTGCTGGTATTTGTACAGCTTTTAGAATACAGTTGGCCGTGGGTTTCAGCCTTTTCGTTTTCATCTATCATATCATTGCCGCAGCAATGATGGTGCGGGTTAACTTATTAGGAAAAAAGACCCAAAAATTGTGTTGCTGCTTTTTTGTTATATACGATACAGGTCAAGTCGTGTAAGGACGTTTATGTGACACATTTTCAAAGGTGATCATAATTTGTATACATTTGGACAATAATATATGGTACAAGAGAACGATAAATTGTTCAAAATGTACATTTGGCTAAGATGAACAAAAACAATTAAAGCTATCGTGCAATGATTAGACATGGCTCAACATGATCCTACTAAAATTAATATGTACATGTCCCAATTTTATTGTAGTTAAATTATCCTAATTGCGTGACTCTGGATTACAATCGATATTCGATTAAGATACTGTTTTTTTTTTTTTTTTTTGACATTTAACATTAGCATCCCGTTTCACAAGAAAGTTATGGCCTACCTAATTGGATTATTTAACAACAAAAATGAATTGCATACTGGTAATGATGCTTTGCGGTTCATATTGGTATTGGGTTAGGAATCTCATATTTAAGGCCAATCTTTCCCTACCCTGTTCTGCATTCATTATAGATTGAGTGATGCTAAATAAGGACAATGTCTTTCATTATCTATATTAATGTGACAATTAATGATAATTAATGTGATATTTATAATTTTGATATGTTTAGCATGAGTGATTGCCGGTTATGAGGAGATAGATTTGAATGTCCACATTAATTATATATAAATTAGATACAAAATCGTAAACTTTATGTATTATTTCATTTTCGATATGAAATACTCTATATTTTTTAATCGGAATTAAACTTATATTATTTAGGATTTGTATAATAGTTATTCGCAAAGATCTACGAGTGTTAATTTTTTAAAAAATAAATAAAATCAAGAAATAAGTAATAACAATATGGGTCGTTAGCGTTGATGAAATTTCTCGTGGCCGGAAATAATTTAATATAATTATAATTATTGTTTGTGTACTAGTTGATGCTCAATTAGAGAATCCCCACTGTTGAATTCCTAAAATATTCTCATATTGTAGTTTAAAATTAATATGGGGAAGAAAGTCAAAAATATGTTATATGTCTCGTATACGCAAATTCAAAATGAAGCTAGGTCTTAAACCACAGACAGAGCAAATACATATTTTCCAAATTAAGGAAGGTGGGATACGCATTAGACACTTTTTTGTTGGACTTTACGAGTATAAACAAGTTTAAACTAATCTAACATTATTGTGCATCCACTGGTTTGAAATTTTAAGCGAGGTCGAAAATTACATTTAAACTTAGCTTCAATATTATTCAAGCCTTACATACTAGTGAAGCTCAAAGAGCTTTGATTATTTTTACATGTAAATTTTAAATATTATACTTATTGAATTGAGCTACATTCATGTGCCAAATAACTTTATTAGCATTTCTTCTTCTTCTTTATTTTAATATTTTAACGAGTGTTCCCAATCAAACCGAAAATATCAAAGGACTCTTGTCATGGGTATCGAACCAATCAATAATAAATAAATAAATAAATACGTCACGTCACTATTGATTAGTGTAATGAAGTCGATGGAATTGCGTTTTAGACAGCAAGCATTTAAGTTGTGACTTATGAGGGTGACCCCTGACCCGTGACCTGATCTGATGAAAGAATAGTGTATTTTTTCCCCTTCTTTTGTAGTAACAGTATTTAGTTAATGTTGTCATTGAATTAGTGCATATTCCTATTGTGCTTAATGTCTTGCTCATATTTACAAAATAATAAATTGATGTTCACAAAAATCAACATGTTTTTTGCTCTTTCCTAGGTTCATCTGTATATGATTTATACAATTTACCTTTTGATGCAAGTATTTATTTATTTTTTATTCTCTAAACACGCACTTATATTTTTATTTTTTGTTCGAAAAGAGATACTAAAATATCCTTGTATGTTTACAAGGAAAAAAAAAATACTAAACCATGTCCAACATGTAAGACTTTTTTTAGTCTTTTTAATATAGTTAAAAATGAAGTGTATAAGTCACACCACTCTTTATTAATTGAGCAAGATATTTACACCGTGCCTGTAAATCTAAACATCTTGTCGCATTTGTTAGCCAGGAAAGGGTAACTAGCAATTCTTATATGAAAAATTTTCACTTGAGTTTCTCGGGTGAGACAGCCATTAAAAACTTACGCCACATAGTAGTTTATTATATGCGTTGACTTTGAAATTTTGGTAAAGATTCGTGGACCTTATTGTGTTAAATTGTTTTATTAGATTTGTTAAAAAAAAAAAAAGTCAATGGTATAAGTTTATCACAACCATGAAAAAAGCGTCAAGGAATATATTGTGAAATTTCTTACTTTAATTCCAAACGTTAAAATATTTAGTAGACGTAGTTATCGTCCAAGTAGATAAAATTCAAGTTTATGAAATTTGAACACATACAAACAGTTAGGAGCTGTTTGATTCGTATTTATCAATCGTTATCATTGTGAATATTATTAACTCAATCATTATCACTATGAATATTATTAATTGTGCTGTGAGTATGGATTTTGACGATTTTCCCAATATATTTGATTTAGTAATTGAATAAATTAATAAATTTACCAGAGTAGTATTTTAGTAGAATCATACAAACCCAATTAATCAATTTTATTTTAATTGAAGGATAATAGTAATTATTTCACAAACATCGTAGATGTTATTACTAATAACACACATCCTCCTCCCCAATTCTCCTAAACAAAATACCCCAGTGTATACCTTTTCTTTAGACTTACAATGGATACAAGTAATTTTTCCTTTTCGAAAATTAGCCATTAAAATTTGATGCAAGTACTAATATTTCTTTTTGAAATTTAAGCATTAAGGTTAAAGTTACTTATAAAACTGGAAACATGACTTTCGAATACATATCAGATAGTGACAAGTCTGTCTTACATTTTAAAAACTTCTAACAAATATCCTAAGGTATCTTTTTAACAATCGCCCAAAGGAATCACGGCAATGTAGGTAAATTCAACAAGAGAAGAAATTTAGCAGTGAATCAACACACGCAAAATTATTCAAGTGATAATAAATCAAAGAATAAGAGTTTAGATAGCATAAACTTTAATGTTTCATTTTTCCCATTCTGTCTTTCAAATATTGTATGCACGATTTTATTTTTTTTAGTACAATTTGTTTATCTAAGAGTAGTCCAAGTAGAAATTATCCATTAATAAGTTGCATGACCTGATTTTGAGGAATAAACTAAAAAATATAAAACTTTTTTTTGATGAGCCTTTTTGCAATATGAGGTTCGAAAAAAAGAAAAAAATTTTTTCTCATCCCTACGGCATTCCTTTGCTCCTCCTGTAATTTCGCTAAACTCCAGGGGCAATTGTGTAGAGCCTCCTCTATATATACTACTGTCAGGCGACTTCGCTGCCCCCCCTCATTTGTGCGTTTTCTCACCTTCTCCCTCGTTGCCCTCTCTCTCTTCCTCTTCTTCATCTTCTCTCTTCCTTTCAAATATTCCCTGGTATTCCGTTACTCTTCCCAGAAGTTAACAGGTGGTAGGAACGTTGGATTTAGGCCACTTTCTGCCTAATTTTGCAACTCTTATTCGATTACTCTTGTCCTTTCCTCGTTGATGAAAATTTCGTCTTCATCCAATTTATTTTGTAGTTTTTTTTTTATTTTTATCCAGCAATTTCTTATCTGATCCAACTTGAATTTTATTTTATTTTTTGTTTTTGCTTTTCCCAAACAGTCCCTTATATTTGGTTCTGCCTCTCCCCATTTTCCTGTGGTTATAAAAAAGGTCAATAGGGGCATTTTAGTCAAAATAATAATTTTTTTATGACGCATTGGTGTCTACGTGGCACTTGATTACCGAGCCATGAGTGCAACCATGATGAACCACTCACGTCGTCAGATATTGACGCCTGGGCCGTCAAGCAATAAACGGAAAGAGAAAGACGGTCTTGACGGTTTTAAACCGTCAGCGATAACGACAAAAAATTTAGCCAAGCCCAGCATCCACCGAGCCCCTTCCACGCCGGTTAAATCGCCCCAGCCGGCTTGCAATAATCAGCTATTAGCCGGGTATTTGGCGCACGAGTTCCTAACAAAAGGGACTCTATTTGGGGAGCCTTTTGACCCGGCTCGAGCCGAGGCCGTCCCCGTGTCTTCCCCATCAGCAAGTAGAGGGAAGCCTCAGGCTCAGGAGAAGAGGAAAGCCGAGCCGAGCGCGAGCGGGAGCGGGAGCGAGAAAGATGAGAAGCGAGTGGAAAAGCACCAGAGGTATCTGGAAGTAGCGGATTTGCTCAAGCGAGATGGGGCCCATCTACCCGGTATCGTCAATCCTACACAGCTTGCCCGTTTCTTGCAGCTGGGATGATCCACGATCCACGACCCATGTTCCAGGATCCATCCGTATGTGGTTTGTTCAACTTGAACTTTGAACGAAGGAACGAAGGTACTAATAGTTTTTTTCCGGACACGTGGGGGAGTCTGATTGGATTCCTCGTTTTCTACTCTTAAAAATTGGATAGTGATGAAACGAGTCTCTCAAGGCACGGGGCCCCTGGTGGTCCTCCACCTCCGCCTCCCCGCTCCTGCTCCCCCTCCCTCTCCTGTGCTGTAAAAAAAGCTGAGTGGGAGCGACAAAGAGAGGGAGAGATATTAGAAATTAGAATAGCCCGAGCCTCTCGCCCATTCCCTCCCTATTTGATTTGAAAAATGTTTAATTTTGAATCAATGTTCTCTTGTTCTGGTTGGAAACTGTACTACTGAGTAGTTGGTTCTCGTTATTTTCTTCAGCATCCATCTATGCGTATTTGTCCCATGTATGTGGAATGCATGTGTAACTTCAGTGGCAGACTTTTGCCATACTGGACGTATATCTGTTTGAGGTTGTCGTCATGGGACTAGTATTACATTTGACCTCATCGTACTATACGAACATGCATAAAAACAAGTACCAGTAGATTAATACTAGGAAAATAATGGATCTCTTTGAATTTTGGTTCGGTATTATATGCAACGTTAATTTATGTCGTTCCGCTGAAAAGATTTATATGTCTGTCTCCAAAGTGATTTCATGTAATAGTGTTTATCATGAATAATTACATATGCTGCGTAGTGTCTAATCGATTAGATAATTTCTTCTTCCATACCTCAGTATAATTCTGTCGCTCGAGTTTCGCGATGTAGACAGGTATGTGTGTATCAATGTACTACTATTAGTCAAAGAATCAAATAAATTTTCCGGTTGGCTATATAAATCAGTACTGATGTACATGTAGTTAGTTCACTAGGATTCAAGCTTTAGGACGAGTGTTAGGGTGGGCTATTTAAGTTTAGCGTCACTTGTTTGTTGGCAGAGGAGCAATTCTCCAAGTTGACAAGTTCACGTAACGCCGGGTGCACTTATCTAGGCTTCTATAGACAAGCTAATTAAGTACTGGAGGTGTATGCAAAGATATTAACTTCCTGCAAGTATAGATGTGTGCAAATATGGATGTGTAGTGCATACTACAAGTTTGAATTTTGTTCCCACCATACAGTCATAGTACTCCATACATAGCATATGGAGGGGCTTTTGGCATCTATGTTCATCTCCACATGGTTACTATCCGGGGTGCTTCACTTTTTTGAGGTTAGAAACTCTTTTGAGTTTCGCTAGCGTTTTACAGAGGAAAATTTCGTTCTACATAGACTACAAGTTTAAATGCTTCTACATTTATGACTCGATGATATGGATTCTCAAAACTATTATTCATTTAAATTTCTTCATATTCTGCTCTAATGCCTAAGGGCTAAAAAAGATGCTATTGTCACCAGGATTTTTCTTGAGGCTTAGTTTGGGAGTTGGAGATGGAAAAGAAGAGGAAAGAAAAGAAATAAGAGCTTTTCCTTAAATTTTTTTTTTTAGATAAACCTACATACACTATTACATTAAAAAGGAAAATTTTAGTGTTGGTGGAATTTGAACCCTTTAATCGATGAATTTTTTTTTTTTTTTGATAAACTTACACTTTTCTTTCGTAATTTTTACCCTCAAACAAAGAAAGAGTGATTTCTTTTCTTTTATCTCTATACGTCCCAAACAAAAAAAATTCTTAAACATTTTTTTCCTTCCTATTTTTTTTTCCTCCATTTCTTTCCTTTCAAACATACCCGGCGACGGGGAAAAGGGGGGATGGGGGTTTGAGCGGGAGTGCAAGGATGTAACGGGAACATTCAAAACCTTTCTATGGATTCGTCAGAAATTGGTACTAGTAAATTGTAACTTGGGGGGCCAGGTGTGGCTTAAAATATCTAGTTGAAGGGGTGATGGACAGGGCCTAAAACGGATCGTTCATGTATCCAACAAATACAATCGACGGCGGAAATGTGCTGTCATCGTTTATAAAAATTATTCTGAGATGCAAATTTGAGTCGTATACTTGTACCGAAACGAATCACCAAATATTTTAGTTAAGTTTAATATTCTATGGTGTTTTTGTTATGTATGTTCCACCGAGAAGCCAAACTGTATCCAGATTTAATAAGGAATCTGTCACATTAGAACGACTTCATTAAAAGAAATCACTAGCAATTGTATTCATGTGAACGAACTTTGCAGAATACGATTGACTAAAAATAACAGAAGATTGAAGAAAGAATCATCAGAAAAAATATAAAATAACAACTAACATACTACAATAACAAATGTCTTTTCTCCGATTGAAATTGACAAATTGTTCCTTTACCCCCATTTTTTTCGGATGGAAGGTCGGGACTTTGACATTTATGTGACTTATTCGAAACCTTAGCCTGTAATTATCTCTAATTTTCACATTCACATTTCGTTAATCTTTTGGGCCACATGACTGAAGATTGAATGCTTTCGAACCAAAACTGGGTTTTCAAACGGGCCAACAATTTTATGTGACTTATTCGAAACCTTAGCCTGTAATTATCTCTAATTTTCCCATTCACATTGCGTTAATCTTTTGGGCAACATGACTGAAGATTGCATGCTTTCGAACCAAATCTGGGTTTTCAAATGGGCCAACAATAGAGTACCTGATTTGTGCTGGTTTAGCGTAGATCTGAAGCAATTCACTGTCTGGTCATCGAAGCCCAAGAGGCCAAACTCGGCAAAAGACGAAAAGTAAGAGTAGTCCGAAAATTGGAACCCAACAAAAGGGACAGTTGAAAAGACGCATATTCATTTTCGCGTTTTTTAAATTTCCGGCCGTCCAGCACCTCTTCCGGAGCTTCTGCTTTTGCAGAGATTTAGGGTTAGTGTTTCGCGTCGATCTTCTCCGATACCTATAATATTTTTCTGATCTGAAGGATGGTGAGAGGACTGCTTGGCAAGCTCGCCAGTCGCTCCCTTTCCGTCGCCGGAAAATGGCAGCAACAACAGCTCCGCCGCCTCAACATTCACGAATATCAGGTTCCCCACTCACCACCGCATGATTTAATTATTATTATCTTTTGATTTTGTTAATGTAATATGTCAAAATTATTATTGGAAGTGGAGAGAGAATGTTTCCGTCTGTTGAGGTATATTAGTATGTGTGAGATCAGGGCGCAGAGTTGATGGGCAAATACGGAATTAATGTCCCGAAAGGAGTAGCTGTTGCGTCTACTGATGAAATTAAGAAGGCCATTCAATCTGTTTTTCCGGATCAGAATGAGGTAACAAGGATGATTTTTGGCAAAATGAATTTTATTGGTGGAAAATTTGGGGCGAAAACCTGTTGAATTGAGTTTACAAACCATGATTATGTTTTTCTACCGCTTTTTGTTGTAGCTTGTGGTTAAGTCTCAAGTTCTTGCCGGTGGACGTGGCCTAGGAACCTTTAAGAATGGTCTAAAAGGTGGAGTTCACATAGTCAAGTCTGATCAGGTTGAAGATATAGCTGGTACTTGTTGCAAACCTTTCTCATTTATACACTCAGTCTTGATTTTGTCATTCCATTGTGATGTAATGCAAATACTGCGATTTATGACCACTTTTTTTTTTTTTAATATAAAACCCTTATGTCATTGATGAATATAAGTAACTTTAAAGGTGAGATTGGCCACACCTCTGTCTATTTTTGTTATATTTTGGAATCTTAGTCACCAATTTGCTAGGTTTTTCCTCCTGTGATGTTGAGTATTTTCAGAGGTTACAAGGTTGGAATGTGGTGTAGTCATGCCCTCTTACACATGCCTAGGACATAATTGAACAGTTACAGAGGATGGCAAACGACGATTTTAGATGTAAACCCATGGGTGCGGAAGTGTGATTTGGCCTTTGTAATTGATAAAATTTCAAAGTAAAGCATTGTGTTTCATATCTGGAAGATCTTGAGGATTATATTCTTTTTCTTGTTATTTGAATTTGTCATGTTGGTTACTTTCAGGAAAGATGCTCGGGCAGATACTTGTTACCAAACAAACTGGCGCTCAGGGGAAGATAGTCAGCAAGGTTTGATATATTTTATTTTTTTTCCTTTTTTATGAAAAATATTAGAAATTGGCATCATACGATCTATATGGCCTTGGCTTATTGTTTGTTGTCTTTAGACTCTGGTCGCTGGTAAGATAGCATATGTTGTCCAAAGAGACTTGATCATTAAATCAGAGTGTATATCTTGTACATTGGAACATGCACATGTCTGGGCCGCATGATTTTTTAATTTTAGGGGATTTAACTACTGGTTTTTTGGTAAAATAGAGTAAAGCTGGAAATAAGAACAACTTATTGGGGATTTACACTTGTACCTTTGTCAAAATCAATTTCATAGAACTGCATTGTTTAAAAACCATATGAAATGTCTTGATTTGGAACCCACTTGTGTAAATTTGCTATTGACAAGGTTTTTGTGCTGTGATTTTTTATGTAAATTAGCTTTTTAAATGCTCTTAAGCACTATGATTACCTTCTTGGGTTTGTTAATGCCAAAATTGGAAGAGAGCAGCGATGATGCCAAATATATATGCAGCTCAGTGGAGGACTTCACATGTTGGATTTTTAGGGGATAACTGATAGGAAGTTACTGAAGTTGAAATGTTTTGTTGCGGCTAAAGCTAAGTAATTATATGGGAAAATTATGGAAGTTGAAATATTTTGTTGTGGCCAAAGCCTAGTAATTTATCTTACTCCCTTTTCTCCTTCATTCCGGAGAGTGCAGAGTTAAGAGGGGCAAATAGTATAAACTTAAAAGGACATTTTTAGAATGCCAAATCGCATATGAGCAATTGTTGAATCCAAAATAGGCTTTGTGAATGATGGTTCCCCCTTGCCTCATTCCATTGCATGTGCTAAAGATGACTGTTCTTGTATTACATTCATTTTGAAAATTGATGTGGTCAATTTTAGATTTCTGTTATTTCTATCTTTAATTAATGCAGTATACAGAGTTGCTGTTATACACCATTAGTAATTCAGTATTCCAGGTATAAGAAGGAAAATGGTCATGAGATGTGAAATTTTTTAAGCCATAGAATCTCATCTGATATGTGTGCATTGAAATTTCAAAATTCTGTGAAATAGTATAATCTGAAAGTGATCATGGACATTCATTATTGGACAGGCACCTTAGCCTTCCAGCAGTTGTAAGTTTCTAGCATTTGAGTTATGGAGTTAGCATCAATGGTCTTGTTCTTTATTCCTGGCCTGTGAAATACGAGTCCGTGAATAGTCCCTTATTTGCAAATCCCAGCTTTTAATGCAGGAAACAGCTATGTTTTGAAATTTTGGTGCTGAGTAAAATCTGAATCATATTGAAGAACCGATTCTTTTATTTCAATGTCTCATGTTCGATATCTCAAACTTCTGCAGGTTTCAGTTTTAATCAATTGGCTAGTCTATTTTGTCATTGACAATTTTTTTACTGTATCGTACATTTTATTGCAGGTTTACTTGTGTGAAAAGTTATCACTAGTGAACGAGATGTACTTCTCTATAATTCTTGATCGTGCATCTGCTGGTCCCGTGAGTTCTTTAAGTCCTGAATTCTTAATTTAGTGATTATTGTAGTTACATAAAAGTTATATTAACCCTTTGGTTTCTAAGTTTGGCTTTGGAACAATGTATATTTGGGCCCTTCTCTATTCCAAGTTTGTAATTTTGATGATGAAGAGATAGTACAAATGAGAGAGATTGATTCTCTCAGTTAAAAGTATAAAAATCTTTCATCTTGAAGTGATAAAAATTTGCTGTTATTGATAATCTTGAGCTAAGATTCTTGTTTGGTCTTTTGCTTATGCAGCTTATTATTGCCTGTAGCAGGGGAGGAACAAGTATTGAAGACCTTGCAGAAAAGTTTCCTGACATGATTATAAAGGTTGTTTTTTTCAGCAATTGCTTGCAGCATTCTGACAGTAAAACATGCCAACAGCAATCTTTTTTTCCATGTAATGTTTTTCATTTCTTCTCTATTTTTAATATAATTTTCCATGCCTTGTATTGCCTCAGGTACCCATTGATGTTTTCAAAGGAATCACGGATGAGGATGCTGCCAAAGTTGTTGATGGCTTGGCTCCCAAAGTGGCTGATAGAAATGGTTCAATTGAACAAGTGAAGAAGTTATATAAACTTTTCTGTGAATGTGACTGCACGCTGTTGGAAGTAAGAATTCCCCATTTCCGTAATATCTTAAGTTCCTGTGCAAACATTTTGTTACCATCAATTGGCACTAGTAAAGTTACATGAAAGGACCTAATGATTTTTCCTTGTTTGCAATCTGATCTCGATCTCCCAACTTTTGGACAGATTAACCCACTTGCAGAAACTTCTGACAAGAAGTTGGTAGCTGCTGATGCAAAGCTCAACTTTGATGATAATGCTGCATACCGTCAAAAGGATATATTTGCTCTCCGTGATCCAACACAAGAAGATCCTCGTGAGGTAATGACTGTAATTTATGGGACCTATCTGTCATGTTACCATATATAAAGGGGAGCGCCATTTGGTCTGTAGTGTCTCCCATTTAAATTCTTCTTTTAATTTTATAAAAAAAAAATCTAAATTGTGTTTAGTAACTACCAAATAATTACCAATCTACCCATTTGTACCCTACAAATTTATCTACAAAGGAAAACAAATTTTGTATAGTGTGTACCTTAACGTCTAGTCTTGTTAATATGGGTGTGAAACATTAATTTATGATTAATTAATTTAATGATTTGAGGACTGCTCTTACCGCTTGCAGGTTGCTGCTGCAAAAGCTGACTTGAATTACATTGGTTTGGATGGAGAAATTGGTTGCATGGTGAATGGTGCAGGGCTAGCAATGGCTACAATGGATATAATTAAATTACATGGAGGAACACCAGCCAATTTCCTTGATGTTGGTGGAAATGCTTCTGAAGGCCAGGTATATCAATTTCCGATACTTTTTCTTATGCAGGGTGGTGTTAGTGCTTATCATGCTTGATATGATAACAATAGATTGTTTTCATTGGATCTTCCAGGAAAAGAATCCTTTCAAACTTTAAACTATGTGCTGATTCTTGATAAACTTAATTTTTGGAAAAGGAATCAATCATTTTTAAAAGGATTATTTGACGAACTAAATTTTTGTTTCATAAACAGCATGCTTCAAATTTTAACCACTGTTGCTGAATAGGTTGTGGAGGCTTTTAAAATTTTAACTTCAGATGACAAGGTGAAAGGAATCCTGGTAAACATTTTTGGAGGCATCATGAAATGCGATATTATAGCTAGTGGAATAGTAAATGCTGCTAAGCAGGTTAGTTTTTATTTAGTTCATGTTCTACTTATGCATCAATTGCAGGATCATTTCAAATTTCTGTTTTTGCACTGTTTCTGTCCTTCATGTCAGATAATGATTGTTTTAACATCCCTTGGGTTTCTCATCCTTGGATACTCTCCAGTTAACAGTCTATAGTAAAGATTTGTTTTATTACTACAACCAATGGCTTTCCTGGAATCTTTAGGTTTTCAATAAAAGCTTTTTAACATCTTTACTTAATAGAAGTAAATATATATATATATATATATATATATATGTATTTTTGCTTTTCTTTGTAGGTTAAATTGAAAGTACCTGTAGTTGTTCGTCTTGAGGGTACTAATGTTGAACAAGGGAAGAGGATTCTCAAGGTAAACTTCCAGTTCTAACTTGTCCCTAGAAAATCAAGATCTCAGAGCAAATACAAGAATACACTAAGAAAATTGAAATAATGTCCCCTTTTAATTTTGCTTCTTGGTTACTTTGATTTTTTTTTTTCCAGGAAAGTGGTATGACTCTAATTACAGCTGAAGACTTGGATGACGCAGCTGAGAAAGCTGTGAAAGCAACCCGTTAGTGTAGAATTCTTTGGGTCCATTTCACGTTATCTTTTGCTTGCCCTTGTTTCCCTTTTTGTTTTCCCCCTGGATGGGGGGAGTTCAAGTCTCTGAAGATTGGCTTGGAGGCATTAACAATCATTCGGGGTATACAATGAAAGCGGTGCATGAATTTTGTTTTGCTATAGAAATTTCTAATAAGCTTACATTATCACACTTATTACATACAATTCCTGGTTCTTTGCATTGTTGTCCTTTATATGTTCCTTCTTAACCTGTGTTCTTTCTTTATGCTTTGTGAATATTCCTTTTCCTTGTCTCCCGCCTTTTGTATTCTTTGAGAAACTGGCAGCATCAAACTATATTTCTCCAATCCAGAAATAACAGGAGATCTGAACAGAGGTCCCAATTGGCAGATGTAAATAATTCAATCAAGCACAGTGGGTTAAAATGCTTTGTTGCTTTACGTACAGACTCCGAAATATGAGGCCTGTGGGCCAGCATATGTGTCCTCTTTTTTGTTTGTTAGAAAGCCCTGGCCCTTGCTGTAAACGCTTCTTTCATCACTAAGCTTCTGAATCGGTCAAAAGTCCTTGCGGCAAACCCGTGTTACATTTTCTTGGTATGCAACTTCAAATATATGAGTTCCCTCGTGCATGCATTAAGGTTTAGAACATCTAACTAGAAGTTGGAGGCACTCCACCGGACCCCCATTTTCATCTAACTTGAAACAACTGTACTTTTATTCCCGTCAACAGTAAATATACAATGGTGGCTTCAATACAAACAAGTAAAAATAAGGGATTACATAAGACAATCATTTCCCTGAAGTACGTGTACAGGGAAAACTTATACTCGAAAAACACGGGACTAAACAATCAAGCCCTTGAAGAATTATCTAAGTAGAACTTCCCTTTCTAAGCGATTTTATTAGAGATGCAATATGCAGTTGATTGGATGGTGATCATGGGGTTAATCCCAAGTGCACTGGGAATAACACTTGCATCGCATAGCAATAAGTAAGCCCTCTGCTTCCCAACATTCACCATTCTCATCAACTGCGCCTTCTTCTTCGGTAGCGCCCATCCTGCAACTGCTTAGTTGATGTGAAGAACCATATATGGTCGAATACTCTGCCTCAGACTTCGGCCCTGGATCTGCTGCAACTGTGTCCAAAAACTCCTCCACATCCTCATTCTTGATCCCTTCGCATCTTAGTCTCTGTCCATCACTCCTGTAAGTTCCAACTTCAACGGCTCCTGCGGCAATTAAAATCCTCAAACATTGTCTCAGCCCGAGTTTAAGATGCTCTTTATCCACCTCATTTAAATGATACGTAATCTGCCCCTCCTCTCTCACTTCCCCTGAACCTTGATCTCTTATTAACGCAAAAATCTTTGCAGTTCTCGCATATTTTGTCATCTGGTCTTTCATGTCACGCCCTGAAACCCAAGGAAGCAAAGAGGCATAGGATGCGGGACCCAATGCTGCGGCTTCTATTATGCAATTTTTGTTAGAATCTCCAGTCTGCACCTTGTGGAGACGAGTAATGATTCCTCCCTCGTAACTTTTTCCCCTTATTTCTGACTTGCACTCTGGAAAATATCCCCAGGCAAGTAGAACAGGATGGAGGTGAAGATTGCGACCGATGTTTTTGTTCTTCAGCCCACTGGATACAAGTAACGGTGGTGTCATAAGAGAACCACAGGCTGAAATTGTCACCCGGGCTTCAATGTGCAGCTTCGTCTTTGTAATGTTCTTGCCTTCAACAGTTGCAATCACTCCCCTGCATCTCTTTCTCATCTCTACATTCTTGTTATCCTCGAGAATGAATTTCTCTGCTTTACAACCTGTTAAGACCACTGCCCCGTTGTTTACGGCATCTACGAGCCATGTCGAGTCCGTCCCCTTCTTATCTCCAGTTTTGCAACCGAAACCACAAGAACCACAATAATGATCCTCCGAAGAGTTCCTGGCAACTTGTACAGCCTCCAGACCAAGATTTTCGCAGCCTTGCTTTATTACTTGATTCTGGAAACTTTCCTCCAGGCAGTTCTTAGTTACTCCAATCCTCTTAAATACTTCATCCATAGCAGATTGATAAACAGAGGTTCCATAAAATGGGATCTTTTGCTCCACTGACCATTCTTTAAGAATATGATGAGGGGTTTTAATTGAAGCTGACAAATTAACAGCAGAACCTCCCCTAACTGTTGATCCTGCCTGAAGCAAGACTTTACCATCAAGAGTTGTTAGCTTTGCCCCTGATAGATAGAGTTCATCCATGGAAGGCCCTTCAAGGCCAGAATAATCTTCTGGGACAAAGTGGTGACCTTTCTCAAGGACGAGGACTTTCTGGCCGGAGGCTGCAAGCACTGCTGCAGCAACCCCACCCTCCCAACCAGAACCCACGATCACAACATCACAACTGATCTTATACTTTTTTTCATTGGACTCTTGTTTGACAAAGAGGCCTTTCTTGATGAGAGATGTTTTCAGGGTTGAATCATTTTCTTTCCCAGTTTCAATTATGCCCTTTTCTAGAGGTCTCTCCTTCCGGGATTTTATTTTGTCCTGTTGGCCTCTGTATTGTATCCAATTCCATCCAATGCTGGATTTTTGAAATTCTCATCAGTCTGCATGTAAGTACCACGAGACGATGTAGGATCAAACAGGCTCATTGATTCAAGGACCACCTTAACAGAATTGACTGCAAAAAGAACTTAATGCATGGCATAGCTACCTATTTAGGCAATGCGTTGTACTGAAAAGGACAAAAAGTACCAGAGGAGTTGTTGAATGAGATGCGAAACTGTCACGTACTATCAATTATCAAGTACCTTTCAATTGATTGATTGATTGATTGATTATGACTGCCTAAATCCAAAATGATTCCCTGTTTAGTCAAACTTGAGCAACCCACCCTCTCCAGAAACAAATTATCCAGCGAAATTTCAGTAATCTTTGAGAAGCTGAAGAAACTGAAGGTTCTTGACTTGAGTCAAAATAGGTTCGAGGGAAACGTTCCGGAATCACTGGGAAATGGGTCGACTGAGCTGTTGAAGCTTGAGCTTTAATGGTTTCTCTGGGAAAATCCCATAAAATCTAAGAAATTGGAGTTTTTGGAACTGAGTTACAAGTCGGTACGGCAATTTTGGGCCGCCGTTGTTTTTAGAAGAAACTTGAGGAGTATATTGAGAATAAGATTATCAGGGGATGATCTTGTCGGGAATATTCCAGCTTCAATGGGGTTAAATTTGAGAAGTCGTTGTTACTTGGGGCTTGATAATAACAAGCTTTTAGGGACAGTACCCGAGGAGTTTGGGTTATATGAATATGTGAGAGACTTAAATTTGGAGAACAACAATTTGAGCTGTAAAGTACCATTATGTGGCCAAAATTGGGGGTAAATTAAAGCTGGAGGGCAATCCTAATCTTTGTGTTGATGAGTTGAGTAGGTCTGCCAAAGTTGGCTCTAGCTTGGGTCAATTAAAGTTGTGCAACAAGCCTTCGTTATATTCCCATATCTGCCTTTCTGCATGGGTAATCTCCAGACCAGTCTTCTGCTTATCATCTGTTGATGCTCACTGGATTTGTGTTTCTACTTTCGTTATAAATAGACATCATTGTTTGTCAATTGAACGAAGACAATAGGTAGAATTAGAACAGCAAACAATCATAGCATCAAGAACTGTTCATATGAAACTTTTTGGGGTCGTATTTAGTTATCAACTAACTATATAGGATGAGTAAAAAAGAACTCCATTGAGTTTATATTGTTCACTGTAATCAACATATCATCTTTGGCTGTTTCCTTACTTTGTTTCTTTCTTGCTTCACCCAGTCTCGGAATATTTTTTTAATTATATATGCTTTAATCTTTCAATTATTCAGTATATCCACGAATATCTCGCTCTCTTGTATGCTATTTGCTGCACGTATTCAGAAACATGGTGCTTCTTACCTTTTATGGTGCATCGATCATCATTATCAATTTGTAAGCATGACTTGTACTTTTATGTGGAAGAAGATAATGATGAGCGTTCTACCACCCTGGTCCGGGCATTTATTCAAAAACTGGGGAGACATGTATTATACCACGCTCCCCGTTTAGCCCTGTTCTGAAGAACGTAAAACTTCCACAACAAATCCAGTACTCTACAATAATTGACATACAACACCATCGATCCATACTAAACATCTATGAATATAAAGGAAAATTTTTTGTTTAAATTGAGCACGTCTCTAGCTACCAAGATATTAAACAGAAAAATGGACAAAAAACCATATAGCATTATTGCAAGATCTAAAAAATACCACTACATTCCTTCTCCTCCTCTTGAATATGAGGTTTCAAATTTGAGGTTTGAGAAAGCTCATCTCTCCTTGATTTTATTGATCCGGAGTCATTGCCAGCCTCCGAAACAGGAGATGAACATGCATCAGAAGCGTTGTCCTTCCTTCTTGATCTGACTGAACCTGATGATCCACCATTAACAGATTCTTTTGATTTCTTTCTTCGTGATTTTTTTGGGATGTCTGGAAGGTTTCTCGAGGGAGACTCAGAACCAACTCCTGAATCATGAGCTTGCCGGTTTTTAACACTATCAGATGAGTCCTTCGAGTGATGCCTTCTTGATTGCCTTGTTTTTTCTTTCCTTGGGGAGTCTGATGAATTTTCTGCTGAAGATTGGCGTCGAGATGATTTTGGTGCTTCAGATTTTGGAGAGTTTTTACCCCGGGCATTCTTTCCATCTGTTATCAACCATAAGTTAAGGTTAAGAATTAATAACTTGCAGGAGTTTTAGTGTACAGGAGAAACAGAACGTGACAGACCTTCAGAAACCCATTTAATTTCCGGATTCTCTTTGGGGTCTCCAGGAATAGCCAAAGGTGCTGATTGAAATGCTGTTGGTGATTTAAATTCTTTCATCTGCACAAGATTAGAATTTAGAACAGATCATATCAATATTCCTTGAAAAATTTACAAATTACTCATTGCATGTTTTTAAGACACCATCAGATGAACAAGATTCCCAGTTGGCCTGATGATCATAATGATAATAACATCATCCAATGCAACATTGAAGGACAAGATTTCGAAAGATTAACTCCCTCCACATTGTATAATAGAAAGTCGATTACCAGATATTAAAAGCTAATGCTTCTCTCCTCATCTAATGTCAACAAAAAACAGAATGACAGAAAGAAAGAAAATTAAATTGATAAAATTGTAAATACCCAGCTAGGTGAATCAACTGATGGTCCATCCCAACCTATATGAGCAACGTGCTTTACATCTGTTGGAAAACCAATTTCAATTTCCGGTTCTTTTTCTTCATCTGCATCACAAATATTCAGATGATTTGTTTAGCATTTCATTGCATATCTGAGTCTGAAAGGGATTCATTCATGGAACTCACCAAAAATCTGGGATATGTATCTAAGGCCCTTGAGGAGGCCTTTCATCTTAGTGGTCATCCCTACTCTGCGTTTATATAATTCAACAATATGACATTTCCCTTAAATTAGAAGGAAAGTCAATGCATTGCCATGGACTCATCAATCCATAGCAAAGGCAGGACCTGAGAACTTCTCTCTCTTTAGAGATGGGAAGGAGACAAAAAGTTCTATCAATGGCAGGAAAAAAGATGGTCTTTAATCTGATTTGATTTTTGTGTGCTGAATGTGGAGTCAGTGGTGAGAAAATCTTAAACCATCCCAAGCAATATGCTGTTAAAGGCAAATCTCTCGTCAACTCAATGGCAATGCATGCTTAGTTCCTAATATCCGTTAATCAAAACCAGACGTTATTCGAATTTGTCGGAGCCACTATCAAACTTCGTGTCAGTTACAGCATACTTGTATACATATTTAAGTTTCTGAAACTTTTAAATCTAAAATTAATTTGCTAATAATAGATTGGCCTTAGCAAGTGATTTATTTTATTTTATTTTTTTACAAAAAAGTCATCTTAAAAAAATGATATAGATGTTTCTTTCACCCGCCCTGCGAAAGCTGTTAACATGCCACGAGGCAGACGCTGTTCTGGAAGTGGAGTTCGGTTCCACTGCCCAAAATTGTTTTTTGGTGAACCTTTTCCGGCTAAACAAGATCAGTCATGCCCACGAAGACTATAAGATGTCAACCCAGATGGAGAGCCTATTGAACTTTAGGCTCGCAAGTTGGACTTCAAAAATAAATGTCAAATTTGGAACTTGAAGGCAAACTTTTTCTGGAGGACAACGATAGAAAACACCGTCCCAAACTCCAGTTTCCAGATTGTCCCAAAACCGAAAGCACATAACATCCACAGATTTAAGAGAACTCTCCATATCAAAGTACAAGATATGCAAGAAGTGCAATTTATATTTGGTCTCGAAATAAACCCCAAAGATTGCTGATCATGTCATGAAGAGTAATGAAGAAACAGGTTTGCAAACTTTAAAACATTTTTAAGATGCGTCAAGATCAACCATCCCACTTGACTTCATCAGGAGTTTTAAGATGCTTTAAGATCATCTAATCCGACACTAGCCTGTCAACAGAATAAAATATATATCAGTAATTTTGAGCCAAAGAAAATTAAAAAAAAAAAGAAAAACAAAAAATCTGTGTACCAACCAAAACCATCAACGTTAAAGATTCTTACCAAGAATTTGTGGTTCTCTTCAAGAAAAGGTGAAAAAGTAGTGCAAAACTTTTCAATATCAGCATTAATATCACCTGTGCCACCTATCACATCCATAAATTTATTCCTATCGGGAGCAAGTTTCATGGCAATCTGCAATTCAGTGCCTCGTAAGAAATGATATTGAAACAGCGAATTGGAATTAAAAAGCCAAATTACTGAATACATGTTATTATGGTGAATTTAGAAATTTCACCGTAAAACTGGAACTTGCCAGCCACCCATGCCACTTTTTCAACGTTTTTGTGTAGGAATCAGTGCAAGCTTGTGACATGGTCCAGTCTGCATGTTCCAGTAAGTTGCGAAACAATTCCACCAAGAAATCCATGGCCCTGAAGAAGGCAACAAATTAACATTCAACACGAGAACAGAGAGTTGTACAAGAGCAGACATGCTCCTGCATGTATCTCATGAATCCATGAGCACAAGTGAGATTTATCACTAAGAAAACTTCTTTAAGCTGGGTTATGATAAAAAGCAGGGAAAGAGAAAAGTTAGTCATCATGAATACCGATTACCTTGTCAACCAAAGAAGACCATTGGTACAACTAGATGAGGCTTTTGCTGTCTTAGCTTCAATCTCTACTTGGACCATGCTATACAACTGATTGAATTGTGCTGGATTGGACAAGTATTTGTTTTCTAACCTCTACACTTGCAAAAAAATACTTAGATGTAAGACAATTGATTGGTAGCTCAATATGAACAAAAGTCATTCATTACTCATCAGATATTAATGATCAAGCAAATCGCCATCACAACTCAAGAAGAATTGGATTACTTATAGCATTTGAAATTAATTGAATACATATGGCCCGTATGTTTTAGACACCTTTCTGTCAACAACTGCAAAAAGAAGGAAACAGCCCAAATATAGGATTCCTTAACAGAAGCCTGTCCTCTATCCAAGCCTCTCATAAGTGGCATTAAAAGAACAAATGAAATTTTAGTGCAACGGGATTTCTTAATCTTACTCCAAAATCAGGACCCAGACCAGTATGCTTATTTTCCAATCCCAAAAGGATCCATGACAAAGATGACAACAAAAGTTGGAGAGAAAAATGATGAGTACATCACTATCTGCGAAGAAGGAAAATCTTACCATGATATTACCACCAATATCAGACTTGACAAGTGCCATGGCAGCTCCAAACTTGTCTGGCATTACATACAAAATAAAACTATGCACGTCAAAACCCTAAAAAGGTAATCTCGTTGACAAGCAAAACAACATATGAACAGCAACGAAGCCCCACCAATATGCATCTCTAATAAAAGAGACTGTAATGAACAGCATACTGGTAAAACATCAATGATTTTAGCATAGCAAAATGTCAAAATGTCTCAGACAATTACAAAAGCACAATATTAGAGTAAAACAGAATTGCGCAGATTGAAGAGGATTATTCAAGTCGTCATTAATCGTTCACAGTAAAGCTCAAGATACAGAAAGAAAACTGGATCGCCGAATTTTTGAAAAAAAAAAAAATTATCAACCGCCTTTCACCATTTTTGGTAGGCCGTAATCAAGAATTACAGGGTAGCACCTAGAACAGGCAAAGAGAGCTATAAAAGAAAGGGGAAGGTGAGAATACTAACCTATAACAGGTAAAATTTGCTTGCAAACGTCCAAGAAAGGCTTGGTAAGCATATCTCCTTGTTCAGACCTGACATGCTTCATTCCTTCTAAAGCAGGTGTGAACACTGTCCCTTCCATTCTCCCTGCCCTCTTAATACCCTCGCTCTCTGCATCAAACACAACTTGCTTCCATTCAGACATAAATATGTGAACCCAAATAACCGATTACACGAAGATCTACCTATTCAACGATCAAATCCAAGGATTTAATAACAAATCATCGTGAAAGCGAACTAACAAAATAATTTTCACAACAGGACTCCACAACTTTCAAGTCAAGACAAGCCAAGCCGATGACAAATCACATAACATTGAAAAAAAAGTAATTATAATATAAAAATCGAATCTTGTGCACTGCAATGAGATCGAAACAATCAATCGGTAAAAAATTGAGCCATTTTTTACAACTGATCAGGAAATCAATGAAATGCAAGCAAAACTAACTTGAATTCATGTAAAAGTGAATTGGATAGCAATCAGCGAATGCGATATTATTAGATCTAAAACGCACGAACCTCAAATTGGAGTAGATCGGGAGGGAACAGGATTGCTTTTGAAAACGCTGAAGGCTGTTGAGTGTAACTGACTGACAGCAAAGAAGATGACGGATGGTTTCTTCGTTTACTTTACGCTAAGAAGACGCAAAAATAAACGCTCATATCTGATTCTCCTAAAAGTCAGCAGACGGCGTCGTTTCGGGATTCTTTCACTCTTTTAGACTTAATAAATTAAAAAAGAAGAGCAAAGAAAAATAAGAAAATGCTGACAGCGGTTTGCTTATACTCTGTTTAAATGGTTCTTCATTGTCGAATAAATAATTAAAATTATGGTTCAAATTAAAAAATTTGAGGTGGGATTATTTATTGTGAGATAAGGTTTAGCATTGATTCACTTATCCTAAACTATATGAATCCGTTGTTGAAGATTATTTGAAGGCAATTTTTTTTTTTTGAAGGCAATCTTAAATTGTACATTTGTCTACTTTCTAAAAATACAGTATAACCAAACATATCTGTACTGTTAGATTTTCGGGATACATAATCCACGAAAAGAATCTGCGAGGCAAATGTTTCATATATGTGATATTGTTCTTGCTTACTAGCAAGAAATGAATTAATACGTTTATAATCACTCACAATCAAGTTTACAACTTTCTATAGGGAAAACAACAGGGGACAATTTTTTTTTTTTTGAAAAAGGATACAATAGTTAAATGTACATACATTCAGGAAATCCTGCAAGATTAATTGCGTGCAGTACTCTTGCGTCTGCACGTCTTAGTGCTACTACATTGTAAGGAAACAAACACGTGGAAAGGTGTCTCTACAATGTGACACAGAAAAAGAATGGCTTCTGCCGTTGAAGGCAGCTGAATGTTACTATGATTTCTTGGCCTGCATGAACGATAAGCCCCTAAGAGATCCACAACAAAATGCGGGCACAAAAAGAGATTGATAAAACTGCAAATGAAGGTTACCTTACTCAAATACTTCTTATGAATTTTCAATGCCTCCTTCAATGCCTTCTTTGCATCCATATTTCCAGTTAATTCACCCAAAATCTTGAAATAGTTCAAGCACGTTGTCAAAGAACATGCAAACAAGTAAAATAACAACATTAACAGAGAGAATTTGTAGGTGTCTACCTGAACGACATCATCTAGGCCCTTGGCCTCTTTTACAAGTCTCTTATTCTTCATCTCAAGAACACTAGCAACAACAAAAATAGCAAGAGCACTTTTTTGTTCTGTCCATCCAGTTTGGACATTTTTTCTCTCAAATTTCCCATACTGTTTCAGCAGCTTATTGTTGATTTTTTGCTCAGCATTCTTGCAACTATAAGAATTTGAGTCTCGTGGCTCCTCATACATCAGATATATTTTAGGATTGTATTCCATGGCCCACATCACCTAATATATAGAATTCTAGTTTAGTAGCAGTAGGGGAAAAGATTGTACATGATTGCATGCCAGCATTTTTCCAGATAAACCCCAACAATTATTCCAATCTCCTGGTCATGACATCTAAAAGAAAATATTTCCTAGTAGTTAGAACACATTAAACTTAAAATCTTCTTGATGCAATGGCTTTTTTTTAAAAAAAAGCCAATAATAGTTTTATGACACCTTCAAGAAGAATATTTGGTATTCCTTACCTCCCAAAGATACAATGAATCAACAAATGAGAACTCTCTCCTAAAAAGCACCATCAGCATACGAAATGCAAACAAATACTCCCCACCATCGAGTTCCTCTGCCAAAAAATTAAGTAATTTATTATGAATTTAACATCAAAGAGGAGAGGGACAGTTAGACAGACTGCAGAAACACAAAAACAAGTCAAATCTCTTTTCTTTGTTCCATTTCAAGCTTGCATTTTTTGGTAAGTAACGACTTAAGGGCCACAACACATTTGGAAAGTCACCCCTTGTACCTCTCAGTTCTTAGGCACCTAATATTTAAATAATTAGTCTCACGGTAATTTCTTATTCAATTCATATATATCACAGCAATCCATCTACAGTCTGCTGCTCCCCGTATCTCTTTCATTATCTTCCTAGCATTGAAATCTATTAATACTGAGTAAATCAAGAAGCCAAGCAGCAAAGATTGGAGTTCTACAATAAAATCTAGAAGAAAAGCATACACAAATTTCTTCAAGGAACAGCAGCCAATACCTAGATGCTGGTGTAGCTTTGGATCAATAGTTTTAATGATTTGTGCAAGTGTACTCAGCTGAGACTGGACTCCGATAGAAGTTGTGCTGCATTTAAAGTTTTCCCTCTTCACAACCAGAGGGATACAATTTAGAAATTCGCAGAATAAGCAGTGGAGAGAAGTAATGATGTAACAGATATCATTAAGATTTCATGTCTTCAGAAACCACAATTGTAGCTACAGTAAGTACTGTAAGGCACCTTATTGAGTTAGTATACTATCTGGTATTCAAAGAGGACAATCTATATACCATATCAGAAGGGAAAGCCTGTAGCAGAGCACAAGATTAACGCACATTTTCTCTGAAACAGTTTGTTTAAAAGGCATTGCAAATCTAATGAAGAACACTTATGGAAAAGCAACACTTACCCTAAGTTATCTATAAGAATGCAGCATGTGTATTAAACCACAAAATGGAATAAGCCAAGCAATTGAAACTCATAGACCTTAAAAAGAACACTTGTCACATGCACATGTCTCCAGGACAGAAGGAGATATAAGAAAGTCCAAAGCATTTGCGATAGTAAGCATGTGACCAATTGCAGAATATATCAGCACAACAGAGCCTACCAGTCTACGCATTGCGCGCTCAAAGCACCAAAATGCATCTGCTTCATTTTCCAGAAGAATAACCATTGGAGAGCATATGTCATTCATTCCTGCATGGAGAAAAGAATGGAAAATGATGTAAGATGCATAAGATCATTTTGCTATGACAAGTTTAATGCAGCCATTCACCTTGAACATAACCAACATCTCCATCCACCCAAGAATATACAGCAAGGACATCCCAAAGTTTGGCTTGGTTCACTTCATTTTCATAAAATAGCAAAGCACGATCTGTGCGAACAACATCCAGACCTACAGCACAAATTTGTCTCCAGTTATTTAACTTAGCCCAGCAGACCATGAAGAATTTCTACATACTAGCAATCTCCCTAAGTAAGAACCAAGCTATACCCCATACATGTCTGTGTAAATGCACAAAGGGCAGAAAACACACGAAGAATTTAAAGAAGTTCAAATCATAGGTGTACCTGTTTAGACTAAGATGGGGATGGGAAGGCCAACATAGACTAGAGTAAACTAGGCTAAGAATGAAGTTGGTATTCTGGATTTTATATATTTTAAAATACTTTTATGAAAAAATTTTATTTGATCCAGAACAATCAGATCTTATAGGTCATGGTTCAACATAATTTCTCAGAAATATAACCTACATATAAGACATGAATATGATATGGGCTCATTGAAATTTGCCATTTTAGAAATGGTTGTTATTGTATGAAAGTTTTTAGCTGGTTTAACCTATTTTCCCATTAAGTTACATGGGTCCAGTCAAATGAAATGCCTAACGACAGCATTTTAACCTTACATAGATCCAACTTATTCCCAAAATTACCACCAAGCAACATCATAAACAAAAAGAAAATGGAATAATAGTATTGAAATATAAGCTGATACCAGTAGTCAATTACATAACAATATAGCATGGTGGTAATAAGTGGAATTAAGAGGAACGAATTACAGAAAGTATGAAGATTTGACCTTCCATCTAACCAAATATAGAAGAAAAAAGATGTATAGAAGTGTGATGCACAATTTAAAATGTTTAGAAAAAAATGCTTTCAGTTCTTTTGCTACCTAAAGCTACTACAAAGTTTAATTTAATGCTTAGGCACATGACTAATGCATTCCAGAGTGATGTCTAAATACATATGAAACTGAAACATAGACTTTTAACTTCTAACCCAAAAAAGAACCCAAAAAGAATGTACAGTGGAGAACCTAGGAAGGGTGAGGAGAGAAATAGAAGCCAAGTAGCAGAAAAATAGGCTAACCACATGAATAATGCTAAAATTAATCTTTAAAGAACTAAACTCAAAAAGAATTTGGATTTGAGTACCAACCAATTTGATGCAAGCAAAGCTTCCACTGAATCACTTTCTTGTCTATTGGACCATCATCACTTGGCTTGGCACCAATATCATCCAATGGATTGCCATTAACTAATGTATCATTTATTGGTTGACCATCATCGGTAATTATAGCTGCTGTAATAAACTTTCCGCTACCAATAATAGGCACCATCCCCTTACATTCATCTTTCCATGCAGCATACTGCTCCCTGGTACCCAAATTGACAAATTTAGTCAAGAAGTAACTATAAGTAGAACCCAAATTTCATTCGTTAATACATCCAAATAAGAACATAAATCTACCAATACTTGAACATATGAGCCTCAGCTGAATCCAAGATGTTTAGCTAAATTCAAAAAAAGATACGGATATTAGGAAGGATAAGATAAGGGAGGAATAGTGTCTGAATATGAACCTTTTGTAACAGAAAATGTTACTCGAAAAGAAGAAGTACCAGAAAGGTGACTGTGAAAAATTTGGTGCCATATATGTTATTCGAACCACATCACTACTCGAAAATCAATGTGAATTAGATTCAACATGTAGCTAATCTGAAAAATGGTGCTAATAAGAAAAACTGAAATTACGGGATCTAAAAGTAATATGTAGGAAATCATCCTTGCATTGCACATTACATAACATAAATTATTCATCTGATAATAACTGAAACTTTTGAAGAAAATATCAGTCAACAATTTGCAAATTAGAAGCTACTGTGATAAATCAAACAACTCACATTACCTTCTTCGCTGTCGAAGTTCATTTCTTTCCTCAGACATGCTGTTGGGATCAAAACAGCCCAACAAAAATTCCCAAACTGCACCTTTAATTGATGGATGAATGCCCTAGCATTTTTGCAATGTAAAGCCAATAACCACCATAATACAAAACTAACACAAGCTAAAGAAGCATGTACAATCAACAGATGCAATTGAATTTATCATTTCTGTTATTTATACGACCAATAAACAGCATATGTGATGCATTAAAATATGTATGCTTAAATAAACTTCCCCATATGGACATGTTTAAATTAAAATATCCCATAAAGAAAGGTATGTAACATTTTTGCATCAGTTGATTATATTTAAAGAAAGAAGTCATCTATATTGTGTGCTATCTAAAGTCTCATACAATTTCAATACTTGAACTAAATTTTTCGACCCTGACAAAGTTGAAGAAAACATAGCCATTGACATATGTGGCTAAATTTTAGAAAGTACTTAAGCAGATTGGGTATAGACCAGGCATTAAGAACTCATTCGCTTCTAGAATGTACTATTTTTTATACATATTCTAGGTAGACCGTGCTTACCTAAATATTTTCTGTTTTCATAAGCTTTTTATAAAGAACTAAAAAGAAAAAGGTAGGGAACTCACCCCTCTCTGGATTCTTCTAAGAACTCCAGCTATATCTAACTGACCATCTTGATTGAATGCAGCATTCCATCTTCTTGGACTTACAGTTTTACCCACCTGTCCAGTACATAAAAGAATCTTACCAGAAGAATCCGATAGAATTGCATGGGTAGAAGAGGAAAAAAATCCAGGTTAGAAACTGCTAAACCCCTCCCCCAAAACACAAAAAAAAAAAAAAAAAACCAAAAAGAAAATCCCTACCCCAAAAAGAAAAGTTGGGAGCACTCAAATGCCGTCGCTCAACAATCTAAATAATGATCTCACATTCTTAAGATTATCCCATTAGTAGAACTAAATAGAAAATGCACGAAGAAGATTATGAATAACTGCAAGTAAAAACAAATTGTGGTAAAAAGCTTGAAGCATGAAAAAGAAATGTCTGAAAGCATACTATTATTAGTGCTTAGATTAAAAGTTTGCCGATTAAGTATACAGAAACCATTCAAAAAAACTGATGAACGAACAAATATGACAAGCAATTGGCACTTGTACAAACCCTGGGTTTGAAGCGGGTCTTGGGGATATCTGCTAGGCATTCGGGCCTAACAGGGAAGTATGATTCCATCTCTTCAGAAGCCGAATTCTTCATGACGCGCCCAGTGCCTGAACCTTATGCAAATGCCACAAATTAGCACTCCACTAATCAATCAGTCTACCATAAGAATAAACTATAACCAGTTAGCAACCCAGCAACAGAAAAACCCAGTCAATGAACTCCGAAAAATTTAAACAGATATCCAAAAGCAGACAAATAATCTACCATAATTATTCTTGCTGGTTAATATTCCCATCTCTGTTTTCTAAAAAGCAGTGTGTAGCTTCCACAGACTTGTTTATTATTGCTGCAATACTCCTAATCAAAGACGGTTGAGATCCAGACTTGTAAACTCTTCTATTTTTCAAAAAAGAAATGTACCACATCATACAATAAAAAAGAAAAAAAAAAAAGAAAAAAGAAGAAGAGGAATAAAAATACAGCGCATGAAGCAGCAGAACGATGTTTATGGATTAGGACTAATTAACATACGGAGGTATCGAAAAGAGAAGAAACAAATAAACAGACAAGGATTCTGATTCTGAGTGGCACCTTTAAATTGATGACGTCCGAGGAATGGCGTGAAGATGAAAGAGAAGAAGGCAGCAAAATCTGGGCTTTTTTTTTGGCGTTAATTCATACTCTACTCGTCCATTAATATTCCTCCTTTAAAATGATTAACGTTTGCTCATACCATGGGACTACGGGGGAACATCGTGGGTTGGATCAAGTGCAAATCCGAAGGATGTCCCAGAATTTTTCAAATTGGAGAATTATTTTTTGTCGTTGACATGTATACTGTTTTTTTTTTTTTTTAAGTAACTGTGCGTTACAGATTTGTGTTATTCTTGTCAAATGATTAATCATATACGTAACTCCGCTACGAACTTTGTACATGCTTAAACGGCTTTAATTGTTACTATTGGTACTCTTACTGGTTACATTTTAAGATCGTTGGACACGTGATCGTCTCCGATCATCATTGTTATTGTCGGTTTAATATTTGTTGCAATCAAAGCCTGAATCATCTTCAACGCGAAAATTTGTGCTTCTTTCAAAAAGCAAAAAAAAATCTAAAACATCTTAATTTTAGGTAAGCTATTGCAGGGCCATCAAGCTCTTGAGTACGTCTCCACCATCAAATTATAACATTTGTATGCTTAATATTAGACTAATTACTTACTATGGCATTCAAAGCACAGGCAATATAATTTAAACAAAAGGGTACAAGAAAATTGGGTTCCTAGAATCAAGTCTAAAATCATAAAACTCTCAGAACATTAAATTCTAAATACCATCCAAAAATGAGCGAAATATCCAAATAATTCATCAACTAGTGAAACTAGATCCGCAAAGGTACATCAATACAAATTCCCAAAAGGCACTGTAACAAAGTCGCAAATATGACAAGAAGATTTTGCTCAAGCAGCACACTGCTTTTTTAGCTTTGCAAGCTCCTGCCTTACGACTCCAGCTTTCTGCGTAATCAAAACCACAAAATAGAAAGAACATCAAGATAAATCCCAAAAATCACAAGACAAAAAATGTAATCAATGAGGAATAAGGCAATAATACATGTCAGACTACACAAGTTAAAAGTAATATTTAAACAAAGGAATTACTGGTCTAAGTTATAAAAGGCAAACTGATTTTATGACATTATAGAGAAATTTGAGTCAAAAATAAGTTCCAGATATTAGGAAGAAAGACTCCAGAAGCCTGCAACACATAAATGCGGGATTTCTCTTTAACATACATTTCCTACTCTACTTTCTAGTTGATGTACAGAATATCATTCGCCATAAGTTGAGAGCACCAGATGCAATACAGACCTTAATTTTAGCCAGCATAAGCTTGAACCTGTCAAAGTCGTTGAGTGAGGCCCTCCTCTTCTGCACAATCAGCTTCCTACCCCAAGAACTGTTCTCCCACTTGGTCTTGACATCTGCCAAGAAAACATTAGATTTCAACCAGGTAATCCACATATTTAACCCAAAACAAGATTGATCCTACATACATACCAGCAGCCTCCAGAGCAGCAATCAAAACCTTCTTCTTTGGGATTCTCTTGATATCAATCTTGATATCTGTGAGTGTAAGCCTCTTAAAATTCATTTGACTCCTCACCATGTCAGGAGCATCAACAAGAGCCTATAACAATAAAAAAGTCTAAGAAACACATTTCAAGTTCATGTTTCTTATGCATGAAATATCATATACACACCAACGAACAAACAACTTACTTCCCTATATATTCTCACTCATCCATTACCATAAAAAGGTCCACACAGTAAGCACGATTGAAGAAATACAGAATACTAATAATTAAACAAACATACTTCTAAGAACATGATTCAAAAATTAAAAGAAACCAATTGAGAAGAAACAAATATCAATGCAAGAGCTTACAAAAAACAAAATATCAATGTAAGAAAATTTTACGAATTTCCAGACAAACCAAAAGATCAGGTATCTGAAAGTAACTATATAGTACTGACTGCAAAATACTCCAAATCTTTTAAAGATGAAATGGCATCCATTACATCCATTTCAAGCTCCGGTAACATCGGTAAAGGAAACAGATTCTTTCGTTTCCAGTAAAACATCAGACAACTATCACACAAAATCAGCCCATAGGCAACAATAATGTCCAATCAAAGTATTTAAAAATTTTTTTAAAAAAAACTGTCAGCAATTGTAATCCATTTCCAACCCTCATAATATCATTCAAGCAACCAAATTATCATTTTTCATAATCAGAAAGTTTATCACGCATACATAACCAAGTAAACATTATTATCAGCTCATAGCCGTCGAAAAAGCTAAAAGATATAGGTTACTTCTCCACTCACAAAACAGAGCGCAATTTCAGAACTACAAAACAATAAAAAACGAAAACAGAATGGACCTATCTAACAATATATATGCGGATCAGCTATCAATCCAGACGTTAGCAAAGCATCTACTAACAAATATAAGCAGCAGTTAATCCTAAAAAACAAATTTCTATTTCTCAATAAGCTTATCTTTCGTATTATTACATGTAAGCAGCGAAAATCATACCCTGTTCTGGTCGATAACGTCGACGATGACGACGAGCTTTCCGTATTCCTTGCCATAGTTGATAAGAGCGACCCTTCCGATCTCCACGTACCTCTTGAAAACCTAATTTCAACACCAGAAACAAACAAATTCAAACTCATTTCCACTGTAAAATATCCTGATTACGGCAATGGAAAGCCAAGATTAGTGGAAGTCAACGGCGACTCACCATTTTCGGCGATCTCTGATGAAGCGACGGAGAGAGTGATGAGCGAAGGCTGAGGGATATGCTGGCTCTAGGGTTTGAGGAATAAAGATATAGCGGTAGGGTTTTGATTTCTAGACTGGGCGTTGATGGGCTACGCTTTGGGCCTCTTTCGTTCTAATGGGCTCGAACGAATTAGCAATCGTACGTACCCTCCCTCTTTCACTATTTTACCCGACCTAATTATCCACATTTTTTCACACATTCAATATAGGAATTCATCAACTAAACATATTCTACGTACGTACTATCATTTCAATCATTTCATTTGAATTTTGTTGATAACCTTCAAAGCTATCTAAATTTTAGTGAAACATTTTTTGGAAATAAAAAGAGAAAAGATTAGCAATAAGTTAAGGATTAGTTTCTCCTACACAAATACTAATGCATAACACGTGCAAAATAAAAATTTGAACAAAGGATACGTATCATATATCCGAACTCGATAATGTAAACAAAAAAAACACTAGCGATATAAAAAATATAAATCCATGATTTAAATGGACAAGTTTATTTAAAGCACATTTAAGTCCTTAGAATTTAAATACACTCTCCAATCTTTAAATGTTTCAAAAACTGCAATTATCACTATAGCATTTTTTGGATGTAATGTACATAAAAAAAAAAAAAAAAGTAATTGGAGAGTGTATTTGGGCAATTTTCTAGTTTCGGAAATGTATGCAAACCGATAGGAGCCCATTTGTCGAAAATATAAGTCTAGGCAATAGCCGTAGAATAGTCAGCCCATATCCACGAAAATCCTTAGTAAAAGCCCACGTCACAAGACCTTATTTGAAGAGTTGTACTCTTATTAGAAAGTACAAGTCATCGTAAGCCTAGGGAGGTCGAACTCGAATCCGAAGCCCGAGAGGTTCCTTAATCCTGATTCCTTCCTACTTACGTGGTACATACGACGAAGGAGATGTTGAGAACTTATTGGCAGCAACTGACAACAACGCGCTTCCCCCAATAATAAGAATCTTCCGCATAATCACCGTTGCGCCCGGAAATATTTAGTTGGGGTGCAAAAAACATCATTCGACCTCGGAATAAAAAAAAAAGAAGGAAAAAAACCATGAACATCTTCTCAAAGAAACCCACCGCCAAAGGTTTCTCATCTCTTTCTTTCTTTTATTTTATTTTTTTTAAATTAATTTTTGGGGCATCATTTTAATTTATTCTCGGGTGTTTAATTCTTCTGATCACAATTCGCAATCAATTTAGCTTTTCTTAATTTCGTTATAAACTAGCTCTTGACTCGTTGACTTGTAATTATACCTCCAAAATTGAAATTGCATCATTTTTTTTTTTTATGAATTTTATACCTTGTAAAATTCTGTTGGACGATCGGACGCTATTTGTTGATTATTTAATACTAATGATTTGGTATGGATTGATGTTGCAGAGGCTCTTCGACAGAGCAAAAGAGAAATGTCCAATGCTACCCGAGGTATTCTTTATTTCTCCTCTAATTTTGCAGATGAAGAAAAACGACATCATCTGATAGGGAATAACTAAAATATACTTTAGACGTTAATCTTCCTAAATATTATTGTTATAGATTGTTGCTGTGGTTAAACTTGCATAATAATGGTTTTACTTTATTTTGTACTAATTATTCAGGTGTAGAGAGAGAAATTAATGCATTACAATTAGAGGTATGTCAAAAGATTACTCCTAGTTCACCCCATTCATATAATTCAGTTAGATAGAGCTTGCGTGTCTAACATGACTGTGAAACAGGAAAAAAGGCTTGTTGCTGAGATAAAGAGAACTGCTAAAACGGGCAATGAGGTTCGTTGTGAATGCATATTTACTCTGTTTGGATAAGCTCCTGGAGATTTTCTCTTTTTCTTGATTTTTGTTCTCATCTTTTCAGGCGGCAACTAAAGTTCTGGCACGTCAACTGGTCAGATTGAGACAGCAAATAGCTAACTTGCAAGGTAGTCGAGCTCAGATGAGAGGTATAGCTACTCACACCCAGGTAGACAACTGAAATCCTTTGATGATTTGATAATTCTAACCCACACTTAAATAGTGCATTCCTCAGCAAGTTGTGTACTTTCTTTTTATTTTGGCCCTCTCAGGCGATGTCTGCTCAATCTTCAGTCGCTGTGGGTATGAAAGGTGCTACTAAAGCTATGTCAGCAATAAATAAGGTCAGGATCCAGTACCCATATTCAAAGGCTTGAAAAGTACAATTTAGATGCATATGTATGCAAGATACTTATGTAAAGGCAAAAGAACTTGCTTTTGTAGAGAAGAGTTCTGAAATTACAAGATTCAGATGCAAGGCTATGATAATTTACCTTGTGTTAATCCACTATTACTGGATTACAAAGAACCTAAAGGTGACTTGCCTCCTCCTTTTAGCAAAACAAAGGAAGGGAGCAGGGGATCATTTCACAGTGCATTAGCTGGTTTTTTCCTCTGAAATATGATGCTTCATATTTAAGGGTGCACTTGAGTCTACCTAGACCTGAAATTTTTTATTATATACAACTTTGTATTCTCCTTTAAACATAATAATGTTAATGTTGAGGTCACTTTCTGTTATTTTCCTTTATCCTTGCTCACTTGATTATATATTTTATTCACCATAGCAAATGGCCCCAGCCAAGCAGTTGAAGGTGATGCAGGAATTCCAGAAGCAATCGGCACAGATGGATATGACTGTAAGATTGCAAAATCTGTTTATAGTTAAATTACATGGGTGAATTTCCAATTATTAACTTGCTTAATCTGCAACTTAAATTTCTGTTTCTTCCACTTTTAGACTGAGATGATGTCAGATTCCATAGATAATGTTCTTGATGACGATGAAGCTGAAGATGAAACTGAAGATTTGACAAATCAGGTAACTATTGTTATTCATTTCCATTTTCCTTTGAGAAAAGAGATGAGCTAGTTTCTAGAAATGGGCTTTTCTGATACATCAACAGACTGTTATTAGTGCAATTGGTTTGCTTTAGTTCCGATTTTTTGTCAATCCATAATGGAATAAATAACCTCAGAGATGTGGTGACAAAAAATTGCTCGATTATTTGACAGATATGATGTATGTTATGATCAAGAGCCTTCTTTCTTGAAACAAAGCTATCAAAGTAAAGCCTTAAAGCTAGCCTATCGGCTATTGTAGTCTTGTATGTTGGTTCAGAGAAGAGTCATTCTCTCTTATAAAAATTAGGAAGTGTTGAAAACAAAGAAATTGTTGGATGTATCGTTTTTATCCAGTCCCGACAGGCTTGGTGTTGAATCCTTTAAAGCTGGTCTATTAGCTATTCTTTTCTTCTGTGTTGGTTAGGGTTCTCCTCTAAATTCTGAGCCGCTACTTGTCCTGGAACTTAGACTTGCAGTGTGATGGTGTCATCTGTGGTTTGTCATTGTCTTGAACTTTTGCTTACACAGCGATGAGAGAATACCATACTGCTAAAACACGAAGGTCCTTATAAGTAAAATGTTTGGCCCATTAAATGACTCCTGTAAACTAGAAAATGGAACTTTGGGTGAAGTTCAGTTGCAAATTGTCAGTTGCTGATAATTGTATGTATTATTTCATTGCACTTTATTATTTTTACTCTCTTGTCTTACGGATCTTACTTTTTCAGGTGCTAGATGAAATTGGTGTTGACGTGGCTTCGCAGGTTTGTTTTTTAATCCTTCTGGTTGGTTGGTGCAAGAGAGAATATCATATATGACTTTTTAAGCCAAAATGACTTTTGACTTCTTTTCTTACAGTTGTCATCAGCTCCCAAGGGCAAAATTGCTGGGAAGAACACCCAGGATGTTAGCAGGTGCATGTCCATATAATCTTATCCTTCTTCCTTCTATTTCCTTCACAAGCGAGCTAACAAAGATGTGCATGTGGAAATGTGTCCAATTTGCTGCATTCACATGATTAATTAGTTATGCTTGTTATCCTTTATTTGGATCTAAACCATTATGGTTTGATGACTTGTCCTGCTTGCATGTGCTTTCTTTTCTACCTTCATTCATTATCTTTTCCTGTATTTTCCTGCAGCTCAAGTATTGATGATCTAGAAAAGAGGTTGGCGGCCCTCAGAAATCCCTAAGGTATTTGTCTCTGGAGAGATGTTCCTATCCTAGTTGATGACTTATATTGGTCTCTGCAGTTTCCAAGGTTGTGCATGACACACATAATTTGTCCTACCATTTTGTCATAAAACTAGTCACTGGTGGTGTTTTAGATTACTTCGAAGCCAAATTGTATAATGGATTATTGGTGTGAAAAGATCGTGCTCAATACTACCATTTCTTATAATTCATTGACCCCGATAACCCAAAAAGAGTTTAGCTAGGCAGTTTTTTTTTGGATCAGGAGTTAAACATGGGAAACTATACCAACAACTGCTACCACCAAGCATCTCTTCAAACTGTTGCGACTGTCAAGCTGTTCACAGTTGTCAAGTACAATTCCACTGCTTTGCTTTAGTCTTTTATTGCTTGTCTGCAATTCTCAGATGCAGAGCATTACTTTTTCCTCCCTAGTTCTTGAAGTTGACATGGATCTTAGTTCCCCCCCCCCCCCCCCCCCCAATGTCAGGTTTTTAACTCATAATTTACCAGCGAGCAAAACCATAAACCAGATAGAGGTGCAGGCATCATAATTTACCAGCGATCAAAATTTTAAACCACTTAAATGTGCAGAGTGCTCGCATGGACGTATGCAGTTTTTCAATTGAAGGAGAAAAAAAAAACAAAAAAAACCTAAAACAAAAAACAAAAGGAACTATATATCATACGGACCTCAAAAGAGGTAAAACACTCATTACATCTACTAACTCTTTTAGATATTACTTAACCAGACAATTTATACAGAGTAAATACGTTCCCCACAGTATTTAGATAGATATACAAGGTTGCATACATCATAACATTTATTACAGCTTCCGAGGTCTCTCATACATAATCAAGCATATAAAACTCATCTTTTCTTGGATGAGTCTAAGATGCGTTTACAACAACTACAAACTCAGAACAAAAACGAGACAAGATACATTTAGAAGCCGGATAAGCTTTACTCATGTAAAACACATTTTCACATTTACAGAAGTGCGGTAATTCTAAAATTTCATCAAGTAGAATGACACTCGTTAATCAGATGAGGAAGCAATTTTACTTTATACAAACCCCATCCCTCACTTCCTGATAGAGAGAAACTCAAAGCTACGGAGAGGATCATCACGAGACCCCTTTCCAACTGCAGTGCGTGAAAAGGATGATGATTTGGCTTCACTGCCAGGTTGAATTCTTTGTGTGGTCGACATGCGGCCACTGCTTGACATTAGTCTGCTTGAGCGACCATCACTCGGCTCACCAGAGGAGCTTGGTCTGCTGCTTGAGATGGCAGCTCTTTTCGAAGAACTGCCATTTCGAGAAGACCGGCCTCTTTCTGAATCAGCTTGCTGTAAATAATAACACCAATATTTCAGTTCAATTTTGCAAGCAAGCAGATGGAAATTGTTAGCATGATTTTCTTAAACACAAACAAAATGGTAAACAACATGCAGAAATCAACCATCCCCAGAGATTAGCAGGGCATTCCAAGTTTATGTCATAACAAGGTCCATAAAATTTTGTGGGTAAGCATAAAAGCAAGCAGAAGAAAATACTCAATCTGAAGAAGTTAATATCCCTTTCTTATGTTTCTCGGCATCTAAAATACAACCACACGTGAAATCTCCTTTAGTCAGAACTGTGTGTATGTGTGTGCACTTGTGTGCATTTGTATGCACAGAGACAAAACACTACTAATCAAAGAGGAAGGAAGTACCACGTCCTTGGATGAAGGCACATCATCTGATCTGTGCCTCGAGTGCTCACCATGGCGACCAGAACTCGTAGCATTTCGTCTAGAAAAGGCTTCAACAGCACCGGAGAATCTATCTCTAATATCTTGGCCCACTGGATTAAAGAACCAAATCATGGAAGTCAAATAATGACAATATTAACTGAAAGTCAGTAATAACAGAACTCAAGCAATCCTTGGTAGGCAAAGAAATTTGCATGCTACAATTTCCACGCTTCTGTTAAATGTTACCAATATCTGGAAACAAACACAATTTGAATTCCATATTCCATTTGCAATAATTACTCACCTGAGGTCCTTCCTGGTCTCTCAGCAGATGGTCCAGCATTCATTCCAGCAGTCCCACCAGGATTCTAAATGCAAGAATTTGTAGTCACACTGGGTAAACTATTTTGCTTAAAAGAAAAAAAAAAAAGAACATACTTGTTAGTAGGAGCAAGTTATAAAGAAATTCAGAAAACCCACCCGTCCTCTGGAGCTAGCACCAATTTGAGGATACTTCAATATAGTCCAATCAAAGACATAGTCAAATTGGTAACCTGTAGCACCAATTATGTCAAGACACGCTTAGAAAGCTAGATATTTCAAGTTTCGAACTACTATTAACAGTATATTCAAAAGAGTAACAACATCATCATTTATAAGCTACAGATTTCAAGTTTCAAACTACTACTAACAGAATATTCAAAAGAGCAACAACATCATCATTTAAGCGTTTATCCCACTGTGTGGGGTTGGCTATATGGATCAAATGTCGCCATTGTGTTCGATTGAGACACTTGTTCTCATTGAGGTTTAAATATAGCGTCTTTTTAACAATTTCTTTCCAATTCTTTTTAGGTCTTGTCCTTCCCCTTTTAATTTGAGTTAAGACTTCTCTATTTTCTACACTCTATTCTGGGGCATCTAGAGCTCTCCTATGCACATGTCCAAACCATCTTATGTGTGATTCTCTCATCTTCTCATCTATTAGTGCTACCCCTACGTTCCTTCTACTGCATGCATTAGTTATTCTATCTATCCAGTCTAGTGTGTCCGCACAATTCAAAAGAGCAAACAAATAAAAATTAACTGCCAACAGAGGACCTGCTAAACATAATTGCAGTTTTTGTCAACAAATATGGTAGTCTGATCAACTATTTCATGTGCTGGTCCTAAATAGAAGAAAGAGGATATATATGCTAAAATTTGGAAATGGAATCATGTGAAACTAACACACCTTCACGGATAAACAAATCTCGGAAAAGCCTCTTCAAATATGAGTAATCCGGTTTGTCTTCAAAACGTAATGACCGGCAATAGTGAAAATATGATATGAACTCGGATGGATAGGATTTGCATAGAACCTGTTAAACATAATTGCAGTTTTTGTCAACAAATATGGAAGTCTGATCAACTATTTCATGTGCTGGTCCTAAATAGAAGAAAGAGGAAAAATCTAGTATGCATGTCGGAAGTACTATTGCCGGGATAATTTTCAGAACAACATAACGTAATTCATACCAAGAACTAACTCGTATGGTTAAATACTAGAACTGAAGAGTCACAAGAATCAGGCAATAAGTAGTTACAAGCATGAAGCAACCAGCTAGGACAATTCACAGCAAACCCTTCACTGGACATATTTGTGGAAATCATATTAGATGAGAAAGAAGTCAAAGATCCCTTCACGGGTCAACAATCGCTGGCATAGACAATAATAAGCTTAAATTTTAAGCACAAGGAACTAGCCCTCGAACAAAGTTGGCAGCAACCCAAGCAACCCTACTGAGCTCAAATCCTGCTGATTGATACAGCTAGGAGACATCTTCTCTGAAGCCAGAAGCAACCACACTTTATACATAGACAACACAGTTCATAAGCATACAATTATGGTTCAGAAGAAGCACCTCAATAGGGGTTAGCATCTTCTTCTCACTAATCTTGTCATACTTTTGTTTCTTGGTGCCAGCTTTCAATCCCTGCCAAGGAAGGCTAAAGGCAAAAGGAGAAGAATCAGACATTCCACATCCAAAAGAAGTACTAAAGTTCGGTTTCATATAAAAGTTACGACCCATATCCCTTCTTCCACCCCAAAAACCCACACCCCCAAGAAAACCAAAAAAATAATAATAATAGAAGAAGAAGGATAAAAAGTAGCATTCCTAGAATTCCAACCTTCCTCTAAGAAAATACATAAGCACATAGCCAAGAGATTCCAGATCATCTCTCCTGCTTTGTTCTAGATAAATACGCCACAACAAATCAGGTTAGTTAAAACTAAGTCCTGAAAGGAACTAAATTTTTTATGTTTAAAATGACAAGCTGCATCACTCACCAACTCCAAGGTGTGTGTTGACACTAGCATAGCGAGCTGTGCCGGTGAGGTTCTTGTTCTCTCTGGATTAGAATTTTGAGCAATGTAATTGTCAGAATATAAAGGCTGACTGGAAAGAAACACAATACAAAGTTTTTATATATGGTGAATTTCATATGGGATCTTTCAAGGCCAACTGCAAATAAAACTTTGCAGTACAAGAGATTAGAGAAAAAAGCATCATAAAAATAAATATCTTGCCAACCATGCAAAGGTTGACTCCCATTCCAAGCCCCTACCTTGCAACACCCCCCCCCCCCTCCCCAAAAAAAAAAAAAAAAATTCTCCCCAAAAAAATATAAAGAAAAACCCAAACAAACACACACGAAGAAAATGTGCACTTCATTCTAAGAATTATAAATGCTCCATGTAGGTGCATTCATGATCTCATACAACTGAGACACCGAACGCATCTTAGTATAACCATTTTATTGGTTAAATGCATGGATATAAAGGCTACAAACTGCATTTTTTTTACGTCAACAAACTCCAATTCAAATAGTATAATACTCCGTAAGGCTACAAATCTTGAATCAGATAAGATATCTAATTTCTACTTTTGATTTATTCAATAACTAACAATCCAATAATAAATATAGTCCCAGGCCAGTCCAACCAGGCCTCTGAAGTATAAAACTCTGCAGATATTAATATTCTTATCAGAACAATGCAAATACGTAGACACATGTTAAACATGTATACCCTGTGAGATAAATTGATACCTGTATGGTATGTGCTTGTGTGTCTGCAAATCCCTATACTTTTTGGCCAGGCCAAAGTCAATTACATAAACCTGAGATTAGACGAGAGAACATTAAAGAACAAAGACATAGCCTTGATATCTTAATCTTAACAAACGCAAAAGGACAATAATAGTGTTTCCATGATATATACACACACAACGAAACAGTGTTTTGCAAGTAAGTAAGAGTTCCACCTGAAATAAAGTTTCCAGTTGTTTTCACACCAAAATAAGTTTGACCAACACCTCAAATAAAGAAAACCATTGGAACTAAAAGGTGGCAGCAATTATTTATACTTACTTTTCCCTCAATAAAAAATAGAAAAGGGATATCTTTGTCCATCTTGAAGCCAAATCAACATTTCCTATGTTTTACATTCATTGTTTCAAATTTTATTGATATTTATAATAAGTAACATTCAGTATGAAGCTATCCTCCAGTGTAAAACACAAGTATTTTTATGGATTGCAGACAAGCTCATACATAGTTCTGCCATCCTGATCGTTTACATAACCGGGAATCACTTTCATTTGAATATATCTACAAGTGACTTTATTAAGAAATGCAGACAGGTAGCAACAATAGAAGGAAGTATTGTAGACAAACTACCAAAGTTTCAACTTTTACCAGATGGGTACGTTTCCAATTCGTAGATAGAGCACTCAATCTCAAGATGAAATTTCGCATGGTTCAACAGAAGAAGACTAATTTATGGTTTTTTTTTTTTTTAATTCTCGAAAACGGCAACTAAGGAAAAACTACAAACTCCTTTTAAGAAGAGATATTCAGAAAACTGTATCAATTTAGCTGCAATTCGGCAAAAAGAATGTGATTTTATTCAGAAAGACACGCTACACATATCAAGGATCCAGTTTCTTGCACATATAACACAAAAACAACTCATAAATAAACTGAAGGAAAAACCACGTAACAATAAATATACAAAGGCAAGAGCAACTCTAAATTTTGAGGCTTGAATGAGGGATCTAGGGAACAACTTCAAGCAGATGATACATATTCATCTAGACTCATAGAAAGATTACCTGGTTTGCCTTACGACCTAAGCCCATCAAAAAGTTGTCAGGCTTAATATCACGATGAAGAAATCCTCTTGAATGCATGTACTCAACTCTATTAATCTAAGAAAGGAAAATCAAGGCAATAACATCAATTGGTAGCCAAAGGCATAATCTATCAAAAAGAGATAGATGCATAAGAACCTTACCAACTGATCTGCAAGCATCAATACTGTTTTCAAGGAGAACTTCCTATTGCAATAATTGAAGAGATCTTCCAAACTTGGCCCAAGAAGGTCAATAACCATGACATTGTACTCACCTTCAACTCCAAACCATTTCAGGTTGGGAATCCCAGCTTTATTGAGTGGAAAATCAAAAGACAATGAGATAAAAAAATGTCTCAACATTAAATCCTTATTTCACACGGAAAAAAAATTAATTCATGTCAAGACATCAATTTTCAATTTATGATGACCAGTCAATGCAAGTAACGGAAAGAGAGAGGGTGTTACTTCCTCCTTGGAGAAGCATATAGATTTTTGACTCATAGTGAAGTTGAGGGTGTTTGGTCTTGACAGATTCCTGGTTATTACAATAACAGTAAAAAGATAAATAAATAAATAAGAAACAGAATATTCAGTTGCCTTTAAAGCCTAAGCTTCACAACAAGAGAACTTGTGAAAGTATCATAATAAAACCGAAGTAAGAATATATTAGGCTTCCTCATGCCCATAATGAATAAAACATTGCAATATCAGTGCGTTATCTGATCAGCATACTATTTACAAAGTTAATAAGAGGTCTTCATTACAGATGATAGAGACCATTAGATCAAGTACCAAGCCTAAGCCTAATATTTTCGACTAACACATAACCGGTAATTTTACTACTAAACACAGAGAGCTGATTCTGTACTTCTTCAAGGCACTAAGTTGATGAAGGTGACAGTCAATTTTCTTTGCTGACAAGTGCTGAACAAATATAAATTTCGATTGACCCTATCATTTCAGAAACTGGTCTCACAACAGAAAAACACAATTATCCAAATTCTGTCATCTGTACGTACCAAATTTACTATAGCAAAAAAAGACAATCTAAAACTGTTAAATTACTTTAACCAGAATAAAGTCTGAGCACAAAGGGACCTCTACCCTATCATCCTCTAAAATATGTAACACTCAACCAGCTAATTATCCACACTATATATTAAACAGCTTCATTAAGAAAAGTAAGTAACAAAAAGCAAAGCCATAACCCACCAGCTTGATAGCCACTTCTTCTCCATTCTGTATGTTGACACCTGGATCAATCAAGCAAACATAAAATCAGTAATATTATTAAGCTAATTTAACAATCAAAACACATAAAATAAAGAAACCAAATTCAGAGGTGTACCAAGATAAAGTTCACCAAAAGAACCGCTCCCAATCTTTCTCCCAAGCTTAAACTTGCCACCAACTACATGATCCATGCTGATTGAAAAATCACCCTCCCACTACAAATTTCTAACAATACCCCCAACTACGACAATCTCTTTTGATCCAGCCGAAAATCAGCCCCAGTTTTTTACCAAAAATATTAACAGGAACACCACCGCCGACGGATCCAAGAAACCCGATTCACTATCCAGACTGCCAATCAAGAATCGAAAATAGAAATCCTCGAAATTATCTATGAAGGAAAAGGAAATCTTGACTACAACTACATCCTTCAACAAAATACAAACCCTAAATCTTCAAAAAAGCGACGACGATGATTCCAAACCCTAATTTCACAATCATCGTTGATCAAACCAAAAAAACTATCAATGTATGAACCTATATTAATATCTGCACATGTATCTATCTAAAAATAAATAAATAGAAATAGTTTCTCTTTTCTCTTGCTCTTTTTCTTTTTCTTTTTTATTAAATAAAAAAATTAATGAAAGAATGATGAAGAAATTAGCGATTAAATGAGCGAAAATTGAGGGATCAGTAATGATAGAGAGAGTGTTTATTCTGATACAATAATGGATTTGTGTGTGTGCGTGTGTGTGTGTGTGTGTGTGTGTGTGTGAGAGAGAGAGAAAAAGCAAAGAAAGAGAGAGAGATTGATTGATTGATCGGCGTTGGGGGAGTGGGGTGTTTAGGGAAAAAGGAGTAGGAAAGCAGGTGGCGCAGATATTATTTTGTTTTTTGTGCTTTCCTTTTTATTGCTCCGTTGTTTTATGTCTATTTTGTTTTTTATTTCGGTAATGTAATCCCCATGGTTAAGTTGTTTTTTTTTTTTATAAATGCATTTTTAAGGAATTTTAAACGCATTTTCTAATTTAATTTTTTTATCTCATGTATGTATTTATTAAAAGAAATATTGTTAAGAGTTGTACAATAATTTTTTTAAATATCTCAAAAACAACTATGCAAACGAAATGTAATCTCTGGAAACTAAAATTTTAAATGTTATGTATATCAATTGGGATAAATAAATAACACGGAAAAAGAGAGAGAAGGAAAAGTGTTTTCAAATAAGAGAAAACAAATGAACATTTATAACTTTCACATCCAGGCATATTCGTTGCTAGATTCTTTTATTTCCTTAAGAAATTTTCATTGCTATGATTTCTTACAATATAGAATTGGAACATTTTTAATTGATTGTGCTGCTTGAGACATTATATTATATAATAGGTACAAATTTTTTGAATGACTTCTCCTAGAGAGGTTTTAAAATCTCGTATTATCAAAGCTCCCGTTATGATTTTAAGAATCTTAAGAGATTTTGAACCTTAGTAGAGTTCTACAAACCAACTTATTAAATTTCTAAAAAATTAAAAGTCGTGGTCTTTGCGTTGATGATAAGTGTTAGAAACTTTTTTGGAAAATATTATTGCAATATTTTTTTTAAGTGTAACCCGTATTTATGAGAGAAAAATAATTGAAAATGCATATGAAAATTGGAAAAAAAATCACATGCAAAGCACGTAATTATTAAAATTGCTTTCGCTGGACTCATGTTTAAAGATACATGAACAGCTACATTTGGATGTTATTTTTTTGGAATGATTATTCAAAACAATTATTTGAAATATTTTTGTTGAATTTTTAAAAAAAGTGAAAAAGTGTTTGAATTAAAAATTTTTGTTGAAAAACTTGTTTAGATAGTGAATAATTATTGTGAAAAAGTATTTGAATTGTTGATAAACTTCCTAACAACTTGTTTTACAGTTTTATGAACCGACCCGCTACCTAACTCGGTATCAGTAGCTAATTGGTTACTCTCTTTTTTTGATTCGAGACAAATTGATTTTATCGATTTTTTGATTTTCCGATTATTTTTAACAGCCCAAATGCTGAGGGATTACCCAAGCCTCCGTGTTTGGTCTGCCGCCACGGTCTATGCCGCGAGAAAGGAAATAATCTTTTATTCTCACTTTTCTTTTCCACTCACGAACGTGCATACCCTAATCATGACCATCCATCTTAGTTCTGATAATTAGTAATTACTCCTCCTCTACTACGTGTGTGAGTGGATTAGTTAATGGGATTTTGAAATATCAATTGTTTTTGTCCGTCGCCTTCCTAGTATCTTGAAGTACACTGTACAACGTTCGGTTGGAGTTGGTGGTCCAAATGAAAACTCACTTCCTTCTACCATTCAATCATCTTTATTTTTTCCTCTTTTTCTCGTCACATGAAAAAGTTATGCACGTTGATATTTTTTTTATTGAACATGCCTGGTTATGGAAAACATTATTGACTCTGTTTAAATTTTTTTCAAATATTATTAAAAAATAAAATGTTAATATGTGATTTACATAAGGGTACTTGAAAATATTAAAATGTGATAGAAAAACACAGCTTAAAAATTTTCCAAAATATATATATTTTTTAATGTTGTCCAAATCAACCCGTGAGTTATTCTTTATTTTCGTTTTCATGATTACCGATTGGAAGTATTTGCTAAAGGCTTAAGTTGCAGACCCTTTAGTTCTATATCTACTAAGTATAAGCGTGTAGTATTATTTTATCGTAATTTGGTTTTAGAATAGACATAATCATTGCCCTTTCACTTTATTTTCCACGAAAAAGTAAGCAAAGTGAATCACTTTATATCATAGTCTATATTTGATTGGTACAAAACACTTCTCGCTTTTTATCATTCTTAAATTTATCATCTAATTAACGGGAGAATTCCTATAATATTTAAGAAACTTGATTTTTTGATTAATAAACTATTTGTAATATGAAACGTTATAACATACGTAATTGCCAAGAAAATATGTCTCCACAAGTTGTTCAGCAAGGTTGTCTGAAAGATTTAAGAAAAAAAAATGTTCACTAATATGATCTTAAAATACTAAATTAAACAAATTTTTGCCAAACCTTTGATTTTGGGCGTTTTCATTTTTGTCCTACAAGTTTACAATTGGGCTGCCACCTTAGACTTGTTAAACCAATGCATTGACCTAATATGGGCCCGGCGCTCAGTGTTCTCCTTTTTTTTTCTTTTTTTCTTTTTTTTTGTTGAGCAATAAGCTGGGTAAACTTTGTTACTCTAATATTTAGAAATTAACATCCTTTTTCATGTTTTTTTTCTTCAGTCATTTGGAGGCCCATTTTCAGGATTTATTTGATCTCAAAAATTGAATTCCGAGTTGCAATGCAATGATTACTTAAAAAGGGCCCTACATGACCTCTTTGCCCGGCCCATTCTTCTCTAATAATTCATTGGGCTAAGATTACAATGGAAAACTACCGGTTTGGACTTTGAAGTGAACTAGCGGCTCACCAGCACGGGGGAGGCACTGTAGGCTTGGATTGTGTGTAACAGTTCACATAACTGCAGCCGTGGATTGTGGTCTAACGGTGGTTTAGTTCTCGTTGTTTTCCTCAGGTAGACCATCCCTAGAATGGGTTAGGATTAGATTAGTATGTTAAAATTTGACCAAAAAATAAAAAAAAATTTTTTAAAGGATGGCACAAGACTTGCTATTGATCATGCGAAGACTTGTTAGCTTGTTTCGTATATTCGAGACAAATTAGATTACATCACCATTCATGAAATCAAACCCGAGATAGTCACCAGCATATGCATAATGTTTTCTAGGATGATCAGTATATCTATCTGGAAGCAGGTGAAGTCCAAGCCGAAACAGAATACAGGCCTGTATTTTTCCACCCTAGCTTGAGTGTTCCATCTCCTTGAACAAGGCTATAATTGTGAGATGAAGGGAACATATTGAGTACAAGTTGTGCTTGGGTCGCGGAATTTGTACTCATTGGAACCTGCATGAAGCCAATTTTCAGGAGCTCACTTCTCCAATGCCTGAATTTATCCTCTCCATTTCGAGCTGGTCCTCCGATAGACAATATATTGTTTATTTCTCTGTAGAGTAGACCATGTTCGACGCGATGACGGCTCGAGTCATCACTTTGCAAGTAGGCTCCAAAAGAGTCAAAAATGGTGGAATAGTAGTGAAGAGAACCAACAAATCTGTCCAAGAAAGAGCCCCCGTGAGCTATTTCTTGCTCAACCAATGTAATTATCGTTGGTGATATTTCTTGGAGAAGTCTCATAGTATTCCAATCAGGTCCCGTGGCATCATAGAAGGAATGCTGCAGCCAATGCACGGCAACCGCCTCTCCTCTGCGGATCTGTAACATCGAGGCATCAATTTCTCCAAATTTCCTCGCAATTGGATGGAACTCCAGGGACATTCCTAAGCGTTTAGCGAAATTGGAGAGTCGTTTCCCTGTTTCGATCAAAACCTCCATTGAAGCACCCATACCCGTCATTCTAACTCGAGGAGGGCCCTCCACCCGTGTTGCGAGTATGTGAAAAAGAGCTGGCCATTGCAAGCCTTGCATGATATCAAGATCAATTATATGAACCCTGTCACGTCGATGGAATGCCTCGAGGATTGATTGGTTAGAAGTGAAGTGTGCAAACTTGACGAATGGTGAAATGTTGCTAAAGACTTGGAAAGAGTCATGTATACTTTTGTGGTTGATCAAAGGCGAGCATATCCCTAGCCAAGAGTTCAAGACCCTACTAGCCAAGGCCTTAGCAAAATAAGCAACTATTCTTTCAGCACAAGACGGTCCATACGGAGTTGCCACTTGAGATAGCTCAAGCAACATTCTATGAGCTTCACCAATATTATCAACTGATATAGCCACCGCGCACTCCAAAAGTAGAGTCATTAAGTTTAAACTTTGCTCGTCCCCTCTAGCAGTTGATCCTTTCGTCTCATTGCTAATGTTTGCTTGATCTCCAAGCTCGGCACGACGTAGATGTTGCTGTCCGGGGCTTTCAATGGGATTTCTTCTAGCACACTTTCTCGGCCTGCCTAATAGAGCTGGCACAATGTTATTTTCATAAACCATTGTCGTCTCTGGCTGCAAGGCTTCCGATAATCCGGTTTCTGTCTGGTCTTCAGCAAGTGGCTTTGTACCATGCTCAACCCACTGAGGAAGTTCATGAGATCTTTCTAAATTGTTAATGCACCGATTATGATCATCCATTAGCTTTGAGTAAGTATTATTAACCCCAAGGAATTCAAGAGTGGCATTGTACCATTGATCATCAGGGTGCACAATGTCAATAGCCCCATTATGAACTATGTCAAACCCTCTCTTGAACATGGCTTTGGTAGGATAAAATTAGGACTTCAAAAGAGGTGAAGTAGGGAGGAGTGAGTAGAGAGTATAATTTCAAGAGGACAGAGAGTTTTATACAATGTTGCAGGCCATATTCGAAGGTAAAGTTGCATGGATTGGATAACCAATAAAATTTTGAACGTTAAAAAAATAGTCATCTGCTAAGGAGATGATTAGGTCATTGTTTAATTTGTATTAATAGGGCGGCCGGCATAGTCCGACAAACAAACGAAGATGAATGCTAGCATCCAATTTACAGTTATTTTATTTGTTTACTGAGGTTAATATAGATAGATATATAAGCTTTGTACAATTCATATAAGTATTAATTGATCATAAGTAACTCTTTCTGTCCCAAGAAAATACAAATACGGAAAGGAGGCAAAAGGTTAAATTAACAGAAATTTGTACGATGGTGAGAAGAATAACTGCTGAGATTATTCCGAATGTACACTAACGTTGTTGTAGCAATGCTTCCGTTGGTTTCATGGAAAAACCCGATAATTTGTCTTACAAGTAAGAGTCCTTGTAAAGTAAGTAGAATTTCATTAAGCTACCAATCCCCCTATACTATAAACTATAATATTGCAAGTATTGAATTAAAGAATGTAATGTCCTGGCCTTCACGGCAATAATAGTGGTCAATTTAATTTTTTGAAACAGTTTTAGAAATTAAGACGTAATTGCTTTTCATGGTCTGCCTAAAAGTCAGCATTCTAAACTAGTTTCCTTTGTTTTACTAGTTTTAACTTTTAAGTGATTTAGTGACCAAAATAGTGAGCGTTACTTTTCTAAATCAGCAATATTCATATTTGAATATTTGCATTTTTCTTTTTTTCTTTTATTTTTACTACGGTAAATACAAAAACCAGATTATCAGGCATCAATTAGATAAATAATAAGATCTCTGTCTAGAAGGGTTATAACAATGACATTTGACATTTCCCCCCACACTCCACGATTCACCAGCTTTGATTTAACAAGGTCTCTCGTTTGTATCAACCTTCATTAGCAAGGAACAACGTTAGCATCATAAATGAAAGAATTAATAACACCAGTTAACAACTTAGAATAATATTGTAAAGTATAAATGCTAAGCATAATTTTTTTTTTAATTGGAAAGAGAGACTTACAACTTGCAAGCTGACATTGGCTTTGTACATAAGAAATCGTGACCTCAACTTGGGGAAAATTTAAAGTTTTTAAAACAGCAGAGAGGATGATTGTAACTTCTGAAGCATTATAATCCAGCCAAATGGAGCTACCTAGAATATTAGTCAGGCAACCCACCCTAGAAAACTCCTTTTTTGCGGCTGGTCTGGTTTTGCAGTCAAAAAGAAGATTGTAATTGAAAGACGTAGATTTTCTGTTTTTGTCATTTTTTTGTTACTAAACAATAAATAAAAGAACCTACTGTATGAATATTATTAGACTTCATATTAATATAAGGCATAAATAAAACTACTGTAATAATCTTAAGTGCCATTTGAGCATTTGTAAACCGTTGCATCAATAAATTTAAATACAAGTGAGAAAATAAGGAATATGTGGAGAGAATAGTTTCATTCTGTATGAACTATATTACGAGTAATATTTTATGTTAATTTAGAGAATCAATAGAAAAATAAGTAGATATTAGTATTTTCATGGCTCAAATATTGAAAAATAGCTAATAAACCATATGTTACACTTATTTAAAGCTGATGAAACATTTAGGATTTCCAACTATTCAAATCTCACGAAGTTAGTATAAAGAACAACGAAGTTGAACAAATTTGTTTCTCATTATAACTGAAGCAAGCAAAAAGTATAACATATAGTGTCATATGAAGCGTAATAACACACCCCCCCCCCCCCCCCCAAAAAAAAAAAAAAAACTCTATTTACATGCCATCTGGAAAAAGAACAAATTACATATCGAATACGTATGTTAGTTTAGACACCAATTAGGAACACAAAGGTTACAAAGAGAAACAAAAATAAGAAAGGCTAACGCAAGCAGACTTTATGCAGATTGGTAACTTCAAAACCAAAAACTTTTCAAGTATGTTTGACGCCAAATTATCTATTTTCAAGTTCCTAAAGCCGCTACTTTGTGGCAAACTGGATTGATGTCAACTATGATTCTCCCGGATTGATGCTTCTGGGCGAACCAGCTCAGCCACGGGGGCGGGGGCGGGGGCCCCTGTTGTTTGGGGGTGGGGGGGGGGGGTGGACAAAACAAAGAGTGAAGAGAGCTACAGGGATTTGTTATTCTGCTTTTCAGAAACTTCTAGCTGAGGCAAGAGATTCAAAAAACTGCCTCATGGTGATCCATTACTAGCCTTTCTGATGCTTCTGATTCATCCTGTGTTAAAATATTTACACAGAAATGAGAAAATATAAAACGAGTTTCAACCTTACAACATCGATAGCAGACTCAGTACGCTGGGCAATATGCACAGAAAGAGCTACATGGATTTGTTATTCTGCTTTTCAGAAACTTCTAGCTGGGGAGGCAAGAGATTCAGAAAACTGCCTTGTGGTGATCCATTACTAGCCGTTTCTGATGCTTCTGATTCATCATCTGTTAAAATATTGACAAAGAAATGAGACAATTTGGAACAAGTTTCAACCTTACAACATTGACAATTGACTCAGTGCGCTAGCCAATATGCAGGGAAGTTTTCACAAGAGGGAAGTAATCCAAATACCGAAGATATCAAAGGGCCAAAGATAGAATACTGATACAATGAAAGACTTGATGCAGAGTTACAGAATATTCTTACAAAAAGGTAACAAAATTGAACCGTACCGAAGAGAGACTTGATTGTTGGCCTCTTTGGCTTGACATTTTTCTTCTTTAATTCAGCTGTCAAGAAAGCAACAGCAGAAATCAATTACATTCACCAAGCACAATCTAGCCCGAAAAGCACTGTCGCACAAGGATGTTACTTCATAATTCCGAAATGTCCAAACTTACAAGCTCCCTATAAAAATATAAAGCTAGTGAGGCCAACTTTAGTACAGGTGTGTGAAAGCCATGGCCAATGTAAAATGATAACAAGCGTGCCACCCTCAACGAATCATCTTAAGATGATCTTTCAACTAGATCTGTCTCAGACAATTTGTGCCTTAAATTATTCTTCCATTCCCCAAATCCACCACAAAACCCCCGTGCAGGTCCCGTTTCTTGTACAAAAGTGAAAGGTTTTTCATGGTGAAAATAAATCAGGAAAAAGAACACAAATGTAAGAAAATGAACAGAAGGCATCAGCCACTATATAATCCTGAAGAACGGACATTCTGTAGATGACAAAGAGGTGAAAAGTTTGAAAAAGCCACACACAGCAAAAAATTGCAGGGAGAGAGAGGAAGGGAGGTGGGGTGCACAGAGAGAGAGAGAGAGAGAGAGAGAGAGACAAACCCATTCCAGGAACTTGATAGTCATTCACAATTTCAAAGTTCTTGTAAGTGTACCCCACAAAGTTAATATCTTTTGATGAAAGCATCTGCATGTGAATGGAAATAAATGTGATCCAAGGTAAAATAGAACAATAAATGATGATAAAGAAACAGCCCATGGCCCTAACACCCTAATTGTATAGCAAGCCCCGTTAGAAACCAATTTTACAATGAAGATCTGTGCGCAGCTTTACTTTGTCAGTCAATTTATGGCTGACAACTCTCTTAGGTACTTGAAGCATGTTGATTAACTAGCAAATAACAAATCAGCACCTAAAGCTAGGCTCCACAATATTCTAGCAAGCATTAAGAACTCAGAACTACTATTTGCAACTGAATTAGGACTAAAATGCATTGCAGCAAGTTGCCTTTCAATTACAACAAGACCTGCTTTAGAAAATGGTGATTTAAGAAACCGGCCCCGATAACTAATTAAGTATTGAGCAAATAATTTATAGCTGTAGAAAGATGCTAATATATGGGGATGCAAAATTTCAACTGATCCCCATAAAGCTTAGGATCCTGAACTTCCAATCCTTATAGTTTAGGAGTGTGTCTAGCAAATAAAGTAAGTACAATTCAAAAGTATCAACGCTTTACCAAATCAACATTCAAATTTGAAGTCCACCACTTATTTCAGTGACTTCATTGTACTTCATCATCAGAAAAGCTCGTGACAGAAGCCAACATGAATGCCGAACAAGAACTATCTATCATTTGCAGTATCTTGGAATGCAATAATGTTACTAAATGCTTCCTAGAATGAGCCAACATGATTGAGAGTACCTTTCTCCATGGTCCAGATTTTGATAGATTCTGAGCTGGTTTTTCAGATTGCTGATGGAAAAAGGGGCATGGGAAGGGAAAGTGTTAGCAACACATCTAGTTTTAAAACAACATCTAAAATAAATTGAATTTACCAGACAAACATGCTGAACACAGAGGCATAATACCTCATCAAATTTCTCAAAGTTTTGTGTATCCAACTCATCATTGACCTCAGGGATAAATACAGCTTCCGTGTGATATATTCTGTCCCAGTCAACTCCTTTAAACCAAGGATGGACCTAAAATAAAGTAAGTAATGACTTAATCTACCCAATTTTTCCATTTACTTCTGGAAATGTTCAGGAACCGGCATAGCACACACCATACAACACCTTTATTTCATTTGCGCCTTTTGAACCAAGTCTCTGGTTAACATTACAAAGTAGTTTGCTGATAAGATCTTTTGCTTCTAATGATAACTTTGCTTCTTCAGGAAACTTTAAATGTGTTCTCCAGTTTACAATCTGCAAGGATATGAGTATTAGATACACAACTCCATGTATATCTGCCATTACTATCTACATAGAAGCATTTGCAGAAAAATTACCGACAACAACTGAAAAGGAAAATCTCAAAGGAAGCAGAATATCCATGGCTAAGGACAGTTTATTTGTGGAAAAAGCTTAACTGACTCAAAAATGCCACAAAAATTCAGATAAGCCATACATGACCGAAGTTTGATAAGATATAAAAATTTAAATTGGTTGTTTTTACCTCCAACTTGATTCAGGATTATTAGAATCAACCACGCAACCATTATGTAATTCCATACTTGCATGAACTCAATTTATTCAATATCCATCTCCGTAATGGATCCATGCAGACCCAAGTCATACCACATGATTCAATAGTTAGCATAATTAAGTTCCATATATTCAATGTTAGCTATCAAATTGACAAATTATCTCCCAGTGATACAAAAAATTAATCGCACACTATCCCCTCTCAAAAAATGAAACTACAATCTCTAAGTACTAAAATTTCTGAAAACCAAACTATATAAGCAAAACAAAATAGGAATATTCAATAAACTCAAAATGTGTCAAAGCAACGTCAATGTTCCAGATATATAGAAAGGCTTCAATTCCCTGACGTATTAGGAAAAAGTCGAACAACCAAATCACAATATCATCCTAATAGATGCAATAATTAGAGTGGTTCAAACACATAAGTACAAGGAAAGTTGTGTAAAGAACAAAATAATAGAGTTGCGTCATAGATACCTTCCGACATGTTGACATAGGATCATCAGCATAAAAAGGCGGATAGCCCACAAGCATTTCATACATAATGGCACCAAGTGACCACCTGCAGAGAAACTACAACTATCAATACATGAGAGAGAGAGAGAGAGAGAGAGAGAGAGAGAGAGAGAGATATGCAGAGAGAAAAAGACAAAGACCGAGCACGAGAGATAGGGTAATTGTGCAAACTACTCATTGACTTGCGTTAAATAAAGAACTCAAGACAAAAGCATGTCTTGTAAATGGAGTCATTATAAGAAAAGAGCCCAATAAGAGACCTTATTGCGGAAAGTGACAGAGACTTTTATTTTGCAAAACATTACTGGAACAATACCCGGTTTCTACACCAACAAAAACAGAAAACTTCCATTGGAAGCTACTGAATCAGGGAATTGAGGAAAAATGAAACAAAAAGGTGAAGAAAGAACTAACCAATCACATTCCATGCCATAACCTTTCTTCAGCAGAACTTCTGGAGCAATGTAGTCAGGTGTACCAACAGTTGAATAAGCCTGAATGGCCCAACATTGATAATGTCCAAATGAAATGAATGTTGAGTGGCCGACATCTTAATTGGAAAAACACGAAACTACAGAAAACATCATCAAATATAGAAAAGTCCCTTTCATTTTCTCAACTCAATAAACCCACATATGTTTCAAAAATGGCAACTTGTATAGGTCACCCAAATTTTCATATTACAGAAATGAAAATGGGACTCTCAAAAGTATGGTCACGGCTATATTCAGTACCATAAGGAGAATTGTTAGAAATTCAGTGAAACTACAATTAAAGAAAAATATACAAGGGTAAATTTTTTAAAACTTTTTCAGATAAAAAGTATGGCAATGTTTATCAGACCCATACACTGAGGTAAAATAGATATCTTCAACAAAGAAATAAGTAAAGCCAAATGTAATAACAGATTGATGAAAAATTATATATCTAATCTGAACAAGGTGCAAGAAAAGGAAAATTGCTTTCTCTTGTGGAATGAAACTTACTAGCATCCTTCTATTTTTCTGCCAATGCTGGAGTTGCTCTTGCTGCGTGCGCTTTGGAGCTGCAGCATGTTCATCAACTCCTGATGTCCCATTAAGGTTGTCTGCTGTTGAAAAATCCGTTTCTTGTAATGTACTGCAGTCTAAAGGCTTACATAACCCAAAATCGGATAGCCTTAAGTGGCCATATCTATCTAGCAACAAGTTGTCAGGTTTAATGTCTCTGCAACAATAAAATATTGACAGAAATCAGAATATCTTAAGTAGAACGACGTATAAACATAACAAGCACATTATATCAGACTCTAAAGTTCAGGTACAGACCGATGGATATAGTTATATATGTGGACAGATTCAATAGCCAAAAGAGTCTCTGCAACATAAAATCTTGCCTCATCTTCAGTTAAAGTATCCTTTCTCATTAGTAATGTCATCATATCTCCACCAGGTAAATATTCCATAACAAGATAGAGATACTCGTCATCCTGAAATGAACAATATAGTTTGACAATGCAACTGCTGTCCACCTCTGCCAGAAGATTCCTCTCTGCTTTCACATGCTCAACCTAAAATGATGAATAAGCTATCGACCAGTAAGCATAAAAAGTAGCACCATAATAACAGGTTGGAAGTCCAAAGATATGGCACCTGGCCTCTACGCAGCATTTCTGATTTCTTCAGCTTTTTCATTGCATACACCTGACCTGTTGTCTTTTCTCTACAAACTCTAACCTGTAAAAGAAAATTAATCAACGCAAGTTTTCATAAACTACATTCAAATAGTCTTTATAAACATGCATAACTAGACTACAGAAAATTTCTCCATGCAATCTTGCATTGGTTGGGCCAAAAAGTGAAAATGATTTGTCAGCTAGAGCTAGACTAGTTAGTTCCTGATGGGCACAATTAACTTGGTTACTCATTCTGGTTCAAATCAGATAGCGTGAAATAGTAAGCCTGCCTATTATTTATGTTGTGGCAGGGGCCCCAGCTCTTGTCTTAAGCATCATCAAGTGTGGAAACTTAATGCTATGCATGACTAAGCACCAGAACCAAAGTAATAGTGGAAACAACTCAAACACTCAAAGAATCCTCTGTCCCTGAGCATCCCATGACTCTGACGAAACATATCTAGATACAGGGAACAAGCCACAAATAAAGTATCTAAAGTTCTAATAGAGATTCAATCTACAGATCAAAAGAAGCCAACACCCTTACTATCACTTATTTCAGGAATTCGTCGTCTCTGCAAATATTAGAACAGTGAAATTGTTCAAATTATCTGATATGACACTCATTCGTTTTTATATGCATTCATACCTCCCCAAATGCACCCTTCCCAATCATCGTGAGTAACTCAAAGTCATCTGCCTCCATTTTGTGCCGTTGGAAACGCATATATTCAGTTTCCTTCCTTTCTAGCAACTTTAGTAGGTTATTTTGATCTTCCTCTGAAACATCAGCATCAGCCAATTTCTTCTCCAGTAAGGTTCGTCTGCTTAAAGAAAGAGAACTTGTACAGTGATTTTCTTTCTGACAAGGGCTTCAAAACAATAACATATACTAGCACCAGCTGACAATCAAATAACATTAGATAAACAAACTGCTTTCAAAGTCAACAACATAATGAATGCTAAAAAAACATAATGCAACAGCACCTCATATCCACAAAATCAACCAAAGAGCTAATCTAATGTTAAAAAAATTGACATGATAGTCAGAAAAGATAAAAAATTACCCACAACAGTTACCATGGTGTGCCCGTAAGTACAGGACAGACCATTTGATACAAAAGGAATGGGGGCAATGGAAAATAGTGGAGAGGACAACAACAGCCAACACCATGACATGATCCAACAAAATTAATTAATTTTGATAGACAAGCCATTGCTCCAAAATGGTGCTATCCAACAACTTAAGGAAATAAGCATACCTCTCCCTTCTCTCCTGCAAAATTTTCATCTGTGTCTTGTAATGATTCTCTATATACTGCTTCGCTGCAGCAACTTTTTGTTTTGTTACGTTTGAGGCTTCTTCAGCCGATAAAATTTTAGGATCTTCCCTTCCACTATTAGCCATTGAATCCTTATTCTTGGTTGATGACCTTAAGCGATCACGTGGTTGAAACTTCTGGAACCAACTTCTTGCTGAGTCCATCTACCTATCCCCCGCTCGTAGGAAGCCAACAAATATCCTGATAACATGTCTCTCGTCCTAAATTCACCGTACTTTGATGCCACAAACCTACTACTGACAAAATCATTTCGACCACAAGAATAATTACATAGTTGCATTCTGCATGTATCGAACACTCAAAGATAGAATCTTTGAACCCTTATCGCTTGTGGGACAAAGATAAAATTAATCTGATTTCTAAGAACTGGCTTTAAACCAAGAATTTAAATTTAACAATTGAAAATCATAATAATACAATAATTTTTCCCATCCCTCGACAAAAATTTTAATAACATTCTAAAATGATAAAGATTTATGACCATAATTAAAAAGAGATTTCAAGAAAAGTCACAGAATTGTGAAAAGAGAAGCACAATAAGCCTTGAAAACTTAAGGGCCCTTTCAACAACCCACGAGGGATCAGGAGGTCAAGAATTCAAGATTCATGCAATAACATCTCAGGCTATTCAAAGTACGTCAGAAAGAAACGAGAAGTTTACATCAGAGAAGGCAAAGCATTATGCAGAAAGATCAGCTTACCGCCAAATCTTTGCGTCTGAGAGAGAGAGAGAGAGAGTTGATACCGAGTCCGCCAAACACATCAGCCAAAAAAGATGACGTGTATAATAAATTATAGTACTATAGTAATAAACTAATTTAATGATAGTGATATAATAGATGAATGGTGATCCCGCAAATATATATTCGTGGAAGCGTGTCTGAGATGAATAATGAAACACTGATGAATCAAGAAATTGGAAAATAAAAAAAAATAAAAAAAAGGAGGAGGAAATTTGAGAAGACGAAGGGATGGAAAGAGAGAGGGAGGGAGGAAGGACAGTTAATCCGGCAGTTTCGCAGGTTGGCAGTAGCTTGGGAATTGGAACCCCACCCTCGCTTTTTATATAGGTTTTCCTTCTTGTTTGTTTGGTCCAATTTAGATTTTTTTTTTCCTTTTTTTGATTGGTTTCTTGAAAACCATACCTTTCTTGGTATTAAGATTCCAAATCCTTCTCCCTCCAAAATAAGATTTTGGCATAATTATAGTATTTGATTTTTGGGTCAATATTAAATTTATTTCTTAGTTTTCACGTGTAGTAGCGATTTTTAATTTTGCCAGTTGAATAACTGGAGTTTAATTCTCAATATGCTTCAAATACATTACTAAGAGTTATTAATTCTTAAATAGTTAAGTTAATTTAAGGTAGAAGAGCATGTAAAAAAAAAATTTAATTGTTTTGTATTATCCAAATTAGAATATTAAATTTTCTTAGGTATCTTTACTATTTAAACACGAGTATCTCAGCTACTATTAAATTTCAAGTAGTAAAGCAAGTGGGGCATATAGTTAGATCCTTAATTAAGCAATGATAATTGACGCAGATTATTAAGATAGAAATGATAACGAAAGCTTCTCTCACTAGTTATACACAAATAATAATTTACTCAAGACCCAATAAAACAACAAAGAAAAACTCTTTGAATAATCTGGTGGAAAAATGAAAAATAACATCGCAAGCACACAAAAACAGATAATTTCTACCCCCTTTCCGTATGTTGTTTTTATGTTTGGTGGACAATTATGGTACAAGTTTTAATTTTATGTTCAAAAACACATAAAAATTTTTATTTTTTATTCATACACTTTACTTTTTTATATTTTAAATTAAAAATATTTTACAACGTATGTTTACTTTTCCTATAAAATCTTGACACCTCAAAAACGTCACAAAATTATAGCTTGCGGTTATAATGATACAAGTGCTACAATGACATGAATAGAGCATATGTATAAATCATTATTCAACAAAAAAAAAAATGTTTCATTGCTTTATGTTTGGATGTACCATTGGCAGTTTGGTACACAAATATATTGCTTCAGCTAAAATTATACAATTCAGATTGCAATTGTTGTTCTCATTTTGATTTAGGGGAAAAACCATAAAAAGAACCCGGACATGTTCGGATCCAAATCCGGATATATCGTCAACCATTACCAACTCTAACAAAGACCTGGACTAAAATGGGCTATTAAAAAATTGGACCGTGCGGATCCGCGGATAGGTTTACTTGGGCAAGAAGGGAAGAGGGCCCTGGAGTCTTGGCGGTTGTGACGTAGCCCACGACGACTGGCGGAAAATTCAACCGGCGGAAGAGAATAAGGAGCATCGTAGACCCCCGCTTCCAACCAACCCACCATTCTTCCTTCATTTTCTTAACAGTGGAAGAAAAATTGCAAGGTCACCGGCGGAGTCAGGCGGTCACCAAATTTGGCAAAAAACGAAGGGAATCATTCAAAATTACCCCATACTCCCAAAACAAATAATAATAAGAATAATAAATAATAGTACTAGTGTGCTACCATTTTTTACCGAATTCCGAGAGAGGAAGAGGACAAATTAAAGAGGAAGCGAATGGAGATGTATCTGATTCATCATCTCATCGCACCATCCACGAATCCGTGATTCTAGGGTTTGTTTGTTTAATTCCAATCATCATTTGAATGAACAAGTTTGTTTTTATAGATTATAAGGGTGATTTTTTTTTTCCTGGTTGCGGTGGCAGGTGCTGGCAAGGTGATTTTAGAGAAGAAACTTATAATTGATGCTTTTGTTCAATGGAAGAAGAGGAGGAAGATAGGGTTTTATTGAATAGTTTAGGCGTCACCTCTGCAAATCCTGAAGATATCGAGCGCCACATTTTTCAGCAGGTTTTTTTTCCCCTTCCTTTTAAATGATCATGTTTTCCTACACTTTTATAAGTTGATTATTTTGATACTTCTTTCTTTAAAGCGGCAAATTTCAGGCTTCATTTGTACTTTTAACCATTTTTAAGTGTGTATTGTTTGGCTACTTTTAATGTGCGAACTTTCACTTGGTGGTTTCCATACGACATAGTTTAATAGTTGAACTTGTCAATTGGCAGGCTAAAACCAATGATGCGGATAGTAGTGAAGCTGGAGGAAGTGCTGAGGAGGAACAACTTGCTAAAATAAGAAGCAATGGAGCATCATCTACTGGTCTTTCTGAGCTGTATAATAAATTGAGAGCTGTAGAGGTTGAAATAGATGCTGTTAGATCTGCTCTTGAACTAACAAACTTTAAAAAAAATGAGACACTTGTCTCTGAAGGTGATGGGGCGAAAGAGCGGGAAAATGTAGAAGGTGAAGAAAATGATTCTCAAGCTTCTCCTAATGATACAACGCTTCAGCATGCTCTTGCTTCTGATCGATTGAAGAGCTTGATTAAAACGAAGGCTCAACTTGAGAAAGAAATTTCAGATGGTTCCAAGGATGGTGAGGCCGGGAGGCTGATAAAGAGTATTATCAAGGAAGAGTGCAAGTCCAAGCGAAGGCCAAGAGAAGTAAAGAAACTGACGGAGCATCAGAACAAGAAGAGGGTAAAAGCAGTTTCCTTTAGGGAGGACGATGATTTTGATGCAGTTCTTAATGCGGCGTCTTCAGGATTTGTTGAAACAGTGAGTCATTTGCATATACAGTCCATTAAATTTCTTGACATTTCTGATTCTTTACAAATGGGAAGTAATAAAAAATATGACTTTACTTGGTTTCTTAATGTTTAAGTGGATAAATGACTCGTAAACCATTGGGTTTATTCATCTGTTTTTAGACAAGTACTAATAGCTCATTGTTTATGCCTCAGGAAAGAGATGAATTAGTGCGGAAGGGAGTTTTCACCCCTTTCCACAAGCTTAGAGGCTTTGAACGCCGTATTCAAGAACCTGGTTCATCCAGCAGGCATGCTGTCGGGGAGAATGTGGACAGGAGGGAGGAGTTCACCACCTCCAGCATAGATAAAGCTGTCCAGTCAATTTCAGACGCTGCTCGGGCTCGTCCAACAACTAAATTGCTTGACTCCCAATCATTACCAAAACTCGATGCACCCACTCATCCTTTCCAAAGGTTAAGAGCACCATTGAAAATTCATCATTCTCTGGACACTGATGTACAGAAGAGTAAAGATGTAACAAGGAAGAAGAAAAGGCCCCTTCCTGCCAAAAAGTGGAGGAGGTCATCTTCCCTTGAAAAGAAAACATTTGAGGGAAATGGTATGTCTGGAAATCAACCATTTATTGTTTCTTATATATTCACATATTACACATACACACAGTGTTGTTAGATATGTCAAAGTGTTATGTAACATTGAGCATCTTAGTGTCCTGTTTTGCCCGATTGTAGAATTTATATTGTTCCAGTTGTGAGGAGCTGTAAAGTGCAAGCTTTTTTTTTTTTCCCCTTCCTTCGGTTTATGCTGTATGTTTATTACTAAATTTCTTGCATCTTTTATAGATGCTAGGAGCTCTGATTATGAAGATGATGCAGAAGAGGTTGAAGACATGGATGGTGAAAGGCCTGCTTTCGTTGAGCTAGAAGGTGGACTGAAGATCCCAGAAGTAATTTTTAGCAAACTTTTTGACTATCAAAAGGTTGGTGTCCAGTGGTTATGGGAACTTCACTGTCAAAGAGCTGGTGGGATAATTGGAGATGAGATGGGACTAGGTAAAACCATACAGGTGATAGCTTTCCTTGGATCATTGCATTACAGTTTCATGTACAAGCCCAGCATTATTGTCTGCCCTGTCACACTATTGCGGCAATGGAAAAGAGAAGTTCAAAAGTGGTATCCAAGGTTTCACGTGGAGATATTGCATGATTCTGCCCAGGATGTTTCTGGTATGAAGAAACAAAAAAAATTTAGTGAGAGCGACGATGATGAAAGCGAAGATTTTCTTGACAGCGACATTGAAGAGAACCTGCCTTCTAAAAAAATCAAAAAGTGGGATTCTTTGGTCAATCGTGTTTTGAGGTTAGATTCTGGCCTGCTGATTACCACTTATGAGCAACTTAGGTTGCTTGGGGAGAAGTTACTTGATATTGAATGGGGGTATGCGGTTCTGGATGAAGGACATCGCATTCGAAATCCAAATGCAGAAATTACTCTTGTCTGCAAACAGTTGCAGACTGTGCACCGTATTATAATGACAGGTGCACCTATTCAGAACAAGCTGAGTGAATTATGGTCTTTGTTTGACTTTGTCTTCCCAGGAAAATTGGGCGTTTTGCCTGTGTTTGAAGCTGAATTTGCGGTTCCCATATCTGTTGGTGGCTATGCTAATGCAAGCCCTTTACAAGTTTCCACAGCTTACAGGTCTGTATTTGGTTATGTTGGCTAGTATCAAAGTTTTTGTTGATTACACCTGAGTAGGTTTTATGGGGATGTGTGTTATGGATTGTCTAAGGTTCGCTTTTGTAATGACATTTGTTAAAGTCACACTTTAACCCTAAAAATTGTTTGGAGGCAAAAGAAAAGGCATTTAAAGTAAAAATAAATTGAGGAAGTTTGCGCACCACCATGGATACCAAAAATATAATAGTCGGAAACCTGTAGAAGACAAAGCTATTAATGTCTATTACTTCTTTTCATTCTTCTTTTTTTCTTTTGTTTTTTATTTTTTGGGGGGGTGGGGGTGAGGAGGGGGGTTTGGTTGCCTTCAATGTCCAATACTCCGCTTCTCAATTGATTTCAGTTCTGCAAGGTTTTGCATTCCTAACATTGGTGTTAGACAGATGTGCCGTAGTCCTGCGTGATCTGATTATGCCCTATCTCCTGCGTCGCATGAAGGCTGATGTAAATGCCGAACTCCCAAAAAAGACTGAACATGTCCTCTTTTGCAGCCTCACTTCAGAGCAGCGATCTGTTTACAGGGCATTTCTGGCTAGCTCTGAGGTGGAACAAATCTTGAATGGTAGCAGAAACTCTCTTTATGGTATAGATGTGATGCGAAAAATTTGTAACCATCCTGATCTGCTTGAGAGAGAACATTCATGCAAAAATCCAGACTACGGGAATCCTGAGCGCAGTGGCAAAATGAAAGTCGTTGTCCAAGTGCTAAAGGTGTGGAAGGAACAGGGTCACCGTGTTCTTCTTTTTGCTCAGACGCAGCAGATGCTTGATATTCTTGAGAATTTTTTAATTGCTGTTGGCTACAGTTATCGGAGAATGGATGGTTTGACTCCTATAAAACAGAGAATGGCTCTGATAGATGAATTTAATAATTCAGATGATGTTTTCATCTTTGTTTTGACAACCAAAGTTGGCGGTCTTGGAACGAATCTAACCGGTGCTGATAGAGTGATCATTTTTGACCCAGATTGGAACCCCTCAACCGATACTCAAGTATGTTTAGTTAGATATTCTTGTTTTATTTAACATGTTTTCAACAATGAATTTCACCTTCTGTGACTGAACCTACATTTCAACCGTGTATTCCTGCTAACACTGATTTTGTTTACCCACGTCCCACCCTCATTGGAAGTTGGGAACCGTCTCTCTGGGTTAGTTTGATGGGTTTACAAGGAAACTATTCCCTTGTCTTCACACACCATTTTGTATTTTAATTTGATGATCAGGACTGCTACTGATCTTATAATGGTTTTTTAATTTGTGCACTATTGCAAATTACAGGCCAGGGAGCGTGCTTGGCGTATTGGCCAAACAAGAGATGTGACTATTTATAGATTGATTACCAGAGGTACCATTGAAGAGAAGGTTTATCACCGTCAAATTTACAAACATTTTCTTACCAATAAAATATTGAAGAATCCACAACAGAGAAGATTCTTCAAAGCACGAGATATGAAGGATCTTTTCATGTTGAATGATGATGAAATGAGTGGCTCTTCTGAGACATCTAATATTTTCGGGCTGTTATCTGAAGATATAAATCTTGTTGGGACTCATAGTGATGATCAGAATAAGCCATCTCTCAGGGAATTGGCTACTGTTGCTGCAAGTGACAGACAAAATAGCTCAGACATTGAAAACAAAGGAAAGCAAATGGATAATCACAGTGATGGGGAAGTTGATGAGGAAACAAACATTTTGCGGAGTCTTTTTGATGCCCATGGGATCCATGTAAGCCGCTAGCTGCTTTGATTAGTTATTATTGAAATGTTCTTGCAGCATTCGAGTGCCTCATTGATGTGTTTATCATGTTTGTTTGTTCAATACTAGATAGGCGTAGGAAATGGTAGGAAATGAAAGATAATTGGTAATCAATCTGATAATGTTTTTTTGCCTTTTTGTCATACGAGTGAAGGATACACACGTTTTATTTTGGTTTCTCTTTATACTTAGAATGTTCATCATGCTTGACTGAACCTATCATCATGGAAGAATTCTTTCGGATGATGGGAAGTAGAAGTAACCTCCTGTTCTTTTTAAAAATATTTTGCTGGCCATATAAATACCTTTGTTATTTCTTTTTACGACAAGCAAACAAGTATATATATCTCAGCCCCTTACATACATATCCTCTTTTTTCTCTTGATCCTTCACAGTGATATGTCCATATTATCCATGTTACTTATGATGTTCATTTTTCCAGAGTGCCATGAATCATGATGCTATCATGAATGCTCATGATGAAGAGAAGATAAAGCTTGAGGAACAAGCCTCGCAAGTGGCACAGAGAGCGGCTGAAGCCCTGCGGCAGTCACGAATGCTTCGAAGCCGAGAAAGTATAGCTGTCCCTACCTGGACCGGTAAATCTGGAGCAGCTGGTGCACCATCTGCTACCGGAAGAAGATTTGGCTCTACAGTGAATTCCTACATGATAAGTAATTCAAATTCATCAGAAAAACTAATTAATAGAGAGGCAAACAGGCCAAACGGATTTGTTGCTGGGGCTTCTTCGGGTAAAGTATTATCTTCGGCTGAGTTATTGTCTAAGATCAAAGGCAACCAAGAGAGAGCAGTTAATCAGGGTCTTGAACATCAGTTTGGCTTGGCTTCAAGTTCCAGCAACTTAGGGAGCCCCACAGTTACTAGATCTTCTAGGACATTGAACAACTCAGCTGTGCAGCCAGAAGTATTAATTCGTCAACTGTGTACATTTATTCAACAGGAAGGCGGAAGCTGCAGTACTGTCAGTATTGTGAACCATTTCAAGGACAGAATATCATCAAAGGATCGTTCATTGTTTAAAAATCTTCTGAAGGAAATAGCCACTTTGGAGAAAAACCCTGGTGGTTCCGTCTGGTTATTGAAGCCAGAGTATCAAGAATAGTGGCGGACTCTCCCCCAAGCGTGGATTAATATGTTGCTGTGAATTTATCTCCGGTTATACTATTAGTGCGCAATATCTGGCAATGATTTTTTTCTTCCTTTCATGTGTGAACTTGCACCTTGCATGGAAGAGGAGAGCTGGATTTCGTCGTTAGTTTTTGACACTAGGTGAACTAATCGCCCATAAAGTTAACATGTTTGTTTCTGCATTCGGTGTTACTCCGCCAAGAAGAATGATATGAAATTCTTTAATTTTGTAGAGTTACCCAGAAGTTGAGGTCATGAACTCATGATGGGAATGTTAATTGGCTTCTCATGGACATGGCTTTACAATTACAGAATATCTTCTTTTAAGCTTATTTCTTTCCCTCTCTCTCTCTGCTTGTGGGAGCCACTCTACATCCTTTTGCATTGGCCCCTTGAATTTGGCTTACTGATGAAGACAGCTTAAGGGTTAGATCTTTTACATTTATACAGCAACAAACTCTTGGATGCTCTTGACAAGTGTTTGACACGCACTTGTTTCTCTCGAGCGTATCTTATCAGGATTTCACAGAAAGTTACCCGCTCACCTCAAAACCTCTTACATGTTTTTCCATCTTTGCGCATGGATGCTTGTTGGTAAAAGAAAAAACCGTATAACTAGTAAAATATAAAGTTTTTTGTTGGGTGTTTTATAAATTCAGTTAAAACATCAATCTCCCGCATCCCATTCCTGTTTGCATAAATCTGGACGAAACTACGCACTGCATCCACCATAAACAAACCTTGCCTCACAAGGTCTTCCAAAAGTGCAGCTAAGCCAAACGCCCACCACCTCATTTCCTTGAAACTGAGGTTCTTTAGAAAGAACTGCACAATTGTCAAATATTTCAATCCATTGCCAACGACTTGGAGAAAAACAACAATTGGATTACAAAACCAGGAAAGAGAATTATCTTCTGTATTATAAGTATATAAATATTAGGTCAAAAGTCCAAATATGTCAAAAAAACAATATCAACATATTCCGAGAACATTTATTCTCCAACAATGGAGCACAACTTGAACTTTCTCAACTTTTCAGTTTTCTTTTAATTTTTTCATCCTTTTAATACAACAGCAAACAAAGATCTGAATCCACAATCATCAAATGTTAACACGATCAAAAAGCAGCCCATCCAGCCGCACTGGCTCTATTAGCTCCTGACCCAGTGGTTGATGGGAGATTCTTCTGCAAATTGCCAACAAGGAAAAAAACACAATTTTCATCATAAGAAAAGTAGTCCACAAGGTGACTCAGACAAACAAGCAAAGACTTTCATCTCCACACAAGCCAATAAAGATGATCAAGCTCATTTCAAATTAATAGGGTGGATAGAGGATATTGTTGTCCATATAAAGGCAAACTAGTTCCAGGCTGAAACACTTCACAATACTAGAGCAGCTAATAAAAGGACATTACGTGTCAAGAGAGCATTTCCTCACAAACAGACAGTTTATTTTTATTATGCACACGTATGCTATAAAAATAGTTAGCAACACAAAGAAAGATGCATATTCCTGAAGCAAAAGAATAATGACACCAAAATTCATTAATCTATATGAAGAATGGTAAATTTGTTTTTCAAACTATTCGCTAGTGTTCTTTAAAGGGAATTTCGAAAAAAGGCAGCTCCAGATTCTTGCACTCAAATGTTTGTAAATTTGGAGATATATGCCTCGATCAGAACTATTCCCTTGGGAAGCAGTCACATAACCACCTGAAAAGGATCACCTTACACTTTTCTTTATTTCCCCAAAAGTCAAAACATTACAAGCCCAAGCCGCTTCAAAGTTCTATACTGGTTCAATTACCATTTTTTCCCTTTGAAACCAATGCTAGCTATTATTTCTGTTGGAAATTCAGATTTTATTAACCTCCATGTCTGAGAATGGAAAAAAGTAACAAACAAATGGAAATATGATTTTTGGTATCTCAAACTTTCCTATTGAGTAGTTTATAAATCACCCTGTATAATGAGCAATCAACTCATGGATCTCTTAATGGAAGGCTAATGGAAAGTTAAGCGCCCCATATTCAACGTATAGTGGTAAAATAGCACTTAATGAAAACCCGAAAGGACACAAGTGAAACTACCCAGCCTTAAAAACCACAAACAAATTGGCATTTAAACCGAGTCAGTCAAGTCCTTAGCTCTTACAAGTGTTACAATCATCTGCTGATCAATGATCCCCAAACATAGGAGTTTTTGTAAGTTTGCAGTCTCAATTTGGTAAGCTATCTGTTCAAATGAAGCCCCCTATTCATCTCTACCAATAAAGTCTCTTGAAAAAAAAAAAAAAAAAAGCATTGGCTATTTCAATTGCATATAAGCATATATAATGAAGTTCCAAAATGGAAAATTGAGGAGCAACCAAGACCACGGGTTTTCAATTTTAGGTCATCTAACACAGACTACTTATTAAAAACAATAGAATGAATACCTCAAGTTGTGAGAGATCTGCAAGAGGATCAGCAGAATGTCTAGCATTCTCCTTAGGCTTCTGAAGAGTTGTAACATGGCTGTTGGAAGCCATCCTAGCAGCTGCGGGATCATTGGGAGGGGGTGGGAGGGGAGACCTGATCTTCACCGCTCCACTGGGAGGAGGTGCGAGGCCTAAAGTTTTAGACTTTACAGTTGCAGGAAGTCCACTTGACAACCCTGCAGCTGAAAGCATGCCTGTTCCACTAGATGGTTTGTTTTTTACGTTGATTCTGATAGTTTCACCTTCCTGAAAATTAAACCAAAAAAAAGAAAGTTAGTTCAGGGCAGAAAATTAACCCCAACACAAAAACTGTAATCCAATCAGCAATAAAAGAACATAAAACAACCCTCGAAAATAAAACCCAATGACAGTAGAGGAACCAACCAATGGAACAAAGGTGATCTCCAATCAAATAAATAACTAGTACATCAACTTCAAGACCCAATTAGAACTTCTCTTATCCATCGCTCTTATCTTCATTGGACAAGTAACTCCAATAAACACGGGACAGGAATGCAACACAACTTTCACCAAAGATTAATATAAACCAGTTCAAAAAATCTATCCAATCCCCAAGTTGCTAACAACAGCGATAGTAGAACAATATAAATAAAACAAGGAATTCTGGAATGTTATTTAAAGTTTCTACTTTCACTCAGATTTACCACTAAACATTGCTTCTCATACAAATGCAATTCGCCCTCTCAATACTCCAACAAACAGATATCATCACGTTAGCATCCTATAACCTATAATTATTTACATTCGTAAAATTCCAATCCAGATCATATACATTACAACCAGACACACCAATAAGTAGTTAAATCACTAAATCATTACATTAAAAAAATTAAAAAAAATACTTCAACGGATAAGTAAATTACCTTTAACCTGTGATTGACTGCAGGGTGAATGTCAATATGACTATCCTCACCGCCGTCGCCGGCGGCACCGTCGGCTTCTTTCTCATGCTCTCTCCTAACATACTTCTCGTGATCAGACAAGGCGACATTGAAATCAAAGGCCTCATTCCTCTCATTAAAACCCAGTCCAATAAAAGCGTGTTTTCCAGCCCCGTCCTCGATTTTTAAGACAAAGTATCGAGAAGAGTCGAGGGCAGGCTCGACGGAGTTCTCTCTCTGACCGGGATTAATGAAACAAGCAGCGAAAAGCTCGCCGGAGTTAGGATCCTCAAGTCGGATCTCGCATCGGGTGTTACACGAAACAACTCGAAGACGACCCGTCCAGATCTTATCGGACTGTAACCATTCTCCGCACTTGTAGCCGCCGCTGGTGGACCGAGGTGGGATTTTGTAAACGGAGACCTCGCGCACCACCAGGAGGGTGTGCTCGAAGGATTCTTCGTCGTCCTCAAACGACATCGTTGAGCTGGGAGGCAGCCTTAGCTGGGAAGCAAAGAATAATGGAAAGCAAATACGGGTGTGAGCTGTATGTTATTGTATAAATGGGGATTTGGTGCAATGTGATCTGTTTTTAGTTAGCGTTGGAGTGAAGAGAAAGGTGGCGCTCGGAGGTGGCCCGGTGGTGGGGGTGTTGGGTGGAGATGGGGGAGCGGATTTGATAGTTACCGCATACCGCAGTGTAACACCAAAACCGCGTGGACAATTCAATGTGTAATTTTGGTCAACTCAGATGCTGCAATTTACTATTCGGATAATAGAAGTCGCTACATGGATTTATTTCCCATACATGAAAGGTTTATGTTCATTCAACGCATACTATATATAATTACACATGTATAATAACATTTTTGCATATTTATGATGTCATGTGTGCAGATGTTATGCGCATGTGTACATACATGTGTGCTTTTATGGTCACGTGAAAATATATATGTGTGTGTGGAGATGTATAGATATATAAAAGGTATGTGTGTGTCTATGTAATATATTGTATCTTTTATTTGTAATATAGATGTATATGCATATGTAATATACATTTACATAAATATGTGATTGGTGTATATATTTGTATACGAACATATTGTATCCTTTTTGCAATATACATGTATATACGAACTCTTGCACAGTACACATTTACATGTATAAGTGTATATACACATGTAACCGTACATATCGATGTAGTTGTGACATAAATATGTATAAATGTATATGTAGGTGTAACATACGCATAGATGCATTGATAACATAAATGAGTATAAATATGTCATATCATGTGCATATAGCTATGCACGTGTTATCGATGTACATGTATTAGTAACATATGCAATTATAAATATTTCATATCATATGTGAAGATAGACGTGCTTGTATTTTATGTGTACATACAAATGATATATTTGCGTACATACATTTATACACCTATGTATGGTTTCCACACATACTTATATTGTATATGTTTGTACAAATAATATATCTCCATACATACATTTATACACGTATGCATTATTTTTGGGAATTTTTGGTATATAACGACGCGCATGAAAGATTAACCAAAGTGTTCATTATTCAAATAAAGTACAAATTGATAAAAGCTTGTTCAAACTTAGTTTTCTAATTAATCAAATCAAATTTCAACGTGATTTATAATTAGTTAAAGTTCAAAACTAGGTTAAATGAGTGCAAATCGTGAAATTGATATATAAAAAATTTAAATTACTCGAGTTCAGTTCGATAAAAGTTGTTTGAGTTCGATTTGAAAAAATAATCAATTTAAATTACTCGAGTTCAGTTCGATAAAAGTTGTTTGAATTCGGTTTGAAAAAATAATCAATTTGAATTTGAACACAATTTCAAATTCATTGAAATAAATAAACAAGTTTTGTATTTGATTTGATTTGACTCGTTTTATATTCACGTGTAAGTGCACGCATACACATATATTATAGCTGAGATAGTGTATCTATAAATTAGCTTTTTGTATTTTTGCAACGAGTCCTTTTGCTCTCCCTCTCCGTACATTATTGATGATGCGATTGAAAATTTTCCTGTGCATGTATTTTTGACGATGTCATCCAAAGTTTCATTTCCCTTGTGCCTTTGTTGTGCATTAAATTTGTGACTAGAAACAAAATAATAACAATAATAGAATAATTGTTTTTTAGTGGGTAAAAATTGTGAAATTAGATAATAATAAGTTTGATTGGAGCATTCGAACCAAGAAAATTCAGAAACTTACACGTCTAGATACGTGTTCGCAAGTAATGAGCGAATTGTATAAAAACTTTACATACCATACAAAAAAAAAAAAAAAGAATTGTACAAAGAATTATTTGACTTAATTTTTTAAGAAAAAAATTTTATTCGACTTTTTAGGAATAATTTCACATACCTCCCATGAGGTTTGCTATAATTACATTCACTTCCCCTCAAGTTTTAAAAATTACACTTACACTTCCTGTGTTTATATTTTTCACAGCAAAACAAGTTCATCTTGATAATGTAGCCAAAAAACACTAACCAAACACCTTAAAATATGCTTAATTGCTTTTAAATGAGTCATTTATTTCTTATTAATATATTTTTTTGTAAAATTTTAATGGATGAAGTAATTTTATTTAGATTAGTCAGATAATTGAGTTTTTGAAGAAGTAATATTTGGTGAAGATTGAAAATTTGATGTAAGAATATAAGCACTTTTGACATTTTTATGACTAATTAATTAATTTTTAATATTTATTTATCTTTTAAAAGCAATTAAGCATATTTTGAGGTGTTTGGTTAGTATTTTTAGGTACATTATCAAAATATACTTGTTTTGTTATAATAACATAAACACAAGGGGTGTAAGTATAATTTTTAAAACCTAAGAGGATGTGAGTGTAATTATAGAAAACTTCAGGGAGATATGTGAAATTATCTCAACCTTTTTATTTTGGGATAATTTCACATACCTCCCATGAGGTTTGTCATAATTACACGTACCTCCCATCTGGTTTTGAAAATTACACTTACACCCCCTGTGTTTATATTTTTCATAACAAAACAAGTCAATTTTGATAATGTAATCCAAAAACACTAACCAAACACCTCAAATATATGCTTAATTGCTTTTAAATTGGTAATTTCTTTCTTATTAATATATTTGTTTGTAAAATTTTAATAGATAAAGTAAATTTATTTAGATTAGTCAGATAACTGAGTTTTTGAAGAAGTAATTTTTTATGGAGATTAAAAATTTGATGTAAAAATATAAATAATTTTGACATTTTTATGACTAATTAATTAATTTCTAATATTTATAAAAGTAATTAAGTATATTTTGAGGTGTTTAGTTTGTGTTTTTGGGTTACATTATCAAAATGGATTTGTTTTGTTATAAAAAATATAAATACAGGAGGTATAAGTATAATTTTTAAAACTTGAGAGGAAGTAAGTGTAATTATGACAAACCTCAGGGAGGTATGTGAAATTATCCCTTTTATTTTGAAATCCTTTGGCGGTGGAGTTGTTCTTTCCCTGACGGGGCGGGACTCTAACGGCTCTTAACAGATCACGCCTCAGATAGCCCCGCCGACTTTCCGCAAGCCCCTCCTTATATATAACCTACTACAGTGGCAAAAAAAAAAAAAAAAAAACTCGAAACAAAAAGATGAACGGAATTACGTCCCCGAGAGAGGGAGAGAGAGAGAGAGAGAGAAAAAAAAGGAATATATCGGAACGACGTTAAGTAACGTCATAGGTCCAAACACGTCCCTCGTGGCGCTTGTTTAGGGTGCGATATAGAGGGTATAAGACGAGGAGAGTTCGGGCAAATTCGGAAATTCAAATTAAGTGTTCGCGCGCTCTCACTCTACAAAGAAGAACAGTGGATTCCCCTGTCTCCTCTGATCTCTTCCAGTGCAGTCACTGTGGCGCAGACCCTCAAGAATTATTAACCGCGGGCCAAGTTTTTTCAAGTAATTATTTTACGTGCGATTTCACACTTTCTTGGTTCTTCTTTTTTTAATAAATTCAATTCAAGAAAATAGGAACAAGTTTCTGGACCAAATTGGGTTTTTTATCTTTTTTAATTAGTAATTAATTTCGCACTGGAATGGCCGGAAATCTTGGATTTCTGGTTCTGCTCACTTGCATTGATCTGCGAAGCTGGGGCTTTCAACCCGATTTCCGACTCTCACCGATTGGCCGCATTGGAATTGTTTACCGCCACCGATGGATCTCTTCAGAGGTCAGTTTTTAAACCCTCGTTAAACCCACCCCCCACTCGGCGTTGATATATTTCTTTGTGCTTTTGTTTCTTTAATCGTAGGTAGGCCACGTGAACCCTTTTATTGGATTGATATACTAGTGGGTTTATGTTTTACCGAGGAATAATTTGGATTTTGATCTGATTGTTTAATATTTTATTTAAATTTGTAGTCTTTGCTTATTTCTTTAATCTGTGGTTTTTGGTTTTGGAGTTTGAATGCTAGATTGGAGTGTTGAATTTAGTGGAATAATCGAAAGTTTTGACGTGAGGTTGGCTTTGTTTAACATTTTATGTTTTATCAGTCTGCAAGAAGCATTTGAAGCTTTGAGAACATTTGAGGTTCTTGGAGTTGATAAAAGTTCCGATATTAAGGCTTACGCTTGTCCGACTGTGGTTGATACTCTTCGGGCTCCTTCTTCAGCTTTGCAGGATTTGTTTCAGGCCTTGAGAGTTAATGGGATACTGAAATGCAAGTTCAATGATTAGGTTTTTGCTGTATGTTAGGACTTTCTCGACTGTTAGTGTTTTCCTTCTTGGATTTCCTTATCTTCTTTTCTGCTGGATGTTCAGAGGTTGCATTGAAGTTTTTAATTTCTTTTGCTTATTTTATTTTCTTTTTTTTCAAGGGGATTGCCTCAAGGCTTAAAGATTCTGTTAAGGAGGCCAGCACACTTTTTGACTTCTACTATTCGATTGGAAGTTTGAAACTTATTAAGGTAAATGTCTTAACTTATTCTTGTCAAAACTTCTGCTGTTTCAGTCCTTGCTCTGATTCTGTCCTAGGACCAAAATTATACTTTGCTCTCCATGAATTGATTGTACACGAATTTATTATTGCTCTCTTTAGTGTTTAACATAATGGTGATACGGTCTTGCTTTACTTTTTATGTCATTGATTGACTCTACAGGATCAGACTGCTGAATTTGATGTACATCTTGGAAATGCTGATGGAGTTTTCCGTGCAATAAAGGTTGGACTGTCTTTATATGATTTTGGAGCGTCGAACCCCTTACTGTGCTTTTAAGCGAAAGAAATTCCTGTATAGCTTTCTGCAAATCATGTTGCAGCGTGAGATTAACTGTGAATGTCAAGTGACTCGGTTAATTCTTGCCAGGATCTCGGCCAAAGTGACGGAAGATTTTGCTTTAGTTCCAACAACCCCGAATCTAGTAGTTATGCTGCAGGTAGTTACCTTTATGCCAAAATTACAAAATTTGATCTTCTTGTCCTTATCTTGGTATATCCTCGAATAAGATCCACTTCTGTAAAAGGATGGGCAACATACGGAAAACAGAAAGTACATAACTTTTCTTGTTTATACAAAGTGTTGGTTTCAATTGGAATTGCGCCATTCATTTTTGGAAAGAAAATATCAATTTCGTTTGGAAAGTGTACACTGTTTGGTTTCAAAATTATTTTATGAGTGTTGGTTGTACCTGTTTTCCTAATTGGAAACTTTTTGTTTTTATAGTTTGGTTCTATTTCCTGGAATCCTTTTAAAATTAATGCAAAATTTTTTGCAGGAATAGCTCTTGAAACACTGGCTGCAGTTGTTTCATTGGCATTGAGTAAGATTGATCAGTCTTTGGTAGGTTGGAATATTTTATGCTTTCGACTTTTTGCCAGACATGGTTATATACAATAAGCTTGGCATTACCATTAGTCTTCTTCAGCAGAATGCTGATTATTTCTTATGTTCTATTTTTCCTTCTTTTTTCCTTTTCCTTCTTTTTGGGGGGTAGAAGGGGGGTTGTAGGGGTAGGGTGCAGTAGCTAGAATTACCTGAAGTTCAGAAGGTTCTTTTTGGAACACTTTACATTTCCACTTGTATAAATAGTTATTTTTAAGTTTAAGACTTTTCCTGCTTGATTTTCGTTCTATATCATTTTTGCAGTTCATGGTTGAATTTTAGATCTTATTTGTATTCTGATCTATATTGGCAGATTGATACTCTAAAAAAAGATATACTTAAGCTCTTTGATGGCGTTGAAAGAAATGGTATGTGTCTCTGTGTTTAGTTATTTGTTTTCTGATATGTTGTTCCATTTATTACGTTGTTAAGACAACTACACACAGTGCAGTTGTTTTATGGGATTCTGCGGGGTTTTACTTTTTTTCAGATGATTAACTTCTTTGCACTGGTTGATTGGTCCTTAATTAGCCTTAAGAGGTTTCTTAATGGACTTGTTACGTAAGCATGATGTCTGAATTTTTGAGACCTATTGTATAACAGCAAAATACCATGTGAATTTAATACCAAGTTGGATTCTGCTGGGTTTTTTGGTATACAGGTATGAAAGCATATTGGCTAGTAAGCTTTCAAGTTATTACATGTTGCCTAAAAAAAGGGATTTCCTTCTTCATACATTAATTTTGTTTTAATTGGAATTGATGATGAAAATGAAATAAGAAAGGGAGGGAATTCTTTCATGCATTTTGTTTTAAAATTTGCCTCATTATATTTGCCATTTTTAAGCTCTAGAAAAATCAAGTGCATTATAACTTCTATTGGTTTTTGAGTCGCTATGTTCAAAGATTGTCGCATTCACCTATCGAGCTTTTTCTTGTATTGTAGATGATGGGTCCTGCTACTTTGATGAAAAACTTGTGGATGCAAAAGGTAATCAGGGTCCTATATCGGCTTCCTCAGCAATTGTCCGAGGGCTCACAGCTTTTGCAACATCCACTTCTGAAGGCCTAAATGTGTGGTGAAGCATTGTTTGTATGTTTATTTTCTTTTTTCTTTGACAGGTATTAATTCACGGCTTTTGTTCCTAAATTGCAGCTTCCAGGTGATAGAGTACAATGTCTAGCGAAGTTCTTTCTTTGGGATTGGAATCCCAGGCAATTCTAAAGAGTTGTTTCACCAAATTGATGCACTGGCTTGCTTGGAGAACAACAGGCAAGTATTCCATTCCATTATTTGTGCTATTTACTCCCTCGTGATGTCTTTGGTTTCGTGCTCTCTATGAGCTTTATTTTATTCTTTGCATTTTGATGGTACTCTGTGGAGCTATTTTCTCAGAGAATTTATCTTTGTTTCATCGATTTGTTGATTAAGACGTGAACTTTGTAGTGATTTATAATGATAACAAAAAGCTGTTTACCCATTATATGTTTGAAAAGAAAGAATATAGCTGCAGATTAATACTTCTGTGCACAAAAATTTAGGCTTCCTCTTCTACTATCTTATAGATGGGTCTTCAGTTGAGCAGATTTTTGCTTTATTTAGCATTGATTGCCCCCCTTCTCAGGGTCGTGTGAACGCTGTTCTTGGATCTGCCGCACCTCCTTTATCGGTCAAATTAATGCAGATCTTTACTTCTGGTTCAAAGGACGCATCCATTATCCAAAAGGTTTGGATAATTTTTTTTTTTTTTTGGGCTAAACATGTTTTATGCGAGTTATTTTTCCTTAAAGTTGTAGTTTAATGTCTTGTTATATCTCATTTTAGCATACAAAACTGCATATTTAATGCAGGAATACAAGTTTGATTCAGACACTGAGTTGCATGTGCTGGATACTTTGCCACAGAGTGTAAATATCGGGACTTATACTTTTACTTTTGAGGTAATCAATCTTAGTGCACTCAGTCTTCTTTTTAACATTTCACACATAAAAGTTTATCTTTGTCTGGTTTTTGCTGAAATTCTCATGATCCACATTTCAATGGCAGATTTTGCTTCATGACCCAGAACATAAGAAAATCTATGCTACTGGAGGATGAACAAAAGTACCTGTATATATAACAGGAGTAGTTGATATTGATTAAGCAGAAATTGCAATAATTGACAGTGATCTTGGGAGTGTAGAAACTAAGAAAAGGTGTGTATTTTTATCCTCAATCCAGTACATCCTTTTACCTTTTCTTTTCTTGCTGATTAATTTTCTTTATTGGTAGTTGATGTATTTTAGTTGCTTTTAAACAATTCCCTTTTAATTCTGATCCTTTTGATTTTTCTATTGCATTCTTATATTTTTGCTTTCCATCACTTTTGAAGGGAAAAGGGAAGGGAAGGGAAGGGGAAGGAAGAAAGAAAAGAGGGGGGAGGGGGGCGGGCTTGGGGGCGTTGGGGTTGGGAAGGAGGTTGAAAGTATTTTGAAATTTCTTTTTCAAGTTTTCTTGCTCTTTTGGCCCAACTTGTGTCTGCATCAAATCATTCGCATGATGCATCTTTTTGAAATCAATATGCTTAAGAATATTTGAAATTGTTGTATACTGTCTTCTAATCCCACACTGGTTGGGAGTGGTGGTTCATTAAGTTATATGTGGTGTTTTTTGTAACTCTAAATTTAGAAACAATGTTTATTTTATTGATGACTCTTTAAATATAGTTGAATATCATGTTATACCGAAATTATGGGAAATCACTATAAAAATATTGTCCAAGATCTAATAAAATTTGTTGCTTGTCCTTATTTTGATGTTGTATTACTCATTATTGATTTTGATTATGCTAAAAACATTCTTTCATTTGGTAAACTTTCAGACAAGATTTAACTGGGGAAAACAACATTGCATTATCAGCAAACCACCTTCAGAAGTTGCGGTTGGCTTTTGAGTTGACCACTCCTTCTGGGCATGCATTTAAACCAAACCAGGTCGGCAGTTAGTTTCTACGCTTGTACTCGGTGATGCTCATTCTTGTTCTGCTTGTCTAAATTGTCCTTTGAATCGCAGGCATTCCTCAGGTTGACACATGAGAGTGGAGTTGAGCATATCTTTCTTGTGGGGAACTCTGGGAAAAATTTGAGATTAAGCTAGTTTAGTTTTATAACCATTATGATTCTTATATTTCATACACTGGCCTTCTATACACGCTGCATTTCCCTTTTTATTTCTTTTTTCTTGACCAAGATTGAATAGCTGTACAGTCGGTTTTGATGAACTCAAATGTTGTGCCACTCATAGGTTATAAGCATATGCAAGGATGTTCATGAGAGTTCAGTCTATGTTTAGCTGATTTTTATGTGCCCTTTTACGAACTGAATAATTCTGATGCACAATGACAGTCTGTAATTCGTACATATTCAACATCTACAAACGTGCCTAATTCGTGAAGTGCAATCTTTTCATTTGTCTTGTAGGATTTTCTTGGACTGGTTGAAAACTTTTTCTATTTGTCAGGTAGATATAACGTTCTACTTACTGTTGGTGACTCTGTCATGGTAAATCTCTCCACTCTGCCCCCTCTAAATGGAAAAAATTTCATATTCATACTTCCACATCTTAAACAAGTCCTTTTCCCTTTTACAGGAGAACTCGTTCTTGCAGTCTTTGGGCCATGTTGAATTAGATCTACCAGATGCACCAGAGAAGGTGGCTTGGCCTCCTCCACAACCCATTGATGCTTTCTCAAAATACGGGCCCAGAGCAGAGATTACTCACATTTTCAGATCTCCAGAGAATAGACCTCCTAGAGAACTTTCATTGGCGTTCTTGGACTTGTTGTCTTGCCATTCATAGGATTCTTGAGTGGGGTGAGTTGTGGCTTCGTGCATTTATCATTCTACTCATTTTAAGCACTTATATAATTATTTGAAAAGAGCTAAGACAACAGTATTCGGCTGCCTCGTCACCAAACGTCTGCGCTGCTAATAAATTCAAGTTGTTTGATAATGCTTGTGAATGTCTATCTTTCCTTCATTGGATTTCTAAAAATGGATTTTTAACACTATTCAAAATATTTCTGCTTTTAAAGCAGTGACATCCAACATTTTCTATGCATCTATTTTGTCTCTCTTTTTGAGTTTTTGCAAACAATTGTATCTCTTTTGTGAGTAAAGCTGGTTACGATTTCAACATCTGAGATTGTTGATACTGATTGTTTCTATATCCTTACAGCTTCTTTTGCTCCGGGTGAACTTGAGAAATTTCCCCTCATCAACACTACCTACTGCATTTGCCATTACCGTCCACATAGGCATTGCGGCAATTCTATCACTTTATACGGTCTTTTGCTTGAAGGTTTGTTCTACTCTGGACCTCTATGCTCTTGAATACTTCTCTCCTTTTGAGCATTCTAGAAGCCATAACCTATTTTTGAATTCAGTGTGAGAACGAGTTACTGCTTTTATGAGAGAGGGGCTTTTTTCCAGCTAATTTCCTTGCATTGGCTTGTAAATAATGCCTGTTAACTTCATGATCATGTGACAGTTATAAGCTAAAAAAGAAGAATGTAAACTATTAGTAAAAGGAAATAGGTGGACCTTGCTGCGACTTTGATTGTGCAGGGTGCCATGGCCAAACAACTTTGAAAGCCACCTAGGTACATGAATGTAAGCCTGGTGGTATCTAATAAGAGGTGAATTTTGACACGGGAGGTGTTCTAATCGTTCTTTTTCTACCGTGATTGCAGTTGGATCTGTTTACCACATTGAAAGCACTTGGAGTCTTGGGAATCTTCTTGATGTTTTCGGGACATAGGACTCTTTCCCACTAGCCTCGTCATCAGCGAAGTTGAAATCTGCTTAAAGCATCGTACTTTCACTTTCTTCTGGAAGGGAAGGGAGTCTTTGGAAGAGCCACAGTTGGATAATGGACTCTATTTTGTTGTAGGACAAATTCGGTAAATTATGTCTGAGTTTGTCACAGGTGAAATGATAGATCCTTAGTCATATGTTGTTATTTTAACCCCCGGGATCATTAGATCAGTAGTAATCATTGAGGTGATTTTAATGTTTGAAGCTACACAAAGGGTAAAGTAGCCAGGAGACTTCGATTTTTTTAACTTTGTCCTGGAATCTGGAGTAAACTAAGCGTCCCCCGTTTTTCACACGTAAAATTGGAATGGATTTTTGCAATCTTCATTTGGATGGAGTGTTTTATAAAAAAATATTATTTGAAAAAAATTCTAAATGTGTCCTTCACATTGGTTCTCATTTCATATATACAATTTCTTGAAAAAGAAGTTCAAAAAAATGTTATAATAACAATTTTCAAAAAATACTTTCAAAAAAGAATTGTGTCAAATGGCTATACCACAAAAAAAAAAAAAGAAAAAAGAAAAAAGAGGAAGTTTAGTAGCAAATCTACTGGGGACGGGTCACAAAAATATATTGTGGGTTAATTAAACCCCAAGGGCATTGCTGCCACGATTCAAGAAATAAAATTGAAAAACAGAGGAAAGGAGAGCCAGCCAAGGAAAGAAAAGAAACATTGGAGAGCGCCATCAAAACTGAGGGGCTGAAATAAACGAGTCACCCCACATTGATTGGAACGCTAGCCGGCCTAACTATCTAGCCGAGAATTGCGATGGAAAAGACGACGTCGAAGCCATCAACAACCAGCAGAAAACGCCAACGAGAGGAAGAGTCTTCTTCTGCACCGGAAACTGATATCGCCGATCAATCTCTCTCACTTGGTCCGCAATTTTCGTTTAGCTCAATTCTTTTTTTTTTTTTTCCGTTCTGTTTATTTTTTTAAATTCTTGAAGTGAAAAAAATGCAGAAAACAATCTCAGCTTTAGTGACACCGTGGTGGCTCTTCAGATGATGCGTTCTCAGTTCCCTCGTATCGACAAGGTTCCAGATTGTTACAAAAATTTTCTGCTAACATTTTTTTTGTATTTTGTTGCTATTTTTTTTAAAAATTTATTATCGGATACACTTTCCGTGACCTAAAATTTGGCATGTTTAGGTTTCAATTCAGCCTTTCATATTAAGGTCGCAATTATACAGCAGCGTCAAGGACAGGACCCAAGTCGATAGGGAATTAGAGGTACTACTACGACTACTACTAATTTACTATGCAATGACTGAGGGTTTGAGCTCATGTGCAATTTTTTCTGGAACCATTTTAATGTGTTTTACTTTCCTTTTTGCTATGGTAATTGATGGCACCTGTGGTGACTTCATATATTATTTTTATGCGTCCTTTTATTTCAGTCGTTGAAGAGGGAAAGTGTTGTACGGATTTTTAAGCTAAATAGTGGACAAGATGATCATGCCATAATGTTTGTGGATGACTACCTAAGTCAGGTTTGTTGTTTATTTGATATCCTAATGTTTATATTTTAATGTAATTTAGGTGGATGGTGTTTCAAGGTTTCCGTAGATATACAGAAATTATGGGATAGAGTGTTACCTTTTTTCTTCAGCCATTTTATAATGCTGCTTCTATTGTGCACTAATCATAGACTACATTTTTTTTTTTTATAACAAGTGCTCAGGCTAATTTATGAGCAACTGAAACTTTTAGTACTTCAGGATTGATTATCATTGTGATAACCTTTTTTTTTAGATTGAACGCGCTGTCCAAAGATTTGAAGAGAAGAGCCAAGATGGTCTCATGGTTTTTTATTGGTTCAGAACACATGTCATTCCATCAAATCTGGAGCCAAGTATTGGGCATCAAGAACTCGTAAGTGGTCTATTCCATATGTTTAGTGTCCTAAAATATTACTAAATTGGTATGGGAGGGTAGCTACATTTTTCTTTAAGTGTGGTCTATCTGATGAAATTTCAGATGCAAAAAAAAAAACATTATATGTATGGGAAAGTATTTCCAAATCATGTAGATACATGCATTGGGTTCTTAAAGATAATGATTGTCAATTCTTTGTACCTTGTTGGATAGAGAGAGACTTGTGATTGGATTACATTTTTGTCTTCTTTATCTGCCTCTTATCCGGTTTAATTTCTCATTTCAAGTATGGTAGGATTTCTAAACTATCTCCATTTAGTTGATTATGAACAAGCATTTTTTAGTGATGTTGTACATGAATACCATTTGAAGTCAAAGTTAAGTCGTTTTTAGATGGTGAAAGGAAATTCTTGTTTTGTGCTTTAATTTGTATACAGAACTTTGGCTACTTTGAATAATTCTTTCTTGTTGTCTTTTTGGTTTCCTTGGTAGTTTTCACTTCTCTCATTGGCGGGAAAGGTAAAAGAGGAGCACATCTCTCTTCTAATTAATGCCGGTCTTCTTGTGAGTATTTCGGATCTTCAGTTAATCCTTTTGAATTGGCACCATAATTTTGCTTTGATCATGTAGTGTCTGTAGGTCTGTCTGTGTCTGCTTTTTCTAGATCCTTTTTTCCCCCCTTATTTTCTTGGATATCTTGGTTGATACTTGCTGATTCCACTATTAGTAGATGTGAGTTTATGGGCTTCCTGTGGGTTGTAGTTGTTACCGGTCCAATGTGTCCGTTGTGTTTTAAAGGCACTTTTCTTTAGTGGGCTATCGATTATCCTTTATTGAGTCATTTTGGTTGGCATGTCGTGGAAGTCGGTTGCTTTCCGCAATTTGAAATGGATTAGACTTGTTTGTTGCTTGACCAACCATCAAAGCAGTTTGTAGCCTTTTCTATGTGGCTTATACATAATACATAACTGGATATCCTTGTTCCTAGTATAGCTTATAATATTCAAATCTCCTGAATTTTGCCTCCAGTGAGAAAAACCTACAAGAGGTTCCGCTAGTCATGTCTTTGTTTACTAATTGGTTCTTGTTTTGTTTTGTTTTGTTTTCCCTCTGTTTCTGCTACTTTTTCTAGACTCGGCAACTTATTGATCCCAACATGTACTGGTTTGCAATTCCAAATATTGGTTCAGTGCTGAAGGGCCTGTCACAGGTTAGAGTTCAAGCCACTCTTATTCCTTGTAGTCATTCTTCTGCCACTAGACTCCCAAACAAGCCCTTACCAACACATGTGCAGATCTAGAGGCTAACTTCCCACCATTAGTACATATTAAGTGGCATGCATAGGTTTATGTACACAAGGTCTTGTCTGCTTTGATTACGGCAATAAATAATTCGTAAATGTTAGGCCAATGAGTCATCTTTGGATCCATACATCGACATTACATCATCTTATACCATATTGTACATTCTTGCACCAGTTTTCTGCTCTGGCATTTTATTGGAGAAGGGAAATTTGCCATGTGCTCGTTGGTATCATTTTCTAGGAATAATAAGTTGTGTTGATGGTAATAATGTATTAGATTTAATGCACAAGCATGTAATGATGAAACTTCTCTCAAAATCAGGATTTTTTGTTTTTCTTTCCCCCCCCCCCCCCCCCCCCCCCCCCTTTTTTGGGAGTGGAGGAGTCAGGGACTGAGACAAGAAGAAATCTCTGCCATGTGGATTTTAAAGTTGTGCAACAAGCATTCCATCTTATTATTCTGCAGTGACAGTATCGTATTCCTAGAGAGTGGAAGAAGAAAGCAGCTTCGCAACATGCATATTAAAGTTTTTGTAATGTCCATCAGTCTAATTACATAGCACTAACTAGATCTTTTATCTTAGGGAAGAAAAGAGCTTCTGTCTTTTCTAAACCGTAGGAAGTACAAGGAGATGATGTTAGCTCTTTTGGAGAAGAAACGACTACGATTTTCTCTGCTAGATATGAGATTTCATCTTAGAGATCTTATTGGTTCAGGTCACCTCAAAACTGTTCAGACTCCCAGTGGATTGGTTATTTGGGTTGCAAAGGATTAGAAACTGGTAAGATACCTAATTGATCATCCACTAGAAAGTCATATCGGCAATCAGATGCATGGCAAAGTCAAACAGGATATATTTGCCTGTACTATTCTTGACATTTACGAGTTTTATTGCTTCTGTTTGCTAAGAGGAAACTAGGGATTTTTGCATAGATTTAAGTGTGAAACAAGGTGATACTTAATTAGGTTCCATTTTTTTACTGCTGTTGTGTATGTTATCTTTGGACAGATTCGGAGATTCCCATAATCGAGGTGACATGAATATCATGATTATATGTATATTTATATTTTTTTATGAACGGAGGTAACTTTCCTGCATCAGGACTATAACTAAGCTTGGACCTCCTTTTACCTGTGTGTTCTGGCATTATGATAATTTGGTCTCGAGCATTTAAGTTGGTTGGTGGCCTCTAAATTATCTTCTTAGCCATCTACAGCATTACACTGTAAATAAATCTTGTTCTGTTAATAAATGTTACCCTATAAGTCCTGGTTACTGTGAAAGTGCTGGCAATGTAATGTAACCTATTCTACCTATTCAGAAGAGTTGATGCAATTGCTCTGTTGCTGAGCTGTTGAAGATGTTAGCATAAACATGAGTTCATTTGTTGTTTTTGGGTTGAAGATCTCAGTATTTTTCTTGGTTGAAATTTATGTTACCTAACAAGATTTGTCTTCATCAAAACTCAGTAATGGATGAGAGTTTTTGTCTCATTGACCTATTGTTCAATGCAGGGAACTGTTGTTGACAGAGATAATGACCTGAACCTGGGGCTCTTTTTTTTTTTTTTTTTCCCCTTCCTCCTCTCCCATTTGAGCTATTATTTTATTTGTAATAGTTATGTATGGCAAATGTTCAATTCAACAGAATGGATCGATATTATAGCCAAATTTATGAATTTCACATTTCTAGCATGCTTGCCATATAAATAGTGTCTGAACGTGATTAGTATTGGTAATTTTTTCAGCTTGAACTTCATTTAAGTGTTAGAAATCTCTATTTTGGATTGAAATTGGATAGGAGACTTTTTAGAAATTTATTGACTGTATTAGTGATTTTCAAGGTAAATTATATAATTATTTACCACTCCAGCATGGTTTGCCTTTAGCTTTGCTTTTGCTTCATTTCCTTCTTCCCTCTTAGTGGGTCCTATTTGTTAGTCCCTTCTTTTTTTGGCATAAAGCATCCTGAATGATTTCTATCATGTAACTGAATTACAAGTACCTGCTGAACATTCCCCTGCATTTTGGTTTGTACTTGCAAATGCTTGGAAATGTTCATGAACAGTTGTGATATGAAGCTTTCGGCTTTGACATTCCCTGCTTATTCTTATGGTTAGTTTCTCTTCTTATTGTTTCTTTTGATTCTTAATTTTTCCAGGGCAAGATGGAGGGAGTGGGTGAAGGGAATTAGGGTGGATTTACATGTGATGTCTCATGTCAAGATTTGGAAATCACAGCTTGCTGAAAGATGCCAGGAAATGTATGCCCATATTGGTTTTGAGGAGTTGGCTGGAGACAGATAAAATCAGATAAAGAACAGTGTAATCCTTGGGGAATTTTCATGGGATTCTTATTGGTTGCTCTTACTTTTACATTGACACGACCAGGGGCCGGGGCAGTAGATAATTTCAGGAGGATATTTCATCAACTGTTTGTAGGTATTTGCTGGCTTTTGCTTGTCATGCTTGTCCTAACTTCTGTTAATTGATGCTGCTTGAGAAATTTAAGATAATAAACTAGATATAGTAAAATTTTTAAGGGCCCTTTCCGTGACGTGAGATATGTCGGCATCAGTAGGGAATCCCCCAGCCTGCTTTTCTGCTCTCCTTACGTGTATGTCTGTTAATTGTGTATAAGAATGATTTTTATGCGAAAGAGACTGTTACAATAAATGTTTGGTTTTATTATACAAGAAATTTTCATAGCACTCCGCATATATACTTGACCTTGTACGATTTTGCACTATCATTAGATTTTCTATTAGTTGCCGATTGTCTCATCCTTGTTTATTAGAGTTGTTGTTTTCTCCATCGAGCCCCGTGTTCAAACTTCTAATGAGAGGGGCACAGACCTGACTCTGTATTCATAAAAAATAACCGTATAAAAGTGACGCACAGATTGAGCAGTCGATGTTGGATGATGCATAACTTCTTGTAGACATCAAAAGCGTACAATGTTACATTACTTGAACAAAGATTTTTGGGTTTTCGTTGATTTATTTTTGGTTGCAATAGTTTTGTCTAAATACGACAATTATCAGGTACCCTTACTATTTTGTCCGCTGCACATGTACTTGTGTATTGCTAGGGGCTAGTATATGATTATGGTACGTTATATTTGATCATTTAATATAAATTTTTACTCTATTGGAGCAATGATGCTGGTCAAGTCACCATCGGAAGTTAATCATGTAGCTGGATATAGTAGAATATAAGGGCTAAAGCAGTAAAGTCGGGCTGCTGAGGAGGAAAGGTGACGCCGATTGATTGTTTTTCTTGTACCACACACTAAAATGACGCCTTCCACAGATTACTTCTACTCCAATAATGCCTCAATTTTTGTGGGATAATAATGCTGGTCAGTTTTCTGTTTTAGAGGGGGCCGACTTGATTTTTTTGGTGTCTATTATAGGAGGTGAAAAGTGGAAGTACCTAAAATGCCACGTCCCGTAGCTGTATACCTACCTATTCATGGAGAGGTGGTCCTAATAATCATTCGCTATAATTGCTTCAGTGGATTAAATTTTTTTTAATAGTCAACAGTATACTATCTTATTTCATTAAATTAAAGCAAAGCATTATTGAGCAGAATTAATTTTTGAGATAGATTGTGCTATCTGGAAAATTAAGGGGGAGTTTGGTTTGCAAAATTAGAATCGGAATCGGAATCGGAATTTTTACTCTTGAGTTTGGAATAAAACTGTCGATTTTAATACATATGTTTGGTTCAGTACCTGGAATACGTATCATTACTATAATTATTGTTTAGTTTGTTGAAAAATCAGAATCATATCTGCAAGTCATCCAGACGTCTGCATGGGCTATCTGGATGTCCGCATGCCTAGAACATGTGAAATTGATGAGAACGATATCCATATGAAGTTCTGGTTTGAACGTCGGGATGAAAATCATTCGTGGGTTGTGGTTAAAACTCACCAATTTGGTGAGGTTTTACAAAACTTACTAATTGAGAGTTTGATTTTGATTTTCAATTTCAATTTTCGATTACCAAACGTCAATTATGGGAATGATTCTTGGAAATGATTCCGATACCTGATAACCAAACGCCCATGGCTGTTAACACAGCAGCTATCGATGGGATCCATTAAAGCTTCTGAGGTGACTTGCGGCAACACTCCCCATCTGAACCTTTACGAGCAAACTCATCTTTATCTGCAATTAAGGAAGAAGAATAATCAATGGAAGAGGATGCTTTATTTATATGCAGTTCTGGAAAATGTTCAAAATAAAAATTACGAATGCAAATTAAGAATCAATATGTGTGCAATATGGAATTAGTCCTAAAAGTTTTATGGGACTGATAAGCATCAGGTAAGTGAAATTAAATATAGGATAATCGCGAGAAGAATGTATAAAAAAAGCAAGGTTGTTTATTATGGCAACGCGTAACCTGAAGCAGATGTTTTGTTCTGTATGGTTGCTTGAGGGACCGAAGTATTATTAAAATACAGTGTCCACGTATGATTAGAGTTTTGTTAAATGAGAGAGCAACAAGGATCTAGATAGAGTATCCACTTGAAGTGGTTAGCTGATCACGGGATTAGTTTTTTTTACATGAATAGCTACGTCCATATTATACAGCTATTAATGAATTTTCCTAGTTTTGGTTTTAGTGCTGATAATCTAGGATAGTGTAACGTGCATCATTAAATTCTACTTTGTCTTCTAACAATTTATTTTCTGGATAGAAATAATGTTGGTTTGGAGTGTTTCTCGTGTTGTTAATTTTAGGTAAGCGACAGGATCAACAGACAGAGGGACAGATAAATGATGGAAAGATATATTGATGAATGGTTGTCCTCTATGCATGGCGTATCTTTCAACAGGCCAAACCAAAACTCTAATGAAAATTTAATAATACACATTAATTAATAATGGGTTGTATATGTTAAAGCAAATATTTGTCTCTGCAGAAATGTCATCTCATCTTTTGTCGCTGAAGCTTCATTTTCACTGGAACAGTAGGGGTGGATTCCATTCCCCAATCCATATACTGGTGAATATATTGGTGACATGTAGCTAATTGCGGCTGGTCTAACTTGAAGATCACGATTTTTATTCGCTGTTGCCCCTCAATCCCCATTGCTCCCCATGCTCTATTATTGATTGGAGCTGCTCCACACTCTGGATAAAAAATCTATCACTGTTCCCTAGCTTAGTCTGCTTACATGGATCGATGTTAGGCTCACCAAAACAAACACATTTTTACATCCACAGACACACGCAAACGCTGATTTCTGATGGCTGATCTGATAAAACAAGACATATTGGACAATTACTCGTACTAAGATCCAGAATTGGGGTTCCAATATTCCACGTCGGGGGGGACTGAAAGAATGAAAAAAATAGCGAAAAGAATGGAATAGAAGGTAGGTTAGAAAGAGCTTTCAGTTATATAGTACATAGTTAGCAGGCACGCAAAAAGTTGAAGCTTTGAATTGCAGCCCATGTCCTGATTACCGAGCAATAATGCATGAAGCAATCTAATCGACGTAGTTCTCATACTTGTATAGACCATTCGCATGCTTTGACGTAATGACACCATGTGGGTCATCAATCATCATGCAAACAAACATACAACTACTAATCTCCTAGCTGTGGCTTTGTGATCCATAGCACACCATGCATGCCATGGCCTGGCCGGCTGCCTCTGTGTGGGTGGGTGGGTATGTCATGTGTGTGTGTTTTGCTCATGCTGGTGTGTGTTGTGTGTGCCTGGTTTTCAGACAGGTAGCTTATTGATGTTGTGAACATACCGAAGATTTATGACCCAGCCTTTCTTCACACGCATTAATTTGTATCAAAGGATGACCATAATCTTAGGTACTTTCTTTCTTTACAACAGCTGGCAGCCCAAGAACAAGGCTGGTATGAAAATGATGCATCGATCAACGTGTCAGTCGCATCTCTTCATATGATCTTTCATTTTTTCAACGCTTCTCATTAGTTTGTATAATAATGTCACACGAAGTTGTTGCATAATGATTCGTGGTACATTTGCTTCTATCTTATGTTGGATCGGAAACTTTTGCACGATCCATCTACTTGTTGAAGAAGGTTGATTACTACAAGGTAATGATGATATGGTTTTGCATCACTAGCTTTATTAGTAAAAATTTACCTGATCTTGTGATCATTTTGTCTAGGTTTTTTCATGTTTTAAGTAACATCATATGTAGCTCACAAAGAAGATGCTTGTGGTTGTGGACAACAAGATAATTTTCCGCGTTCTCAAGCCATCAGCAGAATCTTTCGATGTAATGCTTTACTTCCTTCTTCAGCTTGAAAAGGACCTTCAATCTTTAATATTCATAGTTAATGAGTATGCTTGAGCAACCATCCATTTCCAAAACATTTACAAAAGGTTTTGGTGTGAAATTCTATTTGGCCATTGGACAACATTGAACCATATCGTTGTCTTAAATAATGTTAAAATCAAATACTTTGTAACCAATCTTAAAAAGACCAATATTAAGTTTTCAAATTCCATGATAGATCGCAGATAATTTTTTCATCAAGAAAGCACAAATCATTTCTTCATGATAATATATGATATACAAAATTAAACTTTGTTGTTTAACCAAGTCTAAATTCTCTGAAGTTTGTGGTTGCTCAATTCATATACCATAGGAATCTAAACAATCAATCTACTTTTCGTCGTCAATCAATAAGCCTAAACCCTAAACTCCGAATAATCAATTCAATCAGGAATGATCAAAGTGCATGAATAATTACTCAGCTTAGGAAACGAGGCATACAGGAAGACCTAGCTATTGCAAATTCGTTGTTTTCCCCTGTAACAGCGTCAATGTGTATGTATGATTGGAGAATGATGTTTTGAAATAATTCAGAGGAAGTAGAGAATGATTTGATTGCTAGATTTCCATCTTCCGTTATTTCATACTGATTATTATTTTAATTACGTAGGATTTATTTTAATTGATTTAATCCAAAAAAAAAGGAAAAAAAAAACACTTAACATCGGATTAGGAGAGAATCTTTTCAACTCTACAAGTTTATTCTTAATAGCTTTTTTTACTTGATTTTAGTTTTTAATTTTTGAAAAATCTATTTTGTGATATTCTCAACTGTTTTCTTTACAATGTTTTTAGATTTTTTAAACTAAAATCAGAACAACTGATTTTCAATTTTCTAAAATCAGTTTTTATAAAAATCAGAAGCTTTGGGAACAATCCCTGCATGGATTGTTATTTCTTGATTTTTTTGATACATGGTTTTTAAATACCTTCGTGGTCACAAAGGAAGGGGAAAAAAGAAAAAGAACTCCATAGACATAAAAAAAAAGAACTCCATAGACATACTGGTTTATGCCTTCCAAATAAGTCCATAGACATACTAGTTTTTATGCCTTACAAATAAGTATTTAGCTTCTTGTAGCTGTCAAAAGTTCAAAGGCTATGTAAAGGAGGGTTTGACAAAACAGTAATTGTTTAAAAGTGAGAAATTGAAAGAAAGCTTCTTCTCTTCTCTCCATGGCTGCATCCGCTCCTTTCGCCGTGGAAAATGATCCCTTGTCCTAAATCTGACAAGATCCAATGACCTGTAAATTAAAAAAAAAAAAATGAGCTGATGACACTTACGAATGAGACAAACAATATGTATATAGTTTTATTATTATTATTGTTATTATTATTATTCGGCGTTTTAGGTGATCATTCGTTTGTTTGCATAGGCCCTCTTTGGAACTTCGGAAGTTTTCAAAGAAAAGAATTTTTTTCTTAAATTTAATTATGATGAATAGAAGAATGAAACGGATAAGTATAAATAAAAATTGGAAATGAACACTTAATCGATTTAGATATACATTACCTTTCAAATCATCTTTGTTTTAGCTATAACCAAAAAAATTCTAATCTGATTGAAGTTCTACTATTTAGTACGAACAAAACCGTGTGACAAATTTTTTTTTCGCCAAATTAAATATTTTAATGGGGTCATAAGGAGTGGAGGTACAATAAGATTTTGTAATAATCCGGGTAATAGACAGATTAATCCAGATATTTAATGGGAATTGGAGAAAACAGATATGTGTAAGTGCCTTAAAATTTGTACGCAAAATGCCCTTGGTTAGAGCCAGCTATAAAACTAAAGTCAAAAAAGTTACAAAATACGTGTGGAAATGTGACTTTGTGGAAAAAATTTTATCTTTGAGGATCGTGACCAAGTATATAACGCGTTATATGGATGAGAGTGTCGTATAGACTAATGTTGCTGTACATTGTAATCTCTCTCTCTCTCTCTCTCTCTCTCTCTCTCTCTCTCTCTCTCTCTCTCTCTCTCACACACACACACACACACACACAACCCCCCCCCCCCCCCCCCCGGCCCCCAAAAAAAATCCCACCAAATAAAAAAACAACCTTATACCGTGTATATTCTCCTGTTGGTAATTTTCAATCAGAATCATTCAGACATAATTGTCATTTGGCTACTGCAAACTTATGCAAATAGTACTTAACGTAAATTAGCAACTTTTCAGAACGAAATTGCATGGCAACACGAAGAAATTAATTTAAAATGCTACTTTCAAGAGAAGTAATGGTCAATTATTCACAGCCGAGTCAATTAATTAGCTGCAATAATAAAATGAAACGAGTTTGAAGTTTCTTCAATTTTAAAAAAACACCTCCGAAAGTTACTGATAGTACTTTAACCTGCAAAAGAGGACAGGGATTATCATTTCTTGGAGAGCCTACATGAAATCCGGCCATACCTTTAAAACTTACCAGTGGCTGAATGACATCTGTGCAAAAATTAAAAAGGTGTTAAGTGGTGATTACTACTTAACTTTTCTCATCATCATCCTCATCATGATGAAAAGGGTATCAAAATTTCCAACGGATTTGATATCATACTTAATTATGATGGATAGCTAAATTTGGGTACGTGCCTGGTGCAAAGCTTGTTAAAAAGCAACCGATAGAATCCTGAGAGGAAACAAACTTTGTTGAAATCATGTCATTAAGTCATGCAGCGCAGGAAAAGTTGAAACGAGGAAAAAAGCTGCTGCCTTTAACCTTTTTATTTTGTCAAAAAGTCTGCAGTAAGCCCACAATATTCTTCCCCGCAATAGCTCTGTATCTTGTGTCCCAAGTTTCTTCTGAATTCTCAGATGGAAAAGGAAGGTGGTGATTCTGTTGGAAGTTAACGAAGAAAATTGAAGCTATTTTAGACAGCTAAAAATGCATGGTATGAAAACTACGTGCTTGTCAATCTCCTCGCCAATATTAGGATAATATATGAATGAAATACAAACATTAAATAATAGCAGCCCCCTTTTTCAACAAATGGAAGCTTGTTCAGAAGGAATATTTGAGGAATGCCCAGTGGGAGTTGCAAGATCTTTTAAAATAATAAAAAAAAAGCAGATGAAAATCCACTGACATGGCAGAAGATTTGAATCGACAAGTGACAATTTACTTGAGAAACAACCCTTAGCATATGATTAATTAGAGAAAATTTTCATGGTTTATGACCAATAATAGATGTTTAAGTTGTTATGGTGTGAGAGAACCATGTTTAGATTGACATTTGAGTTGGTGGGGGTGAGATATTAACCATTGATTTTGCATCTCATTGGCAACTCATTATCCAAATAAAATTGAAATTTAAGTGTATATCATGTCTGCTGATGATGTTATCTTGTATATATATACACTCCTATATTCATTCTATTGAGGGACACATGTACACATGAAACGTGTAAATCAAAATTATTTCTAAATACATACAACATATACAATGATTATGTAGAGAAAATTGAATGTGTAAAAGATAAGAGTTCGTGAGTTGGACATGTGAGTGAAAGGTCCCTTTGTGTCCCCATAGACCCCATAACTTGTGGAAGTGAATTTGTAGCAAAATAGACACTTTTGTAACGAGAGAGATTCGAGGAAATTATTGGTTCTGATCAGAGAGATAAGAAGAATATGAAGCCGTCACTCATTCACCAACATCACACACAGAAACACACACAGACACACACAGAGCCACACGTATACACCTAACTGAAAAACACTCACATGGGAAATAAACCCCCGTCCCTGGAACTCAACAATCATTGTAGTTTTCTTCCTTGATTAGCAACTCGATTTGTCATTGGTTTTCGGAGAATAATCCATGCGTCAGGCGTTAACGACGTGTAAACCCCTTATTTGTGTGACACGTCGCATCATCTCCATTTCCCTTTTGGTAGAATTATTCTTTGATTACTAAAGCACATCTTGTCTATTAGTCTATTGGACTATTATTGTTCTTTACTAGTAATTTCGATTGCGATTATTGTGGGCGATTTGGTTTGGTTTCAATAACTATAAATGGGGGATTTTTTTGGGGGGTGGGGGGAGGGGGTGTTGGGGGGCAATATTCATAGCTTTTGAATAATTGATGGATTTTATTTTTTTGGAGCTCTCAAACTGGATATTTGATTTTTTGTGAATCATTTAATTAATCCCCTGAGTTCACTTTGTTTTCACTTGGTTTGTACCTTTATTTGATCTAGTTGTTCAAACAATTCATGGGATTATAATATCTTAGTTCTTGTAATAAATGGAGTGGTTTCATTTTCTTCTCAAACTTATTTTAAATTGAAAATATAATTTTAAGTATAGTGCATAAAATAAGTTTTCATTTTCAGAGCTTTAAATGACAACAAAAACGTCGCAATTGTTAATTTAATTTTAAAGTGAAGTTTAGGAAATCAAAGAAAATAAGAAGTGTACCTAAATTTCCTAGATTAACTGGGTGTGAGAGAATAAACATTGGTGATATATTGTTTCCATTCCTCTTTTAAATTGCCAACCAACAATTTGCCTAATTTGTCTAATAGTTGATGGCAAGGAATAATTATAATAAACGAACATAATAATTTCTCATTAATAGTTTGGTCTAAAAACGAGCACATATCATAAAATTTCTCAATAAAATTTTTAATTCTTAGCCTTGAACGTTCAATCTTTTCAAAAATCCTAGTATGCAAGTCTTAGCATCGACATTCTTTTGGTTGTTTTGGTCAGATTGACACTTGCATACATTTGTAATTATCACCATTCTATTACTTATAGTCTTAGATTGTGAATTTTAGTTATGTAGCTCGTTTTATCCGACAATCACTATTATTATTAGTGCCGTTTCAATATTTTTACTATTAACGTGATCATTACTGTTGTTGCTATGATTATACTTCGAGGCTGTCTATATAATGTAAATGATGAAGGATTTAAAATCGTATATTTAGAGTAATTCATTGAGCAATAAAATAAGTACCACATATATCTTTGGTTCAGAGCTTCATATTGTCTAAGTGTAAGAAGAAGCTTATAATCTAAAAAATGATATTTTGGATTATACTACAAATTTTATGTACAAACTCACATAAGCAATTGTGGTAAACATGGAGGAAAGAAAAAAAAAAAAAAAAAGAAGAAGCAAGATTTGTTATCAACTTCTTACACATTCGCTAATTTAGTCCTACACCTACAAGACAAAAACTCAAATATGATTTGTAATCTTAATTAAATAAAAATTAGTTGAAAATAATCCAACCTAAACAGACATATAACATAGGCCAAAGCGAAAAAGAAAAGGAACAGAAGCTTCAATACATGACAATAACTATTGTACACATAACATAACATAACATAACATAACATGTTTGGTAAGAAAGAACAATGTCTTTTCCCTTCGGAACTGAAAATTGTTACATGAAATACTGTAATTTAATATTTAAGCGAAATACAAGTCTACACCTGAGATCCAATCTTCCTCAATCTTTTTTTTCAGTATCATTGTTTTTCTCATTTCAAAAAAATAAAAGGAACGAAATTTGGATATTGACTGGTTTTGGTAGTAATAATTAGATATAGAAATTTAGTATAATATGAAGGTCGTCTCTATCCCACAAAAAGAAGAAAAAAGATGAAGGTCATCTGAATTCGACAAGAATTTCTTGGAACTCCGAGAACAAGGTTCACTTATGCAATACATTCAATGTATCAGATACTAGATATTTTGTTTAGATAAAATATTCAATGCACCATATAGAGTTTAATCATTAATGTGCTGGAAAATAGAAAATTGATACCATTCCAAATCCAATTTGTCTTAGTCAATGACCAATCTAAGCTCATTTTGCATCTGTCTTTCTTCGTTTCAGACTTCTGAGTCATTTCTCTGTCATACATTTAGATGATGTTGTTTAACAAGTTTTTGCTAGATCAATATTACTGTACCACTTTGGATACACTTGTTTGTAAGAGAATTAGGTGATTGAAGAATGTGTATGAATTTTTTTTTTATATGATGACCAATTAGAGGTAGATGTGAAACTTTTTTAAATTGCTTTTCTTAGCACCGTGGACAAAAAGAATACGTAAATTTTATATATAATAGAAAAACTCCATGCACAAATTTAAGTTAAAGAAGCTGATCTTGTTAGTTTTGATAACGTTTGCATTTCAAATTTGTATAAGGTAACTAATCAATAAGAATAAATCTTTTAATATATTTAAAATAATTGAAATTTTGATAAAATTAGAGGGTGATGTGATATACCTTTTGGACAGTTCTCAAACTAAATCGCCCTCAAATGATATAGAGTGTGCATCCATGCAAACTTTAGACTCCACGATAAGGTACCAATTGAGTATGACTAAAGAAAAAGAAAATGAAAAATAACAAGAAAATATAAAAATTTTCTTCAAGTTGCTAATCTTTTTCACCTCAAAACTATAAACAAGAAAATGAATTTGTTGGGAACTTACTTTCTTTCGTCACCAAATTTGAAGCCCAAAACTGGCCAAGTTGTCATGGGTTTTATGTTTTTTCTTTTTCTGAAGAATCATGAATCGTGTCACTAGTTTACAATCTGAATTATAGTCAATATTGCAGTTAATATGTATCTAACTTGCTCCCTAAACAAGTGCAACCCTACCGTTGGAGCAAGTTCAAAGTTGGATAAAAATTTTGACTTGAATGAGTAATATTTGTCGTCACAATTATGGAACCATCAATTTCATGAATAAAAATAGTTTTATGTTTTTAAACTTTTTTGTTGGAAACGAATAGAAGGTCGAACGATTAGAGCTCTATTACTTCACTTCAGAAGTCGAGGGGTTCAAATTTTACGAACACCATTCCCCTTCTCTCAATTATAATAGTATAGGTTGATTAAAAAAAAAAGAAAAACCTTTTTCTGCTATGGGCATGGTGACTACTACATTGCTTCTTGAAGTCAACAATTTCTTAGATGACGGGCGAAAAATATGCCATTACCGAAATAAGGCACAACGGGAGGGGCAGCGGCCGAATTCATTCTTTTCTCTTACTTTCCCCCCCTACGGTGGCGATGCTTCGTCACTATTTCTTTTCTTTTTTGGGTGCAATCACACTTAATTACTACAAATTATTGAAAAATAGAAAAACTTTTTTCTTCTTGAGCTCCATTATTTTGATTAATTGAGCCAAATAAAAATGTAACATTCAAATTCACGATCTCGTAATACAAAATGAGACCTTAGTTATTATTGCTATTAGACGAAAGGAGTTACATGTGCCCTTCTATGAAATTTTTACATAAGTTCGGTTTATTGTCTTAATTTGTGCGTTTTGCAATCTAAATTACAGTTTTATAGATTAAATCATGTGTACTAATATAAAAAAGTAATATAATATTAGCTGTATAACTCTATTGAATCACAAGATTCACAAGTGAATCTATAAATTGAGTTGATACAAAAATTTCCTACGGATATGACAAGTGTATACTTGTCTTCATTTTCATTATTATTGCCAAGCCAATAGAAAAACAATCTACTAAACAAGCATGTGGATATCCTATGGACATGTTGCGCTTGATCATTGTGTAGACCCCTCCAACACCAGTTCACTGACTGAAAACAAAATTTGCGTCCTTTTTCTCTGGTGGCGATTCAAAATTAAATTATATTCTTGCAGTTGTTAAGTAACAAGATGGAGATTAGACAGAAAGAATGGGACTTCTCTCTTATTGCATGCATGATGTTTGACATTCTATATCTGGATTCCGCTAATGATTTGTTTCTCTGGATCCACTTTGATTGAGTTCTCTGTATCGAATGGATTAAGTTTCTGAATTATCATAATATGTTACTATACTAGCCTATATATAAATATAGACTACTTGGGTAGCCCCCATCCTATCCCACGGATGTTACAGAGGCTTGGCCACCGTTCGATGCAGACAAGCAACAGAACCCGGCATTTTTAACTTCTAATCTACTGCTAGTATGGATTCAATTATTTTTTGATTAATGTAATAGGGTTTCTGAGTTTGGCATTGCTTGCTTTTTAACATAAAAAAAGTTGGAAATGTAGATTTTAGCATATGATAGATCTAGAATGCTAATCATCTTCTATCTAATTAGCTGGAGTTTTGTCTTAGTAATTGTGTCTCTTAGTTTCATTACACACGAAATCTTGGTTTGTTTAGTTTCATTACACACGAAATCTTGGTTTGTTTAGTTTCATTACACACGAAATCTTGGTTTGTTTTTCTAAGAGATTTTTTCTGGGGTCCATAGGAGAGATTTTTATTGCCATTTTCTGCTTCTATTATTATGGAATATTTTTTCAAGAAATAGTAGGATGAGAACTTCAATGTACTTAACTGAAATGTATTACAGTTTCAGTTTCCTGAAACTAGCAATAATTTTAGTTCTAAGAAAAGTCTTCTAAATAATCACGTGAAATAAAAGGAGCATGTTTGAGTACTGTAAAAATATTCCGTTGATGTATTGTGGGGGAGTAATCAATGATTGAAGGTATCTATTGATACATTGATCGTTTTACTATTTTAAACCACAGTTGTTTGTGTGGAGTGGGTGAAGTCGATGGCATTTCTGACTTGCCTTGACAAGAATGTGGATATTATTACTCATCCAGTCGTTTTTATCGTCTGTAGAAGTCAATAATAGTACTCAAAAAAGAAATGCTACCTATCTAGAATATTTAGCACTCTCCCCCCCCCAATAATTAGTTTGGCTCTGAAAAGGAGATACCATCACTTTTTTTAATTTATTTTCAACGAATCAGTTATATTCTACTTTAGCATTACCACAAATGAAACTATTAAGTTTCTAAAAATAGACATAGTTTCAGTTCTAAGCAAATTCTACGGTTAGTCATTTGTGATCAATGCAGTCAGCGAGTACATGAGACGGCAAAGATGTATTTATTCCTTCAAATCTTCCTAATCACTCTTTTGTAATTGTTGAATTTTGGCTACTTAAGTACCATTAGAGAGTTTACATTTAATGATTATTGACAAGGGCTGAGTTTTTTTAAGGTGACAATATGGAAAGTTTACCTAATGTTGAATACGAATCAAAACAAAAATGGATCTTACTTGTATTGTGTTAAATCGCATTGGAAATTCAAACTTTGTTCTTTAGCAAAATACCATAAGACTCGAACAGATGACGTACTAAAACTTTTAAGCCAAGATTCATTGTTAACTTTTTATGCATATATAATCATTTGTTGTAAATCGAACTTTTTGTATCTTTTCATTTACTCCCTCACAAGTGGTATTAAAGTATTAGTATTTATTGAAACTATTTGTTGACAGGCGTCTTAATCTTTGTCTCTAAGTTTCAATCTTTCTTCTTTGATCTCATTTGTAATGTTTGTGATTGCTTAGTTTAAAAAACTCATATATATACGAGTTTGGTTGGAAGAATTTTGCTTAAGAACTCGAACGAAATTGTTGGTTCCGAGCTAAAGATATGACCTTTCATATATATTAATCCAACCAAATTAATCCTTATGACAAGATTCGAGGTCGAGTTGACAATAAGTTTTCCTAAATTCATCTCACGTAAGCTCTCGAATTTTTCGGCAGATTCTTCCATTTAAAACGAAAAGCTACATAAAATAGCCCTTGAATGCCATGGTTAATGGCGCAAGTCTTTGGTATCCTCCATAGATGCTAAATCTAATGGTTTTTGTCCAATTAATTAAAGAGTGAGAAAGAGATATAGAAGGCCACATGCATTGGACGACCACAACATTCTTGTCGCTTTTGTATTCATTCTCCAGAGAGAAGGTCATAAGACTGACGAATTAATCGTTTTTTTATATATACATAAAAATTTTATAATTGTAAAAAGGAGTAGTTTGGAGTCTCTCTCTGCAAATAAAAAGGTTTGGATTTTCCTTCTTTATTGCATTAAGATTTCTCCCCGTAAGCCCGCAAACGAGATTACTTGTGACTTTGGTTTTTCTTGAAAGTTGCCTCAATAACAATAACTAACTACACAAGCATAAACTGCCACAATAATGTAAGAAATTCCTGAGTGGCCAAGGTACTTGTCAATTGCCATCCCCCTCCCTATGTATAAATACACCCTTTTCTCCCTCTTTATAATGTACTCCCAAACAAAGAATTGAAAAGCTTCTTTTCACACGACACCACCAACTTTCTCCTCCATTAATACTCCAACAGAAAAACATATAACCTTTATTTGATCATCATTTGACACTCTCCATACAATTACTTTCCCTCCAAAAGAAGAACAAAGAAACTTGAAAAAAATGGGCCTAAGAGATATTGGAGCAACGTTGCCTCCAGGTTTCAGATTTTACCCTAGTGATGAAGAGTTGGTATGCCATTATCTCTACAAAAAGATCGCTAATGGAGAAGTTTCAAAAGATACCTTAGTGGAAATCGACCTCCATACATGCGAGCCATGGCAACTTCCTGGTAGGTCTACTATTTTTTCTTCTTTAATTCTTCGCCATCTCTTTTTTCCGCTATGAAATTTCCAAAGCATCAACTTTCTCTCCCTTCTCTCTGTGTGCGTCGATGCCATGGTACCAGAAACAGATTTTCTAGTATTTGTTAATTAATTCAATATCTACAAATAATGTCAGTATTTATTGCATGATCATATGGCGTTTGACGGAGTCCAATTTATTTGTTTTTTTGGCCTTAAATGGTAACATCTAACCTTTCAAGGTTGATGAAGTCTTTCCGTCAGCTTTCCTGTTTGTGCTCGTGGACTGTCTATGGCAGCATGTGTGCTGTGTTCCATTTGTCCCCAAAGTAGGACAGAGTGCAAGGAAAATCAATCGTCTCAAAGTGGATTGTCGCTTCCGATAGAAGGTTGTGTTTGTTGCCGTGTCAGAAATGTTAGTGTAGTACTAGGGAATTTTGAACCAAGAATGAATATCAAGTGAATAGAAACGGGCATGATTTCAGGAATTTTGTTTCTTTAGACTGTATATTTTACCATCTATTCACTTACTTCCAAAACCCAGATGAGAAACTAACTAGCTCTTTGAGTCACTTCTTGCGGATTGCATTTTACAGTATTATTGTTTACATTAAGAACTAGGCTTAGAAATAAGAACATCACCCATTGCAAGAGATGAAGAAGAAGCCAAGTGTCTGATCAGTAATCAGTATTCAATTGTTGTATGTCTAGAATATCTCCAGGTGTCCCTATATAAAGAACAAAAATAGTAAGAAATAGTAATTAGGTAAAGTGAGTATTCAGAAAATACTACCTCTACTTTCTTCATAATATTCAAGTCTCCCTTTTTTTCTTTTTTTAATTATTCCTCTTTCATTGGATGGCAATTAAAATGGGTGGAAGAATTTGATTCCTCTTGTCCGCTATTAATAGGTGAATCCAACTTAGTCATAGCCTAGGCTCTACTTGCTCCAAGCACAATTTCACTTAGAAAAACTAGTTATGGCACCTGTGATCCGTGCATGATGTGGGGCAAAATTTCATCTAGCGAGGGGTAGTTTATACTCAAATATAGCGAGAAGATTCTAAATACCAGTATTAATGCCGTTTTTAACGAAGATTTTTGTTTGTCATTTGCTACAGAATAATTTAGTCCTTTTATTTCAGCTTGTATAGGTAAGGACACAAATTGAAATCGACTTGACACCATCCAAGTCATTGATCAAAACTATTGAGAAACCCACGACCCCTTTACATTATTGGCTTTTTCTCAGAAAGTAGAGAGCTAGCTTAAACATGCATGCCTAGAGAATAATAGAGTGATTGGTACTGTTTATGTCTATATGCTTTGTTGATGAAAGAAATTCAAAAATAGGCAAGTGTGAGTTATTGTAAAATAGACTACACTCAGAGAAATTCTCATCCCTCTCTTCTCATTTAAGACGACAATGATTAGCATGGTTGTTTTGTCGATGCCCATCTTTGTTTACCTCATCTTTGCATATCATTTCAAGAAAAAAGAAAAAAAAAAATTCCAACTACATGCTTTGGATAAAAGTTCAAGAACACTCGAATGTTTTTCTTGTTTGTTTTTTGAACACTCGAATGTTTTTCTTGTTTGTTTTTTTGGTCATTAGATAATAGTACAACTACTAATACCATGTGTTTGGTTTTCTAGACGTGGCAAAGCTGAACTCAAATGAGTGGTACTTCTTCAGCTTTCGTGATCGCAAATATGCAACTGGCTTTCGGACTAACAGAGCAACAACATCAGGCTACTGGAAGGCCACGGGAAAAGATCGGACGGTCCTTGATCCCAGGACCAGAAACATAGTAGGGATGAGAAAAACCTTGGTTTTCTACAGAAACAGAGCTCCAAATGGGATCAAAACGGGCTGGATCATGCATGAATTTCGGCTGGAAAACCCTCATGTACCACCTAAGGTATGTTCATTTGTGCTTTACTGGATTCTCCTTTCCCCTGCTATTTTAATTACTATTATTGTAGAAAATTATAGATGCACAGTACATTTCGCTGATAGTTTTATCTTCTTTAAGTCGCCGTCTATCTTGTCTTAATTTGTTAGAGATTCTTGAATGGAAAGCGTAGAGGTGACAACCTTGACGTAAGAAACTTCTTTATTAAAATCCTACTGAAGCAAGACAACATATACGACCAAATTATTTTTATCTCCGCCTTGTGTGAAATTCTTTTACTGTTCTTCATTTGTCCTGTTGTAAGCAGTTCCGATATAACATCAAACAGAATATGCAGTTAAACGTGGCTTCACCGGTAATATCTGAGAGTGACAGGGCTCTTTTTATTTAATCTAACTTAAACTTGGTTTTATTCCTGCAAGTGGGTTTGGAGAAATTAGGAATTGCAGGAGCTGGTCCGATGCTTTCATGCAACCAGTTAAAAAGGAAAATAAGAAAAGAAAAAAGAAAATTGGTGTCGACTACATCTCCTATGATTTAGACCGTTTTTGGCAAATCTTGTTGCTTAATTTGACTTCGATGCAGCCAGGCATAGGTGTTATGATACCAAATCACGTTTACACATGTGGATGTGTGTATATATTGTTTGTATGGGTTTTTTTTTTTTTTTTTTTTTATAGACACTATATTCCGGGATAGCCAATAATTAATCATATATCCCGCAATCTCACGCAATGTATTTTTGTGTCTAAATGAAACGACGATTATTTACAGGAAGACTGGGTGCTGTGCAGAGTATTTCACAAAGCCAAAGCCGAAAACAGTGACAATGATGCGTACGATGCCACGGCTGGTGGCGGCCTCGGCGGCAGCGGCGGTGACATTTCTCCGACTTTCGCCACATCACCACCCATTGCTCGTAGTATGTCCCGAGGCTGTAACCAGATTTCTACTTTCTCCCACAGTCCGCCCCATCAAAGCCAGAGTTCTTGCACTTTTCCAAACATGTCAGCGTTGGAGCGGAATTATCTCCAGTTATCTCAAGAGATTAATCAAACTCCACCAACCAATCATATGGTGCAATCTAAGTACGAGGATGAATATGGATTCTTGTTTAACATGAACTTTGGAGAAGCAAATTTGAGAGATGGAGTCCCTTCAGGTCTTGAGGAAATGCAATTTGATGATGATAGTAGCTTGGTTTTCATCTAAGAAGTATTATTACTTATGGTAGCAAAACATACCTGTTAATTAATACTGCCAAAAAAAGAAAATTGTTGTGATCTATTGTCTTTCGATTAGAGGCCTGAGTCATGTTGAGTTTGATTCTTCACAAGATTGATTAAAGATTAGCTAGCTACAGGTGAATGTAATTACATCAAAGTTAGTAGCTAAAAATTTGTATTCTACATTGCTGTTATGTAAATTGTGAATTACTAGTGGATATTTTCTACACTGTAAAAAATGTGGATAATCATATTTGTTTTCTTTTTTTTTTTTTAGTTCATGAAAAAAAAAAGAAGTATTTTGTCTTTTCAAATTATTTCTATGTTTCATTCAGAAATTTAAGAGCTTGACAGAGACTGGCATTTGGCCGACATGACATGTGAAGAGGAACCTTTTAGGTCCTGTGTGCAAGAGTTGCAGCATACGCTAGCTACAGATTTCTTTCTAGTACTAATCTTCCACAATATGGAACTTTTCCAAGTAGATCCTTGGCGAATAAGGTGCTAAAACAATAGAGGATGCCCGTATGAATGGTTAATGTTGTGACATAGGGATGTTATTAATTGGGTTAATATTCTATGCTAATGTTGTAAAGCAGAGATGTTAATTGAATTTTGTAAGTTCGTAAGATAAATTCGACTTAGTATTAGCGTTCATAATTTTTGATTTCATTGTTGACTGACAATATAAATCAGGCTCTAGCTTGAGTTTAAATTCAATTAACTAAACTAATAAATTTTGATTTCATTCTTGACTTACAACATAAATTAGACTCTAGGTTGAGTTTCAATAGACCTGTAAACGAATCAAGTAGTTCATGAATACGGTTCGGCTCTACTTATGAAAAATTGAGCTCGACTTGTTCGTGAAACTAAATAAGTTGAACTTGAACATAAATTTAGACTCGTTTAATAAATAAGCGAGCTCGAGTTCGCTTGTTTAATAAACAAACAATAGTTCAAACATAAGATACTCGGCTCGACTCGGTTTGAATAATACTTTTACACTTATTTGAGCTGAGCTATTCGCGAACAAAGCTCGACTCGTCTTGTGAAAACTCAAATTCGACTCGTTCGTATAATTAAACTTATCAAGCTCGAGCACATATTTTAATTAACTCATTTAATAAACGAGTTAGGCTTGGCTCGACTCTTTATTAAACGAACATAAACTCAAACTGAGAATACTCGACTCACTTCGATTCGTTTACAACTCTAAGTTACAATTCAATTGACCAAACTCACGTCTGCTTCCTATTACTTTTTCTGTTCTATTTTGTATCACTCTTGAACTTAAAGCTATTTTTCATATTAAAAGCTAATATATCACTCTAATTATGTGATAAACTATAATTACACCCGTTGAAAAAAATTGAAAAAAGAATCAAAGGTTTATTGCGTGTAGAAGCGATATTGCGACAATATTGCATCCTTAAAAGCAAATACGATGTGAAAATAATGCATTCCTTGTATGCTATAACAAACCATTATTACACCTGCCAAAATGTATAAAAGAAAACATGTGTTTAGTAGAATGACATGTCGAGACAAAAACAATAATATGATACTACACCAATCATTTGTATTTATTTCTCAAAATTCCACACTCTCACCAATAATAATATTAATAATAATAATAATAACTATCTCATTTTTTGTTTGTTATACATCATTACTAACTGCCAAAAAGAAACACGGGCTAAACACTTATCGCAAGCTATTAGCCCAATAAGATAACAGCCTGTTCCAGTAATTATTCTTTTCTCTTCTCAAAATTAGTCGCTCCTCTCCGTTCAGCCACCACCCTCGTCTACCATCGCCACCCCTGCGACAGCCTCCCCACTATTATTCTATCATCCTTAATTTAGTTCAATTATGCTCCCGCTTTCTCACTTTTCTCAACTTGTTTATTAATTTAGGACTAGAATTTCCCAGTGTACCTGATATTTTTTCTTCTTACGGTGAGAATGAAAACTGAAAAACTCTGAGAATGGCTAAGACGCTCTCACTTCTGCGTGGTTTGTTTCTCTGTCATCCTTCGCGCTGAAGAGTTTATTCAATAGTGAAGCAGCATCCACTTCTGCGGCAGGTGGTGGGACTGTGTGTGAAACAGAGCAAAGCCCAGTGGGGCCCTATTCCCAGAATTGTCGATATTACAGCATCAAAGAGTAATCTTGGTAACATGCCATGGATTCTTGATCTTCAAACTACCACTTATCTTTTTTTTCACGCTTTTCCCTCAAATTCTTTTACATGATTTATCAGAATTTAAAGCTATTGATGGGCTAAGATGTATGTATGCTGATAAATATGGGTAGCATTACATAAATTTGAAGTAGAGTCCATAGTCGTCGCATATTGATGCCATAAGTGAAAGCATGGACATTTCTTGTACATACAGATGCTCAGATGCCACTCATGTAAATTGATTCTTATTTACTATATTGTTCAACAACATGGTCGTCTTCTATACTTGCCAAGAGAAAAGGAAGGGGCAGTGGTTAGTGGCTTATATGATAACAGTTGCTTGATGGCGTCAGAATGGTTAACTAAACCAGGAAATTACTTTTGGCGTGTCGGGCTGGGTGATCTTTTTACTCTGCTTGGTGCTAATGGATCGATTGACTTGTGTCTTTGTTCTGGTATAATATCTCTTTCTTGTCTGTAGTCTTACATTGAGACCTTATGAACTTTTGTTGGTTTGTTGTTAGTATCCTGTAATGATATTTTATTTTTTGTAAATGATTTTAGTTAAATTGAAGAATTATAATTGACAGGTTTACACTGCTTGTCTTGTAAATTTGACTAATTTTGGTTCCATCGCCGTTTAACTTATTTGTATATTAAGCTGGTCTTCCCCTTGGTGATCATGCATGACCTTTAAGTAATTTGATCTTAAATCTGATAGTTATTTTTGAAATGCGGAATTTTCCCTTGAGAGCTTGCCTGCCTAAAGGAGTTATCAGATGATGTTCAAGTTGCCCTAATTGCCAGAAGGTTTATCATATTCAACATTTTGGATTTTGATCTGCAGAAGTTTTATTCACGAACTTCTTTTATATCATTGGGACTAAGTAAATGGAGATCTATTAAAAAAAAAAGGTAAGTGGAGATATTCTTAACTGTCCTTAGGCCAGAGATCTTTATGGAGTAACTGAATGCAGCCTTCAAACCATGTTATATTGCGTACTAAGTCCAGTTGTGGCACGGGATCTAAGGAATAAAATCTATCTTTGGGGAGATATGGATTAGAAGTTTGTATTGAGAGATCATTCTTATAGCAATAATATCATGAATTTGTACTCATTGAATTGCTTGAATTGCTTTGATGCTCATGTATGTCTGTAATTCTGGAATCAGGTTGGAACTTGATTAATATCTTCAAGCTATCTAGTTCACTTCTTTCTTATGAAAACGATGGCAGTGACACTCTACTGCCATGTCTTTTCACTGGGACGTGCTTTTCCTCAATTTATTGGGTATGATCCAAAATTTTTTGGAGTGGAACTCTCCTTTTCTGTTAATTCTTATCAGGGTAGCCTGTTGTTTTGGAGTTTTTCTTTTGTTTTCTCTGTGACTCTTAATATTGAATTTTGGGGTTCTCACTGGTAATTTATATGTTCTTTTCTTTTTTATTTTTTCTGAGAAATAGAAAGTTGATAAGCATCATTTGGATTTACTAAGTTACATGCATTTCAGTTGCCCTGAAATTTTGCATGCCATTCCCAGAAGATATTGCTACAAGTTTAAGAGAGTAGTTAAGAAGCACCTTCCACAATGTGTAGAGGATCCTAATTTGCTCTACAAGAATGTAAGTTTATGGAGTCCTTCGTTATTTACTTTATAAGAGAAAATATGTATGTTAATCTCTACACAGGATTAGGAGTAGAGAGAGAGAGAATCATAATATGTCACAATTTTCATTATTTATTTTATATTTTGCATAAATTTATCAAATTTATTTGTAAATCACAAGTACTTTTAGCTTATTGGTACAACGTTTGTGGTGCTGAATAGTTGCGTGCCAAGAGAATACGAGGAACGAATATATCTATAGGCGTTTACAGTCATGGAAGATGGAGAGCAACTTTGATGTCCACAAAATGGAGTGCAGCATATGCCACTATGATCTACATTTTTCTGCCATAGGCTGTTCATGTTCACCAGGAAGATATGCTTCTCTGCTACATACAAAGAATCTCTGTCCTTGTTTTTGGACTGCCAGATGTCTTCTCTTCAGATATGAGATCAATGAGTTAAATGTACTGGTTGAATCAATGAGTGAAATATCCTGGTTGAAGCAGTGAAGAGAAATTAGATGCCAATTATAAATGGGCTCCACAGAAACTGATGACATGATGCACTTTAGCGACCTTGATGACGTATCTGCTTCTGTGGAAGCTGCAGCAACCAGCACTCTATCTGCAGGTTTGGTGTCTAGTGTATGTGTTGAAACAAAAGAACCAGGGATTTGACGAGTATCTAAATGAGAAGATAATGTATTACAGAAAGTTTTCTCCTGTCAGCCGTCGTAGGCAAGATGCTGTGGGATTTGTGAACTGGACCTTGGCAACATAACTTCAGCATGCGTGCTTAATGTGTCCCAGAGAAGGAATTTGCTGGTACTAGGTCAGACTTTGAGGGTGCTAGATCTGCATGGAGTGGAGTGGATTTGCTGATGAGCAGCCAATCTGTGGTGCAAACAAAATTTGAATTGCTAATTTTACATATGAGTTGATATGTAAGCAAGAGTTTCTTCACATGTTTGAGGCCTGCGTATTGTAGAATGTTGTATTGAACACATTGGTTGGATACTACGTCCAGCTTGCGACTATAGAAATGCAGCTTAGTTTACTAGCGTCTTGTTTAAAGGATAATTCATCTGGTCATGTAAATTGCTTTATCTTTTGTGTGCGTGTTCGGGTGAAAAAATTTGCAGTGTCTGATGAAAAACGACAAATCAAGCACGCTGTCCTTTTATGCAATAAATCTCCAGAGAGTAGTGCCAGTGAATTGTAAATTAATGCCCACCACCTAACTATGCACTGGGCAGGACAATTATCAATGAAGACTTTGGAAGTTGCTATTGTTCAATAAGGGGCTAAGAACGTACGTCTATGAATATGAATCATTCAAAGTAAGATAACATAATAGTGTGTGTGATGAAATTTGAACCAAAAATATCACAACAGTCATAATATTCGAGAACTCGGATAATCAGTATGTACACATTCCAGCGTTATATGTCGTCCTGAGATTAGAGAGACATTAAAAGAGTGTGGCCCTTTGTCGGGTGGTGGGCACTCTTGTCACCAAAAACCATCATCCATCCATCAGAAACCATCCTCGGTGCCAGTATGTTCCGTGTGTATTCACTAGAGCAAATGCGAGGAACTGGAGCTCCAATAGCTTTTAAACATGTGACACAAAGCCCAGAGGGGGGGGGGGGGGGGGGGTTGGGGGCGGGCATTGGAAGGCTTAAGGCTCATCTAATTATTGCTATTACTATCAGAAAGTTAGAAACAAACAAAGGAAAAGAAAGGGTGGCTCTAAAATCTAAATGCATGCCCGTAGTTGAAGACCAGGCAGAAAAAGAAAGAAAAACTGGTCATGACTCAATGAAAGTGGTCCTCCATAATCTTGAATTCCTTCTGAATCCTAATCTTATTCACTGCCATTGTTACTTCTACGTTCAATACGTTCAAAATTTTCTGTTATTAATTTTAAGCCTCCTTCTAATCCTCATTCTTCACTCAGTGCATGTGCAGGACTGCATGTTCTATGCCCTTGTGAATCTGTGAAGGCCAGGGAAAGTACTGTTTGGATGCCGTACCAATTTTGTGTTGAAAAGTGTTTTTCATTGGTCCAGGGGACAGACAAGAGAGACTTCGCTTTCTTTTGGAATGCGGATTTGTTAGCTGTATATAGATATGTGCATTAAATTCATGACAGTGATAAAGAATTGAGTGAAGATGATGATTGATATATGACCAACTACCACATAACTCTCGACTTTGGAATGTGGATATTTCCATAATTTTGGAGTTTAGAGTAAAAACTTGGGAAGCAAAAGGAGTCAGGAAACGACTACACCAAACAAAATATGCCATTCGTCCTCTTTGATAACACAAAATGTTGCCATCAAGCAAGCAATAATAGAGTGTTCGTACCATCATCATCCTGGGTGGTCCATTCGTCCTCTTTCAATTCAATACGAACGAATTGAATTTACATCTTGTATTCAGCGTGTGCTATGCCACGTACTCCTCCTTTCTCTGAAAAGCTTCGCTCCCCTAATTAATAAGACAAATAAATACCCGCCAGTGGTCCGAAATCTAGCTGACTGGATACTTTGATAATTTTGTATTCCGTCCGATTTAGTTCGATTAGTCCAGGATCATCATGTGTAGACCCAAAAAAAGGCGAATCTATCCACGTATGTGGATTTACGGATCTAACCCGCGCACAAACAAATTATACTATAAAGAGCTACGGATTTGGCTATAGTACAAAGTTTAGTCAGCTTTGTACCGTACAAAGAACTAATAGTTGGATGAGAATAAGTAAGGCAGGCTCACATGAATTGTTAATTTAATTTATAAATATGAAGGCTCGCATGAGTTGTTAAAATTTTACTGGTTCTTTACAAACTTGTACTGTGCACTATAAAAGTGTCCAAAGAACCACTACATACTTTAATTATTCCATTTGTATAGCTTGTTAGCAACTATAAAATAAATTTTTCATTTTCAAAATCAAATTAACTTTTGAAAATTTTAATTGTACACAAGTCAAAAGGTCACTCTCAAATTTCAATCCGATTGGGTACATTTAATCATAAATTTTGAATGTAATTGAATCACATTCTAGTGCAGTAATGATAATCAAAATAACAGCTCCGATTAATTTGCTTCAACAAAAAATAAAAAATAAAACACCGTTCTATACTTGAGGTCATTTCGACATTAAATTTTTTTTTTCTTTTGTGTGCTTAAAATTGAACACTCTGGATGGCGCATGATTAAAGTGCACTCAAAAATGAGGAATACAAATAAATATATATTTGGTTAGACATTATTAATAATGATATATCACGTAAGATTGACACGTTGCACACCTCCAACACCTAAATTTGCGGGAGAGAGAGGAGGGGTGGGGGTGGTTTGTGTGAATAACACCCCAAATTCTATCAAAAAAAAAAAACACCCCAAATAGTTAGCCACGACAAGAGGAAGCATGGGTTGATCTGGCTGTCCCAAGGTTTTGGATAGACAATGGGCTAGTTGAGGGTTTTTCTTAATTTATTTTTTAGACTGTTGGTTTGGGGTTTAGGAAGCCGGTGAGCGTGGAGAGTGGAGTTGGGCTTTTGATGTGGACGAGACTATGTATGTTGTACGATCCACTCTCGCCAAGGAAGTCCATAGGCCTGCAGCAATAAAATGCTGACACGTTGTTGAAGTCCATGTGTGATTGGTCCCTTTTTTTTTTTTTTTTTTTTTTTGAATATTCTTCTTACTTCAGCCTCGGACTCACCAGTCTGCTGGACTCTGGACTGGGTCTGGACCGGTTCGGAAGTGAAGTGGGTGTTTTGGGCGGATAGGCTGGCTGTGATTCACTGTAGCCGACATTAGTGACAGGCTTGCACGTGAGGGGAATTGCATGGTTGGACTGACTCCAATTGTGGGACCCCCTAATAAGTCAAATCGAAAGTCCCATCTGATTGACCATAGAGTCCCAGATTCTCGTACGACTTCTCTTTTTTTTATATCGTCAGTCACTGGCATAGCCTGACGTGCAGCTGCTGCCCAGTGAGATACACGCACTGAAATTTCTTCAGAATTGAGATGGGACTTTTTACCTGTCCTTTTGGAAAGTGACCATTCTTCCTACTACAAAAGACATATATAAAAATTTAGATTTACTATATATATTCAGAATATACTGGAAAAGAAAAGGATATGCATGTTATGTTGAATTAGGATGTATTAGGCAGATGTGTATTGCATTGGATGACATAAACTTGGAAAAACTTTTGAGTCCATTTGATTCGCTTCTTTATTTGGATGATTATTTTTTTCATTTTTTTAAAAAAATAAAACTATAGCAATTTTAAAGATTTTTTTTGGTAAATCGTGCTTAAGATTTTCTACAAAAGATATTTTCAAAAAACTTAACCAAACAAACAAGTAAATCTCTAAGTGCAATCCTTTGATGTAACTATTCAATTAAATGGAGGATGATGTTGATTTCTCTATGGGTAGATTCTTTACAGGTGTGCATTGCCATGTTTTATAAATTAAATTTAGATATCAGATTCAATCTAATCAGCAAAAGCAGTTTAATCAGTAACTACGAATCTTAATTGAACAAGTTGTTGTACCATTTATTTGCATTGAACTTTCATGTTTTATGTACGTGGAAACAAACACAATTCTTAATTGTTAGGACTCATGTATATTCTTTTTTTTTTTTTATCAATTCTCTTTTTAATATTCATTACAAGATATTTATCACACACAATTTGAGTAAAGCTCTTAAATTTTTGCAATGCACAATTTGGGGTGCAAATCTCAATTTAATTCATTAACACACGTGTGCCTCTCTTTCCCCTTTCCTATTTTTCTAGTTGAGAAGGCCAAATTTTAAACCCCAATCTTTAAAAGGTGTTCGCCTAACCAACTGAGCTTGTTGGATGGGTTCTTTGTTTTTCTAGTTGACAATTCAAATCTTACTTCCATTGTCCCCTAGCTTTCAATTTCAGTGGGAGACCAGCCATCCAATTTATTCTGATTTTGATCTCAATTATGTGAGAGGCCAGCAGCAGAAATGGAAACTTTTTACATATGGAAGGGAGGATTAAGTCATGGATGACTACAACAATTCTGACGGGCTTAGGTTTGATATGACTTTTGTATTTTTCTATGTTTTCAGACTCGGACCGGATATCGAACCGGCTGAGCTCAGGGGTCAGGGGTCAATGGGTTCGACCGGGGGTCGATTCGGGGTCGAACCGGATGACGTCATAAATATTTTATATATATATATATATATATATATATATATATATATAAACACACACATATATACACTTACTAATTTTTTTCTTAATTTTAGTTGTTAGTCCAAAAAAATTATAGCCAAAATACCCTCAATAACCATTCTGATATCTTGGTATTAATAGTTAAAAAAGCATTGAATTGAAAAAATTATAAATAAATATAATAGACTCAAATTATTTACTTTTTAATATAATTGGTATAAAGAAGTAAAAGTAAAGCAACACTAATATTTTGTAATTGGTCAAAGAAGTTGGTTGCTTTTGGATTTGATAACTAGCCCAAGCAAATAAAAATCATGTGTTGATTTAGCATTGATGTTCATTTGTTTGATTTATGTCAATGGGCTCATGTCATTGTCAAAATTCAAAGACAAATAATTGTTGTAATCTATTTTCTTTAGACAATGAATATAGAAGCCCACAAAGATGTATAAGGTCCCATATCTGATTAAGTATGGAGCATTAATGGGGTTGGGTTTATTTTTGACTTTTGACCAAAAAAAAAAAAAAAAAAAAAAAAAAAAAAAAAAACTGGCCGGTTTCCGGTTTCCGGTTTTTCCCGGTCAAACCCGGTTTTTGACCGAGTTTGACCGGGTTTTTAAAAACCGATTTTTTACACTAACTCGGACCGGACACTTGGCCGGTTCCCGGTCCGACCGGTCCGACCGGCCGGTCCGGTCCGAGTTTAAAAACACAGGTATTTTTCACCTTTTACTTTCTTTCTCTCTTTTTTATGCCTCCATTACAAACTTGAAAAGGAACAATAAACTTGTTCGATCTTTTTTGGCAAGTTGCCGAGTTAAGCATGACTTGCCTTGCTATCGCTGACAGAGAAGGCACATTAATCATTTGCCTATCAATAATCCTTTATAACAAAACGTGAGTCCAATTATTGCAGATTTGTCGGCGAGTAAATTCCATGAACATAATTTGCTAGATGGTTCAATAATATTGTGTTTAAAAAATTACATAGCAAACACGAAATCATTATCAAGCAAAGATATATGGTTAACAACTAATGAAGTTGAGTAAACAACTGACTAAAATTATTACAAAATGGCTAAGGTTCCAGAATAGCTGGCGATTTATGGAAGCTGTCCTGGTCGAATGTACCATAACATGAGAATTTTCAGAGAGCACGAACCCGGAACTATTGCAATTCCTTCCAATTTAGGAATTTCCTTCAAATGGTAAGAAATCTTATGATCAGAATACCAATCCAAGCAAGCTATACAAGGAAGCATTGCACTCAACTAGAACCCTATGCTTCAAAGATTTTACAAGAATACAGGTAACATGAGTTTTTATTCTCTATAAATTCTTAATTCTATGAGAATCTGTCCAGCCCTATGTGATGATTCTCCCATGTTTAGTGCGCCGCCTAGTCAAATTCTTACTTCCTACATCATAATTTGATTTCGTAATCGCGTATGCAAAAATTTGTCACCCCTAGGAAAAAATCTTGAAGGTCAATCTTTGCCATTTCTTTAAAAGCCAAACTAGAAGTGGTATATTCTATATGCGTTATCTGTTTGGAATTTTTATTTGTATATCCCAAATAAAGCATAAAAATTCACTATTTCGAGTAACTCATACTGCAAATCAACCAACAATCTAAACAAGTTCTTTCACCTAATGCTTGAATTCAATTGCCCACGAAAAAGAACTTCCTAAAACTAGTTTCTAAAGATTATTAATCATCTTTGTTAATTGAGCATATATTTCCGGTTGAAAACTGCATGTGGATCCGTGTTTTCTCTTTTTAAAAAAAAAAAAAAAGAAATTGTGCCCTCATGCTAGGGATAATTTTTCTTTAAGTAATATACAGTACAGTATAAATATACTTTCCAAATTAATCTTTTCTCAAGTAATATAAACGTTATTCATTATGTTAGAACACTAAAAAGAACTTGATAACATTCATGTTATGCGTAACATCCGAGAGCTATACGTTATGTTTGTAACATTCTCAAACAGAAAAACGTCAAAATATTTATCTTGCCAAGTTTTTATATTTGTGAGAATTTCCTTGTTCTGTTATATTAACAGATACAAGCAAATTCATATTTACTGTGGACAAGTACTTGTACATCTTTGAAATTGTAAAATCACAATCAGTGGGAATGACAGAGCAGAGAAAATATCAAAATATTAAAAAAATTCATGGGTTATATAATACCAGCATAGATGAATAATTCTTGCATCAATCAGGTCTGGAGACGAGAAGAAAGCAGGGAAAACTACACGACTTACCCATTCAAATCTTGTTCAGGAGAAAGGTTTGTTTGCTGATCTACTGAATTAATTAATAAGGTCGCATTTAATTAATTAGAAAATGCTAGGGCAGACATGTTAGATGCTAAACTCCACTGTTGTTGAGAAATTTTACAGCGCTCGGGGAGTGGAACCTGGGTTACTTTTACCAATTTACCGCTTACGTGTAATAGAAGATACTGTTCTTCGACAGATAGTATTTCGCATGATTACCAGATACATTACTTTATACTATCAAAATCAATAATATAAGGATCAATTGACTGAATGATTTTAGTACTTGCCCTGATTTATCGAGGTATCTAGTAACCAAAATCACGTATACAGATATAATCGTGGGCGCCCCGCGCACATACACACATTATAATTAGTTTTCAGACAGCGAGATCAATGTCATGAAAAAGGAAGAAAGAGCATTTGCAACCTGCCTATCACATGATAACAAGTAAATGGCAGAACCAATTAGACTATTTCCACAAAGCTGACTAAAGCCAACCTCCATAAGACATCTAGAACACAAGAAATTTTGAATTAATTTAAAATCTCTCGAAAATCAGCCAAACTCGAGGAACAAATTTCGCAAAATCCTTTGTTTGACCATTTTCCATAATCCTCAACTTTCTTCGGCATGGACCCCGTTTATTATGTATCAAACATTTTAACCAAAGTCATCTAAAGATAATCTTGAATGATTAGTGGTGCGAATGTATCCATTACTAGTCAATGTGTATATGTGTTTCGTACCCCACCGATAGGGAGAAAAATTCAAGAAATGATGTCGCAGGAGAAGTTTCTGTAGGCAAATGAATCATACATTAGCAATAGAAGGGCTTTGGTAATCTCTTTGGGCTATAACACTGTAAAAATACCCAAGTGATTTTATTAAAAACAGGCTCATCTTATTCCCAGGCAAGAATTCTAAAGAATAGACACATGATCATGAATTACTCTAAATGCAATTGTTGAAAATCATATGCATCAAGATTAATAATCAGGCATATATTTATTCATCATCGTATGGATATGGCATCAAATATATGAAGCCATCATTATGCAATGCTTTTAATCAGTCCGCATAAAACTTCCTTAGTTTAAGAAAAAAGGTTGGATCAAATTCCACAGTCATCACATTTTCAATTTGCTTCCATATTACACCCATAACTTAATTTCCCCTTGTGTCATTGTCCATGTAAGTTTAACTTAGTTCTGTTAAGGAAACCATAAACTGTTGAGACCTATTCGGATTGAAAAATGATGCATGTAATAATATTATAATAATAAGAACTAGAGAGAGAAGAGAAGGCTGTTTCATTAACATCTATATAGAAATACAACTTGCAATTTGAAAGGGCCTAGGAATTCATTTGGGAATCACATTTGTCTGCCAATTTCATCTTCTCTAACATCGAATTGACAGCACTAGAAATGAACACATTAACAATCAAGCATACTCGGAGGCTTAATTATTAATAAAGGGAATTCATTAATTTGCATGAGATCAATAAATGGAAGCCTAATAAATAAGATAATTCTAATTTATCCATTAATCCCTCACCACAGAATCAGCAATGTTGGTTATTACTATACAGTACAGCTGTAAAAGGTGAAGGGACAGAAGAAAGAAAAGAGAAGGAAAATCAGAGAGAAAGTTGTGGAAATTTGTCATACACTGCAAAAGCAATATGATGAAAATATATCAGCCGGCCAGCGATCGCCAAGCAAAGTTGTCAACCAGCTTTATTATCTAAAACTGGACTGGAAATACTCGTAAACTGAGAGATTTAGACACTGAAACATGGAAAATGAACGTGTGGTAGCAAAACTACTACATGATCAAATTTATGCTGAGTTGCACATGGATCATAAATCACAAGTGCAAGTACATCAACTCCAACTTTTGGTACAACTATTACTAGACTTGTAACTGATAATAGTGCTTCTAACACTGCTACTGTTTGCATCAAAAGCAGGATAAATAAAGTTGCTCCGAGTTCGAAGCATTGCTCATCCGGTACCCAGCAAAATACACAGCAGTAACAGCGGTTTCATAGTGGAATCCACTTTAGAGAAGTAAATTAACTAACCCTAGTACAGTACCGACGCAACATAAGATCCACCAAAACTAAGGAAGAAAACATACAAAAGTCAAGTAGATTTTGAAGATCCGGCATAGCTAGCTGGCACTTCTTTTTCCAGGAATAATTCAGGTGATAAAAGAGGGGATACATATATGTTAAGCATCATCACCTGAGGGTGGGGGTGCTGCTGCAGACAACTGTTGTTGCGGCGGACGCTTGCGCTTCTTCTTCTCATAGCTAACACCTCTCGCTTTCGACTGCAGATCACGAACCTCGCGTAAATAGAGCCTCACAGCTCGAGCTCCAAAGGGGTTTGCTTCAGGCCTTCCTCCATTTTCTTCGTATGCAGCCCTCAGGCGTCCTATAAGAGCATCAAGGCTCCCCCAAGCTTGTCGAAGCGGGCAAGGGCAAGGTGCCGGAGGGGTAGGATGTCCATAAAAAGGACATATTGGGGTGTGAACTTTGGTTTTGCCAAACTGGTCCAGATATCGGAGGAATTCAAGGACATGAGCTCCACTGCAACGGGAGAGCGTGAGGGGAGGCCTATGGTTTTTGAGGTATTGACCAAAAGTATTCCAGTCCCGGCGCTTCTGATTCTCGTATCGGCTGGGAGTTGAGGGAGATGAGGATGTACCAGCTAAGCTGTTGTTGCTGTTGCCCGTATTCATTCCGTCGGCGTTCTCGGACTGGGGAGTATCTATATCTGCGAATGGATCCATGGTTAGATATAGCTACTTGCCTTTTTTTTAAATTTATTCCGACCTAATTATTTCTCTTGAATAGTATTTAAGAGGCTCAAAATAAATAAAAAAAAAATTAAGAGGCCCAAAATGAAAATCTGAGGCTAGCTAGTGATTATGAGGGCTTGTTTCATTTGAGGAATTTGACAGAAATTCTTTTAGGGTTTTATGTTCTGAAGCATAATAACGATGCAAGAGAGAAGGGATGTGCTGCAAAATGCAAGATTCAGTAGTTGCAGAGGAGGAGATGATACGTTATTTTTCTTTTTTCTGGATGATGGTGCAGTGCTGGCAGCAGTGGATATGTGAAAAAGGGGAATGAAAGGGAGAGAAAAAGGGAAATCTTTGTTGTTGATGAATGATGTATCAAAAGATTTCCATATTTGTGATTAGGGATGGAAATTAAAGAGGGAGAGAAATGATGGGGGCAGCAAAAGAAGCACAGCTTTGATGCTCAACATATAATAATAATACTTCTACTTATAACATGTGTATGTGGCTGTGTTGTATGATGAAAGATGAGATTGATGGGAGAGACTGATGAGAAGACTCTGCTGGTGTTCTGTTGGAGTTCCTTTGTTTGAGCAATACTAGAAAATCTTGAAAGACCTTAATGCTATGGATTTGGTAGCTTTGTTTTCTGAAAATGTTAAGCCCACTCAGTTTTTTTTCCCCTAAAATTGGGGAAACAACTGACCATTTTATTATCTATCTATCTTCACTGAATTATTGTGATTGGCCAATAGAGAGAAGGGCAAGAACAAGAGAGAGAAACCGTGTGTTAGGGCATTTGTGGCATTAGAAAGAGGTAGACAGTAGGTTGAGATGGTGACAGGAAAAAGTTTAAAGAATGGGTAATAAAGTAAAATAGTATCGTTGAAGGTAAGAGACCAACATGACTTTGCATCTTCACCGCAGGAGAATGAGCGACAGTTCTATGTGAAATGACCAAAATACTCATTACTTTATTGTAGAGCAATTAATAGATTTAATGGTTTGATTTTCATCATTCAAGGTCTTCTTTTATTGTAATTGAGCAATTGTAAGTTATAGTAGTGCTTTTTCCTCTTTGCTCTTTTTATTTTCTCTTTTGGGGTAAATGCCCTCTGTTTCCCAGTAGACCAGAGAATGCAGAAACATGTTCGTGGTCTAAAAGTGGTAGCAATTGTCATTGATCCAAACAGTATTAGCAGCGATCCTGATCAGTCTTGACAGACTTCTGAATACTGGTTAATTCTAAATATGGTAGTACTAGTTTGAACTCGAAACTTGTTCCTTAATTTTCATCTCTTCTTAAAGAAAGCCCATATAATTTATAATTGAAGCAGGAACGGCACACGACCTAACTCGACTAATTAGCTGTAAACACGCAGAAGTTAAACGTTTTTCAGAGAAGTTTTAATTATTGATATAAGCAGAGAAGAAGTATGTAACTTTGCTTTAGGAAATAGTATACAAAGAAAAGTAAGATTTAAATTCTTGGACTTACATTAGAGCAAGATTGTGCTTGCTGTGCTAGTGGTCATTTCAATTTCGTGTTAACGCACTAAAAGGTTAGCAATACAGCAAACAAGATTGTAACAGCATTTACCGAAATTATGTCTTGAAGAAGATGATGATGATCTTCCTTTTTAAAAAGTTTAATATTTCTTGGACAAAAATATTAATTAAAAGTTGAGGTAGAAAAAATTTGTTCAGGGAAAAGTAATTGTATATTATGCTACTAGTACTACTTCAAGTTGAAGAAAACCAGTAAGTTGGATCAGTGATTCATATTTCGGTTGCTTTGTGTAACATGAAATTTTCTCAAACTTATATCAATTTCATAATTCCTAATATTGTCAAGAACACTTGTTAAGAATTTTACCTATAAATAAATTATTTTTTTCTTACGTTTTGTGAGAAAACATGATTCAGTCCAGTTTAATAGATAAAATTAAAATAATGTTTGTTATTGTTAAAGTAGTAATAATCAGTGGTTTAGGAAGTACAAGCCCACTCCAGTTTCTATACCTTAACTTGGTAATAAAGTTACGTATTAGTACAAATAAACAATTTCAAGTTGAACCAAGGATGTTTCCAAAAAAAAAAAAAAGGTTGAACCAAAGAGACACTAGACAGTTCAAAACTGTGACAGTTTCACTATGTCCTAAACTTTAAGATTATGTTACTTTCTCTTTTCTAAACGCAAAATCCAATCAAACTACATTCTGTCACGCCCTACTATGTCAATTTAATTAACGCCAAAGCTAGTGGTAATTCAATTAAAGACGAACTAGAGCATAAAAAAAAACTGTTTCTAAGTTGGAAAATTAACGCCAAAGCCAATGGTAATTCAATTAAAGACAAACTACACTGGATGACGAAGTTGGAAAATTGAATTGATCAAGCAGTAAATTTCAAACGGAATCTTATTCATATTATCTAGACAAACAAGATCGCTACTTTCTTCTGATTCAACTTTTTTTTTTTTTTTTTTTTTGAGAGCAATTGTTCGCCCAAGTAATAATTTCATTTTATGCAAATGCTATGTTAGACATCGCCTTTCATCACTACTACTATAAGACTCCAATAGATAGTGATGCATTAAAGAAAAATAAGGACATATAATATTAATTCCCAATATAGCAATTCCACATCCGAAGTGGATTAGTAACCTTAGGGGTCAGGTCAGGATATGTCCTATAGTTAAATTAGAATTGTTAATTTGAATCATTTTTCTTTTTTCTTTTTGGGAGCAAAATGTATTACTAACCTGAGGATAAAATAAATAGGACATTTTTACAATAACAAGAGAGAATCAAATGTGACGTGGTAGTTAAGAACCACATATGTGTCAATGTTCAAATCTAATTAATCACAATGCAACACCAGAACTTCTATTCTCTACAATAATGAGATGATTTATTTGTCCACATATATGACATACACCCCCTAATTAAGGAAAAATAACTCGAGCCAAATGGATCCAAACAATTGTTGCCTTAATTGCCAAAGTATTATGGGATATTAATTAGCATTGGGTTCAAACTAAAAGGGTTTACCCAAAAATAAAAAGGAAAAAGAAAAAGTCCTCGAACGCATAATTAGGGTTTTGTCCTCCCTAAATATAAAATGGACTTGACAGCATGTGCACTGATTAGATCTTTAACCAATCATTGTCGCATCTTTTTTCTTCCTTTGTTTATTTCTTCAATTTTCAAAATGTGTCCATAATGCAATAACAAGCTTCAAATGGAATGATTCATGTGATTCTCAAGGTTCAACTCACGAAAGAAAGGCTTACTAAGTTGTTACGTACTAATGATGCAGGCTGCCAAAAGATTATAAAAATAAAATAAAATAGTAAAATTTGAACCCGAGATTTGTCCTGTGATCTTTTTATGTTTGAAAAACAATTTTTACTTTCAAAAAGGATTTGATTATTTTACGATTATGAGAATTCGAGGACATATAAAGCTCCAAATAACTAATTGACTCGAGTAAAATCACATAAATAGCAAACAGCAACACGAAATTTTACTGGCGTAACAGTGACTAATGGCTTCTCGAGGAAAAAAATTGTTTTGCTTTTATGGCGTAAGTCATATAGATGAGATCTTCTCCTGCAAGGGTCATTGCACTTTTCCGAAAGAAGACACTTTTAAGGAATAGTGTGTGCAACTATTCTTGGAAAACCAAGCAGAAGAAAATAATTCCAGGGAACGAATATGGTTAAGAAGCCTTTAAAAGGGGGAGGGAGAAAAAGAAAAAAGAAAAAGAAAAAGAACATGGTTAAAGACTTCATTATCTATACTTCAAAATTGATATCCTTTTTCTTTTTAATTCCTAGAATTTTCAATATCCTCACCAAGTTGTAATTAATTTTTACATAATGTCCTAAAATTACCAGTAAGCCTCAAACTCTAGAAGTTAATATCATCTTGCTAATTCGTACTACCCTTCATCTAGGATTAAAGGTTTCTCAATATTGGTACAATAGTTCCTAGTCTATAGACGTTGAAAGCGTGTTTTCTATTATAACGACTTTAACGGCTTGGATTAAATCTTAATTATTAAAATCCCTGTTAACGTATGAATTTTACGATGACATCTACGTGTCGTCGCCTCCTTCTCTTCCCTCCCAAATTTTTTTATTCCATTTCTTTTCTAGGTTCACTACTATTTGCATTACATGTACATTCATGGCTTCATGTTTGTTCCTTTAATTATGTGGGGGTATCGACCCTTATCGCCAATTGTAACCAATGTAATTTAGCACCAATAATTAGAGCCTGGAGGGTCCATTAAGTACAAGTTTTGTCGATCTTACTCTTTTGAGCATGTCTGATATTATTAGTGCCCACAGGTGTATTGTGCAGATTATCTGGAGTGATTTTGGCCTGCTTAGTGATCCACAAAAGAAACTGTTGGAAAGAGAGGGCTCCATTCAAAATTTTGATTTTTCTTTGACGGTCAAAATTGGCTACATGTCATCTGTTATGTTCATGATGCGTAACATGATGTTATACATACTCAAAGGATAACATGCATATCTTGAATTTTATTGATTTGTACTAATAATTGCATAAAGAATACATGTCACCTCATTAACATGTCTAACTTGCTGTTGCACATTTTCAGTGTAGGAGAAGATGCATTACTATCATATTAAACATTTTCCTTAAAAAACACAACCGCCATTAATTAGTCCTATGTTTAATATCGTAGTATTGGGGACTGGCTAGATTCACATTCCATCCTAAAATCACATATTACTTGCATTAATCGCTTATACCATTAACATTAACATTTGTACAGTGTGTGAATTTAAGAGGGAGGAACATAAATTAAACTTATCTAAAAAAGATAATGGGTGAATTTAAGATGGAGGGACTTACATTAGACTTCTCCAAAAAGAAATGTCGTTACAAAGTATGCAATTACAAAGACAACTTAAAAGGCCGTAGCGCAACACTCCATGTGTAATTTACATGGCATGTCAAGAGCAAAACATGGGAATTTGACAGATCAAAGAAAAGAATGGCAAAGATTCATTCTCATCTCTATTGTCGGTCTCATGAACTGGATAGTATGGATCAACCTGTTCAAAGTTTTGGAGTCCCTTTTCTGAACATGGCGACCTAGGAGAGTTCAAGGTAAGCAATGATGTCTTGTGTGGATGTCCTGGTATAACGTTCCATCTCTTTTCTTACTCGAGACTATCAAGAAAAGGACAGAAAAAAAAAAAAAAAAAAAGATGTACTTACTTTCTTATCCTGGGAACCATCGAATATGTAGAAGTAGCATAACATCCACTCACATATACAGCACTATAAAATTGTTAGGCAACTGCAAGAATCCCATTATAACTACAAACACCTACACCGACTTCCTCGAATCAATGTCCGGGCAGCAGACAAAAGTGGCTAAAACTACCCGAACTTGCTTGTTCATTTTTTAAAGAAAAGCTAAGTAAGTACTATTATTACTCTGTTAGTCCAATTGAAATGAGATGTGACAAGATGCTAAGCTAACTTTAGTCACTCTTCAAAAAGATATCCTAGCTCCATTAGATTCTGTTTAAGAAGCGAGAAGTACTATATTTATTTTATTGGGGATCTGACTGGCAAACGTGGATCACCGTTGATTGGCAGATAGAAAAATGATACTCTTCAAGAAGAAGTTGACTAGACAGAATCCAAACTATTGGATGATGAATAAGGTGTCTGAAGCAATTTCTCCTTTTTCGTGTTTGCGAATAACTGAAAAGGGCAAACAAAGCCGGTGGAACTTTCTGTGGGCAAGGCTATTTTAAACTGTTAATGAAATGGTTAATTGTACGAAAATTAGTAGTGTCCTCTGTTTATTGCTTCGCGTGTGCACTGTCCTTCCTGAAATTAATCGACAAACAGAGAATCAACCTTATCTTAATTACTCTCCTGTTAGATTTGATTAACCTGATTACCAGGCACAGTCAGATTTTATTAACCTGATTACCAGGTTAAGTTTATTTAGTTAGGTTTGACGTACGAAACCAAAACAAACATTTTCTCACTAGCCAAGATAATTAAAAAATTAACCAAGTTGTGTGCTTGCTGAGATTGGCATCTATGACTATGTTTTATCCAGATTCACATTCCCCAGAAAGTTTTCTTCCGAATATAATTCCAAAAAAAGCCAGCATATGCAAATCTCTTACTATTTTGTTAATACCAAGGAAACAAACACCAGCCTAAGTAAATTCACAAATATAATAGGCTCTAGGAAATCCTCAAAAGAAAATGAGGATATAATTCCTAACTACGATTCTGTTTCCATTTCCCACTTCCAGGGATCCTGCCTCCTTACCTCAGAGACCATGCACACCTTGTTTCCTGGAAGTGCTTCTTGACCAACTTTCTCATCAGTGTTTAGTGCTTTATGATCTTGTTTTCAACAAGTGCCTACTCGCTACTGCTTACTCTACTTTCTGCAACATTTTAACATTATAGAAAACAGAAAGAGATATAGTACCAAGAAACTAGCAAACGTTAACCAAGAAACTAGCCAATGTTAACTCTTGCATGGCCTATAGGGTGCTAAATGATGAATACTGGGAACCACTCCTGAGAAGATCCTTCATCTATCAATCCGTACGATCTAGGAGTACTACTTTTTAGAAAATAGATAGAATTGGATGTAAGTTTCAACAATCATCTAATTAAATATAACAAAAATGGACCTATTAAGTCCTGCTTCATGACATAAAAATACTTCTTTTTATATTTCTCAGCCGCATTTGTTGAACGAAGGAGTACCTTGGTACCAATCTAAGACAGCTATTTTTGAACTTCGCTCCCTAGTGTTAGACACTTAATTATAAGCAAACAACTTGATGCCTTTACATGTATACTCTGAGGAGCAAATTGCAAATACTGAAATACCAGATACTCGAGGTCCCATCATTTTTGAACACCAGGGCAAAACTCAAAAATAATAAATAATGCCAGCAAAGTTATGTTCTAAATTCTACTTTCAGAAATCAAATAAGCAAAAAGGTTTAGCCACGCAGGACTGTTTTCATAATATTGCAAGCCATCTACACCAGGAGCAGAAAACGTCCAGTTCATTTTGCATTGCAGAGCATCAATATTAACAACTTGAGTTTAAAAATATACACATATACATGAGATACTCTGATAGAGTGGTCCAAAGTAACTACAAGAAAAAAACCTGGCAGCAATTGCCAGTATTAAGCCACAAAGCAAGTCCTCTACCTCCATTTGCAGGTCAAGTGAACACAACTATATCACAAATGGAACTAATTAAATCAGTTGAATATCACTCGATAAAAAGAGGTGAAAAAAAAAAAAAAAAACTATCCTCAGCTACTTACATCAATGAGAGACATTGTCCATTAATTAATGAAAACTTTCACCCTCACGACTTTCCCTCCACATAGCACCTTCATGCTGGATGCGGAAGTGACTGAGAATCTGTTGTGTCTGCACCAAATTAAGGGAAAGGTATTAATGAATTACTCTGCCTTTACCTAGACAGATTCAGTAATAAATTCAGACTATCCTCACTTCGAAGCCAACTCCAGAACATAAGCAGCCCTCAACAAACAGACAAACAAAACAGAAGAATACCAAATCTCATTTTGCATGTTAATATGGCTTTCTTATCAATAGATCAACAGGAAGAATATATCTTTATGATTCATGCTAATGCATCCCATTTCATTAAATGATAGAAACAGCCTCCGGAAATGGCAGAGCCAAAAATTTCTGTGGAGTCACTGAAGAACAAAATTTATTTTCATAAAAAAAAAAAGCATTAATACCACATTGTATTCCTGTTGGACAGTGTAATTACATAAAATAATTAAATTCATACACCTGTTCATAATTTAAGAGTCTCAGATTTGATAGACAAAAAGAATTCCTCAATTAATATAGCCTCAAAATTGACTGTCATCCCATATTTGCTATTGTTTGTAGATTATAAATTCAAAAGCATTCCACAATTGTGCCTAAATAATTATCCATATTGTACTTGTCTCTACCAGTGTCTTTTGAAACAATTCTTAATGTATATCAAGCAAAAAAAGAAAACACAGCTTGAGAAACAATTCGTAGTGCACCACAAGCAGAAAATAAAGAAAATATAGCATGAATGAGAACGCCACCGGCAGAGGAAAAAGGGAAAAGGCTGAAAGCCTTCCATTTTGCCCTTGGAGTGCCAGACTGAGACAATGCAACAAGAGGTGGAACAGCTCCTTCTCCAAAACAAGTCAACAATACTTGGTGCTGTTTCTGCACAGCTGTAACCGTATTGAGGCAGCATTCTCTTCTCCCTGCCGAGAGCCTGTCTCAACAATCTCAACCAGCAAGGCTATGCGCCCTACCTGAGCAATGGCTGAGATTCCCTCTCTAGTAGTTGACAAATTTCTCTCAGGGTCCAACAACCCCACCAGATATTTAACAGCTCCAGCCTGGACTATGCGAGCCTTGTTTTCATGAAAGATTGACAGGTTAAACAAGGCAATAGCAGCATCTTTCTTCCTTCCAACAGCACCTGAGCCCAAAAGATCAACTAACGCTTTAACAGCAGCTGAACAACCAATATTTTTCCTATGCTCTTCTAAGGCTGAGAGACTGAAAAGACATGCAGCAGCATTCTCTTTTGCTCCAGCATTTCCTGTCCTCAAAACGTGTATTTAGTGGTTCAAGTGCTCCTCCTTCCTCAATCAGGGCTTTGCTCTTTTTATTAATTGATAAATTTAGAAGTGCAGTGACAACATGCTCTTGGATTAGCTTTACATCAGAGTGTAGCAATGAAATCAATGGGGCAATAGCCCCACAATTTCCAATAATAACACGATTATCCACATTATATTTTGCCAAAAATCGCAATTCTGCTCAGCTGCAGTTTGCAATTCAGTCAACAGACTCTTCAAATCTTTAATAAGCTTTTCAACATGAGAAATTGAGGTTAGATCATTAACCCTAGACTCAGAAGAAGTGATAGTGATCTATGTGGATTATGATTTCTGTTCACAAAATTCCGGCCATTGTTTTGGAACTGTGATACTGTCTTCCAGTCAAAGAAGAAAAATATATAGGGTTCTTACCCAAACCAAATAGGAAGCAATCATACACTATATCTCCTGATATATCACTCACACTACCATGATTACCTGAGATCCTTGATAAATCAGGTGATGCTGAAGGCAAATAGTCCATGCTAGAGACAGCACTTATTGTTGATTCGCTCCTACTGTGGAGAAGGTGAAGAGGAGTGGTCAGACTTTCAGCTTCCCCGCCTGACACACATGCAATGCCTCATCACAGAATCAATCGAAAGCCATCACACTTCTTGTCAGAATCATGTCTGACTTAAACAGAAGATCCTAATATTGAATTCCCACCTCGTGAATTACACTGAAGATCATCCACATTATTGAGATTCTGTAAATGAAATGGAGTTCATGCAAAAATAGGGCACTCAGGAGGGTTAGGAAGCTTTATTTTCTTCTCCTCACGCCGATTATTTGCTATCAGAGCATTAACTGTATATTTGGGAATAAGAGTAGTGTGAGAGTTTTTGATGAGTTTTAGGGCATATATCCATTTCAGAATGAAAAGCCTCTCATAGGTTTGCCCGGAAGCCACAGTCACTGGATCCAACATTAGTTCCAAAGATAAAGGGCAGAGGAAGTACGAAAAGATCTTAATGCCATTTAAATACTTAAAAGTTCTTAACCATTATATCAAGAAAATGTGACATCAGAACAATGATATGGTTGACTTCGTCTAGATTCCTTTGCATTTTACCATCTTCAGTCTTCATTCATTCTCTCCTCCTCCAGGGCAATACACATTCAACAATTCATGGTTGATGTCAAGTGACTCAATTATTGGAATAATGTGTTCAGAAGAAGGGATCTTTCCTTCTTTTTGCCTTTGGACTGCAAGTTTTACATGATGTGATACTTTTTCCAGCTTCAAATGCTGAAATTCTGCATAAATATTCAAAACAGTGTATGAGAAATCAATTAATTATAGACAACTAGGGAGCCAATACAGCAGTAATTTGTGCCTTTAAAGTATTCCAATGTAGAGAGTAAACCAAGCATGGAAAAACAACACCAATGCTCTGGTCAAAGAATTCACCCAAAAAAGTTGGAATCGGATAGATGAAGGAGTCACTCTGATAATTGCAGATGTACCTGAGCATCAGGTAGATTCTTGGTAGATGCAGATAATTGCAATTGAGAAATCTTAAGCGAGGTATTTTCTATGTTCTGCAACAACAGCTCACTTTGCAGAACCTGGAGATAGCACAGAAAGAGAAAGGAATAAAGGATTTTTCAGGTTTTTACTCTTTTTCCACTCCCCTTTAATTTTCTTTCACCATGAAAACTCAGATAAACAGCTTCCCGCATGCGTGTATACCTATCCTGCATGGCACCAAGATAGAATGTCTCCTCTTTCACCACTATTATTAAAGTAGCATGTCACTGCCCTAAAATTGGATGAGGGTGTATGTCAAAGGCCTCTAGCAATTAAAGGGTTCTAAAGCCCCTCTAATAGCCATTACATGAACAAATGGAAAAAATTTATCAGCTGCCACCAAAAGTATACATTTTGTAACAGAAACCTTTCTTTATTTTTCCTTTTGGTTATAATTATAAAATCAAATGATTTTTTTAAAAAAAATCTCAAAAAGTCTCTTGGATATGCGAGTTATGCTCTTGCAAGGCTGAGTAAGCTTAGGTATTCTCATTGATGCATAAGCATGAAAGCACTGAATTTCTTTATTTCTTCTTTTCTTATATTTCTTTGGTCCTGTTCTTCTTCCTTCACTTTTCTAAGATCAATTTTGAAAATGCATGAATGAACAAGGAATTGATGTTCAAGAGCAATAGGAGGTTCTCACACAAAGTATCTTGCTCATCTTTGGAGACCATTGTCCAAGCAATTCTCTAGCCTCATTGACTGCTATATCCAGTTCTTCGCAGTATTTATAGGGGATTCCATCCGAAGGTACTTTACCATCCATTGCGTCAAGTAATGGCTTCAAATGCTTTAATAGACTGTTAAATGTGTACACTTCTGACTAGGAATAGCGTTTGCGACCCATTGACCTATTCTGATCATAGAAAAATTAATAAACTGCATAAGAGCTCGGACGAAAAAATTAAGACAACCAAAAAAAAAAAAAAAAAAAAAACGGAGAGAAAGAGAGAGAATATGATGAAGAAGAATATCCTTTAACCTTTTCCATTTTGACGAGTGGCATTGAGAAATTAGCAAGTCATGAAAAAAATCCAATTGTGCCTTCTGCTATTAAGTACTTGTAAATATTGTTCAAAGGTGTGATTTTGTTTCTATCTCTCATTTGTTCTAGATCAGCTTGAGACTAGGACCATAGCAATAAAAAGGGGAGGCTGGTAAAGTACAAAACTTCTCACCAACTTAGATATTACGCTTCATTCCAGAAAGGTAAGAAAATACTTGTACGATTATAAAAGTTCAGTTTCATCGGCCCAAAAGCAATTAAAAGCTTGCACATTGTTGCATATTTGCAGGTATTTCATCGGGGAACATCAATTGGCAAAACCATAGAATAAAATTAGATGCTGTATTCATATGAAACCAAAAATTTTGATAGCGTAAAACAAAAGAAGAATCAACTGATCTCTGATCATTAAAGAATGTACCAAAGAATTACAGCAGAAAAACAATATCCAAGAACACAGAGGATAAAAACAAGGCACTTCTGCCGTTTCACCTGAATTTAGATGGAGAGAGCCATAATAATCAGATCTTGATACAACCCAGAAAGTCATAAGCATTTACTATCAAATTTCCGTGGGTATAACTATCAATCTTCAAGAATTAAAAGATCCCGTTTCTTGAAAAATTCTTGTAAACCATCTACAGAATGCTCAGTTCTAAAAACAGAAAAGAGAGAGTGTTGCAAGAAGCGGAATTGGAAGGAGGAAACAATAAAAAGAAAGAAAAGAAAGAGGTAGTTGGCAGTGCCCTTTATAGTTGCAGATTTGGAGAGTGGCAATTGGCAGACTAATTAAACAATTGAGGATATGATTGGTAGACAATTAAATAATGATGACGACGGATGAATATCGTTAACGAAGAAGCAAAAATCATGATTAGGAGTAGCGGAAAAAGTGAGGATCTTTTCTTAATGAGCTGATAAAGGAAGAGCATGTCCAACGATGTTGCAGGGAACCTGTCATTGGGCTTTTAACGTGCCTATGACCCCATAAAGAAAATTAAATCCATGCGCCCTTTATCATAAACAGTAATAATATTTAAGACGAAAAAATGTTGATTATAATCTCTCTGAAAAAAAAACCTTTCCTTTTTGCTTATTTTAAATGGGGTTGAGTATAATTCCTTTATTTTAGATGGCAATTCAAAAAATCAACTAACACCAGCCACAACTACCGGCTTGATATTGACCCATATGGATACATACCCCAGGAGCTAAGCAGGAGGTGGAGGTTTTTTGCTTGCCCCAGCAGATACATTTGAAGTTCCACTGCATTAAATTTATTTTACATGATTCAAAAACAAGAAGATGTGGCTGAAAGAATAGTATCAGCACCAACTGTGCAAGCCCGGAAGAGAAGGAAGCAGTAGCAAGTAAGAAATCTAATTAATCCTGCAAAATTTATCTGTGGCAAATGGACATCGCGGTCGACTGAAGTTCATGTGAAAATTAGAAGCGTTGATCCATTATAGCATTATGTATTTCCACAACGAATATAGAGTTATAAAATCAGCTGCTAAATGGCTAAATAAAAGAATTAGGAAGAAAAGGAACACACACTTTTAAAATGTCGATGTCTCATTCTCAATATAGCATGAGGATAATCACTAATCATATTCATAAATTAGTTTCGGCAACTGGAGTAACAGTATCCTTGGAGATTATTGAGTGCTCATCATATGCAGTAACACGAGTCAAAACCCGCATTAAATAGAGGCACCGGGGAAGAGAGGCAGTTAATTTACATGTGGGTTTCACTACAAAGTAAGAGAAGTCGGTGAATTTTCAACTGTTTGCTCCGATGAAGACTTCTTTAAGAGTCAACAACAACGATGTGTTTATCAACACTGACAACAATATATACTACTATTACTAGTCTAGCTCCAATAGATATTTCGTATGACATGAGGATAAATATAGTAGTAATTGTCTTACAGTGAGAATGATTGTCTCAAATTAATAAAAGAAAGTTTGTTGTAGGATGTGAACAACAGTATATTAACGCTTTAAACCACTCTTCGCTTACTCAGCCAAAGATTTCAGACCCTTTTATATATGCACCTAGAAAGTTATGGAGAGAGTATTTATTAAACTACAAAAGCTACGGCCGCATTGTCAACTAATTCCCCCTGAGGTTGGCGCCTAAAAGCCAACTCATTTTTATTTGCATGATTTTGAGAGTCCTGATAGTTTAATAATAGAAGCAATTAGAAAATGCCGAAAAGTCATATACACAAAGAAGTCTAGCCTTGACCGATGGCACGCCATACAAATGTACAACTTCAGAATAAGCGGCAGATTAGAAAACAGAGGCCTCTCTCTCTCTCTCTCTCTCTCTCTCTCTCTCTCTCTCTCTCTCTCTCTCTCTCTCTCTCTGTGGGTCCAAATAAAATATGAGATTTACCCGGTAAGTTGCATAAAAATTCCAAATTGGTACTCTCTCTGGAATTTGCTTGTATCCTAATCACAGTTTCAGTGGTTCACTATGAAAAGAACCACATTCACGGCTTTGTACAAGAAAAGCTGCTTCATAAGTTGAGAAGAACATGGATATCAAGCAAAATCAAATTCAGTCATGTACTGCTGCTGAATAGGACAAGAAGCGAATGAAATGATTGAACACTCCAATTCACAGGGAAAAACATCTTCGAAAGTACAAAAAGATACCCCTATATTCAAGAGTTCTCCAAAGACGGACTTTGAAAGATCCATCTCATGGCCTAAAGATCGCGCCTTCAACCCAAGCAAAAGGAAACTTTATAACTACTGCATGCATGTAAAATAATCACATTCAGCCTCCACTCAGCAACTCAATAAGCTCATGTTTCTTCACCTTGGAGAATCCTCTCAGTCCACGAGACTTTGCCAGTGCTCTCAGTTCTGTTAGCTTCATTTCACTTAAATTGTTGGATTCATCCACATCTGGTTCTTGTACATTCTCAGTATCGTCATCATAAATACCTGAGATTTCGTCCTCGGACATCTCATCAAACACATCACCATCTGAGAATGTGGACTCGGTATCTGATTCAGCCTCAGTTTCAATCCCAAATTCAGGCTCTGAACTTTTCTTCTTCTTTTCCCGATCAGAGTTGGCCCGTGAGATAGAATTAATAGTATCTTGATCAGAAAACATAGGTTGAACTTTCGTTTGAGGAACAGGTGATCTACGCTGGAAGTTTGACCTTGGTCGACTGATAACTGGAGCTTCACTTTGTTGCTTATCATGCTTCACACTGCTGTTTGAGTCATATGTGACAGTATTTCTCTCTTCAGAAAATGAGCCATTCTGCTCAGGCTGGTCCGAGATGAAGTCTCTGCCACTGTCATTATCACTGCTTCTCTTTCCTTGTTGTACTGAATGTTTCCTTAAAAGCTTGAGGAGAGAATCAACGGTCTCACTCTCTTTGCCTTTCTTCTGTGACTCCTCAATCTTTCTCTCTACCTTGACTGCAGCTCTTTTCCGAAGCTGAGCCTGGACCTTCCTGAATAGTTCAACGATTTCCTTTTCCCTTGGACCAGGAGTTGCAGTGGCCTGGAATCTGGGACTGCCAGAGAAGGTAACCAGCGGCCCATTCTTGGAAGAGAACATTTCAGATTCTTCAAGGCTGTCATATCCATCTCGATCTTCATTCTGCCTGTTCCTATTCCGGGAAAATCCCTGCTTGTTTTGCCTTGAGAAATCAGGGTTCCTCCTATGACTGCCAGTACTTGCACTGCATACAAGAGATGTATTCCAGATAGTGCATCGCAAATGCTTGACCTTTGGGAAGTTTCTGTTGAGACCACGAGAAGAGTATGGTGATAGACAAACAGCTCTTCCCGAAACTCCATGGCAGGGGAGACCAGTGCCGTCCGGACGCCCGTGTCCTGAAATCAATCAAATAAAGGATTTATTGATATTTGCTTTCTCCCCTTCTTGGGAAGATAAAGGAGGTATAAATCAGAGGGTTAAGCAATTTTAAACACACTATAAAAATGGCATTCACAACCGAAAACCCCATAGAAGCTCAAGTAGACATTTCATCAAACATGTAACATGCAAAATCATACTTGATGAACCCTATAAATCTTTGACACTATTGCCCTCGCCTAACGACATATAAGTATCATAAACACATTATTTGTATGATTCGTTAAAGATAATAATACTACAACGTATTAAGAAAGTGAACCTTACAATACATTTGTTTGCGCCGATGATCGAAAAGGGAAAACGAAATAAAAAAGAACCCCAGAGGTTTTGTTTCGATACCTGAAACTGGAACACCTTCAGCGATTAAATGAATTGCCCGTGACATTTTTGCTGGGTTCGAAGTTTAGATTCTCAAAGCTCGTTTTGTGTTCTTTGGACTTGTGGTTGCAGGTGAGTAGCCGTGCAATGTTAATAAAAGGCTAAACCTGAGGCTAAAGCGGTCGGCAAAACTTTGCCCCCCTTTCTTGTGCCGCCGGTTTTTTTTGTTTTTTGGAGAGAGAAATTAAAGAAAGAAAGAAATTAAATATTTTATTTGATTTCAAAAAAGTTTCTTGGATCTTTCTTTCTTTACAATTTCAAGAAATTTCATAAAATTTAGAGCTTGATTGTGAAATTTTCATCCATCACTTGAATTAAAGTTTGTGGATATATCTTTTGACAGATAAGAACATCCATCCTAAATGATCAATTTGTTTAAAATTTAAAAAAATGATATCTTTATGAATATTGCTGCAACTTTATTAAACAACTAAGATACGATATCTCGACGAATTGAATAATGAGAATTTCATATTGAATAGAAAAATGAGAATTTTATATTGATTAGTTGTTAACGAGATATGAAACCAATAATCTTCTGAAATTGAAAAATTAGGTGAACTTGAGTTTTAAAATTTTATTCAAGTTTCAAACAAAATTTCAAGACTTGTAACGGTGAGCAGTCAATCCATGTCAATAATAAAAAATTGAAGCTATTAGCCCATGCTAAGTCATAATCTGGGGGGAAAAAATGAACTTCAATACTTTCGAAAATTTACAATCCTCGATTTTTAAAGAGAAATTCAAAGGCTAAACCTAAAAAAAAAAAATTAAGCAATCTTCATAACACAGGTCAATTCAAATGTTTTCATGTTGATTTCAGACCATAAATAAAAAATGTCCATAAACAATGGACAAACTACACGAATACAGGCCGGTTGAGGCGTTCAACGAGAAACAAAGATGTAACAATTGTCCAGATCTCTTCCCATCTAGGGTAAAAGGTAAACCAGCCACCATCCTGCAAGAGATGATCGTTCAGAAGACCTCAATTACTCTTATTTTATGTTGAGCTCCGACTTGCAAAACATGAGGAGGTCCAGTAAGGAAAATGGACAAAACAGAGTACATCCAAATCAAATAGAACGGAAGCCATCTTCTTCTTTGGCACCTTCTATGCTTTGTGATTCTTCACCATCTCGTCAACATCTAGTTCAACTTCCAGTATAGGCGAATCATGCCGTGTGCTAAATTGGCTGGTACAAAAGTTACACATATATTAATCCAATATGCGTCTGATGATGCACGATTAAATTGGACTAAGCCTACTAAATGAACAGCTAACCTATTGTTTACAGGACCATGATCCACAGCATTTCTCAGGCAATATATAACTCTGCCCACAATGTCTGACATGGAAACAGGTCCAAATGTTCGGCTATCATTGGCTTCCTGCTATAAAAGAGTGCAAAGGAAAAAAAGGACAGAATTAAATAATCACCAATGTCCGCCCATAATTTCCATCGTACATTATGCTTACAACAGCATATCTGCAGTCTTTGAACATCAAATGATATGAAGTTTTTCTTAATAAAACCAAAAACTAGTTACAATCATCTCCAATACTTGCTAGTTGGCCATTTAGTTAACACAATATCAGAGTGCTCTTGTTAGCAACAATTGTTGGATGACAATCATTAACAAGTGAATCTGAATATGGTACAACAGGAAAATGCAAAAGATCTGGCATAAATTTAGAAAAGGCAAAGCATAGGGTGATGAATTCACTGTGCATCGTGCTAAAAAGCCATCTTTGGGAGGAAAAACAAATAATTCATCATTGAAGATCTGGCACCCAATGGTCCACAGCTGCACACAACCCCCCCCCCCCCCCCCCAAACAAAAAAAAAAAAAGGAAAAGAATCCCAAAATTTAAAAAAATATTAAATGAAGAAGGAGAGAGAACTAATACAGAGTGCACGTCAGCAAAGGAAAGCAAGATAATTATTCTACATGCTCCCAAACAGACCCTTTCCATTTTTTCAAAAATCTGCTCTTTTGAAAAGATGCAAATGGGAAATACAATGCTTTGCATGAGCATATTTAACAAAGCATATAATCCTTTTGGTATGAAAACTTGCAAACGTTCATGTCATCAAGTTGTTAATATGCAATTGTGCTACTATCCTTGTTATGTGCTTAATTTTGAAGTACAATGACTCATATTACTTTATGAACCACCAGAAGGCCAAAACTAAGTGGAGAAATAAAAAAAACCTACAAAAACTTAACAATTATAAAAGAACTAAATGAGCAAAGTAAAGCAGTATAAACCTTGGGCTTTATATTTTCATTGTCAGACAACACCCAGCACTGATCCTCTTCAAGAACAAAAGGCTCATCTTTATCATCAGTAGACACCATCTCATAACCTTCAATGGCAGCCAATCTCCGAACAAGATAATTATCCGAATGTGCAGGGTCCTTCAAAACTACAACATCACCAACAAACACCCGCCTGTCAAAGAAAACAACTATGATCAGCAAATAAATGTTAACCCTACAGGCCAAGAAAGAAAAACATTCAATCATGTCTCAATTTTAGGCCATCATACAAGCACACCTTTTCCCCAAAAGAAACGGAATTAGCCATGCCACAATGACAGAACATCTTTAATTATTGACTACGCACAAAATCAACACCATCTTTCATTTACAATCTTTAGATATTTTGACTGAACAAGAACATTGGAATCAGAAACTGACAGGTTCATCTAGTACTCATCTAAGGAATGAAATGCTCCTCAAGAAACCACTCGGTACAAAATATGCAAATTGGACTAAATGTCACAAGCAACTGCTGATCACATTGTTCTGTAGAGCAAAATTACTTTGCATCTGGTACTGGTATTTTGCGGACAAGAAGAGTTCCGCCCTGAGATCCTATTGTTGGAGCCATCTCTTCCCCTTTATTCCAAAGAAGATAAGTCAACTTTCCTTGAAAGAAATTCTTCCACAGGTCAACTTCCTTGGCACCTCGTTCATAGCTCTGCATTGAAATAAAATTTCTATTGGTCTAATTCACAAGGGAAAAGACATGAAATGAGATTATGAACAAAAAATAGGCAAAAAGACTTTCAAGTGTGAAGGATTCATGAAACACGCAACTAACAGTTAAAAGCATCTATTCCAGGTTTCTAGCATAAAGAAACCTAAAACAAATGCTAAAATTTCCTTCTTAGATCAATAATCACCAAAGAATTACTCCCGTACAAGCATATTCTTTCAAAATGAGAATAGTGCCAATATCCCATATCTTGAGAGAAGAAGAAAAGGAGAGCTCAATATCCTCATCAACTTTTGGAAGCCTATGTATTTTTGTACTTATCAGCTTTTGGAAGCCTAAGTGTTCTTGTACTTCCTCGTCAACTTTTGGAAGCCTAGGTATCTTTGTACTTCTGTCTGTGGTATGCCAATCTGTTGTTCATTGGTTGCGTCGATGTTTATTAGACCTTGGGTATGTCCCTTGTAAATTCACCTTTTTACTCTATATACATCTTAAATATCCATTTACCCACAGCAATAAAATTTGAAACCGACGCTAAATTCAGTTCAAGAACCAAATGGGGTATTAATAAACACCGAGAAAAAAAAACAAATTTTATCAATAAACCTTGGATATATTAGTTGTCACCACCACATTAGCACACCGTCATCCACCAATCCAAAAACATACTTGAAGAAACCAAAGAAATCTCAAGTAAGAGTATGCAAAGGAGAAACAGGAAAATAAAAAATGTTTCAACTTTGAGAAATTTTCGACCCCCTTTGGCCGTTTTAACCAAAACATTTTGCCGATAAACAAAGCCCATCTGCTAATCAAGAACGTAATACTAACAAAACCAAGAATCCAATCGCAAAGTAGAGAACTTAAATAGAAATTTAATAGAGGAGCATAGAATTTAATCCGTGTCGACTAAAATGCAGGTAAAAATGATAGAAATAAAGGGGAGGTGGAGACGGAAGTCACCTTCAAGCTAACCCTAGCGGCGTATTCCATCCTGCAGCCAACATAGCGTGCCAAGGTAGAGAGGGAAACCATGGTAGGATCAGTACGTGAATCTGTTGTTTTTTTGACTGATTTGAGTTTTGGCTATCCTCTTCTCCAGTTCCCTTAAAACCCTCAAATTCTTTTTCCCTTTTTTTTTCCCCTATTTTCCTTTGGCTTTTCTATTTTGATTTTACCTCTGAAATGGGTTTTTTGTGGGCTTAAGTGCCAACGCGGTGCACCAATGGGCGCCTAAGGGAACCTAACAAGTGCTTGCTACCCAAGACCAATTTTAACCATTGGGAACGCGAAGGTGGTAACAGTAAGATATTGGCTCTAACGTGGAAGGGTCTGTTTGAATGGGATGAATTGGACCTTGAGATAGTCATCATTAATAGAATCAATTATCTAATGTTTGGTTGAAAATAGATTTAATGGGATGTCTTAAGTAATAATGGCTGTGTTTGGATAGCTTTTTTTGGAGATTTTTTGGAAAAAAATTTTCCAAATTGTGTTTGGCATAAAAAAATTTTTTGGTCAAAAAGTACAAAAAATTTTGGTCAAACTTTTTTCACCAAATATTCTCACCAAATTTTCATTTGAAATTTTAAATGAACTTTATAGATTTTTTTTGTAATTATTCACAAAAACAAGTATGTTTGTGTTCAAAATTTGTTTAGAAAAACTGAAAAAATTGCCAGTAACAAAATAAAATCCATTTTTAATAAGTTTTGAGATCAGATGACGAAGTGAACAATGCAGCGGATGTCCGCTTCGTCGTCCGCTTCTTGAAGCAGACAACGAAACAGATGTCCGCTTCTTTAAGCAAACGTCGAAGCGGACGTTCGCTTCTTTGAGCGGACGTTTGCTTTTTGAAACCACCATTATGTCACATCAAAAAAATTTCACATTCAAACACTTTTTCACTTTTCTCAAAAAGTCAACAAAAATTAATCTAAATAATTTTTTCAAATAATCTTCAAAAAACACTCTAAATAATCATATCCAAACGGAGCCAATGTCATTGTACATTTTGTTGAAATTGAATTTAAATTTTATCGACTAAAATACAAAAAGTTTACAATTTTATTTTTATATAATAATATCGATGGTGCATGATGGTCGATTGTCATAATGGTGCACGGTAAAAGATGATTGTGACATTTCGTAGTAATAATAGTAGTGTACAATAAGATTGTGATATTGTATGACGATGACAATGGTGGCCACGGTGATGTACAATTGTGGTAATAGCAGTGTCCATGGTTAGTAGTATTGCACAATTTTTGCTGGGGATAATTAGGGATGGCAACGGGTCGGGTTGGCGGGTCCGGTTGAGACTCAAATATAACAGCCAACCTGTCAACCCGAACCCGACCCGCCAACCCGAAAATAGCCAACCCGAACACGACTCGAATCGGGTTGGTGGGTTGGCGGGTCGACCCGCCGACCCGAAAAAAAAAAATCTAACATTTTGTAACTTTGTTTCATCCATTCACATTCAAACATAACAAATTTCACTCATTGGATAATTAATCAAGTAAATTGCACACATTAATATTAAAGATACTTATTAACATACACTTAACTCCTCTTACAATTTACTTTTGATAAATCTAGGTAAACTTCTTACTTTTTCTTACAATTTACTTGATTAATTATCCAATGAGTGAAATTTGTTATGTTTGAATGTGAATGGATGAAACAAAGCTACAAAATGTTAGAGGTTTTTTTTTTTTTTTTTTTTTATCAGGTCAGTCGGGTCCGACCCGCCAGCCCGCGAACCCAAAAACCTACAACCCAAACCTGCTATTTTCGTGTTAGGTTCGTGTCGGGTTTTCGGGTCGTGTCAGAAATTGCCACCCCTAGGGATAATAGTGGCGTGGCATTTTTTTTTATCATTAATTCTTATTATAATGTATGTTTTTATCTCACATAATTGGTGTGAGGCCTCCAAATTGGTATTGGGGTGAGCTTTCAAACTTTTTATCATATACAATTGAAGTATGCCTCCTAATCATAAATTTACCATTTTCCCCTCCTCCTCCTAAATACCAAGGTCGGGATTTGAACTCTCGACCTTGGCACGAGAAGCATCTTAAAGGTTACACAATTGAAGCGTGGTTTCCAATCTTAAATCTATCTTTTTTTACCCTTTTCTTCCTAAATGCCAAGGCCGGAATTTTAACACTAACCTTAAAGTGCTCCCCCAACCAACCCAACTGTGGCGTGACAGTTGAGTTACAATTGTGGCGGTAGAGTAGAGGTGCACTTGGTGGCTGGTAAGAGCAAATTAGTTAAAAAATTTGTTATCCAATTAAGAGTCATTTTAGAATAACTAATATTATATTTCCAACGAATTATTTTATTAGTTAAATTGAGGGTAGCAAATCCCATGTTCAAAATACAATATAAACATTATATGACACAAAATTAGTAATTTAATCCCGCAGCATTTCATGAATCAAACAAAGTATTAATTTATTTTTTCCATCGTATTCTTATCACAGGCAGTATAAACTAAAAAGTATGGAAAGCGTTAAAATGGGAGTTTGGGAGGGTGAAATATAGTACTACCACTAAGTGGTACAGCCTAAGCGAATCAATTGATCCAAAAACAATCAAAAGTAGCAAATTGAGGTAAAGGAACATGTTTGACGAATTTAATTCTCAAAAAAATTTGAAATATGCCACGTTTGCTTTCAGTCATCCCTACCAAACGCAGATCCCTTCTTTTTTTTTTTTTTTTTTTTTTGGTTGCATAGCTGAACAGTTGATCTGAACGTTGTACAACGCAGAGGGTTTAGGTAAGTCCTTTTCATCTTTGAACATAGAATTGGTCGTTGGTTTCCTTCAAAAGGCGTGGTCTCAGATGCGAGTATAATATGCCTGCCGGACTCTCAGAGGGTCGGATATTATGACCACGCCTTTGATATTTTAGTTTCAGAGGCGTTCTTTATCCGGTGAAAGCAGAGGACTCAATCACACGTACGATATGACGCAAAATTAATCTTCCTAAATCGAACCCCGAACCCGCATGGCTAGGCAGCAATCTTTACTGCTCAGTCTCGCCTTCTAAAATTCTCCACCCCTAAATCCCCCCACAAAAATCATATCCCGCCAAAATTGGATTCTCCCCCTTTCTCCTCACTGCTCTAAACCCTAGAATTTAAAATTTCCATCTCAAAATTTCAATTCCAGTCCCGAAGCCCTAAAAATACCCTTCCCTGTTCAGTAATTCTCCATTCTCCAAGACTCTAGGGTTTCGAAATCCGAACCCACCCGTCATGCCACCGAAGATGGTCCCGCCGGGCAAGATCCACCGGCTGGAGCTGGAAAACTTCAAGTCCTACAAAGGCTTCCAAACCATCGGACCGTTCTACGACTTCACTGCCATCATTGGCCCCAATGGTGCCGGCAAGTCCAACCTCATGGATGCCATCAGTTTCGTTCTCGGTGTCCGTACTGGTCAGCTCCGCGGCGCGCAATTGAAAGACCTCATTTACGCCTTTGATGACCGCGAAAAAGAACAGAGAGGTCGTAAGGCTTTTGTGCGGCTGGTTTATCGGTTGGATAGCGGTTCTGAGTTTCAGTTTACGCGTACCATTACTAGTGCTGGGGGTAGTGAGTACCGGGTTAATGGTGAAGTTGTGAATTGGAATGATTACGATAAAAGGTTGAGGGACTTTGGCATTCTTGTTAAAGCGCGGAATTTTCTCGTTTTCCAGGTTCACTCAGCTGCCCTCATTTTCTTAATTAGGACTCTCCTTGTGCTAATGGTACAAAGTCAGATTTAACTGCTGTTTCAGTGAATTATTGACTTACTGTATGTTTTAAAAAGGAAAGGACAAAAACGAAAGTATGAAGATGATATTGTGAGCACACACTTGTAAATAGAAATTTGGAAACGGAATAACTAATGTAAGTTGTTAAAAGGGGAGCGAAACGGTAAAGGTAAGGCAAAAAACTGTTTTTACATTGAAACTAGAATTCAGCGTTTACATTACGCATCCAAGTATGTTGCTTACCCTTCTTTGAGTTCCCTTGTTCTCCCCCCACCCCCCCCCCCCCCCCCCCCCCAAAAGCAGGGTTTGGGGGGTGGGGGAAGGGAAGAGGTTAGGGGTTTCCAATCTTGCAGGTTTTTATAGCACTAGGTAATGGGCAGTCCCAAAACAAAATGGAAATTGGTCTTCAGATTCCTTTTTATATAGCAGTAGATAGTGCGCAAGGCTGGGTCTTCATCTATGTTGGTCCAGTCTTTAAACAATATGGAAGTTGTTCTCTAGGTCTTCTTTGCGTTGCAATGTAAGCTTTTCATTATTTTAATATAAGCAATTAAATTAGGGGGATGTGGAGTCAATAGCATCAAAAAATCCAAAAGAACTTACGGCACTGCTTGAGCAAATCTCTGGGTCTGAAGAATTTAAGAGAAAGTATGAGGAGTTGGAAGAGGAAAAAGCCAAAGCTGAAGAAAATTCAGCACTGGCTTATCAGAAGAAAAAGACCATAAAGCTGGAAGTAAAACAGAAGAAGGAACAGAAAGAAGAGGCTGAGAAACATCTTCGCTTGCAAGAGCAATTGGTATGGTTCACAATACGTATTATTCTGCTTATGCATTATCTATTGATGGGTTTTATTTGTCTATACTTTCTGTTGTACATTTAGATGTGTGTGCATCATTTTGCTTCGATACTTAGCTGATGTCGATTTGATCAATCTGCGCATTGCTTCTGTTATAGCTTTGCTTTCCCTGGCATTAACTAAACTCTTATTTATAGCACTAACACATACTGTCATTTGATATCCACAGGTTTGTTGTGGTTGATTATTGTTTTGCTTCACATTCTCTTTTATTGTTTTATCACAAGGTTATGCCATTGATTTTTGTTCTTCTCATTAAGTGAAAAACTTTTCTGGAGTCGTTCTTCTCTACTGAAACGTGGTTTTGTCTTTCAGAACATAATTTTGAAATCATGCTGAGCAGAAACTTTAGAATTCAGGATTCCAGTGTTGTTTATCTCTTTTCAACTTATAAAAAAATTTCTGGATTGCCTCTTAGAGGAAGGTTGCAGGATTTTTCTCATCACCATTCAATGTTTCCCTGTGTTCAGGCTTGAAATGCATTTTTCATGGATGAAAGTTATTGGTCTTTCTTCGGTTCCTGGCATCATTGAGCAGTTCCGTTTTTTATAAAATTAGTGGCTAATCTAGAGATGTAGAGATTCTTCTTTGACTACGCTTAGTATATATTTGTCCGTGTTATTTGCATATCTTGGCATCTAATTTATGCTTTTGTGAAGTATGGAGCTAAGATTAAAGCAAATTGCTATAGAGTAGTGAATCTGTTAAGGAGTTGCAAGGATCCATGCTTTGTTATAGTTATTTGTTCTCGGGAGAATCACTCCAATCCTCTTTCTCCATGTTCCTGATAAAAAAGTTATCTATTTGAACTTTGTAACTTTGTTGATCCAATATTTTCTTTCCTCTTGCAGAAATCTTTGAAGCAAGATCATTTTCTGTGGCAATTGTTGAACATAGAGAAGGATATTGAAAAGACTAATGAGGATCTTGAAGCTGAAGAGCGGAGCCGCAAAGAAATTTTAGATGAACTGGGCAATTACCAAAGCGAAACAATCAAAAAGAAGAAAGAACAGAGTGGATATTTGAAAGAGATTGCACAATGTGAAAGGAGAATTGCAGAGAAAAAGACGAGACTTGATAAGAATGTAATATTTCTTCCTTGGTTAAATTTTCAGCTGTGTGAATGTTTTTTAACTCTTAATTTTCCTGGTTCTCACGTCCATGTGGCCCAGGAGTGAAATTCATTGCACGATTGTGGTTTAGTGTCTTGTACCTAGATTTGATGGACTTCAATTGCATCTAATTCCCGCAACATGCACCGTTATTTGCCAAAGCTAGAACCTGAAGCAAGTTAATATGGAATTGAAATCTAGAGGAATTCCAATTAGAATGTATGTATTGTTTTCCTTGCACCATGGACTAATTGATTTTCACACTTACTGCATTGTAAAGTTACTATGCATAGAACTAGTGATTTGGAGATAGATATACTTCTGGACTATTGTGGGACCACTAGGATGTAGAGAGAGAGAGTAGCAGGCCTTGAACTTTTGTTGCTAGTTTTGTTATCAAACCATTGTTGAATGGTATCATCTGTTCTTGTAAAGTTTCTAATGTCCTTTTGGTTTGTAAAAGTATTCCTTTGCTGCACATGGTTATTGGCTATATGATAATTTAGAAAGAATAGCTAAAATGTTTTGCATGGATACAATGGATGTCATTTTGCGGTTACTAATTCAACTTTCTGGATAAAACGTAAACTTTTAGTGGACCATCACATTCAGAAAGCCAAAAGATTACTCTTAATTTTTACTGAAATCCTCCATAGTTGGGGAGGTGTCTGTATGCCTTTGGATCCGTGCATGTTTATATCATGTACAGAATAAAGCTTTTCCTTTCCCTTAGTTTCATAATAAGTAAACTTCAGAGCTTAATGAGATTGCCCGGTAGTTTTCTAGTATCTTTTGTCGGTTTGAGTTATTGCTATATGTCATCTCTGCTTGTTTTCCTAATATAAAAACTGCCAGTTGAGCTGTTGCAAAGAGCTTTTCTAATGTCATTGACATTAATGTTGACCATTATAAAAACTAAAATCAACATTCTTTTCCTTCCATGATTATTCTCTTCACAGCAACCTGAGATTGTAAAGTTAAAGGAGGAGATATCGCGCTTGACCTCGAAAATTAAGAGTACGAGTAAAGAGCTACACAAGAAGAAAGAAGAGAAGCACAGGCATGCTGAAGAAATGAAGAAACTTCAGAATGACTTGCACGATCTTATGAAGCAATTGGATGACTTGCGTGCAAAGGGACAGGATGCCGGTGAAAAACTGCAATTAGCTGATAGCCAGTTGGAGACGTATCACCAGATGTAAGTCACATTTTGTTCTTGTCCAAATCTCTGTGCTCGTGTATCTTCTCAATTGCAGACCTGTACTTCTAAGAAGCAACATGTTGAATTATGGACAATTTAGTTGAAGTTAGATCAGATGCCTATCTGTATTTAGATATTTTTTGAAGAATGATTTTAAAATAACTGAAGGGACTTTCCATGTCATAACAATCAATTGCCACACTAGTTCTCATCTCTTTTTTCCATCTCTCTCTGTGTCTCTAGCTTGAGCCACATGCCCATTTCAATGCTCAAAGTGTCTGTATCTGTTTATCTGCCGTTTTTAGGGAAGCATTTGATCAATTTCTTAATGAGCTTAACTTTCTAGATACGTAACTGATGTTTGTTCTGCAGTAAAGAGGAGGCTGGGATGAAAACTGCAAAGTTGAGGGATGAGAAGGAGGTGTTAGATAGGCAACAGCATGCTGATATTGAAGCTCAGAAAAATTTGGAAGAAAATCTTCAACAATTGAAAAATCGAAAGCAAGAGCTTGAGTCTCAGGAGAAACAAATGCAAACAAGATTGAAAAAAATTCTTGGTACAGTTGAAAAGCACAGGGAGGAACTTACAAGAGTGAGAAAGGAACAGCGAGAGATGAAAGATAAACTGGATGGATCCAAGTCAGTGAGCATCACTATAGAGAACCCTCTGTTCCCCCCCCCCCCCCTCCTCCCCTTTTTCCTTTTTGTTTTTTCATGTGGAGACTATTTCCAGTTTTCTTCCCGTGCCTCATTTAACAGGACTCATTTGCATTTCAGTTCTTTATGTTTCACTTAATATGCATTTCCTTATACAGGCGGAAACATGAAATGTTGAAGACAAAAATTGATGAATTAGAGAAGCAATTACGTGAGTTGAAAGCTGACAGATATGAAAATGAAAGGGATGCCAGATTTTCTCAAGCGGTTGAAACTTTGAAACGCCTCTTTCCTGGTGTTCATGGTCGAATGACTGATCTCTGCAGGCCAACACAAAAGAAATATAACCTTGCTGTCACTGTTGCTATGGGCAGATTTATGGATGCAGTGGTAGTTGAGGATGAGCACACTGGAAAAGAATGCATTAAGGTACCACGTAGGGGATTACCTAATTTTCTGAACAGAAACTTGTTATCCCTTTTGGTCGAGGTTTCTGAATCTTCTCATTCACTGATATTATTCACATGATTGTCTCTTGTCTTGCTTGGTGGTGAGGACAGTATTGTGGAAGTGGGAAGGATAATACGCAATCATTCCTTTTCTAAGCTCCTTCCCCCCCCCCCCCCCCCCCCCCTCTTCCTTCTCTTGTCTATCAGAAAACTTGTAACCTTTTTTTTCCCAGCTTGAATTTGTTCTTGAGGAATTGGGTAGCCATGGAAAATGGTTTTTTTAGATGAGAAGCTATGCAGATTATTGCTTGGTGTACTTGGTTTTCCCACCTAGATGCAGTCCTTCCGTGTTCCATTGAATTGGTAGTTCCTGCAGGCAGTTGAATATCTTGAAGTTTTATCTGTAAATGACTAAATTCTGATGCTATTTCACTTCTATGAGATAGATCTATATTTTTATGTTGCTAGATCCACTTAGCCAAATTGAGCTTATGTGATAGTGGGCCAGTGGTGGCCTGTCACTTGGATTTGACTTATTCATTGATATTTATCAGTTGCTCTTAATATAATTTGTTGACACTATTGGGCTTTGGTATAAAATTTCTTGAACAGCAATGGTTGCATTGTTTTTAAGTTTGGCTATTATAATTCAATTTTACCATTTTAAGCTGTGAGCTTACTTGTCTACAGTATTTGAAAGAGCAAAGACTCCCTCCTCAGACATTTATACCTCTCCAGTCTGTCCGTGTAAAGCCAATTATTGAGAGGTTGCGCACCTTAGGGGGAACTGCAAAGCTGGTTTTTGATGTTATACAATATCCTTATTAGAACTCTTTAGTTTATGAACAATGTTTGTTTATCTGATTTCTCTGTTTCTCATTTAATATTGAATAACTTGTGTAGCCTAATTTATTGGATAACTGTCAAGGTGAACTAGGACGCTGGAATCTATTAGCTTTCAGTGCGCTTGGGAACATCATTTTATTTTTGGTATCTGATTCATGATTCACTTTATTTTCTTTTGTATCTTTGTTAAGATAACTCATCGCCCATCCATTAAAAGGAAAAAGAAAAGGAAAGAAAACACGCTGACGTGCTCATTCATCACTATGAAGTTTAAAGAAGGAAAAAAGTAAATATTGGAATCTAGTTTGAGATTGGCCCTACAGCTTATGCATCTCAATCTTTTATGTGATACTCTTGCTGTCTTCTTGGAAGATAGGAAATAAGGCTTTTTTTTTTTTTAAATTATATCTCTGTAATTCTATTTAGTTATGAAGAAGTTGGGCTCTGAGAACATCATTTTTGTTTGTGCTTAACTGTCACAAATTTGATCCAGCTTTGGAAAAGGCTATTTTATTTGCTGTTGGGAATACATTAGTTTGTGATGACCTCAATGAAGCTAAGCATCTCAGTTGGACTGGAGAGAGGTTTAAAGGTGAACACACGCACGTGCACACATGCATACATACACATGGTATATTCCTGTAGAAGTATCGGACTCATATGCTCTTAAAACCTGTTTGTGTTTGTAGTTGTGACTACTGATGGGATTCTACTGGCAAAATCTGGTACAATGACTGGTGGTACGAGTGGTGGAATGGAAGCACGTTCACATAAATGGGATGACAAAAAAATTGAGGGTCTGTTGGGCAATTTGTTAATTTTGTTTATGTTGTGCCCTTTTGGATTTCTGTGGCACTTAATGCTTATGTTTTTATTTTTTTTACTTTTATTTTCAGGGTTAAAGAAGAAAAAAGAAGGTTTTGAGTCAGAGATGGAAGAGCTTGGGTCAATAAGAGAAATGCAGCTTAGAGAGTCTGAAGCCTCAGGCAAAATAAGTGGACTTGAAAAGAAGATTCAGTATGCTGAAATAGAGAAGGTTACTGAAATGATGATAACTAACTATTCTTTGTGGGGTAATATTTGGCATGCAAAAAAATAAGTGGTACCTTTTAGTGATGATGTGATGGCAATTCATTCTGGTAGTACAAGTGGCAAACTCTATTGTGTAGTCTAAAACAAAGGTGGAGGTTTGTAGATTATACATGGTTGACATTTTTCTTTTGTTATTTTAGGGCTCATTTGGTCCATGGACCGGATTAGGGAGGAGGAGCCACCTAGGACCAATGGTCTCAGAATGAATAATCCTAGGATTCGCCATCCTATATAAAATAGTTGTCTTATGTTTGGTTAGAATAGGAATATTAGCAGGATATCTTAGAAATAGTCCAATCTTATACTGGTGGATACAGGATATCTGTTTGACTATCAAATGGGTTCAAAGGAGTGTAAAAAAGTCATCATAATTTGTTGTCTTCTGAAGTTGTCGTCCTAGATAAATAATCCCAATTTTAGTATTGTTTTGTTCCATATTCACGGGATAACTTTTCGATATAGGATGACTCATCCCATATCCTAAAATGAACGAAATATGGGATGACTCAGGACTAGTAATCCAATCCTATGCTGTGATTTCTGTGATACAACTAACTATTTCCTATGTCGTAATTTCTGTAATACAACTATCCATTTCCATACTTCTCTTGCAGAATAGTATTGAGGACAAACTTTCCAAGTTAGAGTCAGAAAAGGCAAACATTGATGATGAAATAGGTCGCATTAATCCTGATCTTCAGAAGGTATTCATGTTTTCCATTTCTTTTTACTTCATACTGCATTGTGCTTCCTATAGCTAATTTATGGTTTTGTCTTTGCAGTTGGAAAATGCGATTAATACAAGAAAGTCAAAAATTGTATCACTAGAGAAAAGGATTAATGATATAGTTGATCGGATCTACAAGAAATTTAGTGAGTCTGTTGGGGTGAAAAACATACGTGAGTATGAAGAAAATCAGCTCAAGGCTGTTCAGCTGATGGCAGAACAAAAGCTTGGGTTGCTTAATCAGCAATCGAAGTTAAAGTATCAGTACGTATTCAATGCTTAATTTACAGGTTATTATATGTGCTATTTTCATTGTGTAAAGTTGGACTTTATATCCAATGGTTATCTGGTAAAAATGATTTTGAACCTGAATGCTAGTGCTAATGCTATCCACCGAGATAGGTACATGACATTCCTTTTTTCTACTGAGAAGTTATTCTTGGAGATTTAGACTAGCTAATGTCATAGTTTTTAGTCTGCGCACCATCTGCTGGTCATCATTTTGTTCAATGCTCTGTCTGATGCATGCATGACCTGTTCAAATTTGGTGTAGTTTTTGGTTGTCAAGGGCTGCTTATTGGACTGGAAGTTTCACTGAACAATAATGTCTTGTTATTCATTTTCTGCATATTCAGGCGGTCTCATGTTTGGCAATTCGATATTTGGTACTGGAATTGATATATAATGTTATCTATGTGGTCTTCTTAAATGTGTCCAGGCTGGAGTATGAACAGAAGCGTGATGTTGACTTACAATCCCGAATTACCAAACTGGAATCAACACTTGGGAACTTGAGAAGTGCTCTGAAAGAGGTTGAGAAAAGAGAGATTGAGCTAAAGGCCTCCATGGAGAAATCTGGTGTTGAGATTGATCATCTGAAGGAAGAAGTACTAGGTAACTAGGACATGATGCATCATAGATGTGATGGATATAATATACACACACACATGCATGATTAACAAGTAATCTTATCTTTGACTGACATGCTGTTTTTGAATGAATGCGTGTTCATTATTCTAAGCAAATACACAAGTATAAACCCATGCTATCCTAAATAAACATACCATAATCACTGATAAGTTTATTTCGTATTGAAACCTTGGCTTTCATATGTTGCTTTTTCCTGTAATTGAGTTGTTCTACATGTTTGTCGTTTTTTCGCTCCTTTTTACTGAAAAAATGTAGATTGAGTAGTTTGTAACTATTGGACACTTGCTTGAAGTGTGTCAGACAATGGGATCAGTAACTGTCAACTATGTGTCCAAAATTTGGATTTTTTTTTTTAATTATTGAAACTGTCTGTGAGATGTTGGTGCCTGATGCATGTTGGGCACAGATTTGTAGCCATGTTATGTATTTTTCTGTATTTTCTTAAGTAAATGCTATATTAAAGTGGGACAAGCGTGATAACCTCCAGAAAAGTTTTCAAAATTGGATGTAGGATAGTGGTAGTGGTGTTTTCTACCTTGTTATTGCATTTTTTTTTTCATTTGAAATTCTTAAAGCATTGGTAAGTCTGGATATCTTCTCATAGTGTAGTAATTGCTTATGCGGAATGTATGGTCGTAGACCATACTACTTGAGATGGAATATGAAAAGTTTTTCCTTCTGCCTTTTCTGCAGAGTGGAAGTCCAAATCTGAAGAGTGTGAAAAGGATGTGCAGGAATGGCAGAAAAAGGTTTCAGCTGCTACAACTAACATAAGCAAACATAACCGTCAAATAAAATCAAAGGTTTGTGCTGTTCATATTCCATTATTGTCGAGCTCTGTGGATTTGCATAAACCAACCCCCCCCCCCCCCCCCCCCCCCCAAAAAAAAAAGAAAAAAAGAAGAAGGGGGAACAGAAAATATTTCGCATCTATAAACTTAAGGAAATAACATGAATATACAGGAAGCACACATTGAACTGCTAAATTCGCGGAAGCAAGAAATACTGGAGAAATGTGAATTGGAGCATATAAGCATTCCAACTATAACTGACCCAATGGATACTGAAGAGCTGACATCTGGTCCAGTTTTTGATTTTAGCAAATTGAGTAGATCTCATCAGCAGAATATGAGACCGGCTGAGCGAGACAAGCTTGAGGCTGAATTCACGAATAAAATTGCTGCCTTAATGTCAGAAATTGAAAGAACAGTTCCGAATCTGAAGGCTCTTGACCAATATGAGGCTTTGCGAGAGAAGGAGAAAGTAATACTTAAGGAATTTGAAGAGGCAAGACAAGCAGAGTTGAAAGTAGCTACAGAGTTCAATAATGTGAAGCAGATTAGGTACTTATTTGCATAATGTTTATGAACGGCATACTATGATTTATTTTCCTGTACGAGATACTCATTCCCTTCTTGCCTTTGCATTTAAATTTTTTTTGAGATTTTAAAACATATTTAATCTATCTCGTCACTAAGAAACAAAGGAATAACAAGAGACCTTAGGCGTTATTGGCTTTGGGGGTGAGATGGTTGATAGAGGAGGAATCCTAACAAGGATTGGGTCAACCATGATAAAGTAATTTAAGCACCAATTGCTTGAGAGAGGAAATTTTTTATTAAGGTTGATGCACTAATTTGAGCACCAAATGCTTGAGCGATGTTTTTTTTAGTTAAAACCTTTGTCCTAAATTTCCTCCTGATGCATGGGAATTTTGGCTGTGGTGAATAGAGCCTGGGAATTTACTTTGATCCTATTTAAGCATGATACAGGCAGGTGTTAGGCTGCTGCATGTATTCCTTGAATTTTGTGGATACGTTCGAGTCAACAATTTTCTTGGATACCATATAAGCGTCTAAAGTATGAATAAGACAATCAAGGATGTGCAGAAATGCAATTTTTTTTTTTTTTTTTTGTTACTGTGAAGTTGAGCTTTGTGTATTTCTTAGAAAAGCTATTATTTTATCACTAAAGGTTAAATTTCCATCATGTACCTTTTGATATTAGTCTAATCTTCATTCAAGTAAAATGTGGAGAAATGTGAATTTGGATGACATAACAAATCTGACGACAAGGAAGTGTTAGCTAAATCTATTATCTATGTTGCAAAGTCACGTTCAAGTTCAGTTGTGTTGGTGTTATATAGACTTGTCATTTGGTTACAGGTATGAAAAATTTATGGAGGCTTTCAACCACATCTCTGGTAATATTGACAAGATCTACAAACAACTCACAAGGAGCAGTACTCACCCCCTTGGTGGGACGGCATACTTAAATTTGGATAACGAGGATGAGCCATTTTTGCATGGCATCAAGTACACAACTATGCCCCCAACAAAGCGCTTTCGTGATATGGAACAGCTATCTGGGGGAGAAAAAACGGTTGCTGCACTTGCATTGCTGTTCTCTATCCACAGGTAAGTTTGAACCCTTTCACCATCAATGTGTTTGGAGGTACCCATTTAGCCTTGGGATCAGTGGGTTCTGTTTCTAGTTTTTTCAGTCTGCTTTTGGCTACCTTCAGTCGCAACACAAGTGCATCGATATTGTTTTGGTATGGAGGACTATATTTCCCCCCTTGGGACTCCTTCACAACCCAAACCATTTGGAAATCTTCAACTTTTTTTTTTTTTTTTTCCTATTTCCTATTACTCATATTGCTCATATTTTGAGCTAATTTATGGCTTTCAGATTTTACGTTAATGTTTGTCTTGTCTTCTCTGTGTATTGGGGATTTGTTGATTCCTCAGTGATTCTTTGAATATCTGAACTGGAAAGTGCATATTCGACAGTACTTCTGCCAAATGCACTTATCATGGAACTGCTGGCCTTACGGTCTTTGTCCTTTCATATTTTCAGTTACAAGGCTTCGCCATTTTTCATTTTGGATGAAGTGGATGCGGCATTAGATAATCTCAATGTTGCTAAGGTTGCTGGATTTATTAGATCAAAATCATGTGGGGGAGCCAGAATCAGTCAGGACAGTGAGGGAGGAAGCGGTTTCCAAAGTATAGTGATTTCGCTGAAGGACAGCTTTTATGATAAGGCTGAAGCTTTGGTTGGAGTTTACAGGGATTCGGAGAAAGGGTGAGATTTCTTGAACTAGTGGCTTATAATTCCTTTGCTTGTATCCCTGCGTAGGTTTGTCTAGGTTATTGAGTTTTCAACAAAATATTTATTTTTGCCTAGGGGTTCGAGGACATTGACATTTGATCTGACCAAATACCGGGAATCCTGAGATTCTAACACCAAGACTGCTGAAGATCCCGGGTTCTTTCAATGTACATATGGATTCGACATGGGTTATCAAGGGCAGGGAAGTTGATTTGGGAAGATGACTGAATCTGGAGGATCGCAGAGACTGTGTATGTTTCTTGTTTTTGGCTCTGACGTCCGAGCCGCTGTAAATTAGCATACCACTTAATAGGATGTGCGATTTGCTTGAACCGAGATGATGCATGGCGTTCCTTCTTGAAATTCATCTCTTCGTTTACCAAGTTACTCACCCAACCTTGCCCTCTCCATTTTTTCCTCTTCCCCTCTTGCCCGTTTCTTTATGATTATTTTGAAGGCTAGGTTGGGGGTGCTTTTAGCTGGAAGTCATATTTACTTTAATGAACCAATGGTTCTAGTTTATGGAGGTAAAATGCATTAATACACGGTAAAGATGCTGGTCAAACCATATTATCAACAAGGGTGTCTCGAGATCTATATTTATTACCTATAGAGGCTTCATGGCATGGTATCAACCCATTCTGATGTGTAGTCAATGTGGTTTGGAAAAAGATTGCATCAACGGAGTCTTACCTCTCTCTAGGCTGGACTTGAATTATCCTGTATTGAGCTTCGTTTAACCCGGAAAATCATACAAGTAGCATCATGAAGAAGCTACCCAGAGTCAATTCTATAATGGGGCAGCACCAGAGTGGGCATTAATCGATGCTTAGGAAAAAGGGTGGTAATTTTGTTTTTATTTAAGACATCTGTGAGGTACGTGAAAAGCGGGCTGTAAATTTTTTGGGGATAAGATGGGTGCATAAAAGAATGATATAAAAAATAAAAAATTGCTGAAGAGGGAGCAAGGTGACTGGGTTTTTAACTTTTTGAAGTAAGAAATTTATTTAGCTGAGAAGACATGAAATGTTTTTGACACGTACATGGATTTGGATTTGTGTTGCACAATTAAAATACTAATTTATGCAAAAAGAAGGTTGGGTTGTTAGAGTTATACGACTCTATTCTGAAGGTTGGAATTCAAATTCTGTTAATACTAGTTCTCTTTCTTCTATTTTAGTAATATAATTTTGATAAAAAAATATATATACTAGTTAATTTTTCATCCTATGATAACTTTTCTTGGGTTTTACATCATTAAACTTGCACGTCATAAAAAATTTGTCATTTCCGAATTTTAATTGCAAATATCCACGACGATCGTTTTCCTTAAGAATAAATCCCCATATTAAAAAAAAAAAAGAAGGCTACATGTATTTTTTTGAAAATGAGGGTAATTTCAAAGTTGAAAAAAGATTAGACACAACAGTAATTAATTATCACAGGCCTTAAGTTTCAAGAAGTAATGCAGTCAATTTGCATTTTCAACTCCTTTTAGAAGAAGAAAACTGCATTTAGCAGTCATTTTCTTGATAAATACAAGCGAGATGCAAATGTTGTTTATTTGCTAGGAGGGTCCAAAAGATGCAGTTCTGTTATCTACAGAGAATTGAATTTTTAACCGTGCTTCATAGTCTCATTTCTACATAGTTTACGAGTCGAATTAATTTTAGCAGTCCAATAACTATTTATATGAAACCTCCTATGAATTCCATTTGATCTAGAAACTAACGTGTCAGTGCCAGCTTATCAATGGCAAATGGTTTTTTATCTTAAATGGTCAAGCGATTTTTAATACCCAAACGAAGTCTAAGACCCCATGTTGAGCATAAAAATCAATAGTTCTGTTCCTAGCGTGAAAATGAATGCTATTGTTTCGGCAACACAGTGGGAGGAGCGCAAAAATTGTCATTTTGGGTATTACCTTCCAAAATCCCAAGTCATCTTAGGCACCTCCAATTCTTCTTGGGTCACCTCGGTTATCTTTTGCAGCCGGGACCCTGGCCAGCACCGGCCTTCAAAATGCCTGAGGAAAAGGCCCTTTCACATTCATTGGCAAAGGAGGATGATAGAAGCCCAAATGACTCTGAGTCAGAAGAAGAAATTTCTGATCAGACGCCTTTGCCTTGTCAAGATGGAACCTGTGAAATGGAAATGAATATCTTGGGCAAAAAATCTTTGCTTGAGTTTAGGTGCAGAGTTGAAGATGCAATTCTTGGCAACTATATTTATGGGGCCAAAGGAACTGGTAGGACCAAAGGAAACTTGAAGGACATTACATTATGGGGTATTCCCTTGCTGCCTAGTAAAGGTGATCAGGGCACGGACATTCTCCTGATGAAATTCTTGAAAGCAAAGAATTACAAGGTTTCTGATGTGTGTTCTATGCTTAGCAAGATGATGAAATGGAGAAGGGATTTTAAAGTTGATGGAATTCTTGATGAAAAATTGTGTCCTGAGCTTGAGAATACGTGGCGAATCAATGGTACGGACAAGGAAGGCCGACCTTTATGTTACCTAACTTTCAGGGATTTTCGGAACAAGGAATTTAAAAGGAAACTCTTGAGGGCTGATGGGAAATTAGAAGAGTACCTTAGGTGGAGGATTCAATGTATTGAGAAAGGAATCCAAAAGCTTAATTTTAGTCCCGGTGGCACCAATTGCATTCTTCAGATTACAGATTTTAAGAAGGCACCTAAACAAAATATTAAGGAATTCCGGTGGTTTTGCAAGAAAATGCTAACTTTGCTTCGTGAATATTACCCAGGGATCATCTACAAAAATGTAAGTCTATTCATTGGCTAATATTTTATATTATGACATAGAAGATCAAAAGTATTATATGATCCTATTTCTGAAGAATGAATTTTAAAATGTTAAATTTCTGGATTATTGCAGTTAATCATAAATGTTCCCCTCTGGTTCTTTGCGGTCAATGCTTTACATCTGAGACAAATTACAGCAAGAAGCAAGAACAAGTTTATCTTCGTCAGGTCTGCGAAAGTTACAAAGACTCTTCTGAAGTAAGGAAATAATCAGCTATACCCTCGTAATGCATTGAGTTCAGTCTCATTTTAGTCTAAGCCTCCTGGTCTAATACATCCTTAATCTTGCTCAAATTGAAGGTATATCAACCCAGAGAACTTACTGGCTCAGTACGGTGGCCTGAAAAGAGAGAATGACCTCGAGTTTTCAACCCTTGACAAAGTGTTAGAGCTGAATGTCCGAGCAAATACAGTTGAGCATATCCATATTCCAGTAAATGAGGTAAAAAAAAATCAACTTTTTCTAAAATCCAGTTTCATTTTAGTAAGCCTGTTAACTTCATTCATATGTACAAAGCAGGCAGAGAGGACTGTAACTTGGGATGTGACAATTGTTGGTGATGAGGTGACCTACAAAGAAGAGTTCATTCCAATTGATGATTGCTCATATAAAGTGTTGATCCAAAAGGAGAAGAAAATGGAAAAGGGTGCTAGGAATTCATTTTACATCAGAGAACCAGGGAACATAGTCCTAACTATTGGAAACGGGACATTCAAGAAGAGAAAAGTTTTTTATAGATATAACAGTAAGCCCTGTGTGCCTGTGTACATGATCACAAAATGAGGATATCTTTGTCACTTGTAAAATCCGTTTCTGTTTTATCCTTGTGAATCATCACTTTCAACAATCAATAGACTGAAGTACATTTCGAGTTGATATTAAAAGTAATTACTAAATTAATATTCGGCTCATTTCACTCTCAAGTCTTGTAGTACGTTTTAATTTAATTTGTTGTAGCAAAGCATTATACAATCATGTAATTGATATTTCAATTGCATAGTACATATAGTGTGTGGCTGGATATGTTTTTTGTTTTACCAACAAATTCATGCTTTTAAATGTCACTGTTTGGCGTGGAGAGAATTATAAGCAGTTGAAGGCGTGAGTTCAACTGTATTTCAAAGCACGCCTTTATGTTTTGGCACCTGATGGCACTTTGTAAACCATCAGCGGAGGACACTTTAAGGCTAACAGAAAATCGTGATATTGTAGTGGCGTGACTAGTACTATCTAGTATAACTAAGATTCAACCTTAGAGAAATCACAAGCACGAAATGCACCACTGTGAAAATGATCCAAGCATTTTAAGCGCTGGGAGAGGAGTGCTTAGTTTTGATTACCGTACCAAACTATGCGACTGGCGCTTAGGCGTGATGTGGTGTATTTACATCATTTCACGCCTTAAGCTTCTGGCTCGGAGTGTGAAATCTGCTAATATTTAATCACCAGCAAGAAACTGAGAGGCCAATTAATGCCTATTTTCAAGAACTACTCCACAGCATGATTTAATGTGTCAATCCAACGCATATAAACTCTCAAACAAGAGCAAGATCCCTAGGATTGATCAAACATATGCAGCTGAAGTACACCAGAACAAGGCGTCTTCCAGATTTCAGAAGCAAACAGTAACACACCTAATTGAACAGAAGAACAAAGCCAACTGCCCGTAAAGAATTTACATATTAGGTGTCAGCCATGAGGGTTTAATCGCCATGCAATGGCGCAAGATGGCACAATGCTCATCAGCTACAGCTCAGTGTCACTAGCTAACAAATTCCCTTTCTTCTATAATTCCCATTACTCTCCACTCCCCACTTCAAGTCAGCCCAGCATCAGTACTTCTTGCCCTTAAGCATCTTTGAGTACAGCCATTATGGCTATTAGGCTTCTCTTGTTCTCTTTGCCTATTTCATGGCTGCTTTAGTCAGCAGCAGCAGCAGCAACAACAACAGGGCCAGTGCCAAATCAAAAAAATAAATCCGCAAGAGACCAGAGGCCAAATCCAAGCAGAAGCTGGAGTAACCGAGTTCTGGGACCACAACGATGTTCAAATTCCAATGTGCTGGAGTGGCCGTGCCTCGTCATACCATCCAATCCAGAGGATTGCTCTTGCCTTCCTATACTAATGCTCATCTACATGCCTCTGTGGTCCAAGGTGCCAAGTTATGATATGAACTCAGGTGGGCATTTCAATAATTGTGTAAAATAATCAATCACATCTAGGAAAATTCACAATATAACTAACTTGATCATGCAGGTGGGGGTTCCTTCTGGTTTACGATTCCAGGTTGTCCGAAAACGTTCTACTATCTCTGTGTAGCTAATAAAGATTTTTGTATTTCTGAGCTTCATCAAGGAAATTCAACTAGCTACTTGCCCATTTGCTTCTGAAAGAAATTTTGTTAACAAGGGAAAATTCTGTTCCCATCCAGAGTATGAAGTCTGCTCCACAAGTGAGAGGTCCATGGGAATCAGTGGACGGTGTATGGTGATCTATAACAAAAGGTTTCTGATGTTACGAGTTACTTTAGTAGCCAAGACTTTTGACATATTGGTGTTAATAGCATATATCATGTCTAGTCTTCGTTTCGCGTTAGCTTTTTTTTTTTTTTTTTTTTTTCTCTTTGGGTCTTTTTAACTCTGCCAAACAAAAAGGCTACTTCAAACTTTGTTTTTTCTTTTTCCTTTTCTTTTATGAGTACATTAAACTTTGGTTGTTAATTTCTTTTTTTTTTTTGGTTTCTTAAAAAGCTATATATAAAAAAAAAAAAGGGGAAATACTGTTGGGCCAAAGCCCAAGAGTAAGTAATCGGCGTTGTGGCCCTTGTGTGCGGGTTGCTTATGCTTTACCTTAGTGGGAGCGACAGCTGCAGCTGCAGCGTGGGGACTCTCTGGCTTTGAGACGGAACTACCCTTCCACTGTAGAAACATATGACTCCCCGTTTGAGAAGTATACGAGGGGTAGACAAGTCCAGAAACTGCTGAAAATGACAGTCCCGAGGAAAAAAGACAAGCATCTCAGTTTGAAATTAGCAGCAGTCACGAGGGGAAAAATACAAATCTAATCATACATCTCATGTCTATCCTGCACTCTCCTGGATCTATTACCATTCCAAAGTGGTCGGTCCCGTTCCCTTTCCTAGCTTTACATATGTTGAACAAATCAAACAAAGGTTTGTTTCAGATCCAAATCTCCAACTGAACACATTGGATTGGATATATGTGTTGCAATATGGATGCCTAATTTGTTAGAGTACAATTTACTTTCGAGATGGGGATATCATGTCTTAGTCCACTCCTCCTCTTCCTCCTTGTTTTCGGTGGTTATTCCTTAATGTTGGTGGAAGCAGCATCATCGGCAACTGAGGCAGCTCTACAGCAGCATAGAACATCATCAACAACAACAACAACAACAACAACAACGACAACTCCAGGGTTTGTCTACACCAGAGCCAGAGGAAAATGCACTCCTCAGTTAGTCCTTCCTCTCTTTACATACACATGCATCGCTTGGTTCCCCCCCGCCCCGTTTAAAAGGAAATATTTGGGAAAATTAACAGAAGCCACAAATTTTCTTTGCCAATCCGTTATCCTCTTTTTAGTGTTCATGTAATAATATGCCCAATTTTCTTTTTCAAGAGACGTTGGCCACATATATAGTAGTAGTACTAATCCTTTCTGGGCAGATATTGGAGTAGCAGAGCAGAATCATGGCCAAAGATGGTCTCGCAGATGTCTACGGTGTCCAATGTATTTGGTTCCAGGGCGTTTGAGAGGTACAGATACGATCTAACGCTTTTAGAAGCAGCATCCAGAAGCGATGACTTGGGCAACGCTTTCGCTAGGCTGGTGAAGGAATCCACTGCGGCACTCCTCAACTCCTATGCTAGAAAGGGCTATCCTTACTCCGCTTGGGAAATCAAGACTTTGGTCATCCAGGCTTTGGTCTCCAAAGAAGCAGCTGCTATTCAAGCCCAAAGCTTTCGTCAAGCCAATCTGGCTTGTAACCAGCTTCATTTATAGTACTTGTAGTTTTTCTAGCAGCTTTGCCCCAGAATTTATGAGAACCATCAATTTTTTGTGATTTTGTGGTTGGGTCGTGAGAAAATGGAGTTCCGATGAATATATCATATATATTATTGTCTTGGTGGAGAATATGTACCCCTTTCTTTTCTGTGCGACAAATGATTCAGCTAAGTTCCACTTCTCTCTTCATCTCCTACCGTATAAATTTGGTTTTCGCTTCTTTTTTTTTTTTTTTTTGGCGAATTTTATATGCCGTATATTTTCTTTATTCCAAAATTTCCGAATTTAAAAAAAAAAAGCCCTGATTTTGTATATCTCATAGAATTTTTAAGACTGTTTGTGAAGCAAAAAACTATATTGGAAATTTTCCTGAAGCAAAAAAAAAAAAAAAATTTGTTGTCAAACTATGTCTTCAAGTTTTGAAATTTCAATTTATTTTTTGAAATTTTTATGGTTTATATCAAGTTTTAAGAAGCTAATACAATTGCATTGGAATAAATAAAGAGTCGAACAGTGAGAGATTTACGATTTTGAATTTTAATTATACCAATACTAAATTTTCATTCTCCATGTAACAGTGTATGTTTAACCAAAAAATATAATTGACAAAATAGAAATCAAAATAAATGAAAAAAATTAAAATAGAAATGGAACCCTAATTATATATATATTTTATAAATTTTACACTATTATAATAAGAGTGTAGAATTAGTGTTGATGGGATTCAAATTTCGATCCCTGAATAAAGTCATAGATTTCTAATCACTGGACCTGTTAGTTCCCAAAATCATAATCATTAGATTTAACACCTTTAATTATTTCTCTTTTTTTTTTTTTATGGTTGGGTGCAAGATTTAACGCCTGAATCTATATTATACAAAACTTTGTTCAGGGCACAACAATTTAGGTTGCAACGCTTATTTGCCCAAACAATAGCAGAATAGACTGCCATTAGTAAGCCCTTTTAGAGGTTGAGCCGAAGTGGACTATTCAAGCCGCCCATGCTTTTGTTGAAAGCCCATCAATCGCCAACTGTAACAACAGCCGACAGGTTTGATCGCAGCCCATAAGAACTGGAGCCAACAGCCTTAAACAATATTAGTGCTCCCTTCCCCCCAAGCCAAGTCCCCTGAGACGGACAATTTAACTCGAGACAAGAGAGGATCAACAACTTCTTTATTTTTATGTCAAGTTTTCTTGGGCAAAAATAGTACGTTGGGAGAAGGAAAACACGAAATTTTATCAAGAAAGTGGGAAAGACCTTCTCAGATGGACAGCAGAAAACTGGTCCGCGATCTTTTTATTCACCAAACAGCCCGTTTTTATTCACCAATGTTACTACGATATCTTGATCTGCAGAAACCGGGATTTTCAACAGTCAGTCAAGGAATTGAAGGAAAAATCTCAAGAGCTGAAAGGGTTATGATGTTCTCGAGGATGAGTTGAATGGAAATACAGTTAAGAGAAGGCATAATGAGTATACCGCCCCAACAGCTGATGCTTCAATCAAGGTTCGAGAAAGCACTATAACTGATATTGTGATTTTTCCCTCTAATCAATCCAATTGGGGTAAGAAATGGGATGCTTTCATGGAAGAGGTAGCTAATTAATCATTTCGGTGTTTATATGTTTAAGTCCCATTTAAAGTCTTTGTTTTGCTTGCATGGTTCTCCATTTGAAATTGGATTTTTCCCTTCTTGTCACGTGTGAAGGTCTTTTCTACAATTATTAATAATGTTGCATGATTTTTCAGAGGAAACTGACCTATTGCATTGTTGTCACATTTTAAGTCATTGTTCCCCTTGCATGATTTTTTCCAATGGTAGTTGATCTTTTCCTTGGTTTCACGCCTTGAGCTTATTATTTGGCTGAATTATCAGATTACAGAGGATGTGCGAGAGAGATGGCAGATGGGTGATCATCCTGCTGTTCACAAAAGTCAGGAGTATGTCATTGTGCTCACTTTCTATACTTGTTACTAGACAGAATTCTAAGAGATGTTCATAATTTTGATTTAAGTACTTAATGCGGCAGTCTAAATGAAATTGTTTTTGGGGAAACCGACACTGCAATGTCATTGAGGAAATACGTCAAAGAGATCCATATGGAAAATTTCTTTCTACTTTAAGAAACCTTTTCTTGTTTTCCAGAGAGTACCTGGCAAAATGATATGATCTGGCATCTTCGGGTGTTTTCCTCTGCCAGATTTTCACCTGAGGTTCAAGAAGTGATAAAACCTATCTAAACGCCAATTTCAAGGTGATTTTAATTCCATCCCCCTCAATTCCAACCGTTAGCACAGAAGAGGGCAGAATGGATAGTAGAACAACCTTAGCCAACCCATTTTCACACCTTTTGATGTGGATAATAAACTGGCATTAGATTCCATCTCCATTACAGGGCAATGTTGAAACTCTGAAGTATTGTAGTTCCAAGGTGGTTGAACGGTGTAAGGCTGAGATTGAAGTTTTTGTAACAAGGTTGGCAATATTTACATATAATTGTTGTAGACATTTTCTTTTGAACTATATTTGTTGTACCTTGAAAACCTACCTATGTTAATAGATTTGCATCTGATGCATATTAAAGATGAAGCGGTTGTCCTCCTTGTTCAAGCAGTGTATAATATTTCGGAAGCAATCTCTTTTGGACTTTGAGTAGAAATCATTTATTGGGTCTAAAGAATATAAGTAGATTTTCGGAATTGTAATGCAGATTTCGGCCTCAAATGGGTTTGGCCCATGAACCACTGTATTAATCTTTTAAAAATAGAACAGTTGGAATTGTTGAGAATTTTGAAAGCGCGATAAATAGTAATGTAATGAAGTGTCTGTTTCACCAAAAAAAAAAAAAAAAGTGCGATTAGGTCATGAACTTCCAAAGAACTTGTGAAGTAATACTCAGTTTAGAAGAACTTGTGAAGTAATACTCAGTTTAGAATTGAACCAATTTCACCAAAATGAAGAATGAGATCCCCGTCCCCCCGTGTTCAAGTGGTATGCTTACACTTTTCCCTTTAGCAGTGAAATCATTATTAATAGAACAATTAGTACTAACTCTGCCTTTTGGAAAGCAGAGAATCCTTTTAAAGTTTAATTATATATGATCCCGCAATGAATATAGGGTCGAGTGGTTAAAGTTCTATGACTCCACACCAGAGTTCGGGGTTTTGAATTCCACTAAAAGCCAACTCCTCTTCCTCATTTAATAGTTAAGTTTGATAAAAAAAATTATATATGATCTTTTTTTATAGCACTATTGTATGATGTTATGTCTCTCTCTCTCTCTTTTCTTTTTTCTTTTTAAGAGTCTCACCACTAAACAACATGTGATTAACCAACTTCCTTTTTTCTTTGTAAAGATTTAGATAAACTTAAGCGGAGTTAAGCAGAAAATGAATAAAAGCCAGTTTTTTGTTGGGGGAGGGGGAATATTAAATATACAACGTGTATTGTTACGTGATGTATTAGAATCAATAATTTATCGCCGCGTAATAATGGTGAATCATACTTTGTATTATTTAGCGATGTGTGATTGGTTCTAATAGAGCGTGATCCACGCAATACATACTCGGAGGGTGGCGGGGAATAGTTCCTTCGAGATGGTTGTCAACTTAACTTGTAAGCAACCAAACAACTTTTTGAGACTTGTTTTCTGTTTCCTTATGCTTTATCTTCATTCTTAAAGAATCTTACCAATAGAACACGAAGGCGAAAAGGAAGAAACATATCGTTACCAAACTGAGAATTGGAATAATAACGAGTAGATAAATGATGGAACAAATGAAAAGCCGTCCATTCCTTTTCCATCCATAATATTCTCCCCCCTAGTGTTTTCAGTTCTTAACCTTTTTAAACTTGGAAAAAAAAAGTGCAAGAAATTCGATAGCTCTAAAATCATTGCGAATAACTGGGCGTTCCTCCACCCCATTCCCACTCCACACAGGACCCCTGCAAATCATATGGCAGTTGATACTTCAAGTACACTTCGATAGATTCTCAATGATAGCCCCGACTATGACAAATGTTCCCAGCATTTCATAATTAAGGAATCATAACTCATTTCGTAGAAGTTCGCTAATCAAATCTAGTTTTCATGAATTCTCAGTGTTAATTAAGAGGATTACATAAAACATCAACCTAATTGAGTTTGAATCTGAACTTGTACGATCAAACTTCGAATTCAGATTATAAAGTCTAACCACAGTTTGAAACTAGTCGGAAATATAGCCAAACTTGTAGTACAATGCTAGCATATAAATTTCAGTTAGAATGACCTTATTTACAGCCCCTCCAACCTGCACTTCATCCCCATTAAATGAAAGATGAAAAAGCAAAGAACCTGAGCTATGGGCCACCATTTGATTCTGGAAAATGTATCAGTTTCTAAAATGTGGGTGCAGCAAGTTGGATCAGGGGCGAAATATATCAAGAATTCTGAAAAAAATTCCCCGCCGCCAGAATTATGTTCTCTTCACCGCTAGTTAGTTAATTTAAGATTACTCTGCGGAAATATTACGCAATTTGACGACCGCTGCTGACTGCTTTTTCTAGTATTCCGCGTCAAACAACTAGCGTAAGAATTAAGTGATCAATGGTGCACAGCACCAAAGTTTCACTAATTAATACTACTAAAAAAAAAACATTTGTGTCTATCCCATTATTCCACTGTGTAGTTTGTACTATAAAAGATGCCAATGTTTCCTCCATATCATTACTAGATTGCTATCGCCTCCACCATCTCTTCCATTTGCTTTTTCTATATGTCTAGCCTGAACATGACCAAACTCTTGCCCACAAGAAAGGCGTGGAGGGTCTTTACTAACAAAGTACAAACCAAGCTGCACAAACTTCATCCATCCAGAACTGTCAAGAAACCCAACCGGCTGAGAAAAACAAGCAAAAAGATCTCTTGCTGGCCTTCCTTCTTCATTCAGCCCCTTATCAAGCGCAAGAGATTCAAATCACAAACACACAGACATACTTACCAGTCCTACTCCTACCACTTCCAAAAGAGAACATCAGCTGTATATATTGATCAGCTATTTATCGAGCCTGCTGTTTCCCTGGTTAAGGAGCATTTGCAGCAGCCACCCATAAAGTCTGCTGCACAAAACAACGGGTACATAAAGGAGAAGGTATTGCCATCAACATCGATCGTGAAAAAGCCAGTGCTTGCTGATAGACCAGAAAATATGGCAGGAACGACTAAGGAAGAGGGGAAACTGAGAGAGAGCATGGATTCGGCGGATGAGATGTGGGAATCACTGGTGTTGGCATCGCCTCAGATGAATGGAATTAACGAAAGAGCAGAGGAATTCATTACTAAATTCCGTGCAGAAATGTTGCTCCAGGAGCAGCTTGCTCGTCATTTGTAGCAATTGTTGAGATATTCTATTATTTTCAAAAGCTTGTATTCTAGTACTTTAGCGTGTTTTACACCACCGAGGTAGATGTCGGATGCAAAAAATTAAGACAGCACTCGGCTTTGCTCGTGTACAGGAATTACGAGGTAGCAGATCGCTAGGTGTTCAATCACAAGAGGTCCAAGATGTTATTGTCGTTCGCTGTTGTTATACAGAACAACAACCCGATAACTTGGGCACAAGCAGTTTTTAGCAGTTTCGTAACGTTATCGAAAAGAAAGATACGCATCCCAGAAAATTTCAGCATATTGTTCACCTTTAATAATAGCACGACTTACTCAGTAGACCTCAAACAGGCAGGGCTTCACCCCCCGTCGTCAGAGCATTTATACACACAATAACCTTAGGAAATGCCAAACTATATATGTACAGCCACGCATGCCACGCCAAATGATCCTCCATTATATACAACGATCTTCCTTCAACAAATTTTCTCTGATATAAAAAGAGAAAAACAAGGTTTTACAATACAAACATTTGGAAATGCACAACAAACATCATACGTATCGAGCGCATAGTCACGTCCCCTCTCTTCTCATCTTTTTCTCTCCTCTCTCTTTCTCTCTCTCTCTTCTTTTGGGTGACACCCATCAGTCTTACTCCAAAAGCACGACCCCCATTATAGTAAATGGACCAACTAGGGATCTGGATAACTTTGTGGTATCTTAACCAACTTCAGTTCAGAAAGTCTTTCATGGGATCATCGTGATGAATTCTCTTCATTCTATATGCTTCCATATCCTCCGCAGTGACCTAAAGTCACAAAGGTGATAAGATAATCTGCAAGAACAAGGAAATCAAGCAAAATAAAGCTGTCAATGGAAGTAAATGGACAAACCTCCTCATTCCATTTGACATTGTATTTGCGCTTTCTTTCATCTTTCTCTTCCCTTCTCCTTTCATCCACCTGCTCAGAAAGATCCACATGTTACATATTAAGTCACAGCAAACCAATTTCCTACTTGGAAGACAAGGCGTATTCTCTACCTTCTTGAGGGCTTCAGACAATTTTTTCTCATCCAGAACCAAATCATCAGGAACTTCAGTTCCCCATGTGGCAAGCCTCTTCTCCTCCACTGGAGCTGACATTTCTGTATAATAATGCAAATGTATCAGAACCAAAGACAATGCAGATGCATCTAATTTTGAGGCCATTTATATAACAATTCATCATTCTGAATTATGTTCTGAATAAAATCTCACATCTATTTGCTCTTCCAACAATACACCCACACCCCCCCCCCCCCCCTTCCTCTCTTTTTTTTTTTTTTTTTTCTCTTCTTCTCGTTCTCTTCTCTTTTCTCTTTTATGGACTTTTTTGTTATTTGAACAGAAAGCCTCAAACTATATATCACCCATAGGGACAAGCCACATGAAAATGTCCATCCACAATTCTTCACTCCGATCTCTTGACAACAAATAATGAAGTTTTATAGAAACCAGCTTTACAAACCCCCCAAGAAAAGATGACCTTTATTATCATAATAATGACAAATACCACTTACCTTCAGTAGCCTCCTTACGGGCAACATTAGCCCTCATAAGATCTGCTGCAGCTTCAGCAGCTTCAATACCAGCAGACCCAGTGCAATAGCTGTTTCGAGTAGTCTGCTTGCAGCACTTGTATCCCCATTGATGATCCTTCCACCAAGAACCCCACACACTTGTGTGGTTGTTGATGAAAATATCTTCTTCATACTTGCTCCTTGGAAGGGATGCCTCCTATAAATAGCACATAGACAACAAATAAGCAAATTTGGCCATTGAATAAGGAATTTAGAAAACAATGTACTCCAGAACACGCCAATTTGACCCTCACATATATAAAGACGAAGCAAACAAAAAAGTTACCCACACATCTTATATGATAATAATACTCGAAAGCAGAATACTCAGAGAAGTCCCTTCTACTAAAATCAAGTGATTACCACAGCTATGGCCATTAAATAGAAAATTTGGGATCAATCATATAGCAACAGAGACTCTAACATTATTTATTACAGTAGATACCTATATGTATAGTACATCTTCCACACAGTTATTTGACACATTTTATCCTACAAAACATTTCAAATTATATTGGAAGTCCTGAACAAATAACAAAATTACTATGAAAATCCACAATATAATATGTGGTTTCTCAGCAAACTCCCACAATGAAGAAGAAAGAAATTAAGATAAAATACATCAGGAAAATAGCATCGATCAATACAGAAGCAGGTATCTTCAACTCTTTTATCTCATGCAGTTATTAAAACTACCGAATTTAGATAAACAAGAAAATATAACTATGACTTCCATTGTTACCTGGCCCTTTATAATCCTACCAGCACGGTCATATTCAATCTCTCTTTCACTTTGACCAAGTAAAAGTTCTCTTGGAAGTGCTTCTTCAGCAGCTGCATTGCCATACTTCTCCATGATGCTCTCCTTTGTTTGACCCTTCAGTTTCTCCTTATTAATCTTGTAATTTTTGTAAAGTAATTCAGCTTGGGAAGGAGCTGCTTGCATATGAATATCATGACCCTTGTCAAATGCTTCCCAAGCATGAATATTAAGCTGCTTGAACTCCGAAGCAGCACCACTTAATCTGTTTTGGTTATCTCCCTGTAGTTGCAATGAACCATTGATCAGTACTACTGAAATATATGAAGTGGAATAGTAACAAAATAAGTAAAATATTACAATATAATGAAACCAATATAAAAATATAGAGATGACAATTCTTCAAGTACAACTATACTTACAGCATAGAATTTCTCATTTGGATCCATATCAGGGAGAGGATCTTCACGCATAGACCGAGTTTTGGGGTCATAGTAGGCAGAATTGACATCAAGATTAAGAAGATATTTTGCCGTATCCTCTCGAATACGCAAGTTCCTGACATTAAAAATGCATCAATATATGGAATAATTTCAAGAGACATAATATAGCTGTATGACTAAACCATGAACAGAAAAGCACAAAACAAGGAACACCTAACATTCAGTCTAGAAGGAAACACAACGCATTCCAACCCACAAGCACATATTCTGGGTGAATGTTGATAATTAAATTGATAAGTAAAGCCCCCAAAAAATATAAGTATGACAAATTTACCTAACAGTTCCAGTGCTCCCACCACCTGTAGTTCTCACACGTTTTTCAACCTTAGCAAAGTCCATCTGCTTGCTCTCATCAACTTTAGCTTCATCTATTTTCAAAGCATCTTCAAAATCCTCATCATCACTGTCCCCACCTTCTTTGTTCTTGTTATTGTTTTTCTCTTCCAACTGTTTAAGCTGCTGTTCCTTCAAATATTTCTTTCTTGCTTCATCTCTCGCTTCATATCTTTCAATGACCTGAACAAAGGTTGCTGCATCATATCCATTCCACCGGTCCCGTTTACCATCGTAATCCAGCTCAAAAGTCTCTATTTTCTCATCTGGGGCAATGTTCTTATTGGTCCACTTTGCTCCAATTTTCCGAGGCCTTTCCATGCATGATTTTGAATTGTGGGTCATAGCTCCACAGCTGTTGCAAGCACAGGAATTGATTTTGAAACCATGCCACAGCATTATTCATTCTTAGAATGTTTATTATTAATGAGGTAAAAAAGAAAACAACATCCCAAAAAAAATCTTCACACTCGCCAATAGCAAAGCTAAGATAGTAGCATGCCTATTTCCATCTCAGTACTAGTAAAATAGTATTACCCGACACTTGCATAGAAAGGAGGCAGAAAACTTACTTCTCACAAGCACCTTTACGAAACTTGTCAGCTTGAAATGTTTTGGCACCTCTGTCATACCATGATTTAGTATAATTCGGATCTGACTTCCACTTCCTTTGATGTTTTAAACTCTAAGCAACCAAAATAAAAAATTTAAATCCATTAAGTGACAATTCAGTTGCTAAAAAGCAATTCAACCAAAACACAAAAATACTTAAAATAAATAAATTGGTCACATACGGGTCTCTCGGCATTGAGATACCAAGGCGCCGAAGACATATACTGAGGAATGTGAGGATTGATTTCTTTTCCATCCTCATCAACCTCGGCCGGAGCAAGCCCCGCCTTACGCGCCTCTTCCAATTCCAGCTGCTTTCTATGATCTTCTCTCGACTTAAAGGCCACTGCAATTTTGCAATAATTTCCAAGTTAGCCAATGAATTCAAATCCAACAAACAACATCTACGACAGAAAGGTTAAAAGGTTTTAAATAAGGAGGAATTTTTTAATAATCAAGAAAAAAAATATAACAACTATCATATGACGATACCAAATAAGATTCTCGTAATTTCTATCATAGCTAGCGCAAAATAATATCGCGAATTACATCTAGGCAGGTAGACCTAAAAGTGAAATTTTCCACTCGAACCAAAAAAATAAATAAATTATTGCAGGTGAAGGAACGAGGGGGCGTACCTGAAGCCGTCGCCATGATCGATCGCGTCAAATCAAAGCGCAATTACGTGAATATTTGAGAAGAAAATTGGTCGGATAGTATCGTCTGAGGAAGGAAACCCTAGACCCAAGTATTGCTCTCTTGATCTGTCGATTTCGAGGCCACCAGTGTAATTTATACACCGATGATGACTCGCGCGAACCGATAGCTAAGGGAGTTTACGCTGCCGTTTAGGTCTTATTTATAGCTTTCTTTTTAGTTGGGTGTGTAGGTCGGTTTAATTTGAAACCGACCCACAACTCCTAGATAAACCGACCCATAACTCCTAGATCCCAAAGATTTTTTTTAAATCTTGCCTAATTATGTATTTATAAATATTTTACCTTTATTTGGTGGCCAATGGTCGAAATTATACAGGTACTGAATGAGATTTTATTGAATTTTGAGGACTAGCATATCTTTTGCAAGGCTGAATGGGTCCATTTGGTTTTTTTTTTTTTTTTTGTTAACGTGTTTTTCAAAAACTCCATATATATATTTTTAATGAATTTTTTATCTCAAAAATATATATAATTCAAAAAGAATTTTTAAAATTGTTATGATGATAATTTTTTACAAAATACTTTAAAAAATAACTATCCAAATGGAGTAGGCCCACTGAATGTGGTCAGCAAATATTGAGTAGATTGTGCCTTCCAGCCGAGAGCATAGCTCGAAATGGACTGGGCTGATCCATGGCATCCCCCAAGTAACGTCCTCCTGGGAATGGGCTTTTCGGTACCTTTCCTTTGAAAAGCGGCCCGGGCAGGCATACTCTATTCCAGAATCATCGTGCTTTGTGAGGCTGTATATCTATCTACGCCTTTAGCTTTTTAACCACGTGCTTGTTAAACAACTAATAAAAAAGAAATGACTTAATTTCAAAATATACCTTGTAATGTTAGGTAAAGAGCAAATTGTCTCCTGTGTTTAAGAAATACACAAATTATCCCCTACTTTTGTAATAAATTGCCCCCTCATGTACATTTCATCTTTTTAAGGACAAATTTGCCCTCATAAATTTTTAATATTGCAATTTTTTAAATTTGTTATGTGAAAAAAAAATAAGGCCACTACTCTAGGACAATATTAATATTACTCTCTTATATAAAAAACCAAAATCATGCGTCCAGAGTTACAAAATTTTTCGTTACAAACTATTCCCATTATTTTTATTCAAGGTGTAAAAAAGTATGAAAATAATTTATTTTTGCCATGATGTACAACAAAGAGTTGCAAAGTGATGATAAATTTTTTATTTTGTCAAATATATTTAAAATACAGTATCAAGAAATACTAATAATGTTATTCTTGTTAACAAAAATAATAAAAAATATAGCAATTATAAACCTGTGTTTCTAACCAAAATAACGTAAAACTAACTTGATCTAGTAATAAAAGTAGCAATACTTTTTTTTTTTTAAGTTCACGTGTTCAAAATTTCTCTCTCCTTTGTCATTTTATTCTACTTGCTCGTGGATGGTAGAAAAAATTTATATTGTATCATGAAAAAGAGAAACTGGTTCAAATATTGTAAATAGAAGGGTACAAATGTTTTTTATCTATTAAATGAGGTAATTTGTATATTTCTTAAATAGGGGGGCAATTTTCTACTAATACAACATTACACGGGGGAATTTGTGATTTAGCCAAAAGAAATCAGTTGTGGCTAATCCTTCACCTTTCGATTTAATGAGTTTGATTTGACAGAAAATGATTCGCAAATTTATTAGGTGTTGCGAAGCTTGTGGTGGCAGAAGCATTTTGGTAAAACGGGTTTCCATTTTGCCCCCCTCCACCACAAAAAATAAATAAATAAATAAAACAGAGGAGGACGAGGACGAGGAGAACCCCCCGGGGGGAGAACAAAAGAAATCAATGCCATTTATTTTTCCTATTCCAGAAATAAATAAAGAAATAAAAAACAGATTGCATGAAGGCGCTGGTTATGACCAGGCTCGATTGCTTAAAGATGCAACGATTAGGAATTTGGATTTATGGAGAGAGTGTTAAGTTAGGTAAATTCCAGTATTCAGGAAGTCATACTCCCAGTTGTGTATGGTAATTCATTCAACATACCATTGAAAGTATCACTCCACTTGTGTGAGATAACATACATTTAAAATGTAATATATATAACACATAGTTATTCAATGTGTAGGGAAGAAGAATACGGTAGTTATTTCATGGGCCAGTACTTTCTCTCACTGATATTTGATAGTACTCTTTATTTGGAAGGAAGTATATAAATTCCCCAATAACTTCCGTCATTGATTATCATCATGGACACCGACTGCCGTAGCAAAATGTTTGTATAATACAACATTAATGATTTATATACTTAATTTTTTTGGGCATACACTACCTTCTCTGTTTTTTTAAAATAAATAAGAACACTAAAATATATCTCTTAATTATAAGATCTTAAACTTACATTTGGTATAAAATATCTCTAAATTACAAGACTTTGTGTAAGTGCGTAAAAAACAAGATTTTTCTACATTTTACATTTAAGAAAAAAAGAAGTCGTATATGTATAAAAAAATAGAGTGTAAATAAATTTTTTTAATATAATGGCAATATTAATGAAAATAATTTCCCCTTAGTGCTGTATGACATAGATGCATGATGCATCTTGGCATTTAGGTCTGTTTAGTTGAATGTAAAATATTTTCCTAAGGAAATTATTTTTCTAAAAAAACATTTTACATGAAAAATGTTATGTTCCTTACAATTTTCTGGTATTTGGATGACAGTGTAAAAATCTTTTGAAAATTAATTTTTTTAATTTCTTTAAAATTTTATTGTTAATATGAGTTAAATATACTAATAATAATTGTAATAAATGTCTGACAAGTAAATAGAGTTAACTAGGGATTGTTTCGTTCATAATTAATCTTCAAAATAACATAATGGTAAAATATACATAACTATAATCATATTATTGTGGAGCCCAAAATGACAAAAAAATTAATTGACACGAAATAAAAACAAAAATTAGTTTGGTAATTGAAGCTACAAAAGTGGATATTTAAGGTTTAATGTCACTCTCGAACTCTAAGGAAAATAACTTACATTCATTGAGCATCTAAGTTATTTTCAGCCAAAGGAAAGAAAATTAGAAAATATTTTATAATGCTTGGCACTAAAGAAAATTTCTAAAATATTTTTCAAAAAATATATTTTCAATACAAACGAGCAGGCCTTTAGTCTGATCGCCTTCTGATTAAGCACGTTCTTAAAACGTTCTCAATCACGAAGATGGCGACATCTTTGCATCTGTATAACCTGTTCTTTTAATTCTGATTGTGATTATTACCGACAACCACAGTTATATTTTTTCAATCAAATTGTTAAAAAATCTTCTTTTCAATATTGTAATATGAATATTCATGTCTTTTTTTTTTTTTTTGGTTTCTCTGATTATAAAAAATCCAATGCTTTTGTGCTACCAAATAATTCCAAGGAGACAGGAAAAATGTAAATGGAAGCCAAATAAAATTTCAATTTCATCTTATATTGTTAAAGTAGTACATTAAAATTCCAACAACTCTGATATATCCTCGGTTCTAGTGAAAAGGTTGCACCAAAAGTCCAGATCATCATGCATGCATTGGTCAAACTCCCAACCATGATCCACCTCGTGTGACACCGGAGACGGGGGCAAATATGTAAGCAGAGAATCACCACTAGCTGAATCATTAATATTACGATTTGTTATGTCCGAATGGTCCTGGAACGAGACAACATCAGTCCAGAAATCCTGGTCCAATTCCTGGTAGTTGTGTAATATTGCCTCAGAATTAATTATGGACGTCTCGGTGGGGTTGTCAAGAATTGAACTCGTGGTGCTCGTGGTAGTCACTGATGAAGAGACGTTGTCGCAGGAGGAATGTGGCGAAGAGCTTTGATTACCATCCTGCTCCTGCTTTATGATTTTCTGGGAGCTTGATTTTGAATCTTGATGGTCGAATTTGGCCTTGCCGTCTACTGTTATTGTATCTTGTTCTTGCATGGTTTCAGTCACGGATGCCTGGCCCTGTTTCAGTCTCTTTTTCAAGTAAGAGTGCCATACGTTTTTAATCTCGTTGTCAGTTCGTCCAGGTAATCTTGCTGCGATTGTGGACCATCTGTGATTGTAAAAGACAAACGATCATGACCCAAATCTAGTTTTTTATTTTGTTCAGTCCGTCAGAAATCACGATAACAACTTGGTCCTTTAGTACGATATACTAGTATTCAATTTACACGTGTAACCTGTGATCTTGATAGTTTTTTACCCTTATTCAAAAAGAAAAAGAAAGTGGGTACCAGGTGAAAACCAATAATTCACTGCATTATTTTCACTAGCTAAGTACTTTTTATTTTTATTCAGCTCCTTTTACAGAGAAAGGAAGGATAAAAGAACAGGAAATATAGGGTTCTTTTATGAATTGTATCCAGCAGGAGTGCCAAAGTTAAGATGCAAAGTTAATTAAACGGCACTCAGCAGACTATCACACAAGTAAGAAATCATTTCAGGCTCAGTTGAAAGCTAATATGCATGAAACTGAAATTTTCTGATATAAAACTAACATGAAAGGTGAAACAGGAAAAGATTAGCACAAGCAGAAACCTGTTTCCTAATTCTTGATGCAACTTAATAATGGTGTCCTCCTCTTCCATGCTGAAGTTTCCACGTTTAATGTCGGGTCTCAAGTAGTTTGTCCAACGAAGCCTGCAACTCTTTCCACACCTTAATAGACCTGTGCCCAGAAATAAAACAAGCCAATTTCCTAATTAACTTAACTCGCATGCATTAATTAGTTTTTGCTTTAATCAACCAAGAATCTAACTAAGTAGTACTAAAGTACTGGTAAAAGTATCATTTTGTGACATCAATAAGTAGTACATACCGGCTTTCTTGGGAAGTGCCCGCCAATTTTCATGGCCATGTTGATTGATGTAGTTGATGAGTGTGTGGTCTTCTTCTTTGGTCCATGGACCCTTGTTTAATCCCATTTTCTCACAGCAAGGAGCCCTCCCCATAGGTCTCGACCTTCGTTAACTCTTCAAAATGAAGTGTTTCGTCTTACTCTTCTTAGCAATTCTCAGTTCACACCCCGTTGAGCACCGAGCATTAGCAGCCACGCAAGTGCCAGGTACCAGAACCAAATATTGTGTTGATAGTCAACCTCCAAGTAATACTCTGTTTATATTGCAGCAAAGGAGTTCAGAACACAGATGAGCACCAAAAAGGCAAAAAGCTGACGTGCTTTTATAAACCCCGCAATTGATTAGCAAGAGACGTGGTGCATTGCAGGTTGCTATTGATTGAGGTTTAATAATAATTGATCCAAAATGGTCAAATAACCCGTGTGATATAAAAAAAAAATAAATAAATAAGCGGAAAGGCACAGCCACGTGCTTTAGATCAATAATATGTCCACTAGTACCGAATCGCCTCAACACCACTAATAAATAACTAGAATTTTTATTGTCTAGAGAGAGAGAGAGAGAGAGAGAGAGAGATGAAGGTAAGTTTTCTGACTTTCAAAAATCTCAAAGGTGTGTATCAGTTGATACTGCCAGTTACACCTGGGACTTTCCCTTCATCCTATAACAACGTCGAGATGTCAATTTGACGGTACAAATTTTTTTTTTTTTTTTTCACGTTAAGCTGAGCGAGACAGGCGGGGACGGTTTTGGCCTTTCTTGGGTGATGGCTTGCAAGCAATTTTGGATCAAAAAGACCAACTTTATAACTGGAGTTGGCTTTTGCCAAGTAGTTATTGCGATAATGGTTTCGAAAATGTGAAATCCAGTCCAGGTCAAAGAAGGAGGCTATTGTAGATTTGGCCTTTGGCAATCGTGCAAGTAGGACCTGGACGCCAACCAGACAGACAGTAATTGCGTACAGATAGGCGTATTTAGCTTTTCACTGTTTTATTAATCTTTTTTTTTTTCAGAAAAAACAAATACTCTGTATGACCCCGAAACAAACCGGAAATGTTTTGAAAAATTGACACCCTAATAAAATTTCGGGAAAGTAATCCTTTTAGCTGTGTTTCCTTTCGAGATAGTGGCCTGATTGCCACTGGAATCTACCAGTTGCTGGAGGAAAGATTGAGTTTGCATGTTAAAATCTAGAAAAAGAGAGACTGAATTCCTGAATTTGGTGCTACGGTGCTCTTGATAATACGAACTAGAACGTTGGCGTCCATGTATACTTAGACATTACGCAATTGCAAAAAAATAAATAAATAAAAAATAAAGAAGAAAAAATTAAGCGAGTCCATCGATCATTTGCATCAGGTTTTTAAGATTTAGTTTAACCAAGTGATTAGTTAAAAAAGCTATGTGATGTGAGGGTTTTCTTTAGCCATGATTAGTTCAAAAAGCTGGGTATAACACTGAAAGTATGCTTCTGCATGCAAGTCTAGAAGAATCAAAAATGGTTTTGGGAAGCCCGTCTGACTCTGATAAGAATCATTTTAGTTTTGTAAACTTAAAACAGGAACTTTTAGCTTAAAAAAAAAAAACATGATAATCAACTAAACATCAGAAACAAATAACGAGCAAATGTAGTACAGCGCCAATTAAGGCTTGTAACCCGAAATTGTGGAAAGCAAATTTGGTCCACAAATAAAATAAATCTCACACGACTGTTGGTAATAATTTTCGCCCACATAAATCATGCATTAAGATTCATTATTAAGTGGAATCCACTACGCCACGTCAGATGTTAAAATAACGACCCGAGGGAAAAGGCAAACTTTTGTTTGACCATCAAAAAAATTATTTTCAGGTGATCGATCAGTTGCCTTGCAGCAAAATTGCACTTTAGGGATGATTAGTGGCAAACATCCAATACAATATAGGGCCTCACAAGTTTCATTTGTCACAAATTAATGGTTATGATTTAATGTAACAAAATAGATGGCTAATGGCTGAGATGTTGTTATATAGACAAATTTTGAACTACAAAAATAAGATGATTTTGGATAGAAAATTAGTTACACCAAAATACTAACGAGTTACACTAGAATGCTAAGAAGTTACACTAAAATGCTAAGGAATTACATCGCCTTTTAACTCGTGAGAAATGGCAAACCGCTAAATTATGAGTCTCACGCCCCATCCAATAAAGCACACGTACACATCTCCGCTGATTACCACTTCATTTTCATGATGATTTATAAGTCTTACGGTTGGCATTTTTCTTCAATAATGGATAGTCCTAATCTCCGGAGCAACCCAATCTGCATTCCCTTGCGAATTCCAATTCGACTATGATAACAATGATTGGATACACCAGAGGATTATTCACTTGGAAACGAAAAACTCAGCGACACTAGGCATTTCCTAACAACATACAAGTCAGATTGCCATCCAATTGTGTAATTACGTAATCTCAAAGTGTTCCAATGTTGCGTATTTTTGTTGATCTTTTTCTCTTAATTTACTTGATGTCGTCTTACATCTAGAAGTTGAGAGGGATACACAAGATTTTGTCATCATGCGCGTGATAGGATATACATGCAACATGTTCATTTTTTTATACTAACTATATGTAGCAAATCGTAGGAAATCCTATATCAATTTTATAAAGGATTATTCTACTTCTTATAGTTTTTTAATTTTCTGGGCTCCAACTAAAGGTATACAACCTTGTTAATGCCGTTTCTCCATGTACAAGAAGTTTCTCTGCGGAAAGTTTGACTAAACTTCTATTTTTCAGTAATCACAAGCATAGCCTTAAAAGTGGAAAAAGTCGCACAAGTACACCAAATTTTTGTTTCTGTAATACGATATTCATCTGCTAAAGGATTTCACTAGTTTTTAAACCAGAACAAATGCTGCAAGTTACCGTCTCCATGAATCTGAACCATAATTATGTGGTCAATTTACATGTAGATGACTTTCAGATTGATGCACCTTCCTCTTTCACACACACACCAATAACTATTCATGCATCTTCGTCTTTCACCAGAACTAAGCTATCAAATAAACAAGAAATAAACCCCGTAACCATGGTCAGGGTGAACAAGTATCGTAAGAGAGATTATGGCAATGACTGATTATCATGTCAGTGGGAGTAGATAATGGCAAAGTGCAAGAGTTGGTTGCTGATAACAGAGTCATGCAGTCCAATTCTATTTGTGCAGTATAATTCAGCCACAAACGCCAATAATGTTACTTAACTCTTACCTATAAATAAATATGACTACCTTGAATTTTTCCTTGTTGCTTCTTTTGTCAAGTTTTCTTTTAAAATCTTTTCCTTTAGTTCTGTGCCATGCACGCCAGATTATTTACTCAAATCATGAATTGACAACACGCTGACCACTGTTTAGCCCATGCAAATTATAGTGGAGCAATACCTAACCCAAGAAAAAAAAAGTTACACATTCTATATAACATGGTGAAAGAAGAGGCCAACATAGCCTGTCAAGGACCAGATATGCATGCAAATAATAATGGTGTTACGCATAACATCTATATATTTTAGAAAAAAAAAAAATCGATAAAGACCATATACAGCCATACCACTAAACAACATCTAGCAATTGCATAACTACACCTGTGTAGCACATTTTCTTTAGGTCACCGTACCAGAAACCAAATCTACAGATGCAAGAGAGAAAATGTTGCTTTTACATTCTCACCATACTCAATAGCACAAAGAGGTAAAAGGAAATACAAAGGGATAAACAATTCAACCAAAAAAATGAACATGTGCCGTCAAGGTTCCATCCATGAAAGAATCACAATTGTTACCTGATATTGGATGATATTATAAGGCAAAATGACTCCCCGTCCCGTAAAGAAAACGATCAGTATGCCACCCTCCAGCCTGCAGCTCAGAAAGAAATGGAGGGAATGCATTATTCATCCTCTCATAAGCTTCTCTCAGAATACTAGCAGTCGGTTTATCAACAAGCTTCTCCATGTCTGCAGAATATGCAGCAACCAGCAAAGCCCGCAATGTATCTTCACCAGTAGCATGATGCTCCAAAATCAAATCAGTCCATCTAACTCCACAACTTAACATAAATCTCTCCTCTGGAAATAATTCTTTAAGTTGTTCCAGCTTTGATGGTTTTACTTCCATGTGAAGAGCACTTCCCACTTTAACATTTCCTGCATCCTTTATCAGTCTTCCTGGAAATTATAGATCTTCTCGATATCTGAGGTCAGCAGGGCTTGATATTTTTCCTGACTGGTTCCATTGTCAGAGAAAAGTAAGTTAATTAAAAATATGAACAAACATAAAGATCTTCTGGCTGTCTGATCAAAAGAAACAGAACAACACGATCTTCAAAAAATCTGCTATGATCATTGCAGTTCTCTGTGGTTTAACGTGTTTACTGGAGAAGCACGCATGTCTTCACAAACACTGTAAACATGTACAATGGAGGGGAGAGGTCCAACCAACAACTGTATCATGTCATGAGTTATCAGAAGCACAGAAAATTTCTCATACTTGAGAACAATAAAAGCCACTTTTATTTTAGGTGTAATCATTATAATGTTACAAGGGCCAAATCAACTTCTTTAGGTTTCTAGAAAACAAACTTGAAAATGAGCCGGATATTGAAAAGAGAGATTTTTACCTTTCCTTGCATTGATGAACAGATGGTAGATGCTGACTGAATTCCTGCTCCTATTCCTAAAAGGTTGAAAGGATGGAAATCGCCTAACCTTTAGCAAAAAGATCACTAAGATTACCTTCTTTGACAAATGAAGGATATATAGCCAATCTTGTCGCCCTTGCAGCAACCACTGCCATTCAGTGTTAAAGTAGACATGTAAAAGCTACAGTTAAACAAAGATAAATGCAAGAGAATCCACAACATCACATGAACAGACATCTGCGACTAACCATTGTAAAATTGCCAAGCCCTGCCATTTCAAGAAATAACTGGGGACATAAGGGGGGAAAACACTTCTAATCCAGTACCCAAGTCATAGAGGACATCAGCTGCAAGTGGGAATTTCTTTTTATGCAACACAGAAAACAAAAACAACCCAAGACACAAAATCAATGGGAATATACTCAAAAAAGAAAAAGCTAGAAAGAGAAAACGAAGAACTGTACCATTCCAGAGGAAAAAAAAACCAAACCCAGAATTCTCCAATGTTTAGGCTCTGAGTCCATTCTTGCACCCAAATTGCTACATATGAGTTTCCCTACATGCCGCACCGTCTTTTATTATTTGCATATCATCAAGAAAAGGTAACAAGTTTCGAACCAAAATAGAAAGGGGACAGAAGCGCTGCAATAACCAAAAGAAAAAACAAAAGCATCTTACCTAGCTCGCAGCAGCAGCCTGTGCAGGGGTAGGTCGCAAATCCTGCAGCAATGCAGTAACTACAAGGAGCAAGAATATTGAGAAATAAACCTGTATTTGGGACAGCATTTAAAGTATTGTATACCAATGCCAAGATGCATTGTCAGATACTTTTTATAAATATCAAATTTCATCCCCAAAAGATGCTCAGATCACTGATTATTAGATTAACATTTAAGATATTAAAAAAAAAAAAAAAAAAAGATCCAACACAGAGTGCCAAAAATTATTTGAAATTGGCTGTTGTGCAGATGCTTCATAGATATCCAAGAGGACATGAGTTGATAATTCAGAGAATGCGGCACTATAGAAGTGTTGCAGTGCTCTGAACTGCGTGTATCTATGCTATCCGTCATTCATACTGCAAAACAGATAAAATATAATTTTTACAAGTCTTGGTCAAGTTTGCGACTAAAGTAGTAAAGGAATACCTTTTAAGTTTGACTGATCTATATGGATATCCTGAAGGAAAAAACTTGTTGAGAAAGGATTCAACCATTTTATGGGCTGCTAGTCTAGAGTCATCTACAATCTTCACCTGCATCCAAATTCACAGGCTTTCCAATCTGATCAGAGAAGAAAAGTTAAAGCATAAAAGTTTAATAGAAACAATAGGGCAGTAAAGAAAGAAAGATATCGAATTTTTACAAGTAATAATCAGCAAATAAGCCAGTCAACAACTACTAGTAGTCAACTTCCCATCCACCATTGGTGTAAATACTGTTTCACGCCGGTGACTCTACCGAAACTCCATATAGCCACTCAAGCAGAAGTTAATCTTGCAAACTGATGGCGCAATTCATCAAAATCATAGCTTTACATCCCACAAGACTAAAAGAATCAGATGCCAGGAGGAAAAAACAAGATTTTTCAGTTCCAAGCAGTGATCAAGGAGCCACATTTATGATTAACACCATGCATTGTATTGTTGTTCTTAAATTTGTTTCAATCCAAGAAATTTCCTGCTACAAAGACGAAGGAAGGGGTTGAAATCAAGAACCCAGAAACATAATTGCGTAAGAAAGCCGCATCAAGAAAATAGCAGTAAAAGACAATGATTGTTTAAATAACAAGTAGTGCGTAAGCTTGGTTGGCTAAAACTGGATTAAAGAACCAAGTCATCATAAAACAAGAGAGCAGGAAAGAGGAGACTACAGACCGACAGTTGGTCATCGAGTTCGAATTGGTACTGATGAGAAACGGATTCCGATGTTTCAATACAGAATACGGCCAATGGCGGTGGTAGATCATCCGACGGCTCTTTCTTTTGCATCTTGGGATTAATCTTTTCCTGTCGAATCGTTTAGAACCAACGCGCCACAAGAAAGAAGGAAAAAGCTTAGATACATAAACCACAAAAGTAAAATATTTATCGAGAATATAAAAGGAAAAAGAAAATAAAGGGGAAGACAGACCAAGAAGTTCACTGGAGGGAAAAAGAGAAAAAGAGAACAAAGGGGAAGACAGATCAAGAATTTCCCTGGAGGGATAAAAGAGAGAGAACACGAGCGAGAGCGTCTCTTTCTTTGGGTTTCGCCGCTCTGTCTCCGCGGATTCGGATTGGAGCCGAGAGAAACCTTTTTAATTTGTGGTTTTATTTATTCGCTCGAAAGTTGAGACTGCGGCTCATGGAGTCTTATTTATGAGTCAGGCAATCCTCCCACATTGTGAGCATTTGTGGATGAGATTCCAGTTGTCATCCGAATCAAGCTATTCAACACTCGAAACAAACTAGATATGTACATTAATAGCTAATCATGCTAAATATGAACTCAATTTGACGTAAATTTTTTGTGTTTAACTGTTTTTTTTATTTAACTGTGTCTAATACGAAATTATGTCGAATTATTATGAAATTAAATGACCGCTAACACTAAATTATGTCGTATCATTATAAAAATAAACAATCACTAAATAAAACGACATAATTTTATATAGTTTTATATCAATACAACGTAGTTTTTATGTTATATACCATTTGACACAAAAAAATGTGGACATAAGATCTGGTTAACGTTTCAGGCTTCTCTCGAATTCAGCTTGACAAATATAAAGTTTAAAATTTATATTAAAAAAATTATGTTCCTTTAGTTTTTCAGCTTGAAAAGTAATCAAGTTAGTCAATTAAAGGCTCATTACAATAAGCAAGCAAATTTAAATAATAGATTCTACGTGTGTGCAACTTTAAAGAAAAATAACAAAGGAAAAAGAAAAAGAAAGAAAGAGTGCAAGTTATGAGGGTTAGACAGGATCGTCTGCTTATTATGTGTGAAGGGTAAAAAATCTAAAAGATTATATGAAATTTAATACCGAATCTCATATCCAAATACAATTTTTGATAAATATGTACGTAAGATAAAAAGTTAATTAAAAACATATTCAAAATTTGTTTAAAAATATATTCCTAAAATACTTGAGCAAACAAACAAAGTGAAGTATTACTAAAGATCAAATGAAATTTGGGCCGAATGGTAATATAAAGCTAACACAGATGAAGGCGTGTAAGTAAACGTTGGAGATGCTTAGCGCCTTTGTGAGTAAACAGCGAGAAACAGCTTGGAGAGCCCGATTTTACGCCAACGTACACAGCCTCAAAAGCGGGACCGAGACAACGCCTTCAATTGAGTTGCTTCAGAACAAACGTGGAAGAGTTGCTCCCGAATAAAAAATTGAAAAAAAAAAAAAGAATAAGAATGGTAACGCCAAAACGACAACGTTCATAACGAGGTTCAGGCATGATCCTAGATAGTAGATGGAAAAGGAAGAACCCCGCCCGCTAACCTCATTTCCCTCGGAGAATAATACATGTTAGTACGTGGTATTTGGATCTTGCCAAAATGGAATCTGAAGGTAACCATTGAATTGATCTGGTGGCACTGCTATTTTTATCGGTATTTTTTCTTTTTTTTTTTCCCCTGAATGAAACTCGCTGATCCTTAGGGCAAAGAACATGGTCAACTCCATCGGCAGTGCTGGCGGCTTTACTAAGCAAAAGAGCCAAACTTCATGAAGAACTCCGAAACATCGAGAAGCAGGTCTCTTCGTTCCCTTTTTCTTTTTTTGTGTGCTAACGTGTTTCCATATTTTTGTAGTATTTGTAAAAGTATCTGTTTTTAGGAGCATGTGGGGAATTGTATATAGGGGTTAATGTTTGATGAGGAAATTGCAGGTATATGATATGGAGACAAGTTATTTGCAGGATCCAATTCAACGTGGCAACGTTTTGAAAGGTTTTGAAGGGTTTTTATCCTCTTCCAAAAACACTGCTCTGTAAATTTCTTTCTCTTGCCACTCTTTAGTATTAATATCACATTTTCTTATCTGATGAGTGTAGAATTATTTGACAAAGTCTATAGTTCTATGATCAGACTATAGGTGATTAAAATAGTTGCGATTTCTGGGTTCTTTCCTGTGAGGTTGAATCCTTTTTGGGGGCGATTATAATGTAATGTATTTGGATTTACAATTGTAGAATCTCAAACAAACCAGTTTGGTTTTGATGCTGATTCTACTCCTTATTAATTTCAAAAAGTCTTTCTATGCTGACTGGAGTGCGAGAATTTGAATATAAGCATTTACATTTATCGGTCTTTGCTGGAAAATTTCTTAAGAGACCCAGTTAACTGTGATCGTGATTTCAAACTTGACAATTATGGGAACTATGTCAACTAAAACTTTCGTTTAGTTTGTTTTGTCAAACATACAAGGATACAGTATATTATCACCTGCAATGTGTTAACGCTTCCACTACTTCACAAACTCTGCTAGTCTAATTTCTTGATTACATGCTGTTAATGTTCTTGTGAAGCTATTTGACACTGTTCTAGTTAATTGCAGTTTAATGCGATCCAGGAAGTTTCTACCAGAAGATAGGCTATTTTCATTATCTTCAACTACCTCACCAGTAGTATGTTTCCATAAAATTCATTTGACAATGGTGCCACGTTCATTTGTAATTTCTTGTTTTATCAGTAGTATAGATTTTGTGGATCTTTTATGATTTTCTTTGGACAAAATCAATGCTTCGTCTTTTTACTTCTTCCTAAGTTTACAGGCACTTAATTTTCCAAAATAATGCATGAAGAGTTTGCTTATTTGAGGCTTTAGGGATTTAAAATTTTCAAGGACATGGCGAGGTTGTGAAAAATCCAGCACTACTTATTTTTGTGCAGATTTATTGTGCTAATGACGCTCTGGTTTCCTTAATATCCCTGAGAGATCTGGTTGAATTGTTCTGATTATTTTCTGGGTTTGTTATATGACAGGCCAGAAAAATATCCCATAATTAAGATGGTAGTTTAAACAACTTACTGAAAAAGTTAATTAATTCTGACAAGACTTGCTAGATTATAAGTTAGTTCAGAAGATGTAAAACAAGCGGGTTAGTTCAGAAGATGTAAAACAAGCGGCCTTCTACCACTTGGTCTACTAGAAAGATTAAAGGGCAGGCAAAATTTCTTGTGCTAAAATGTAGTCTCCCGGTGGAAACTTCGTCTTTGTTTTCTTCAAATTGGAAATGAATTCCCTACTACATTGCTGACAACTAAGTCTTCTAGCAGGAATTTTTGCATTTGCCACTAAATGAGGATGTTGGATATTTGTCAAAAAAAAATAAAAATGATGATGTTGGATTCTGTAAATCATTCCTAATGTGAACTATTATCTGGCTTGTATTTTAGTTTTCTTCTCTTTTGGATTCTGAATTAGTCAATTTTGGCTGTAAATTTGGTGCTTTTATGATTAGATTTTGTTCATCTTCCTCAATGTCATTGTGTCTTACCCATTCTTTGAATTGTGTTCAGGCAGAGGAACAAGCTGCTGGGCGGGATGTTGGGGTTGTTTTGGCAAATGGACGGTAAGTACTTTATTTCCTCTTATGGATGTAGTACCTTGTATGTTCAGTGAAATTTTGATTGTATAAATTTTTTGCTACCTCCACAGAGGAAGACCAAAGAAGGGTAGCAGTGGCCCTAGAGATTCAAAGAGAATGAGACAATCAAGTGAACAAGATTTTGACTATGAAGATGATGCCGATTTAATCTAGTGATGACTTCTGATATGCTAATACATCTTTGGTCTTGCATGATGCTGGTTCATGACTTCTCCTTTCGCCACTGCATTCTAACTCTTGAACAAAAGAGCTGTTTTGGTTGTCACAATGCGCATTGTTGATTTAGCCTTTGATTGGTTAGCTGGCATGCTAATGTATGTAAATATGTACAAATCTCATGTTTTACATGTAAGAGAAAAGCAAAAAAGGCTAAGGTAGGATGCTTTTTCAATCATCTTGCCTTCGTATGGAGAGAATCATGTCAAAATTGTGGGTTGCTGGATACTGCAAGTTGCAATTCTCTTGTTATCGAGATCTTTCATGTTCTAAGATTCACCTAGGTAGATAGAATTGGAGTTCCAGAGGCTAGAAATATCCTTGGAGCCACACCCTTCTAGGTTTCTACCATCAGATGCCTATGCTGCAAAAATCAAGAATAATCGTTAATTGCCTATAGCCGTCATTTTCATCGCCCCAATCAACTTCACTGGGCTCCTATATATTAGAATTTTATGCCTAAAAATTATGACTTAGATCTTTTAATCATTTTGTAACTTGTGTACTTGACTAGCACCGCTCGAACAACCCAATTTGCCAAAAGACATACGGGTGATAAAAAATTTTGGATTAAATATAAGAGAGAATTGAAATATGATAGGAGATGGAAGAAAGGAATCAAGGATGATGCCAGGACATCAAATCGAATAACTACATTGTACTGTGGTGGCCTATTAATATGATGAGGAAAACAGGATCAGTTTTAGAAGCATTTCACCATTAAGACATTTAATTTTAGATTTACTTTATTTATGACGAATTCAAATTAGTAAGAATTACTACTAAAAGTTATTGCATACCAACAAATGTTCATTATTTAACGTGTGGGGTGCTTCTTTTCTTTTCCAAAATATTTAGAGAAATAAACTACATAATTCTCCTTGCATTACAATGCCTGAGCAAATTGGAATTAATTTAATCAAAAACACATTCATACGACAAGATATGGACAAAATCATCGAGCTAGATAAGACCGCTACAGGAGGAACGCGGTTTGTGCGAATTTTTGTTTGGTTTTGCTTGCTTTCTTGTTTTGGTATAAAGAGACAGTTAATGCAACTTGCATTCGAAAGCAAGATGCTTAATATGATTAATTATTGGAAGAAGAATCATAAACTATTTTAATTTATATTTATTATACAAAAGAAGGAATACAACTGACCAGAAAACGTTAAACTTCCTTTCCGTAGCGCAATTACATTTTGAAAAACCATTCTCTCAAGGACTACAACATCTCTATAGGAAAGTAAAAAGATTCAGAAAACAAAGTGCACAAAACCTTAAAAAAACAGCGGAGCGCACTCACATAACAGGAACAGTCCTGTTGTTATAAGAAGGAGGTTGCTCCAATTCTTCTCCTCCCTCTTCTATGTCTTCATTTTCCCCTGACATTTCCTCCAGTGATTTCCCCTTTGATTCTGGGACCAAGAAAGTAAACAACAAGCCCAAAAAGTTGACTACTCCCAGCACAATGAGGGAATTCTTCACTCCAATACCTGGAGGATACCCTGCATCTGTCTTGGCTTTGTCTGGGTTCTGAGCCAAATACAGGAATCCGAAAGCACCGACAATTGCTCCCAACTTACCTGATGCAGCTGATATCCCGTGGCAGGTTGATCGCAGTCTGGCCGGGAAGATCTCTGCCGGCACAACGAAAGTGGTGGCATTGGGACCAAAATTAGCAAAGAAAAAGGTCAATGAATACATTACCACAAAGGGAATATGGTGTCCTGGCTGAGTCCAGTGGTTGTAGGGGAAGGCCAGAGCAAACATAAATGCTGTCATCATGGTGAAACCCAACAATTGAATGGCAAATCTTCCCATCTTATCAATAAGCGCCACTGTGAACCAGTAGCCAGGTACAGTACTGCATAGAGCAATAAGAGTTTGTGCCTTGGCAATTGTAAACACCTCTTTAATGGCGTTCATTGTCTTTGCAGGAGGAATCCATCCAACTGCACTGAAAATATCCTTCTGGAACAAGTTCTGGCTGTAAAATGCAATATCAAGCAGGAACCATGTGCTTGTTGTACCCAGCAAGTGAAGGCCATGACGCTTAACAAATTCCTTTGAGAACAAACCAAATGAATTACTTGGGTTCCCGACATTCCGCTCCACCTTTGCTGTTTCAGCTTCGATGTCAACTTGCAAAACCTTGGACATATCTGCATTAGCCTGCTTCACATCCTTGGCAACAAGAGCAGTGTAACGAGCAGTCTCGGGCATCTTCATCCTCCAATAATAAGTAAGCAAAGCTGGCAGTGCACCGACCATTAAGATGATCCTCCAGACATAATCTGCTTGTGGGACGGTAGAACCAGCTGCATCCACCTGATAAGCTGGAGCCGGGAATCTGGCCTCAAAAGCTGCAGAAATAATCATGGCAAACATGCCTCCACCCAAAATTCCGAAGCCTTGCATGGCAAAGACTGCTGCTATAAAGGCACCACGGGTTTTCTTGTTGGCATATTCAGACATGATGGTAGCAGAAAGAGGATAATCGCCACCAATACCAAATCCAAGCCAAAAGCGAAAGAAGCAAAGAGTGGCCATAACTGACTTTGCGTCATGTCCGAATGAAAGTCCTGAAGCAATGGAGCACAGGCACATGAGCATGAGGGTTATGCCATAGACTTTCTTGCGTCCCAATTTGTCCCCAAGCCAACCGAAGAAGAGCTGGCCAGCCAGGGTTCCACAGAGTGCCACACCATTGACAGCAGCAGACACATTAGGAGGCAAAGATCCGGGCTTGGATGCGCCTTCTACATGGTAGTAGATCCGGCCAAGCATTTTGGTGACAAGAGAGATGCAGAAGAGATCATACGCATCTGTGAAAAATCCCATTCCGGCTATGATAATTGCGGTGAAGTGATACCATTGTGTTTTTGCTGAATCAAGAGCACTAAGCACCTTCAGATTTTCCCCTGCCATTGCTATTTGTCCTCTCTTCTCCCTTTCTCAATTACTCCTTTTCTCCAAGTTCTCCCTGGAAAGAGGGGGGAAAAAGTTGTAAGAACAATAGGGAGAAGTGAATAACCAATCCAATTCATTGAGATAGCCGTCGGAAGGATCCATGACAACCAATGAAGCAAGAACGAATACTTTATGCTAGGTTCCCCTTAGAGTAACAACAAAAATTCAATTGGTTATTTACCATTTTTTTTTTCTCGGCGAAGGAAGGTATTTATTATTAGGAAAAACTTGATAATTGTCCAAAATGTTACCATTCCGAATAAAAACCAAAAGAAAGAAACTGATACTTGGCAACTAAAATTAAATCATTTAGTACTATTAGTTTCTATTCCTTTCAAGAACCAAAAAAAAAAAAAAAGATCAACCGGAGTTTGATGTTATAATTGCAATTACATGTCAAAGAAAGCAAAGGCGCAAAAGGTGACACTTCAATGCAACATGGAATAAATCAGAAGAAGTGGGATGTTCCGATGTTTGGCATGTACAAGATAAATCGAAATTTGATGGAGAATTGTCAAAGAATCACGTCTAGAATGAAGGTGGCAATTCTCAAAGAACAAGATCCAGGCCACCACTTTTGCACGCAATATTGCAACAACACGAAAAAAAAACACATATTAATCCCTGAATACAAAGAGACAACATTAAACATGCGTACGACGAAATCATGCATGAAACCTGAGACGAGATCAACAAACTAGTAGAAACGTGTGAATGGATGTATGCACAAGACAAAAAAACAGATTTTGTACGTATTGAAACAAACAAAATATTCTTAATAACGGTAATGTTAACGTTGTTGACGGTTGACACTAACCTTTGTTCCTGTTCTCTAGAGATCTAGGAGAAGAGGAAGCAGAGAAAGAGAGACAGAAGTGAATGATTTAAAGATTTGGGACAAAATTATGATTGAGCTTTGGTTCGGTGAATTGTGGGTTGGAGTGTTAAGCGGAGCGACGATAATGTATTTATACCGGGCAAGTTTGCATCAGGGCCTAACACCCTCCAAGGGATCTTCACGGGCATATTCTTTTCGGGATCTTTTACGCCATTTTTCATCCGCATCTCACGACGCCGATTTTAACCACTTTTACACGTGGCTTTTATTTTTTAAATTTTCTGTTATTGACACATGTCAATTCATATGGTTGAAATGGGATTTGATTTTGACTACTTCTTTTACGGACGAAAGTCAAACCTGGGAAAACATGTGAGGCGTTCGGGCTGTGGCGTCCGCTGAAGGGTAGTTTGGTCATTCCGAGCTAACTTTAGAAGGTTGCTAATTACTACGACTGCATTTGGTAAAATATGCTGTAATTGTATTTCTTTCATGTTTTCCTTTTTTTGGGCAATAGCTGTGTCTGGATTAGTTCCCTTGCAAATCGAGAGAAGTAATGGTGATTGTTTGTTATTCTTAGAGAATGTACTCATAACATATTATTTTTATTCCAATCAAGACTTATTTTTTCTTTTCTTTTTCATTTTCCTTTTGCCAAGAAAATAGAGAAACTAGAATATCGGAAAGCTGTGAAAGCATATACCTTACCAAGTGATTTTTCATCCATCCATTTTTACTAGATAAGTTTCCCACTTTTACTTCGGGCTGAACTTTAGTTCATACTCATATTTCTCGATCCCTCTCTCCGAGGCTTAATTTTCTACTTATCCATCATACAATACCACCAAAGTATTTTAGAATATGGTAAAGATTGATTTCTTGGTAGATCATACGATACCATATGAAGTTGTCCCTGGCCTGTACTTGATTACAAACATACCTCCCAGAAAAAAGGACAATAGTTTGGCCCTCTTTTTCCGCGACTCGGCTTTATTTTACCAACCAGTGAAATGCATATGCTAAGTTGCAGGTTTACAACTACAACAAAGGCAATCCGTATAGTCAACTGCAAGTATTTTCTGACTCCAACAGATGGACTTCTATTTTTCTACGATTTGATCATCGCATGCCAAGTTTAACCGGTTATCAAACAAACATGCGTGTTTAGTAACTTAACTTCAAAAAATGTTCCACCGCGCAGTTGATTCGGACGGATGGGAATACAAAAAATGACTTCTAACTTGAGCTAGTTGCAGCAATTCTAGAGAAAATCTTTTCTAGCTATCAGAGATTTCCTAGAAGTCAATTATTTACTAAGATTTTGCCAAACTCAATTTTTACTTAACTATATTGTAAATCACGTTTTCATGGGCTATACTAGGGCAGTAATCGAATCAAGCTGCTCGGTCAACTATTCAGAGTATCAAGTAGCTCGATTAGTCAAACGAATCGAGCTCGAGTATTGATCTTTCAAGCTCGAAAGCTTGTCGAGCCTAATCGAGCTTACAATTATTTAATAATTATATATTTATTTATTATATATTTACTATTTTAGGTATGAACATTATAAAATTTACCAAAATATTATCGAGTAATCGAGCTCGAGCTCGAGCAACAAAGTGCAAAAAAAAAAAAAAAGAGTGGAAACGAGTTTTGAGTCGAGCTCGAGTACTCTAACGCTGCATCGAACTCAAGCTCGAGCTTCACAATTTTTGGCTCGATTGAGCTCGAGTCTGAGTTCGAGCAGCACCAATAGGCAATCCAGTCGAGTTCAAGCATGGTGCTACTCAAGCTCTACTCAGCTCGATAACACCCCTAGGCTATACATAGCCAACTTTCACATATGGTCCTATAACTTTGTCACGCAATCTGAAGTTTTATCAATGCATGAAAGTCTTCAATTCGAGATCCACAATTATTTGAATGCAATTTTACAAAAGCTCAAGGTGCAGTCTAAGCATCTGTCAAAAGCAGTCAAATTTTGCCTTAAAGTTTATAGTTGAAGACCTGAATAAGTATGGAGCATATACCTACTTAGAAAGTTTTTCTTCGCCTTGCTCGACTAGACGGATAGAAAATTTTCAAGCATCCCGTCAAGAGGCAAAGTGGGAACAAAGTGGGAACAAAGTAGAACATAGACACATCATTTTCAGCATTTAGTGAAGTGGGGAAATGTGCTCCATTTTTCCCATGAACCAACTATCAGATCAAATAGAGCACCTTTTGTTGGGACATATATTCGGTTTGTTATTATACTTCAGATTTGCAGTAGTTTTATTTTTCACTTGAGATGATTGAAGTTAAAAGAAAACAGTACTATCGCCGTGGAAGAAAAAATGGTAACTATGGTTTTTTTACTTTTTTGGATCGATAATAACTTCGCCCTGAATTAAGTACTTGAGAATGTGACAAAACAAAATTAATAATAATAATAATAATGGGGATTTATACAGGGTGAAAATTTTCTTTCAGTAAGGAGGAAGCTACAGAGACTATTATTAGAACCTAGTAGGGCTTGGAATCATGGTTGGACATGTGATATGAACATTTATCAGCATAAATATACTGGCATTAACGTATGACAATCATTGTCGTCCTAAACAAGATTATACCATTAATTGGTGCCCACAATTGGATATTAGTTTGTTTTGTCACCGCTAATGAAATACTAGTAAAGATCTGAACTTCTTTTCGAAAAGCCGCCGCAATAAATTAACGGTCGGCAGATGGACAAATGCAACAGGCACCACTATCTTTGTTTTTTAACATTAATGTATCGGTCATAATAATATTCCTAAGAACATGTTGAACCAAAGTTAGTGCCTGAGTGACTTTTTTTGACCTGTTTTGAGAAACTCCAATATAGAATACGTAGTGTAAACTTTTCGGGGAAGGGAAAGGACATTCAGAGGTCTAAAGTGAAAATTTTATGAAATTCTTGGTTCGAATCTCACTGTTATTGTTACCAGTGTGTAAAGCAGTTTCATAAGAGGCAGAAGAAAAGTAGTTTCAGGAATAAACAAATAAAATAGAAGAAGCAATTATGATGATGATTTTATGGTTTTGAAGGTCGTAACCTAATCAAATGGAGGCAGGCACCAAGCTGCAAAATATCTGAGAACTTTCTCCCCACATCTTCCACTACGATAATTGTGTCCATGTGCACTGATAAATAATAAGATTGATGCGCATGCAGGCTTCCAACATCCATGGCCGTGGTTTAAAGTATAGCTTCCTGGATATTTCCTTCCAAGTTCTTCCTAACCATCAATTGCTAACCTTAACAGTGAAAATTCACATATGTTAGAACATACTTTAAAATCAAAAGGTACAATGATTTCTCTGAACTTTCAAAAGTAACTTTTATTAATTTCCTAAACACAGTATAGATCAGTAACTGCACTTACTTTTTGCAACTTTTCTTTGTCAAACATATAAAAAGAAGGCACTTGGGATGAGATTCTTCGAAACTCCTAATGTATATCTACCATTCTTGTGGGCTTGGAAAGGTGCTGTAACTGATACATCGTCTGGGATTGAAAATTTGCAGGTCTATAGAGGTCTGCTGCTAGTGCTCTCAGTGTCTTTAATTTAATCCCCTACAAGAAATGGAAGGGACCCCGTGAACTCTTTCCGCTACCTGTGACAGATTTCATCATTTTTTTCAGTTCAGGACTTGACAAAATTCGAATTACAGAAGTATTGGATAAACGCTAACGATCACATTTATTTTTTCTATAAACAGAAAATTCAATGCATCCGTGTGGCGTCTCTAAGGTATTAAAAAGAAATCATATCATATTATGCCGTATGGACTGCTCTTGATACAAATATCAAGTCAGCAAACTTTTACGACCATGCTCATGTTTCTCATAACCCGAAACAAAAAGCTGTAATAACAGGCCGCACTTAGTGAATAGTTGTATGATAATAACTTGTGCTTTGGTGCCGATATATAATCAGTGGGTGTTGCATAAGAGTTCGGATGGACCCTTGCCAAATAGAACAGAAGAATTCTTCGTAATATACATAGTGCAAAAACATTTTGTCTTTTTCTTGTGTGTGGGGGATTGTTAGAAATCAAATGGACATAGAGGCAGCTGTTATTCGACGTGGCAGTGCTGGAAGACATCCGCGAGACAAAGTCATGTGGCAGACACCTGGCGACCTGTTCTCGGGTCAGCAGTTTGAGGTCAGGTAAAACATCAGCTTTTTCACGGTACCGGATGGACATCCATGACATGTTTGCAGTTGCAGGTTATACATGAGAAAAGCATGTTAAGCCAGAAAAGAAAATAATTCCACAAGGGACTGTAGAAGTGGATAAATAAATGTAGAGTAAAGCATCTGTCATTCCATAATTCGTTCTGATAGGATATAACTCAAAAACAGGAAAATATAACATGGTTGAAGTGATCTTTAGTTTTCAGATTGGAGCCAACACTCCAACATCACTCATTGTCACTTTTTAAACATTAAATTATGATATGATACATTGAACATTATAGTGCAACAGCACTCATTATTACTATTTCCTTTTATATTGTCAAACATTAATAATACTATAATTCCGTAATGATCTACAAGTTAGCCCATAAAACTAATACTACATGAGTTTTTACCTTGTGGTGAACAACTGCCGCAAACTTCTAAAGCCCAACGCATGCTCAGGCTTTTCTTCGCCAAACCCAAAACATACAAAGGAATTTTTGGGATAGAACCCACAATTTGATAACATCTTGCCTCTTTGAAAATCTACATCCTCTATTTTACATTTATTTCTTTAATTATTTTTTTGTTGAGTCTTATTACATGAAACGGACAAATGTTATAGTGATATAAAAAACCCAAAAATTTACCATAAAATACTATGTGAACAAGGTAATAGTTTGTTCATTGGATTGCTTAACGGTACCTACAAAAATTCACAGGAACATCCATTTCAGGGTCCAATATTTTTAACCCACATTTGCAGACAAAATGGTGAAGCTCAATAATGGACCAAAAAGCTGCATAACCAAAGTCCTAGACAAGCCCTCCAGGCCCAAAGACGAAAAGGCAAAAACACAGACACTTCCTAATAAGACCACGATTAAGCTGCAACTGAAAGTGATCACAGGGATTTCAGCATCACCAAGAATACGATCAAAATCAATATTTCCATGACAGCCATCAGAGAAAGCTCTTGGGTGGGTGCCTGACCGTTAAATGCTCCGAGTAACCATGACCTCTGACCTACCCGAATCAACTTCAGCACCAGGTACGAAAAGTAAGCAACCATCACCATCAGCAACCTCCAGTTGCCTTCATATGGATTTGCACCAGCCACACGACATGATATGAGCGTACAATTCACTATCATAGCCAATGAGTCTATGCTGTTCACAATCAATCTTTGCCTAAGGTTACCGTATACAAAAATTAGTAAGTTTTAACAGATGTAATAACACATTCACGGTTTCCATTTATCAAAGTTAATGATGTCCTCCCCAATACATATCACCAAAACAACAGAGACAATACTTACTTGGAGATGCTTAAAAGATGCCCTAAAACAACACTAGTAAAGATGTTCATGGTACCTTCTTGAAATATCTTCAGATTCTTCGCCCTTATAAATTTGGTTGGATTCCATCCTCTGATAGATCTATTTGAGTACAAGAAAAGACAGGAAAAAAAAAAGCTTTTCAATACAAAGTAATTAGTAGTATTAAGTAGCACAAATTTATTTAATGCTGACAGACAATAATAAAATAGAACAACATAAACAATCTCAAAGGAACAGGCCTCTGGCTCTGAGCTTGCGGACTGATTCAACACGGCCTCCTTTGCTTGGGGCACCTTAATCAAAGAAGTGCAAGTATACGTTTCTCTTTCAATCACCGTTGCTCCACCTGCACCGCCAGATGGGGAAGAGGAAGCAATACCACCAATACCCCAACCATCATTCAGTGGCATTGCATTTAACCAGGGACCAAATTTAGCCTTGACAGCAGGGAACTTGCAACTTCTGTAGAAATTCCCAATCCGCCCACATTTGTAGCAAAAAATACCCAACTTTTCATACCTAAATTCAATCCAAATGTCACTGAGCCCAGCACGCCTAACCCAAAACCCACATAGCAGGGGCTTTGTAACGTCCAAAATCACCCGAATCCGAAGAAATTTCCTGCAACAAACTTTTCCATCAAATACATTCCCATCTACATGTAAAAATTTCCCCAAAACTTGACCGATCTTGAGCCCATTTTCCTTGGTAATATAATTCAATGGAAGTCCATGGACTTGAACCCAAAATGGGGAGAAAGAGAACTGCAGCTCTTCTGGTATTTTGCCAGAAGTCCATGGAGAGAGAATTAGAAGGCCTCCTTTGATATTCCAAGGTGCACTGATTTGAACTTTGCTCCAGTCCTCTTTGTCCTGGAAGGAAAACATGAACATGTTGCGGTCGATGTATGAAACTGTGAAATCTTTCTTGCATTTCCATTGTCCAGAGGCAATGCATTTGACATAACGTTCATCCAGTGGCCTGTCCAAAATGATCTTTCCAATCAAACAACTATCCACAACTCTGGAAGTTACTCCTTTGTCAGGTTCCAATTTGATGGCTGAACGAGTAGGCGTTAATCTCACATTATCCATGTGAAAGAAAGGTAAAGAAACTTGGAAGAATGAAGAGGAAACAAATGCCGTTGGTTCCTTGGCCACTTGGCCTGCAAGTCAAATATTAGTCCTAGTAAAAGGGCTGTGAGGTGTAGGAAAAACCCAGGAAAGTGGGGAAAGTCCTTGTTGCTTTCTTGGGAAGAAGGAAAAATGGTTGTGATATTGGACACTGTTTCCTTGCATATGGTATCTTTAGTAGGACAAGATTGTGGCAGTGGGTGTTAAATGGTGGAATTAGTGGAATGGGAGCGACCAAATGCAGACAGCTAGCCCTTTGTGAAATAGTACGTACGACATAGTTGCTAAAGTGGATGCAACGATGCCCTTTGCTCTGGTGTTTGCTGCAGCAGACTGGTGGGCGATGGCTGCTCTGCTGTCTCTGCCGTGGTTTTGGTCAAAGGCGTACCTATATATGACTTAGAGGCAAGGCGCTTTATACTTCCCAGCTAAGTAAGAAGATGTGTTTGGGCTTCTTGTAGCATGTGTCTCAACAGGCAACAACAAACCCATGCAATCAGAGGAATCTACCTTAAAAAAAAAAATCTATTACTTTTTTTTTTTTTTTTGAAACTTTCGGCCAAGGACTACAGGGAAAATGGGGAAAGAAAACCTTAAAAAAAAAAAAATCTAGTACGTTAATTAATAATGTGATAGGCTAAGTTAATTCGATCAAAAGCATCTGGCCAACTAAAGTGTGATAATGTATACGAATTTTATTGCAAGTCAGATGTTGTTGTTTACATATAGAAAGAAGAGTGGGAGTAAGCCCAACCCAAATTCATGACAATTGCTTAGGACACTGAAAAAGCTGCCTTTCTCTGATGTTTCCTCACTCGTGAATGAGGTTGATTTTCTATGCCTTACAGGGCCAAGGAACATTGAACCAGGCTTTATTTCTCCAAACTTAAATGAGTACTTTTTGGGTTTGAGATGGCATGACCACGTAAATCGCTAGCTTGGACCACATTTGGCATATTCTAAATAATCTTATGTACTTTTTCTCTTTGCCATCCACTCGTTCTGCATTCTTGATTTTATTTTACTTAACCACCCATGGCAAGTTTCTTTCTCGTCGTTGTTTCTGTCAATGGTTGGATGCCGAATCTATAGTGCATTATGTTAATTTTCTTGACAAATCCTCTCGATAGATTAATAAATTAGATTTGCCTTCTATTTATAAGGTGCTCTGCTTTGTGACTTGATCATTTTTTAACTTGGTCCTCTGCTCATTTCTTCTCTGGTTTCATCTCCCATATCTTCTCTTCCTCATCTATTATTTTTTCCAAGCAACCCAAACTCCTCTCCAGCGTGGGCTGATAAAAGTTTAAAAAAAAAAAGAAAAAGAAAAATTGGAGCATGGAAAACTTGGGTGCGATAAATCCGACTTGGCCAATATTCCTTTTTGATCTCTTGAGAACAAGTATTTACCTCACCGGTAGTAGTGTCCAGGATCTATTTGGGCCTGACCTATAATTCTGCTACAAATTAATTCCACACCCAAGTAGAAATTCCCCTCTCCTACGGGCCCCCTGGCGGGCTGAAAAAGAAGTTGATTTGTCTTCGATGGTCCGAAATAAGTCGTGTTCCAGCAGCCCATTGGATGCCTCATACGGTCCAAGACTCCTATTATATGGGAAGGATAGGATATGACTTACCACGTACTTCACGCTTGGCCACGTTGCAAATTCTTTTGCTTTCTTATTAATCTTTAACAATTTTGACAAATTTTTTTTTCTATATTGTTAAATATTTGGCTGGCCTACGTTTCCTGGTCATCGTACCATAAGTCATCATCGAGCCCAAATAATTGAGGGAGGGATGGTGCTGAGACTTGCAAGTTGCAACTAAATTTCGTCGTTTCCAACTGTACAAACAAGACTACAGGACCAGATGAAGTTGAAATCGGAACGAATAGCTAAACTGATAAACCCACAAAAAAAAACAAAGAATCCTAACAGGAAAAAGGAAACAGACTTAATCGCCTCCCAAAAGTTTTCAAAAAAAAAAAAAAAAAATTATGGACAGATAAAGGAGGAATTAGCAGCAGGTGGTGGACCGGATTATGATGAGTTTAACAGTTCTTCCAAATATTCTGCTCCCAAATCCTCCAGAACAACCACCGCATTCTCTACCTTGGCTGCTTCTGCAACTTTATTTTTCCTAATTGAGGATTTTTTCTTCATGGAATGCCTCTTCTTCAATGCCATTACAGGCGAGCACCCTTCTTCTTTGCCACATTTCATCTCACGAAGGGATTCTTTGACAACATCTACAGGAAAATTGAGCACAGCCATGGAACCCCTCATTGAAAATGCCGCTTGATCGTAAGCCAAAGCAGCATCTTCAGCATTATCAAATGTTCCAAGCCAAACCCGGATTCCGTTTCTTGTGGAATCCCTTATCTCGGCTGCATATTTTCCCCACGGCCTCCGGCGAACTCCCCTGTAGCTCTTTTCTTTATTTGATTCCTTTTTAATGTTGGAAGTAACCTCTTCCTCCTTAACACTGCTCGAGGAATTAGAATCCGAGGATTGTTTGAAAGAAGCATCTCTGGCGAATCCCTCGGCCAGAACATCGAAGAGAAGCATATCTTCAGAGTCGTTAAAATTGAAGGGAAGAAAATCACAATTGTGCTGGAAAAGCATCTCATCCACTGAAGATGATGATGAGAAAGATTGTGATTGTGGTTGCGGTGAACCAAACGATGATTCAGATGAGTAATCTGAAATTGGGTCTTGAAGTTGATAGAAGAAAGACTCCATTTTTTTGAATTGGATTGATCGAGTTTTCTTGGCTTTAGGCTCTCTCAGCTTACTAGTACTGACCAAAACTGCTGTTTTCTTTTGACAGAGTCTGGGCTGTCCACCTCTTTATATATACTCGTGGAAAATGGAGAAATCTAAAATTGTTAAATAGATAAACAATTACTAAATATAATCCTAAATATGTGGGGACTAAAATAATAAAGTTAGTGAGAGGGGATGCTTACTGATTTTTGGGCAAGGAGGGATGTCCCGGCAATCTAATGCCATTAGATTTATTCAGGTAGGGTGGTCCAATTGCTGTTGACTAAAAATGTATGGCAAAAAAAAAAACTACAAGCATAGAACTTGGGAGAGGAGATTTAGGGAGGCCTCTCAGAGCACGTGAGTCAAATAACGCCCGGCGGCGGGGTCTAGTCAACATGGACTTCTTTTTTGTTTTTGTTTTTTCTGTTATCAATAATTCATCCTTCTTTTTTTTTTTTTTTTTTCCCAGTCTGGTATTCTTTTTAATATATCAGCAGGTGATGAAAGGGTTCTTGATTTCTGGGGAACTGTCATCATTGCTGAGAGGTCTCGTCAGCTAATTCATTGTGATGCCGCGTCTACTTAGCATGAAACATATGCATTGGAGATGGAGCTGGATCAAAAGGCTGTTAGCTCTCCTCCCATTTTGGTTCTCAGATGCACTAGTGTCCTACGTAACTTGTGAATTATTATGATATTGTTCACCCTTTCATAAATTGATAGAAGCTTATAGCTAGACCTCGAATCGTTATCAGGATGGCCAAATGAAATGGATGTTCTCACGCACTAGTGGAGTGGAGTCAAAAAAATATTTTATTAGTTATAGCCCAGCGAAAATAGCCAAGAACCTTCCTTCGCAGCAAGTGGACAAGCTTTTTAATCGCTCTGTCTGTGAATAACAAAATAGTCATTAAATTTTTAATCAAGTAACTTTTGGGTAAGTTGGTTAAGAAGAGAAAAACCTTTGTTTATTTAGTCAATTAAATTTCCAATATTTTTGGTTTCAATTTTCAATGGTCAAGCTCAGAACATCAGCTAATTCTTTGGCATTACTCTGCATTCAGCTCTACCATCAACGGAGTAACATGATGATTATTGGTAAAACTGAAATTCAATGTATTTTGTTATTTTCTTTAATTGAACTAAACACGACCACCTTCTTCGCTTAAAATAATTAAATTTTAAACCGTTTAAAATAGTTTAGTTGCGCCGTATCCAACAATTCACTATATTGAAAACTTTACAGGACAGATGCATACAATCTAAAACAAAAAGAAAGATGCTGAAAACGTTGTATTTTGTTATTTTCTTTAATTGAACTGAAATTCACTATATTGAAAACTTTACAGGACAGATGCATACAATCTAAAACAACAAGAAAGATGCTGAAAACGTTGTGCATATGCAAAATATTTTGAAACACTTTAAAGTGCAAGAAATTATTGGAGCAATAAAGAATGGCGCCTTCTGTTTCGTTAGTTAAAAAGATGGATAATTCCGCGGAAGGTCCAGATTCAGGCCTCCAATGTTGTCCATTCTCAATCACCCTTGGAAGTTAATAGGGTTCTAGAAACGCATGGATTTAATGACCGAATCGTTGGAATTCCTCCTTATTTGTCATTTTCCTTTTTATCACTTTTACGATCCATGAAGACAAGGTCCTGTTGAAAATTATACGTACTCAATCAAGTATTGGCAATAAACCACTCACTTTCCGAAAACAAAAAAGATAATTTTCTTTCAACGAAGGATTTCATGAATATTCATAACTACTCCCCTTGATCCTTTTTAGTTGTTGTGACAAGTATACAACACATTCATCGCACTTGGTCATTCCTTGTATTTTTATCTTGTACTTTTTGGTTTATTTTTTCTCTGTTATTAACGCCTAAAAGTGGTTACTCCTTGGATTTTCTTCTGATCATTTCTAAATATTCTGCAAACCTGTAGGCCCATTTGAAAACCAAATCTATCAATAAAAAATGAGATAAAGGGGTTTCTGTAGAATTCACTTTACACGTATCAAGATGACAGCTTTACCAGGTGGCCAATGTACAGGTAACAACTGACTATGGGCCTAGACGAACACTTGGGTAATTAGTATTGCAGTGTTAGAAATTTTTGTTTTGTCATTAGTTAATTTGTACTGCAGTGTAATAATGGATTTCATTTGGACGGATTAGGAAGGTCCGATGGATGACGTAAGCTAAACGTGGTAGTGAAGCCTCGGGGGTGGGTCACAGACAGCGAACGCTTCTGGCGATGGGGCATGAATGAACCCTTATCACGTGACCCTTGGCAATTCAACACTTTGACTCGCAGCCAACACCAAAATTAGTGCTGATGATGATGGCCAAGGTCATCTTCAACGGGAACTTGGTTTATAAATGCTTCAATCATCTTTAATTCATTTCTATCTCGTGGTTCTCTCTCTCTCTCTCTCTCTCTCTCTCTCTCTAATTTTAGTTTTAGTTCGATCTTAATTTGGTCCAAAGTCAAGATTGCAACTTAGCTTCAGCACAGAATTCGTAATCCGAACTGAGTTTATTTCATTCTATACCTGCCCACTGCCAGGCCACAACGTGTTCCTAGAGAGAGAGAGAGAGAGAGAGAGAGAAGTTAATGTATTTTCTTGTTGGTGAAAAATTGTTGATTGGTAAGTGTTAAGAAACCATGTTAGGTTTATATAATTACATGTACGTATAACCGTGCATTTTTTTTATGGCTAATTTGAGCGTGCTGAAGCAATCCATTGATTACTTGATAATTTATGCGATTAACTTAACTTTAAGAAAGCACAATGCATGTATCTTCGTGTAATTAGTTACTTAAATAATACTAACAAATGAACACGGTACTCATAATCCTACCCTGGACAGATATTTAATAAGGAGTGATATTTATTGTGTCCATACCATATTGTGCTTAAAGTTACATATTGACCAAAGACAAGTAAATATTTAATATAAATATATAGTATGCCTAAGCTATTGTAAATTACTAATGAAAAACAAAGAATAGATTCATCATGATTGGGTGGCTCCTGTCTGCTTCTGTTCTTCTAAGCTTAATGCCCAAAATCTGGAGCCCCATTTGACATAATAATGATGTTCCCTTTTTTTTCTTTTCCACACAGAGAGAGAGAGAGAGAGTTTTTGGCATATATAATAATGTCAAAATAGCATTTTGTGTTCAAACAAACAAATTCTTTTTTCCACATCAACAACTCATAGGTGCAACCAAATCACTAAAATTCATATGTAATTAGAAACTACTCACCTTTACTTTTTGGGTTAAATAAGACTTGATTATCTCGTGTAATGCTCTAGATCCTAATCCTTTTTATCACGAACGCTAATGCCAAAATTTATTCGCTAGAAAACTTCTTAAAAAACTTAAATCTACTCTTTCTTGTTTTCTGAGTGTAATCGAAACTCACACTTGTCGTTTAGAACGTTAAGCAATCGATATCCAAGGTTCTTGACTCTATAACTTGGGAACATTATAAATTTCCTCTAAATTCATTGAATCTCCCTATTTAATTTTTTTTATTTGAATTTGCAGGTGGGCTCAAAAAAAAATCTGCTGTTTTAGCTTTTTAAAAGTAGTGTATGTCTATATACCCCTGACCCAAAAATATATATATATATATATATACACACACACCCCTGACCAGACACCAGATTTCTCTCCTTAAATTACCCAAAATTGAAAGAGACCATTGATTAAAAAATTCTATGGATAATTCTATTCTACAATCTGTATATTTGTTTTCTTGGCGATGTGATGGGCCCATCGAATTCAGGTGTTTCGCTTTTGAGTCTGTATTTGATGAACCTAAAATGTGGTTCAATGCATGCACACTCAATTAACGTCATGCTAATCTGTTAATTAGTACTAATTAATTAAAGGAAGAGAAGTGGAACCTTTTCGTCTCAGAAGCGGTTTCTTGCTTCAGAATTTGCCGGGAAATTACGCTTTTCGTTTTCGGACTGCTGCTGACGAACTCGTTGACGCTTTCTTGGAATTCAAATAAGGCAGGTAGAATGAATTATTTTTTATTCGCTTTCTCGGAAGCTGAATGTCCGAGAGACCACTACAGAGAAAGGAAAGGGAATTAATACATTTTTATTAGTGCTGAATCCATTGTTGCTTTCTGATAATAATAATTATTCCTTCAAAAAGTTAGGCTCCGTTTGTTGGTTTTTATTTTTTAAAAACTTTACACACGTTTTTCAATTAACTTTTTATCTTAAAAATATATTTATTGATAATAATTTTTAAAACTGTTACAATAATATATTCTAAAAAATATTTTAAAAAACAATCATCTAAACATAACTTAAATTCTCTTGTGTACTACCTGTATGGCCCATCCAAGTGTTCGTATCCAGAACTTCTATGAGTCATAATAAGAAGAAATTTGAAATGCATGCAGAGCAATTTTAGATTTGTTGCCATATAAAATTTCAAAAATTAATCAGTGTACTACATCAAAATATGTATCAAAACTAGTCTACTGGCAAAGTTCATAAATTCTCCAAAATGACGTCTAAAAATTAGAGGAATTTTTACTCATGGTCAAACATATAGTCAAACATCATCATTTTTTACTTATAGGTTTTGTTGCCTAAAAAATAAGATGCATCAACTTCACATAATGTTCTCATAAAACAAAACTATATGTTTTCCATAACCAAAGTAATAAAAAAAAAAAAACAAAATCGCAGTTAATGAAACAATGTGTCTAAAAGTGAACAATTGCCTTACAAGTATTTTTAGTGCAGTAAGTACTTCTAAATCGAAATAACATCAGCTCTTCTGCATGCATAGGTCGGATTTGGATCAGGGTTTTACAAGTCGGGCCTTGCCATTTCGAATAATTTGAAATATGTGTAAATGTATAATTATAATGAATCATAATGTAATCTCATTAGACTATGATGTAAACATTTTATACTTCAAAACAACCTCGTTTTTCAGTTCAAATTAGCCTTGCTAGTTCGCTATTTATTTTTGCCCCTTAAATCAAAGACGGCAGCTTGTTCCAATTGGAACTTGCCGTTGCCGTCCGATTTGAGTGCTTATAAGCAAAGCAAGCAAAACAAGAAAAGATACAATGGACAACAGATCTATTGGCATCCGTGCATAGCTATACAGAACGAGGAAGGAAACAAAAACGAGAAACGGAGAAAGATAAAAAAAGGTCTTGCCATCAAATGATTCCCTTTGGGGAACTTAGGTAAAATTGAAAGTCAGTCAAATTATGCTCCGCCAAACTATAATAATAAAGTTCTTACACTAATGCTACTGTGCTAAGAAGATTAGAAGAAAAATTAATTTTGAATATTTAGCTTTGATGTCCAAACAAGATAAAATAAAAATATAAACACATAAATATAGCAATCGTAACTTGCAAGCTCACATCTTATCTTTACAATAGAAGTAGCATGTCTCGTTTTAGGCTTTCCATATCCAAACCGAAACTCAATTTAGGATAAAAAAAAAAAAGGAAAATAGAACATAGTAGATGATAACGAAGAGTGTTTAATTTAGCATAAATGTTATAATATGCGGGAGACAATTTAGTCTTATGTGGGCAGAACAAGATAAACAAATAACTCAAGAATCAACATGACTTAACCATTTTACCATAATAATTTTTTTTTATTAACATGTACTATTACAATGGGGAAGGAAAATGATTTTGGTGAGATTCAAATTCCCGACCTCTAGAGTGGAATCGTAAAACTCTAACCGCTCGATCAATTATTCGTTCCCAATATTAATGTCACTTTTTTAAACTTCTTTTATCATTCCCACAATAAAGGGTAAAATGATACACAAGGCCTAAAAAAAAAAAACAAAAAACCCACTTGTGGCTGTCAATGACTGCTCTAATCCAATATTTATTTAGTTTCAAATCTTAAATCCAAGAATTGCATATTACCAATTGCCAACGCTATATATGTCAAGTTTCTACACGAAATAATACATATAAATATATAAATATTCATAATTATTTTTCCATTTTTCTTCTCCTAAACACACTCATGGGATAGCATAACTTAAGAATTAGCGTGCATATTTCTGGTGGAAGAGGCAAAATTAAAGCTTCAATTATTTTCTTTCCAAGTAGAAACCAATAATAGAGTTTGTTTATAAACTAATATTGCAAGTTCAAAAAACTTCAATGATTGTTTCGTTTAATTTTATACAGCCACAGATTAAGACCAATTATGTAAGTCAAAAAAAGAAAAAAAAGAAGAAGATCATTCTAGAAACTTTCTGGGTTCGAAGAACAGCATTAAATCTTGGTTTGATTGGTTACCCAAGATTAAATTGGCCGAAATGCTAAAAAAAAAAAAAAAAAAAAAATTGGCCGAAAGGCTGACGCACGCACACAGCCAATATTCTCTTTTGGGGCCTTCTTTGGCAACTCCAACGCCCTTTTCGACCTCTTGTGACGGCGCTGAACAAGGCGAGTACCAAGGGGCAGCCAATTTGTCTGCTGCTACAGTATAACTTCCAAGTGAATATTAATTATGTCATCCCTCACAACATCATTGCTCAGCATAACAAACTAAATTCAAAACCAAGAATTGAGAAATGATGATTAATACAATGCATTAGGATGAACAGCAGGGACTGCATTCCAAATAATCTCTCAACCAATCCTACGTCAGTGGCAACATTAAAATAATAAATGGCTAATTAAATTAATAGAACACAGTAACACCACGACCCCAAACACTTTTTAACTACCTTGTTGAGGATTTACGACATGGGATGGGAACTTGAGGACTTTCCTGGAAAGAATTCTTTCAACGGAATGAAGCTTTATACAAATTCCACATCCATCAGGCGTCAGATTGGACCAAAACTATTTTTTGCCAACCGTACATATAAATGAAGACATCAACACATTCGCATTTTTCAAACAATTTACCGTACTTGTGTACCAAACCTTGGACGGAATATACATAAACGCCTGTATTACACATCAGCAGGTTAGAGAAATGGAAACAAATCAAGGAAGCAATCCAATGGAAAATGAAGAGAAGGGAAAGAAAACGATCAAGTATCGCGGGATAAGAAGGCGTCCCTGGGGGAAATATGCAGCTGAAATTCGCGATCCAACGAGAAATGGAGCACGTTTATGGCTAGGGACTTTTGAGACGGCTGAAGAAGCAGCACGAGCGTATGACAGAGCTGCATATGCATTGAGGGGTCATCAAGCTATTCTTAACTTCCCTAATGACGGTCATTATAGGGATGTTGAAGCTGGATTGAGCTTCAATTTTTCCACGCCATCATCTTCATCTCCGACGCAATATTCGCCTTCTGTTGCTAGTGCTCCTGCTGAAAATTCAGAGTCGGAGGCATCACCTAAAGGACAGGAAGAGCAAGTTATTGAGCTTGAGTATCTGGATAATAAGCTGCTGGAGGAGCTTCTTGGGCCACAATTCCAGAGGCAGGATCAGAACAAACGACCATAGCTTTTGTAGTCGTTTGAATTTCTAGAGTACAAGAAGCAATGATGAATAAGACCAATGAATTTGAAATTGTATAAATATGCAACAAGAAAATACTTGTGTTGTTTGGTGGATTTCTTTGGATTGTTTTGCTTTTCAGTCTGATAATTTTTTTTTTTTTTTAAATTCATTCACGGGCTGATCATTGTGGTGTATTATTAGGATGCGAGTATCAAAGTAGTAATTGATATTTTGCTAAATGTTGAAAAATAAACTGGATTTACTATCGGAATTAATTGATTGGTTTTGTTTATTTGGAAACTACAGCAATCTATTTCCAAGTGTGCTAATTGCAAAATTTACAGCGAATGTTGATGATTAGCCAAATAGAATTGGGGGCAACACAACTTGAGATCTCGTTAGGGCACAACTAGGTATACTTGTATGGTATGGAAGTATATATATGCAGGATTAGAATGTGCATCTACAGATTTAAGGTGTATATCACCAATAGATCAAATTTAATGGCTTAGAATAATAAACAGTAAGTGTGCATACCATTGCTATATATCGTTGAACATCTTCAATGGATTTATGTACACAGACGGTGAAATAGATTTGATATTTTAGTTCTCAAAATTTGTGGCCCTATACTCCAAATCAGAAATTCATCAATTGTCAGTTTAATTGTGTGTTTTGTGTGTGTGTCTGTATAAGAATGAAATTATGATAAAGCTTTTGTATAAGGTTGTAAAGATTTTTCAACTTTATTAAAAGATTTAAATCTTAGTTGAGGAAGATTTGTTCATGAACCATGCATATAAAATAAATCCTCGTGCGAATTGCCATTCTCGTCATAGTCAACCTTTTTTTTTTTTCTTTTTTTTTTCAAAGTCATAGGTAAAGTCTTCAATCCGAAAATATAGGCACGGTGGAACTAATGCAGACAAAATGCAAAACCTAACATATGTTGCTGAAAATCCATCCAAAAGTAACACAACGAAGTACCTTGTTTCCCTTTATGATGGCGAGTTTGATAGGGAAAACGGTGAAAGCTTGCATAATTATTTAATTTTTGCAAGTTGTGACTAAAAAATAAAAACTTAATAGAATTATTTTCGTGTATATAAAAAAATTTTCAATAAAATTGCAAAGGTTAGAATTTTTAATTGAGATGAGATCATGCGATTGGGTCACTTTCGTAAAAAAAATACAGCAGCCCAATCCAAAATATTTGATGGCTCAAGCCAATCTGTTTACCTAACGTTATTTTTTCATCTCCCATAAAAAATTATTTTCACGTGACAAATCTTGTGCATGTTTTCAATAAATTTTTTAATCAATTTTTAGATTATAAATTAACAATAATCTATATTACTAGTGCTATTATTTAAATTCTTAATTAGATTTTAAATTTTTTGTACAACTAAATAATCTCAAATTAATTTTTTTGTACAACTAAATAATCTTTATTTAGTTGTACAAAAAATCTAAAATCTAATTTAGAATTTAATTGATAACACTATTAATACATATTATTGTTAATTTATAATCTAAAAGTTGGTTAAATAATCTATTAAGAACAAACCTTTATTCAGTTTTGAATCTAACACTTTCCGATCTATTAACCCCCCCCCCCCCCCCTCTCCTTCTCTGTCCTTCTATCTTCCTCTCTCTCTATCCCCACCCTCAAGAAGCAAATTGATAATGGTTTTCGGTTTTTGGAGTTCTTTTTAGAGAGCAAATTGAGAATTGAACCACATTACTAAATTTAGTTGGAAAAAAGAAACAGTATTGATTCTTTTTTATTTATAGTAATTACATAATGTACGTTTATTGCCGATAAGCCAAAAGGAAAACACACCAGCAACACGGCGCAAAGCCTAAACGGTTCAGGCCCCACGTTACCATTAAAATAACGCCGTTACTCTTCCCGGGAGAAGATTTGGCGCCAAGTCTGAGTTGGCAACCCGACATGTGAGCATTCACCATAGCTTTCCCGCCAAAAAACCCTACTATACCTCTCACACTTTGCGCCCCCTTCCCCCTCTGCTATTCCCGATCTCATCTCTTCGTCTCTCTCTCACTCAATTGCTCACTTAGTGGCCCATTTGCTCATCAATGGACTCTACTGAATCCTCGCCGTTGAATTCGTTCAAGTCCAAGAAGATTTTGCACTCGAGTTCAAAACCATCTTCATCACCGCTTGATCAAAATCCCCATCCTCATCCGGATCCAAATCCATGGAGCTCCAAAACCCCCGAGAAACCCATTATCCCCCCTCGCAGGACCCGGAACCGTGGCGCTGCACTCTCCTTGAAAGAAGTGAGGCAGGCTGCCAAAAATCTCCAAGAATCCGGCTCGCATCCGAAATCTAGACCCGACCCGCTTATGACCTCCGCCAAAGAGCGGATACCCCTCTGGCCTGAATCTTCTCCGGCTAAATCCAAGAAACCCGACACCTCATTCAAGCTTCCAGAAAAGTAAGTACTTGTCAAGATTTCTTCTTTTTTATTCTCCAATGGAAAAAGTTTTATTTTTTTCTTGGATTTCTCGATTCAGTTCTGAGGATCGTTATTTATAAATCTGGTTGAATCTCATTTTAGGTATGAGATTCTGGACAAGTTTTTTAGTAGTTTAGATAGTTCGATTCGGCTTCTTCGGATGAAGGGATCAACGACTACATTTTCGAATATTAGTCCCAAAGTAGAGTGCTTAACGGATAGGTATATGAATCTGATCCACAAAAGTGCTTAATTTCTTTGTTTGACGAGTTTATTTGTGGTTTTTGGGCTGATTAGCTATTTGGTATTTTGTTACTAGGAGGTTTACTTACAGTCATTTGGCTCAGCTTAAGTTTATTTTGCCTGAGGCTATTGAAATAAAGAAGATTTTGATGCATGATGAGCGCACCAACTGTATGAAGCCAGATCTTTTTATTGCTTTGGACGTTGATGCGATTGAGAATATTGGAAAGAAGAAATCAGAAAATGGCTATGTCCAGTTGAGGAATGTCTTTCATTCTCGGCTTTTAGATTTCTCCAAAACTCATCCTGAGGTGAGCATTTTGCTTTGAATATAGAGTACTTCTGTAAGTGCTGTTAGTCTTTGCTGCTGTTCTATAATTACACTGCCTAGTGCTGTTAGTCTTTGCTGCTGTTCTATAATTACACTGCCTAGTGCTGGTAGTCTTTGCTGCTGTTCTTTAATTACACTGCCTTGCATATTATCGCTTCGATCCACTTCCCAATTGTCATCTCCTCTATGTGTTACGTACATGCAAAAGGTCAACAAAATGTGGTCAAAATGAATAATGTCAGTTTTTGCTGATGTTCTTTAATTACACTGCGTTACACACTATTGGTTCGATCCACCTCCCAACGCTCATCTTCTCCATGTGTTACATACATGCAAAAGGTCAACAAAATGTGGTCAAAATGGTTCAGCCATTCTAAAGTCTAAAGCAATGTCAAAGTTATTTTACCAAATGTGGTCAAAATAGTTTCGCCACTCTAAAGTAATTTCAAAGTTAACGTGTCTTCTGAGTTTTTCTTACATGTCAGATATTCAATTCTGCACTGTCTTGGATGTCAGGTTCTTGGTCGATGGCTATTTATGTAAATAAATCCCCTTTATGATTATTGGTTGATTGGAGATTAGAGATTTCTCTGCACCACGTGTTCTTGTGTGTGAAGTCTCTTCCTCCATATCACCATGCTTATTTCATTGTTTGGCTTAAGCTATCTTAAGTCGTGTACATGCTCGCTTAACAGAAACAAACTAAATCTACCTGGAGTAGGGTTTGAGAATTCGAACTCTCTTCTTTTTAGCAGTAGAAAAAGATTTAGTTCGCTATCTGAAGCAAGATTTTTCTAGTGTTTTTTTATTCCCCATAAGTTCTCTCAACTATATGTAATTCTTGAGGCGATAACTTTATCCTTATAGTTTTCTGCTTCCTTTTTCCTTGTATTATTATTTTCTGGAGAGTTTGGAAAAATTCTCTCTGTTTTTATCCATCCATTTGTATCATATGGAACAGAGCCACAAGTTGAACTGATTGTATGTACAAGGTGGTCCTTTTGAACAGCACGGATCACTAATGTCTGCCAGTTCATAGGGCAGACATTATTGGAGCAAGTGATAACTAAAACACCAAGAAAATATCATGGTGGACTATCCTTTTTGGTCATTTGTTTGACTGCTGGCAATTCATGGATTCTGTATCTTTTGGGGTGAAAATTTGAGCTTAAACTTCTTAGGCAATTCACGGATTATATAGATCTAGGGATGAAAATTGAGCTTAAACTTCTTTAAACAACTGTTTGCTCCATGCTGCTAGGTTAACGATGCCACTTTTTCACACAGGGTGATGAAGTTCCTGAGGAAGCACTTCCAGAGCCATTTAATCAGTCAAAGAAAGATCTTTGTTCTAACTCACTAAAAACCTCAGATTCATCTGTGGCTAGTGAGGCACCAGCTGTTACATCATCAGAACAGCAGCCAAGTGCAGCATCTCATTTGTCCCAGTCTTTTACAAGGTGCTTTTCCCAGCGGGTTACTGGCCGTGAAACTGGTCAGAATAAGCAACAAGAAAGAGATATGCTTGACCATGCTTCAGTTCTTCCAGTTGCTGGACAAGACCCTGCCCAAATACACCCGGAGAAGAAAAGTTGCATTTCTGCTACTCAATTTCCAATAAAAATCTCTTCAAAACCAAAAAGTAATGCAGAATCATTATCTAATAGGGTTCATTTAGCTGGATTACCACTTTCTCCACCCCCAGCAACTCCAGTGAAAGACATAAATTCCTGCAAGGATGTAGATTGTTCTCTAAAGGAAACTGCTGCTGCTCAAGGGACTCCTTTAGGACCTGCCTCTACTCCAGCAAAATTAATGAGTGCCACACCTGCTCTTCAACCACCTAAGAGATGTTATATGAGCCCAGATGATGATTTAACTCACTCACCAAACAAACTCGTGAGGCGTACATCCCGTAGCCGGTCATTGAAATTTGAAACTCCAGTGAAGAGTTCAACAACTGAGGATGATGCGCTGGAAGCTGGATGTTCACTACTTGATAATGATGTTCTGGATATTCTTCCAGATAATCTTATAAAATCGGTAAATACTTTTAGTTCATGCACCTGCTGATATATTTCTTCGGTGCAATATAATGCGACTTTCAATTCCAGACGAAAATTTTAGTTTACCAAGCTTGCTGAATATTTGACTGAAGATCTATGCCTACTTGCACCTCTGTTCTGCAATCTAAGACATAACAAAAAATATCTTTGCAGATAAGGGAGAAAGAGAGAAAGGCATCACTGGAGCAAGATCCAGCTATTTCACAGGCCAAATGGAGGCAACAGATGCTTGCCAGCTTACCCAAGCTTTTTGACATGATTTACTTTTTATTTCAGTCAATCAGGCGTTCTGTTATCACCAAAGAAGAGCTTATGCACAAAATAGTTTCCAGCCAATTAGATATAATTGATAGAAGTAAGCCTGATAACTTATTTTTCAAAACCAGTCTTAATATGCTGTAATTTTCATCTAATTCTTCTTTATATTGATGCAGGAGAAGTAGAAGAGCAACTAAGACTGTTGCAAGAACTAGTTCCGGAATGGATTTATGAAAAGTCATCATCAAGTGGTGATAGCCTCTTGTGGTAAGCCTATGATTTGATTTATGCTTGAGTGATTTGTGCATTGTCTCCAACACTTGTGCATGTGCTCTGCGAAGCTGGTTCCGTCCTTCGTTAGTTTCAGTGCTTTAGTGTGAATTATGACGTGCTATGGTTGCAGTGTGAACAAGATACCAAGTCCAGAAATAATACGCACTAGACTGGCTGAAGCGAAGTAAGAGTGGTCAAGAAAATACGGCTAATTCAAGTATATGAAGAATGAAGCAGATGAAGCATCAGTCTGGACCGTGGATTGCGTCTTTTTGATCTTTCTGCTAGACTTGTTAATATTGTTGGATCTGCTTGATTGTTAATATTATTGTTCTCTAGGTGCAATATTGCTATATGCTTCATCTTGTTAAATTTTGCTAATTGACGAAAACAGTATTCAATAAACTGTTGCAAGGAAAATCATCATCTCGGTCTGTTAAATCGTGCCCTTGGCGGCCTTCATTGAACTACCTGTCCAACCTGGTCGATATCCGTCAAACAACCGATCTCGACAGTTGGCTTTGTTTGTTAGTGTTTTTTAAAAACATATTTTTTAAAAATTTTAAATGTATTTTTTAATTATTTTTTTATCTTGCATACATATTTATTGAGAAAAATTTTTAAAATTATTACAATAATTATTTTTAAAAAATATTTTAAAAAACAATCATCCATTTCTCAAACAAAAAAAAAAAAAAAAAAAAATCATCCATACGCAACCTGGCTGCGTGAGATGAAATTCGTGCTATGTGTGCTGTTACGATATCAAGTTCGTGTTTTTATTTCCTCCTCTACCCTCCTCTTTGTAGACAGATTTCGGAACTGGGCCGCTAAATTGACACGATCAGGTCATGACATCACAAACTAGACCGACAAGGCACTTAGTGTCTTGCTTGCACTATTGAGGGCGCTCGATTTATGGAAATCGCAATCGAAAATCAAAATGAATTTTTTATCGATTGTCTAGTTGGAGGAATGAGAATTGAGAAATCAGAATTATTTTTAAAAATTTGAGAATCTTTCGTTTCTGACTAAATTAGAGAAAATTGGAATCCTTCTTAAAAATTTTGTAACTTTGATTTCTTTTTTATTTCTCATTTATTTTGTTATGATAAACTATTAATAAGCATCATCATTTGTTTGTTAATCAATAAAACTAAATAATTTAGGAGCACAAAATTTTCAAAAGTGAATGATTCCGATTCCGATTTAAACATTTAACCAAACAAGAATATTGTAATGAAAAGGTTTATTCCAATTCCAAAGTGAATGATTTTGATTCCCATTCTGATTCCGATTTACAAGCCATGCGCTCCTGAGTAATTTTCTTGCAGTACTGCTAAGAAATCAAGATTTTCTTGAAAGCACTTTTGAAGTGGGAGTGATTGTTTTGAAATAGAATTTATTATTTCCCTTTTAGAATTACAAACATATCTATTGTTGACGTTAAAATTTTAAAAACAAACACACAACATGTGAAGAGTTGAAGGGATGACAAAGAAATAAAGAAAATATTAATAAATACTTTGAACTATGAGATTTTTAACTCCACCATAGCTATAAAATCAATTTATCGATATATTCAAAACTTAAGTTGTTGATTTATTTACTGGAGATCACATTAATTCTGAATTAGGACATGGAGTCATTTTTCTATAGCAATAGCCAAAAGGGCCGTGACTGTAATTAAGAAAAGGTGGTCTTGTGTTTCTGTAATTATAACCAACACAGTGGTGGTGTGTGTAATTTACTCAAAACAAATAGGCTTACCAAAGAAGATTGTGAAGTGATGGCCCCAAGCTGTGTGTTGCTCTAGAGCAGACATCTTTCAGTTTTCCGGCGACGTTCAGAGCTACCACCTCTTTGAAAGCTCCGATGACCAACTAGGTTCCTCAAGCCAAAAGTCAAACCGACAGGCAAAATCAATCTTCCAACTTAACTTTTTCAATCGATTTACTTTTTGTATATGCGTATCAAATTCTTTTTACTGATTATGCTATTAAGTTTCCGGCCATATTTGATTTCTGTTCTAATACCGGTACTAACGTTCGGTAGTAATGATTCATTCATAGGGTTTTTTTTTATTTTTTTCTTTCTCACTCTTTTTGCAGTGAGAGATATTAGCCCTTGGCGATGACGAATTCTTTCGGTATTATGCCTATGAATTCATTCTTCTTTCTTTATTATGCTCCATGTTGGAGATGACAGTAACTGTAAAAACTTCAAAGAGCTTCATTTTTGGCAAAATGCAGAAGACCCATTTTTAATTGATTGGAACATAAGATTTCAATGGCTAATTTGCGACAATATGCTGGGTTATTGTCATAGGAAGGATGTCTCGTACGCTAATTCAAATGGGTTATCAAATATTCGAGGAAAAGAATGTTAGGATTCAGTTAGTGATGAATGACCTAAAGTTTTGGAATCAAATTGGTGGTTTAATTGTTACAAGAGACAATTGGTTTAGTAGAATTCTGGGGAAGTCAGGCACCTTTTTTGTCTAAGTTATAGTGGACCAAAGATTAGTCAATTGGATTGGTGCATATACTAATTTTGGATACTCCTGTTTCCATCTCAAAATTTTAGCATCTTTAGTTCTTAATTGTCTGGGAATGCCGCTAGGGTTTTATTTCCTGTTCTTCATCTAATCTTACTTGCTGTTCCATGTTTTTCATCTATAACTTTTTGCTGCTGTTGGTGTAGACTTTTCCTATACACAAGCTGTTTGTCATTGCTTTTTGGTGGTGGGACTTCCTGAAGATCATTTATTCCTTGTTCGCGCCCTAGTCCATAAAGATGTTTTAATGTAAGTTTATAGCTGATGACGACACTTATTTCCATTCAAAGACTGGGGAGCCAAAATTTCAAACAGTGTTGCATTTCTGGACATACTATGCAAGGAACTTCCCAATTGTACTCTGTATATCACTTCTCTAACAGGTCTCTCTCACTATAATATGTCTACCTTTGTTTTTTTCACTTTGTGTACACAAGCATCCATTTAATTTAGTCTTGTAAATTTAAATGACTTGAAGCAGCTCTATTGGATTAGCTCCTCGGACAAAAATAAAATCCTTAAGCCCAAATCAGCTTGTGAGAAAGTTTGACTTGAATCTAGGATCTTGGCCATGTAAGTTTCCTCGACTGGTCCGCCAAAGCAGACTAGCTGTTGTTCCCAACACAAATGATGGTCACCCATGCGTCTCCGTGTCTGAAGAAGACAGAAGGACAAAAGAAGCCTGGAATCATGAACTCGAAACTTTTCTGAGTAAATGGTCACCTCCCAGGTACTTGTGGAGGGGATTATCTGTTCTTATCTTGGCAGGGCAAGTCATTACTAGGACTATAAAGGGCAAAGTCCACTGGAGCAACACCCTACAACAACTGGAGAGGGTTGGACCTAAATCTGTTGGTGTCTGTCTCTTAACATCCGCTTTTGTTGGAATGGCCTTCACCATACAATTTGTAAGGGAGTTCACCAGGTTAGGGCTGAATAGAGCTGTTGGTGGGGTTCTAGCCCTAGCTTTTTCAAGGGAGCTGAGTCCTGTAGTCACATCAATTGTAGTTGCAGGACGTATCGGGAGTGCATTTGCTGCAGAATTGGGCACCATGCAAGTTTCTGAGCAAACCGACACATTGAGAGTTCTTGGTGCAGATCCTGTTGATTATCTTGTTACACCAAGAGTTCTTGCTTCATGTATTGCTCTACCCTTTTTAACTCTAATGTGTTTCACGGTAGGGATGGCTTCCAGTGCCCTTCTGGCTGATGGTGTTTATGGGGTTGGCATAAACATAATCTTGGATTCTGCTCAGAGAGCTCTTAGATCATGGGATTTAGTTAGTGCAATGATCAAGTCTCAGGTTTTTGGTGGAATCATATCCATTGTTAGCTGTGCTTGGGGAGTTACCACACTGGGAGGTGCCAAAGGTGTTGGAGAATCAACAACTTCTGCTGTGGTTATATCTCTCGTTGGTATTTTCATGGCTGATTTCGCTCTTTCTTATTGCTTCTTCCAGGGAGCGGGAGATTCACTGAAGAGATTATAAGTTTCCATTGGAGAGCTTGTGTGGTTTAATTTTGTACGGAGTATTTGTTTGCAAAGCTGATTGTCCTGAATATATATTAAAATGTTTGTGTTGTATTTTGGCGTTTTTAATTTGCAAATATCTGCTATTATTTTTGTCAACATAAATGATAGAAACCAAAGGTATGATGTTTCCATTTAGATTCGTCATCTGATTTTTTAAAATTTGGAGTCATCACAGTTCTGGTTAACCTTTTTTTAAACAAGGATTAACTTTTACTCCTTGGATGTAAATATTTTGAGATCTTTAATGATACCATGCAGCTTTAAGATGCTTTTCATCTTTGGATACCCCCATCGTTCCACAAATTATCATTTGAAGTAATGCCTTGTTCACACTCCTCTCAAAACAAACGAATTTGAGAAAAAGCTTGGGAATAAGCAATTATAAAATTTTTCCTTTATGGGTCACAATCACACAAATGCCATGCAACATCTGCTGTCCTAATTAAGGTTTTCCTACTGAAGTTCTCTAAATGGTAAATAATGCACTTACCTTTATCTAGAGACCCCTCAATAGAACTTCAAAGGATCACTTTCAGTTTAAAGTAGAAAATGTATCCACATAAGATTCACAACCGTGCGACTCCATGTAGGACTTGGATCTACTTCTTCTGTCTTCATCCGGTAAGAATGCGGTCAGAACTATTTTTAAGAAACTTACGAAAGACGTATTTTTCCTGGACCAGACAATCTATTGTGTGATTTATTTCTTTTTCCTATGTTACCCTTATAATACTTAATCCCATCGCAAGGAGAAACAGTAAACGTTGAAAAGGAAAAGTATTTTTATAAAGCTAAGAAAGATGGTTACGAATTTACGGTACTTCAGTTAGTGCAATCTTGTACTTATTTAATTATCGCATACTTCTCTAAGTCAAACAGTTTTTTTTTTTTTTTGAGAAAAAGTCAAACAGTTAAAACTGCACAACTGATTACTGATAAATCACTTATTGATATGCCTAGCTTATTTAATATTGTCCACTAGTAACAAAGACATGTTTAAAAGGGGATTACTGCCCATTTTCACAGACTTTTACATTGACTTTGAGACACAGATCAAAGCAGTACTCATGAATGCAGAGACCAAAGTCACATTCCAAGATTGCATGTTAGTGAAAAGCTCGGCTGCAAAATCTACTTTACCTAAATATCATGATTTTCATTCACACTTTCATGTTGAAAGAAAGAAAGAGAGCACCTCAAAAAGAGAGAGATGATAAGCATGATGCACAAAAAAAAAAAAAAAAAAAAAAAAGTGGCCACCGGATCCAAGGGCAAACTGAATTCATATAAAATTGGCCGCATCATCCTTTGTTCATAAATGATATGATTAATTAGCAGCCATGCATACATAACACTTACCTCATATGAGAATGAGACCACATTATGAATTCACTCAATAAGCAATTGAAAATGTTTCATTTTCGGCTTGGAAAATGGAAAAGAAAAGATGGAAGATAATTATTCAATAAGCAATTGAAAATGTTTCATTTTCGGTTTGGAAAATGGAAAACAAAAGCTGGAAGATAATCATTCTTCTTTGTCTGCTTATACACATCGATCAACGATTTTCTCATTTCTCTTTTACAGTTCTTTGACTATACTCAGGAAAATGACTTGTTATTGCAACCCGCAATTCAGCTTTATCTATAGCTGTCAACTATGCAATTTGACTAGCTACATTCAATTTAATGCTTGTTCTGAAAATTTTCATAGGCCAGAGCTCTCCACCATAAAATTAACCGTGGTGAAAAATTATCCATCTCCACTTTGATGAATTAATGGGTTGACTCAGAGAATTATCTCTCCGAAAAAAAATTCAGACTACCATGATTATTATCTATATCTTCCATTATTTACCCTTCCTGGACAATTCTCTTCTATCTCAAGCTTGGGAAAATCTTAACATTAACACTTAATTGTCAGGTAAGGTAATTAATTATTATTCTTTATTACCAAGGTCAACCTTCTTGTAACATATCCGACAAATTGATTCTTTCGGGGCTAAAGCAATAAATTTGGTGATGTAACTGATGATAAATTCAAGAACATGTTATTATTTCATTGTTTTCTTGTTTTTGCCCAATTTTTGTCCCCTTGTTCTTTATCACCAGTAGACTCATCTTATCAGCACCTTTCTTTGCAAAAAGAAAAGTTAAAAATGGGAGAAAAATGATTAGAAATTGATTACCATAATCCCATGTGTAAGAAGAATAATATTTGTAAGCAAGTGTGTAATTAGAATTTATAAAGTCAGTCCAAAAAATGCACTTGGAAAAATGTTTAAAAAGATGAAGGTGGACCGAAACGCCAAGATTGGTGGGTAAGCTAAGAGGGCCATGGCCAATTATAACTATGAATTACCACTCGATGGCCGTCGGCTACTAAATAAAGCCAATGAATTTTCCACTTCAAAACGATGAAATGGAGGGCAACAAGGGGAAGACACTAATGACAACTGTGGTGCGTAGGTGTCACTATTTTCAGCAGTGAAAATCATTGTTGGAAAGAGCCTTTGACGTGGGAGGGTAAGCTCATGGTATTAAAAAGTGAGGACTGGTAGACGACGATGGTGAGATAAGAAGCATTTTCTTCTCCTTGAAATCATATTGTTTGCCATAGTAGTGGACTGTCACAAAGCTCCAGCTAAGAGGTCCCTCTCATTATTCCTTACAATCATAAATTGACATTTACTTTAGCCGTAGTACCGATAACTAATAATAGAGGATCAAGCGATTATAATTTTACGACTTCGCTCTCGAAGTTCTAAATCTTACTAACATTATTTTTCTTCACTTGATAAAAAAAAAAAAAAAAAACCCGTAGTACCCAACACACCTCCTCCATTTAGCGTTCCTCAATCTTTCACTTCAAACTCCTTTATTACATCACATCAACTCATATATTTCTGTTAGCTTTTGCTTTTGAAGTTAATATTTTTAAAAAGCATTTCTAAATTAAAAGATGTATATTGTAACATTAGAATTTGTATTAAGTTGTGAAAATTTTTATTTGCACTAAAATTATTTTAAAATATATCACCTATAATAAAAAATTATAACAATCGTTAATAACAATATTATGAATTCAGGCAAGACATACGCTACTTAGTATAAAGAAGAAAACATTTTGATTCTAAATAATGCATTCCCTTCTAGGCAAAAAAAAATTAATTTACTTTTTAATATAACATAAATTGGTTCCTTCGGCATATCTATTAGCACAGGTCAAAAAAAAAAAAAAAGACATATCTGCATTAGAAAATTGCTTGTTGAAAAATATGAGTGCAATTGCATATACCCAAAAACTTTTTTCATTTACGTGTCTCTTGTACACCCAAAAAAAAAAAAAAAAATCCACGGTACATACCAAATTTTGCTAGTGAGGGAAAGAATGCCTATATTTAGGGGTATAATGGTCTAACAATTCAGGATAACAGTTGTAAGCAGTAACGACCGTTAATTTTGCGCAAAAAAGCGGGGGTGCGCACGCCGCATCCCGCGTAGCTTATAAAAGAGAGGCGGTTACCAGTACTCGTATAAAAAGGGCTTCCGCTTTCTCTTGCTCTCTTTGTATAAAACGGAAAGCTTCACACTCAGAAAGGGCCAGTAAGTGATCCCTTTCATTCAACTCGCAAGATTGCTGCCTTTCCTCTTTCATGTTGTTGCCGCGATACGGTGTCGTTTTAAGCCATCTTCTTTAATTTCTTTACAAAATCTTGAAATGGCAATGGTGAATGCTGTAGTTAAACGCAGAAGGTACTCTTCCCAGAGAGCCTACTGTTGAAAACCCAGTCCAAGGGCCGAAATCTTTTTTCTTTTTTTGAATTCTTTTTTTTTAGCTCAGAAAAATCAGTTCTTGGTTAGTAAATCATACGAAAAGTAGAGTTCTTCCATGAGGTTGATCGACAATAATTTATAGGAGGGTAAAAATTACTAATTTCTTGTGCTGCTGCATCGTGGTATGCAAGATTTATCTGGGATTGAAGAATTCTTGTATTCTTGATGATCTTATTGATGGAGAATTGTGAAAATAGTTATCTTGCTTTTTGGTGTTTTTGAGTGCTGCTAACGGGTGACTAAAATTGGAAAAGTTTTTTTTAGCTGTTCTTGTGGGAAGTTCAGGATTGTGTGGGGGGTTTGGTTGTTTAGGTTGGTAGGGAGATGAGGAAGGAAGATAGCCTGCTGTTACCGACGGTGGGACCGCCAATAAAGCGGCGAGCAGGGTTGAGAAGGAAGCAAGCTGGAAGAGGATCTTACAGAGGGAGCTAGGAGGGGTCTTAGAAAGGAAAAAAAGGTTAAGGTTTTTGTTGCTTGGTCCATTTGCGAGGTTTAGGATTGATTCTTGAGAGAGGGGTCGTTGGGTTGGGTGTCTTAGGATTTTTACTTGACTTGGATAAAGAGATGGGGAGCCAATTGCATCGAGCACTCCGGTTTCTCTGTTCAAACACTGGGTGGAAATATGCTGTCTTCTGGAAGCTCAAACAACAGGCACGAATGTAAGTCTTTTCTTGACCTTGATGTCTCAACGTTTGTTAACTGTAAACTTCCACACTGTAAGTTTGAGATGATGTAGCAACAGCTGTTAAATGTAGCTAGAAAGTTTTTTAAGTGCTAGTGTAAGTTTTTCAGTAGATTCGATACATATATTTTACGAGTTCTTATGTCTTTTCCTGTCATATCGAATCTTATGCAGGATGCTTACATGGGAGGATGCATACTATGACAGTGACGGTAACCCAGAGAAAAAATGTCCAAGTAATTTTGTGAGTAACTTGCCGGATGGGCATTGCTTACTTGATCCTCTTGGGGTAGCTGTGGCAAAGATGTCTTACCATGCGTATTCCCTGGGGGAAGGGTAAGAAACTTGCAATATTATTCTTGTCTTGTCTATTGAGTTTGTGGTTTTGCGCATAAAATGTTGTCGTAGTTTGACTTAGGTTATGAGTTTACCCTTCAGTTGCCATAGCCGTCTTAAAAAATGTTGCTTGATTAGTCAATATTTTGTTTGTTGTGCTTCTCTGCAAAAAGGTGCAGTGCATCAATATGTTCATTGAAGTTAGAAATTTTGGCTGGGTAATGAGTTTCCAACACAACTTCTTTGTTTGCTGGCTTCTTACCGTGACAAAATCTTAATATCAATAGTTGAAATCAGTTTTTATTATTTGAGGAATTATAACTAACTCCTATTCTTTGTTTTCAAATTTGATCGGCAGGATTGTTGGGCAGGTTGCCATTACAGATAAGCATCTGTGGATTTCTAATGTAATTGATCCTGGTTCCATGCATGAGGTGAGGCATTGTGTTACAAGCTTTGACTGCAACAAAATTTTATGAATGTTGTGACCGTATCTTTTAATATACTCATTTTTCTTCTTTTCACATTTATCTCTCTGTTATTTTTTGGGTACTCTATTCATTCTTTCTTTATGCAATTCTGATGATTACAGTATTATGATGGTTGGCAGGCTCAGTTTTCAGCTGGGATCAAGGTAAACCATACTTATCCTCGGAGTTGATCTGCTTGTGGGATTACAGCAACGAGCAAACAAATGTACACAAGGAAAAAGGAAAATTTTCTATTTTATGATAGATTAGGCAACCTGACTACAAAATTAGTTACTATTGATCCTGCTTATTTTCAGGTGTTACTCTACTAGTGTTGAGTCAATATGAGTTGCTTATAGCATTGCAGAAATGATGTTTATACTTGTTCCTTATAGTTGCATTGCTTATTAAGACTGTGATCCCGCATCATGTACTCGCTAACTTACATGAAAATTATAAAAGCGAAATGCAAAACTCCAAATCAAGAAAGAGTAACAGAATGTACTGTTTACAGGAGTTCTCTGTAACACAATATCTTATGATATTTGGACAGAGCTTGTGATATTGAGTTGTGTTTGGACATGAAGTGAGACATCCTGTGCTTAAACCATGCTACTTAATAGTCAACCACTTTTGCAAGCGCTAAGATGCCCGCTTCATAACCAATGTTTTCTGATTGGCTACAAGCACCCAAACTTCTGACACATACCTCTTGGATTGGTGAAAGTTTTCAGTATGCATCACAAGCTATTTTAATGCCATTAATTTGACATTAAATGGGTCCTACATCGTTTGTTTTCTTGGTTATAGTTGTTTTGGACTCGTAATCACATTTTTTGTTCTGCTATTAATGTATACCCTGATTCCATGGATATAAGTGGTCTAGTTACTGTCACATCCAAGACAAGCTACTATAAAGAATTGGGAATTTTTTTTCCTTCTTTTGCTTGGATAAGTTTTGATGTTTTATTTGATTTGTCTAAACATCAATAAAAATGCCCGCTTTGAGTCCCTTATGAAGTTTGTTTATTAATCTTTACAATTTTTAGTTTATCTTTCATAATGCGTAATGAGCTGCATAGTTATCTTCTGTGTTTGGTTTTCTTGCAGACCATTGCATTTGTGTCTGTTGTTCCCTATGGAGTTATACAGCTTGGCTCTTTAGATAAAGTAAGATACTCCGACTCGAATTTCTATTTTGTAATCCATTATGCTAATAGATGGCTATTGAATTAAACATTTTAGCAAGGTCAGTATGGTAAGAATTCACATTTGAAGACATGGACCATTAAGCTGTACCTTAATTAACATTTTTTTTTCTATTTTCATTTGAGTGGAGCAGATCACTGAGGATTTGAAAATGGTCAACCATATCAGGAATGTCTTTCTTGAGCTCCAAGGTTCATTAGCAGATCACCCTCCCTTTGCAATGCCCAGCAGAATAGGGAGTTCCTGTCAGGTAAACCTTTCTCCATTTGCGTGCCACAAACATACTGTCACAGAAGTATTTATTCATCTTATGGTGTTAATGCTTTGCCAGTCGAATATAACGACCACAACTTCAAGCTCAGGGGTTCATCAGGGGCTAATACTTGATCGGACTGTTGATAAAGATGGCATGAAATATTGGTCTTCTTTATATTCATCTAATAAAAACCCTGGTCATTATGCATGTAACTTATCAATACCTGGAACATCTGAACATAAAATGGTTCAAATGATTAATAAACATGAAGGACTAGAAAGCCCAATACCAGAGTTGGGCAGAAGTGATGACTTACACAAATCAAATTCTGGAAGTGTCTCTGCGGAGCAGCTGAACCATACACAGTTGAGAGCAATTGGTGACACCAAGTGTGATGGGCAAAGAAGCAGCTTTGGATATTTGGCTGAAAGTTCACAAGACAGGGTTGCTTTGTGTACAAATAATTTTAGTGGTAAAAATAGTTCATATAGTGTTGCTCTATCCACTGATGATTCAGTCATGGAGGAGATGTCCTACCTTCCTTCAGAAATCCTGGACTCCAAAGCTTGGAATAATGAAAGAGACCTGCCATGTGTGGCCGAGCTCCCTCATGCGCATTTGGCAAAAGATCGCCCAAATATAATGCACTTGCCTTTCAGGTTTTGTGCAGGCTATGAGCTCTATGAAGCACTCGGACCTGCTTTTCAGAAACAGGACAGCCATTATGAATGGGATGCAGAAAAAATTGAATCTGGCTTGGCCTTGGAGATGTCAGAGGGAATTGAAAATAGCAGCTTGTTAACTGCAAACTCTCTTCTTGATGCTGTGGTTGCAAATATTCACAAAAATGAGGGAAGGAAAAGTGAGAAGCCATTGCTTAAGTCTGAGCTACACTTGAATCCTGAAAAGACATCAGAGTCATGCATTAGTGACATCGGCTCTTTAAGTTCAGCAGGTTATTCTTTTCGGGATTCACTAAACAGTTTCAATTCCTCACTTGCAAGTGGTGTTTGCTACTCTAAAGGCTTTTCATCAACAAGTTGCAGTAGAAGCAGCAAATCCATGGAGAGGTCACAAGAATCCAATAAGATACAAAAGAAGAGAGCCAGGCCTGGTGAGAGTTGCAGACCTAGGCCAAGGGACAGACAATTGATCCAAGATCGAATCAAGGAGTTGAGAGAGCTTGTGCCTAATGGATCAAAGGTAACTTCTGAGAGTGATTTTGTGATGATCTTATACTGATCTGTTTTTATCTTATATGTGCTGAAATTTCTGGATGGGAAAACAGTGCAGTATTGATTCACTTTTGGAGCGAACTATCAAGCACATGATTTTCATGCAAAGCATCACCAAGCATGCAGAAATGCTTAATACATGCACGAAATCGAAGGTGAGACTTTTAATATGATACCTCCTATACCTCTTAACTCCTTCCCCCCCCCCCCCCCCCCCCTCCCCTTTTTCTCCTTCTAATTGGGCCTCTTGTAGTTGGCATCTGTGAACAATGAACTTAGTTAGCCATCAGTTATCTGAAGAACATGTTTTTCCTTCATTTGCTGTGCTGGATCTTGGTTTTCTTCCTTCTTTATTAATGTTGTTATTGGTGTAGGGTAATTTGCTATATATTTAGTAGAGGCTTGCTAGAAATAATTCCAGAAAGGAACAAGTGCGCTCTTCATGATGTTTTTGGGCACTTTGGATAGTGGACAAAGCTGGAAATTCAAGACATAAACTCACTTTGCCACTATTGATGAAGTTGTGAACTTGAGGCGCACATCCTCGATCCTTAGATGCAAGGAGGATTTGAAACATAGATGATCGTAAACTGTATAAAAAAATTACTCTTTTAAAAAGTTCAATAGTGATTTTGTTAGATATTCATTTCAATTGGGATTATGTTAAATATTCATTCATGCATATAGAATCTTACTATTGTAAATTTTAGTGTCTTTAAAAGATTAACTGTGAGGGGGATGGATTATTAATTTAAAAAAAAAAGGTATTAATAATTTGAGGGATGGATTATTAATTAAAAAAAGGTATTATTAACTGTGAGGGTCAATTTGAACTTGAAAAGGTATCAAGGACAATAATTTACAAGATGTAAATTAATAGTGGAAAGTTGATCCATCGAACTTCCCAATAGTCTAACTATTTAGTGGAGCATTCTATCATTATTCTGATCTTAATCCACTGTTTTCCTACTCCAAAACTTTGACAGCTGTTTGCTATTTGCATAATTTTTTTTCCTTCTGTGAATAAATGGATAATTTCATTGCATTGTTGATCTTATAGTTGCTGGACAAGGAACCAAGTATCCAAGGATCATCCAACCAGGAGCATGGTTCAAGTTGGGCAGTGGAATTGGGAAGTAACCTCAAGGTTTGTCCAATAATCGTGGAAAATTTGGACACGAATGGCCAAATGCTGATAGAGGTATACCATTGATAAAATATGACTCTTGGAAAATTAGTATGAAATAGTTGGATAAGAAGGCTGCAAAGATCCCGCTATCAGGGAAAACATAAGTAGGATAAAGATCCAATGGTTAATATGGTTTTTTCACTTTCAGCATCATGATTGTTTGTTTGATTGTTGCAGATGCTTTGTGATGAATGTAGCCATTTTTTTGATATCACAGAAGCCATTCATAACATGGGACTTACCCTTTTGAAAGGAGTTACAGAAATCTGTGGTGAGAAAATATGGATGCGTTTTGTGGTCGAGGTACAAAACTTTCCTTGATAAGGCATGCGCTCTATATCCAACTTCATTAAAGTCTTTTGTGGTATCAACCTTAGTTATTTCTTTGAGAGAAATTTATTATCAATGTTTTAGTTAAATTTTTCTCTAATGACCTTGGTCTTTCTTATTATGATCTTCTCTTTCTTTTGCAGGTGCAGAACAACAGAAGCTTGCACCGGATGGAGGTACTTTGGTCACTTATGCAGTTATTGCAACCCAAATAAAGATTTGAGCAGATAAACTGTGGGAGATATAGCATTGCAAGGATTGAGCTTTGATCAGCGTGACAGTGATCCCAGTTTCTGAACTTTTTCTGCTGCTCTTTGCAGTAAGGATGTTATGCAAACAGGAGAATAGTTTGTTTTTGGTTTGCCTTTTGAGTGTGTGGGGATTATACCTGTTCTTTTCATTCTCGATTTTACTGTAATTGGTGTATCGATAGTGGTTGATTGTTTGCTTTGGGATTGAATTGAGTGTTTGGATGTATACAATGAGTTAACCAGCGTTAAGCTTTCAACTTCTTTGTTCTTAGCTTTCCTGAAAGCTCTTTTTAGATGATGAGAAGCCCATGTAGGCAGTAGCAACAAAGAGGAGAGTGGAAAGAAAGAAACCTTGGTTGGCAATAAAGGTTGAAATAGTGAGCGGATTGGAAAATTAGTGCGCTATAATGTAGCAACAAAGAGGATAATGGCTGTGTTTTGCTTTTGTGCTTCACGGAAACGTAAGAGATGGGAAATCTTCGTAAATTTACTTATGACCCACAGGTTTCCAAACCGGATACTTTAGCATGCAATTTTCAATATCCAAATCGTTGATGGGTCCGTCTTGGCAATTCCTTTTGGCCCATAATTTTCGAACAAGAGCACAGTATACATCTGTGGAATTATTAGCACACCAAATTTGAGGCCCACTTAAGAATCAGAGAGCGGCCCTGCTTCTGGAGACAGTCCAAGAATATTTACTCTTCTCTTAGCATTGGTCGGTCTCGCCAGTCTCTTTCTGTTAATTGTTTAGTTCCTTTCCTGCTGCAAATGGGATGGAGTCCAACGTTTGTCTTTTAATTTAACTGAACGCTGCACCGTTCGTCGCACAAATTCGGTAAGTAGGGTGCCTGTGCTATGTATCCGGATTCCTATATGAACCTTAAATTTTAATGCCTATGGCCAAGAATCAAACCGTCAAGGCTTCCTTCAGCAACCCAGGTAAAAGTTCAGTTCTTCAAGCTCCACTCATCATTTTCTTTTTGGGGCACTTATTTTTATGTATTGAGAAACAATGCCCTATTTTTGTTTCTAAAGGAAAAACTAAATTTGTTTGTTTTTTGGCACACAGATGTTAGTGTCAGATTGTTAAGGAAGCAAGAATATCAGAAATTTGGATATAACGTTGAAAATCGGTACCAGTGAAGATGGTTCAAGGCTGGAAAGGTGCAAAGGAATGATGTTTTGAAAGATTCCAAGGAAATGTCACAATCAGAAGTTGCTTTTAAACCTAACGTTAAATCACACAGACTATGAACCTGTCGCTGTCAGCAAATACAGGTCAGATCAAGATGATTTCGTTTCCAATCATAATAAGTGGAAGCTGGAACTTGCTTGGCTTACTAAAGCTCTTGAACCTGCACTTCAGCTTTTGCCCACAGGTCAGTTCAATTTGCTTCATTATTATTATTTCTTTTTGTGAAGTGATGTTTCCTGTTAGATGCTTTGGAAGTTCATGCCATGCAAAAAGGCGAATACAATTGTACTATTTGATTCACTCGCAAATTGGATGATAGGCTGGAAACCTAAAAGAATGTATGTCTACTTATGGAAGGCAACTTTCCTTGTGATAAAGTCATTTAATTTCTAGTTGAAAATAACATGTTTTAAGGCCACCTGTCAGTTTTAGAATCATAAAGTTTCAAGCATATAGTCCAGGTTTCCGAGTAAATTAAATTAAATGTCATTCATCATAAAATTCAATTTTCCATGTGATAAGGTTAAAGTTGTTTACTTTCTGGTTGATAAGAAAATATTTGAGGCCAGCTATTAAGTGCTTTTCTTTTTCGGGCTAATCGGGTGTGTTTACTTTACAGGAACGGGAATTCGAGATAAACCCCCTCCTACAAATGGATCCCTTGCAGAGATATTTGCCAGCATCCAAATGAGTAAGATTGGACTTCAGACTGGAGTCTTAGTGATCTTACTATAGGCTTGTATCTCATTTATTTTCAGCAAGCTTCCACGAGTCCAGTTGAGGAAATCAAGGGTGAGCAAATCTCCTCTGAATCAATAGCAATGTCCAGAAGTCTTAAAATTTTTGTAATTTTGATCTTCATATACTTATGCTGCGCTGTTATGGATGGAGAGAGTTTTCTTTTCATTTTTGTATTCTGTCTTCTTGCAGTAGTAGCAGCAATTCCATGGAAAGATCACAGGAATATAAGATCCACAAGAAGAGGGCCAGGCCTGGTGAGAATTGCAGACCTAGGCCAGGGGACAGAAAATTGATCCAAGATATAATCAAGGAGTTGAGAGAGCTTGTGCCTAATGGATCAAAGGTAACTTCGGAGAGTCATTTTACGATGTTCTTATGCTCGTCTGTTTTAACCTTATATGTGCTGAAATTTCTGGATGGGATAACAGTGCAGTATTGATTCCCTCTTGGAGCGAACTATCAAGCACATAATTTTCTTGCAAAGCATCACCAAGCATGCAGAAAAGCTTAATAAATGCACGGGACTAAAGGTAAGACTTTTAATATGATACTTCCTAATTCCCTTTCTTTTCGATCGGCCCTCTTGTGGTCGTTATCCGTGATTAACGAAGTTAGTCAGCCATCTCTTATCTGAATTTTCTGTTTTGTTTGCAGTGCTGGATTTTGTTTTTTCTTCCTTCTTTCGATATTAATATTGTTATTGTTGGAGGGATGGGTGGATTAGGGTAGTTCAGTGAATATTTATTGTAGGCTTGCCAAAGATTATTCCAGAAAGGAACAAGTGCACTCTTCATGATGTTTTTGGGCACTTTGGATATTGGACAAAGCTGGAAATCCAAGACATAAAAACTCACTTTGCCACTATTGATGAAGTTGTGAGCCCGGGCACACATCCTTAATCCTGAGATGCAAGGAGGATTTGACACATAGATGATCATAAACTGTATAAAAGATTACTCTTTTAAAAAGGTTCAACAGTGATTGTATTAAATATTCTTTTCTGGTTATAGAATCTTACTGCTTTAAAATTCAGTGTCTTTTAAAGTTTGAGGGAAAGGATTATTTCTTCAAAAAAAGAAATGGGCTGACTTTGAAAGGGCATCAAGGACAATAATTTACAAGATGTAAACTAATAGTGGAAAATTGACCCATTGAACTTCCCAATAGTGTAACCATTTGGTGAGGCATTCTATGGTTACTCTAATTTGAAGCCACAGTCAAAATTTTGGTGGCTGCTTTCCATTTGCACAATTTTTTTTCTCCTGTGAATAACTGGATTATTTCATTGCATAACCACAGCCAAAATTTTGGTGGCTGCTTTCCATTTGCACAATTTTTTTTTTTCCCTCCTGTGAATAACTGGATTATTTCATTGCATAACCACAATCAAAATTTTGGCGGCTGCTTTCCATTTGCATAATTTTTTCCTCCTGTGAATAACTGGATAATTTCATTGCATTGTTGATCTTATAGTTGCTGAATAAGGAACCAAGTGTCCAAGGATCATCCTGCCATGAGCAGGGTTCAAGTTGGGCAGTGGAAGTGGGAAGTAATCTCAAAGTTTGTCCAATAATCGTTGAAAATTCGACCATGAATGGCCAAATGCTAATAGAGGTATAAATTTTATCATCAATAAAATATGAACCTTGGTAAAATTAGTATGTAATAGTTGCGTAACGAGGCTGTATAGATCCCACTATGAGGGAGAACGTAAGAAGGATAAAGTCACACCGGTTAATATGGGCTCTTTCACTTTCAGTATCATAATTATTTGTTTGATTGCTGCAGATGCTCTGTGACGAATGTAGCCATTTTCTTGAGATAGCAGACGCCATTTACAGCACGGGACTTACCCTTATGAAAGGAGGTACAGAAATTTGTGGTGAGAAAACACGGATGCAATTTGTGGTTGAGGTACAAACTTTCCTTGATAAGACATATCCTCCATATCTAACTTCATTACAATCTTTTGTAGTTCTGTGAAATCAACGTTAGTTTTTTTTCCTGGAGAGGAATTTTATTATCGATGTTTTAATTATATTTTCTCTAATGACCTTTGTCTATCTTATTATGATTTTCGCTTTCTTTTGCAGGTGCAGAACAACAGAAACATGCACCAGATGGACATACTTTTGTCACTTGTGCAGTTATTGCAACTCAAGATTTGAGCAGATAAAACTGTAGGAGATCGCAAGAATTGTGTTCTGATCAATGTGTCAGTGCACCCAATTTCTGAATTTTAACTTGTTCTGCTGCTTTTTGCAGTAGGGATGTTATGCAAACGGGAGAATAGTTTGCTTTCGGTTAGCCGTTAAAGAGTGTGTGGGGATGATACATTGCTCTTTTCATTCTCTATTTTACTGTAATTGGTGTATTGATAGTGGTTGATTATTTGCTTTGGGCTTGAATTGAGTGCTAGATGTTGGAGTTAACCCGCGTTTGGTTTTTCTCAAAAAAAAAAATAAAAATAAAAATCTGCTTTTGGTATTCCACTTCTTTTGTTTTTGAATTCCCTGAAACCTCGTTTTTTAGATGATGAGAAGCCCATGTAGGAATTAGCAACAAAGAGGAAAGTGAAAAGAAAAAAAAAATCTTGGTCGGCATTTGAAATACTGAGCAGAGTGGAAAATTTGGAGTTCTAAAATAGAGTAATACTTGCTTTTCACCTCTTGGGAGCGTATAAGATGGAGATCCTCGTAGTGTTAAATTCCTTCTGAATAATGGATCTTTAAATTCAAGTTTTATTTTTATAAATGAAGCTCTTCTTTTGCATCCCCAACTGCAAAAATCAAATGAACAAGGAGACGTGTTTATGGTCAATCTTGTTGGACTGCGTCGGAAAGTTTACATTATGGGCGAAGAATGTTTCGGCCCATTCCTGCAAAACACAAACAAAAAGTTTTTCAGGCCATTAGTATATGTCCACGAGTGTATATAGTTAGCTTCAGAGTTCTTAAATTATTGACAGGTTCACCAAAAGTAGAAGACATAAGTACGTAGTCGTTAACATAAGTAAGCATTATTTTTCTACATTATCAACTACATTTCTTAAGGCTGTACACGACAGGCTGGGCTTTTTAAAAGCTTTGCCAGCCCATTTGAGAATTAAAAATGTAGTGTAGTCCCTTTCTGATTCAAGGTCAAACAAAAGTTTAAGTGCTCCAAAGGTGTTATCCTTTGGAAATATTAATGTTATTGCTCAGATGTGTCGCAGACATAATTCTCATAAAAGTAGAAGGAAAGTGAGTAGATACATATAGATATGGAATTTTACTTTTGGTGGGGGCTATACTGTTACTGTTCAAATGTGTCTGTCCTTTCCTTTTCCTCTTTTTTTTTTTTTTTTAGTTTTTTTAGAAATGAAGCAACTAGCACTCAACTACATAATTATACAAAAGATAATACTCAAATTTACACCATAATAATTCTATCTTTCTTTACAGTGTAACGACGTAGGATATTTCATGTGAAGCCGTGCTTTATCAATAGGAAAAAAAAAAAGTAGAAGAAAAGCTTAATTGATGTTTACTCATATGCCGCGTTTCTTTTCAGGATTAAAGAAAACAAGGAAGAAATTATGCACTGTGAAAAAATTCTGGGAAAAATACTTGTTGCGGCTATTATTTGTCTTGTCGTTGGTCAAATGAGACTAAATTTTTGAAGGAAACGTCCTGAAAGTCTTGCAGACACTGATAGTCTTGGATTGTTCCTTCCAAGTAATGTGCACTGGTAGTCTTGAATATGTAATTACCAAAAACAGTAATTTTTCTTTTTTTTTGTAAAAAAGTAATAAATTTTTACTAACACTTAATTATTTTTATGAGTTGTGTTTGGTGATGCCTTATTGCTGCAACTTTTTTTTTATAATTAGGTTACTAATTAACTTCAAACAAATTGAAGTCCAAATTATTCATCAAGAAAAAAACAAAACCAACCCTCTCATTGTCGTCATTGATCGAAATGACCTCTTCATTGTTCTCTCTTCTCGTTTCCTTGACCTTAAAATAAAAAAAAATAAAAAAATTCATTTTCTTCCCCCATTTCATGGTTTGGACTTTGAATTATTGCCTCCTCTTCAAACTACAATTAACTTGATAGAAATATAAGTGAAGTTCAGATCAGAAATAGTAGGATGTGGCCAAAAAACGGTTTGATTTTGAATGAACTCTTGAAAAGGAAGCTTTCCAATTTTGTCTCTTGAGCATCTGGCTCCAGGTACGAGAGCCCTTTTCCTCACAAAAATTCTGTTTGTCCAGATCGAAGCCGATCATTCAACTTGTAATGTGGAATTGTTCACGAGCTGTATACTAAATCATTTATTTATATTCTTGGTGTAACTTCGAGGAGAATTTACTCCGTGTTTTAGGACTTGGAATTTTCTATGCATATAGTATAACAATTAATTATTTAGCATATTGTTTTAGAAGCTTGTAAAAATTAATTAAGCTATCAAAGAGTACTAGATGTATAGCATAATGACAACATGATTATGTGTAATTTAGTCAAGAAAGTTTTATAGTACACTAATCAAATTATGAGTAGGTTCCATCTTGTGGTGTTACTGGTTTTCGTCTAGATTGAGAGAACAAAAATTAAAGAATACAGAAAAATATAAAATTTTGGGTTTGAAGCTTAGATACAATTGATACAAGGCAAGGCAATCATCCTTACACGTGCGATGACCCCATGGGCAACCTCCTTGTCTGCTTGACCAGTCTATGTCCCCATCATTCTCCAACAACACCTTAACTTCTTCATTCAAACAAACATGACTTTCATCACTCTTCCGAAATTTAATAGATCAATTAAATTATTGCCCCATTTTTTTTAAAAAAATTATGACATATACATAATGGTTGTATTCGTAAGCGGTATCCGGACGTTTAGTTTTAGAGAAACATTGATGAATGAAATATAAAAATTTTCTAAAAGTTTTAAAGAAAACTTTTTACTTTAAAAAAAAAAAAACCTGAAATTAATAAGATCGAGTTAAAATTCAATTCTTTAAATTTTGGAAAAATACCTCCTCTCAAAATTAACTGTTTTAGTTTTAAAAGGGTAAAAGGCCGAACGCATGAGGTCCATGAATTCAGGAATATTTCTCTCAAACCTGCAATTCTAGACTTGGTTTTCGAGGTAAAATAAAGAAAATGTCATGTCAAAGCTCCAAATATCATACATCTTGGTAGAAAATCACCAGAACCAAGTTCTTAGGTCCGTTTGGTTCATGGGATGATATGGAATTGGATTACTAATCATGTATCATTCAATGTTTTGTTACATTTTAAGTACAGAATTACAGATCCTACCTAATTGAATTAATCCCATTTACATGCAATAAAAAAATCTCATGGGAGTGATGATTTTAGTCATCTCAGGATGACTTTTAAACAGGATAATAAAATTGTTGACTAATTAGGGGCAAATAATTAGTAATTAGTAGTGCTTGTTATTTGATTTTACCTCAGGACCACAAGATACAAAAAGAAAAAAATATATATTTGTTCACTGTTGCCAATCACGAAAAATGGGAAACATAAATACGTAATCTTTTTTCCTCAAAGAATTTGAAAACTTTTTTTTGTAATTTTAGTAAGGATACGACAAAACAATTTGTAAATCAAAAGTATTGCCACCAGAAGTATTAAAAGTATTTGGGGGACACGACCACGACTTAGACCCAAATTTTGTCGTTTCGGGAGACAGCAGAACGCAACTCGGAGACGGTGGGTGACGTGGATGGACCGTTCAAAGTTCGTGGGGCCCGTTGAGGGAACTCACTTACCATGCGCAATACAAGCACAACAAGTGAGCAATGCGGTGTTGGTGGTGACGTGGCGAGGGGCAGTCTTGTGGGACCCATTGGTTTTTCAATGGTTGGGGCCATTCGTGCTGCTGCGACTCACTGACCAATCCTTCGTCGTTTTATGATTTTTTCCTTTTAAACTCTCTAAAAATTTGTCGCTTTGCAATGCTCATTGTTCAATGTTTTTCGTTTTTGAAAAGATCGTTGAATGTGTTTGTAGGGGGGGCCGTGCACGGCGCAATGACTATATAATCTGTGAATTTTGCAAACGAATGACAAGAAAGCAAGAATAAATTATTGTTTAGATATTTATTATCAGCATTTTTTTTTTGCTTTATTTTACGAAATCCAAATTGAACAAAAACACTTCTTAAATATATGTCCAGCATGCATTTGTTTCATTCTCAAACTCCATGCTATAAAGTTCATTTCCGATTAAAACATTAATCCAATTGTGAAACGTAATGATGTTCAATATTTTCTGAGTCTGATTATGAATATGCGATTTTATTTTATTGGTGACAACTATTGATCAAAATTGATGCAAAGAATTATTACGTATACAAATGAAGAATGTTGCTTTTGAATTGTGAACCACTCGCTAAAAAAAATTGTCAAAAATTTAAAAAAAAAAAGAATAGAAATCTTAACTTGTCCTTTTCCTTCCTTGCTTTCATGGAAACGCAGTATCCCAATGAATGCTGTCGCCATTTTTTTTTTAATTTCAATCATAATACCATAATGGCAGGGTTAGTAAAAAACTAAAAGTCTGTACTCCAATGGTATGTTTTCTCTTCCCCACGAAAAGAAGATTATTTTTTTCCTTAGCTTCTCAAGTGAAATTCTGACAGATAAGAAGTATGTTACTTCAATCAAGACACAAAATTTTATGATAGAAGAAACAAGATCATCCACCTACTCCATCTCCATGTGAAAAGAATAAAGAAAATAAAAGGGCTCGCTGGGATGAAAAAAAATTCAAAGTATTGCCAGTTATACAGGAGATGTTAGTAGGAGTACATACCAAACATCATAAGTCATGACAAATGAGATTCCAATACAGTTTCAAAAAGGCGAAACAAATCAATTAAAACTTGCACGACTTTAATTACCTAGAACTGAACTCAAAAACTCAAAATATTCGGTGGAAAGGGATGGAATCATATATCAAACCAGACTTATCTCATCTTGTGATATTGTCTACCTGAACTTGTATATTATGAGTGGGTGATCGTACGGAACCTAACGTGCCTGGCATTGGAATCTTGATGATCAAAATCTATATGGAAATCAAGTTATGGTGGTGCCCTGGTGGCTGGTGGGGCATGGCAGTGGCCGGTTTTATATGTACTACATGTCGCTTCGCCACTATTTTTTCATCTTGATTACATGCATGATTAAATGGCATATGATCAAATCTGGGCTTTCACTTCATATCTAGGATGTTATATAATCGATCATGAAATATTCCTCACTCGTGTCATCTCTAATCTAATACGCCTACTACAGGTCTGCAACTATCTATTTGCATGTTCTTGCATAAAAATAATCCTGCTTTTCAAATCTGTTCGTGCTATAACATATCATCTGAACAGTACGGACTGAATTACTTTTGTGGTCTTCTTGGTAGTTGGTCTGAAGGAGAGGGAAACGGGGAAATAAAGATTACTGCAGTTGATGAGCATGTTATTGATCATCAAAAGAAAAATCATTTCCGGACTCCGAAGTGTAATATTTGCGAATAAGTACAATTATAATCGTTTTCCCATTTTGTGTAGTTGAAAAACATATGCGTCGTTAATTAAAAAAAGAAAAAGTTTAGTCGTTGCAAGAAACATTTACCAGAAAAAGTTACTAGTGTTACGCCATTTGACCAAAATATATTTTTATCAGCCAATTAAAAGAGAGACTTTCGAAATGATAGTGTTGCAACTTGCAATGTCAATAATGAAAAAAAAAAAAGGGTTAGTAATTAGCTATAATGATATATAGGAATAAGTTTTTGGCATTCGTAGAACATTCAAAACAGGATGGAGGAAGTATCATATGTCAAGCTGGATACCATCAACATGTTACAAATGGTAGGCTGTAACATCTTACAGATGTTCATTTCTCCAAAATTGACTTTTCAAATGCGACTGACAGTTTACTAACTTTCTTTCATAATTTGAAAATGACTGTTTGCTTTATTGTGTAGTATATTCATCCATGGCTTTTTCTGTATTTTAAGATGTCTACAGTAGATATCGGTCAAAAAATCCGTTTCGAAAAATAATTAAGGGTGAAAAAGGAATGCCAAGTGGGTGAAAAAATCGTACAACAAGAGAATTTATCGAAGAGGCAAAATTATAAACGGCTGATAAGAGAGATGCCATCTTATCAATCATAAAGCTAAGTTCACAAGAAAACAAAAGTTGAATCATGAAGAAAGTGCCTTTAGAAGTGGAAAAAGACTAGTGAAAGTGTGGTTTTTGTTTTTCTATTTGCAGCAGGTTTTGTAAGATGTATTTAAAAGCTTAAATAGATAAGTTTTGTGGTGTGTGCCCTAACTAAATTAGTTGAATCGGCCTACATTATTGCCTAAAGCAGATTATTATAATGATCCCATTAGTTAACATGAGTTGTTGTCTGCAAGAGCTCTCTTAGTTCCATGCCAAAGTGGCCAACAAGTACACATGACTGATCGCCATTCCCCATGGCAGACTTTATAATGGCTGCCAGAAGGTGATGCCATGCACGACATCCCTGTTTAATTGTACGTCCAACTTTGTTGTCCGATGCCCATTTGTTCATTATTAGTCTTGTCTTCACTCTTCATCCTGAGTTTAAAGTTGTAATTAGAACACGTATAATCATAGGAATATTCAATTATCATAACCCACTTTTGGAACTTCAGTCTGGTTGGCATATTTTGTCTTGTTAAGCAAATTGGTTTAGCAGATATATACATATGTCTAACGAGTTAAAGTAAAGTTCTGAAAATACTTCTGGAATCCGAGTATAACTAGCAAAATCATTAAGAAGTTCGAACGAGGCCTTCTTTTGTGAAGACAAATCAGAAATATAAGACCCTATTTTTGGTTTCCCATAATTAAGTTATATATACATGATAATATGAATTATTGTATCTTTTGATGGCCCTCAAAAAATAATTAAAAAAGGGTATCTTTTAACGGCGTCTTGGAGAGGAGACGATTGACAAATTTGGAATGTGCTTCATTACGGTAAGCATAGGTAATTTTACTCGTTTGACATTTTGATTAACACTTGATCTGATGCTCACATGATTTATGTTAACATTTGTCAAGATGTATGAAGGATACATGTCTTTTTGTTTCTTCACGTAATTCCACGAAAATAAAAAAAATTGACGTTCCAACCGACGTCCCAGGGCACTAATTTTTTTTGTCCAAGATCAATATTAGAAAATTTCTCTTAGCTATTTTATTGCATTAAATTCGAAATTGCTGGCTAGTGAGAAATTGAAAACCTCTCCCGTGGAAAAAATTTGGGGGGTTGAAGAAAGACGGGCTAATGGGAAAATCTTGGGTACCCAAGATTATCCTCGGCTAATTAGTAGTTAGCAAATCATAATAAGCTGCCTAATCTTAATTAAAAAAACACTCATCACGCAGCAGAGCTTACGTCTTTCGATGGGTTTAAACTTTAAAAAGAAGTAGGGCTCGGCCCAATGGCCCTTGAGAAGTTGAAAAAACTGATACAGTTAGGGGGTCATTATTATTAGGGTTGGATGTGGGGCCCAGCTACACATTTGGAGAAGGTCTACATGTTGGTGCTTATTTGTGACAAAAGTAAGTGATTGAAAGTGATTAATAATTGTATAATAGGATCAGTTAATGGTAATGACTTTATATTGCTCGACAAGCTGTGACCTCCAAGACTTAAACAAAACATTAACAAAAGGAGAGAAACCCTTTTCTCTATAATATAAATATAAACATCTATGCTTATCCCTCTACTTAGGTGGTTCTATTCAAGTGTCACTATCTTTTGTTTCATTCCATTTTCGAATATGCTCCTTTTTTAACCAAAAAAAAAAAAAAATTATTTAAGTTTCTTCTGATTTTATCACCCTGTGCAATTGTTCTTCAATTTACCACGTTTTTTGTATTTTAAAAGTTACATGCACCGGTCAAATATCTATGTGCACTTGTGTGTATGTATACAAGCTAATTTTATATCGATTTTCTTGTGAACCATAGATAGATTCTTGCAAATCTGCACTTCGATTGGCAACTGATCCACTCCGTTTAGATCCAACATGCTCATTAGGTGTTAATACGGAAGGAAAATTATGGTGAATTTAATATCACAAACAAATGTAGCACTTGTTGCAGTTTTAGGCTATCTATATTAATCTTGGAATAAAAACACTTAATTATAAACAAGGAAAAAATGCTTCCCAAATTCTGAAGCATTCCAACAATAATGGCTTCATTTTATTATTATATATTATTTTGTAAACATATTTGAATTTCTATTGATCTCTTGAAAAATTGTAATTTTTTCTTTTTCTTTTTCTTTTTTTTTGGGTCCAAGAGGAGTGTATTAAAATGCAACTAGGGTGAGTCTTTATTATACTATTTTTCATATTAAAGAAAAGATAAATGAATGTAACTTGCAATAAACTTCGAGTCTGAGCTTAAGACTTCCATCAATTAGACCAAACCTTGACATGATTGCTGAAAGAAAGGCCATATACCATGCAAAATATCATCTATAAACCATTTCTCAATCACTACTTACATAATGCATTGGAAGCCCAGCTACAGAACAAAAAACATATGTAGGAAGCCTGAACTTTTAATGCTGGTTCTAAATTATAGTCTACCAGATAGCTAGACTCCAAAAAAATATTCCCACAATCGCATGGCATGGTGAGAAATTGAAGTTTTCACCGAAAAGCTGTGCAAATTAAATCCAATTTGACATCGTTAAATGCGTAGAAACTGACCATATTGCTATTTGCACTTCTCTTTGGAATCTATCTCTCAGGATTTTGGTGAAAAGCTTTAAAAGGATCTTCAAAGGATGGGAAGTAAGAACATCATACTTTTTGGCTTCAGCTCAGTTTAGTTTAAACAGACTGACATTAGAGAAAGGCGATTGATCAATCCAGTATGGACTTGCTCCAAGACAGGCAGCCATGATTTCTTGGCAGTAAATTATAGATGATAAATTTTCTTACTATAATTGACCCAATGTAATTTTAATTTGTGGAGCAATATGTACAACGAACTTATCCTCATTCCATAATCAATCAATCAAATCTGGCTTTCAAAATATTGTATACTTGTCATGTCAATCTAGTACGAATTTACATTAAACGTAATCCAACCACTTAATAAAAAAAATTTAAAAAAAAAAAACAGAAACAGGAGCTTAATAAGACCCAATCATCGAGCTAGCAAATAGAAACATGATTTGTTTCACGCTAGGTCTTTTGTCCTTTAAGGATGTTGAATGGAATCTAGAACGAGGGTATAAGAATTAGGTTGGAGGGATGTAAATATAATTTCCTATTGGAAAAAAAATAATGAAAAATGTAGCCCAATAAGGGAACCTCATGGAATTAAGAATTCAATATTTTATCATCCACCTCTCTCCTTCTATGGTGTTTATAAGGACTCTGATTCTCTGATTATGCTTGCACTGGACTGTCATAAGCATTACTCTACTCAAATCCATCATCACCAATTAATACTAAATATATCGAGATGACAGGCTCCGGTTCACCTTGTGGTGCCTGTAAGTTCTTGAGAAGGAAATGTGTGAGAGGCTGTGTGTTTGCTCCTTATTTCTGCCATGAACAAGGAGCAGCCCATTTTTCAGCTATTCATAAAGTTTTTGGTGCGAGCAATGTTTCAAAACTTCTTGCTCATTTGCCGGTTAGTGACCGGTCTGAAGCCGCCGTAACAATCTCTTATGAAGCCCAGGCTAGACTTCAAGACCCCATTTATGGATGTGTCTCCCATATCTTTGCCCTCCAGCAGCAGGTTCTTTACCCGTTGACAGTTGAAACAGATCATTAACTAGTAAATTGGTGCCAATTCTGCTTAATTGCTAATGCTGAAGCTAATTTCTTGCTTTAATTATATATGCAGGTTGTTAATCTTCAAGCTCAACTGGCTTTTCTCAAGGAACAAGCAGCTCAATTTCTTGTTAACGGCTACTGCAGCGCTGCAAACCCTAGTGATAAATTCCAAGGGAAATGTCCTTCTTATCAGCAAGATGTTCAAAGTTGGTTTCAGCCGGGAAATTCTGGCACCATAACCCATTTTGATTCCAGCTTAGTTGCAAAAAACGGGGAAATACCACATTTCCAGAGGGGTGTCGTGAGTCAGAATTCTATGGGGAACTATGAATATCCAATTCTTCCGGGAGAGACCATCTCCTCAGCTACCTTTGAAGAGAATTCTCACTCAATGGACTCTCTTGACATGCAAACACAGGACGACGAGCAATGGACATTTCCAGATGATATGGAAGACCTTCAGTCGGTAGCCTTCAGATATATCCAACATTAATAAGGTTTCAGGGATAGATTATAGCTTATGTATGGTCAGGGATAGAAGATAATTTGGCCTGTGACATGCATTTTGCTGTCATGAATGAGCAGCTGGAAACCCTAAATTTGTTCTTTGTCAGAAACCTATAATTTAGACTATAATGGTATGCTAATATCCTTTTTAGCTCTGGATATCTCGAATGATTGTATAATACTACTTTTATTAATACATTTCTAGAGCAAGCTATCTAAATCAACTTTCCTAAAAGAATTAGCTAGTTAATACCTAGTATTGAGGACCTAATCAAAACAGTAAAACCTTGGTTCTATGTTTAACTTTCCCTTTATGAGCCTATGGATCTCGTTTTCTGAACTTTCAGCTACCTCTTAAGCATAGGTTTTGAGTAAGAATTCTACGTATGACTAATCATCAAAAGATACTCTCAAGTGTGTTTCGTCTTTCTTTGTTTTATTTATTTATTTTCTTTCTTTCTTTCTTTCTTACTTACTTCTTCTTCTTCTTCTTCTTCTTCTTCTTATTGGGATGTTTGTTGTGAGACAGATACTTTGAAGTGGTGAAGTTTCGTTAAGACGTTTAAACTGATTTTGGTTTCCCATAGAATTTTTTTGGCTTACTAAGTTGGTTTTCCATCGATTAGTTCATTGAGGCAACTTAATCAGTGTACAACTACATCAGATGTGTAATAGAATATTGCCTATGGCTCATTACAGCAGAGTAGACATGCTAATATCTAACAAGAACATGTCAAACCTCTCATCATTCCAAGAATCTGAATATCTTGATTACTGAGAAAGGGGCAATCCCGAGAAAATTAAATATAGTTCTTCCACACGATAATTTATTTGGATTGTCATTAGAGGTAAAGGGGTAAACATAACATCATTTATAATGCAGCCTTTTAGTTTTTTACCCTTGTTGGATGTCTGGCTTGATACTTCACGAAGTCTGAGGACAAACTTTTGAAGGTTATATCAGTAAAAGGTATTTACGCTTGATCCTTCAGCCTTTAGTTATAACTTTGTTAACATGCCTTTGTGGATGTCAGTACTATTATAATGGGAAGCCTTTAGGTTAATATATAGAACACTACCTGGTTAGGAGGAAACCTGCTTCTGATCTTTACAGTATTTTAATAGTGGTTTTCCGGAATAAAATCAACAATAGATTGTGTGTTGCTTCCTAGAGATTTGAATGGAAGCTTCCAAAAAGGTTATGGCAGATATCATTTACTTAAGTTAGTCATTGAATTAGCCATACAACACTGGAAGTAAAACCAACGAAGCCTTTATCAGATTCTAGGGTATGGAGAATAATGGATCAAAATGAAGTGGAAAAGAAGAAACAATGAAAGAACAAAGACAGGTCATAGGTGTCATATGGCCTGAAACAATTGAATGAGTTTGAAAATTTATTTCTTCAGAGCTTTGTAATTCCATCTAAAAGATAAGGTTTTTCAGCACAAAGAAATAGTAATATGACTTGAAATTGTGAAGAGAATACTGAATCTATTTTGTGCTGGTGGTTCTTAAGTAAACTTTATTATGCATCTAATGTTGGGAATGGATTTTGGTATTGAGCTTGCATTTTTATTCCTACTTGTGTAGAAAGAGTCCTGATATGGTATAATAGTCTTTTTCTTTCCTGCTTCAAAAGTTGCTCAAGATAAAGTTATTATGGTGACTGAATAAACATTACCAGTAAATGAACCTGCTGAAAATCAGTGCACATTTTATGGTGAGCAAAGAGTGGGAAAGGCAAGCCCTTTTTCATAAAATTTTCTAGTGTTGTATTTGGAGAAGTTCTCTGACATTGAAGTCACTGATCAAGATTTGCTTAAGAAATCTAAATATGGCTTTTAAGACCAAGTTGAAATATTTTCAAGTGGAGTGATAACTGTTCTCTCACTCTCTCACACACTGTTGAAATATTTTCAAGTGGAGTGATAACTGTTCTCTCTCTCTCTCACACACACACATCTTTTTATTGTGTTTGTGTGTGTGGGGTGGGGGGAGGGTTTAGTTGTTGTTGATTTGAGGGTTGTTAGTACGAATGGCTAGCCTCTTCTATGTGCTACCTGACTAAGAAAACTTCTTGTTTTTTGCATCATCTAGCCTCTTCTAATGCATGCTTATCTGAACTCCTGAATGCTGCTTTCTCAAGCTGCATCCATTCATGCAGACCTTCCATGGCTATATTTGATTCACTCTCCCTAGCAACAAAAACAATTACATTTTGGTTGGAATGAACTTCTCTAAGCGCATTTCAAGTTGTTAAAACTCTGCAAAATGATTAGGCAACTGCAGGCCGTTATGCACTTTGACTGTGCTGTACTGTGGCATCGAATCTTGTCTGCTAGAGCAATTGCTGACTCTTATCCTGGTGAGACAAGTATATGAAAGCAAGAGAATGATCTGACCATGTCCTGGGATAGATGCTCCCAAAGCCCAAGAAACATTTCTGGACTTGATCAGTAGACTCTTGTTTTGTGGCCGTTTATTTAGGGGGAAAAAAATAAAGAATAAAAAAGAAGAAGAAGAAGGAGACGAAAAAAGACGGCAGAATCTTGCGGCCATATGACTCTAAAAGTGAGGTTCGATCTAGAGAATGTTGACCGTATGTTCAAAAGTTAGAGGCTAGAAATTTATCTGGAGTTAAGCCCCTGGTTTAATTGGATGTTAAGCCCAGTTGTACTTGAAATCTCAGGGTGGATTTTGGTAGCATTTCAATTTTGCGAATTTAACAATTACGTCATTGAACACCACAGTGACTAAAACCTAGAAACGTGATCCCTCAATCCCAATAATAGGAATTTTTTGGACGAAAAAGTGGAGATTTTTGTATTTTTCTTATCTAAGAGTACATAATTGAAAAACTCACTGGCGTTTGTAAATCAAAATAGTTATCTGTTGTTATGATAAAGTTTTTGTTACTTGTCCTAAATTTATTATGAAAAGCCAGTTTATTGTATGAAAACAGGGGGAAAGAACAAACAGAGAGAGAGAGAGACTCACATCTACTTTTTACTTTTTAGACACTGCCTGTGCTGTGTGCCAAATGCGCAGACAACCCGCACGGCGCACGCACGAAAGGAAATTATAAATTGCGAGCCCAATTCTCCTCACAGGTGTACGCCATATGTAAACAATGCCGGCCGTGGCCCAAATGTTCAAAGCCTTTGCATATAGGAAAATTGTACACGTGCCTAAACAATAGCAAATGTAGATATCACGGTCACGTGTTCTATCTTTATTTTTTTTTTTTTTGAGCAAAAATCTTGTGTTGTATTAATGAGATTGTGCTTTTGAAGCCTGTACATCAGCAGTAGTCCTGCCTAATCTATCTTTTTTTTTTTTTTTAATCCACCTATACTATTACATTTGGTAATGGAGAATAATTTTTTTTATCCACCTATACTATTACATTTGGTAATGGAGAATGGTTGGTGGGATTCGAACTCACACTCTCTGGAGTAGAAGCATAGAGTTCTAACTGTTTGACCTTCTATTTTTATTCTTATCATTATTACTAGTTCTTTTTTTTCAAACACAAATATGATATGAACACAATATTTGATGGAGACAAGATTTTTTTAAAAAAATTAATTACAACTGAATTGAGAATAACTCAAAATGGACTTACTATATTTTGCTCCTAAAAAAAAATTTACAAAAAAAATCAACTATATCTTCAAAAAGTTACTTAAACTTGGAATTTTCTAGAACTCGTCCCTCCTCACGGCAACATCCTGACTCCGCCACTGGGTACAACAAACAGAAAAGATGTCTATGAGAGACGCGAGGAATGCTACATGGTATGACACCATAAACACACAAAAGATCTTACTCATTACGTTGCACTAAAATGCAGATTAGCTATTCACTTATTCAGCTTTATTCCTCCTAATTTTTATTTTTTTATGATTTTTTTTCAAACGCAAACTGGAAAGTTATTCCAACTCCTCCCTCAGTCATAATAGACAATAAATAGTAAATTACACCGACATATCTCTTAATATTTGCAATAAAGTATAACTGAATAAAGATCATCCTCATGAATGTACTCAAATTTGAGGTCGTCACATCAAAATATAAAAATGTATAAATAATAAAAAGATACAAAAATTTTATGGAAAAAATAAAAATATATTAAACTCTAGATAAAGTAAGTATAAGTTCTGGAGGAGAAAAAGAAAATCAAAAACTGAAAAAATGAGGGTATCCAGTAGGCACAGTCCGACATGGATACGCCACTTTAAGCTTTAGCATCCTCAACTTTTTTCAGTTGCACCTCCTTTTTCCGTTCAAAGCTGTTTTTGACTGACTATTTGAATTTGTAGTCTTCTTTTTGCTTAACCTTTTTTTTTTTTTTTTAAAAAAAATCACTTAATAAAATTAATAGTTTGAAAGCCTGAGTTCCAACATTTCCACAAGGAATCATGACTTTTCCTGGTGCAATCAGCGGAGCTATGTGATATGACTTCTGAAGGATCGATTCATGAACAAAAAACTCCATTTTTGACAAACTTTTTACCTTCTCTAATTATTTAACGCCGAAATATAAGTTTGAAAGAGGTTACGCCGTTTGACTTTTCCAAATTCCCAACGGCTATGGGCTCGAAGTGATAAATAAATACATATTATTTATACCCATTGCCGTCGCAAAGTATCTCATTTCTTTAGTTAATTGTCCAAATGATTTCAAGACTTTATCTGCACCCCCAAGAACTAATCTTCTTTTGAACAAGATAAATTCTAGAGAAATAACTTGGTTATGGGCTTTCATTGCTTGTCTTTGTGCTATTAATCCAATTATGACACATTATACCAATAAAAGTTCATGACAGGAAGTCGTGTTACACATTTCAGTTACCCCTTTGATTTTATACGATGTTAATAATGTCATGGGACTGTATGTAATTATATGTAAAATTTGTTTGTATTGTCAGGATTAAAATGACAAAAGTTATATAATCTGCTAACACTCACTTATGATGTAGCCATGTGCAGTCAATCAGGGGGACATTGTGTCTATTAATTTGAGTACAAGGTCGTATGATGCAAGATTAAAATTGTTAATCGTACTTATGTTAGGTGAACCTGCTAATTTAGAACATAAGCCATAGGCGAGTGGGACCTTTCTAACTTATATACTCCTCCCAAACGTGTGCCTGCCCTTGAAGGACAATGATAGCTTTCACTTCTTTTCCCTATCTTCCCCAGCCCACATTCAACCAATATATCACAATATTGCCAGAACGGAACAATTATGTGATCATCCTCCTCATCTACTCCGAAATCTTATGCTTATGTTGCACAAACACTTTAACTAAGGTTAGAAAAATTGCTTGAAAGACTCACTGAATTGGCTGGCAACATCTACTATCATCATTTAGTATCAAGAAAACTAAACTTCAAAGAATGAAGAATATTGAGCAACATTTATGCCAATATTAATTAAAACCAACTTGGAATATTGAGATGTTTGGAAATGGATTGATTTATTGGTCAATACATCAGAGTATCACGGAGGAAACCAAATCTATTTGACGTTATAAACATACTTAAGATCGGAAATCACATCATTACGCGTGTTCCCTGGTTCATCAGATGCAATCAATTTTGTCGGGATCAATGGAGGTTTTGTCAACGGGACCATTTGTGATTACGAGTTAGGACTCGGCTTTAGGATGTCTTGTAATTCCCATTAAACAAACGAATTAATCATCCTGTTGTTAACTTGTACCAGACTCGTCTTTTGCAGAAACGACAGAATAGGGTTCAAATCTCAATAGTTAATACGCTCTGGTCAAGACTAATTAAATTAGCAAAATGTGCTTATGTTAAATATTTCATTTTTTTAATCTAACCTGATTTTTTTTTTTTTTTTGGGTTATTATTGAGCTTGAAACATCATAAATTAATATCTAAAACAAGAGTACACTTTTTTTTTAATATCTAAAACAAGACTACAATTTACTATGTCCATACTTGTAAAATGTCAAAATAGAGGTTCCTTGATTCTTGGTCTGAACAGTGATCAAGCTAACCTACCCCGATATGGCTGAAGATGAAGAGTTATTCCCTGGATTTTAGACTTGAGACGATACGGAAGACTCGACGCCAGTGAAAACTAAGATGCATCTGAAAGTTGTGCACTTCATATTTCGTTAGGGAAAACATGCCTATTTGAGGCTATGCAAACTAGTATAACTATTAGAAAGTTTTTCCCTAATCTCTCTATATACATAATTTAATCCATAGGTAATCGGGCTCAGCAGACATCATCAACTGATTAACACATTCAAGCACGAATTATAGATGATAACTGATCAGTTTTTCATCATCCTAAGAGCCAATGCTTGAAGCTCCCCCAAGTCCGTTTGTGAAGGTCTTTTCTTTGTATACGCCTGCAGGAACGACGTATCATCTCTGTTTCTCATTATTTCGTGCAATCCAATTCCATTACTGTTGGGGTCAAAGTAATCGAGCGAGCAGATTGAGCTCTGGGGCGAGATGGAATTAGCATAAATCGGATAATTCTGAAATGATCCCATTGCACTCATGTTGTCTGGCCAATGATTTTCTGCACTTCTAGATGAATCAATCATGGTTTGTGCAAGCTGAGCCTTGGCTTGCATCAGTTGAGCTTGCAAGTATGTCACCTAACAAAAATACACAATAACAACGAAAATTGATTACAATCTCAGCAAAATGTTTGATCTTTGTAATAAGTGGAAAGTACAAAACTTGCATGCACAATATTTTTGACAAACGAATCATAAGACTATCAAAAGCCTAAGATCCACATGTTGGACAAATCAAAAGCTTAGGAATTAGATCCTCTACCCATGGGAATTATCTGAATAGAGCCCCCGATGAGGCTAACGAAATCGACGAGTAAAACAAATGGTTCAATTGAAAGGGGTGCTTAAGATTATGAAGTCCAACAATGAAATTAAAGATTAAAATGCAAAATGTGCTCGACTCCTGGTGATGAAACCGACGACGCCCCCCCCCCCCCTCCCCCCAACACACACACACAAAAACCCGAATAAGATAGTAAATAATTAAATAATTAAGATGCAACAGTACTTTTGAGCTAATTAACGCAACAATTCGTTGTACTAGGAGAACGCAACTGGTACCTGTTGCTGCAAGGCGAAAATATGAGCAACACAGCCATAAACAGGATCTTTAATTCTTGCTTGAGCTTCATAAGCTATAGTCACAACAGCTTCGCAGCGATCAGGCACTGGGATGTGCAATAACAATTTTGATACATTACTAGCACCAAATACCTTGTGAATTGCAGCAAATCTGGCAGGGCCTTGTTCTGAGCAGAAATAAGGTGCAAATATGCAATCGGTAGCACATTTCCTCCTAAGAAATTTGCATGCACCACAAGGAGAACCGGTGCCATTTGCCATCTTCTTAAAGAAAGACTACTGACCTTAAAAAAAATAAGATTTGAGTTGCACGAGCACACTAGGAAATGGTGCAAAATGCAGGTCTAGCTTCACTTATTTAGGGGATACGGACGGACGGACGGCTAGGGATGAAGTGGGGATTGTTTTGTGGGTATCCAGGGAAAGAGCGTGGAGATCTTATAAGGGGCAGTATGGGGGGACATGGATGGGTACTATGTAGGGTTCCAAGGGCACATTTCTTAGTGGCTTATGCAATACGGGTATAATTTTTTAAAGCTTCTTGCTTGAGAGGTGAGAGATGATTGAACTACTGAGACAAGTTTATATGACTTTCTGATTCAAGAGAGAGAATTGATCAAGTTTTTCTAATAAAAATTGTAAATCATCCAATTCATTTTTCTCTACTGATGATTGTAGCAGGACTGATAGACTTCTTATTTGCTTTCAAGTTTCAACTTCCATATCGAAATAAAATAAGTGTATAACAATCCAAAATCTCTCATTTTATAAATTATTTCCCCGCCGAACGCCGCACCTGGAACTGCTGCTATAGCTTTCTTTATGGACTTGTTTTCTTTCGTCTAAAAGAAAACCAAAAATGGAATTGCAGTTACTGACGCGTGTGACAGGCTCACCGGCGACTTTGATTAGTCTTAAGCATTAAGCAGCGGATAGGGAAAACTAGTCATTATTGGGTATAAGTATCTCTTTTAGTACACTGTCCTTTATAATGGAGAATCATTTACTAGACTATCAATTGATAATTAATTGTCCAAACAGCAAAAGGTGGAATTAATTTAGATGTCCTGTGTCTTGCAGCAATGTCATTAGCCTTGATGAAGTGGGTGGCAATTCTCACATAGAAAATGATAGGCCTACAACCTCTCTCTCTCTCTCTCTCTCTCCCCCTTGTTTTTTATATTTTTTTAACTTTCAGCGTTTGTTACTGTTCCATTCCCAGATTGAGAAGGTAAATGGCTGCCTCCTCAGTCCGCATGGGATTTGATTATATTATTCATAAGATAGAGTACCATAATAAATAGAGGCCATTTATGACTCTTTGACTTTGAAGCTTGGGGAAGAAAATTTTGGGTAATGAATTTTGCCTTGGTTTTATGAGCTATGGAGCTTGGTATTTGAATCACCCCCAAATGGTCATGAAATCAGTGTTCTCCTCTTCTTTCTCTTCATCCCAGCTTCAGACATTAAGCTAATGAGTCAGCACTGAACTTAAGATTGATTAAACTCGTGCGCAATATGCACCGTTGTCGACCAAGAAAAATAAAGACAAAAGGAAAAAGGTTGCAAAGCCACTGATGATGACTGATCCAGCCTGCCAACAATATGAACACGAATCTGTCCTTATAATTTTTATTACCTGGTTGTACCTAAAACAAGGTAAAACATTCTAGAATCTACCTTTACGGCTCCTTCAGAACATTGACCTTTCTTTTCCATGAATCACAAATTAAATAAGTAGTGTAACTATTAACATATGTGCCGTGTTCGTGTCTCCACAGTTCAGTGACAGGAGAACTATGGTTACCAGGTCAATAACTAGTAACCGAGATGATCACCATTTTTTGTACCATTATTACGGTAATCCATAATCCTTCACACTATATATCGTTCGTTGCAGTTCTCACTCTTTCTTTTAACACCAACGCACACGCAAAACCTGGAGGGAAGATACCAAAAAAAAAAAAATAGCCGCGTCTCGGAGTCCCAGAGCAAAGGCAACAGTACGTCATATGTAGTTGGGGAGGAAAAAGCACAACGGCATCAATGGGTTCATCGTCAGCTCTAACCAAGGAAAATGGCAGCATGCATACATTTATTTCTATGTTACGTGTTTAGCCATGGCGGTGGTACTACAATATCTTTTTTTTCTATCCTTTCTAACACCACCACTACCAACTTACTTCCTCCACTCCACCGCACTTTGAATGCAGACAATGGCAAAAATGCAGCCGACTATCTGTTGTGACAAAGACAAATATTAAAAATCGCTGTTTTCTATCAAGAAGAACCATGATGCAGTCCAAGTATCAATTGTTAAATTTGGTATCATATCATCTCAGAACTCAAAGACGCCCAAATTGCAGGTCCCACAGTACTATGTTCATTGCAGTAGTATAGGTTCTTATAGTTGGTATATATAAACAGATTCCACCGGTTCGATTTCCCTTCCAACTATAATTAGAAACAAGAAATTAAAATTTAAGCCGAGAATAAGTTAGCCAAACACCATTCTTTTCAATGAAAAGGGAAAAACAGAGATAAAGTTAACCAAACACTATACTTTTCAATGAAAAGGGAAAAATAACAGAATTTTAAGGGAAAAATGAATCCTATAAATTGTCTCGAAAAGAAATGGATTAAAACTTCTATAAATTGTCAAAAACAACCATTTATCTGATGAGACAGCACGCATGTAAGTCACAACACTAGCAGGATTGGCACTCAGCAAAGAGGGAAGAAGTGGGGAACTTGCTAGTCCTCAGCTATTAGCAGGATTCTATTTGGGTTAATAAGAACATCCTATTTCTAGTTAAAGAGAAAATTTACAGCACTCAAGGTAAATCATTAAACAGTTCAAAAAGCCTGAAGCAGGAGCAGCTTTTGGATAATTGATAAAGGATCAAGTTGGATAAAAGAGTTCTTCATTACTTGCAAAAACCATTTACAAGATTAAAACAAAATGCTAAATTTCCAGCTAGCCATAATATGAGAGACTGACACAGTTTTCAATAGAGATAACACAAATGGTAAGCTTCAACCTAGTGACACTGCACAATCAACCAGTTCAATTTTAAGGATGACTGATACATAGCAAAATTACCTGAATAATGTTCACAAAAACCATTTTTGAGCTAAAATTTGCTTTTCAGTGCTCTCTAGTTCTGACGCAAACGTACCTTCAACAAGAACTGCAGCTAAATCTACACAAAGAAATAAAGCAGTAACACAATCCAGTCAAATATGTCAGTGTCCAGCTCTGGGTCACAGAAGAACTGAATTTGAATAAACTATAACGTCTAAACTATAATCTGGATTATAAATGTCTACAGTATAATTAGTTGACTAATTCACAAGATTGGAGTCACAATCTCAAAGGCGTTACGCAGTACAAAATGCCACTGCAAATGTCTTCAGTATGTCTTGTTTGTCAGCACTTCCAACTACCGTTCAACAGTCGTCTTGACTCACACAATAGAAGTGAATGAAAAACTAATAGTCCTGCACAATTGAAGAAAATGCACAAGCAGCTCCTTTTTGTTTCTTTCTCTGAAAGAAATTTAACTTAATTCAACTGTAGTCCACTAACCTGTTTTTACTATAATCACAGGCCCAATAACTTCAAAAATTACACAATTATATTGTCCGAAAAGCACCTCTGTCCTCGCAATTACAAGAATTATTTTTAGTTTTAAGATGACCATGCACTGGAGAGCAAGATCTTTTGCTGATGAAGTCAAGAGATTAGCTCTGGCAACAACTGTCTACCATTTCTGGAGAGCTAGAAACCTGGTTATATTTCAGTCAGCTAATGTAGCTAGAATTGATCTTGTTGATGCTATTGTGGAAGACATGAGAAATACAGTAGTCTCCTGGAAGAAAGTTCCACTAGCTAAAGCCAATTGGGTTTAGTGACTGAATGGGGGGTTCTCGCATGATTGTTTCCAGCAAGTGTAAAAAGCTTACTACAGAACAGTTAAAATAGGACAGTTAGTATAGATCACAACAGCAATGTAAGTTGAAGTAGTTATAACTCCTGATTGTACAAGGTTTATTGATCAATGAAATGGAAAATAATTTTTGCTCAAAAAAAATACAAAAAAAAAAAAAAACTATGGTTGCACGTCCAGGATAACTTACAAGAGAACTAGTTGAATGGTTTTGGCCCCAACACTGAAGCTCTCTTTGATTTAAGACTGTAATATTCATGGATGAAAAGCACGATACAAACACTCTACAAATTGCTTATGAAAAAGCTCAACTTCCAATTAGAGATACCACAGAGAATCTATCCCTAATGGTCCTCTCTTACCAGAATCATCTGTAACTATTACTGTCCCATGGGTGAGGTGAAGTGAACAAGTTGAGAGGATGAGAAGCTGAAATTAAGGAAAAATCTACAGAGAATCTTTTTAATCATGTAGCACATTAAGTGGCTTGGGCACTGCATTAAAGTTTATTTCCCAACCTGCATGGCAATCCTAATTCCCCTTCCCCCCCCCAAAAAAAAAGGGCTTAGATGATCTCTTTTTAATTAAAAAAAAAAGCTGAACTAAATTATGAAATGTGAGGACATAAAAAAGAAGAAAAAAATGGTGCAAGGCAGATTATATCGCATTATTAATAAATTGATGTCCAATTTGGGAAGTCAGGCAACAAAAAGTGGATCGAGCTCAGAAGTATAATGAATGTGGAAGAAGTAATGAGAAGCACTACTCCTACCTCTGACTTCAAATCATCCACATCTCTGATCACGTGTGGATTGATAGACGCTATAACAGTAAAAAACCCATTGCTTGCAGCACTAATATGGCTGTCTCTCCCAGCAGGATCATGAGCAATACTAAGCAAATTCTGGGTCTCAGTTAATGCCCTAAAACCTAAAGAAAATATCAAAAAAGGACATCAGAATACAGGGTAATGAGATCAGCCTTTTGCTTTAATTCCACCAACAGCATTGTTCTACAATATTGTCAACAAGTAGATCTTACCCTTCTGAATATTATGACTGCTTAATTTTCCCAAAGGCACATCAGACATATTGATCTCAAAGTCCATCACAGCAGCCCTGAAAAATTTAACTTGTTCCATAAATATTTTATACAATTCTAGACATTAACAGAGAATTGTTCCAACAAGAATAATACTTCCAGACCTGTATGTCTCCACATTAAACAGCATAATCGTCAACTCTATTGATGCAGGTGCAAGTCAGTTTGTAGCCTTGTCAAAACTTTTCCTTGTAGCCAGATCTTTATTAACAACAAAATCCTGCAATGGCATATATTACTAAATCAAGCAGAAGTTCAAATGCAAAGGATGAGAAATGGGAGGTGAGGTTACATTGTCCAGTGGATGCAATTGCCAGGTTGCTTCTGGAAATTTTCCCATTGTTCCCATGACTCCCATGGATTCCCAGTCTTCTCAAGAAGTAAACATTTAAACTCCCATGTCGCATCTGATTTAGCTATATCCTCCAACTTGCTGTTCTTGAAATTTTCATTCCCAACACAGTTCTATTTCTGGAAAACGTAACAGTCTGACCCTTTGTCATCTTGATTAATTTGTAGGATACAGAAGCTTCAAACAGCAGACACAAAGGATATCAAAACAACATAGAAAGACAAGAAATACAAGTTCATACAAATGACAAATTGTTTCAGCACCTACTCTTTCCTCAAACATCTTTCTTCTTGTTTACATGGTTCCAGAAGTGCATATTAACCACAGCATCAATATAAAAAGATAATGTTTGCAGAACAAAAATTAGTTGAATGAAAATAAACCAGCATGGTTGCAGAAAAACATAGTATTAGGGCAATAACATGCACAAACCAGAAAGAAAACAACTTTTGAGTACATGCTCTTGGCCTAATAGGAACTCAACTTTATTATCAGAAGAAATTAACAAACTGAAAAGATTAATTTTTTCCAATACCTTTTATCAACAGAGACAATTTAAAACCTTCAGCTCCCTTTTACTGACATAACTGTTGATAACACATCTGAAGCAATTGAAAGGTTTATATGATGGAACAGTCCATTAGAAAAGAACAATCACCATCCCTGCAACCATCAGAATAACTTGTCAACTTTTAGTAGATAAACAGGAAAGACATCATTCAAATTCACTTTTAGGCATAATGTATTAAGCACTAGACGAAAACTCTGAACAGCGAAGTATCGAAATATTAGAAAAAAACAACTTAAGTAGTACTGATATATCCTTGCAGAGTTAGTATGACATGTAAATTGTTAAGGATTTACCTATTATTGACACCAGTTGATATATCAGACATGCTCAAATTTGTATTATAAATGCTTTTCTCCTCTCAAAACTGTGACCTGAATCTCAAAAGCCAGATGACTCATGCACAGCACTCTGTCCTTCTATTATAACTGTAACCATGCTATGTGTCACTCCAGCGGCCTCAGTTTACTAAAAAGGAAGTTTCTTACGTCTTTTAACACGGTAAACCAAATATTCCTCCTGAACAATAGGCAATTTCATCCTCCTGCCCAGATTCAAATATATAAGCTTAAAATGCTGAGGCTATGCTTGTAAAAGAAGTTTACAAGTAGCTAATACCTTGCCTTCCTTATCTCAGCATCTTGGTCACTTAAAGACCCACCTACAACTAAGCAGTTCGTGTCTGCAATAATGGTCTGTGTTAAGATTTAGAAGATGAAGGCAAAGAGATGGGACATACAGCTTAATGCTAGATGATGTAAACAAAGCATGTACCTTTTTTTATTTTGGGGTGAAAGTGCCCACCAGCTTCTTGAATCCTGCTCTTCCATTCCTCCTGCAAAATCACCCCTCTTATAAAAACCCTCCATGCATGGCTCTGCTTTAATGCTCTAAGAATACGAAAAATACTCCAAAAGTAACTAACATCTTTTCAATGCAAGTATAAAAAGGAAAATCGTAGCTGAACACCATACCGTAGAATCTTTCAATAATCCAGCGATAGCAACTCTCAAATCTCCAAAACTCTCACACTTAGATTCCTGAGATATTCCATTGGCAGCCCGATAATGTTGGTGTTGATTGGGGCATTATATGTGCTGGCCTTTTTAACTTTTGCAACTTGAAACCACTGAGAATTATTAATTAAACAAGGATCACAAATTTGGGGCATAATATATGGAATGAAGTCACGTTAAATGCTTAAAGATATTACAAGTTGTCTCTTTGAGTTCATACCTTCAGGAGATATTCCTAGCTCATTTCTTTCGGGATTTTCCATTTTCCTTTGACACGTTTTGGTTCAGTCGTGGAATTCGAACACTTGCTCCATTCTGACACATACCCATGGCATCTGAGGAAAACGAAGCCGTCCAGAACATAGTGGACATTTGGCCGGTTCTCTAAAATGCATGCCATCAGCACATAACAAACAACAACTTAAGAGGAATGAGAAAATAGTTAAAATCTGACAGTGGTCAAGTGTCAAGACTACGAACACAGGAAAATAGAAAGTATGATAAGAATGATAATGTAATGTACATTAATCCATGGAAGGGGAATTTAGTAATAAAAGGTTAAAAAAGAAAAGGAAAAACAATTGTGGGTTTAGGGAAAGATACAATTTTTTTTTTTTTTGGGTGGGTTTAGTTGAAGAAAGAATTTTTTGGATTGAGTAGCATTAGTTTAACACAAAAAATTTACAGAAGCAACAAAAAAGAAAAACCAATAACAGAGGCGCAATTGAAATCCCAACCCCCTACCTCCAAACTGCAAACATAAACGTAGTTGATATAAATCTTGAATAACTCCAAGAAAACAAGAAAAATGGTGGCCAGTGATAGAAAACATACGTACAGACAAGAAGCCATCAAATTGAGCGTTTTGAACCATTTTTACAAGCCTCAGCATCTCTTATGTCAATGTGTATTTTGCAGGGATATTTGCTCCTGGGGCAACATGAGGTTCTAAACAAGGCGTGTCTTTTGTCAAAGGGTATCTTGCAGTTCTTGCATGAGCATCTTGATTGCTATGCGAACATATTCTGCTTTCCAAGCTTTCGGATGATTCGCCATTGTCTTTCTCCTCTTTTTTATTTCATTTTCTTATACTCTGGGAGGATCCGCATGGAGTCGAGTCGGGTCGGTCGAATCTTGGATTCTTGATCGCTGTCCGCTGCTGCTTCCTTCTCACGACTTTTTCTTTTCTTTTCTTTTTATCTTTTTGAATTCCGGGCCTATTCCTGATCCTATGCGTCGTATATATACACTTTTCTGGCTTGCCTTTTTAGAAACTAAGAAATGGGCTTGACGTTTGATTGGGCCTCAAGGCTGAAGTGCATTTTTTCCATTTTATATCCCTCTGATATTGGTTAACCTGGGTCATAGGCCCGCTCCAATATTGATTACCTGGATTTTGTTACTTGTATAAATTGCAGTTTGCCCCCTTGAAATTAAGCAAATGAATACATTTATTAAGGCTGGTAATGAGTAAAACTCCTGATTCTAAAACAAAGAATTGGAGCACGAAAGAGCAACAAATTAAAGAATTGGGAACAAAGAGGCCACCTATGATTTTGATTTTACACAAATATATAACAATTTTTCAAAATGAAAAAAATTGATGACAATCATTGGATTTTAGATAAAACCTCTATAAAAGATCATGAAAAAGACAATTGCAAACAAGTAAAGTAATGGGATGCTTTATTTGAAATCATTTATAATTGACATGCAAATATATTTAAAATGCACTTTTATTAGTTTGACAATGAAATACAAAATAAAAAATAATGAAGGTAACACAAAATAAAATTTTCCACTAGGCAACTTAATTGAGAAAATGTAATTAAAATGACATTCATACATAGAAATTTATTGGACTTATAAATTATTGAGAATTGAAAATGAAGTGTTTTTTTATATCAAATATATTTTTTCATTAAAATTCTACGTTCACGTTATTTGGAACTCAAGGTAAATACATAAAAATTACAATCTTTAAGGCCTCTACATGAAAAACAAAAGCAAAAGCAAGGAGTTCCCGTTTCGCCTGAGGATAGAATTTTCCACGAATACAATGTCTGTCCAATTCCTCACCAAAAAAAAAAATAAATAAGAAAAGAAAAAAAAAAAGTTTGTCCCCATAAATAAAAGGTTCATTTGTAATTTTAGAAACATAAACGGATTTTTCATGTACGTTTGAGAAATTATGAGGGTATATTGTGTAATTTTGGCTTGCGTAATCCATCATCTCCTACGGGCTTTAAATTTGAGTAGAAAGTTTTTCATGGTCGGTTCTGTGTGCTGCTGATTTACTAATCTCAACCCAAAAAAGGGAGTTAAAAAAGGGGTACGTCTCTTGTTCTTTCGCTATCAATCTCCAGATCTGCATTGCCTCATTTTAGTGTTGTTATTAATTCCTAATTTTTAATATTTCACCACAATTTGATGATCCTTTTATTCTTTTATTTTATTATGAAACCGAAACATTCCTGTCCGTATCAAGCAGTGCTAAAACCCTATTTTTTTTTTAATTTCATAACAAAATCCGGAAAATTCGTGATCAATTTATAAAATCTTGAATTAGTTGAATTGATTACTAGTAATTGATGAGCGTATTTTTTTTATGGGTTTAATTTTAATGCATCAGTGGTAAAAAGTTGCGGAAGCTCGGAAGCTGCTGGGCATTTTTTTATTTTGATCTTCTGATAAAGCCTATCTGATTCTCCATGAATTCTCGAAGGTTTTGCTTCCTCCTCTTATTCATTCACCATAGCGTTAGTTCATATTTGTATTAGATAAATGATAATTGTAAATCTTTATGCTGAGATGCACACATTTTTACTCTTTTTTTTCTGATTTATATGATCAATGGATTGATAATTGCATTAGAGTTTTTGCCGGCAGGTAAAAGAGGGAGAAAAGGGATATTGTCAATTAGGTTAGAGTTTGTTCTGGTTGTTAATTATCTTTCTCCTTGGATATTTTGTTTTCCCGAAATATTAGATAATAATTGTACGTTTTAAGATGTAAAATGTGCTGTATCTGATGACGTACACTTCTTTTATATTTGTTGGGTGTGATTATATGCTTTTATTTTAGTAACATTTTTCAAATTCAGGGAGCGTAACGCCAGAGCTGCCCTTTTTGATGGCATTGAAGAAGGTGGCATTAGGGGTTCATCTTCTTACTCCTCTCATGAAATTGATGAGCAGGAGAATGAGAAAGCAATTGATGGGCTGCAGGATCGAGTTAATCTACTGAAAAGGGTAAGTTTGATGCTTCAGAAACTGTTATTTTTTATATGCCAGCTGTTGACTCTTCTTAGTAGCTAATGCCATATCAGTTGGGAGATTTTCACTGTTTGTGTTTACATAATTTACTTGTTGTTTAATAAGAACTTATGTACACAAGGAATCTTGAATTAATTTGAGGAAGTAAATAATTTAACAAAGTTTATCCTTTGTTGTTCTGTTCTGCTCCCTCTCCCTGTCTTTGTTTTAACGTTCACCTTTTTGTCTTAATGCATCGAAGAGGTGTGTTTTCTTAGTTTCCTTTGCCCATTAGTGGAGATAATTTATTTGGATTTGTACGTCAAGGAAAGCAAATTGTTCTAGTTGGCTGAAGATGAGAAACTGAACCTTTTCTGCTATTATCCATGACGGGGATTTAAGCAACTAAGTAGATGAATTAAAAAAAGAAAAAGATGGTTGAAATATCTTGTTCACAATTTTCTTGTTTTCAACTATACTCAATATTAAATGAGGACTAATTTAGAAAACATTTATGGGGTGATATAAAGGTTATCCTTTACAGATGACATTTTCACAGACCTATTGAGTCTAAATCAGCAATTAAGACCATATATTGCATCAAAATTGATTGAGTTTGGTGTTACTATGTGAAAATTTGCTTTGGCTGTTTTATAATTTCCTGTTCACATCTGATCTATGTGCTTTATGTTGCCAGCTGTCAGGTGATATACATGAGGAAGTGGACAATCATAACCGCATGCTGGACAGAATGGTGCGTAGACAGTAATGGCTTATTCTATACCCTGAATTCTTTTTGTTTGACGTCATTTTATATTACTGTTTCAGGGTAACGACATGGATGCTTCAAGGGGAGTTTTAGCAGGAACCATGGACAAATTTAAGATGGTATTGCTGACAGGATGATCTTTATAAGATTGCCCTAGCTTTTTTTTTGGATTGATGCATATATTACAGGTTATGATTTTTTTTCCCCCTATTTTTATTTGTTTTAGGTATTTGAGACCAAATCAAGCAGAAGAATGTTTACGCTAGTGGCATCTTTTGTGGTCATTTTCCTGGTTATATACTATCTGACAAAGTAATTGGGAGGCTTAGGGCAGGGACATCTGCTAGTTTTATGCATGCAACTTTCTGGCATCTTTCAGGTTCATCCTGTAGTCACATACATCCATGGTGGTGCTTTTTCCCTTCTGATAATGTAATGAATGCTGCCCCAAGTTCTAAGGTGTCGCTGTATGCATATCTATGTAAAGATGTTTTGGTTCAACTGATTTTTTGAATGTGTGGAATGATAGCAATTAATATCCTGCACTATGCCTACAATGAAATATGCACACATTTTTTCTTGCTGACTGATGCAGTTGACCTGATTTCTGAAATATCAAGATCGTAGATTAAAATCTGTTTCTTGAACCGGTTTCCTTTTTTGTTGTTTCTTTTTCCCCAAGATCCTCGGGCCAATTGCTAATTGCAGGTAGTATATGGAGTCGGAGTAATGTGGTGGAAAGGTTTTGATTGGGGGTTTTTGTCTGTACGGTTTCTCCTCAATCTTCTTTTTCTCGCGGCTATAACACTATAATGTGTATTTATGAGTTCTATTCGTTGTTTCCTTCGGCTTGGGCAGAAATTAAGAGGAAAGAAGAACCTGAGTTATAGAACGAAGGCCAATTACTAATTTGCTTCAGTTTCTTGGTGCCTAAAGTGAAAGTGGAATTTATCCTTTGTTTTTGCCTTTCCAATGCACTCAGATTTCTTCCGTTTCATCAATTTTGTCGGGGTTATTGATATAAAGAAATAGGGAGAAATTAAGGTAGACCAAAAAAAAAAAATCCTTCTTTTGCTTTAGATTTGTCTGAAGGAAAGGGAGATAGAACTAACAAAGAAAATAGTAAAGCTAAAAGAAAATGAAAAAAAAAATTAATAAATAAAATGCTTTAATTTATGAAAGGAATCCAAGCGATCTTTTCGTAGGCGTTTGCCCCCGATGTTTGATTATGCGTTTTCATTCAACTCTCAGTATCATAGTATAAACTGCGCCATTCCCACTTCATTAATTTCCTCAAAATGTTGGCAAGCTTTATTTCAATATAATTACTACAGGATTGGCCCGCCATTAACCAGATCCGAGTGTCTGCGGATGATGAGAGGTTCGGTTTGAAAAAAATTAGAGAACCAATTGTGGTGACTTTACGTTATGGAACAAGGGTTGGGAAAATGACGAAAAAAAATAAAGATGCACCAGCCGGGAATCGAACCCGGGTCTGTACCGTGGCAGGGTACTATTCTACCACTAGACCACTGGTGCCTTGTTGACGGATTTGATTTAACGAATAAACTTGTTTCTGTGAAAATTAAACATTTGCCGGCTGCATTACGCAATGTCATTGCGTCCGTTTCTATTTTGGTCGTGTCATTCCACCACATTCATCCCTTGCTGTCGTCTCTTTCCTTTTGTTGCCAACTACTACGAATTTTACTAAGTTTTGCCTTAGGTAGTCAAGTTCGGTTCAATGTTTAATTAAACAAATAATTCTTGCGCATTCGTTGTCAAGAGAATAAAAAAGAATAAATCTTGCACATCGAATTCTAAACGTTGAATCCGGAAAAACTACCCGAAGACTAAAAATTTTCCCTTGAACATGTATCCGAGGGCATGCGAATATAATTACTTGCCAATTTAACCCACAACATTAAGAACCTAAAATGGCTAAAACTAGAAGTAAACGCTTAACTATACTAGTAATAAACAATCCTAGAACAAGTGCGTGCGAGCGCCCGCAAAGATTAGCGTGCAAAACTAAACAAAGCTTCTGCTTTAATGTAAATTATATGACAAATGCTATGACCAGTAGTATAGAAATGACGCAATGGATAAATATTTATCCCTACTTAAATTGTAAATTAAGGTAGATGTTCAACCAAACCTTTATATCTAACTTTGAGGAACCTGCTCTAGTGTTTCTAGGAGTATTTTGAATTAATGGAAGTACTTACTACCAAAAAAAAAAAAGGAAGTACTTTCAAACTTCGAAGGTAAAAGTGGACCTTCTTTGCCAGAGAAAATTCTCCCGCCGTTCCACCGACACACATCATCATCAAAGTAACCACTTTTCGAGCATCCAAGATAATCTAATAGGATGATGATGATAGGAACCGAAGTATATACAAAGAAAACTACTTATGTTTTTAGTATAATCCTTCTGCCGGTTCCAAATCTCTGCCCAACCTGTAGTTTATCTAGGAATTTCAACAAAATCTAGCCATTGCAATCTGCAGGCAATTAACAAACCAACAGTATGCCCGAAAGCTCCACTTGAACTTATAAAAAATTAGCCCCAAGTATTAGTGAGAGACCAAGTCAGTAATCGGTTAATCATCATTCATGACCCACCTGACGCTACTCCTGCCTCAGTTTTAGCTACCTGAATACAAGCGCTTACTAAAACCTACGTGATTGTCTTTCTTTTTTCTTTTCAAAGGGGTTAATAATATTCAAGGTTGTAGCCCCGGGGTTTGAAGAATTCAGACCTATGAAACATTCTCAAAACGCATGGGGCAACTGAATAAACCTATGAAACTTTCTCAAACACATGCAGTACTAAGTCTAATTATGTAAAGATATTTTTGAGTTAATTATATGTGTGTATGCATGGGACGTGTAATAATCACAAGTAGCGGTTACCATGGCCTTGTTTTCTTTATATAATCTCTGGATTTTGAACACATACACGCCACATTCCCTGCATACAGTTCTCATATATCCTCCCTTTAGAGTCTCGTATATCCTGATACTACCCGCAATGAGGAGTTGTATTGTGAAACCTTTTCACAGAAAGAAGAATTCTCCACCAACAAAGATTAACTTGTATTTGTAACAAATTAACAGTGCTAAAAAAATGCAATTTGCCTCTGTATAGTATTGGAGTCTCACCGACTAATAGAAACCTCAGTAACAATTCTAGTTTTCAAACCGGCAACACATAAAGAAGATTATTAATTAAGTACATGGCCAATTGGATCCAAAGTTATTAGGAATATATGTGTTTTTCAAATGACCTGTCTCCTTTTCATATAAAAAGGGTAAAATGTATCAGACAATTAAGTAGTACACATATAAAAAGGAGAAAGAAAAGAGACAAAGATGCATGCTCTAAGCTGTAGGTTAACATAATGGATCTGAATCCAATTTTGATGTTATAAACTTCATATAAGTTTGCACGAGAAATTAATCTGGTTCTGTGCCTCATATCATCGATCATCAACTATCAGTTACAAAGTTTATTTTAGGTATCGCGAGATCTCATATGTAATGCACCAGCCTTTACAATATAAGGAGTACTATAATCATATTCTGTGCTACATTTTATCCCTTCTTTGAAAAAAGAGGAAATTTAAGACTAATTTAAACTTATTATTTGGAGTACAAGACTGGTCCATTGCAGTGTCTTTCTTCCAACTCTTTTCGTTTTCTATCGTTTTTACAGTATTTGGTTAACAAGAAAACTGCAAGGACAACCTGACAAACGAAAATTGTTCCTATTGAAATAGAAAAACATTAAAATATTTGGTAATCTTATCTACACTGTAATGCGTTTCTAGTATTGTGATTGTGCCTTATGTAGGTGGGAAAATGTTGCATTTTGGATGGAATAGTCAAGGAGTGCTTAAATCATAATTAGAACACTAAAAAGCAGCAATTTTTTTGAGTTTGCGCAATGCATTTTTAACAATCTTGCAAATGGTTCACCAGAGAAAATTCAAATGCTATAGGAATAAGTACTTGACGGATTGACCCTTTTTCTCGAACCACAATTCTTTAGCTACTACTAAACGAAGAAACAATGGGGAAAACTCAAGTGTAAATCACAGAAGAATTCCATGGATGTTAATCAGTAATTGCAAATTAATCCTGAAGGAAGTTGATCGTTGACACATGGATCAGAAATTATTTGCATATAAATTTTTATTACACATACAGAATTTGCACTCAATAGGAAAACATAGAGATCAGAAGGAAACACACAAAAGGAGAACAGGTTTATTTAGGGTTAACATTTGTGAGGGAAAAAACACCTCAAAATTCTCTTACCGGCAAGTGATGAATCCATCATGTGCTAGTCATCTTCAAGCTCCAACTATAATGCTTCCTCTTTGCCTTCTCAATAGAACTTCAGGCCATAAGGTACGGAAATTTAGGCAAAAAAAAGTCCACTTTTTTTTATAATAAGAAAATGGTGCTTTTTGCTATACAAGTTTTTCAGCTTCCAGAAAACTCGTAGCTACACCTGTACAACATCTTCAAAGTCCTAAACTGATGAAAAACATACACAAATTGTCTATCCATATATGGCAACAAAGTGCTCTCCTAGGGACCAAGTCGAAGCTCCAAATCAAGCTCCTCTTCTTGACCTCCCCCAACTCTTCTGGTATCTTCAACATGTGCTGATGAGCCACATGGCAAGTTGAAGCCCATGCTCCATTGGTCAAGCCCAAATGGATTGAAGCGTGGAGGGTTGAAATCATTAACATTCACGTAATGATGGTTTGCAGAAATAGAGGGTTGTGCAGGCGAAGATGAGGCTGGAAAATACGATTTACCATAATTCAATTGCGCCTCATGAGATGCAACATAGTGCGTTTGATAGCTAGGAATTTGATGGTATGATTTCGGAACCGTGTAATTTTCTTCATGCTTAGCAGGCTTATTTCTAGCCCTATCCTTTCTATGAATATTCATATGTCCCCCTAAAGCCTGGGCTGTGTTGAACCCTCGCTTACAAAAGACACACTCATATGATCGGCCTATTCCTAAGCTGTTGTCTTCCTCAGCCAGGTCAACTTCTTGATGATTGGAGTCCATAACAAATTAAATAAACCTGCTAAAACGACACAGGAGAAATATCTATCTATGTACAAGTTCTGGGAGAAGGAGAGAGGACAAGGGTCTTATAAATAGCGAAGACACGAGGAGGATTTGAGATGATCTAAGGGCATAGGCATTTTCATTTAGCTCTGTATGTGGAGGAGTACTTCTTGTGAAGAAGGGAGAGGGATACAACTCATTCTAGGCTTTAGAACCTTGCGGGTAGACTCATTCTGCTGCCGGCCGGCTGCTGAGGGGATATAACTTTTTGCAAATACTAAATCAAGGACTATTATTGGTTTTTCCTTTTTTATTTTTTAAAACTTGTACTGCTTTATTAGTTTCGATTAAGAAAATTTAGGTCTCTTTTCCTAGTAGAAAATATTTACTGTTTATGTAGTCAATTTTATTCTTGTTTTAAATTAAAGTGTTATGAAAATTATCTAATACGGATAACTTTCTTCTCCTACGATGGGGTGCTTATAACCCTTAATTGCTAGACGTATTTTTATGTTTGTTTTTTTATGGGAAATATTTTTTCTTTAATTAATTTTGTTTAGGATTTAAGGGATTGGGGTTTTGAATTGAAAAATCTTTTCAATCCCTTTCATAACATAGTTCATTCGGCACTCAGCCAACTCGTGGCTCGGCTGACCGCTAATCACGGTATGTCACGTCATTATTAGAGGTTTTTCTTTCTTTCTTTTGTCATTAAAACTTGAGATGAAGTTAATCCAGGCTCCAAATGAATCGTCCAAGCAGAAAAGTTAATGACATTTTTTGGTCTTTAACGGTATCATTATGACTCCCATGAATTTTATACTAAGAGAAGTGTCAATTGCCGATGACTCAGCTAGAAGGATTGATTATTCATGCAACCACAGCTATACATTGACGTAGTACATATTTAGCTTTTACTACTAAGTGTGAATTCACATTAATTACTAGTATTTGATATTTCGCAAATCTCAGACGTAAGTACTGTGGATACGAGGATCTAATACGACTCATCTCACGGGGAGACAACTTTCTTACTTTTTTTTACTGTTTGAATGTTGTTACATATATTTTGATTTTCAAAAGCAAAATTGAGGAGTAAAGATAATCAACAAGTTGACAGACTAATGACCACAACGAGTTCCTTGGAGTCCCAAATGAAAAATCTCCAAAAGAAATTAAAAAAAAAAAAACACTAGGTCCCAAGAAATAAAAAGGTACTAGTATAAAAGATTATGTGCTTACAATGAACGCAAATGGTAATAGAAAAAAGTATAGAGGAAGAAGGAATTGAGGTTGATATAAATTACTCCTAAATTGCTCTTAAAAACCATGTCCTTACTAGTTTATTTCCAACGAAAGACTTGGGTAGCTTCCTGCATGATGATAAAATGCAAATGTGCAAAAAAAATATTGAACATTTTGTTGCTTATATTTGTCCAGCTACAGACTCAGAATTGCCTCACAGATCAGAGCTAATTGCACGTACACCGCCATTTGTGTCATCACAATCACAATCAAATAAAATATCCTTATCAAACCTTCATGTCAAGGAAATTTGATCTTTATCTTGTGACATTTGTAATTGTGATTTGTCATTGATGACTGCTTAGGAGAAAGGAAGCTTTGGAAAACTACAAATCATGATGATGATGAACAGAGCTATGATCTCAGACGCATCAAAATCAATCCTTTATCTAATAATCTGGAAATAAATTATTTCAAGGATCATACGGCAAAGAGATCTGCTTTCTTTAGCAGCATGTGAAAAAGGCTTAGCTATTTGTTGTTGGCAAAATGCATTTTCACCTTCTCTTGTCCCTTACTCAAGGACAATATTCGCAAAAGATAAATTTTTAGTTTTTTTTTTTACCCCTAAATTGCAAGGGCCGATTCTTTCAGGACGTTGCTTTTTAAGTGTAGCTTTAAAGATTTAGGGCATCAGAAAAAATTGCCCCCGGACAGAATCTACAATGACTTTAACAGGAGATGAACTATTTTCTTGTTTCCTTTTTTATTTCAGTCGCCTTAAGTGAGAAGATCTCCATGATCTCTTTCTCTCTAGTTTTCTCTTGCAGGCTAGATTATATTTTAGGATTAGGTTTAGTCGGTATTAGGAGGTGGTATCTCAAGTTTAGGACAGGATTTGAGGTGGAAAGGGGCAGTAAAGGTATCATATGAATCATCAATAGGAAAGGATAATATCATATAGCAAGCATAAACACCAATACTTCTAGTTTTGGCTCTTGCCATGCAATTCAATGACTGGATCTATGCGTAGATCTTGCAAAATTTGCAGGCTCCTACACAAAGATTATGGACTAGCGTCATGTAATATTCTATAAGATTAGACATTAACCATTCATTTGACAGTCTGCCGGTCAATTGCTGGCTCAAGAGTATAAGATATATCTGTCCCATTTTAATTTTTTTTTTTTCCAATCGGGATTTTGGGTTTAAATCTTGATTCATCAATCTCGTCGCAGATGACCGAGAAAGGGGGCGAAAAAAAAAGAAAAAGAAAAATACACGAATATTAACACCAATGACATGGATCTTTAATTCAAGATGTTCACCATAGTCGAATAGTTCATGATTCTACTGTTGAGGAAGTAAAATTTTGGCCTGTATATACATATACAGTAAGGTAAATTCACGTAGCCTAAATGGGACATCCTAAATGCTACAATTCTTACGGATGAATTATCCATAAAACTTGACTTGAGGGCCAGACAAAAAGGTTTGAAGTAGTTCAAAAGAATTACAATGCAAAAAGACAATATTGATAGCTCTATTCGTTAACCTGTTGTAATTCGTATCCTATGGCTTTGTCCGGAGATGGACCGGTAAATGATTGATGATCCGAGAAATAGTCTTCAAAGATCTGTTGATATGACAAAGTCTTATCGAAGGAGGAAATACATTGGTGGTCTTTAGTTCAGGACAATCCTCAAGATTGGACGTGGACGATAACAATGTTGCTATTCTTAACTACAACTGCTCCCCTCACCAAATCATCCTGTCTTATTTACTTTCCCAAATCCCAATTAGCATGATTGAAACATTCTTTGTCAACCTTTCCTTGACTTCAATAGGCACATTCTTCATTTTTTTTTTTTTTTTACTTAGTTAGAGCAGGTGAAAGAAGAAGGCCAGCTTGAAACCCCGTTCTAAAATCAGAAATTAATATCTTAACTAGTCCTCGAAACCCCCACCCCAACAACAACTCCCTCTAAAAAAATTAAAAAAAAAAAAAAACTACATTTGCTTGATGCTGATTTTCCACTATTATTCCAAACTAAAGCCCATGCCGTGCATGTCGGTTGGAATTAAGATAAAAAAAAAAGGGTCCAACTACACAAATATTTTATCTTTCCCAAAACAGTGATCTTTCAGGAAAATTGGAAAAAGTTAAATCATGTAACGACGTGATTTTGGTCTGAATTCCTGGTCCTTGCTTGTCCACCTTTTGAAGTCAATAAACAAAAATTGGTTTGTTAGGGGTCATGAGTCTAGTCAATTGAAGAAGTACTTGAAATCAGCCTTGGTCTCATTAATCTGAATAATCAAACATAAACAAAATCAACTAGCTGTTCAAACAAAATTAAATAATAAAGATGTACTAATCAACGAAAACCAGAAATGGAAACTGAATGTTAAATAGGCAAGCAATAAGCAATGTACAGGGATGAACTAAATTGAACATATGGTTGAATAAAAAAATAAAAATCAACTTCTTAGGACCCGCTTGTTCGGTGTAATGTAATCTATTACAACAATGTACTCTTTTTATTTTATTTTATTTTATTTGGAGGTCTAAACCAATTTACAGAATATCTGGGAAAGAAAATGGGAGTTGGATTAGTTTCGCGTCCACGGACCCGTCACTTGTAATTATGGTTAAATATAATATGTAGCAATTTGGACTTGGACATCCTAGCCCATATCTCTAAAGTTCTGGGCCTAGGTGGCTTCCGAATTCTGGTCCAGGTCCATCTTTTTCTTTTACGTAGTTTTTACACTAGTCTGCTTTTGGATTCAGGTCTGTCTTTTATTTTTACCTAGTTTTTGGGCTAAGAGCCCGGTAACTGACATACGCGGTCAGGTCTTCCAAAAAGCTTAAAATATTTGCAATTGTTGCAATTTCTTTTTCTTCCGCGTTTTTATTGGTTCTTCTGTTTTTTCTTATATCTGATTTCAAACATTTTAATTTTTTTAAAATGGGTCAAATTGAATACAGACAAAACAGAAACAAAAATAGTTTGACTATCATTTGAGAATATACAAGATTCTTTTAACAATACGATTTCTAATCTTACCTTGAAGTCCAACAACAAATTTGTTTATAGTATCAAATCAAAACACTAAAATTGTGTGGACCGTGCAAAAATCAATATCAATTTAATTGTGATGGCAGTTGAAGATTTCATTATGTGTTCTTTATTCCTCCAACATTGAAAATCGGAATTGAGATGCTAATAATTAGATGACACGGGCAGGGGCAATGGCACGTAGTTTTCCAAGGCCATTTAAGTTTGTAGCTGAAAGCAATGAACAAGTGAAAATTGAGTGAATAGAAAAGGACTAACATTTATATGAGTGGTTTCTTACCCTCCCCCCCCCCCCCCCCCGGGCCCCCAAAACAAAAAAAAAAGCCCAAAAAAAAAAATCCAAAAAAAGTTGTAGCGACTGGTGATGTTTGGTTGTTTGCCCCAGCGCATGAATCTACTCTCCTTTTTCCCATTCCCTCTCCTCTTTCAGCAAAACATGCACTTTGGATACCAAAAATGTCTCTTTTTTGTATACCAATTTTCACCTGACGTGGGGACCTCTCCACAAGTAATTAGTACAATTCAGACTCCTTTGCATTCAATATACATGCACTGAAATACTGTATATTTTCTATCTTACAGATGGATATGTTAATCTAAGTAAGAAATCAACACCAGTCCACTATGATGGCAGCCGTATATGGAGGACGAAATTAAAATGTAAAGATGCTACAAGGGTACATATAGATAGTAAAAAGACTTTTGTATTCTCAAACATCCGGAAACATTTAAAGAGCCAGAGTTTAGTAATTTTTTTGGAACAGGATTTTAGAGGAGTACAACTCCTAAGAGATGGGCCATAGACTTGACACGAGTTTACGACCTGACCTCCTTGTAACAAAAGTAATTAGATGACAAACCAAAAGTATTTTTAAGTACTCGTACACATATGATATGTATAGCGCAAAAATATTCGTACATATATAATATGTACGTTGTATTAAATTATATACATCTATACATGGTACAACACTTTTTTGAGAATACAACACTTGTTTGTATACATACAATTTAGGAGAGAGAGAGAGAGAGAGAGAGAGAGAGAGAGAGAGAGAGAGAGAGAGAGAGAGAGAGAGAGAGAGAGAGAGAGAGAGAGAGAGAGAGAGAGAGAGAGAGAGAGAGAGAGTAGATGAAGTCGAAGTTTGCACTGACCAAATATGTGTTACGAGAAAAGGACAGGCCATCATACCACTGACAGCCCAGACATTTGTTGGGAACATGAAAAGAGGCAGCAGAGACACCTTGGAAAATAGAAACTTCCCAACTGCACAGACCAAAATACTATTTTCAATCATTCGACTTTGCAGAGGTGGTATGTACTACTATAGACTACTGCACAACGATAGTACTACAGTTGTACTAGGAGAAGTTATTCTTTCACTTCTCCTTAGACAATTGGATATCTCTCTCTCTCACTCAAAAAACCAGTCTTTTCAAGTTATTGACTTCTTTTAGATTATGTCCCGTCCTCTGAAGGTTTATCAATTATTGTGATTTCCACTTTTCCTTGAACGTAGAATTTAATGTGCGCAGCGAGGCGAGGATGCATTGACGGAAAATTATAAAATGCATAACGTGCATTTTAACGTGGTGCACTAGAATCAATAATTTATTATTATGTGATAATAATGAATCATACTTTATATTATTTAGTTATGTGTGATTAGATTTAATATACTACGTAACACGTTAAGTAACACGCGTGATGTACGCAATACCCACTCTACATTAATTTGACGTTTGTGTAGTAGGTTTGAGCATTGAAGTTGACGAATAACATTGCCAGCTATATATGCTTGTCAACTTTACTGCCATCGCATTTGCATGTAAAGTAAAACGAGTATTTGGCCGCCCTGTTGCGATTGATTTTTAGGTGGAACGGGTTTACGATATCATTTGTGGACCTTGTGATTTAAAAGAGAATTAAACAAGCAAAGTGATTCATGCTTATGTTAGGAAAAAAAGACATAAAATGATGTAAAGATATTTATGTAACTTTATTTTAAATCACAAAATTTACACATAGAACGTAAACCAGGTTCATTTAAAAATTTTCTCATGCGGCTCTTCGTTATTACCACTGTTTGTCAATATGGTTATGTCATAATATGCTAGTTATGCAATCAAAACATAATAATTTTTAATAAAAGTAATAAATTATTAGCAAATTGTATCTATTTTTAGAAAAAAAATTTACGTTATTAACTTTGTGATGCCGCAAACAGTAACATAACATGAATACATACTAAACAATGAGTTGCCGAACTCCATAACGTAGACTAGATTTTCATTAATTAAGGGGTTGCTTATTGTCCGTTCTCAACAATGTGGACATGCTACTATGGATTTATTTATATCATGATATCAGTCGATATGCTTAATTATAATCACGAATAATTGGTTACATGTTTTCAGAAGTTATAAGCATAAAAATATGAAGAATAGGAGAACTTAACGGGAAATCATGCTCACAAATTTGTGCCAAATGAAAATAGACAACTTTCAGTGCTAGACCTTTTTGCTTGAGAAAATTTTAGTATTTACAAACAATTGAAGGAAAATTCTTCTGTGCTTGTCCTTGATGATCAGAAACTATATGTTTATTCTACTACTCAGTATTTCTTATCACTTCTCAAACTTTTCTTAAATGTTTGCGATAGTTTTGGAAAGAATTTCATGTAGGGAATTATATGCTTTTCTCGTTTTATATTAAGATAAAATTTTTCAGAGATCACCAAAGGTGCAAGTATGACCAACTGCAATTCAAAGAGTTCCTCAAGAGTCAAGACTAAATTCAGCATAACTTTCACGATAAAGTGTAAGGATGTCGGTCATGGTAGCTAGATAAGAAAGGAAAAAGATGTGCAGAAGAATTGATGATTGTGGCATCTGATATTTTTGACTCTTCTGGACTTGAAAGTTGAATCCTTGAAAGGCATCTAATAAAATAAACCCCACTTGGTTGCAGACGAATTGAAAACTGGAGAGAAAAGTAAGGCTTCTTGAGATCCCAAAGGCCTTATATTTCCTTTTTGCCTCCACTTTTCCCCCAGTACAAATTCGAAATCATAGAACTTCAAAATACACGAAGGCACAAGAGAAGCTATCATCATTCAAGGATGGTAGAAAAAAGCTAAAAATAAAAGTTAAAAAGCATTTCTAAAAGCAAATGAACACCAACGGACACCCTTATGCAGGTCTCACCGAAGACTAAGAGAACCCCAGCCTAAGCTCCAAATCCACATCATCATTGGCATCTCGGAATAAACCCATGTTTAAGTCCAAACTAACAATCTCTTTCTTCTTCCAAACCCTAGAATCATTTCTTTTTGTCGAAACTGGTAGGTCCCTAACTTCACGAAGAGCTCTTTTGTGCAGATTATTTCCTACATTTCTTTCACGATTTACATGATGATCACAATGAGAGTGAGAGACTATGGGATTTTTTGCTTCATTTATAGAGGCCGAGGATGGCGAAGAGAAGCCAATGAAAGAGGAGCCACGAATCATATAAGGTATGAACTTGGCTGCGTAAGATGGAGATGAAGATGAGCTGAAACTCGGGTTAGGGTTAGAGTTTGTGTTGAGACAGTCCAGCGAAGGTGACAGTCTCAGTTTAGCCCTATCTCTCCTGTGAACGTTCATATGACCTCCGAGAGCTTGTGCAGATTTGAACTCTTTCTTGCAAAAGCTACATGTGTAGTTTCTCTGAGGCCATAAAAATCCGCATTTGCCATCTTTCTCAAAGCTGAACTTGGCATAGGCCCAACATGTGTCTTGCAATTGTTCACTACTTGAGTTCGCTTTCTCCATACCTACCTTTTGTTCAAGTCTTCAAAGAACCTATAGAGATTGGCAACATAGCCCAGCTCAGAATTGAAGGGAGAGAGAGAAAGAAGAGAGAGCACAATTATATGGAGGAAAGCATAGCGTGACTTCTGGTTCAGGAGTGAGGCAGTGTACTGTTGTTAGGGATTGCTATATTCTAAAGGCAGAGGAGAGAGTAATTGCTCTAGTAGTGAGTCTGTAAATATCCACCTGCAAATGTCTGTTACCAAATTTAGATATTTACTTAGCCTGCTAGCCAATGTAGATAAGTTCGGCCTACAAATCATGCGGTTTCTTTGTTGCTAGATGCAGGTGAGATAATGAGGATGTTCGACACACTTTGACATGAGGAACTACGAGTCTAATCGACACTTTTGTATTTTTTTGAGGCACACTGAGTAAAAAGCTTTTTTGAGAATGCCAAGGGACAAAAGATTTTTTATTTTACCTTTTTGCAAATTTTTATTTTCTAATGCATTGGCTTTCCGGTAGAGAAGCTATCAAATGGGAAAATTTGTTTTCCTGATTCTGTGATTGAGGTGGGGGGGGGGGGGGGGGGGGGAGAAAAGAAGAAGAACAACAAAAAAGATCATTTAATTTCCATAAAATTTCCAAGGTCACTTCGCCATCTGGAATATATCTTGTTCATTAATGAGACAATCAACTGTTTGTTACGGCTTGAAGAAATCAGCTGTTGAAAACTATGATTGATCTCCTCTTAAAATTTCAAAGCGAAAAAGTTGTATCTGGGAACATTTATGATTTAAAGGGAATAGCTTATGACTCGCTCTCTTATCCCTGATTTTCAAGAATAGGTATTTTATTATTTAATTTTCAAAGATTTTCAGAAAAAACGACAGCTAACTGGTAAAACACACGGGGGTAAATGTATAAATATTATGGGACAGATTGGCAGGTGGAATAAAAGGGGTGTTTTCAATAAAATAAAAACAAAAATTATGTACTTTCTTTCATTTCTAGGCACACACTTTTTACTATAGAAAAAATGTTGCTTGCATATATAATTCCTGATGCAGGTAATGCAGTCCTAATAGGGAGTTCCATAAAGCCTATAGTGAATTTATCTTCCTTCAACAGCAAAGCGAACACAGAATCGCTGGGGAAGCTTGGCAATATTTTTTTTTATTGTAGTATATTATATTGAGGTTTTAACATTGTTGTGTGTGTGTGTGTTTTTTTTTTTTGGGGGGGGGGGGGGGGGGGGGGGGACTGTAATGCTGGTATAGGACCAGAGTGCGTTAAAGCCCAAAAATGGGCAAGCATTCATCCCTTGAGCAACCAAGTAAATACAGGATAAGTTAATAGGAAGGGGGGAAAAACAATCACCCATACTTTTTAGGCCACTAACCAAGTCAGTGATAAACTACCTTTACAGAGTGTTGGCAAAGAATCGTACAGTAGTTTGCTTAAATATCCATATTTAGTCAGCCCGCAGAAGGCAGTAAGAAGCTGAAGCCCGAATTTTCACGAATCAATGGGGGTGGTTCAATGTCTAAAACATCAATCTGATCCATTGATTTGGAGAGATCATCAACAGAGAATGGAATGCTGCAGCGGCAGGATCAACAGAAAATCATGTCCACCTCAAAATGAATACAAGTATCTCCAATGAAAAAGCATGAAAGAATGCACAAAAATGGGAGAAATAAAGAATAACATATCTTAAATTAACCTTGAATCATCATCCAGCAGGAAAGAACTGCTTACGGCATTGTTGGAGTCTTCTGTCATTAACACTCTCATGTTGGATATAACCTAGCAATGGAAACAATTAGATAACAGAACTTGAGCCTGATTCAATCAACTAAGGGTGAGAAAACCCTATAATACTGCCACGGATAAAAGTACATTAATCATTCCAAGCAAGAATTGAGTAGTTGATACTTTTCTTTCAAATGCACTTTTTTCTCGATTCATGCTATCCTCAAAGCAAGCAAATCAGGGATACCTGTAGTATTCTGATATCTTGGCAAATGCTAACAACAAAACCAGGGGAACCAGTTCAGCCATTAGAACTATGCAGCACATCTGCTCATATTGGTTCCCATTCTCCTAACTTACAGTAAGAAGCCAAAACATTGATGTAATGTTTAACAAAACATACTCTCTTTAAGTTTCGTCTGTCTAAAAAGGTTCCATGAATAATTCAGTTTCAAATTGCAGCTGTCCTGATTAATGGGAATGAGCCCCCTAGAATAACAATAATATTCAAAATCAAAAGTAAATATCTAGCACAACTGAGAAAAGTAAAAATTTAGATTAGCCAATTACAACTTGGTTGGTAAGTTGAATTCCGGAAAAGAAAAATCACAATTAGCATTAGCTGATAAATAAGAGACCAATTTAGTAGTGAAGTGTACAGAATAACTCTTAGTATTAGTCACTGCTTAGCCATCATCCCTGTTCCCAATTACAACAACTCTAATATAAAACATATGAGAGAAAATATCCAAAAAGAATGCACCTAGACCATGACTTGGAAAGTCAGTTATGACTTACATCTGGGGAAAGGCTGTGCGTGCCATATTTGTCATCCCAATACATTGTGCTAATCCTGTAGAGCTGTTGAATGCTAAGTACCTGTAAATGATTATCAACTTGTAAATAACAAGATTTGCACATCCTAATAAACAAGTCTAGAATACAAATTTATGTGCATTACTTACAGGGCAAAGGTCATGACTTATTTCATCCAGTGTCTTCTTGGGCTTTTGATGTATTACCTAATCAGCAAAATCAAAGAGATCACAGTAATCTTTACAGATTAAGAAAAATTTAAAACTTCCAATCTTATTATTATTATTATTATTATTATTATTATATTGTTGTGGAATTTCACTCCTTTCTTATCTCCACTTCTCCACCTCCCCCCTTCCCCCCCCCAAAAAAACCATAAAAAAAAAAAAGTAAAAAAAGCTCTCTCATTGTTTATGATACAACCTTAATCATTACCTAGCAGAATACAGAATATTTTCGAAGATTTTAATTGGAGTGCACACTTGAATGAAAGAATCAAATTGTTAAAAACAGTTATCTTGCTCTGTCTTTTGCTCAATTAATATAATATGCAGCAGAAATTTTCCGGCAAGCAAGAAGAAGATGTAAGTACCAGGAATCCAATCGCCTGTCTTATGTGTTTTAGCTCGTCCCAGGATGAACCAGCATACTGCAATAAATTCTCTTCTTTGGTCAGGAGAACAGTGCCAAACAACTTACAGCCAGAAAGCAAGATTACCTCATCGGTAGCATTATAGCACCAGTGTTCCAGCTCAGCCAACCCAGCCTTCACGTATTCACCATTACTAAATGAGCAGCATTCTCGTCTCAGCAAGAGGCTATAATGACGAATGGTAGCACAGAATTGACTGAATTAAGCCAACAAACAAGCCCCAAAAATATAGAAACAAACAAATTCATGCATAAGTTGATGCTTTGAGAGAGCACACCTGTTGAAGAGTTGCACATTGATGAAAGAAAATATTTGCGTGAACACTTTGCGCACCAAGAAGGGAGGCACCTAACAATAAACATGGCAATTCACCACAATGAAAAATAGTGGAACAAAGGTCATGTATCACAAGCACAAGTCTTGCTAATTCAGTCATTCCATCCTTGAACAATAGGATCAGCCTAATAGCTTATCTACCATAAGACAAGACATTAGTAATATGGTAGATTTAGTGTTATGCACAATAATAGATAAACCAAGATGATATTTGATAACAACTTAGTTGATTATTGCCCTATACCGCTTTGCTCCACCAGTAATAGTTTATATTTTTAAAGAAAAGCTTGAAAACATAGGTAATTGGGAAAACAGAAACACACAATAGGAATGGGAGTTTACTACTGAGAAGAAACAACCAGTCTGAAACAAGTCATCAAAACTGAATTACATTTCAACATTCTTGTAAGCCACCAACCCTAAGGAATGTCATGTTTCCGGAGAGTGTATGCCAAAGACTGGAAAAATAATTGTACCAAATTGAACTCTCAAGGGGAAGGATGGTTCAGATAGATCTTGACTGCAAGACTTGTCGTCATTAAATCAAAAACAAAATCAGAAAATAAAATTAACCCAAAATTAGCACTAAAATCTTTTATGAGATGAGAATCTTTTATGAGATGAGAAGAGTAACTAAGAGATTCAGAGTAATTATTATGGTGAAAGAAGTGATTAAGGGTATAAATCATGAGAAGCGAACCCAAAATGTTAAGCTGGGAAAATCAAAAAGCATATGATGGGTCCTGTCTCTGAATTCTTTCTCTTGTCAGGGACATAACTTGGAAACAATTGCAAAGACACTCTTCCCCAGAATATCGATGGCAACTGACAACAGTTGCAATTCCCTTACATAAAAGCTTTTTTTTTGGGGGGGGCATTCATGCCAAATTTATACACTAAAAATGAAACCTGTTAAGAGGAAATCGATGATAAGATACATAAATAGTTTACAATTTGGAAGAAAAAATAAGATAAAAGACATGTACACTAAAAGGTGCAAATAAAGGATGCCAAAGGTGCTTCACAGTGTTTGTTTCACCCAAAAAATAAAAATAAAAAAATTTTTGTTCTCACATGATTCGCTTTCAAAATATTCAGAAAGTTTCCAAGGCTCTTCACAATTCCTTGCCAGTGAGCAATTAAGATCTCCTGAGCAGCAGCATTTGCAAGCATGCGTGCTGTCCCCTTAATCAAGTTTGCTCTGGATATTCTTGGTGCCTAGTTTATTAAATTTGTGGATGAGTTACAAACTTTCAAATCAATATCAATTGCTAGCTCGCATAAATATGTCAATCTGTGAATATCACAAAGCGAGCACCTGAATGCACAATCCCAGCTGCGGAGCAATTTCTTTCTTCAAATTATCACGGATCATTCCATAAATCTTTTCCACATAGGCCGTCAGCTGCTGTTTAAACAGCAATGCAGGGTATTTAGCTTCAACTTGGCGTAAAATATCCACTCTACCATCCAAATCACCATCAATCAGAGAAACGTTGACACCTTGAGGAGTTCCCCGAAAGCTCTGTAGAAGTTGTATTAGGAAAAACGTATATAATTGATGGAGTGAAATCAAGACCAGATATGGCCTTACCTGTGTCATTCTCCCAAATAGAGTTGCTGATGGTGATCGCCGATGTTGAGGAGTCACCCCAGCAGTGCCACCAGCTTTCAGTGTGCGTTGGAGAAGCAGCAACAGTGTTGAAGCATTGGATAGCCAGTAGGCTAACACATCATTATTATCCTGAGTCTTCTGTTTGGAGAAAAATTTTGAATCATTGATACTAACCCAAGCATTGCAGGTAAACATTGCATTTTTTCTTATTACCTCAATAGCATGGCCAATAGTTTGGATTATTTTGTCAAAAATACTTGTCCTCTCAGCTTCAAATGAGTGCCACTGTCTAAGGCATTTGTATATGATGCAGGCAGCAACTGGTCTGCCTTTGGAGAAGCCTAGGTTCTGTGCAACACACCGAATGAGTAACTCCTGATACTCCTGTTGCTTCTCATTAAGTGACTTCTGTGGTCTTGCCTCTACATCTGAAGAATCCCTTGAGTTCATTGAAACACTATGTAGGTCCTATGATTTTCAAAATGGTATATGAATATAACTCATATGTGTTGCAATAAAAAATTGAATCTAATATTTCCTGACAGTCGAACTTACAACATGATTTTTCGTACTTTCAGCCCTCTGCCAATTTTACAGAATAGCAAACACATGGAAGGTGTAAGTAACTGATAATATATTGTAATCCTATATGAACAGTTCTACTTTTCATATTTACCTGCATTATTGATCTTGAGCGGCCAGCTAGCAACTTATTACTTTGTGCCATTGCCAGCGCCTGCTGGCGAAGAACTTTGTTTTCTGATTCCAAGTTGGAAAGCTTCTCTTCAAACCTATTTTCACAAGTACAATATTCCCATCAACTGTACACTATAAAAGTTAACATAGAAGAAATCCCCATTTTATAGTACAAGGTCACATCCAATATGCCTTGTATGCAATGTATAGAATAAGATTATCAAAATAAAACAAGATTGTTGTAATCCTGTGTATAAGAATAACATAAATAACTGCAAACTGCAGAAAAAAAGTATAGGATGTGCTGCTAATGAGAAAATGTCAATATCTTACAATTTCCCAACCAAATCATTAAAAGTCAAATGCACAAAAATCTTCTAATACATATACCAGTAAAATAGAGTGGCTGAGTAAGCCAAAAAAGCAAGATCATCCTGTTGTTTATTTTACTTGTGTTTAAAGAGATAACATGCAAATTAAGATCAAAACTAGAAATCCTCAATCATGCAATCAAGCTAAAGCAATATTAGAAAATCAAGCCCCAGGTTTCCCATTATAGAAAATACAAAAGCATAAAAATTTCTATTTGTACTTTTTCACCCTAATTCTTCAGTTCTGCTGTGATTGGAATAAGCTAATGAAAGATTTATCAATTGACGTCAAAGAAAAATTATCTTCAATTACGTTCCTACAAATATGATTTTACATACTAACTTATACTAGAAACTCTCAAAGATTTACATAATTACCCACAAGACGAACCCTGATGAGCAAAGAAGCTACTAAAAGGACAAAGAAGAGTAAAAATAAGATGGCACCAACTAATAGTTAAACACAATTCACATGCTCACACATCTACACTTACATATATATATATATATATATATATATATGGAACTTTCTTTTTTTTTTTTTGGTGGGTGAGAGGGAATTCCTTTGTCAAAATGGAAAATAATATGTCAATTAATTGAATTACAAAACTCCCTTTCTAGATGTACTGATATCAAAACAAGTTGATAGGCATGAGTACAGCATCCTGCATCAAGAACGTCTGCAGAGAATTCAAAATATTGGCACCACCTATGGAGAGCACTTGTGTTTGTTAATCGGGTCAAAAAAGTTTAAATAACCATAGAAACAACCCCCCAAAAAAAGGAAAAAAAAAAACTATAGTGTTTCGACTGGATGGCACCCAAAAAAATACACATCGTGCTTTGTGACAGCAATTGATCTGAGCAAGTCTTAAAGATATCAACACATTTGTCTTATTTAAATTCCTCACATACCAGATAGAACATAGTGCCAGTGCTTGTTTCCTTAACATAGGAGTGTGGAATTAGGCATGATTAAGTTTTCGTGTTGGCGATCTGCAAATGCAACAACTCAAAAGAGTAACTATTATCTTCATCTTTATCCCGTAAGCAGACAGGTCTTTGCTTATCCGCATGTCAGCAGACAACATGCTTAAGCAAATTCACATTATGTTACTAGGTTGATTTGACACAATACCGTAAACTTTAACAATTCCTCAATTTTGAAGCATGAAGAGCTGTGGTATTCCAAATAACTAACTAGAAGGGGTATATAATATGTACAGCAATGACCAATGGCTGCTAAGAAAGAGTATTCAATGAAGTCTTGGCAACCATGATGTCGACTAATATGTTTGAAGATTCTTAAAATTGGTGCAACAGATAGATAATTCTAAGATTTTTTTCTCCAGCTCGCTGCAGGCACATAAACATCTAGAAACCTAGTAGAGGGATGTGCAGCAAATTTCCAAAACTTGAAGAAAGACAGAGAGAATTTAGACAATCAAATCTCAGGAGTAACTAGAAGAGGGGGGAAAGGAAGGGGGGGGGGGGGGGAGGAGATCAAAATCTTACAGAAATTGAAGAGGAGGAAGATGAAAACCTGAAAGAACGGAATCAACTGATGCTGCTTATGCGGACCTTCCACTGGTACTTACGTGGGAGGGGGAATAACTCTTTCTTCCTTGGAGAAATAAGTAGTCTGAGAGAATTTCTAAATAACACTACTGTAAAAGGCCTTGTAACTTCTTAAATACTTTAACAAATATAAGAGTTTTATTAAGTCCAAGATATAGAATCAAACCCAAGTAATTATATTCTAAGATAAGCTTTTATATTAACTTGTTATCTACATGTAACAGGCACAAATTGGAGAATGAAGGGTTATGCATGCTACTGCTGAATGTATGATCATTCCCAAAGTCAAGTTTCCTTTTGCAACACAAAGGAACCCTTCATACAATAGCATCATTTGAACTCATAAATAAAGACATAAACAATCTGTTAAGCTGATTATATGTCCAGGTACTTCTTAACTTTTACACGTTTTCATCCAGAAATTGGGTCTCTATCAAAAATATGATCAGTTATTTGATTACAAAAGAGTTCATTTCATCATAGAATCATCTAAAGCAATAGTCAAAATTTAACAGTGCCACCCCAAATAACAAGAACTCGGCATCAATTTGAAAGATCTATTAGACTTTAAAAGGGATAATTCCACATGAAAAAGGAAAAACAGTCTATACATGATAGAATCAAAAGATTTTCTAGAGTATCAAACTTGTCCATCTTGGTTTCTATAATACAAAGATGTTAATCTATTTTGGGTCGAAGTACCTACTTAAATGCCAAAATGGCCAGATCAAGTCAGTGTGTCAGGAATAACATCTAGCTAGTGCGAGTATAGCTACAACAGTTTGAAAGAGCAAATTTCCTCAGAAGAAGTCATCAAATGCCCCCTCCCGATCATTTTCCCAGTTTTCAGATCCTGCACAATACAACAATGAAGAGAAAAAGTTGTATATAATACTGTCTCTTCCATAGAGTCTCACTCAAAAAAGTGGACGTATTCTGGGAACAAAACTATCAGTATTCAAGGAGCAAACAAAGTGAGCAAGAGCAAAAGTGGAATGCTTGGATAAATTAGAAAGAGACATAGTAGCAAAAGACTGGTGGATAATAAATTTGCACTGGCTACGAAAAGAGTTCATGTGCAGACAAAAGACTCTCAGAAATCTAGACTAACCTGAGATTTCAGCTGCTGACAGATCCTGAACTACAAGCTGAAATGCACCAGGATTGAATGAAGAAAAGTTTGCTGGAGTTGAAGCAGGAGCCGGAAATGTGAAATCAGAATCAGTAGATGTAGCGTCGGAGGAAGTGGATATAGCATCACCCTGACCGTCTCTACCAAATAATCGTGAAGATGAACTGAAGTTGGATGAGGATAAAATCATTTTCAGCTCCAAAAATTGGTCCGACATGCTGTATATCATCCTGGGGCGCACTAGATCATATCTAGTATTAGTCAAACGACACAATGGATCTTTATTCTTTTCTTGGTTAGTAAGATGCATCTCCTGCAATCAGTTAGAGAACTCTACAAGCCGGAGAGAGGTTCAAAGTGGTCAAGGCACACTAGTCATCCTTATATACCCTTTTATCTTCTTTTTAGTTTCTAAATTCCCATCTTGGCAATCCAATGTTTTCTTTCCTTATGCATCACTTACAAACTATATATCCTTTCATCCTTGTTAGATATGATCATCAAAGGCCATAAAAAGAGCAAACATTTTTGTTCCATGGAAAATGTACAAGCAAAAAGATAAAAAGATAAGGCAAAAAACTTGTTTTCTTTATTACAATCACAACTTTAAATTTAGTAGACAATTATGTGGGAACAAAATGAAGGCTATCAATAGGAAAAGAAAGATCAAAAGCAAAATCATCTTAGATGGTAGTGCCACATCATGGAAGATTCCAGATTGAATCTTAAGAATAGGCTACATAATCAGCTAAGCATATAGAAACCAGCATATAAGTGAGGACAACATATATAATATATCTCTTATTTGATACATACGTATATCTCTACATTAACATTTGACTGAGGATAAAGCATATGATGTACCTCTAACTTGACCAATATGTCCAAAGTAAATGAGAGGAACTTGTGGATACAAGTATACAATTACTGCAGCGAGGTTATCGACAAGCAGGAAGTCAAAACAAGTTTCTGATGCAAAGATACCTGGCCCCCCGCTATGGATCTCTATTATTCTTAAGAAGGAGATTTGCAAAGATGGGATTTCTTGGATCAAGAAAACTACAGAAACTTATGTTTGATCTCCGAAACCTCCCATGAGAAAAAGATGCTGAAGAGACTGACATTAAAGACAAATTGAGACTTAGCAGATAAAACCCCGCTATTGAAGCATAAAGATTTCCAATCAGGTCTGATGCTGATTTTGGTTAGATGAAAATTGCAAAGTGAATGTTGTTCACATAAATGCAGGTAACTAAGATCATTTACTACGGTTATGCGCATTTGAGAGAAAGATATGCGGAATCACAGTAAAGTCATCAACAAACACCTAGATCCAAAAGAAAGCATAAGACAGAAAATAGTACACCTTTCTGGAAATATGTATCAGATTTCAGCAAAAGTCCTTCACCTAAAAGACACCCTTTATAACAGTAAGGCAGTTAATTCATCACCAATTCTTCTTCCCGCCATAACATCTATTTTGCTTTATTTTAGACTTATAAACTGTTTGAGCAATATTGTTATCACCGAAGATGAAAGCTTCTTGCGAGTTTGCGCACTAATTTATCACCTAAGAAATATTATATCTGAGGGTGAATCTTCCTCCAAATGTTAACTTGCAAGTGGTAAAGCCATAATTAAGTTCACATGAATTCAAGCAGTTACAAATAATGTCAGCATACATGCCAATGCATACTTCAAGGGCAAACCATAAAACAAGAATTACATAATTATACATCTACTGTAGTTCTCAATGGTAGAATACAAAATCTTGTAGATTTCATACAGGTAAATATGTGAATGAAACTCATTTTGAATAGGGAATTATGAAATTGCATTACACTGAGATATCTAACCTGAACTTTAACAGTTAATCATCTCATGTTGCTGACAATTTAACCATGCTAATTAAAGATGTGTATATATCTACAATTCATATAAATCTGATTCCCAATCGATCATATATCTAGATTAAATCCTATATGGAAAACTTAATGCATATAGCATGTTTAGCATTGTGGAATAAGGAGCATTAGCATCCTCGTTTTACATAAATGTGGAAGCAAATTCTCATCTCCAGTGATGTAATAAGCATTTAATTTTCTTCTCATTCAATTTTTCCACCCTTAAAGCCCCACTTCCAATAAAGAGTTCCTCACAATAGTATACCCGAGATGAAAGAGACGTACAATTTGGCCACAGCAACCTGCATTTAAATTGCCCCATTGCTGACTATAGTCTTAGCTGGCCACTTGTAACAAAATATCATTTGAACTATACCACAAATTATGGGTATATCTTCATTTCAAGAAGAAACGGAATGAATGCACAACCATATATAAGTTTATGCTACCTGTTTAAAGATTCTTGAAGTTGATGAACTCTTTTATCAGTTTCTTCCAATTTCTGACGCTTATCCTCACTTGACTCCAAAGCTTCCGCACATCTCCTTTCAGAGTCATCAACTCTTTGTCTTTCAGATTCTAGCAAAGCCTACATAGTTTGAAACCACAAAGAAAATGAAATGTAGTATGAGGATCATAAATCAAGGAAAAATGATGAAGGGGAAGGATGGCATCTAGAACATCCTATGTAACCAACATTACCTTTAAATTATCAACTTCTGTAGTTAGAGCCTCAATCTTTTCTGTATCTTCAACAGGCACAGTTGTTTCTTTAACAATTGAAGAGGCTTCTTCAATTGCCTTCTGAGCAGCCTCACGTTCCTTGATAAGCAATGCATTGGTCTCATCTACTTTGCTTTGCATGTCTTGCAAGGAATGCTGTAATTTTGCGATTTCATTGCCCTTTGCCTCTTCCAAGTCAGTCTGCAAACATATTGGTAATTGAATATAAATCCACGTAAAGTTGCATCGATTAGTCCTGAAGTACTTCCAAAACTGATAATGCTGTAATCAACAAGAAAAACTTGAGAAATAAGCACGCATTCCTTTATGCAATGATATGGATTGGATTAACTAGAATTAAAGCAAGATTCAATAATTTACATCTCAAAGACTCCCTAGTTAAAAGTACAATATAGAGAGGAGAAAAATTACAATTGTTATGTGTATATCTGTATGGAGGGAGGGGAAGAAAAATGAGGAAAATGACTTATTGTAAAACTTTTCTTTAATGGGGTAGAAAGCCCTATCTTCTAAAAAAATAAATTATCTGTTTAAGGAATTCATTACCCTCAAACGTTTTTCCAACTGCAAACGCCAGGTAAGTTCTTCCACCTGTTTTTCAAGCTTATCCTTTGCTTGTTGCAGTGCCCCTGTTTCTCTTGCAGCCTAAAGATGAAATTACACTTGATATTAGACATCTGGAAATCACAAAGTTTTTAAAGAGAAAATTGACTTTGATATCACATTAGTACATAGAGTTTAACAAGATATGCAGAATCTTCTACAAACAGCAATTCAATCTCCATTACTCAACATCACTTTTTTAGCAAACTATTCCAGCACAATAGAAATGAATTTCCAACGAGGTCCAAACTAAATCCCACCAGAAATAATAGGGAAAACAAAAGACACCAAACAGAGAGAAATGTAAGTGCAAATTTATATTCGTGCCAAAAAACAATCACAAGAATACTTCATAAAAATTCCTTTTTCCCAGTTAAATATGCGACGAAGAAATAGAACATGCTGTGACATTGACCACAGTTATCAGTTTTGTGCTTCATGTAAACAAACATAAAAATATTAGGTAATATCAACACTAAAGTGTACATACAAATTATTAATCCAACAGTAATGCCACTGCTTCCATTGCAAATATCACAAGATAACACAATAACATACCATCTTTAATTTTCGAAGCTCTTTTCTAGCCACCCTTCCCCTCCATCTGCATTGTGTTACAATTGATGCTCTTATAAGTTTCTTATAGTATGAAAAGGCTCTATGACCACGCCAATTGGCCTGCAAAAATAATTTCATGTTAATAACAAAATAGACATGCTAACGCTAAACATTGCAACAAACGTTAAAAGCAAGTCAATAACCTGTACAATAGCTGCTGCCTTGCTTTGCCTTCTATATCTGAACTCCTTTCGTGCTGCCATGGATCTCATTCCTGCCTGCAATACAACTCCAATCAACTTTAGTTTTGTGTACTTCCTCCTAGCCAGATGTCCACGCATATTCATTTGTATTTTAAGTGAAGCCGCCTTCTTTTTGATACCATCAAACAACTTGCAAGCAAGCCTTCCTGCCAGTCATAATAATAAGAAAAAAGGTCACAAAAAGAAAAAGAAAGGGCTGACATCAATCTGATCCACAAGAAAAGCAGGCACAAGCTCTAAAAAAGGGACAGTAACAAACCAGATTGCTTGACGTATGAAATAAGAGATAAACAACTTGGGATATGAAATAAAAGCCCATATAAATCAGCATATTTAGCAAGGTAATAATTTCAAGAGCGAATGTTTTGTCAATGGAAAAACCTCGACATATAGATTGTATACAAATTGCAGCCATCTGCAAAGCCAGAAAATGCTTCCGAGCAATATGAGTTCTAGTCTTCCTTTGGATTGTCTTGGCTGCATTGTTTAGCTTTTGAGCTCTTTGTGCATCTAGCTCTGCCATTTGACCAGCTCTCAAGAAAACCTTTGTTTTTCCTATCTGCGAAATCCATCCGTCAGTACCATTTATGATAATTACTAAAAATTCTTCTCTTTTACTGAAGCACAAAATCCATACACCAAACAGCACATGATAGAAGTAAAGACAGCAGTGAACAATGCAGTACGAGAACCACCGTATGCAATACACAGAAAACAGCAAATGCGAGATTGCACTATAAATAGATGCCAATATCGAGCATACATTATGAGAACCACTGAATGCAACACAGAGCAGACAGTAAATGCAGATGTTAAATAACACCTACTTCACGATAATAGACCTGAACAAAAGCTGAATGGCTTAGTTAAGAATTATGACACATTGAATTGGTGTTAAGAAAGTAGCGCTGTTATCAGAGTCTTGTGTCTTGAAGTTTTTTTTTTAAAACAAAATAAAATAAAAATAAAACCCAAAGCAGAAACAAATAAAAACATATCCCAAGTCACAAGGCATAGTCCCAAAAAATTAGTCTTTTACCATCTTACTTTTGAGTTTGTTTCAAGATTACAAGCACTCTTCCCCATAAACTTGGTTGATTTTATTTCAAAATTACATGCATGCTTCTCTATAAACTCAGTTAGAAACATCCTCTCAAAGAGGGGATAATAACTGATTGACCTGAACTTTCTCTGCTTACAAATTGAAATATAAGAACCAACATTCTGAGAAGGCAGCACAAATTCATAGTACCTGAGCTCCTGCCAGCCTCAACTTTTCCAAAATCTTTTTGCACGCAATCTTTTCATCATTACTGCTCATGCGTTTCATATGAGATATTACGATCAGAAAATAGTTAGGAATTTTGGCTTCTCAAGAATTAAGTGTTAAAAAAAATAAATAAATAAAAAACACAAAAGTTTATGCTCCAGTTAGAAAGAGAAATATTACTTACTTTCCTTCCAAGACCTCAGGTGCCAGAAGATTGAACCGATGTAGGAACTCATAAAATGTCTTACGTGTAGGATATCCAGCACAACTGATTCTAATTGCTTCTAGAACACCCTACAGGGAACAATATAACCATTCAATTTAGATGACATAATCCATGTTTTCAGTTGTTCTTTAACCTGTACTTACACCACAACGCAGTTGCTGCATGACGTTGGCATTCTCAAAGATTGCAGGCTTCAGTAGATTATTTGGCTTCACACATCTAATGTAATGAGGTTCTGTAGAATTCAATGTCTCCATCAACTGTTGCAGTTGTAACTGCACCCATTTTATTGCAAGATCAGTGTCTGTTTTCTTGTACCAAAAACCCCAAAGTATAAAAAATAACATGCCTTTATAAGGTGTACTCTCCATTAATCAAAATCTAGAAAGCCTTGCAAACAAGTAAAGTATACCTTGAAACGAGAACCAATAGATGAGAACTTAGAAGATTTGTTTGAAGACTTGGTAGTTTCCTCAGGAAGCGGAGGAAAGAGCCCAGCTACAAAAGGACATTTTGAAGCAGCTAATAGATCTTGATGTTCAGGAACGACATAATCTTTATTCTTATCCAAAAATTGTTCAGACTGGTACTGGACCTGGAGAAAAATAAAAAATAAAAATAAAAAATCTTCAAATGGACTACAAACTCCATGCAGAAGAACCCCAATTGTGTCATTACTGATCACATAATTCCAATCACCTCGCCAGCATAATGAGCAATTGTGAAATCTGTGCGTGATAACTTGGGTTTGATGAAGCGCTTGTGGACTTTGAATGTCTGATAAAGCTTTTGTGAAAATGTTTCATGAGTTGACTTGGGAAACATACTGGAAACAGAAGATATATATCAATTCCAATGTTGTGAAGAGGATCAGTTGTCAGACATAAATGCTCTAAATTCTGCATAAGACTTGGATATATGCAGACCACACACAGATACGTACCAGGCTTCATCAAGGAGAGCAATAATTCCTCCAGGCTTCTGCCAAACAGAAGGGGGGGAAACAAGAGAAAAGGGGATTAGAAACATCTGGAAATATTTCTTCAGCAGGTATGAGACTAACAATTAAATAGAACATTTAGCTTAGGAAAATATTATAGCTTGCCAAATACAAGTTGATTAAAACAATAAAGAAATAACTTGTAAAGATTGGGTAATACAAAAATTTCCATGTTCCAAAATGTCATCATATTTATTGACACCATCACAGTTGAAAAGAACTATTAATAGAGCATACAAAGGTCCCAGCTGTTAAAATAATGTTCTAGTCCACATATTTTAATCCCTTTCTAATGAGGATGTTGCTTCAAACAAATACGTAAAATTCAAATTCTACTCTGCAAAGTTTACAAGCAGAGAATGAACAGAAGTACAAAGGACCTAACCATAAAACTGAATTAAAATAGATAAATATGAGCAAAAACAAGAATCCTCTCGTGCTCCAAGTCAGGGGACTTGGTATTCTTCACTAACTAGTTCACCAAACTTGGCACTGTTAAACATATAACAAAATTCAGAAGAGCTCAATCCACAATCTCTCAAATGTATCAGCACTGACACTTACTACAAAATTTCATTGCAATAAACCAGTTCCAGAACAATTTATCAACAACAACGTATACCACACAGTAAAGTATTTAGAACAGACAGAAGGAAATTCACTAGAAGACGAAATCGTGGAACCTTCTCAATAAGATCCAAAACGTCTTGGTTATCAACAAATTCTATGTAACTCCAATCAATTTCTTCTTTTGTGTATTCTTCCTGCTCCATCTTGAACACGTGCTGGTAGAAAACGCCATGCTCGCATTATAATTAAGAAACTGGAAAAATGTGCTGCTGCCAAAAATTTCACCTACAATACCTGGTTAAAATGTTGTTGCAGCTTCTCATTTGTAAAATTAATGCAAAACTGTTCAAAACTGCATATATTAGCAGGACATATGAGAAAACAAGTTACAAAAATAAATAAATAAATAAATGAATAAACGCCTCAACATCTGTATCATAATCTTTCAGGTATCACAAACTACCTACCTGTTAAGTTTAAAACTTTCAAAACCATAAATGTCAAGAACACCAATTAGGGACTTTGAATTAGGATCTTGCCCAATGGAGTTATTAATCTTGTCCACTAACCTGTAAAAGGTTCAGACAATCATGCATGCATCAGCAATAGATTATCCTCTTGAACGAAAAACTCAAGTGATGGGAGAAATCAATAATCATACATACCAATCAAACAAACGGGAATACGTCGTCTTAGCTAAGCCATCCCTACTCGTTGATGCACCATCTGGATCAAGACTTCTCTTGATAACCTCCTCAGGGGTAACCATTACACGCTTCAATAATGCATCTTCTAAAGCAATAGGATCACACCTGTCATTATATGAAAATTTTCTAGTTATTGACAGGCAAAATGTTAGACTAAAGTAAAACATCAATGCATTGATCTTACATAAGTAGCTCTGCCGTCGTCTGGAGATGGAATTTAGATTTATCATCCTTGAGAACTGATGAATCAATTTCTTTACCCTTAGTAAATTCAATATTACCAAGATGAAGAATAGCAGCCACAACTCTAAAAATTGCATCCTGAAAGCGGTAAGCAAAAAGGAGTTACATGAAGGTTTTGCACACTCGTTTAAAAAGTGTCACTTAAGCAAACTGATGTTATGGTTAAACCTGCTCTTTTTGACTTATTCCAACAATATCCATTGCTCTCCTTGTTGTAAGATAGTCATGAGCATCACTAACGCCAACTAGTTCAAAGCAATTTGATTGATTAAGATAGTGAAAAGTTTTAGGATGCCCCAACTTATATTTCTCAATTTCCTGTAAAGTAACAAAACCGTCAAGAAGAACCATAATTCTATAAAAGAAAAGAATGAAAATATGAAGTATAAGCAACTACCTCCTGTGGTGCTGCACAAAGAAGATAGAAACAATGATAGTTGCGTTCTGGATCTGAAATCTGGCAAACACGAGATCTTTCAAGAAGATACGTTCTGATGGCTGCACCTGATATTCTTCCACTTTTGTCAAATTGAATCTCAACAAATTTGCCAAATCGGCTGCACCATTGAAGATAAATTAAGATTCTAAGGTAATCTTCAAATGCAAACACAATAAACAATTCATTCTAATACATTTATTGCAGTATCTCACCTGGAATTGTTATTCCTAACGGTTTTTGCATTGCCAAAAGCTTCTAGTACAGGGTTTGACTGCATTTGCACAAGAAGTCAACTTGAGATAGGTAAAGGTTAAAAGTAAAGGTGAATAATACATTTGAACTTATTGCATAAGAGGATCCATTAAAATAAAAGAAGATGGATCCAACATCAAATAATTCCATTCAGAAATTCACAAAAGTTTCTTGTGCATAAGATAAAAGGCAGCTTGTATGTTGAGACTCCTATTCTGCCTGAATATTGCTTTCCTACTGTAACAAAGCAGCATAAAATACATTCATCCAGTATCTAAACCAAAAGGTTCCAATAGCTAAAAATTAAGAAGTTGTTTTTCTACTAAGAAACTCTCTATAACCACAAAAATCTGTGGAAAGAACTAGTGAAACCGAAAGCACCATTTTTCCTGTGGACTCCAATATGGCATTTACGCTCAACCTCTTTATATCCTATTAAATAAAAACCTTTTGATTTGTTTTTTCCTTCATGTTTCAGAACCAACCCTAGCATTAAACACATTTTGCAATCTACTCCTTGTCCACAAATTCTGTCCTAGCATTTCACAATTTCCATCAACTGAAGAATCGAGCATGAAATATACTTGCAATAAGAACCTATAATCTAGATTTGTAAAATAAATAGAATGAAAAAATTCAAGGGTTTTCTTCTTAGATCTTCTCAAAATTTTATTATGTTGAGGCAAATCCAAAAATATATTCTCAACCTGGCCAGGTTAAAATCAGTGTCCTATTTTATTTCTTAACACACGTGCTTGTATGATTATCAGTAGTATGCGCATTTTCAAGTCTTCCAAATCTTAAGCATAGAAACAAGGTATTAAGACATTCAGCTGGTCTACTGTTAAAGCACAAACTCCACTCTGTTTGAGAGAAAGAATTGCACCACGCATCAAGGGTTAGCAGGCTACGGATTAAATTTGCAAGCATAAAACTGAATTACATCATTTATCTTACCTCTAAAACTTGTTGTTCGACAGTCCTTCCTTCAGTGCCCTTACGGCCTCCCAAATAGGCAAGGTATCTCATAAGCATTTTGGTTGTTTCAGTCTTACCAGCACCACTTTCACCACTGACCAAAATAGAGTTACTCTTTCCTTCATTGATCATCGCCCTAGTTAATTCCAAGCATCTCAGTCTATAGTTTATGTCATTCATTTTGAAGAATTATGATGCACAAGAATTAACAAAAAATCACCTATATGCAACATCTGCAATTGCAAAAACATGAGGATTTAATTCCCCAAATGGAGCTCCCTTGTACTGTTCCATCATGTGGGAATCATATATATGGGGCAGTCTTTGGAATGGATTAATGGCAATAAGAATACTTCCCGTGTAAGTCTGCCACAATGTCAGAGTAGGATATATATTATGATAGAGTCCCCCGTAACTGCAGTAATTGATTACTTTTCTCACCAGGTTGACCATAAATTAACCAAAAAAAAAAAAAAAAGAATAAAAAATTCAATCATCTCACATAGATTTCATTGAGTTGATATCTTGAAGCTAAATTCTGGAGAACTCCAGGTTCATGCAAATAGGATAACTTTGTCATGTCATCCACTCCACCTGCAGGAGCTTCCTCGTCTTTGGGATAAATCTTTGATAAGTTCTCAACAACCTGGTTGAATTAGACAAACAAACATGCACAAGTGGATGCTAAAATCACAAATTCAAGATTTTTGAAAGCAAGAATAGTTTATACATAATTATTCATCTTATCTTAACAACTTAGATTGCACTAAAATTTCAATAACCAATAGTCTGCAAATTTCACTCAAGTAAAAGCAGGCAAATGATTACATGGATTGTAAAAGCGCCAAGTGGCCCAAAAGAAAAGATGGAGATAGAATTTATTGACTTTAGATAAATCTTTCATAATTTGAAAAGGGGGGGATATAACTGGAAAGGGAAAAAAGACAATTAGTAAACAGGAAAAACATAAGGTATAAAAAAGAAATCCAGCACGTGCCACTGTTGGAAAGAAATGCTCATCCAAGCGAAACACAATATTCCAAATACAGGTCCACCGAGACCGTGAACTCAACATTTCAAATGCTATTGCATGAATGAAAAATAGAATGTGACCTGTCTTTGATAATACCCAGTTTTATAAGGTTGATTATTCTACGGGGATCTTTATTGACCATTTAGGAAATTTCTGACTAGCCTTTTAAATACCAGCTCTTCAACTAATTACCTTTGCTGCTTGCAAAAATATGAATGCATTTCAACCTTGGCGTTTGAATGCAAGTCCTCCATAACGGACCATTTTGGAAACTACAACTTAGTTGAGTGTAACATTCATACAGTGCAAGAGCTTGGCCTACCTTCCTTCCGTCAGACAACTGGACATCTGCTTCATTACCATTTATCTTTGTTACTTGTCCATCTATCCAAGCAATAGATGGGTCTTCTATCCAAACATGACTTCCAACAATAATATTCACTCGAGTACCCTGCATGCGAAAGTAACTTTCCTTCTCAAAACTTAAAAGCTTAGAAAAGTATGTGTTCTTTTTTTTTTTTTTTTTTTTTCATTCAAGTACACAAGCATCTAAAATCCATACATGCATTCATTGCATAGCAAGTCTATAGGTTACAGGCTTTAGACAGAAAAATAAAGTTCAGAATTGCCACTAAGATTTATCAAGCTGTCTCGTGAACTATGAAATTTTAGTAATTGTACTGTCTTATAACTTATAAAAGCAATAATAATGGAAAAAGCAAAAAAGTACTCAATGTACATTGTCCAGCAACAACATTCCTTACATAATAGGAAAACGACAACTAAATGTTATAATACATAGAGAATTTCTTAAATCAAGTAATTTTAGTGTAACTTTTGCAAACAAATATTTTGTGTTAATTTGGTTACCAATCCCCAACAGTACTTGAATTCATCACCAAACTAATCCATGGACTCAGAATACGATAAATTGTTTGTTTACCAATAACATACAGTATACAAAGCCACATACCCTTCTCTTCAGCTAAGGTAATAGCAGTACAGCCTAACAAATGTTCTAAATTCATTAACAGTGCCCATACCTCCTGGCAAATTGTTTGCCCGAGATTACTATTCATTAACCATTAACAGCATGTACCACCACTGACCCAATCCCTAGTGTCACCCACAATCTAGTCGGTAAAAACCCTAATTTACCTCAAGTTAGAAGCAGAACAATCTAGTAATCAACTAAATTCATTAACAGCTCTTCTCACTAAATCCTTTATTCAAAAAAAATCATTAATGTCCAGCAACAGCCAATCCCTAGCGTCCTCAACAACCTTGACAGTTGAAAACCTTGTATTTACAGAACAACCAATGTGCACACGAAATCAAGAAACAATATACTAAAACTTTAAACTAAAATAAGAAAGATTCCATTGGAAAAATATATTACACTATATTCATTGGAAGAGTTCTTTACCATTACAAACTTTCAAGAAAATCACAGATAATAACTATCTCAAATTCCTCTTCCGCTTAAACATCTATCGTACTCTCAATGGCGGACACAATGAAGCCTCGCGAATTCGCGCCCGAAATTGCTATGCAAGAATCCAATAATTGGGGAAGACGATGAGTCGGAATGTTGAAAAATCGGCGAGGAATAATGAGATCGCCGGAGAGTGAACAATCGGCGAAAGTGATTGTAGAGAGGTGTAATTAGGGGGGCGAATTAGGCGGTTGAATGACCGTTGATTGATTGACGATCTATGTTGTCTGATCTCCGTTAGATGCGGATCGGAGAGAGGTAATTCGTGGAACGCTGACATTGTTCGAGAACCCTACGTGATCGGAGTCGTTGTTTGAATTCTTCGCCGATTGATTGCTGTCAAGTTCTTGTGGCTCTCTTTCACTGTGTGTCTGTGCGCGTTTGATTTAGCTTCTTCGCGGGAGTTTTACGCTGGATTCAGACCCTAGAGGCATTATTATATAGAAACAGACTCACGCGACCGTTGGGGCAAAGTGCACCGACCTTTTTTAATTTTCAATTGTTTTTTAATAACCATCAATACTACACTCCCCCCGTCTCTCTCTCAACGTCTATTTTTTATCATACTATCATGTTTTTTTCTTTTTCTGATAACATATTAATTGTTATATTTCGTGTGGGCATATTAATTAATATATGATTGAATATTCACCACTCGGTTTTACGTTATTTGTTCCTAACATTTTGGTTTTTTTAATATGTTGTGTTGGTCTCCTTCTCTCATTGGAAAAGTTGAATGGTGATTAACATTGGTGGGCATGGATCAATTCCAATATTATAAACAGGGTGTATTGGTTTCCTAATTTGCTAATTGTATCTTATCCTTATTAACAAATTAAATGCATTATCAGTCATCCAATTAAAGACGGGCCAGTATACCAGGTAATCGTAATAGTATATTATTAATTTAATTTGATAAAAGAAAAAAATTACAACATGAATACTTGTTCAAAATTTTATAAAAAATACTTATACAATTTCAATTATTTTACAAAATTAGCAACAACATTACAAATTAAAACTCTTGCGTTCAAGTAATTTAAAAAAAAAAAGAAGAAGAAGTTACAAATCAAGATTCTTCACAACGCAAGTTAAAAAAATACTTCTATTATCTTGCAAATCCCACATTTAACTTATATGAAAGTAATTTTTTAGTTGATATCAAGAAAACATATGAAAATCAAAGCAAAAAGTTAAAGGATAATATGCAAATCAAGGTTTTTGAACTATCTTAGATGTGAGAATGAAATGAATTAATATTTCTCAATTATTCTATAATATTTACAAACATTAGCTTGTAAGATTATGTGCAGATCTATTCAATTAATTGTAGTTTTTAAGAATTGATATACGAAACCAAAACAACTTTTGTAAATTCAGTTCGTTTAACCTAAATACTTTATGATTCGGTTCGTTTACTTTTATTTCTCTTTTCAAAATAGACTGATTTTGCATTTTTTTTTTCAAAATTTTGGTTATTTTTATCAAATTTTAGTGATTGTGACACATTCTATGTGTGCCTTTTAAAGAATTATTATGAATATAAAAATTATTAGGTAATACAAAGATAGTTTTTAGTCATATTTCTTTGGAAAGCACACTAGTAGTATCTTCCTTTACATCTGCCCTGAAAAATTCCCCAAAAATATATTTTGTTTAAAAACAAAATTGTCCACTACCTATTTATAAAATAGATAACTAGAAATTATCTTTGTATTATTCAGTTAAATTTATATTTATAATTCTTCAAAAATCACACACAAAGTATATTATAAATCACTGGTTTGCTTAAATATATGGGCAGTGAATTGTTCTATCTAAAAAAAATTGATGACAGTTATGAAGACCAGAGGACGTGCACTCGCTTTTTAAAGACAGTAAAATACTAACAAAATGAAAAAATAACATTAGATAGACAAGGAAAAAGAGTGATGTCATGCGTCCCATAATATAAACCAAATGGGCTAAAACAGAAGTAAGGGAGTGTTTGGTTTAGGGGAATCAAGGAGGGGAATGGGTATCATAAGTAATGATACCCATTATTGATGTTTGTTAAACAACTATCACTATCATTCAATGGGAATGATAGTGATTAATTAGAGTGTTAATGATTCCCTCCAAAATACTATTCTGTCAAATCCATTAACCCTTATAATTAAGGGCAAAAACACACTCATTAAAAAAATACACATCTTTTAAGTTACATACCCCCTAATATACTATTTCCCTCTCTATCTCTCTCTCTCTCCCTCCCTCCCTCTCCCTCTCTCTTTTGTCTTTTGATTTTGAATATTTTTTATTAGTACTTTATAAATTTTTTATAAAATTTATTTTTAATAAATTTTTTTAAATTCAATTTTTTATAAAAATTGAACTGAAAATCAAATATATATAATACTCTCTGTGAATACAATAAAAATGATTTTTTTAAGGTTATCATTTGTATAAAACTCAAATTAGAGCATAACTATATTTAAAATTAAAAAATCTTTTTAGCAATGTTCTTTAAAAAATACAAAATAAGATATCTAAAAAATATGTATATCATAAATAAAGATTTAAAAATTTTAAAATTTACTTGAAAGTTATTCTAGTAAACCAAACAAGTATTTTTACAATGATACCCATTCAATTATTAAATCAAAAATGTTAAAGGGAATCATCAAAACTCATACCCATAATAGAATCAATGATACCTATAGTGATAATGATTGAGGAATTTGAACCAAACGTCCCTAAGTAAAAAACAGGGCCTTCTACATGTGAACTAATAGTATGGTCCATACCCATAACCGGCCGTGGACTGCTGAAAACGGGTCTATCAAAAATCTTTTTTTTTGTTTTTGTTCACCAACACTCGCCAAGGTTCCGTTAAATTTCCAATTACCGTCTGATAAGTAATTAAGGATACCACTATTATTTTCTTGAGATTAATTTTCTCTTGTATACAAACTACTATTCATGAAGGGTTTATCAAGATATCTAACGGTGAGTAACTGTCACCCGAGATGGTTTTTTTTTTTTTTGGGTGTTCTTTTCTTGGAACGTATATGGGTTTGATGAATTACATACGGCTGCTTTTGTGTCATCATAGCTGAAGCAAAAAGATGTGAGGGCTTTCTCAGTGCAAACAGGGAAGGGACCAAATGCCAGAGACCTCAAGATTGAAGGAGTTAAAGATATCATAGCCGTTGCTTCTGGCAAAGGTGGTGTTGGCAAGTCTACAACAGCTGGTATTTTTCAGAGATTCCCTTTCTTTATCGTAGTTTCGATTTCTTGGAAGAGTTTTGCTGCTAGTATTGCTTTTGGTGCTATTTCAAGAAATGGGCTGGTGCAAAATGCCCCTTAAAGATTGTATATTTCGCCAAATTATGAAATTAGAGGCAAAAGAGTTCTAAGATAGCACTGCATATCACAATTATGACATTCACTACCGAATTTTGTGCAACTTGTGCCTCTCAGTGAGGTGAAGGTGAAGCGTCCGGATTTATGTCGAAGACAAACAAAATACCAATTAGTATGCCTTAGATATCAGAAATACAAGTGTAGCATAACAGGCAGTGACTTCGAAGCCATTTTCTGTAGTTCACCTTGTATTTTTAAAATCTGACAGTTTACTCATTCAGCCGTGGACATGGTTGGAATTACATTCAAAGAAATGCTTGTTAGCTTCTATAGGTCCAATTAATTTGATCTTCTTTGGGGACGCTTGTATTTGTTGTATGTGCAGTTAATTTGGCTGTTTCACTTGCAAAGAAGTGTCAACAAAAAGTTGGGTTGCTTGATGCTGACGTATACGGACCATCAATTCCACTGATGATGGGACTCCGGGGAAAGCCTGAAGTTAGTACAGGTGATGCTTTGACTCCCTAGACATTGAACAAAGATGGTCTATAATTTTTCCTAAGTGAAGGAATTATCCTAATACTGTCAGAAAGAGGAACCAGTTATCTGAAAGAGAATTTAGATACTAAATATCTCTGTAAGTTGCTTAGATATACTTGTGTAATCTGTATCCTTATGCCTTTTGGTCATGTTTGAAAACTTGTTTTTAAAACAGATAAGAAAATGATTCCAATTGAGAACTATGGAGTAAAGTGTATGTCAATGGGATCCCTGGTGGAAGAAGGTGCAGCAATTGTTTGGAGGGGTCCTATGGTAAGTCCTTGTATTTTAGTATTGCTTGGTATTTTGGATTCTTTTCTGCATCTCTATCTCTCTCTCTCTCTCTCTCTCTCTCTCTCTCTCTCTCTCTGTGAAGCTTTCTTTGTATCTTTTTGCTGCACCTTTTTTTCTGCTTCATCATGTCCTTTACGTAGCTACTGTATATATTTAGTATTCTTGTTAAATACTTGAAACCTCCTATTTTTCTTCCTGAAAATCTTTTATTTACTGGTTGGATTTTTTGCTGGATACAAGGATGACCAATGGTAATGTGCTCAAGAACCTTCTCACTTTCATCGGTTTCATACCTTATTCCTTGCAGGTCATGAAAGCTCTTGAACAGATGACGAGGGGTGTAAATTGGGGAATCTTGGATGTTCTGGTTGTTGATATGCCCCCTGGCACTGGTGATGCTCAGATATCTATTTCTCAGAGGCTACAACTATCAGGTCTGTAAAAAGTTTGTTGAAAGTTGGTTTAGAGATTTCTGTTTTATGCTTAAATACCAATGGATTCAAGGAAATCTGAATGAAGCCTCTTGCAGCTTAGGCTAAAAATAGAGCCAATGCTCCAAATGATCTTGATTATCAATTCAGCATGAATAAACTTTTTTCTGCTATATGATTTCAGCGTATTCAATTTGTAATATTTATGAAGCAAATTTAATTTAGAAATTGAAATTAGCTTTGTTATCAAACTGAAGTTGGCTTTATCTGCATTACTTCTTGTTTTCCCTGTTCAATTGAAGAAGACATTTCATGGATATCCTGGCAGTTACCATAGTTGCTTAAAACCAGAATCATGTTTTGTCAGCATACCTCATTTAGGTGAATCTTGCCTTCTGACTTGTACTTTGTCATAAGTGATGGTGTGCCTCCAGATTATGGAGTGATAGACAAGGTCATTATAGTGTTTTCACCAGTCAATTTACACTTTATCTGCATTGCATTTGATTTGCGCTGTTTCATAATATTGATCTCCATTATGATTGGACACACTAAAACTGATTTATTCTGATTGCAGGAGCAGTGATAGTTTCAACTCCTCAAGACGTTGCACTACTGGATGCAAGAAGAGGGGTTAAAATGTTCTCTCAAGTCAATGTCCCGGTATGGTCTTTGTTGAGCATAAGATATTCTCCTATAACTTTGTCTCTTTATGTTTGTGATATCACATGGGATCAGAGAGTATAATATGTAAAGAGCTTCAGAATCAATTAAATTTCACACTGTCCAATCTATCTGTTTTGCATAGCTTTATCTGAACATACATTTGTATTAATTGCGGCCAACTTGGCTTAGTGTTATTTTCATTCTCCCCATAAAGCATGACCTGGTCGGAGGGTTAGCAAATGTAGCAGTACTAACTTTTGCAGTCCAAAGTTGCTACTTTATTACCTGCAATGTTGTTAATTATTAAATTTTTAAATCCTTATTGTCATCTCACAGATTCTTGGTGTCTTGGAAAACATGAGCTACTTTAAGTGTCCTAATTGCAAAGAACCCTCATATATTTTTGGTAAAGGAGGGGCCCGCAAAACAGCTGAGGAAATGGGTTCACAGTTTCTGGGTGAGGTATGTTGTCAGTTGGATTTTTGTGCTTTGCTTCTCAGGGTCTTTGACAAAATGTGCAGGTTACACTGCCTGGAAGCATGTCCTTTGTATAGTTAAGATTGACTGTTATTGTTGTTTGGGCATCATGGTTGGGCTGCACCTGGTGGATGGGAAAGTTTAGGTCTAGTGATATTGTATCTCTGAACCTTTTTCTGTAGTTCATAGTTTAAATTCTGAGCTTCTAATGCTTTTTGGTTTCATTTTTGGGTTGGGGAAGGGAGGATAGTATCCTGTTCCTTGAATGCTTAAAACTACTGCCATGTTTATTGGACTGTCCATAGTCTATATGTGGAGCCTAATTCGACCCATAAACTCGTGCTTTTGTTGGTGAGATGAGCGAGTCTAGTAGACTTGTAACCTTTACAGGGTGCCTTCTGTTACATAAGTAGTGAACATCGGAGTAGATCTGTGTGGAGCTCTGTGATATTATGCTTATGACTTGCAATTAATGGTGACCAGTCACGTAATAACGATGATCGCTCAAACTTAATTTTCTGTGTTTTGTGTGTACTTAGCATATGTCAGGCTTGTAAATATGTGTTTAGAACAATGCTTGTTTTCTCCACATCTTTGTTTTTCCTATGAGTAAGACAAGCACGAGCTTACATGATAAGCTAGAATTTTTTTTTTTTTTTTGGGGGACTGTATTAACAATTGATATTTTTTGATCAGTTTTGCAGATTGCATAGTGCGTGGATATGCTACCCTTGTTATTGAGGGAATCTTTATTCTGGGATTATGGCTTAGGAAATTCCTGGAATGGATTCTCTTAAATTATATTCCACATTTAGATAAGAAAGTGTTTCCTGAAACTATAACAGTGTTGAATGGTTTGTTTCGAACGTTGCGGCATTGGAAATACCACTGGATGTTTGATCCAAATATATTCGTATGTGATTGTGTTAATTTACTCTGATGTGCAACAGCAGGAGGAGCATTGATCTTTTCCTTGATTATTTAGTGTATCTGTCAGATTCTTGATCTTCTCAGGGTTCAAGTTTTCCTCTCCTGCCCCTCCCCCCACCTGCTTTTGCATTTTTTTACCGAGTGATCTTTACAAACTAGTTTCAATATTTTGCACTATAACCTTCTAATCTGTCTATTTCTTTGTTGTAGATTCCATTGGAAGTTGGCATCAGAAGCACTTCTGATGAAGGTGTTCCTATTGTAGTATCACAGCCTGATTCTGTAGTCTCTGAGGCATATGGTGAAGTTGCCAAGAAGGTTGTCAACAGACTTGAAGAGCTGGCCAAGGAGCAGCACTTCCGACCAGAGATAACACTGTAGAGAAGTTAACTGAACATCTCTCCATTGACATAAATATCCTTTTCACAAATATGGAATAGCAGCCGTAGGGTGCAACTGCGGTTTCACCTGGTTCTTATAAAAGTTAAATGATGAAAGCTTTGACGGAATGCGAATGGGCTGCTGCTGTCGCGAGCAGGCTGTGGTTAACTAATGACAGGTTCTCTGTACTGAAGAAAGTTAAACGCGTATGCTAAAATGTTTCACGAATGGCTTAACAAAATGAATGGAGGTATTGTTGTCCAGCGAGAATTAAAATACATAATGATTTTAAGGACAATGACCATAAATTTTGTCTTTGAAACGATAAACTAGCTTTTGGATTCATTCGTAGATTTAATGACTCGATCTGTCATTTCGACACTTCCAAAGTTATTTCTTTTAGCTTTCTTGGAATGTCAAAAAATGAAGGATGCAGACTAGACTGATAGTTAGATAATCATTCCGGGTATATTTTTGAAGGGTGAAGGTGACCGTATACCCCATGGTTCATTAGGGAATCCACGTTATGTGGTAATCGTTTGTCCGCGTTTATGGCTAACAGGAATTCTGTGCAACTTTACAGGGGAAAAAAATTTCTTGTGGAAGAGTTGGTTTCAATATTTTCAATCAAAGTAGAAGCTTAACAGGTTCAAACGTCAGACCAGTCCTGAATCTTTTCCCAAAAAAGTTGCTAAAATTTTTTGTGAAGAAAGCCGGAAAGTGTACGAAAAGGTTTGAAAAAATACCATAAGAATCAAATGGTACCATAACTAATTTATCATCCATTATCATTGGAGTAGATGATTCTAAGGAATCCTAACTGGTGGAGAATCAAAATAAGTGAAAGTTGCACAATTTGTCAACTTGACTCTCTTTTTCATTTTCATTGCGCCCACCCATTTTCCTAAATAAACCCCCAAAAACCCCCTACACCGAACAATCCCAAAACACCAAAGGCCCAAAAAATAAGAGAGAAAAAAAGCCTTTCATAGCCGTCCCTAACGGAGGAGTGTTTGTTTCCCTAATCATCTTCGACTTCTCAACCAATTCAATACCACAGCACCTCTACTCTACTCTCCAGCTATCTAGTCTCTAGACTCTGCTACTACTGCTAATATTATTAGTTAGTTATAATTCCTGAATGCATCTTCATCACGCCATACCCTTCAAATCGCCGTCTACCCCATTAGCTCCTCCTCAAAATGGCCTATCTCCTTATCCAAACATCCTCCAATACCCTAGCTCTAGACAATTCATTAACTCGATTTTTTCCATTGCGAGAAGGACCCAGTATTCTTATTCAATTCTTAATTCCAGAGGAGGAATTGAAATCCCTCTTCCCAGACAGCAGCCCCTAAACTCGCTCAGCTTTTGCAAAAATCCCTCCGTCGACGTGGACGATGAGAGGTTAACAAATGTCGGAGTGGTCAAGGAAATTGATGTGGCCACTCTGGGAAACCTCTGCGTTGATATTGTACTCAATGTTCCTAAATTGCCCCCCAAGCCTGTTGATCAACGTAAAGCTTACTTGGACCAGCTATCAAAGTCTCCTCCTGATAAGGTTCTTTTTGTTCGAATCAAAAAAATTCTGTATTTTTTCTTTTTATTTTTTTCATTGTCTTTGAATTTCCTGAATAACATGTGGGTTCAGAATCTTGAATGAGATTGTGATGTAATATCTGTTTCTAGGATTTATATGCCTTTTCTTTTACCCGGCTTTTTATTCCTAAACAAATGGAAAACAAGGAAGAATGCTTGCGGTGTTTTGTACTCCTAATTGCAGATGTTCTTTTATCCAGTTATGTTCTATTTTGTTGATTGTATGCTCTCTTCTCATAGAGGTATTGGGAAGCGGGTGGCAATTGTAATATGGCAATAGCAGCAGCAAGACTCGGGCTTCTCTGTGCTACAATTGGTCATGTTGGTGATGAAATTTATGGGCAATTCCTCTTAGATGTGCTTCATGATGAGGGAATAAATTTTGTCGGGATGAATAAAGAGAATAATGCAGTTAGCAGTTCAAGCGCAGCCTTTGAAACACTTCTATGCTGGGTGTTAGTGGACCCTATGCAAAGACATGGTTTTTGCAGGTAGAATAATACATCTTTGTTTGTTTTTGCTCTCTCTCTCTCTCTCTCTCTCTCTCTCTCTCTCTCTCTCTAGTTATTGGTAGCAGAAGATGACGTCTATCCTAATTTATTTACGTGCAGTCGAGCAGATTTTACTAAGGAGCCTGCTTTTAGTTGGATGAGAGAACTATCCCCTGAAGTAAAGAAGGCTATTAAGCATTCAAAGATCCTGTTCTGCAATGGTTACGGCTTTGATGAGCTTACCCCTAGCCTGCTTGCATCTGCTTTGGATTACGCTGTTGAAGTTGGAACCTCAGTCTTTTTTGACCCTGGACCAAGGGGGAAAACACTTCTTTCCGGATCACCTGATGAACAAAGAGCACTTGACAAGTTCTTAAGAATGAGTGATGTTCTTCTGTTAACTTCTGAGGAGGTTTCGTTAAAAACTTATGCATTTAACACTGTGTCGTTTGATATATAGCTATATATGCAGCTACTTATTGTATATTTTATGACCGTACAGAATAAAATAAGTCATTTTTGTTTTGCTGCCTAATTCTACTCCATGTTATCGGTCAAAGTCCCAAGGAAAGTTTTTTATAGCTTTCAGAAAACTCTTTTTGTCCTTTTAATCTCGCATCATGTCCTAGCAGCATCTTTGACTTGAATTCTATTGCTCTCCTCTATTTTGTTTTTTTTAATGCATGCTTTTACATTTTCTCATTTACGGGTCTAGAGTAATAAATGCGGCATAATTTTTTGTTCAAACCATTTGCTTATTGATGTGGCTTCTCGCATATCAGTGTTTAAGAAATACTATGCATCTTTGGGAAGCAAGGTTTTGGATGAGAGAAGCTCTTAAAATGCATTGTTGACCTATTTCTTGGTTAGTTTGAACGTCACAGATGTACATCGTTCCAGTACAGAAGTAATATTCAAGATTTCATTTTTCTTGCCTTCTCCATTTCTTCAAGAAAGCTTATTAGTTTTAGAGCACTATGGACACATGTTACAACGTTCTGCATTTTTCCTTCTCTTTTTCCTAATTGTTTGTTGCCAAATGCCAAACTATAATGTTTCTTATTTGTTTTCCTTTTGAATTTGCTCATGATGATATGTGGCAGGCCGAATCATTGACTGGCATCAGAAACCCAGTTCTGGCAGGACAGGAGTTGCTTCGGAAGGGGATCCACACAAAGTGGGTTATTGTTAAGATGGGCTCAAAGGGTTCACTTTTAGTTTCCATGTCTAGTGTATCTTGTTCTCCAGCATTCAAGGTATCAGTCTATGGTCCTTGTGGTTTCATAGAAATATACGTATCATCTAACTTGATGTTATGATTCTCTCTCTTTAATTGATTAATTACAGAAAATTATATTTACATACTTTCTCAAGTCCCAGGCCCCCCCCCCCCCCCCCCAAAAAAAAAAATACTAGACGTTTGCTGCAATAAATGGTTAATATTTTGCTTTAAGAATGATAGAGGAAAAATCTTTTATCGTTTCACAATCGTTGTAGTAAGATCTGCCTAACTAGACTCTTGACTTTATAATCTTACTCTTTGGCTTTCGTGCATGTCTATAATCATTTAAGGAGATCAAAACCTTTACTTATATACAAATGTGTAGCATTCAAAAACTGCCAAGTTTAACATCTGACTTCAACAGGTAAATGTCATTGACACAGTGGGGTGTGGAGATAGTTTTGTGGCTGCAATAGCATTTGGTTTCATACAGAAAATGCCATTGGTCCACACACTGACTATAGCAAATGCAGTGGGTGCTGCAACTGCCATGGGCTGCGGTGCTGGTAGGAATGTGGCAACCCTGGAGCAAGTAATAGAACTTGTGAGGAAATCAGACCTCAATGAAGATGATAGATTTTGGATGGATATACTTAATGAAGATTTGGACGTAGAGCAAATAGCAATACTCTCAAAACTGGTCATAAATGGAAGCAAAGGTCGGCTGAGTCGTTTATCCCTGAAAAAAGTGGTGTCTGAAATGCTACCGAAGCTTGAATGTGCTAGGTTAGAAATGGTTTTTCCATCTTGATGAATGCGAAGTTCTGCAAAAACAGTTGATTTTCATTCCTTTATGTCCACGGCAGAGAAGAGTGTAAGTGGTGGAATTTTTCTGTGCATATACTCTGGCAAATTTCTATGCCTGATGGAGAAGTTTGAATTATTTTCTCCGCTGAGAAAAGTCCCCAGGATTCCGGAATTCAGTTTCCCATTTGGAATATGGTTTAGAACCGAAGGGACTAACGTTGGCTCGGGCATTGCAGCGTCTATCCATCCAGCTGTCTTGATAAGGATTTTACTGTTAGTATTTCAGGAGTAGGCGAAAGCAGCTTCTTGTTTTAGGCTCATAGATTTTTCCTGGCAGAACTAATTGAATTCGTATGCCTTCCATTCTATGAAGCTTGTAATTAACTAGTACCATACAATTTTGCGTGGAAATAAAAGTCGCATTTTAATTTTTTTTCAAGTGCCATAATTTTTCAAGATTATCATTGAATAATTGAATAACTAAAGAAATAACTGAAGATTTTAGAGAAGACCTCAAGATCAACATCATGACGTCATAAAGCCCACATTTTTTCTATCTTTTCAGCATCTTGTCGTCCTGCTAACACTCTGGCATCAAAGGATGATTATATCATATTTTAAATGTATTAGTAAAATATGTCGATATACTAATTAATTGTGACTATGATACTGGGAAAGTTTCACTTCTCGCGGGTAGTGTATTGTATAAATGTAACTAATAATAGCGAGAGAGAACTGGGCCGGAAGGGACTACAGCCTACGACGACGTGTATGAAATAGTAAACGGAGGATGATACGAGGATGGCCTAAATATCCTCTTGTTGTAATAGAGCAGTCGTAAGTATCTCCTTTAACGTTGACATTAATCTCCGACAGGAAACTGGACTCGTGTCTGCTGCCTCGTACTCACTCTACTCTACTCCGTTAAATATTTGTTTTTGAGGTCTTCCCTTTCCCTTCCTTGCTCTTGTTTTTTCCTGCTATCTTCTTTTCACACACACAGATACATACACACATTATATATATACGCTCTCACCTCATCGCCCGCCAAAAATTCAAACTTTTTCTCCCCGGGGGGGGGGGGGGGGGCGGCTATCGGCTGCCTTCCTTTGTAATTCTGATCTCCGATTTATTTATGTATAGGTTTTAGCTGTTTGTTTTGACGTTGTTCTAAGGTCTTGATTGGTTTATTCTCGTCGTTTTAAATTAATTTTGTTGGTTAAATTCCGTTTCCCAAGCTGTTAATAATTTTGGGTGCAACTAACCGACTTAAAAGAGCAGGGTTTTTATTTACAGTTAACTGATTCATGGTAAATTTTTTCAGTGAATTATGATTTTACTTTTTTTTTTTTTAATTTCCGGTAATTTATTTTACTTTGTTGGGGTTTTTATTTACTACTTCCTTGATTGATCACACGGGGGTTTAGATTACCATCTTCTCTTTAGGTGATTATAAAGGAATTTCTCTGAGATATTAGTGCAAAGTGATTTTTTTCTATTTGTTGTTTTTAAACACCCATTGTGTCTATTTTCAGTAATTTAATTGGAACTGCATTTTCGAAGTTTTTAGTACAACCCAGAAATTTAAGGATGGGTTTATTGATTGTCTTGATTTTAATACATCCGCGATTATCTTTCTTCTTTGTAGCATTTGTCGATGATGTTGCTGAATGGAGTGATATTGGTGTTTCTTCTGTGTGAATAGCTTGGTCTAAAAATACTGGCTTTTGAAACACAAGTTTAAGCTCAAAGTTTCGCCTTTTATCTGAGAGGAGGGTCATTTATCTGGTTTTGTATTGTGATGGCTAACCATGATGTTATTATTGGGCAATGGAGGGATACACCCATGATTCAGGGCCCACATTTTGGATCAGGATTACTGCAAGGTCGAGATTCAATTTTGCAACAGGTGCAGACTTTTCAATCAGGACAAATCCACCAGCTCGCTAGAGGTTATAAATCAACAGTTGCTAATGATGCCACCACCGAGCACAACATTTTGCTGGCTGAGACCTCTGACCCCAGAATGGCTGATCAGCATAACCAAGGTGGTCATGATGATGAACGTGCTAGTGGATATGATGCAGGCAATCAGCATGAAAGTAACATTAGCTGGAGTGCAGAGAGTAGATCAACTCCTAGTCAAGATGGCAATCTTGATGCAGCTCAAGATGATAGCGGCACTGAAATCCATAATCAACAGCCGACTCTTACTCCACATGATAGAGGATTTGGTTTGCCTAGGAGTCATGAGTTGACTGTTGTAGAGCCCCATGCCATTGATGAAAACATAGAGCTCATGCTCGAGCAGAATGACGAGATGGGAATTTTACCTGTCCCAGACCTTCCCGTCCAGCACTCTCAAATTCTCGTTACATCCCCAATTCTGCAGTCTCGAACACTAGTTGTTGCTCCAACACATGAATTGGCTGTTGGGCAAGAGTTTCCAGATGTCCAAAGCTGTCGTCGGGCTTTGAGGGACATGGCAATTGCTCTTCACTATGAAATACAGACAGTTAAGTCTGACAAGACTCGTTTCACTGCCAAATGCTCAAGTGAGGGATGTCCATGGCGCATTCATGCTGCAAAGCTCCCGGGTGTTCCTACATTCACAATAAAGACCTTCCACAAAGAACATACATGTGGTGGTATTGCTTATCTAGGTCATCAACAAGCCTCAGTGCAGTGGGTTGCAAACTCTGTGGAACAACATCTAAGGGAAAATCCTCATTGCAAGCCAAAAGAGATACTGGAAGAGATCCACCGTGTTCATGGGATAACCTTGTCGTACAAACAAGCATGGAGAGGGAAGGAAAGGGTCATGGCTACTCTTCGTGGTTCATTTGAAGAAGACTTTCACCTTCTTCCACAGTATTGTGAGCAAATCAAACGGACAAATCCTGGGAGCATTGCATCTGTTTATGTCAATGTAGTGGATAGTTCTTTCCAGCGCCTGTTTATTTCCTTTCAAGCATCTATTTATGGGTTCTTGAATGCATGTTGCCCACTGATTAGGCTTGATCGGACTGTTCTGAAGAGCAAATACATAGGGACCATGCTGTTTGCAACAAGTTTTGATGGAAATGGTGCACTATTTCCTGTAGCATTTGGTGTTGTTGATGAGGAAAATGATGACAACTGGTCGTGGTTTCTTTTGGAGCTGCATAATGTTCTTGAAACTAACACAGAGAACATGCCAAGGCTGACAATATTATCTGATAGACAGAAGTGTATTTTTGATGCTGTAGAAACAAATTTCCCCGCTGCTTTTCATGGCTTTTGTCTGCGTCACCTCAGTGAAAGTTTCAGGAAGGAATTTAACAATACTATGCTTGACAACATTCTGTGGGAAGCTGCGAATGCTCTTACTTTAGTTGAATTTGAGAACAGAATTAGTGATATAGAACGGATATCACAGGAAGCAGGTTATTGGATTCGACAAGTTCCACCTCGCTTGTGGGCCACTGCACATTTTGAGGGAACACATTTTGGACATCTGATAGCCAACATGCCTGAATCATTGAATTCCTGGATACTTGACGCCTCTGCCCTTCCGCTAATCCAGATGATGGACTGCATCCGCCGGCAATTGATGACTTGGTTCAATGAAAGGCGCGAAGCTAGTATGGAATGGACATCTGTACTTGTTCCTTATGCTGAAAGGCACGTCTCAGAGGCTATTGAAAGGGCACGTACATACCAGGTTCTCCGCACCAATGAGGCTGAATTTGAGGTTTTATCTCATGAGGGAACAAGCATTGTGGATATCAGAAACCGGTGTTGCTTGTGCCGAGGATGGCAGCTACATGGCCTGCCCTGCGCTCATGCTGTGGCAGCTCTTCTTTCTTGCAGGCAGAATGTTCATCGATTTACTGAGAGTTGTTTCACCATAGCAACATATCGCAAGGCATATTCTCAAACCGTACACCCTATTCCTGATAGGACCTTGTGGAAGGAAATGGCAAATAATACCCAAACTGAAGGTAATAATTTGGATATGGTTGTCAACCCCCCTAGGTCCTTTCGACCACCTGCACAACCCAGGAAAAAGCGAGCTCGTGCGGAGGATCGGGGTCATATGAAGCGGGTGGTGCATTGCAGCCGCTGTAACCAGACTGGACATTTTAGAACTACCTGTGCAGCACCTATATAATTGTCGGGATCCCGTATGGTTAGTCTTATTGCTGTAAAAAGTCCAGGTTACCAACTAAGCGAATTCTGATTGTTAGGTTAGCTATAGATAGGTTACATTTCTATCAGGCGGAAGTTCTGCAGAAATTAGTGAAAAAGTAAGATATATTTCAAATAATTTTAATTGCCCCATCTTTTATCAAACTGAAATTTTCTTTTTAGGCCACCTTATCGTTAAGTGCTACATTTAATTTAATCATCCGACTATTGTCACCAAAATTATGTTTGGTAATGTGTACGGGATGGCATTTCGTAATTCCAATATGTTCGATCATTTTATTTCATCTATTTCGTAATTCCAATATGTTCGATCATTTTATTTCGTCTATTTGGCCCCGCAGGAAGATATGGGCTTTAAAGCTTTGTAACCTTCCGATCTTACCCTGCCACAGGACCAGCTACAAGCAGCACATTTCAGGTGCTGTTTTTAGAGCGAGTTTCCTATTAAGCTTTCTCCAAATGTTCTCTCAAGCGTACCAGGTCAAAAGCCTGAAGTTTTTGATTCGTTCGCTTAATGCTCATGAGTCCCTTAATTTTGTTCTTCTCATTTCCGTTGTCATTACCACGCCTTTATAGTCCTCCGCAAGTATCATGATAGACTTCATAAATGGAAGGAAAGCACAAATCTTTTACCTCGTAGAAGTGCATCGGGTCCTTGAACCTTACGATAGGGTAGTTCCGTTGGAAGTTTACAACTCGTTTACCCTAGCTTCTTCTGATCTTCGGTATGCCAAGGATTTCTTTAGAAGACCACACTTGTTCCCTTATTGCAGGAATTAACTCCAAAAGATGAGAAGAGTTGCACTCACTAACATAATAGCATACTCGAAGCAGAAGACTCCAATTAACCTAGACATCACGTCTCACCCTAATTTTGCCTTTCAGAAATGAATCAGGCATCCAAATTGTTCAGATAATGCATTCGCTGCACCACTTCCCACAAGCTGAAATCAGATTATCAGAACAAGTTCGCTTGGCAAGGCCATAGACGGGCAACAGTGCCAATAACATTATCCGTGCTCATTAAGATGTCTATGTGCACTTCCAACTTCAAAAACATGTACTAGTCGAAAATATAGATAACAGATCCAAAAAGAGGGAAAAGAAAAACTCCAAAGGACACATACAATTACAAGACAGAGGTACAAATACCACCCTCAGACGTCTTAATACAACACCTGCCCAAATTCCCTCCTACCTGTGAATCCCAAAATGAAGTGCAATTTTGTGTTTGTCCATTCAGCTTCTCTAATAACCGTAGCTGGCTCCATAGACAGAACTGTAGTCTCCAGCTGGTGCATGGCCAGTATGTCCACTAGCGTTAGATGGTGGAGAAGCATACACAGGACCATGGGGGTAAGGATTGTAACCTTGACCAGGTGGTCCAATGGTAGAGTTCTGTGCGGTGGATGCAGCATCAGCAATAAAATTCTGCAACATAAACAATTAAGATTTCCATTAAAAATAGTGCACATAATTAAGATTTATGACCCTCTTCTTTTTATTGTGATCCACCAGTATCCACAATTTTACAATATGGGCACAAGCAGTATCCTAAAAGCAGTTGCTATAAGGTATCACTCTTTCTGCCTTCAGCTAGCACTGCAGTTGCAAAATTTGGTCAAGCATTTTTCGCACAAAAATGTACTCTCATCCTGAAGAATCCAATTAAATACCGGGTACCATCTTCATTGCAATAGTTAATAGGATAATGCAATTTTGCTCCAAAAGTATTTAGTTAGATGAGAAATTGTGAATAACAAATAAAAGAAACACCAATTAAAAGCTGCTCAGATGGTACATCTCATCACACAGATTGCTAAAACCAGGAAAACAAAACAATTGAGCAATTATATGTGAATTGTAAATTACCTGTACCAGCTGCTGCGCAGCCTGAACCTGTGATGCAGATCCATTAACTTCAACAGTCATCTCACCGGGGACACCCCTGGTTTCTTGTATTGCAATAGTTGCACCACTGACACGACGAATATAGCTAATATTTACACCGGAAGTACCAATGACTGCATCTGCATATGAAAGGGGAATTTGCATATTTTGTGTGACCTACAAAACAAAATGCAAAATACCAGCACAAACGCAGATCAGTAAATTGCTGCCGATAGTACAGAATAAGTCAAACAAGGAAAATGGACAACCCAAGGTGAAAGTCTTCCGTTAATATGATCAGACGTAAATAATCTAAAGGATCGAATGCGGTGAGAAGAAAGAAATGAAACCTTAGTAACTGTTGATTGTTGTGGCTGCAGGCTGCTTGTTTGAAATCCTGCTGATGCATCTCTCCCATAAGCAGGTGGGCCAGGACGAGGCTGCTTGTCCAAAGGGGGCACATCAGCTGGCGGATAGTAATTGTCATATTGACGTGGTGGCGGCATGTACTGAGGAGGGGGCCCATAACCAGGGCCACCACCAGAATTCATAGAAAATCCTTGAGGTGGAGGGCCCCAAGATTGGGCTGGAGGCATATTTTGATTTCCTTGAGCATTTGGTATTTGCTTCTAGACACAGAAGTAAACAACTAATCAATACAAATTACACAAGAAAAGCAACATCACACCTTAATTGCTATCAAACCTTCTCATTCACTCACTTGCATTTCAAATACTCCAACAACACTTCGATCAACTAAAAATTTCCTAAGGTGTTTTGCAACTAATTCAACTGCTTTGTGCAATCCTGTCGGCTCCCCTTGTATCTCAACAACACTATCATCAGGCAGAGCAAAAACAGGCAGGTGCTCTGCAGGAAATCCATTGCCTCGAAATATTAACAACAGCTAACCATTATGACCACTGAATCGAATGCTTCAGAAAAAATATATTAAACTTATTGAAAGAACAAAGGCTCTTCTACTGATTGTGTAGTTCTGGAAAGCTGCCAACAGTAGTAGGACATCACAAACAGAAAGGAGCAACAATGAAATTGCTCAAGTTCAAAATTTTGAAAGCACAAACTCGTAAAGGAAAAGGGGGGGAAAAAGAGAGAGAGAGAGAGAGAGAGAGAGAGAGAGAGAGAGAGAGAGAGAGAGAGAGAGAGAGAGAGAGAGAGAGAGACATAAAGAGTAGAAGAATTAAGCATAGATGAAACCTGCACAAATTCTCCTAATTCTTCCACAAGATTTTGGTTATGAAGAAAGTATCAATCTACATGTTTATCAAATAATTATGCAACCTCAAATGGAAAACGCAGACACCATCTCCAAAGAGATGCAGCAAATGAACAAGAGAAAACAGTTGCATGTTTAAGAAATTCACCTCCACCAAGGACACGAATGATGCAATTGGAAGCATCTTGAATAGATTTTACAGTGGAACCCTGCTTCCCAATTAAGCTCCCTGCTTGTGCTGCTGCTACCAGTAACCTTGTGGACACAGTTTTACCATTACCTGACTGAACATTAGCTGGATCTGAGTCCACATCAACAATGCGCTTATGGATTCTCAGCAGGCCATCCAATGCAGGAGGAATATCAAGATCAGGCTCTTCCTTGGCAGAAACCATTACCTAATTAAAGAGAAAAGCGTGTCCATAAACTACCACAACTATTGAAACATGAAACTGTAGCACATAAAAATATGATACAAGTCAATGTTGTGCATCTTAACTGGCAAACTACAATAGCATTAAGCACCAACTACGATATGCTTAATCTGTCATATTTGAAGCACAAAATATGTAAGCAAAGTATCAAGCTCAGATAAAGCCTTCCAAGTATCAGCAACACCTAGGAAGGAGAAGTTATACTTGTTTCATCATCAGAAGTTGAAATTAAAACTGTTTCAACTTGCAATATGCCTTGTCCAAAAAGGCTTCAACAGAAAGAAAATTACGAAAAACTCAGTTATGGTTCTATTTATATTGATGTATAATTAGTTTGGACGAGGAAGCATGAATTTTTAATGACTTACGCTAAATAGGTTAGCATCAATCCCCCTTTAGCAGAGCAATTACTTGAGGAGATCTGATCACTTATGGTTGAAATGATTCCGATTCTCAAAGATAGATCAAGGAAATCACAAACAGATGATAAGAGAATCAAAAGACGCACTGGTTAACCATATTGGACAGAAATCATTGATGTGCTTATGGTGCCACAAGATTAGTTTGTCAGGCACAAAGTGAAAAAATTAAGCCTTAAAAGATGGAAGTCACAGCGAACTAAACATCCAAAGCCACTATTAGTTCCAGTCAGTAATGTAAACTGCTGATTTACCTTCCTGATTATGTTTGTTATTAAATTAAATGAACTATTAACATACCATTAGCACTTTCATCTTATTATCTTCATAAGATTGTAGTGGTATTATTATTAAATTGCGTGAACAACTCACTTGCTCAATTAACATATTTATTTTATTAGCTTCATAAGAGGTGTAACTGTTGCATTTAGTTTACAAGTTTTGGGCAAGACACCAATTGATCAAGTTGTGAAGTTACCAGACAGTGCAATGCTTCTTGGGACAGATACCCCGCACAAGATAGTTCTGACATATAGTCAGAAAAACTTTTCAACACTTCTATGCTCAATGCTGATTGCTGCAATCTGGATCTTTGGTTCTTCTAGTTCGAAGCCACTTTGGCGATTGAAATGTTGCTTAATTTGCAAAAACCTGCAAACATTCATTTTGGTTATTATAAAAATAAACCTTCCTTTCCTCTCCCATTTTTGTTTTCTGGTGGATATTTCTGATCTTTAACTTATTAATGGCAACTGGTAACTCACCTTTCTTTCTTTCCCTTTTTTTAAGGCCAGGGGGAAAAAGAATCCCATTTATTAGATAGTCTGCCTTATTTACTATTTTATATCTTTGCTAATTCTTACCGCATACAAGTACACATTTTGTCCTACAAATATGTGAATTTCAAATCTGTTTTGACACTTTTTAATTAGTTTTCAAGGGCAATTTAGAGAAGCACAAAGTTAGCTCTGTTGACCATGTATCAATGTGTTTATCAGTATGAAAATATCTTCAGCCAAAACTTGGCACTCTACAATCTTATGGACCCAGAAAGCTCAAAGCTCCAATATCCGCATTTAATATCTGGACAATCTAAGATTTGTAACAGTATGGGAGTAGCAGCCTATAACATTTCCCAGTACTAAATTGAATTCCAAGACAATATGAAGGATATGAATCAACTTTATGATAACCCAATCAAATTAAAAATTATAATCAAGATGATGTGACTGAATTATCTGAGACATGGGCAAAAAAAAAAACATTGCAGGCAAATTGCTTAATAAACATATCATAGAAGGCAACCACTACATTAAGAAAGTGTGCCCGAACATTTTACAGTTTCATGGCAAGTCTAGAGAACTAATATTACCAGATATCCTCATTAAATCCCAAATAATAAATACACAATCCAAGGAAACTTTTAAATCCAAATTCCAGTAAGTGCAAAAACACTGATGGTTTGATAAGATTACTCACAGTTCTTTCAGTAGTCCCAGGAGGACCATCAAGAATCTTGATACGAGCCTTCGTTTCTTCACAGATTTTTTTAATGTACTCTCCTTTGCGACCAATGATGCCGCCAACCTTTTGAACAGGAACTAACATCCTGAACACGTTTTCTCCAGGCCATCCAGGCCATCTCTTATCTTCAGCTACCCCTGAATCATTTTCAGGGGCATGTGTTTCTTCTGATGGATGTGAGTCCTCATGCACATTATCATCAGTTCCATCCGTCTCTTGCCCGTTGACCAAATCATGTTCCTCAAAATTCTCATCAGCCATTCGCTTAAAAAATGCATAAAAGTACCAAAAAAATTACATCTAACGCCTCAAAATAATTATGGACAATATACCAACTACTACATCTACAATAAGCTAGAAATATAAAGATACTTAAATGGTTTGTAAATTATTAAAAAAGAGGAAGATAACAGAACCATAATTTTATAACACAGATAACTAAATCCATTACAGTTTGCACCAGAACCAACAAAAAATCCTTTTTCTTTGGATACTAAAAAGACAGTAAATTTGCTGCCTTTACACACACACACACAAAAAAAAACACAATTTTCTACAAGATTTTGGAATTATAAGAAGACGAATAGTTAAAAAAAATAGCCTACTAAAAATACGCGTTAAAAAAAAACAGAGAGAGAGGGAGAGACCCAATAGATCCAATCGAGGAGCATACACAAATTCAGAAAGTGAAGCTCATAGCGAAACGCCAACGAGCTATAAACCCTATTGGAAAAAGGCCATTTCAGGAAGAGATGACCACGAAACCCTAGACACGGCTAGAGAAGATTTAAAAAAAGGGGGAAAATAAAAAAAGAAAGAAAAGAAAAAAGGGCAAGAAAACATTGGGATAATTGGTGGTGGAGTGGGCGCAAAACAAGTGAGAATTTATATAATAATAGAATATCAAGAAATACTTACAGAGCTTGTCAAGAAGCTCCTCGACTCGCGGCTGTCGGGCTGGGGCTAGTGGAGGGGAGGCTCGTGGCGACCGGCGGGAGAAAAAAAAAATATCAAAAGTAGGTTCTATTGAAAGAGCCAACGACGGTCGGATAATTGTTTGTCTAGTCCCTCTATTTATTTGTATTTTTGAATTTTGTTGGGTGGGCTTCGTCGTTTTTTTTTTTTTTTTTTAGGGTTTAGGGCCATATGTTGAGCAGAACTTATATCTCAACTTTTCCGCTTTTTTTTTATTTTTTTTAAAAATTACCTTAATTCTGTTTGATATATTCGCAAAAAAAAAAAAAAGGTATAAAATTAGTTGTTGTAGATTTTTTTAATTTTATTTTCTCTTTCGTCTTTTCTTCTGTGTTTTCTTGGTTATGTGTCCAGAGCCAAGAGAATAATGTTCTTTCAGAATTTTCTTAATAAATACAATGGTACATGCTAATTGCACTTAATTTATCGTATTTCAATCAGCATACTATATTATGAGGTGATTTTATCTTCACTTAATTTGAATGCGATATACACCTGACATTCATTTTATCTTCAATTAAATCATTGTGGCTGATTTTGGGCTTAAGATTTCAATGAGGAATTGACATGAGAAAAAAATTATGTGGATAATAGCTTAGACACCAATTATTTTGCTGCTTTCAAAGTTATGCTAATTTTAGTTCCCACGGTTGCTAAGGATCTCAGGACAGTGCTTCAGAGCTGTCACGGTAATCTCGTTCATCATTGTTACTGTTAGTTCTACGCACAGATGCAGTTGGTTGGCTGTCAGCATACTTGGAACAATGGACTAAGTTACTTTAATGCAAGTAAATTAGAGAAATTCAGGAAAAAGAAATGAACAAAACAAATGGAAAGTAAACAAGATAAAGAGAAAAAGTACCCGAAAAAAAGTGCTACAAACTTCTTTTGAGTTGTATTATTGGGAAATCAGCAGAATTGATGGAAATCAGCTAATTCTTGAAGAACATTAGCTGTTGCGTCACATGTCTGTTGTCTTCGGCCTTTTTTGCTTTATGAAAGGCAGCTTTACTTATTTGATAAGAATCCCATCAAATCTGCGCCCTGTAAAACTGCTTTACCTAATGCCTAATCTTTTGATTAGGTCTTCCTCTCTCTCCGTCTTGCACATTATTCAAATTTGCACCAAACTTGAAAAATAAAAATAAAAAATGGATAAAAGTAGGATTTTTGTGCAATCTTCTGTAGGAATTAGTTCTCTTGCTGAGAGAGTTAACTGGAGATATGATCAGTTTCGAAACTTTAAAACATCGAGTATTACTAGATAGTTTGTACTTTGACAATAGTTTCAACCATGACAATTTAAATTTGGTTTTTCAATATTAGTGTCACACGAAACAGAAAATCATTCTCACTTGTACAAAACAAATGGATGAATATGGAATTTTATTCTTTAGCTCACAAAAGAAACACAAAAATCTGGTTGTTAATTCATCTATATGTCTATCAAACTCATGCGTTCTTTGATAGAAGTAGCCAGGCTACTAGTAAGTATTATGTATTTACTTTCTCCATTCACCGCTGCTTCCTTTCGTTTCAATTTTACAAAAGGCAGAACAGGCCAACCTGTAGCTAGTAAGCTTGCTATTTAAGCTTGGCATCGACAGTAGCTGCATATGCTCATCAACTAAGGTTCCTCTAACTGTCACCTTCCCTTTGCCCGAGTGGGAAGCAAAAGACATATCCTTTACTTGAGAATAAACACCGATGTCAGTATACTTTAAATCAAGTCAACCTTGAAATTAAAGCACATTTATTCAGCTTTATACTCTAATTATTACAACAACAAAGACAAGTAATCAAACAAACCTGTAACACGTTAATTATATCTAATCAATTGATCCAATCTGACGACTACAATTGTTGGTCGCATTATTTGGTATCACTCTAGGGAAAAAAAGTTATATGGAATCATGCACTCCCTCACCACAGTCATAAAGTATTATAATTGTTTCTTATGCAACTTATGCAAGCGTTGACTATGTGATTGTGAAGCCATTCCCGACAGGTATCTGTGAGACAGCTTGCTAATAGAAAATCAAATGATCAGAATGAGAATCTTCTGAGTAATTTTCAGAAGGGCTATTGAATGGTATGGAAGACATTTGAATTACCATTTAATATATTTTTTTTTCGTTACACCCTTTTGAGTTGACCTTATTATAATTAGCAGAGGACGAAATGAAGCCACTCTGTGCACCAAAATCCTGTCTTATCAATGGAGAAAGGCACAAAGTAATTAGTTTTAATACAAAAATCGAAAAAATAATCATATCGTGTATTTTAAGAAGATTTATGAATAAATGATAACCCTATGTGGGAAAAGTTTGTGAGGGGTGGTGTAGAAAGTGGACTCCATGACGTGACCCACCCGACAAAGATTCTCTCCTCAGCTTACGTATATAAGGACCCCATAAAAAAGAATAATGCATGGCCAGATCAAAACCCTGTAATGATCATTGATCTTGAGTCATCTCCGCAGAAACTTAAGTTCAACTCTTTGTCGTTGAGGGGAATGTTGTCTGGTTCGCAATCCTTCATGAGAACCTCAAAACATTCATAGCATCGTCTCTGGATGATTTCGGACCAGGCTTCATTCCCCTCAACTTGAAGGGTACATGGCTAAGCCAATCATTCTGACATTAGGTCCTCCAAAATCTGCTCAATTTATTGAATGAACGTTGTCATCACATTCAAGTAATATTGCACCATAAATGACCATCAAATCCGTTAGCCAAGCCTGATGATCAACGAATTCTTGATGAAGAAAGCAAGTCAACCGGTAAGCATATTCACTATTATCATTAGTATTATAGTTAATTAATCGGTTACCAGGTTTTTCTTTTTTTATTCTTTGGGATAAATAGCAAGCGTCTACGGACGACTACATATATAGGGCGCATGTTGGGTATGTACGCATGTGTATTGGTAACACCCTGAGCTGGGCTTTGCATGTAGAAAATAGGATGACAAAAAGTGATTTGGTCTTTATAGGTAACTGATTGAAGTTGTATCGTGTTCTGGATAATGGAGAGAGGGCGTGCTTTAAAATTTTGGCTTCTGGTACCTATATATCCTTCATAATTATTTAAGGCCCTTTTTCGTACATTTTATGTTTGCAATTGTCAGTTCGCTTGGTATTATTGTTTGCAGCTTAGTTTTTAAAGATTAAGAACTCCTATCAAAGCTAATACACCCGACGCCTGTGTTGCTGTACAACCAATCACTAGTATGCAATTACTCTCTGCTATCTGGAGACTCCAAAGGGAAAAAGATTATGTTTTTTGGAGACTCCAAGTGGAAAAAGAATCATCTTCGAAAAAGGGGGGGAAATTGCTGCAGAAATACTTTAGCTCTGCCAACTGGGTCTTGATCGACAGCTAAGTTTTTGTCAGGTAGGAAAAATGGGATAATTCTATGACCCTGATTGAATGTATATCCCTTAACTTACCAGCGTGTTTTTTTGACGGATGAGCACTTATGGATATGGTTCAGAGAAAAGTGAAAAAAAGAAAAAGAAAAGAAAAAAAGAACAAGTAGAAGCAATTGAGCTTTCCAAGTTGTCATGTTTGTGTCATCTTCCTTCAAGTTGAGGATTCGCTTGAAAAATGATTGGACTATATACACATCGTACTTCCTGCAGGAAGCAGAAGTTACCAATTTTTGAGACCAAGCCAAAGTCGTAAGCTTTGTTTGCTTATCTCCGTGAAAAATTCTGCTCCTTTTGTTCACATTAAGTTTCATACATCATTTTGTTTAAAGCTTTTTCCCCTTAATGTAGAAGACTTAGTTGCTGACTTATTTGTTCCAGAAATGTAACGATGTATGACAATGTGTATATCAACAACGAAACCCTACATGTTGGCATTTGTTCGTATAATCGAATTTGGAAAACAACAAAAAGAAAATTAGAGCACTCTATGGAGGGAGACTTGCCGCCTTGCCGCGTTTGTTTTGAGGTCGCACATAAAGAAAGCTCTAGCCTGCCTGCCTTCTTTTTCATCTCCTCATAAAGCACTCATTTTAATGTGCCTCTGATTTCCTTTTAACATCGATCATCCATTTTCAAGTTATTCGCCTTTAGTATTTGTGTTTAAACTAAATCCCAGGTCACTGTCATGGATGTATACAATTGACGCCAATGAATCAATGTCTTCAACATGACTATTTCTGAAGAACCAACAAAAGCAAATTGCTTTAAAATTTGATTAATAAAACTCCACCTCCTCCCTTTGTCCACCAAAATAAAAGCGCAGCATATTAAGTTTTGCAAGATTTCCTCGTGAGTATTACAGAAGGCCCACAAGCTTTGCAGTGGTACGCACAGGACCTCATTCATGTCTAAATTTCCCCTGGAAGTTGGTCACCGGTAAAGTGAAAATGAGGTTTTCCAACTTGTTGCCGCAGCAGCCGGTCATGCGCGCAGGGAAATGAGTTGCTCACCAGATTGGATAGGAAAAATATCTGCACAACAGGAAAATGAGTTCCCAATGTGAAAACAATATCATCAGTCTATGGGACCTTCTCAAAGTAATAACTACTAATATATTTCATTACTTCTTTGACTTACCCGTCCAAATACTAAAGTAAAGCACTGGACCACTAACACAAAAAAACCAATCAAATGACAGATCTTGCTTGGCATCACTATCACCAGGCGTTGAAAATGGCAATACCTAAACTTTAATCACGCAGAAACTTTGCATTCAACAAACTAGTTTTCTCCATGATTGCTTGTTAACAGTAAGTCTTTCAATCTCAATGTCTAGAACTGCCAGCCTTTCTGTTGTGGAATGCACATTCTTACTTTTTTCATTAGGGTCAAGGGAAAAGACAAGAAGAGAGAAAAGCCAGCAGAGATATAAGTAATAATGCATCACAACCTTTTTTAATAAATTACAGCTATTATTACATCTTTTTTCTATCCTATTATTACACCCGATAAATCATTTTTGTCGATTATTTTCTCAAGTAAATAATTCTTACAAATATAAAATCAACAAGAATTTGTTGAATAATCAAACTCGTGCACAATTTATGATTTTCTCCATCACACACTTTGCAAAGACAGACCTTTTTATGCTGCATTACAAACAAACTACAGGCATGTTCTCAAAAGCTTTTTTTACCTGATTTTAGCTTTTGATTTTTGAAAAATCTGTTTTGTGATGTTCTCAACTGCTTTTTTACTATGTTTTTGGATTTTTTAAGCTAAAATCAAGAGCAATTGATTTTCAGCTTTTCTAAATCAGTTTTTGTAAAAATCAAAAGCTATCAGGAACAACTACGTAGATTTTGTGCACGGTGCTAATAAACTTCTTGTTGAATACGCAAAACCACTAAACTATGCAACATCACTTACGTTTTCCATTGTATGATACAATACTTTTGTATCAGAATTTATAATTACAATATTTATTCAAATTGAAAGTTTAGCTCGTTATATGGATGAAAGATTGTCAACTTATTGAAACAGGTAAAAAGAAATTAAATTGCAATTAACTAGGACTATTCAATGATTCTGTTGAAGATAATAGTCCACTATTAAGCGCCAAAACTATAATTTGCTCGTACATCAAACATTAGATTTTGGTGTACATATTAGTCTTAACGTCTCATTTTCCAATAAGAAGTAGGAAAAATTTTCCATTGTCCATTATTTGCATGCAATTTAGGGAACTAAACTTGTTTCGTGTGAATTTTTAGAGGACTTGAAGCAAGTCTATGCTCGATGCGAAATATTGATGGACCTTCCAAGACCATTTGGGGCAGTCTTCGTCCTTCGAGATTGCTTGGCGGTCTTTGTTGCTGAATCTGCATTGAGTTTGAGGATATCCAATGCTTGGGCCCCAGTAATTCATCGAGAGAAAGAGGACGGGCTTCATAAGATTGAACAAAAAACTTTGCTATATACCGAGACATCATTTGAAGTGGGCCTAATTCTCATTAAGAATGCTGATATATGGATGGAGTAATACAAAATGGGGACTGAGGCTTCTCAAGAGTGTAATATGTTGGACCCAAATCATAACTTTATCTCAAGCAATTGAAGTGTCGTGGCCAGCGAATGATTACTCTGAATAAATTGGGCAGGCTGATCCAGGAATTTTCCAAAATTATAATCCAGTGCTTTTTAAGGTGGTTGGGGAGTATCAAAATTTTGCCACGGTTAAAAGATGAGCAAGTAATTTACAGAGTACTTCAGGGTCTTTCCGTAGTTGTTTACAATGGGCTAATTCCAAATTTTTTATAGGTGAATTTTGTCTTGAAGTGTACTTTTCTTCCTTCTTCTTCTTCTTCTTCTTCTTCTTCTTCTTTTCGGTTTTCCCAATTTTACACCTAAATTACTTCTAATGTCCTTATTGCATAGACAACACAAGCATGCGTTTCTTGGCTGAAATGGGGTCACAATATTTGGACGTGGATTACGAAGTTCAAACTTGAGCCAGTGCCTTTGGCTCATTTATTTCAACATCAAATCGTGATCCCGTCCATCATCAGTAAAGATGCATGCATGAAGTGAAAAGCGCAAGGAGTCAAGTGCTTTGTCAATAGCAAAAACAGACAAACAACAAATTGGTCCCCCAACTGCGTCAAACCAATGCTACTACTACTGCTAGTACTGTTTGTTTAGGGGCCAATCGGATGGATACGAATCTCTCTCATATCACTTCAATAGTTTGGGTGAACGCCGGTACTCTTGACTCTGGTTAGCCCCCACGCCGCACGCGTCGTTTACTGCATGAAGAAAATGACACTAAACTAAACCACCAGAAGCATTTGCTTGTGCTGCCGAATGCTAGCTCTGTAGGCTGCTAGTGGATGGTTTTGTGTTGGAGCCGAGAAGGAGCTCCAGAAGAGAGAGGCTTAGGTCAGCTGAAAACCATTATGGGCTTGGCTTTTAATACTAGTCAGCAATAAAAATAAAACAGACAACGAATCAACGATGGATGGAGCCTGTGTGCTCTTTTACCGAAATCAGTACGCCAGAAAATTGTGGCCAAAGAAAGAGAAAATTGGTTAACTTTTGTCAGACTCCGATGCTAGTGGGGTCCAAACGAAGAGGCGCCTACGCGTTTACACTTAACTGCCGGCGCCCAGATCCACGTGCTCCATCCGTACTGCGTCATTTTGTTCCGCACGCGCCTCCACAAAAAGCCAAACGCGCTGGCAGCTCCGCCACCAAAGCTGTAAACGAGCTGTCCGATTCGAGTCCGTACTCATATAAACAAGTCGATGCGAGTTGAATTCGTTTATTAAACGAATTAAAATTTGTGTTTAAACTCAACTAGTTTAACTATATGAACTAGTTGAATTGTAGTTTTTATTTCAATTTTATTCGCGAACAGCTTGATTCAAATAAGTGTAAAAATATTTTTCGAACCGAATCGAATCGTACCAAGTATCTTATACTGAAATTCTTATTCACTTATTAAACGAGTTAAAATTTATATTCGAATTCGACTCGTTTTAACTTTTCGAACAAGTCAAAGTCAAACCAAATTATATTCTAAGAACAACTAGTTTCGTTTGCACCTTATCCATCTTGGGAGTATCTCCATATGTTTGTTCAACGAGAGTGTGTGTGTGTGTGTGGATGTTGGGGGTTCTGATGACCTGGCCCACACGACGACTTTTGCCCACCGTGCGCCGCCGCTTCATTGATTTTTGTTTCCCTCACCGCGGAAATATTGTCTACACTCCTTACGTCTCTCCCCTAAACTAATCATGTACTGCTAGTACCACTGCAGCCAATTGTAAATTATCCTCAACACGCGCCTGTTTTTTAATTTTTTAAATTTTCTATGGTTCGTCACAATAATAAATAATTGTCAGTTTTAGATCATTTGTTGTATTATGGGACGAGCAGGAGGTTACCTGCAAAACCTTTACGCCACACTGTTTCAAAAAAGAAATCCTTACGCCATAACTTTGACAAATTAATTTAAGATAAGTTTTGTAGATTTTTTTTTTTTTTTGAGAAGTTTGCATCTAATTGTATGTCATATAATCTGTATTCACAAAAAAATATGCCGTCCATCTAGATGTACATTTATTTTAAAAAAAAATTTACAGCAAATTGAGCAGGAAAGACTAATCTATTAGTTGGACTTAATACTTTAATCCACTATTAAAATGCTTACAACGTGTTTAAAATGGAGATGGCAACAAATTCCGGAAATTTGACCAGAGATCCGTGCATGTGAGGTGAACAATCGCAGAAGGATAGCTATCGCGCGGGTTTGAGTCCATGTCCATGTCCATGTCCATCAATTAAAATCACGTTTCCTTGACGAATGCGGCCGCGTTGTTTCGCGGAAACCACGGACTTGTGGGACAGAACCCGATACGGCCTGGAGTTGAAAGTCGAAACGCTCTTCTGAGAGTAGTAATTTTTCATTCAAGTTTCACATACAAGCCGAATGGATTATCGTTTCAAAATCCGAGAGCTACAATATTGTATTAAATATCAAAAAATAACAACGTTTGGGGTGACCATAAATTATAAATTATTATTACTATTATTATTTACGTTATATAAATTATCAGTAAATATTTATCAGGTTAAATTACTGATAAATATGTATTAAAATTAATAACTTATCGTTATATAATAATATGTTGTTAATCTTTTGAGTATTCACGTGTATGATATATGTTAAAATTGATAACTCATCGTCATGTAATAATATAATAAGTCGTGTTTATTATTATTTAATAATAATAAATTATTATTATTATTATTACACCACATAGTATTAGTATGACTCGGGTACCTAAGGTGAAACTAATACGAAACTGATACTTGATATTCACCCGGGAGAGCTGAGGAAACTGAGACTTAACGTAATTTAAAATCTTACGCGGCACGGCATGCATTTAATGCTTTCAGTTCCACAGGAACACCAACAAAAACCCAAAACCAGTCGTACTAAACAATTCATGGGCAGAAATTAAATACTATATTTAAAAAACATCCTAACCTCAAAGTTGTCGGCGTCCAACGAGGCAGCTATTAATACCTAAAAGCCTATGCCTCTTTCCCCCCATCCTTCTCTCCCATTCCGAATATACTGTTCCACGCGCCCAGTTAAGATGGTTGGTGAACACCTCCAACTGCACAACAACGCCAACGCCGTACGTGGCGGCTCTCAGGTTACTCCTCCACCTCTTCGAGTGGCCAAGGAGTTTCATTTTCGCGGCGTCAGAAAGCGTCCGTGGGGACGCTATGCTGCTGAGATTCGCGATCCGTGGAAGAAGACTAGGCGGTGGTTAGGCACCTTCGACACTGCGGAGGAGGCTGCTTTAGCCTACGACGAGGCTGCCAGGAGCCTCCGTGGTCCCAAGGCTAAGACTAACTTCGGCAACGGTGGTCTAAATAATATGTCGCTTGCCCCGCCGGTTGCCGCACAAGCACCTTACCTCAGTCCGACACTTTCCGCGAAAAGGTTTCCGCATTGGTGCTCGCCGGCGTTCCTTGCCACAGATGATGGCGACAGATGCACCGAAGCTAGGTCGGAGTACTCTGGTTATAAACTAGAAACAATAGGTATGCTGATGAGCGAGAGAGAAATGGAGATGAAGAGTGAGAAGAAGCCTTTTTTGTTCGACCTGAATCTCCCTGCGCCGCTCTCCTGATCAGCCGGTGGCGGCTGTTTTGTAGTGACCATGTACAAGGAAAAATCTTCCCAAAAAAACAAAAACTGAAGATTTTAGGTGTTATGACTGAAGATTTTAGGTGTCATCAGTGGTTTTGGATTTTTTTTTTTTTTTTTTTTTTTTTTTTGGGTCTGTTTGACTTCCTCTTTCGATGAACATTGTCACCTCACCGTTAATGTATATTTTATTTTATTCCACTGGTTTTGGGCTTTCTTCCTTTTGGTAGTAATTAATTCTTAAAATGCTTTCTAGTTATCCTTTACTTGTATATTTGCTCAATAATTTAGGCTTGAACAAGATACTACCATTTTATTGGAATATTAATAAATGCTTCAAAAGAAAAATGAAAATGGAAAATGGTCTTGGTTGGTTGATATCAACTTCTTAGTGTTAGTAGTAGTATTTTGGATTCCCCAACCAAAATAGGAACAAAAAAAAAAAAAGAAAACGAACTGTGAAATCTCTAAAGAAAAATGTTGTTGAAAAATATTTGAATTTGTCAAAACACTCTAGCGGGTAATTTTGCATAAGATTGTGGCTGGAATATTTCTAGAATCAAAAATTTTTCTACTTGCCTATTTATTTCACATACATTAAATTTAAATAATACAAGTCAAAGCCAAAATAAAATACGTATATTATTTTCTGTTTTAAAAAGCCTAAATACTTTAGAAAGCCCCGTTGGAAGCTCGTAAGTTGTAAGGAGGTCAATATTTAAAATTTATCTCCCCATTTTAAATCCAAGCTCGTAAACTTAATAACACAAGATTAAGATTTTGATAAACGAAAAAAATCCGATATTTGCAAATTACAACTTCTGGTATGGTAGCTTGCAAAATTAGTTAGGTGTAGTAACGGAGAAAACAAATTGGAGCGGGGATAATTTGGCAACTCGAGACTTGAAACAAAGGGGATTGTAAAATCCATCAAATTGACTGGGTTATGTCTGGGCCAGGCCATTTAAGAACTGGGGTTGAGCGTACACTAAACAGCGACAGCCCTGTCCTCGTTAGTTTAATCCATTCTAAGGCACTGACAAGGAAAAGAAACGCTGTTTTTAGTTTTGTGGTTGTTTGGCTGAAACCTCATTCGCCTTATCCTGACGGTGTTGTTAATCAATGCTAAGGAAAAGCAACAGAGAGTCACCAACACAGGCACAATGTTCACACACCCAGTTAAACCAACGTCGAGAGTATACACAAAGTTTTTGGGTGGACAGAAAGTTTGGAGGTTGGACCATTCTGATGAAAGGACAACCCAGAATCATTGCAACGAGAAGACAAGAACAGCCAACATTTTGTTTTTCAGAATCTACCGCCACCAATCTGACAATATTCCATAACATGCAAACCGAAATATCGCAAAAAAAAAAAAAAAAAAAAAAAAAAAAGAGAGCTTCCAACCCAATCCCACGCCAATTCATCCCTCCTTGGACACTTGAAATACGAACGGGACACCACCAAGGACAAAGCCAAAGAGAAAAGAATCTCCAATGAGAGCAAGGGCTCAGAGCAAAAATATGAAAACGCTGGAAATTGAAACTCTGCTGTAATACAGAAAACACGGCCATCAACACAAAATATACTACTCGCCCCTTCATCCTGAACACTTTTTTAAGCCTTGCTCAAGAAATCTTATAATTATGTTCACCCAGTTTTTACAAGAACTGTCGGTCTGAATGATTATTTTTTGATATGATTTTTAAAAGTTATTATTGTAGTAGCTTTAAAGATTTTACTCGATAAATATATTTGTGAAATAAAAAATTAGTTAAAAAACGTGTTTGAAGTTTTTAAAAAATATGTTTCTAAAAAAAAATCAACAAACGGAGCCGACTTCCACCTAATGTGAGGGCACCACTATGATTTGGTTAAGAAGTACTTTTAAAATCTTATAATTATGTTCACTCAATTTTTACAAGAACTGTCAGTCTGAAGACTGAATGATTATTTTTTGAGATGTTTTTTTAAAAATTATTACTATAATAGTTTTCAAGATTTTACTTGATAGATGTGTTTGTAAAATAAGAAGTTAGTTGAAAATATATTTGAAGTTTTTAAAAAACAAAATTAACAAACGTAACCGACTTCCACCTAATGTGAGGGACCACTATGATTTGGTTAAGAAGTGCTTTTAAGATGGGCTTCAAATTCCATCCGAGAAGGAAAAGTACGTCCTCAAACAAATTATGCGTCCAACTTCACCTGCAGCAAGACCCAACTCGTTCGCAACTATCCAAGCTTTTCAATCTGACTAGCAACCATATCAGAACAATCCACATTTTCAGTAAACACAAATTAAACAGCTATGAAATATATTTGTTAATATAACCAAAACATCTTGTCCTGGTCTCAATTTTTTCCTTTTATTGTTGACAAGACTGGTACTCTTCTATTTCTCGGTTTATTCTTGTGCTTAAAATATTTTCATTTTAAATTTTGTATAAACGCTTTAGTTTCTTGTCACCTTCTTTCTAGATGCAAGTGTCCGTCCAGGTGAGGTAGATGGAGGACACCCGAAAAAATTATGATACCTCAGCTTGGAGATCTGCAAAAAATTCTAGGGAGCTGTCACCCTAGCAGACTTTGACGACAATATATGAAACTAAGCAATGAGATAAAAACCAAACCCAATCCTAGGTAGATTTTGCACATGAAGCTTAATTTTTTACAGCCCTGGATTCCTTGACATAAAAATCCTATTATACAAGACACTGGGCAATGCTAGCTACATCAGATACCAGCAAATTCTCCAGAATTCATCAAATCACCATGAGCTCATGTATTCTTCCCAAATCTGAAGGCTTCAAAAGCCTACTTTTTCAACCAGAGAATTGCTCCCTTGTACCTCAAGCGTAAACAAGTAAACCTATATACAGGAGCAATTTAGGACAACCAAGAGTTTCTCAACCAGGGCAGGAAAGGCTTGAACAATCATGTGGGAAGTGTACCACAAGTCTCATGTGTTTGCCGACTGTGATGGCAATCTTGGATGGTTATGCTCCGCTTCATAAGTGACAATCAACATTGAAGGCTCCTCCAAACATCTCTCTACATGTTTTCTGGCAGGGCAGCCTCTCATGCTGCTGCATTTGTAGTATCCCCTGCACAAACCAGAAAGAGGTTACTTGGTGCAATTGTCTTCACAATTACTAAAGTTCACTCCAAAGCCCAACACCCCTTTTCTAGCCCTCCCATATTGTGGGTTAAAACAAAAGAAGAGGTTAAATACTTTATCAATGTCCCAAGAAGGCCTCAAGTGCACCTAAAATCAGCCACAGTAATGTAAAAAACAAAAATAACAAAACAAAAGACACCAAAATCCATTCATGGTACTTGCTAAAACCGAATCAAATACAGGCAACTATTTCATTTTTCTTGCAGTGTGTTTTATTCACTTGAAAGTAGATGAGGAAGCCATTTATACACTGAACTACAGATTCATTCAACTCAGAGGACATAAGAATCTCAGATGCAGTATGAGTCTGGTTAGAATGAGTGAAAGCATATCTTTCCACACAACATAGGCAATGCACTTATATAATAATTGCACATAAAGAAACTAAAGTATTAAACTAAAGTGGCAAAAACTATCATGAACGATCAGCAATAATGCAATCAATAACATTAACAGATGATATTACGTACGCAATTGATAGTGTCTCACAAACAAGATCCATCATTGGATAGCTGAGACTAGCATATACCTGGGATGAGGTGAACCTTTAATTGGTTTCTGGCCATACTTTCTCCAAGAGTACTCATCAGGCGGGATGTCAGCTAGCTTGTTACTGATAGCAGGTACTTTGATTGATCTCTTCACTCTATGCTTCCTGTTTAGGATAAATTGACAAGAAGACACAATTGCTAACCACAAATACCAAAATCTGACTATTCTTGCAAAGGAAAATGCATATTAAAGATAACAACCTCTTCTTCGAGCAGTGACACCGTCCACTACTTCCACATTTCACACTCCCATCCTCTCCCCTGCCAGAGCATCTTCTTTTGTGCAGGTACGAACTCTGATCAGCAGAACGGGAAGCCCCAACTAAATGGAATGCATTCCCATCCAAATTGGCAACACTCCCATCAATGCTCAATGAAGATATAAAAGACTTAGTAGACGACATGGTAGGCGTGCAATTTGAACTATCAAAATTCAAACTAATGCCGCTATTGCTGCGTCGATACATCATTTCTGCTTGCTGTTTCAACTGTTGATGCTGAAGCTGATACCTTTGGTGTTGCTGCAGTTGTTGTTGCTGCTGAAGGAAGTGATAGGTAGGTGGTGGCGTTTGTTGGCTGAGCTGATGAGTGTTTTTCCCATGAGAGATCAACTCCAGTGAAGGGTTTGCCAATGTAAGGCTACTTTTGACATTAGAACCCGAATCTTGAACAGGGTTCTCAAGAGAACTGACGTGAAGAAGCTGAAGTGCTTTGGGTTGATCATCCGTCCTGCAAATTGGGTTCTCAAGAAGGATGCTTTGCGGAAAGAGAGTCTGAATTTTCTTCACCTTTCTGACTCTGGCATGACCCAGAGTAGAATTGAGAAGAGATACAACTTTATTGAATTTATATACAGCCTCACCAGTTTCCACCACTAAACTCCTGTACTGATTTTGATCTTGGGGCTGAGATACCAGATTAAGAACTCTGTAACAGCTCTCTATAGCTGCTTTGTTAGCTTCTTCAACCTCTTCCATACCAACACTCTCAACTCCACCCTCCCGGGAAAACGTCCAACGGAGAAGGCGGGGGGGGGGAGGAATTAAAAAAGAAACCTAATTTCCGAAAACCGAAAGGCCTAAAACCAAAAAAACCATAATACCAAGCTAACCGTTTGCACCTATTCAAGACTAGATCTTTAATCGTCCATTAGAGGCAAAAATCTAATCAGAAGAAACCCAAACAAAGAATGATCAACAAAACAAGAAATGTTTAACAAGAGATAGAATAAACCTAGAAGATCTGATTCAATTGGGCATCAAACGGTCAACTAAAAACAAAGAAATCAAGAGGAAAAATAACATTTCAGCAGAGACTCCATAACCACCCAAAAAAAAAAAGGCCCAACAAAAATTGTTAAAGAAAAAATAAAAATAAAGCAAAAAACCAGACCTTGAATGAGAGTTCTTTCTGAGTGCTGTATCAAACCCTAGATATCTTCAATCCCCGTTAAAGACTAAAAGGGCATGAGGTTGAGATTGAGAGGTATTGGAAGGTGTGAAAGAGGAGACTTTTGCTTGGCCAGAGAATTCATACAGCTCGAAAGAATACAAAAGATGCATTCTTTTTTAATATTAATTGCTTACCTTAGTAGGGAAATATAGTAGTAGTATCATTATTGCCTGATATATATTTTGAAACAGAAAGAGATTAGAGAGAGAAAGTACAGTGGACGAAGGCCAAAACAACATTTTTTTTTTTTTTTTTTGATAAAGCCAAAACAACAGACTTGAGTCTTGAGCTGAGGAGACTACCAGTAGTAAATAGTTTGATTTGATGAGAGAGGGAGAGAGGCATCAGAGGGAAGCTACGAGAAAAAACAGGGGAAACTGAGAAAAGTATAAAATATATTATATGTATTATTATGTGATGTATTAAAATTAATAATTTATTATTTAAAATTAATAATTTATTATTATATAATAATAATAAATTATATTTTATATTATTTAATTATATATAATTATTTTTTTTTAATATAATTATTTATAATATATTACGTGACGCGCGTAATGTACTCCGTGCTCACTCGAAAACTGCCGTCTCTTTCACAGATTACAAAGTGGGTCCTACATTTGGACCTTAGTCGTTGCGGATGGGGGGCATTTTCTTCTCTCTTTTTCCTTAAATTTTCTGCTTTATATTATTTTATGATTTTAATAAAGTAGTGATCTGATTCTGATACTAGTAAAAATTTATTTTTTTAATCTACTGTTGCACCACTTTTACTACTTCCGAGTTACAATAGGACTTGTGTCTTGTCCTTTTGCTCCGGAAAGCATCTATGACTTTTTGATCCCACTGCCTTCTTTATTCTAGCGACGGTAGCATATTATTTGGCAATTTATGAAGATTAGAATTTCTAATGGTTTCACGGGTCCTAATCCGCCCATGATCACTTACATAATGAGAGATTATGAGATCTATTAACATAGTATTAATTGATATCTGGTGTGGCTGGTCCATCCTTCCTCCAGCCAGCAGCCACGATTCTTTCAATTGTTTAATTTACTTCATTAACGAAGTCCATTAAATCTTGGAAGCCCATCATTTTTTGGGATTAAATAAATTAGTGTCAGTTTGACTAAAGCAGTTAGCAAATGGACTGTTTGTCTATCTATGTATCTATAGACATGTCTCTTTTATTTCTACTGCTATTAGTCTACTCCATTCTTTTTCCTTTCTCTCAGCAAATTAGACTAGTTCAATCAACTTGTCTGATTCTTTATCCCTCGAGCTGCAAGTTGATTTGATTTGGAGGGAGTAGCAGCAAGTGTTTTCTGGTTTGGCCACCATTTTTTTTTCTTTTTTTGTTTTTTCGCTTGTGCTTACAAAGGATTTCCTCTATGAAGTCTCAGCGGCGCAACTTATCACAACATACGCCAAAAGTGGGACCGTTTGCCACCAGAGCCCGAGGAGAATCCTACGGAGCCGTTACGAGAATCAACAGTACTATCGTTTTCACCCACCTCGGACATCAGCTCCGCTGGCGAAAAGTAGACACGTGGACCCGACTTGCTTGAATGGTCAAGATTAAGGCACGTTATCGTGCGCCGGTTGCACAGTTCCACGCGAACAAATGCGACCTGTGGGATCCACCAGATGGGAATACCGTTGACTTAATCAACCAAGCTTGCGTGATTGTTGTGCGGGTGTATGTGCATGTGTTTATGCGTTTCGCATTGTTTGGCCGTGTTTAGACTTTTTGGAGAGGGATTGGTCCTAATCAGATTTTGGCTGCTTCTATATAAGTTTTACGTTTGGCACATTAATTTGGTGTGTGCTAAATCTGGACAACCATACTTTAATGGTCAATGTCGTCAAATACATTTATTTTCTTGACAAATTTAATGCACACCAAACGACACTTTTCCATCTGTTGAGATAAATGAAGACCTTATTAAAATGATGCATTAGTGCTCAAACGAAGTATTAAAAATTTAGACTATTCACGTTCCATTGTGATTGCATTTTTCATAAACAAAACTTTTTTCAAAAATAATACAATCATAGCATCTTATGTGATGTAGAGTATACGAAATTAAAAAGTGTTTCTAAAAACTGTAAAAGCATAACTATTTGTTTGAATAATCAAATTTTTAAATTTTTATAATCAATTTTTTTTTAATTGTTAAGATATTTAGTTATTAACATGTTTCTTAATTTTTTTAAATTTTGTGTACCCACCCTATGAGGATGAATACATATAATCCCAAAAATTGTGTTGTAGTATCTTTTGAAAACATCTTCTAAAAAAACCGAACGCAAAAGTAAACATGTACAGGAACAGAATTTTTTTTTTTTTTTTTAGCTAAAGGAACAGTATATATACCCGAACCCACTCTGGCTATGCATTGTCATGGAACATAACGTATTGCTACTTGAGATCACACTTTTTTTCCGCTATCATCTGTCTGCTTTGCTTTGAAAGCTGTCATCCTAAAAACTAATCAATCACCACAACATACTTGTTGATCTATTTGAAAAAGTAACCATTCCCACACTTACAAAGCACAGTCGATTAAACACTTCTTTTTCATTAATTGACTGAAAACATGGAAGAGAAAAGGTATACTTGCTGTCTCGGGAACAATTATGCTACCAAAAGTCATATTCCAAATAATGGCGTGTTCATTCGTGTATTCCCCAAAATAATGAAACTGACATGGAACAACCCACTGCACAAACAAGTGAATGTACGTTGGAATAATCAAGAAGCCTCACCTTAACTTCTTATATTGGCCAATCAAATTAGTTTTAAATGATATATTCCAATAGTAAATAGTTGAAATCCGAACAATTTATTGTGGGAGGGGAGACTGTGGGTAGCTGTAAAAAGTTTATTGTTTTCTTCCCCTCCCTTTCTTGGCTGGCTGTGCCTCCATATGTTCTCTCCCACTGACTTCTGATATATCAGCTGCAGAAAAGGGAAATCCACAAACCATGAATATTCAACTCAATATCGAGCGAGAGAGAGAGAAAGAAGAGAGAAAAGAGAAGGGGGGGGGGGGGGGGACTGCAACTGTCTCAGATCAATTTAGTCATAATTTCCCTTACTTTTTATTGTTATGAACAATGGTGCATTTTACAATAGTGGATGCGCTCAATTCCTAAGCAAATACTGTCCAACATGATGCTGCAAGCAGGCTCATCAAACCCTCAGAAACACACTGACAGAGGAGAGCAAAAATGCAATATACCTTCAGGCCCACGAGCCATCAATGTGAAGAATATGTTGTTGAGTTTCTCCATCTTCTTAGCATCTTGCGCTTGGTCTGTCTTAAACTTGATGCACTAATTAGGATGTGGAGAAGAAATTAACATTGTGAGAGAAAGTAAACCAACAAAAAAATTTTAAAAACTGAATGTACAAAAACTTCTTCAGAACATTAGAAGTGATAACCAGTATTGGGAACCACAGAGAGTCTTTTACTCGAGCTTAGAATGTATAGCTTATGAGGTAAGACAAAAATACAACAACAGGCACAATCTGTAACTTTTCATGCAACCGAACGAAAAGCAAATATTTTAGCAAGTTCAGGCTGATTCAGGTCGTATACTGCTGGAACAAGTTGTTTAAAAACTTCCATTAGTTCAGTAGAAGGGGTTTATTTGGATACTTTATGGTTTTGCAAACACTTCACCAATTAGCAACCACAACTGTAAACATAATGCAATGTCAAGTCTTACTTGAGTCATAGAAAAGCCCCCACGGTCTTGGAATCAGTCAGTCAAGTGCTTCCTATATCAAAATCATATTCCTAAGAATGGCATGTTTAGGCTCTAAAATCCCATTATTCAACAAATATCAAACTTTTCACCCTTTCAATATTGTAGCGGTATTGAATAACGTGTGAAATTTTGCTCAACCTTTGTGAGTCTTTTACTCTCTTTTTTTATTTTTTTCAGCGTTTTACTATCACAGATCTTTGCCATTGCAATGATAATTGATTCTTCATCCCTTGCAACCCACAGTCTCCGCTCCCACAATGCCCACACCTTCCTGAAAAACCTTCAAACCACCCCCAAATAAATGTCACCCTGTTCACAGTTTTAGAGTTGACCAAGTGATAGAGAAATAAGTCTTTAACCTTCCACTGCCTAATTATAGCAATTTCCTTTAGACTAATCATACATCACAAAACACGTCTTTTATTTTCTTCATGTTTCTTTGCAAAAAGGTTAGGATGCCTGGCATTCTCAATCTAGTGATTTCCTATCCAATTAGTTACTCAGGCAATTAAAAGGATTGACTTTGAGTGTGCTCACTAAAATAAATCCATATCATTGCACTGAAAGGAAATGACAATTCAAAAACAAAATATGCTGCTTCAAGAATACATGTAACCACTTATAAAAGATAAGGGCAATGAATCAGCCAGTTACAGAGATACTAAACCAGGCAGCACCACTCTAGCCACTCTTGCATTTAAATGATAGCATCAAAGCTAAGGATGCCTAAATCAAATGGCCCAAAGGCATCCAAAGAAAGGCAACAACAAGTCTCGACAGGCATGAGAATTGGCAGAAAGGGCATCTACTCAAAGATGCATGACATTTAGCCTATTTCATCTTTGAAAGTTATTAAGACATGCTTTTTAAGGCAATTCCTTCAAATGATTTGAAACAGAAAACTAAGGTTTATTTACTTGGGAAAATCTAAGGTTTATTTACTTGGGGAAAAAAAACCCACATACATATACAAAAAGGATACTTTTTCTTTTTTGTATTAACCTGAAAAACACATAAAGTCATCATGCTAAACTACCCGAGGAAGAGGCAAAAATGTATACATATGAACAAGAAAAACAAAGATCCAGGATTGAATATATTTAGTTTCCAAAGCATTTGCGTAAGATTTACTTTGCTCTGACAGTCTTCTACTCCAACAATTGTTTCTATATTTTATTCCTTTCTAGAAAGAAATTACCTAAATATCTGTAAGTTTTGACAAGAGAAATAAGATGAGATTTTGCACTAAGACATGTAGTGGAAAATCACTGTCAACAACCTATGTACAGAATTAAGAAAGAACTATCAGTGATAGATTGAAATATTTCTCCCACCCAGACACTAACCTAAAATCCTGCCTCAATCATATCAAATAACTTAAGCATTCCCAAAAATTCCAACATACGATAATTTTAAGAACTTCAAACATAACACCTTTGATGCAAAATCAGAACAAAGAAACCATTCCATAAATGCAAAGTCAAACACTTAAACCTCGAAACAATTACCATCTAACTTACAAACGAAACAATTTCAGTCAAGCCAATTACCAATTCGTAATACTACTAAATATGACAACTTAATATCAACAATAATATTAAATAGTTAAATTTAAATTTAGAAAATACATTCTCTTTACCTCTTTATTATCTGTGACCTTCAGGACCAATTTGGCATCAGAATTTCTATACTTCATCACGTACCGAGTCTGCGTCGATAAAAAGCTATTTGCTTACTGAAATCTTAAAAGCATAAATGGCAAAATTAGAAATACATATATTCTAACTAAACAAATTCGAAAGTTACATTTTCTGGATCGGCACGAAACAATTGTACGGACTTCTCCACGAAATCGTCCCAGGACGTTAGATAAACCATTCTTCTACTACTGAGTTTTTGCGTACGTTGTAATGTAGAGAAAGAACAGAGTTAACGCGATCAGAAATCGAGATCAATTGAGGACGACGTCGTTACTGTCGTCGTCGTCGCTGTCGATCTATGGGCGAAGGAATGAGATTTCTAAGTTTTTTTTTTTTTTCTTTTTTTAAAAATCTGGGTTTATTCAGGTTTTTGTAAGAAGGCTCTTTTGGAAAAGGATCGAAAGGGCAAAGTTATACGCGAAATGTCGGATGAGGAATGTAATTTGCGGGACCACGTTCTACAATATCGATTGTACAACGTGTACGGTGATGATGCTGAGACATTCTTGCCGGAAAAGTATTAAAAAGGTTATGATTTTTCATTAATATCTTGCTTTTTTTTTTTTCATATGTAACTCATTTTTTATTGTTTAATATTTGTGCCAAAAAATGTAACTTTTTTTTCATATAAAACTTATTCTTTTTTCATATGCAACTTGGACATAGTTAATTTATATCCGCCAGACCAGTTTTAGTAAATTCGTTACTAAATTTATTTCAAGAGTTTACCTATAGCTGTTGATTATTTTTTTTAAATGAGCTATCGAACTCGTAAATATGGTACACTTTAATCATTTGGTTATTTTTTTATACTATTTTTGAGAGTTAGTAGCCATCAGGTATATTATTTTGCTTGTTTTTGGGGGTCATTAATAAGTTTATATTCGTTCCATTAAACAACACAACATTTTCGTTCAAATATAGGTTGGCCATACTTGTGACAATTCCTAAGGATCTAATACGGCTGCTATTTCTAGTTTCAAATGAAATGAGTTATTAAACTACTAAAAAAATTGATATGCTTCAAAACTATTTAGTTTTCCTCAAAAAAAAAAACTATTTAGTTAACTTTTTGGTATATCATTTTTAAGAATTGATTATCCACAAATATGTTATTTTAAAGAGTTAATCGACTAATTTAAAATTAAAAATAGTTTTGAAGTAAGTAATGCAGCAAAACAAGGCTTCAAGAAATTTCGCCCAATGATAACAAACAAGGTAGGGAAAGAATAGGAACAAAGAGTTTAAAAAAAAAAATTTATAAATTTCCATTTGATGGGCTTGTTTGAAGGTCGGTCTGTGGAGGATTCTTTTTGTTTTGGTCCCCTTTTCTTTGAACCTCACGGGCCTATATCCACTAGGAAAGAATACAAACAGGAATTGGTTGTTTTGCTTTCAAACAGGGCAAGAGAGGAGAAAAAGAGCTGCTTACGTTTCCGTTCACCAACAAAAGAACTCATTACTCTAGTTCAAGATTCAAGTTAAAAAAGTCTAATTCCCACAACCTTGGAATTTTCAAAGAAAGAAAATCTAAGATTCACCTTGAACATCCATCCGCAGCCGCAAAAATGGACTTGGATGGCTGTCTTCGGCCACTAAAACTCTACTTATTCTTCTTCTACTCTCAGCTACAGCTGCACCAGCCCGGCGAAGAAAATGGCTTCAACAGCAGCGCAAAATGTTCTGATTGATGATAACAACGGTGAACAAGAAGAAGGAGAAAAAGATCGAGTAACAGCAGCAGCGGCAGGAATGAAAGAAGATTCAGATGGCAGAGGCACGTGGAAACACGCAGCTTTCCACGTGGCCACTACGATAGCCACTCCTGCTGCTTATGCTCCTCTTCCTTTTGCCGTTGCTTCTCTTGGCTGGCCTCTCGGTAATCCTTCCCGTCTTATCTACTACTACTTGTACTAAATCCTTCCCGTCTTATCTACTACTACTAGTACTAACTGTTTTGATGCATTCCTTTCTTTAAAATTCTTTGGTTTGCTAATTAATCAGCAATCAAGAATTAGTGTTGCTTAATTTTGTTGGGATATCATACAGGGGTGACTAGTTTGGTTGGTGGGACGCTGGCCACGTGGTATTCCAGTCTGTTGATTGCTTCGTTGTGGAGATGGAATGGGAAGAAGCAAACTACTTACAGGCATCTTGGGCAGAGTATTTTTGGTTTGTGTTCTTTTGTTATTCTCTATTTTTTCGGTTATTATTATAATTGTTGTATTTCATTAGCAATGTTGCCTTTTTCTCCTTCGGTTGGTTATATTAGCAGTTGGTTTAAAGTGTGTTGTTAGATTGTGTGCAAGCCTTGATGCTTTTGTGTTTCTATTAATGATTGGTTGGCAAGTATGCTTCAATTTCTTTTTTATCATTACTTTTACAGCTTAATTTTAGCTTCGTTTTCTGAACTTGAAGGATCATGGGGTTACTGGTCTATAGCGTCTTTTCAGCAGGTGGCATCCTTGGGCAATAACATTGCGATTCATATTGCCGCTGGTGGCAGCCTAAAGGTTGCTTCATCGATCGTTCACTAAGATGTGCTTGGTTTTAAATTTTATGGGCAGGAATATGGTTAATGCCATTATTCTGTGTTAATTTGATGTGCAGGCAGTGTATAAATATTACCATCCAGATGGTGCCTTAACATTGCAGCATTTTGTTATCTTCTTTGGTGCCTTTGAGCTGCTCTTATCTCAGCTCCCTGATATCCATTCTTTGAGATGGGTAAATGGTTTGTGTACGTTTAGCACAATCAGTTTCGCTGGTACAGCAATTGGAGTTACAATTTATAATGGTAATTCAACAACTCGTTTGCATCTGCTTTTCAATTCATTGCAGGTCAAGGAAACATAGTTCTCCAGTCTTCCACAATTTAACATCACTTTGGGATAAAAACTCAATTTTTTGCAGGGAAGAAGATTGATCGAAGTTCTATTAGTTATAATTTGGGAGGAAGCACATCTTCGAAAGTTTTCAAAGCCTTCAATGCTCTTGGGACTATTGCCTTTTCATTTGGAGATGCAATGCTTCCAGAAATACAGGTAATTATCCAATAAATTGAAGTTTTTCCACGGTAACAGTTTGTTTTTGATTATTGAGTGTTGGACACCTAAGTATTGGTGGCTGTCATTCTGCTAGAGTACAGTGAGGGAACCTGCAAAGAAGAATATGTACAAAGGCGTTTCAGCAGCTTATGGCATCATTGTGTTGACCTATTGGCAATTAGCTTTTAGTGGCTATTGGGCATTTGGTTCTCAGGTCGAGCCTTATATTGTGGCTAATCTTACCACTCCAGGGTGGACAACTGTTATGGCGAATATTTTTGCAGTAATACAAATATCAGGATGCTTTCAGGTAGATTTGGCAACCTTCTTGCAATTTCTAAAGATCTATTTAGCACTGTCAAATGTGGTTAAATTCTTGTGCCTTCAGTATTTCTTTATCCAAACTTATAAGTACTTGGATAACTCTGCATTTACTCATTAGAACCACACATACTTCCTAAGGCATATCTACGTGTGTATTGTCTTTATGTCGCTAGAAGAGACTGATAGTAAATGTTTGTCACAAGATAAGAACCAAAATTTGCTCTACACTGTTTGCAGAGAATGGTTCTTCTGATATACTAATGAATCTCTTTGTAAGGAAATGGAAATTTTACTATTTCTCGTGATGTTGTGGAATAAGATGGCGGGTAAAAGCTGTTGTAGGATGCCGTTAGGTGCATTGTCTTGGTTGAAGATTGACGTTAAGTATTTTCAATAATCCAGAAATAAAATTGACGTGTTTTGTAAAAAAATAATACGATAATCAGACAATGTTGGTAGAAGAGAGAACTTATGCGTTTGTTATCCTATTTCCACTCCTTCCAAGTTTTCAGCCAATCCTGTTTCTGATTCGTTCTGAGTTTGTGCAGTCTATTTGTGGATTCTCGCTGTCAATGATCTTCTTAACCATTTAAATGCTATACTCAATATCTGACTTACCGCAGTCCTTTTGTTGTACAAGATATACTGCAGGCCCACTTATGCTTATTTTGAAGAGAGGTTGTTATCCACCAAACCTGAAAAGAAGATTGCTTTCCAAAATTATCTAGTTCGTTTTGCATTTACCTTGGTTTACATTAGCATTATAACACTAGTTGCTTCAGCCATGCCATTCTTTGGCGACTTTGTTGCAATATGCGGGGCAATTGGGTTCACTCCATTGGATTTTGTCTTCCCCATTCTAGCACATTTGAAAGCTGGGAGAAAACCTCAGAAATGTCACCTTCTTGTGCTGTTGCTCAATATCACTATAGCTACTTGGTTTTCTATTGTTGCCGTATTGGGTTGCATAGGTGCAGTTAGATTTATTGTGGAAGATATCAAGACCTATAGGTTCTTTCACGATATGTAGAGTGTAATTGTTCATTCAATCTGTAATGATAATTGGATTCTTGCTATTGCATATTTGTCACTTTCGTTTTATCAATTGGATTGACATCATTGAATATAGGTAGAGCCAATTCATGGATCTGGCATATTGCTAACATCTTTTTACCAGCACTCGGATTTTTTTTTTTTTTCACTTGCAGATACGACCCTCCCTACTTTAGGTTATTTTAGTGTATGAAGGTTAAGGGTGTTAGCCAAAATTTTAAAATTGGACTAACCAATCGAAACGAAATAAACCAAATCGAATATACGGTTATTTTATTAAATTGGTTTGAGGTGGTTCAAGTGAACCGAATCTGTATTTTGGGCCCGAACCGAGCTATATAATTTGCAGAAGTGAATGTTATACGTGCAAATATGATTGCACGCCTGCATGCGTGTGTGTTTACGCATTATTTTTCCATCTCTCCCTAACCTAGCAATAAGTTAATGGTCAATCACTGATCCTTTTGTAATTTTTTGGTTTAAACAAGTTATCTTTCTTTTAAATTCTAACAACTTTATCCTTTTATTTATTTTTTGATTAAATTTACACTATTATATGGAGAAAGGGAAGAATAATTGGAATTGGTAGAATTTAAACCCCCAACCTTTAAAGTGAAGTCATAAAGTTCTAACTATTCGACCTTCTATTTATTTCCTATCTTTTTATTTTGAAATGTGGACATTCATTCCAAGATAATCTTTATTACAAAGATTTATTCTAAACAAACCCCAAAGCGGAAAGGGGAAGGGAGAAGGGGACTTAAGATAGGATTCAGAAACTCAACAAAATATATATATATATATATATATATTTGTTATAAACTATCTACAGACAATTATATGTAAATAGAAAACTTTCTTTCTGTATATTTGTTAGTGTTACATCAATTTAACGAACTAAATTTAGATGAAATTTTTATTATTTAGAAATCTATTTTTCTTTTATGTTGAGCAAACTTACTGTATTAAATCGGAAAAAAAATGCATACAACGATTTGATTTGGTTTGCAAATTCCCAATAAATTTTATTTGCTTGATCTAAACATTTTATAAAAAAAGCCATTGTATCCAATCATGAATAATTCTAATATAGACATTGATTTTTTTTTTTGTGATTTTATTGACAGAAAATTTCACAATATATTCATGGGAGGCAATTGGGCTGGTTGGGCGGTTTTTGGACGGGTTGTTATTAGGTTTTTATTTAAATGGGTTATACCCAACCCACCCAACTATATATTGGGTTAATATTAGGTTGGGTCATATTGGGTTAACTTAAACCCATACCCAAATATGACCCAATATATTATTTTATAAATTTTGGTACAGAATACTTTTTGACACACATTTACACACACAAAATGATTACAAAATGATTTTTTCACGCATATAAACACATTTTTCAATATATAAACATATTTTCATACACTAAAACACTTCCACAAATACAAACACACACTTCTAATGATTCAATCATTTGAATGGTTACTACAACATAACATCTCTGGTTGGTGGCCAAGGATTTTCTAGGACAATGGAGGAAAATAAAAAGGGACAACAATTAAAAAAATACTATGTACTGAATTATGATCAGATGATGTGGCATCACGATTCAATGATTGCACGAAATTAGAAGAAATTCTCAAATTTTATAGTGAAAATATTGTCATTTTAACTTATCACATCCCAGTTAAAATGCAATTTTTATTAATGAAATATGACTTGATTTATTCTCGGTATTCATTTGACCATGCTAAAAAAATGGTCCAAAATTAAATACATACTGTATGTGTAAAGTAAAACAATGTAAGTTGAATATCCTCTACCAAAATATATCCCAAAAATTTCAAAAACAAAATAACACCAAATATATCCCAAAATAAAATATTTTTTGCCTAAAAAAAATTTTAATTGGACAAAAAAAATACAGAAATAATGATGAAATTATAAGCAAGACTTCTGGGCCTATTCGCTAAAAAATACAAAATGATCTCCTAAATTAAATAACAACAACTCAAAACACAAAAAATTTCACAAAAATTTCAGAAAATATCCTAAATTTAGCACACGACAAAGAATTAATTGACAAAAAAATTACAAACAAAAAATCAAATATGAGAGAGAGTTTTACTTACAATAGTTTAGGTTTTGCAAATGGCTGAAGAGAGAATTGGAGAAAAAAAAAAGCAAAATTTTGTCGAATATGAAGAATTTGTTTTTTTTATTTATAGTTTGATGTTGTGTGTGTGGAAAAGTGTGTGCAAGTGTGTGAAACTTGGGGAAGGAGTTTGGAAGATTTTTGAGAATTTTTAGATTCATTTTCACTATTTGTATTTATATGAGTTGGGTAATGGGCACCCAAATAAAAAAACCAACCCACCCAATAAACAGGTTGGATATTCTTAACCCAATCCAACTGACCCAACCCATCCTTTAAAATTAGTGGGCGGGTTGTTGGGTTTTAGGTTTAATTGCCAGCCCTAAATATATTTTTTAGGATAAGATTACTGTTGTTCTGTGTTAGTATTTTTTCATAATCCAACTAATTTACAAATTTTTAAAAGTTGACTGTGATGGATTATGACTTTTCACATTGTATATCACTTAATTTTTAGTGTTTAATGTAAAATTATGTTATATCACTTAATTTTTGTGTCTAATATAAAATTACGTTATATAATTTTTAGTGATATGACGTAAATTTAAAGTGATTAATCTTTTTATGACATAATTTCATATTAAATATAATTAAAATTATTAAAAATTTTGATTAGAGAATGTGTACTAAACTTTACCTGATGATATTTCTGTTCATCGACGAAACCGACATGTGTTGGGGCAGCGTTCATCCACATCTTTTTTACCCACTGTCATTATGGCTTTATAACTGCCACCTTTCCGTCACTCAAACGGACGAATCCGACTTGTCTTTTTTTTGCTTTTTTTTTTTTAGGGGCCGCCCCGCCCCCCGGGGGAGAGAGCCGGGGGGTGTTTTGTACGGCTCTCTCTGCGTCCGGGTTTTGGCGCCCTTTATATATTCACAGTCTTTTGGCTTTCCCTTCATTCTCTGCCCCAAGCTGCCATAATCAGATCAAGATAAATCCAAGTTTCATCTTTCTAAGTCTCATGTTGTCTTTAAATTAGTCGCTCATCACTTTTTTCCTCTTCCTACGCCAAAAAAAGAGAAGAAAGATTTTAAAGATTTTCTAGTCCTAAATACAGAGCATGGAAAGCAGTTTTCCTGGTCTGTGAAGAATCTTTAAATCTTTTGATCTTCTGTTGTTCCTGATCATCCTAACTGATCTTTATTGAACTTTTGTGCAGGATTGCAAACGGTTTTTTCTCAACGCGGCCTGCGAGGGAAACCTGCTCTTGGTCAAGAGTCGGTGTTTTAGATGGTTCGTTTACTTATTATCATGTCTGGGACTATGTATTAGCCACTCATTGTTTCTTGGTTCTGGTTCTTTGTTTAGGTTTAGTGGGAGAGTTTGAAAATGACGACGGCACAGGGAAGGTGGCGTACGCTAATTTAAAGACAACCCAGGACTGCATAGCGCTTCACTTGGCTGCTTCCGCTGGGAAGACTGAGATGTGCAAGTATTTGATTCAGAAGTTGAAGTTTGATGTGAATGTCCTTGATGACACTGGTACGTTTTTATTTCAATTTATTTAAGGGTTTTCCCCTCTCTAAGTAATTGTTCGAGGAAATATGACTTTCTTTCACAAGAGAAACACCATTGTTTCAAGCAATTATGAGAGAGCATCGCCAAACTACTGTATATCTTCTTGAAAATGGTGCAGATGTTACCAAAAGCAACTACAAAGGATTCACTCCATTGCATTATGCTGTTGAGAAAGGTCGGTTATACTGTTGTTGTGTGGTTTATTGAAGGCTTTCTCATTAGGTTCTCTTCTAGTTTGTGTTTTCTTGTATGTCTTTGAAATAAAATTTTCAGGTCGTCCATTACGAGAATTTTTTAGAACTTAATCTGCCTGTGATCTTCCTTTCTGTTTCTCAATTGGTGCTCGAATATTTACTGATCTTATTATGCAGTTCTTGTTTTTCGAGTTGTGCTACATTTTCTCGCCCATTTTTAATTTTACGTATAAGCCTCTCTCTCTCTCTCTCTCTCTCTTGGGGGTTTTGGTTGTTTTTTTTTTTTTGGGAGGGGGGTGGTAATTTTCTATTGCATTTATAGATGGCAGTACGAAAGCATCCTTTCCCCCTTTATGCTTCTTGAATTTCGGAGGCTGTAATTAAGATGCATTCTCATAGTTCTCCAACTATTGGTCTTTGTACTTATTTTATTGGGAATTTTTTTCTACACAAGGGAGTTATGGGTAATACACATAAGCTGATGTGACCACATAGAATCCAGTCTTATTGCAGATGATGGTGCTTTTTTAATGCTAGACAAAATTCTCCTAATTGTCAATTAGCAAAGACGCAAGGACTGGAACACTCTTTTTTTTTATCTAGACATAATTTGCTTTTCGTGCTTTTGTTTACTGATAATCTTATTTTTATTGCATTAACTCATACCAGTTCTTTAATTTAGGAATAATACGTGGTTTTCGTCCTAAATGTCAGATAATCCATTTTCTTTCATCGTTTTTTTTCTACCCACAAATGTAATCCTTGGTGTTGACTAGGGGAAGGTGTATTTTCAGTGTCCAAGGAGTTTCTGAAGCTCTTGATCTCGAAAGGTGCCGAACTGCATGCAAATTCTGAAGCTGGGACACCGTTGCATTGTACTGCAGCTCTTGGAAAAAAAGAAGCCTTAAAATTCTTATTGGAGTTCAATGCAGATGTATGCAAGATCATCATTTGTCAACATCATATATGGCTTTGATTTTAAAATTTGGTTCATCTTACTTCAGTTTTTAATATTTGATTGGTCGTATTCTGCATAGAGTTTACACCAACTATGATTGCTCATCATGAATTTGGTGATGTTCCAAGCATCCTGACTTGTGAGGAAGGTTGATCTGCTAAGCATCTGAAGCATGCCTATTACTTAATGGTGTTTTTAGTTCTTCAAAACCTTTTCAATCAATTGAGAAATGTTGGATACCCTACTATCAAATTAAAAAGATTATCCATTTTCAAACAGTTCATCTATTACGTATTATATAATTGAGGCTTAAGGCTTTTCTAAAAATAGTTGTACTTGATTTGATGATCTCTTGAGTTTTTCTATGCAGCCAAATTCAGTTTCACCTGTCCATTTTTCACCACTACTGCTCTCGATGCAAGTTGAATCACTTGAGTGCATGGAGCTCTTACTTAAGGTGCAATTTAGTATGTGCTAATGTTATGTCAATTTTTTCTCTTGTTGTAGTTGAAAATTTGTGGTTTGTATATCAGCATTATTTAAATTCTTTAACTAGGTAGGTCCTACATTTTAGAACTGTTCTTTCTACATTATGTTCCATGTTCATTTACTTGTTTCATTTTCCATTAGATGTTTTTAAACTTTGTTTTTAATGAAATAACGAGTTAGATGTCCATGATTTTTGGTACTGCATCTTTCCATATTTTCCTCGTGCAGACAGGTGCAAATCCAAACGCCAATTCGATGTTTTTAACATCTCTATGTTATGCTGCATCTGAAGCAGATGAGGAGATAATTAGGTTCTTGTTGAAAGCTGGGGCTGATCCTAACATATCAGACTGTGAGTCACCTCCCCCTCCCTTTTCTTCAATGCAGCTACTGCCTGCATGCTCTGCTTACTGTAGCTGCTGTTTTGTGTTACTCACTCATTAAAATAATTGGTCTACTTCTTTGTTGGCCATGTGAAAGGGATTCGATTTTATTGAATGAAAGTGTTCATTGTGAACTCTTCTAAATCTGGTATCTATGTGAAATATTAAAAAAAGTGTGTTCTCATATTTTTATACATTTCTCTAGAATATAGAATGAAATATCAAACCACATTTTTTCCTTTTAAAAACGATTTAATGTACGGGTTTCTCTTCATTTTTGCCTCCACTCAGATTTGCTGCTCATTTCTGAAAGTTCCAGAGTTCCATGAAAGCTTCAGGATATGTTTTTCTCAGAAAACATTTCCCCGCCTGGATTCTCTTCTGGTTGGAAAACATGGAATTCCTTTATTCTGATGTGATGTTTGTGATGCTTGGCGATACTGTCCTACGAGACTCTGTTGAAATGTGCCAATAGTATTCCAATATATAACATTGTTTCAGAGTTTTCTCTGTACCATACTATCAATCAATGATGCCATACCCTTTTGCACATCAAATTTTGACTCTGGTGTTTGATGGTTTTATAATTGTAATGTACTCTAATTTATTTCTGTTTTTCAATCTTTACAACTTATATTCCATATCGTGACAACTCTAGGAAATTTTATAGCTATCATTGATTGATGAAGTTAATGATATTTTTTTGTGATTGCAGTCTGGTATGACACCATTAGAACATGCACCTTTGAATGGTTTCAGTAAGGTGGTAATGCTTCTGTTTCCGGTAACTTCTCCCATTGCAAGTTACCCTGGCTGGAGCATCAGTGGGGTAATGAAGCATGTTTGTTCTGAAGAATCTAAAGCGCAGGTTTTGTGGTATTCTCTTTTTATTTAGTTATTGACGTATGACCTACAATCTCTGGTTCGTTGTATCTCTACTGCCACAAAAAGAATAAAAATAAAATATCCGATAAAAAGATATACAGTTCATTGTGTTTTATGTTTTAACTGTTAGTCCTAATGCCATAGTTCATTGTGTTTTATGTTTTAATTGTTAGTCCTAACGCAACTACTTGGTTCATGATCATTCGCTTTACAATGTTATAATTATCCTAGGAACAGAACTTAACATGCTGTGTTTGATTATCACAGGTAGTAACTGATAATGACTAATAAATATAAGCATGATTTTGACTTGCAGGAAATAATATAGGTAGATGATTATTTTGTCTGTGCATGAATGGTTGTCTGTGCACGCACGTGAATTTGTGAGAAATGAGAAACTTATGTTGAGTTTGGTGTCAATAAGTGTCATCAGATTTCAAAGCAAGTGTCATGCCATCCTGTTCATTTTTTATTCAATTTCAAAAAGGCTTGAACATGGATCTTGAAATGAATTAATCCAACAAATAGAGGATTTCTTATTGTTGTTGATGTCTTGTTTTAGGTTTAGTTCTGAAAGGAGATGAGACATTGGATTATGCTTACATTTGATTCTTTTTTTTTTTTTTTGAAATTGTTTCCGATTATGTATGAATTTACCTAATTGCTGATAGAGTTTTATTAACTCTTGTAGAAGGGTTTCAGGAAGGAAGGGACATAACGAATGATATATGAGAATTTTCTGCACCTTTTAATAGATCTGTTAGTATGTTATTTTCATGTTGAGGCCTGAGTCTGAATGCTTTCCTATATTTTCAGAGAGAGCTAAAGCGGAAAGAGCTGTTTCAGTTGGCAAAAACAAAAGGAGGAGATGCATTCGGGAGGAAAGACTACTTGGATGCAATATATTGGTATTCAATGGTATTGAGTTTTAGCTTTCTTGCATGATTAAGTAGTTTAATTTATGATAATCTCATATTCTAAGTATGGTATGATATGAGTAACTCTTTGGTTGGTCTTATTTATTGGTTTTTATTAGGGTTGTGTTGTCTCTGTTTTTCGGTTGTACTATGCTCTTTTTATATACAAGTTATTTTGTATGTCATGATGCTACTTTTAATGTATTGAGCTGCAGGCAGTGCAGGTTGACCCAACTGATGAAAAAGTACTATCTAATCGGAGCTTATGCTGGGCCCAACTGAATGAAGGTGATCCTGCTTTATCTGATGCTCAAGCTTGTGTTGGACTGAAGCCGGATTGGCCGAAGGCACACTATGGGGAAGGTGTGGCATGGAAACTGCTTAAGATAGGAGAGAATTTTCATTTTATGATGGGAAATCTCTTTCAAGAGTTTATAGAACTGTAAGTGGATTAACAGTATCTTCTTCTACATGCAGAATTATGAAATGGCAGCAATAGCATTTTCTCGGGCTTTGATCCTGGATCCTGACAACAAAGAGATTCTGAAAGCATACTGGTATTTAGTTTTTATTTAACATGTAGTGATTTCTTCCTTCTTTCTTGCTGAGAAAATTGTATTGTGCAGCAATAAAAGAATTTATTCTGGTTTTTGAAATATTCACGTATGCTAAACTGTTTAGATTATAATGACAGGACCATACAGGCTGAAATTGAGAAGGTCAGCAACAAGAGTATGAATGTAGAAACTGAATGCGGTACACAGTATATCAGAGCGAAGAAGCGTGCTCAAATTCATTAAGCTTTGTAAATTGTGGTAGCTTTTGTGCTTGTTACCCAAAATCTGCTTCCAAAGGAAAATGAAACAAAACTAAACTAAAGTACCCTACTATTTTGCTGCTTGGAAGCTTGGCTGCTTTGCAGGGTTATGGTAGAATCTAAAGTTTTTTGTGCAGAAAGACGGCTCTTTTTGTACATACTGAATCCTCTTGTGGGGCCATCAGTTCAAGTTAAGCTTCAACCGTGTTTACTTTCCAATGCAGATTTTGATGGGGATCAAATAGCTGTTCATGTACCTTTATCTTTGGTTCATGATTTTTTTTTTTTTCGGGCGAATAATTCTTTCCCGTGAATTGCTTGTCTTGTTCTACCCGGATATCGGACTCTCTCTCTCTCTCTCTCTCTCTCTCTCTCTCTCTCTCTCTCTCTCTCTCTCTCTCTCTCTCTCTCTCTCTCTCTCTCTCTCTCTCTCTAGGGTGTGGGGGGGTGGTTAGGGGATGTGCATTGATTGGAAGATAGATTTCCCTTTTCTTATTTCTCACAAGATTTAGGAACATTTTATTTAAATGGCGATTTTTCTTTTTTAAATATAGTTAAAAAAATTCTATATAAGTTTTTTTAAAAGTGTGAATTTATATGCTTCAAAAGCTGAATTGGTGATTTTTTATTTTTCTGTGTAAACAATGGGAGGTTTTGAATATGGTCAGTGCATGATAAGTTGATATGCTTAATCATCAATTAAAAATCAATACCCATCTTCCCAACGTCACTCTCCTATCCCTCAATTATGTTTGGGAGCAGGTCAAAGATGCCCTGTTTGATCTTCATAGATGACTCGTTTGACAATTAGCGAACCAAGTAAAACAAGTCCAAGGGTGCAACAACGAGGGTGGCTTTGGTCATTTGGACTTCCTCTCTTATTGATACATTATAAGTTCTTGTGTGCTGGGCCGTATCCGCCCAAACAATATGTTCGTCCATTTAACAAATATTGACCCGTTATCCTACTGCGGTTAAGAAGTGGGTACCGCGAGGGGGCCATGTTCCTTGGGCTTCAGTCCATTACAGAAAATTCGACATTCCACGAGCCAGAGCTCACCAGCCCACCAGTCCATCAAATTCAACTTCCTGCGGCCTGGGCCCCATTTCCGCCTACTAGAGTTGTTTACGACTTGGGCGCCGGTATATTCACTGAAGCGAAACCGAGCAGCTTCTCTTTCTTTGCGACGTGCTGGCTATGGAGGGAGCAGCAGTCATCCTCCTACTCTCGCCTCAGTCCGCTCAGCGAACTCAAATCTCCGGTGAGGCGCAACCTCAACTACTTCCGCACGAATTATTCCATGATAATTCTCCTCATACTATTTGCAAGCCTACTGTGGCATCCGATTTCGCTGATAGTATATTTGCTGGTGTTCGTGGGCTGGTGGTTCTGTCCATGGGGCCTAGACGAGCCCCCTTCTAGTGCTGAATCGAATGGTGGACGATAGGCTGGAACGGTTACGGTGGTGCGTTCGGTGTTGACTCGCATGCTGTTGAATTTAACGGTGTCGAGCAGCTATTGTACGGAGGATCTGGTTTTGGACGAAGATAGAAGCTGCTGAGGAGTGAGAGGATTGGTCTTTGTCGTTCAAAATGTCACTTCCCACGGTAGTACTGATATTAGTATCAGTATTCTTTTGCTTAGAATTTGTACGAGTTTTGTCAGCACAGGAACTCATTATAGAAAAAAAAAGAAAAAAAAAACAAATTATCGCATCCTGAGCCGAATTATTGTGCATGAAATGAGGATTTTAATCAGGAAGAGAGAAAGGTCACTGGTGGTATCAATGCTACACGTACAAGTGACTAAAGTAATTTGGATAACATGCAAAAATGAAACAGTTAAGAATAATGTCAAAATTCAAACGAAAGGATATAGGGTAGTGTACAATCTAATCGTATGATAAACTATGAAACACGCGCTTAACAGTTAAGACATCTCAGCAGAAGCACCAGGCCCACCTATTATCTTGTTTAACACAGCATGCATGCCAGAGTGCTACGGGACACTTTCAATCATATGGACGCGCATGAGCCAATGGACGGCCAGAGTTGAAGACCACTCCATACCATTTTTCAGAACGGAATGTCGGTAACGGAATGTCGGTTATCTGCTCCTTTGCAAACTTCACCTAGTGTGCTGTGATTATCTGCTCCTATGCGAACTTTATAGTTAAAAAACTGCAACAACTTCTGCTTATCCACAACGAAGTTTGATTTCTACTTCTAATATCTATTAGTATGTAGTATTATTGAAAAAGCATAAAAAACGAATAATAGGTTCAAGACGCTGGTTGCTTCCGCCCGTAGGCTAATACCATCACAAAATCCTTAGCTGATGAACCAATTATGGCTGGTACTCTCTCCGATGTTGTGCTTTGAAGCCACAAATCAACTAGCTCATTCAATGGCAATGTTGGCACCAACGACTGACCCATACACCTAATTTCAACCTACAAGATAGTAGACATAAAGATCAGCACGAATTAGAAGCAGAAACATGAAACCCTAATTCAGTGTCTGCAGTCTATATCAAATCTCACAACAAACACAAACTTGTTCTAATTCTACTTAAATTAACAATCTTTCTGTGGTTACGAAGATATATCCAAGCCAAAGAGATAGAGTTGCAAGGAAAAAAGAAAGACCTAAAAAAAGGATACCGTAAAAAGAAAGCTGTCAGTGTTAATGCAAGTACTCGTCATATAAATTCACACATGTTACTTTCTGTTAAGCTCACCAACCAGCTACACAAGCTTAAAACAAACAAGAATTTCATAAAGACCAGAAACATGACAATTCAATTACAAGTTTTTTACCTTCTAATTTTCTCTATATAAGACGCCATATTATGATATAGATTAGTAACATGTATCGCTGATTGTTAATTAATCAAGAGTGATTTTCGATACCTCATCTTCATTTGGAAGATCTAATTTCCTCATCAAGTACTTCTGGATAAAGGAAACTGTTATATTCCCATCCCTGCAAAAAATAAAAATAAAGCATGTAAAGGAAAAGGCATATGAAAAAGATACAGTATATTTGACTGCATAAGCAACACCAGAACCATCACCTCTGCTGTTGATCATGCGAGTTTGACATATTTGCTAATTTAGTATTATCCGTGTACATCTGGTGTGAAAGATACATGCAGTCTGATAAACACCAGCTGGACCACTTCAACAATAACTACTAGAGACCAAATCACGGACACCAGACAACAACAGGAACAGTCAAATGGAAACCAGTTCAGATTTCATTTTTGGAACCACAAAAGCTTCATCTAATCTCAATGTCAAAAGGTTGAATATCAGTTCCTTAACCAAATGCAGACATCAAGTGTGCATCCACGTGTTCAAAAAGATATAACCTCAAATTGCACTTTTTTTTCCTATTAGTTCCCCAAGATGCAAATTGTGGTTTGGAAATTCAACCACATTGCAGAAAAGACTCACACTGTTCCCCCATTTTTCCATTATCAACCAGTGAACTGTAGCCTCCATTGTGACTGACTATTTAAACAATTAATATTTCACACGAATTCAACATGTAAAAGACATAAAAAAGGACAAAATCTCCAACCACTATGATGTAAAGGATTGCTGGTTTGGAATATGTAGTCTTAATCTTACATCAGCTGATTGGCTGTCTCTATGAATAAAAAACTAGACCTCTGACGGTACAATGGATAAAGTACACGCCAGAAATATTTTAACTAAAGATAATTTAACCACCACAATAACATAAAAAGTTACAAGGACTTACTTTATTCTCAAGTAACTAGCAGAAATCTGGGGCAAGGAAGCACCTCCTTCCCTGAAAAAGTGTTATGAGAGTTAGGAACTGAAGGGAAGCAGATGAACCAGTTAACAAAGTGCAGTATTCAAAAGTTTTAAGTACTAAATCTTATAGAGCAATATAGATTCTCACCGGTCTTTGGTGGCCACTAGTGAAAACCATATTGGATTAATTCTCTTATCGCATCTCGCACTGACACCATCCAGCACAGCTTGAGGTGAAACATTGAAGTCCCCAAAAGCAGGAGCCTTCTTTTGGCGAATTCTTCGCAACTTTTTAGGTCTTTCTGAATCCGGTGGCATAGACTCACGACCGTTCTTTTCATCTTGGAGTTTTGCTTTCTGTACATGTTCTTTGCCTTTACTTTTGCGGGCATGCCCTTCATTTTCACCAGAATGGAGAGGTTCTGATTTGGAAGCAGATCCTTGTGCAGGGAACTTTGAAGACTTACTCCTGTTTGCAACCTCCACAAGGCAATTTAGAGGTTTCCATAGATCAACTTTCCCTTCCCATAATTCAGCACCATTCTTTGTTTCTTTATCAAGCAGTGAATGGCCAGACAGGTCACCATTGGAAGAATTCTGCAGAGTAATCCCCATAAGAATGAGGAGAAATTTTAGCCGAAATGAGTAATGTATGAATTAAAGAAACACATACAGTAGCCAAAATTTTAGCAACCAGTGTCAAACTTTAAAAATTCTGTCATTACCGGTCTACTATTCTGAGTAAATTTATTCAGTGTCTCAGGTGAACTGGAGCTCTCAGGACGATCTTCACCAGAATCTTCCTCCTTCTTGACAGGTTTCTCAATGGAAAAACTGGAACCTCTTATTGATTTTCTTGCAATAGATTTTGATCTTCTTCCGGTCATGCCATTCTGCGTTGATACCCTTGGAGTGCTGACCACCAACGACGAGAGTGATCTCTCCTTTCTTCTCACAGGCAAAGTGACTGAAGGTGGGATTTCCCGTGCCTTCACCTTTCTCCTCTTGTAAGGGAAGATCTTTGCCCTCACGTCTTGCAAATTGTGATCAGGCCTGCAAAGCCAAAAAAAAAATTTTAATAAAATAATAAAACCCAATATAATTAAAAAAAACTATCCCTGTTTTCTCAAATTTGAGTCCCTAATGATATCGCTCTTTTACACCCAAGATTATAACTTCTTCCCGTCAGATAGACAAACCAAGCTCCAACACATGCAATAGTGAGACTAGCACGTGGTTGACTGGTATTCATTGTGAGAAACACCTTTTCTTTCAAATCTTTCACTTCTTTTACATTTCAGGGTACCAAAGCAGGAATGTAGTGGTAAAACTTTCATCACATGTGGATTTAAGTTTTAGCGCAGGCATATTGATTTCATAAATGCATGTATATTTATGTGAAAAAAAAAATGCATATCCTTTTAAAGCTATTTATGCCCAACATATAATGATTTAATCATATTTAAATCAAAGTTTCAGGCAAGCAACAATCCCTCATTACCTCCAATGTAGCATGGCGGCATCAAGTCTTGGATCAAGATTAAATTATATACACAACCTCATCTCTGTCCACGTCTCTGTGTGTGTAGTTTTTTTTTTTTGGGGTGGGGGAGATAGATATATATATATATATATATATATATATATAGAGAGAGAGAGAGAGAGAGAGAGAGAGAGAGAGAGAGAGAGAGGGATGGATCTTTGATATTCATTTTCCCAACCAAGAGCATAGCCATGAGGCCCATGCATCATCCTCAGTTTCATTACATGCATCTGACGTATTTCCATACAAGGCTGTTAATAACCTATAATCTGCAAGGTTATAAGTTTTAAGCTTCTGATTTGAAAGCATCTATCCAGTAGCGAAGTCTAAGTGTAACTAAGCATCGTATTACTAAAACTGATGTCAAAAGGCAAAGACATGTATGCCTGTTTAATAGTTTTGATAGGGTTCATTAAGAATTAAATTCATTTAGATAGCTTGTCATGTAAATTGCCCTTCCTTTATGGTGCTATTTTTCCTTTTCCTTTTTCTTTTCTCTTGAAAATCCCCACTCGAAAGACAGCAGCAGACAACACTTTAGAGCCAAGGATCCGTATATGAAGACACTAACAGCATATACGTATTTACAGGCAGGAAGGCAGGCATTCAAATGCACACAAATAAGATACATGTGTACATATACGCATACATCATCACACATATATACGGAGAGAGAAGGTTTTGTTGGGGAGGGGAGGAGGTTCAAACTTATATCTTACCTCAACTTCTCCATTGGGACACAGCCCAAGTCAATTTTGCAAATTGGGCAGTATTCCAATTCCTCATCAGACAGCTTCTTATAAATACACTTCCTGCAAACTGAACAGAGTTGAAAAAGAAAATTAGGAAAGGAAATCTAATCCATAAATTCCAGCGGAAGTTCATAATCAAAGTGGAAGGCAATATCGAGCACATATGTCCTGGTAAACGTCACAGTAGAAAGCACGCACAGATCTGGAAGTAACATTATGACATGGAGAACTGCAAAATAACTAGAATCAACCAGTCTGCAATGCAAACATAGCAAAACTTGAGATATTCCCTCAGAAGTCAAAATATGGCAGGAACTAAGTTTTGTATATTTATCGGTGGATAGAATTCTCAAGTTGAATCCATGTTTGCGTTAAAGCCCAGACCAACGGTTGTAGTTCGAACTAAATAAGCAAAGCCAGACCCAAAGTTGGGTTGGGAAATAACAACTAAACAACCAGCTCTGCTTATACGATCCAGTCATGGGGGGGAAAAAAACCAAAAATTTCTGCTGCTGCTACAGGGAACATCAATTGCTAACTCATATAACTTATAACATGTTAACATTGCCCAACATTACCAATTGCCCAGCCGAAAGAGAAGCTTGTTGCATTGAGTAGGAAAATTCAAGTCAAACAAAAAGTTGGTTTTCAACATTCATGGCCAAAAGGGCGAAAGCTAGGGACAACAATCTACCCACGTAACGTGAAAAATCAGCAAGGCCCAGATAGTGAGAATCAAATTTTAGGCCGAAACCAGATAGATCAAAGACAACCCAGATTACGCGACCCCAATAAACACCCAAATCGAGCTTAGGAATCAGCTAGATATGGAACGAAGAGTAAAATCCAGCGTGTGCGAGTGGGCGTGTGTATGTTGTGGAGTGTGGGGGGAAGAAGGACTCACACGTATGAAGGCATTCGGAAATGGTGGTGGCGTCGCGGAAGAGTTTATTGCAAAGAGGGCAAGTCATGCATGCCGCAATCGTCTCTCTCTTCACCTTGACCACCTGATTCGACATCACGCCCTCTTTCTCTCTTTATCTCTCCCTCTTTTTTTTTTTTTTTTTTTTTATCTTGTTCTAATTATATGCTTTCTTAGACTTGGGAGCTTTCACCTGCAACAGCTAACGAAAAGAAGAAAACCCCACAACTACTACTATTACACAGCTGAAGCGGTGCATGTTATCCTCTGTTCCCTACTTCCCCGCCGCAACACTCCAAATTTACGTTCATCCCTCTTCCTCTATCTGCATTAAACCAATTATAATATCAAAATACTAGTAGTAGATATTATAAACATACAATCAATACACAAAAATATCACGCTATAAACACACTTAGATATCAAACATGTTGTGCGTGTTTTGTGCATAAACGGATATAAATAGGAAGGGAACAGACCTCTGAATCTGGGAAAAACGGGAGATAGAAATAGAGAGGGATTGAGACTAAGAGAGCAGGGCGTGTGAGATTTGATAAATCGGGGAGTGGCGTTAAGGGATGATGTTGCTGATGATCTGGGTCAGAGACTCTCTGGGTTTGGGAGTCGAAATCGAGAGAGAGAGAGGCGAGATGAGAGAGAGAAAGAGAACAGGTAAGATGGGTCGCTCGAGTCGCGTTTACAATCGCATGAATTAACCCAAAATATATTTTTGTATGTTTACTCTTCTTGTCTACTACTCCTTTTACTAGTACTGCAACGTCTCTGTTTTTACTTCTTTTTTTTTTTTTTAAATAAATATATATAAATAAAAAAGAAATTTATTAGATACACATATTAAAGGACAAATTGGGAAATATCCCTAAGGATTTAAAACAGTTAAGAGTTAAGTTTCCTTCCTTGAGTTTAAACAAATTAAAATGTCACAAAAAGCCATAGTAAAATATTCAGATTATGAAAAACAAAAGATATATGCAAAGTCTCCGTCATCTTTGCCCTTAGCCAACACTGGCCGGTGTACAACAGTCAACGGATGTTTGCAAAATTATCTCCAATACCAATAAATACGTGAACTCTTCTTACAAAGGCGGGTACTAAGTTATAAAATACGTGGGAGGTGAATTAAATTTAAAAAACACCCTCCTGGATTAGATTTACAATTTTACCTTTTATAAGATCTTTTATTGCATATTGGGTCCATGGTATGTAAGTATTTACGGAGCTGGATACTGAAGAGAGGAGCGAAAGGTTTACTATATTGGTTGCATTTCGCGTGTGAGAGCGGCGACGGATTATCTTTGGCTTTTGTGGAATAATTGCGTGTTGAGGCGCATGTTAGTTTTGTCTAACATTTACGTTAGAAGTGCTGAGTCTGCAGCCTAAAAAAAATCGAACTATAGTTTTTCTCTTTTTCACTTTTCTTTTCTTTACTTTGAAATTGTTGAAGAATATCGTTTTGACAGCCTCGAGGGTAAGAATTTACAGCTACAGTCAAATTCACATTCGCTTTGTCTAAATATTTACCAACAAAAACAGCTTTTTCCTCCTATGACTCAATTTGAGTACGGTGTGGTAGGTAAGTAGTAAAGTAATAGAAAGGTTTATCTATTCTCCCAAAAACACAAATAAAGAAGAAGAAGAAGAAGAAGAAGAAGGTTCTGAAATATGAAGCGGCGCGTTTTGTGGTACTTGCTAGGCTTGCCCAGCCGCCGGGTGTTTCCAACCAACGTAACGGGTTGCGGTGATGGATGAGCTGGCTTAATTGGTTTTTTGGTTACTGATCAGTACAATGATGCAAGTACCATGGGGTACTATCCATTTTCTTTAATTTTTGGCAAAGAATATAGGTACTTTTTTTTTTTTTTAAATAATAACTCGAATTTAAAAAAAAAAAAAACGAAGATTTTTTTTTTTTTTTTGACAATTAATATCAATAATCCATCAATATACATATGCGATATAGTAAAACAACACCTTAAAAGTGCTCCTTATCCATCTTTTTTTGTTAATTTATTTTATTACCTTATATTGTTTAGGGTGCACTAAACTATACATCCAATTAGAATATTTATCTAATTATACACGAAATTCTTTGTTTTTCAACTACTCATATCTAAGTCCTTCATTTGATATATATTGTAAAAAGATCATTTTAACTGGCTCCTTGTTTAAACATTTACTATAATTCGTCTCTGCTTTCCAGTCTAAGTTAAATGTTAAGAGTTATTTATGATGAGGTGTAACTCCTTTTGCCTTTCATTTTCTCTCAAATTACAAGTATTTTCTTCTTATTTCAGTCAAGTATCTACTTAGTTTCATTATACACAAAATTCTTTACCTCATTATTTGAGTGCAAATTTTGTCATGCATAACCATCGCAATAGTTTCTTCTTGCCTAGAGAACTTCTTGATAATGAAGCCGCAACGTAAACCCTTTCTTCTGATAACAGTAATCTGTTGATCTTTTACTTTTTTTTTTTTTTTTTAACTATATATATTGAGTGTTAATGAAAGAAAGACAACTATTCGAATCACTTTTTTTTCTCGGAAAATAGCATAAATAAAACAGTTTGTCTGGCCTCAGTGAACTACTTCCTTTTCTGGCCTCAGCACACTACTAAAAATTGAATCCACTGATGGCTCACTTGTATCATGGGGCATTCACCAGCTCGCTTGACGATCCTACATCCTGCAAGCAACCCAGTGGAAAACATTTGTCCAAAGTTCAGATGATCTCTGTCAAGACCCAACGAGACCCTTGTGCCTTGCGTAGGTAATTATTGATAGGAAAAGGGAAGCACAAGCAATTCCTGCAACGATCACCACCTGGATGGCCCCCAAAAAGAATTTAAAAACAACGTATGTCAGAAAAGCGAAAAGGGATACTACAATTTACATTGAACTTTACTCGCATGCCAATCTGGAGACGATCCACATACCCATTTGAATACATGGTCGTAGCCTTCTTTCCACGTATAGGGGATATTCATCCCAAATATGGCAGCCACCAAGGAATATATTGATAAAGAAACAGTACCACAAGTTAGGAACAGCTCCAGCTGCAGTTACCAAAACAGAGGGAGTAATAACGACCAACTGATCTGCTCTATTTAACTAAGTCATACAATTCTGTAGGGAATAGGATCCTTTTCGTATAATAGAGTACCTCAAAATTGATACTGTAAGAAAATTAATCATTGATAAATTTTAAGCGTCTAGTAAAAACATTGGATATATCAGATAGGGGATGATATTGCACACAACACCTGAATCAGCTGATTTCGATGGTTGTCCAGCTGCATCAAGATTCAAGAACGCCATTAACAAGTAAGAATCAAATCCAAAAATACTTTCAAAATGATTCATCACCAAAAAAAATCGTTATTATTATCATTAACACGCATACTCATTAATACTACTAAGTTTAATATCGTTATCTGAAGATAATTGCAAAACATCTACCTGAATGTTGATATAATCCTCAGTGTCATCTATGTATTCCCTCAACTGGAAAGAAAACAATATCCAGTGCATTGGTCAGAATTTTATCTGTTGTAGTAGCTTTTAAATAATTCCCTTATATGCACCCATCCAGGTAATTTAACATCCCAAAGTATGATTTATAAAACGGGGAAAGATAAAGAAAGAATGTAGTAAAATGTTGACAATTGCTATTTCTTTCTAGTGCAATCAAATAGCAGCCCGTTCATGATTTTAGCCTAGTAAGAATAGTGCTTACTGTAGTCAACTTATTCATTGTGCTCTCGATCTGCATAAAGTAAGCCTACAAAATGCATGTCATTCAGTTCAGCACATGAATACAGATGTCTATTCCATAGATGAATCACCATTACGGCTTATACACAACCTCAAGCAACATTTCAAGTTCCTCAACATCGTTTTCTGACTGAGTTGTCAAACCACTTGTCCTGCTAGCTTTAGATATCTTTGAACATAGTGTAGGAGAGGCAGGGAACCAGTTTGGAATCCCTTGGCCGCTCATTGGTGAAAAAGCTCCTGCCACTTTCCTTGTCAAGTAAAGGTCGGCCATATCATCATCGTCATCTAGAAGTTGTTCAAGTTCATCCCTGACCTGACATGAACATGCTTAGAAGGCTGAGACTTGGAAAGTGCAGTACCCAGGTCAAAGCATTTCCAATAGGCAAAGGGAACGTTTTCTATGAGTGTAAATTTGTCACCATAAAGGTAAGCAAAACATCAATGACAGATGTTGCTATCAAGGTCGTATTTTATCCAAGCAAGTGTTTATTGTTAGCCTGAACAATATACACAGTTAATTGAGGAAATCAACGCAGCCCCAGTAACTTTAAATTTTTATTGGTGGGACAGCAGGCCATAAATTTCTATGACCTCAGATATAGGTTAAAGCTAAGATAGGTTTCTGACATAATAAATTTCACTGAATGAATAATAGAAAACTAGCACCTTTTTTTTTTTTTTTTTTACCAGTTGACAGTTACTAGCATTTCATAACATGGAATGCTCACCAGCTAACCTTAATGAAAAACAGACAGCGACATCAAGGAAAAAAGAATAAAAGGATAGCACGGAAATACTTATTTATGTTTGAGAAATACAATGTGGCATTGAGCTCCAAACAGCAACTCCAGGAATTATGAGAGTAATCGATGTCATGTGAGAAAAAACAGGGCAGCAGCAAAAGAATTCATGACCATTTCCTTGGAACTCAAACAAAATTTGCAAACACCAATTCAAAGCCCTAACAACTGTTCATTTTGGGGGCAAGGGTAGAAGTTAAGAGACGGAAACATACTTTTTGAACTCGACTAGTCAACCTTGTCATTGCACTCTTCAGTTTGCGCACACGATCCAAGTTGCGGCTGCTTATCTGCAAATAATTGTAATTTCTTTCATAATATATTGATTGAAATGCAAATAAATGATGCCAAACATACAGGAGTTCCATCTCACACACTACGACGCCAAGCCCTCTTAAAAACTCACAGTTCGTGTGCTTTGATGCGAGTTTAGAAATTAATACTATTAACTTTACCATGGCAAAAGATCTTAATCTCTAACTTACTTCGTTCAGGAGGACATAGAGAATTATGATGGTTTCTAATGTCTATTGACTTACTGATTTACATTTTTAATTTAAGCGGAAAGTGACAGTCAATACAACTGAATGCTATGTTGTTGACAAATGTAAGATCGTATAGCTCTGATAGTAGAAAACTCAATATAATCATAGTCTGCAAAATTGCGCATATTACAAGAACACTTTTTATGAAACCAATTACTTACCTTGGATGTCAGCTCATCCAAAGCTGGGTAAGCAGCAGTCTCCAATTCTCTCGTGCGCGCATCGAGAAAACTACAAATGGCTTCTAGTGCTACTTCTAAAGCACGAAATTCAAAAGGAAACTCTACAAATTATCGGGAAACATGGGTTTTCGAAACAATGAAAAGGACCTCCAATTAGGATATGAAGAAACTGAATAAAATATCAATAAATAAATCTTGCTGTTTCTAAATTTAGTTTTTAAGTCCAAAGTGAAATTGCTGAGAAATACAAGGAACTTGCATAATGTACAATGCAGCTAGGAAAGCAGTTTTCTTGCTATTTGACCTTACAATACATAGCTAATGGTAAAATGGACGCATAAAACTTTCGAAAAGAGAAAAATGAATGTCCGCCTGTATACCAGTTTCAGCATCAGTTTCAACTTCGTTGCGCATCTCAGGGCGGTCATCATCTTCTCCTTCGCCTTGGCCTAAAGCCATAGGTAATCTTCTTTGAAGTTCTTCAACAATGGGCACCACATTATCATCCAGCGGGTCACGAAGCAACACCTGCCAATACAGAGTATTTTCACTTTTTAATGATGAAAATAGATCCACAATCTTACTGACATAATTCCGTAACCAATTTCAAGCTCATATGAGACGTGACAACTAGCAGTAGCAGAGCACTCCAAATAATTTATATGCCAGAGACAAACAATCTACTCTAAACAATTCTAAACAGCTAGATAAAATTATATACCTCTTCGGTTGTGATGATTGCTTTTATGTACTGCAAGAGAAATTTGTACGGTTAGGCACACAAAACAGAAGCCAAATTTATCACTAAAAATAAATCCAAATTCCAAACACCATCAAGAAAAGAAATGGAAACCTTACCTCCAAATTGAGAACAATTGTCTTTTCTCTACCTAGAATTGTAGAAGGATAAGACAACATAGGATCAAGAATTCGAAGATCTCTCGCGTTTATTGGAACTCTCCTCATGATAGCATGCCTATCCAGATCCAGTATAGTTCCCTCTCCACTGCTGTCCAATAGCATCCAACTGGCAGTTTTCTTCTTTATACTCTCCACCGGCACGACGAGGCCGTCTTGAGCCATTACCCACGTGTATACCCCTATTCACAGCATCCCAACTAGTCAAGAAACTTAAAGGAGTAATCAGGAAAGTGAAGAAACTGATGAACGAGAAACGGGTTTTGAGATGGTTAAAAGAAAGATGAAATCTTGATATATGTTGGGTTGAGGATTGGTGGCGAAAAGGGGCCACTGCACTGATAGTAACTTATAGCAGTAATAAAAGAAGGCCCCCCAAGAAACCGGGAAAATTTACTCGCAGTAGTTGTTGTTTGTTGCTTGCATGGCTTTGCTTGCTGGGAGGAGGTGGCATTAGCGGAGTGTGGTTCTGTCGTAGATTCGTAGTGAAAGGTGTCAGTTCTTGGTGAATGGTATTGGAGTGGCACTGAAAAGCTGGCACCGAGGATCTGAATAGGTTCGCTGACAGAAAAGGTTAAAAGCTTTGAGAAGCGACAAACCAAATTATTGTCTCCACGCTGTGATTTTAGTGGGGTGTGATTCGGATGGAGCCTGTCTTGCATACTAAGGGCCTCTTTTCAGTGGGCCTGTCCTAGACATGAAGGCAAGGGAGGGCCTAAACTAATTGGGCTTTCTCGAGGCTAAAGGTTTGGTTACAAAATTTATTTGGTTCCACTCATGGGCTTCTGTCAATTTTCCCATAAAAGTAGTGGGTGCGAGCCATCCTGGTATACAGTTAAGAGAAGGACGAGAAAAATAAAAGAACACAAAAGAGCAATTGTGCATTGGCCGCCCAATAACCGAAAATGAAAGAGGAGAAAAAGAAGAAAGTAGCCCAACTCAAAACATTACTTTTCTTATTTCAAAAAAATATAAATTGCTTGTCTTACGTGATAATAGAAAAATTCTCTTTTTTTTTTCTTTTTGCGACGATTATATGAGTGTAGATTCAAGGGGTTGATTGATAAATTTCTTTTGTTTTGCGCCCAGAAATAATAAATGATATATAATAGTACAACAATACAAAAGCTTTGTCTGGAATTTGTCTTTGCCCTGTTGGACTTGACATCGACCAAACTTTTTTCTTTTTTTTTTTCTAAGAATTGTTTGGAAAGGAAGAGGAAGCTAGGATGATGGAATTGTGAGACTCTAACAAGGCCCTTTACTTCCCATATTCTTTTTCTCAATTTTCAACTTTTCCACTCATAAATGCTTTATTCTTTTTCATCTTTATATATCTCCCGCGTATCGCGAGATGATTCCCGTAAACGACTTGCAAGTTTGAGAAATAGGAGCAATCAATTCTTCACTTAGCAACACGAAGGTAGTTAGTTACGCTTCTGTTTTGGTAGGGGAGGGAGAAATCTCTAAAACTGAAAGGATCCATGTCACTGTGATTTTTTTTTTTCTATAGAATCAATTTCTAATTATGGACCATTTGAGCCTGTTTAAGTTAAATCAGAATATAGCTGCCTGTCCGAGCTTTTTTAAAGTGCATTTGGTTCGGATTAGGATTTAGTATCAATATATATAAATTAGATAAAAAAAATTTGCGATGATAGGGCACGTGCAAATATTCAGTGTGGTTGTTGGGTGTTTTTAAAACCACTTCCAGTACCTTTTCAAATCTGCATCTAAATTGGGATCACACGGAGACGCAGAAACATGGGAATGGGGGAAAAGGCCTCGACAAATCGCCATCTCTGATTGTACATGACAACTGGATAAATCAAAAGTCGAGCTTATGAATTATGATATGATACATTCTAAAATGTCCAACATTCAATTATCTAGCAATTGTGTTGTGATTCAATCTTTTTTGTAATATTTGTTGAAAAATAAATGTACAAAATTTTATCTATCTAAGCATCTAAAATTAAAAGAGAGCATTCATGGCCCAATTTCAATTACGAATGGCCTAGAACATTCTTCGTCCTTTGTGAATGAACGCATGTGGCCCAGCAAGTAAGGTCCTTCGAAGACTGAGCCAGCCCAGTGACGGCATGACCTTCACCTGGAATTTATTCCGTTCACACTTGTGCCCGTTAGCATAACCACGATGATGACCCGTGATGGTAATGACAAATACGGTGCTGACTGATGACGCATGTCATTTATTTTTCCGGAACTTTCAACTTTTTAAGAAAGAACAACAAAGGAGTCAATAAGTACGCTAATTTCCCCCACATATCGATTTGAGGACTGTCAATAGAGTCGAGCCAATCCGAGCTCGGTCTGAAAAAAAATTCATAAACTTAATTATATATTGAGTCGAGCCGAGCTTGAATCGAAATATTAGATCCGAAATATTTCTGAGCCGAGTTTGGGTTTCACAAGGCTCATGCCTGTTATAAGCTCGGCTCATTATATATATATATATATATATATAGTTATAAACACACACACATACATACATACATACACATATATGTACACACACACTATACATACATACATACATATATATATGTATGTATGTACATATGTACATGTACACATATAATATTATATATATACATATATATACATATATATACACACATACACACAATATTATATATTATACTATATTATAGATATTGTATATCATAGTATTCTTTTGGTGTTTATAAAACTAATTAATTAGTGTGAATGAAGCTTTTGTGCTATAGATGTAATACACTTAACTTATTTGATGAAGTAACGTAGAAGATAATACTTTTTTGTGCCATAAAATTTTAGTTTGCTTTTTAGTTAAATATATACATCAATATGTAAATGAGCTATTTATGCTTAGTACTAATATCTTGCAAATGTATTTTGTGAATTTTTTACTTGAATACCTGTTCGTACACATTTTGAGATAGTCATTTTTCACTTAATCACTGCAAAAAATTTTGCTAGACTTTTCAAAAATTATGTTACACTAAAGGATTATGCTTATACACAGTAATATTAATTTACTAATTAGTTTGTTTCCATTCATTATTTTTGTGAGATTATTAAATTTTAGGAATATTTCAATAGTTTTAAGCTCATAAGCTCGTAAGCTTAGGCTCACAACCCGAATATTTTGTGAGTCGAATATGAGTTTCAGATTTATAAACCCAAAGCTCATAGTCCGAAGTTCATAACCCGATTAAATATATGAGTTGATCATGAACTAATTAAAATCCGGCTCATAGGGCCCGATTGACACCCCTAATCAATTTTATAGACCTCTCTCATAAAGTTTTAACAATTAATGATTCCCCTTCATTCACCATATTTTAACCCCCTGAATGATAATGTTAGATTAAAAAATTAGAACGTGCCAAAATATTCTTGTCAATTTCAAAACAAGGGAAAGGAAGTCATTGAAATTAAATCACAGAAGCAAAACATTAGAAAATAACGTTTGAAATAAAAAGTTATGCAAAATCTGAGAGAAGGTTAATAATAATATAACTAAGGCACAAAAAAAAAAGGAGCGTTTTCATTTGTTTTAGGGATAATTACAGAAACCTCCCCTGAGGTTTCTGACAATTTCACTTGGCACCCCTTAAGTTTCAAAAATTACACAAACCTCCCTTACATTTATTGTTTTAGTAACAAGACCTCCCCTATCAACATAAGTTTTAAATGAAAATCCAATTTTGCCCTTCTTAATCTAAAAACCAAAAAAAATAATATATATATTTTTTACCACTTGAACTACCGCCACCAACTTCATGAACACCGCCATTAGCAACCACAAAATAATCTCACCAACACCGGTACACCACTGCCAACTAATCAGGAAAATAAAAATAAAAAATTCATCTTGTTTTTACCACTTGAACAACAACCACTACCACCACCATATCACGCTAGCTCCATTTTTATCAGTTACCACCATCACAAGCAACCGTATTATAGAGGCAAAATTCATAAATATTCCCTAGCAAGACATCCAAATCTATTTACCCAAAACCAATTATATATTAGTAACTTTGTAACTTCCAAACCCTAAATTCATAAATCAATTTGCAAATAATAATAAGAATAATAAGTCAAGGGTTATTATAGTCATTTTAAGTGGCCAGGGGAGGTTAGTGTAATTTTTCAAACCTCAGGGGTGCCAAGTGAAATTGTCAGAAACCTCAGGGGAGGTTTCTGTAATTATCCCTTTGTTTTACCTATTTGATTCTGACCAAAAAAAAAAAAAAAAGTTTTGCTTCTTTGATAGAAGGGCCCATTTTGTTCGGTCATATATAGCCAATCATCGTCTAGCAATTAGTGAAGCATGAGAAGTAGTGATCAGTGAAGACAATCCAGAAGATCGACTAGTCTCCCGCAATCGTGTCTTATTTTTTTCATAAGCCAACCAAAAGCCTCCCTAATCAAATTAATTTTATGCACCTGATTCTGGTGTCTTGCTAGTTGTAAACTTCAACAAATCCAGCTACAGCATGTCACGTGAGCTTGATTGAGAGCAAATTAATTAATGCTCCAGGCTGCTGGTTTTTTTTAATAATAAGTTCTCGCCCAATAGTATTGAATTGACCGTCCGATGGAGATCGAGGCAACCAACTTTTTGTTCTAGAGAAGACACCTGGACAATAATAATTATTCCCTGGAAATGGTGCGAGAAGAGTGGAATGACTAAATCTGGGGATCGCCGTATAGCCACCATGTGAATGTTCAGAAAGCTCCTGCATTTTTAAATTTTAACTGTCTTTTTGTTCTGTGATTCTGATAGATGCTTGGACAACAATTTCCTTTCTCCACCCCCCCGCCCCCCGGCCCCCCCCTCAGAAATCTGTTCTTTTCTAATACACTGGTTGAAGGATAGTTACGTAGCACTTATGTTCCAATCAGGGAATTCGATAACAGCTGGTACTTTACTATTTTGACTTGTTATTCTGTAAGTAGATGCGTGGCATATTTAGAATAAAAATATGATCATTTGCACTCCCTAGTTTAAATTGCTTGTTTTCTCATAAAAACCATATTCTTAGCCGTGGATGCATATATGTTTACAGAAAAACACAATAGAATTTTATTTTTAAAGGGTATAAAAATACGCGAGAGAAGGAAGAAAAAAAAAAACCAAACCAAATAGAGCATATGATCTCATATTGAAACCATAATAAATCCATCCCACAATTATCTTAACGTCATTAAGAATTTCTCTAGACTCTCAATTCTTCACAACTCAATATAATAACAAAACTCCCTATATATAAACTCGTACGACTTGAATAATAAGAAATCTAACTGAAACAGGGTATATAATTCTATAAGAAACTAACAACTAATACTTAATATCTCGAGTAAATACTACTAAAGACTCGCTCAAACATAACTTCTAAAACTAAATAGAAAATTTATAAATCTTTAGAAGTTTGCCTTAATTATGTCTACAATAAAACATGCTTATAAGTGTGAAAAAATGTATGTTATAAATAGACTTTATTAAAAAATTTAAGAACACATTTTTTAGTAAGAAATTAGTAAAGGTCGTCTCTAATAGTACAAAAAGTATAATCTTTTATGATATCATTGTCACATTTTTTTTATTAACTATTTTTCATATTTAATTCATCTAAAATTCAGTAATTTCCTTTATTTGAAAGTTTTTCATAAATATTTTTATAAAATATTGTAACGACTAAGTTTTTTTTTTTGAAAATTTTTCTCTTTGCCAAGTCAAGGGTATTTGTGTCATTTGATTAATTCTTTTAACCAAATTTTCTCTCACCTAATTGACTGGCAGGTAAAATATATATATTTAAAGGTTAAAGGGATAAAGTGTGACTTCTCTATACCTTTAAGGGAGCAAAGTGTTATTAACCCTAATAATTATTCCCTGGAAATGGTGCGAGAGGAGTGGAACGACCAATTCTGGATCGACGTATCGCGCTACGCCACCACGTGAATGCTCATAAAGCTTGTGCATTTTTTAATTTTAACTGTCTTTTGTTTCTGTGATACTGATAAATGCCGCGACAATAATTACCTTCTTTGGCCCCCCCCCTCCCCTTCCTCCCTTCCTCGCCTTTCCTCGTCCTCGTCCTCCGAAATCTGTTCTTTTCTAATACACTGGTTGAAGGATACTTACGTAGCACTTATGTTCCAGTCAGGGAATTCGATAACATCTACGTACTTTAATTTTGACTTGTTATTCTTTAAGTTGATGCATGGCATGTTTAGAATAAAAATATAATCATTTGCACTTCCTAGTTTAAATTGCTTGTTTTCTCATAAAAAGCATATTCTTAGCCGTTGATGCATATATGTTTGCACAAAAACACAATAGCATTTTATTTTTAAAGCGTAATACGTGAGAGAAGAAACAAAAAACCAAATAGAGCATCTAATCTCATATTAAAACCATAATAAATCCATCCCACAATTATGTTAACATCGCCCAGAATTTCTTTAAATTCTCAACTCTTCGTGACTCAATATAATAACAAAACTTCCTATATATATAAACTTATAGGACCTGAATAATAAGAAATCTAATTGAAATAGGGTATATAATTCTATAAGAAACTAACAATTAATACTTAGTATCTCAAGCAAATAAACTACTAAAGACTCGCTCAAACATAACTTCTAAAACCAAATAGAAAATTTATAAATCTTTAGAAGTTTGCCTTAATTATGTCTACAATAAAACATGCTTATAAGTGTGAAATAGTGTATGTTATAAACACACTTTATTAAAAAAGTTAAGAACAAAAAAAATGCACGATTTATGTATTGTGTCCAACTATGCAACGAATTTAGCAAGCTAAAACAATATGTACACACACGCGCGCGCGATAATACTTATGACTCGGTATTGGTTAGTTGCAAAAAAAAAAGTTTTTTTTTTTTAAGAAAATAAGAATTTGGGGCAACAAAGTAGATGTTCTCAAATATTCAATAACTCTACCATAGATATAGTGGCTGTGTTTGGATACAAATTCTTGGAAAAAAAAAATTTTACAATCGTGTTTGGCATGGAAAATTTTTTGGTCAAAAAAGTTTTAAGAAATTTTGGTAAAACTTTTTCACAAAATTTTCCCACCAATTTTTCATTTGAAATTTCAAATGAATTTTAGAGACTTTTTTTTTTGTAATTATTCACAAAAAAAAAAACATGTTTATATTCAAATTTTGTTTAGAAAATTTTAAAAAATCGCGAGTAACAAAATGAGATCAATTTTCAATAGGTTTTCAGGTCGAACGACGAAGCGGATGTACGTGCGGATGTACGTTTCTTTAAGTGGACGTTTGTTTTTTTTAAACCACTATTATGTCACATTAAAAAAATTTTAACATCCAAATACTTTTTCACCTTTAAAAAAAAAGTCAAAAAAACAATCAAAATAATTTTTTCAAATAATTCTCAAAAAACACTCCAAATAACATTATCCAAACGGAGCCAGTATTTATTCATAATCAAAAACTAGTGACCAAAGCACGCTCCACGAGCAAGAGGAAAATTTAAAGCATTAAATCTTGAATATTGTTAAATATTGAAAAATCATTAACCTTTGCATTTCATCAAATCTTCCCTTAAACTTTATATATTGTTAAATCTTGAATAATTAAAGCAACATGTATACAATAAAAAAATTCCCATTATAGGATATTCTCCAGCCACAATATAAACTTCTATGTAATGATTCTGTTGATTTTATTCTTGTTTGATAAGTAGTATCAATTAATTCCCTTTGAGCAAGCATTTGTATATATTTCTCAAACGAAACAATATTTTTGAATATATAAAAAAGTTAAAGTTATTATTATGTCAAATACTATGAGAATGTTTTTACCTCATAAAAATTTTATAGAATTATTTTATTTTTTGAGTCAATTTTTAGTGATGCTAAAAAAAAAAATTAAAAGGTCGGTATATTATTACACTAAAACTTGAGTTAAGATCATGAATCCTTTTCATTTTTTCGGGAGTATTTAAGAAATCCATTTTATTAATCACTTAATTTTACGTGTAATGAAAAATTAATCGCACACATAAATTTAAAAGAAGTAGAAAAAAAAATCCAATAATCTTGACATTTTCACTAGCAATTATATGCGTACATGGCGCACCATCCATCATGTTCACATATACGGTCACGACATCGTTATTCTGGAAGTTCAAATCTCCAACAGGCAACGAATACAAGACGACAGAACACTCACAAAAAAGGCAAAAAGTATATAAGCCAATTCCATTTGTTTTTCTGGAGTCAGAGTCAGCAGAGGAAGGCCTACTATCTCTCATTTGTTTTTTGCAGATGATTCACTGATTTTTTGCAAAGCTAATGTGCAGGAAGCTAAGGAACTCAAAAGGATTCTGGCTGTATATGAGATAGCTTCGGGTCAACAAATAAACCTGGAAAAATCATCTGTCCTTTTTACAAAAAATGTGTCGGTAGAAAAGAAGCATGAAGTTGGAAGAGTGCTTGGTGATGTTCAGCATGTGTCCCAAGGAAAATACTTAGGATTACCATTGGTAATCTCTAGGTCAAAGGAGCAGGTTTTTGGTTTTGTCAAGGATAGAGTCAAAGAAAAGCTACAAGGATGGAAAGGAAAATTATTGAGCTTAGCAGGTAAAGAAGTTTTGTTAAAATCAGTTATCTCAGCACTTCCAAATTATGTGATGTCAGTTTTTAAGTTATCAAGCAAGCTGTGCAAAGAAATAAGTAGTGCCATGGCAAACTTTTGGTGGGGAAGCTCTGAGGAGGGTCACAAAATTCACTGGACGAAGTGGAAGAAATTAGCTGATAGTAAAGAGCAGGGAGGTTTGGGATTCAGAGACTTGCAGCACATGAACGTAGCTTTGCTTGCCAAACAGTTGTGGAGAATTATAACTAACCCCAACTTGTTGGTAAGTAAAGTGGTAAAGGCAAAATATTTCAAGCAAAGAAGTGTTTTTGAAGTTGCTGCACCAAAAGGGGCATCTTGGTTCTGGAAGAGCATTGTTTCAGTTAAGGAGATGGTGGCTAGGGGCTCTATTATAAGAATTGGAGATGGGAAACAGGTGCACATCTGGAAAGACAGATGGAATATATTCTGTGAGGATGGATTAATAAAGTCTCCAAAACCACAAGACTGCAATTTTGAAACAGTAGATCAGTTAATTCAAAATGGTTGTTGGAGAAGGGACTTGCTGGTGAAGACTTTTAGTAAGGAGGAGGCTGAACAGATTATGAGAATTCCTTTAAGTCTTAGGCCAAGGCGAAACAGGTTAAGCTGGAGAGCAAATGAAGATGGACAATACACAGTTTCAGCTGGGTATGATTTGGTTAGACAAATACAAAACACAAAGCTGAGAGTTGGAAGTGAAGGTGAGTCAAGTGTGGCCAACCAGAAGAAAGGAATTTGGAGGACTACATGGAAGTTGGGAATAAAGCACAAGATTAAACACTTCCTTTGGAAGAGTTTAAATCAAATACTTCCTGTTAATGGACTGATCCATCACAGAATAGGGAAAGGGGACTCGTATTGCAAGCTGTGTGGCGAGGAAGTAGAAACTGTCGAACATGCTTTACTGTTATGTAGACATGCCCAAGGAATCTGGAGGGTGGCCCCAATTCAGTGGGATGGATTAGTGGGAATGAGAAACAATTTTTGGAGCTGGTGGGCTCAACTGTTAAAAGCCAAGAAGAGAAATAATGGGGAACAACATATTGCTCTTACTGCTAACATCTTATGGCAAGTGTGGAAAAGTAGAAATTGCAGACTTTTCAACAATTCTTTTTTGCAGGAAAATGAAGTAATTCAGAAGGCTATGGACGAGTGGAATGAATTTGAGATGGCAAACAAAGAAAAGAATGAATTTAGCAATGGTGAAACAAGGAGTACATGCCAGGTTCAGAGCAATCCAATAAATGCGAGTGCAGAAGTAACAATTAGAACAAGTGTGATCATTGAGAAGACAACAAAAAAAGTTGGGTACAGTTTAGTAGCAACGGATCAAAGAAACCAACTGTTGATGGTATGGGCAGCTGTAGAATGGAGGGAGGGTGATCAAAGAATGGATGAAGCTAATTTAATCAAGTTGGCTTTGTTGATTGCGCGAGAGAAGAACTGGACAGATATTTCCATTCAAGGAAATGACCAAAAGCTCATACAGAAGTTAACGAGGAAAGAAACAACAGATTGTACTTGCATCATCACTTTGGAGAATATACTGGACTTGAGCTCCATGTTTCAAAATTGCTTTTTTCATTATATGGATAGAAAGAGTAGTCTTGGTATTAGCAAAATTGCTAGGTACGCATTAAATATGCAGAATGTAATTGTGTGGGAAGAGAATTTTCCACAGTGGATATTAGAATTCACACAAAATGTTGGAGGGACAGTTGTCCCAGAGTAACAGCTGTACATTTTCTTTCATGCTAATATACACCAGTTGACTTTTTGAGAAAAAAAAAAAATATAAGCCAATTCCAAATCTACTAATAAACCCCTGCCTCAACTTTATTTGAAATTTAAATAAAACTCTTCCATACCAGCTCATTACTTCCTTACACTGGCGAACATCGCACCTCCTCTCTCTCCGGTATCGCCGCCTTCCATCCAAATCTTTCCCTCTTCAAAATAAGAGCCGACAAAAACAAATAGTACTTCTTTAAACATAATTGGAATACACGAGAAAAACCCTAGTTCTTCTCCTCTTTCACGTTTTCTTCAACCGCAGCTACTCGATCGTAATAACAATCATTGTTTTGGAGGATCTAATAAAGCAGGAATAGTAATACAAATAATTTACAAATGTTGAGGTCAATTTACATATGCGGATATTGATGAAGCGTTTTTGTCGATGCACGAGGATTTTGATCCTCTCTCTGCTTGTTCTCTGCGTCTTTATTCCAATCAGTTTACTCTCTCATCGACTCAAGAGCCACCTCAATGCGGACGGTAATTTTAATTATTATTGTTTTTGTGTACTAGAGCGTAACTAATAAACGTTTGAGTCTTGTTTTTTGTAACAATTTTTGTGCTTGGTTTCAGCATCTGAAGGATTTGGCGAAGATTTGTCGATAATTGTATGTATGCTCTCTCTCTCTGTTTTCCTGATTGCTATTATTTCGTGAGGAATGTAAAAAAGTTCGCTAGGTCAAGTTGATTATTTCATTTGCCTTATCTGCTGGATTATCGAGTGTCTGGTTTGCTCATAAAATTATCGTCTTTTCTGAGTTGGAAAAATAGGTTTTGTTAAGTTAAGTAGAATTGATTTTCTTATTTTAATAGTGTATTTTTTTTTTTTGGGTTAAGTTAAGCGGATATTTGCTAAGTTGAGCTGATTTTTCTTCTTCTTAAGTTTTTGGTATAATGTTAGGGATCAATTGGAATGTAAGCTTATTTAGAAGTGGAAAAAAGAGAAGGAAATACAATATTTTGATTTTTTAAAAAATTTTTTGTAGCAAATTATTATTTTTTTCCCCTAAAATTGAGATCAAATTTTTTTCTTAAAAATTTCATTTATCCTGTTCAGAAACACAGGACAGAGGCTCAAATACTTAGCGCAATGAAGAGGTAATAAATAGCATCTTAGATGGGAATTAGTTGAGAATTGCTTAATGGACGCATTTTTACTTAATTTACTTTGTATCCTTTTTTCCACCATTAATGGATGTATTTTGTTTACGGGGACTATTTGCCTTTTGTGACTAAGGATGAAAGTGAAGACATGAAAGAGCCATCGCTAATTGTTTACAAAGATGATGTTAGTTTGGGTTTTTCTAACGAGAACAATAGTTATAGTCATCCAGGAGATGCTGTAGACACTGCAGATGTCTTGGAAAGAAACGGTTGGTTCCATTTGCATATCTTTAATGTCTTACTTTTTGGTGTTTATCTGTTTGCTTGTCCTGGTGTAATTGTGTTATGGTTGCATTTCAAGTTCAGGAACCAATCATGAAGCAAAAGAAGAATATCATCTGAGTCAGGAGGAAAAGTTGTCCTTATCTAGAGGAAAGGTATTACATCTGAATGGCACCATTTACCATGCATCTTTGATTTTGTTACCTTGACCTGCAGTGTGAAGTTTCAGTCACATCCCTGGTTAGATGATGGGACTGCCAATCTGGAAAATTTCTCTGCCAATATTTTTTTAGTTTCAATAGTTAAGCTGAATGAGTTTTTTTACTGCCAATTTATGCATTTGGCTAGCAATATGTATTTAGTAAACTGTATTTTTTAATCTATTGGCTATACATGTGCTGTTTAGCATATTTTTGTTTTACTGCTATTTTTCACCTATTCCGTCAAGTCGATCATTATTTAGTTGCTACACATGCTTGTTCACCAAGAAAAAGTAGTTCATCATCTTGTTTTGTGGCAAAAAAGCATGACAGTGCTATGCTGTACTTGTTAAGTAATAAGTGGGAGCAGTCGTGCTTTCAATTTTCAACAGTTAAATGGTATTTTTTGTCTTTGGTACTCAAATCAGCTTTAGCTTCTCTGTTTACGCTTTTCAACCAACACATAAGTTTCTAATTCTTGCAAATTGCTAATATTTCTGGAACTTTTACCACTATTTAAGATAAGGTATTTGTGTGCTTTATATGTCGGGCACTTTACTACAGTAGTAACTCTTACTGAATTATTGAATGTAAGCTGATGGAAAGAAATTTTGTATGAATTTATCATGTGAATTTATATTTAATTATACTGATTTCTTTTCAATAGGATTCATTTGTATTCAGATGACATGCCGTTACTTCACTAAGCCTGTGTTTGTTCGCATCAAGAAACAGGAGACAAAGAAATCAGTAGCAATTTATTGTACTGTTCACAGTTACTTATCATTATGGTTGATTGTGGGGTAGGAACTGTCCAAACCAACTAGGGGTGAACCAGATCAAAGTTTGCAAGCTCGTTCCCCAAGGGTACATGATGAGAAGGTGACACAGATGAAAGACCAGCTGATTAGGGCTAAAGCATACTTGAACTTCGCTCCACCCAATAGCAACTCTCATTTTATAAAAGAGTTGAAATTCCGAATTAAGGAGCTGGAAAGAGCAATTGGTGAATCCACCAAGGATTCTGACTTGTCTAGGAGGTAATGGAGTTTTCAGATTTCTTCCATTCTTTTGACTTTTTATTTCTTTTATGTGAAACTTAAGGATCTAGCATTAATGTCAGATTGAACCTTCAAGTTCATGTATGTGAGTATCAGTGTGGTTATTATAGGTTACATTAATCAACCATGAACAGCTGTTTAGGTTGCTGAGTACATAGTTAACATTTGTGTTGGATTCAAAACTACCTTAATGAAGATACTAGTTGGTCTCTGAAAATACACAAAAGTTGGGAATTCTCAGCGTGCATTTTGTTGACTTAGCATTCTTTTAGGTTCAGCCAGTTGAACTTTACCAGATGTTCTGCTCACAAAAGAAGACTCAGAAGAAGGGAAAAAAAATGATATTGCACAAATTGACCAGTATTTGTTAGTCTAGAAACTTAAACTCACATGATATGGAAAATCTCTACTCAATAATTTCTTGAGTTATTGTTTTTTTCTCTCTTCTATCCCAGAGCTGGAGCTACTGAAGAGCTAATACTACTTAGCTCTCGGGTGTTAGAGGAATCTAATGACATAATCAAGTATTATCTTTTATATCAATGAGAGTATTGACAATTGTAATGCTTCTTTCATCTCAGTGCGCTGCAGAAGATGAAAGCTATGGAGGTTTCCTTGGTAAAAGCAAGCCACCTTTACCCTGATTGTTCTGCCATGGTGAAAATACTTCATGATATGAATCGCAATGCTGAAGAAGAAGTTCTGGCCCAGAAGAACCAAACAACATTTCTTGTTCAGCTTGCTGCGAGGACCACCCCAAAGGACCTGCATTGCCTCTCAATGCGGTTGACTGCTGAATATTTTAGCCTGCAGTCTGATGAGAGGGAGCTCCCTAACCGACATAAAGTACATGATCCACATCTCTATCACTTTGCCGTTTTTTCAGACAATGTTTTGGCTTGTGCAGTGGTTGTCAACTCAACTATTTCAGCTGTTAGGGTAAGCTGACGTGCTTTTAAATTTTTGATAAGGGATGTACTTCTCAGTTTGATTGACATTTATAAATGTGCCACTCTATCTCCACCCCCCCAACCCCACGCACCCCCCATACCCCACTGCCTCTGCTCTTCTCTCTCTGTCTCTCTCTGTCTCACACACACATGCGCGCACACACACACACACACAGAGACGCCAGGAGACCAAGAATGGATGCACTTCAGAAACATCACAGGGCACATCACTTCAGCATCATGGAATCCATCATGAAGTTTTTCTACTAGATTGTCATTTTATGACTGTGATATCCTAGGTCCAGCAATCGTATTTCACCTCAAAGTTGATTATTCTTTAACTTTGCCTTGAATTTGTTGCTTGACTGTTGTGTCTGGTTAGTTGTACTCTACTAATTCTTTTAGTAAAAGAAAGAAATGGTAGCCAAAGAGTGGTATTATGATGTTTGAGTGAATTCATTTAGTTCATTTGTTATTCTTTGTTGCTAATGCTTGAGGAATCAATTTTTATTACAGTATACTGAGAAAAATGAATTTCAAGCATTTTGCAGGAACCAGAGAAAGTAGTTTTTCATGTAGTGACAGATTCTCTTAACCTACCATCTATGTTAATGTGGTTCTTGTTGAATCCTCCTGGGAAAGCAACAATCCAGGTCCAAAGCATGGACAAGTTTGAATGGTTATCAATCAATTATGATGCTGATTTGCAGAAGCAAGACGCTGTTGACTCAAGATATACTTCTGCACTGAAACACCTTCGTTTTTATCTTCCAGATATTTTTCCACTTTTAAATAAGATCGTGCTCCTTGATCATGATGTGGTTGTGCAAAGGGATTTAACAGGTCTTTGGAGTATCGATATGAAAGGTAAAGTAAATGGGGCGGTGGAAACTTGTCAGGAAGGTGATCCTTCTTTCTGTAAGATGGATATGTATATTAATTTCACAGATCCCCTGGTGGCCCAGTTTGATGCAAATACATGCACCTGGGCATTTGGTATGAACATCTTTGACCTGCAAGTATGGAGAAAAAGGAATCTAACTGGTGTCTATCACAAGTACCTGCATATGGTGAGGAGATATATTCTGCTTATTGTACTCTTGCTTTCTTATCGCTTGCGGAATTAATTGTTATTGTCAGACGAATTGTTCTGAAATGGACCCGGTCCACATGGACCCAATGGTGGGGATGAGAGCTACCAAGGCTCCTTGGACCCCACCGAGCCTTGGTGCCTTGGTGGCTCTCATCCCCACCATTGGGTCCTTGTGGACCGGATCCATGATAGAATGACTGAGCCTTGATGGCTTTCATCCCCACCATTGGGTCCATGATAGAATGGCTCTTGTCAGACCTGATTGCTGATGCACTAGTCATCTTCTTGTGCCATCGTGTTTTTGAATAATTAGTTGAATGCACCAGCTGTCTTGCCCCTGCATATCATCCAAACCATTGCTCCTTCCTGCTCCTGCTCCGACTCCCACTCCCACTCCTCCTTCCCCTCCATTTTGGTTCCCAAAAGATCAGCAAAAAGTAAATTTGATAACTGCAGGCTGTAGATGCGGAAGGGTTATGTTATTCTTGGTTGCATATCTGTTTCTTGCATAGATTTCATTTTGATTGTACCTGTGGATAATAGGATATAACATCAAAGCATATGCACTTCTAACACGTCTGATTGCGGTTGATGCAGGGAAGTAAGAGACCAGTGTTTAAAGCAGGTACTTTACCCATTGGTTGGATCACCTTCTACAATCATACAATAGCTTTAGAGAAGAGATGGCACGTTCTCGGGTTGGGTTACAATTCTGGTGTCAGGTTGAGTGACATTGAAAAAGGAGCAGTTATTCATTTTGATGGAATAATGAAGCCATGGTTGGATATTGGGCTTGACAGGTATAAGCAGTATTGGAAGCGCCATGTCACATACGATCATCCCCATCTCCAACAATGTAATATCCATCCGTAATTAGATGTCATAGGATTAGTCTTCACCACACCTTTTGCTTCATACTGCAGGAATACCCTGTATATCTTCAATTCTTTCTCAATACTTTTTGTAACCTGTAGATTTGAACGCTATTTTTTTTCCTTATTTTTCCAGGCTATATACTTTAGGAAGTGAGACTAATTTAGTAACAATAGGGTCCAAATTTTTTTCGGGGAATCCATGGGGATGGTTATAGTCAACTTGTATATATTGATGATTTGTGGAAGAAATTATTGCAAATTCGTTGCTTCTGATTTCGAGGCTTGCAAATTGCATGTACATCATAATTTTGTCTCCCTTCAATACGCACTTGCTTCATAGTTGAAAGCCTCCACACATTTTTTTGGTGCCGAAAAGTCGACATTGTATTGATGAGCAAAAGTATACTACATTTACATTTGGGTTGCGTAATGGTAGTTGGAATGCGGGTATTAATTAAAATGGAAGCGGAAGTCTATGCTTGGGCCTGCACATTACAGGTTTTGGTGTAGTTCAGTTTCCTCTCAAAGCGTGTTTATGTTTTATTTTTCTTTTCCTTTTCTGCTAAAATTAATTCGTTCCTTCTCAAATATAAGATTTTTTACAACTCGTAGCAAAATAAAAGTAAAAATAATAAAAAAAATTTCTTTAGGCTTCTTCAATAAGTAGTAGTCATCAACGGATAACGTAACACGTGGCAAAATTCTGTTGGATTTTTGAGGATGAAGGGCTATCTGCGTATCCATCCTGTGTGGTGTGGCTTAGTAATGGAGACACCTGGTACTGAATATATTTTTCATTGTCTCCTACGAAACAAAACTGATACACCAGCTTACAACTTCTACGGTTCTCCCTGAGTCTCGGTGCCACTGAGAGGTCTTATAATCCCATCTCTCCATTCGGACACAGAAATGGCCTCCATCACTGCTTATACTACAACCTCGTCGGTGACATGTGCCGCTCTCGTGCCCAAGGCATTCATCGTTAGGCCTCCATCTGCTCTTGGTAAGATTCTTTACTTTTCCGTCTTATCATATATGATTGCTATGAATTAACGTTATTACCAAAAAAACATTAGTTGTATCTGGTTTGTGGTGCAAGACTACAAGAAATATTTAACTGGTGAACTGAGAAGACCGGCGCATATCTCATCCTATTTTGAGTTTTAGTTTCACTATTAGGTAGGTGCTTCACGAATCTATAAGGTGAATGTGTCCCGGATGTAGAATTATAGATAATCTATCTAGAAACACAATGTGATTGACAAATAGAAGAAATATACTACTAACATATTTGTGCATCTACACTCCAGTTTTGTGGATATCATCGGACCTAAAATGTAAAATTAACATAATGCTTTCTAATATCAATGAAGCAGGATTGCCAGCGTTGACAAATATGGGAAAGATGAGGTGCTTCAAAGAGGGAAATTCTCAAGTGGAAGAGAAAGAATCAAAGTTGGGGATGACTGCATCCTTGATGGCTGCAGCTTGTGCTGCAACCATGTCAAGCCCTGCATTGGCTCTAGTGGATGAGAGAATGAGCACAGAAGGAACTGGGCTCCCCTTTGGTCTGAGCAACAACCTACTTGTCTGGATCCTCTTGGGTGTCTTCGCTTTGATTTGGTCACTCTACGTTGTGTACACCAGCACCCTTGATGACGATGAGGAGTCTGGATTGTCCCTATAAACTCCCCAACTGTAATTTTTTCTTTTCAAATTTGTGTGATACTATTACTTTAATTTTGTCTCTGTAAAACTTTTTATTGTGTTTTTGGGTTGCCGTCTCCTCCTATCTTAGCTATTACTCTTCATTGCTTTCTTGTTTTGGCTGTCAATCAGAAAATTTACTCTAAAGTCTTCGTACTAGAAATGTCGTCAATATATGGAACTTGATCAAGTAAATGAACCTCTACTATCATCTAATCAACTACATTCGAATTCCTGGAAAACCAGAAGATCACCATTTTTAATTTTTCTATTCTGTTTCAACAACCAAAATATGACACCTACCATTTATGACTTACCACCTTTTTTCTTCATGCAGGGAAAAAAAAAAAAGGTAACAGAAAAAATACTAGTAGTATTGGGGAACATAATCTGATAAGTACGGCTAATTGTGAAAGGATATTAAGCTTAACGGGAAGCACATTTTCAATTGAGAACTTAATGCGCGTTTATTCAAGAAACGGATGTCCTGGAATACGCTAATGCAAGATCACGAAGCTTGCTGGATCCGGGAATAATTTAACACACCCCACAAATGTGCTCGTGTTTACTTACATGGTTCGTGCCGTGTTGGTTCCTTAAAAAAATTCGGCCGTTCTCTATTGTCTATCTCTAGCTGCTTTATTAGGAACCGACCTTACAAAACCGTTAAAAGGGGTTAGTTTTTCTAATTGCTTTGTTGGTTCTTTAAATCTGAATCCGCCTCGTGTTTGTTGCTATTAGCAGATTTTTCTGGTTTGTCAGATTGATTGTTGAAACTTTGTCTGTCTTGATGTTGTTTAAATGTACTTTTGGTCTACTCTTTAACTGCTTGATACTGACATCAAAAGATTTTGCTCTACGGTTTCAGTTGAACTACCAGATACCTAGAACGTGTTTGATTATATATCAAGACATGTTGAACGTGCAAATTCATCCTTTTACTATTTTCTCTCAAACGTCCTCACTTTGCCTGCCTTCAAACTGCAAGCAGAAGCGTCCTTGGAAGTAATAGGTCTCATGTCAAGAGTTGAACTCTTGTTTTGTGCTGATCGCCTCTGTTTAGTTAATCTTTTCTGTAAGCCCGAGGAGACGAGTCAAGATTGCTTTCATACACTTATTTCCTTCCGTTGTGTCGTAAACAGCATTCCCCTTCATGACTGGCGTGAAGGGAACGCTGTTTCTTTTTGACAATTTTTTTTTGAGACAGCAGGTTCCCCGTACTTTAACCCTAAAATTACGAGTGTCCAAAACTTGTTATTACTTGACATATCTATATATAAATATACGGCCGGTGATCCGAGTTAGGAAAAGGAAAAAAAAAAAAAAAAAAGAGGGGACCAAACCCACGTTATTAATGTGTAATATGTTTTGAGAAATATATTTTTGTGTTGCTTCCAATAAATTTCTTTTGAGCCATCCTTCTTATTTCGTTTTATTGGAGTTAGTTTCTACAGAAACACGCTACGGAGTTCACCCATCAACCGTACGCCGGCTCATACACACACGACGTAAACACGCTTTCATAGAAATTCATGCACCCTCAAGTATCCACATCATTCAAAAATGTTCTGTAAGCAACAATCCTTTTTTTGTAACTTAAAAGATGTACATGCTTATTGTTCCTTGGGTAAAATAATTCATGTTTCCAGCTGGCTTCCTGTTAAATTAATTCCTATCTCTATAAGTTTTTTTGCGTCAGTTTTTTTTTTTTCTCTAACAATATTTTTTGAATTGGGTAGAAGTACGACTAATATTTCTGTGTGTATTGCATGGGTATATAAAATACAAAATTTTAATCATATAGCGAATCAAGAGCATGTGAAATGGAGATTCCCTCATCTGCCTCCATAGCACCATTTGTCCTTTTCTATTATGTTCTTTATTTATATAATCAGCTGAGCAACCGAAACTAATTAATTAATTTACTATGGAGTAAGCAACTGATTTGATTGGTTTTAAGTAACAATTTTTCCGATGGACGATTTAGAAACTTCTTACTAGTATATTACATGTACGAACAAAATGACACAAGAGAGATTACTTTCTTACTGAAAACTTATCTGGAAGTAGAAAAATGACAGCAACAAAATTGATTTTTTGATTAGGTAAGAAAACAAACCTCTACCAACCATATGTGCAAAGAAGAAAAAAAAAGAAAAAAAAGAAAACAGAAGCTAGGCATAATTAGGTGAGGTGAAGTGGTGCATATCGCGGTCAACAGCATCAGATTGAGGAATATGGTGATCATAGAGTTTCGGGCGATCAGGCTGCACCCATCGGCCGTCTTTGCCTTTCACCATTCCTTTGTTCTCGTTTTGTCTCCATTGTGGTGGAATGCAGTGGTGATCCTTCAAAAAGTCGCAATCTTTATTCACTAGTGCAGGGTCTCTTCCGCTGGCTAGCACGAATCTGCACCCTTTCCCGTGGTATCTGCACATCAGTTCCAGTTAATTACTCATTAATTAGACCCAACTTGAGTCATCTGAGCCAAAATAATAATGTTAAAATTGGAAAAGAAAGCGTACGTGACCGTTGACTAACCCATCAAGTAAATGTAGCTGAGCTTCCAAATTGTGAGCACAGCCAGGGTCTGCATTTGGCTTCAAGAATGGTGAGTTCTTATGATCCAAAGCTAATTCGACGCCAACATGCGAATAACTCCAAGGCAAACCTTCAGCCAATTTCATCAACATTGGCGGCACATTTTCATTGAAAAATAATCCAGGCGATTTAGGCACTATATCATGAACATTTACCACCCTAAGTACCTTCACCCCAAGCAATTCTAGCCTTTCCTTGAACCTCACATTCCCAACTCTGGGCCCTGCAAATGAGAACACACAAACAGGGATCGCGCTGGTATCCTCCCTTACATGCAAGCCAGTTTCCGCAATATCATACGCGCTCAAAATTGCAAGTGCACTGCCCAAGCTGTGCCCTGTAATCGTAATGCTTAATTCCTCGTTTTGGTACTTGTCTACCAACCTTGTTAGCTCAGCTAGAATCTGGTCTCTCGCAGAAAATTTGCAAAATCGGCAGCTTTCGTCCTTGTCGGTGTAGAGATCAACGAAGCCTGACTCAACTTTGACCTCTGGATCCGGGCAGGGTATCTTATCGGCTGATATTGGTTTTAGAAAATCCATCAAATCGGCTATCCATTCGAGTCGGGTTACTGTACCCCTCCATGCAATACTTATGTCACGGCGGCCCAAACGTTTAGTTGTTTCATCGTCTGACACAGCTATATATCCTATCCAATTAGCATTTTTGCTCCACACCTTAGGCCACCTTGATTTCTTGAAGAAATTGGGGAGATTAATGTTGGATGTGGCGTAAATATACCGGGTAACCTGGTATCCATGCTCCATCAACTCTAAACTGTCGAAGAATTTCTGAGGTTCGAATCTGCAAGTTCCACAATACTTGGAAAACGGATCGAAGTCAAAAGCATCATAACAAGCTTGAGCCATCTCACCATAGCGGATGAGCTCAGTCCGCAGGAGCGGATCCATTGGGTCAAGCATGCCTGCCCAATCATCTTCCCCGTGTATATATCGCCAGACATCCGCTACTTGCTTCTCTGATTGCTCTTTATAAGTGGAATCATGATCATTTCTTTCCTTTCGAAGCTCAGATTCAGTGATTGCATGTGACAAGTAGAAATCACTTGGCTTTCCTAACAAGACGTACCTTTTATCATTTCCTTTTCTAATCAAGCCTTTCAACTGAGATGCTTGGCCAAAATCTAGAGCTGGGATTTTGATCTTTACATCATGAAAAGATCCGAATTTCAAGATTTTAGAGGAAAGGGACGCATTGTGCAGAGAGAGGGCCATGGTAGCTAGCAAATTTCAATTCAATGAAACGAGGATTAAGATTGCCGGGGAGACCTAGCTAATTAAAATACTTGGGACTATAGGTTAGGACATGAAACTTCGGAGACGCGGCTGAGTTAGGCATCGGAAAGACCCGAAAAGTTTAGTGTATTTATTTCTCCTTTGACTGGATGTAACGTAACGACGAAATGATTGTCCGCCAGAGAATAATTTTCATGCACGTTTTTCATGCACATTGACTCCCATTGGGACAGCACGATTTCTTTTGGTTTTGGTTTGAAGAAGCGTAAAAAGACTATATGACTTTGGAGGTCCCTATGCTTTTACAATGTACTACTCCATATATTGCTTAGTATTATGTCTTTCAAGCTTTGCTAGTGGGATCAATTCTCTCCGCTGGTTGCAATTGCAATTGCAAAATTGCTGGTTGTAAGATTTGAAAACTAAGCCCTTATCTTATTTCTCTATTTCCTAATAAGCTTTACGGCAACTTTTTCAAAATGAAATTTTTAATTGAAGAAGTCTAAGATGTCGGTGAATTAGCATATTGACGATAATGATTTTATTTTTGGAAAATTCATTTTATTTATCTAATTGAAATTTTAAAATTTTGGAAAATAATAGCTTTTGTGAACCAATCTGAGGTTGTATAAAATTTTGGTCAAATCAAAACCAATTCTCAGGTTTGGATCTACTTATGATTATTAAGGACGAATTGACCTGTGAGAGAAACTTCAAGGAACAAACAATCTGACATTGAAAGATAAATCATTCAAGTCAACAAATTAAAAACCGAGGGACGAGTCGAGCAGTGTGAACAAGTTGAGGGACTTTGAAATAATTTACGCTTTCCAAATCTGATGGATCTCAGTATGAATGCTGTAATTTTTTTTTTTTGAGTAGAGCAGTATGAATGCTGTAATTAATAGCACGTATTATTTTAGGTTATATGGTTGTTGAACTCGGATCCAATTTTCTAGATGCCAATAGTTTGGCGAAATAAACCAATTATTAAAAAAAAAAAGATTATTTTAGCTTCTAAGGTTGTTGGACTCTGATTTAATTCACTTTTTTTTTTTTTTTTTTGGGTGACATCTACGATGTTTCGTTGAGATAAGAGCACAAGCAATAATCTAGTGACTCAGCAGCTAGCAATTGAAAAATAAAAAAATGATAACGCACATATTTATGGCATTCGACTATTTCGTTAGTTATTTAATTCTAAAGTAAAAGAGTTTCTTTTTCAGTAAGAATTTGTTTAAAAAGTGGTACTTTGTACTCGTAAAATTTACATAAAAAATATTTAATGACACCATATTTCTCCATTTTGTTCTTTGTTTTAAGCTATGGTAAGGCATTTTAATGGGAGCAATAAACTTTTGTCGAAACAAAACTATTTTGTGATTTAAATTTTAAAAGTATAGTTGATATAGGTTAAAGCCTCTTCAACCATATAGGTCAGGGATGTATCAAGGAAAAATAAAAATAAAAAGTTCTTGGATAGCAGTATTAATTCCCTTCAACTAACTTAAAACAAAAAGCGTATTAGAGCATCTCAATTTTAAACCTAATAGGTTGTGCTACGACATATTTCTTAAATGAGTTAATTTAATGCTTAAATTTTTTTTAAACCAACCTAATTATTATACAGTATGATATATAAAAGCAATAAAAGTACATGATGACCTGTATAACAGCACAAGAGATTGGGTAAACAAAGAAGGGTTTCTGGATTTACGGACAAAACGATTTTTATAGTTTTCATTTTGAAAAGATAATAGAGATTCAAAAATTTTGTAAACATAGCTAGTACTCACTCACATCATAATTTCATGTCCTCAGCTTAATGACGTGCCAAGTTAAAGTATTTGGTAAATAATATTTTAATTAAATAGGTTATTATTGGGTAAAAAAATATTATTGTAATAGAAAAAAAAATTAAGAAAAGTTAATAAACAATGGTAAGACGTGGCTCAAAGATTATTCAAGTGGGCTTTTTTGGTTTAATCCCTTACTCAAAGTCCAAACCAAGTCTGTTTCAAAAAAAAAAAAAAAAAAGTCCAAACCGAGTCTTTACTAGAAAAAAAAAAAAAAAGAAAAAATTGAAAAAACAAAGGCGCCAAATCTCAAAAACTCCCGCAGAACTCCCGCGCCGCCCCTTTTCTTTATTTCTTGGCCGCTCCCTCCTCAGCCTTAGCATGAGTCTTTCTCCATTGTAATGTAATTTTATTTATTTATATCAGCCTTTTTTGTCTCATGCTTAGACGACCCAAAAAAATGAGCGGCCCCCAGCCCCACCCCGTCACTCCCGGCGGAGCCACCACCCCAGTCTCCGACGTTTTCCAATTTAAGCGCGGCGGCGGCGGCGATAAAAAGCGCGGCAACTATAACTGTGGTCGTTGCGGTCTACCCAAGAAAGGGCATTCTTGTCATTTACCCAAAACCATCAGACACAGCACCACCCCTACTTCTACTGCTACGCCGTCTACTGACTCCTCCTCCTCTTCCGTCGCTATCCCTTCTCCTTTCTCCGCTGTACGCCCTCTGCCGCAGCCTTCTCATCGTCAGCCCTGTTCCAACCTCCGTCGAGCTCTCTCCTTCGACGACATTGATGTGAGGGACTCGCGAAACCGGGAGGAAGAGTTTTTAGAGCTGGAGATGGAACCGGATCTTGGTGGGTCCGGGAAGCTGCCGATGAGTTGTCTTTGGGAGGTGCTGAGGAGGCTGCCGCCTCCGACACTGTTATCGGCCGCTAGGGTTTGCAAAGGTTGGAGGGACACTGCCAAGCGGCTTTGGCGGGCGGCGGAGGAACTAAGGCTTCGGATTCCGTCTAATTCCCAAATTGGGTTCGTCGGATCGGTGTTGCACAAGTGCCCTGGACTTGTTAGACTCTCACTTAGAATGGAAAGGTTAGGATTTGGAATGACCAAGGATCAGATCTCTCGATCCATCCGTCAAGCATCTCAATTGACTAGAGATTGGCCAGAAAATTTAACAGCTTGATTAAAAAGATTTCAAAATCGATCTTATGAGAACTAAATTAGCCCATACAACTGAAAGAAAAGGCCTTTATTTTACTAAACATCGAAGCAATGTGCGATTTGATAATTATTCAACCTAAAGCTACTGGATCTAACGTGACAGATACTATTTTATCAGATACTATTTCAGCTGAACTTGTGACTACGAATAAAACTACTCTGGGCGCTGATCCCTTTTGGTTGTGGTGTTTCAGTGATGTGGATGCCACAATGCTTGCCTGCGTTGCATTCTCGTGCCCTAATTTGAATTCTATGGAGATATTTACATCGGATACTTCGGTCAATAGGATTACGGGGTAAGGAATCTGATCCTGTTTGTTAAATCTATAGTTCTTGTCTTTGTGCTACTGGAGAAGAATTTGCACTTTTTCCATCTGTCATGTGTTCATGGATTTGTTAGTCTTGAGCTAATTGGTTGAGTATTGAAGCCGTGACAATTGATGCTTATTGCCAAGTACAGTGGGCTTGTGATTTTACACACCCGGCTGTGCGTTGGTCTGGGCTAGAATATGCTCGTTTGTTTTATCCTGATTAACAGTAGCTTTTTATGCCCCCTTTCATTAAGTTGCTGTTTCATGTCGAAGTCTCAGATTTTTGATAGTCTACATATAATTATAGCTGATGTGCTGATCCATTAAAGGTGTTTGATGGGGAAACAAATGACTCAAACAATATGATGCCTTCTGCAGGGATGAGTTGGGACGTTTTGTTGCTGATAAAAGATACCTCACCAGTCTCAAGATGGAAGGGTGCTTTAATCTAGGGGGTGTTGTTTTATGTTCAACAAGTCTGTCAACCCTTTGGCTCTCAGATCTTCACTGCCTCTCTAAGATTGTAATTATTGTTTTCAATTTCTTCCATATTTTAGATGCATGAACAGATATATGTTTCCTTATGATTCAAACGTGTTTTAATATGCCCTTTCATGTTTTATTTTGTATAGGTTTTCAGCTGTCCTAATCTGAAAGAGATTTCCCTGGATTTTTCTCGCCAAGAAAATGATAGCACAGATCTCACTACCATGGTGGATAGTTTAGGAAGAACCTGCCCAAGGCTAGAAAACATTCACATTGCCTCACTTCGACTTTCCCATACTGTTGTGCTTGCTCTCACTGAGGCAAACTTGAGGTTTCTGATCTGCTTTACTCCTAATTTTCCTTTTATTTTTTCTCAATGCCATTCAGATCCTTCTGTTGTGGGTAAAATTGATTAACAGTTGCATTTTCTTTATTATTGTGTAAAAGGAAGTTTAAGTACAAACAAATTAAATTGATTATTTTTATCAATCTTCAGGGGATTGCGAATGCTTTCTCTTGTACTTGGTTCAGAAATAACTGATGCATCAGTTGCAGCAATTGCTTCGTGCTACTCAAATTTGGAACTGCTTGATCTGAGTGGGTTAGTTATTATAAACTTTGGATTGCTACTGCAAAATTGAGTGATTGATGCACTTGTGATATATGGTCCTCCAATTTTCTTTTGAGGAAGTGGTTAATTTTTTTTGAGCAAAATCGTTATATAAATTCACATGAAGGTCCTGAATTCAACTTATATTTTCAAAGAGCAACAATTTATTGTCTTATCTGATCATCAATCTCATGCTATTGCCTCATTTCAGGTCTAGCATCAGTGATAGCGGCATTGGAATGATATGCAATGTGTTTCCGGAAACATTATCTCGACTTCTTCTTGCTTTTTGTCCAAATATCACTTCAAGTAACTTCAATTCCCTTGTCATTCCAAATGCATTTTTCGTTGTGTATGCTTAATGCTTTTCTAATCATTTTCTCCACGCTTTGTGGAACTTTAAGGTGGAATTCAATTCGCTGCAGCTCAATTACCACTTCTGGAGCTCATGGACTGTGGAATGACCATATGCGATCCCAATTGTGAAAGATCATCCAACATAGACAGCAATGAATTTAATTTGCTGAAAACACCAAACAGCAGTGCGCACATTATTTTTCAGAAGCTAATTATCAAGCACAGTCGGCTGAAGAAACTAAGTTTATGGGGTTGTTCTGGTCTGGATGTGAGATTCTAAAATATGACGATTTTGTAGTTTTCTCTTCACATAATTCCACCTTAGGGTACTGAAATCCGATTGTTTAATGTAGGCATTACATTTGAATTGCCCAGAACTTAATGACTTGAACCTGAATTCTTGTAATAATTTGCATCCAGGTATGTGATTTGGTGTTTCCCATTCACCAACATTGATATGTTCCTCACGTTTGTAGTTCAACCAATTATAAGTTCTTTGAACGCAGAGAGATTGCTACTTCAGTGCCCGAGTCTGGAAAGTGTGCATGCAACAGGCTGCCAAGATATGCTGGTTGATACCATTCAGAATCAGGTATGAAAGGTCTTAATGACCTTCCTAAATAGAGCAAGTATGATCTTAAGTAGTTATAATATGCCATTGGCTAGTCATATGTAACTAACTTGATATACTTGCTGCTTGGTGAACTGTAGGCGATTCAGGATGCCTCGTAGGTTTCTCTTCGCCTCTTCTTTTGATGTTCTTTTCGGTTCTGAATGGTTGTGTTTGCCTTTTTTCTTTAACAGATGTGCAGTGATTATGGAGATGTAGAAAGTCTTTTTCCCTGCAAAAAACGCTTACCTGATGGCTCCAAAAGGGTTCAAGCACCACATCTCAGCCCAAAGGTAATATTTGTGCCTCCCTGGATGTCTTTCACCGTGAAATTTTACAAATTCACGAAAATGATAGAAAAGCATTTTATTGCATGTTCTTTAATTCTTTTGTCCAGATAGAAAATGCTTCCTTTAATTTTTGTATCCGGATAAGAAGGTGAATTTCATGAATAAGACGGCTTTCTATGTAATGTTCTGTTCCTCATTTAAGTTTCCAGATTCCTATGACTTTCACATTTTATTCTTTGACTTCCTCTAAATCACCCAAAAAGAATTAGATTAGAATCCAGCCTGGAGCATTTTAGGTTCGTTTTTCTAGTGCTGCTTTCCTCATTGACATCCTAGTGTTTTCTTTTGCAGCCTCCTGTTGATGAGAAGAATGGGAAGAGGGCCTCCAAACGTCACTGCGGGCTGTTTCTGAACAGATAGATACTGTTTCTTGGTACTGGTATATTTCTTGTTTGTTGTCAAATTAAGAGGGTATGTGACCAAGTGTAAACGACCTGCAACTGCTTATACAGGCACTATAGGCCAATGCTTCAACATGTAATTCTTTTTGTATGAATCCATTTCATACTCTTGACGTAAAAAATATTGGGGAAAGCTAGTCATGGATGGACGACTTTTGCAGGTTTTCCCCCTCCATTTTAAATAACAAGATCTACTTTATGCTTTATCTTATCAGCTTTCAAGTTTTCTGGTACACTAGACCCAGACGGCATTCTACAAGTGCGCCTAGCACTTTTAGCTGTAAATATCTTTGAAAGAATTTTTTTGTTTTAAATTTCTTTAAAGAGTGATTTTTTACTTTAAGATATGAAACAATAGATTAAGGACTCACTTACTTTTAGGTTTTCCAAGGTGAGCGCCCCCAAAAAGGAAAAAAGAAATTTTTGCATCTTTTTTTTTTTGTTTGTTTGAGTAAACCTACACTATTACACGAGAAAAGAAAATTTAGTGTTGATGGGATTCGAATCTTCAATTTTTGAAATGGAGTCGTAGAGTTTTAACCGTTTGAACCTTTATTCATTCCCGCATCTTTTTTTGAGATGAAAAATATTCCACTCATTCATTTTGGGTAATTGGAGGTGAGATTGAAATTTGATTCAAAAAAGTAAAATCAATTGTTGCTAATAAAATATATCTCAATTTTTAACCATTGAAATATAGTCGAGGTAAAATTTTCCATACAGAGATGGATTCCTAATTTAAAAAAAAAACTAAAAAAAAAACCTTCAGTTTTGAAAATATGTATTTCCTAAACTTTTAGTAAACATTTGTCTGGTACTACTATAAATATTGTCACCTTCAGAATTTCTAAGGCTGAAATGTGTCACTACTCTTTGGTCATTCTGCAAGCCTTGCAACTACTAACAATTCATCCCCCATCAGTTCAACTTGAATTCGTTAATTTTACTTTTTTTCTTTTTTGTCATTTTCTTTGGTTTTAGGGAAGATAATGGACCTAAGCACCAGGCAAATCCACAGTGTTTTAAAATTACTGTCCTAACTAATTATTTGCCCTCCATGACAGATAGACACTAATTTCCACGTCACCTGAGGCCAATCCGTTCCAATTCCAAATCTGGGCTTAAACAAGTTTATAAAAGCAATGGGGGCCCAACAACCTTCATCGTAACTACAAAATCAAGTGGGCCTCGTCGCACAATAGGCTGACTTCTTTAAAGGGCTTGCTCTTACGAATGTTCACTGACCCATTTAACAAAAATCTATAATCATTCCTGGTGAGAGTTGGGTTGGATGGACGGACGGACTGCGGAGAAGAAAAAAATCTAGTTAAGTACTTTAACAGCTTCAATCAGGGTTTGAATGGGCCCTCGCAGGGACCTAGTAATAAGACTAAGGATCAGACCTTGCTTCAGTAATAATACTCAAAATAGTGCATGCAACCGTTCATTATAACTAATATTAGTAGTTAACAATATCTCACATGACTGATAATTGACAATAACATGGTCACAAACTCATGAAATAATTTCAGGAAACAAATCCGGAGTCCTGCTCAATTCATCTCGTGCGTCCGCCGCTCTGATATCAGTTTTTCTTCAGGCACAATCACTTCCGAGATCAAAAGAGCAGGCTCTGGTGGCGGCGCGCAGAATATCTACTTATTCAGCTTCTGTACGTTCTTGCATTTTGCCAAGGCCCTAGGCCCTGTGAATCAGGCCAAAAATACTAACACTTGTCAGCAACATAATTGGTCCACCCACGTATTTAATCAAAAATATTTCTCTAAGCTCGATAGAAAGCTATCTGCATGCTCTAATCTGTTCATTGATTAATTTTTCTTTGTTTAACGAAGTAAATTTCTCGGGTATGTAGATGCTGGAGCATAATCGTCAAAGTTAGGTTAACTGGACCATCAACATTTAATTAGTCAAGTACGACTAACCGAGTCCTACTCCTATTGCCTCTGCTCCTTTCATTATGCGTAGGCGTTTACAAGATTCAACGAACATCCTGGTTCATGCACAGCAAATTAATTATATGAGTAATAACAAACAGTACAAGCTAACTACTTTATGCTAGTAAGTAATTAAAGATTTAGAATGAGAGCATTGTATGTGTAAAAGAGAGGACTAAGGCGCCTACTCCCATGGGACGTCGCCGACAAGCATCCAATCACCATCCTTGTCTTCGTACGTTGGAACGCATTCAGAAGTGTTCAGAAGATCGATAAGATTGCTCTCGTTCATGAAATTTATCATTCCCTGGGATTCACATTGACCTATCATGCGTACGCAGGTATTATTACTTAATACTACTAAAGAGATCCTAATTAACTAATTAATTTGTTACCAATATTTAGAGGAGTAATAGAAGAAAAAAGTGTGTGGAAGCACTACTTACCAGCGGTCAAGGAATGAAACATGTTGCCCAAGGCATCAGACAGCTCTCGGTAATTCTTGTACATCTTCAGGTCCACTTTGCGTAGATAAGGTGCGCCATCCATGCTAACCTTCACTAGTGCACCTGCGCTTCCTGCACTAACCTTGTCACTCTCCTCAAGGTTGCTCTTTTGGACTGGGATAATGTTCTTTCGGAATGACCGCACTGGTGGCCAACCCACAACTTGTGCCCTGTCGAATCCAGAATTATTTCTAGTCACGCTTCACTCGGTGCCTCTTTTAGAGTCAAAATATACATTCGTGGTGCATATAGAGATACGACTTAAAAAGTCTATGGTTCTCTTGAGAAGTTTCCTCCCTCTCAGGTAACTCTAGTCTTGCTACTGAAGTTCGTGATTGTAATTATTTAGTTGATGAGTTACGTCCTAATTAAATATCAAATATAAGTTGATTTAAGGGGTGTTTGGTTTAGGGGAATCAAGGAGGGGAATGGGTATCACGAGTAATGATACACATTGTTGATGTTTGTTAAACAACTATCATTACCATTCAATGGGAATGACAGTGATTAATTGTGGTGTTAATAATTCTCCCCAAAATACTAGTATATCAAACTCATTAACCCTTATGATTTGTACAAAAATACACCTACTAAAAAAATACATACCTTTTGAGTTACCCACTTTCAATATACTTTCTCTCTCTTTCTCGTCTTTTGATTTTGAATATTTTTTATTAGTACTTTATAAAATTTTTTATAAAAATTCTTTTTAATAATTTTTTCTACATTCAATAATTTTTATAAAACATTGAATTGAAAATCAAAGATATATAGTACTTTCTGTTAATATAATAAAAATGACTTTTTTTTTTTAAAGCTTATCATTTGCATAGAACTCAAATTAGAGCATGGCTATATTTAAAATTGAAGAAATCTTTTTAAAAATTTCTTTAAAAATATATAAAATAAGAAATCTAAAAAATATGTATATCATAAATAAAGATTTAAAATTTTTAAAATTTACTTGAAAGCCATTCCAGTATACCAAATAAGTATTTTTATAATATATCCATTCCATTATTAAACCAAACATGTGGGGGGAATCATCAAAACCCATACTCATAGTAAGGTTAATGATACCCATAATGATAGTGATCGAGAAATTTGAACCGAATGGCTTCTTAGTTTTCCGTTTGGAGAAATTTGTAAGCTCTAAATGTTATTGGGGGCCTTTCTCATGTGCCGAAGAAAGTTTCTACAGATTATGTGGGAAAAAAACTATTATACTATGTTGTCCTCCAAAAATCAAAGTCAAATTCTTCATTTTTTTTCTTAGGTTAGAGTTATATTTCCTTCAATTAGATTTCTACATGATGTAATTCAGCAAAAAATGATATGGACTCGTATCCATATAGTTCAATACTTGAAAAGAATAAACTGCAAGGAATGCAATTTTTTTTTTTAATTCAAACCCTCAAATGGATCAGCTATAAACTTCTAAACTTAGTTGTTAGTTCTAACTAACTTCATAAGCTCACCCTACCTGTCCCACGGGAACATAGGAACAAAAACCACTCCCAGGAAAAAAGAAACAAAATGGAAGGAGAAACAAAAATGTTGAATTCAGATAATTGAACCCACATGAAAAATCAAGCTAGCCAAAATAGAAAATGATAGTAATGAATAACTTACTTGGCTGGAGGCTTGACTGACTCGTTAGATGGGAGAAGAAGATCCTTATCTTTTTGCAAATTCTTGTTCAGATCCATCCCAGCATCCTCTTTAGATGCCAAGTTGAGCTTCAAGTCCACAGTCTGAGCAAATTTTCTTTTTCCATTAGCATTGGTAGCTTTCTTGACTGCATCATGATCTTCTTCTTTTCCTCCGCCAGGCAACCCTAGCCGCAACTCAGTCTCCTCAAACTCCAATTTTGATTTCCTTTCCACTTCATCAGGCAAGTTCATTCCCGTTTCCAACCCAGTTCCCATCACTTTCTGCAATCTCTCTCTCTCTCTCTCTCTCTCTCTCTCTCTCTCTCTCTCTCTCTCTCTCTCTCTCTATATATATATATATATATATATAGAGTTTACTACTATTTTTATTCCCTTCATTTATATCCTTGTTGAATCTGTTTCCGCGGTCTATGCGAGAAAAAAGTCAAAGTTACTGGCACGTAGGTGGACAGTTAGCCCGTTACTAGCAATATGATAGATTTGTGGGCTTGGGCCCGCCGGGCATTAACATACAAATGGGCTGCATTTGTCTTTAGCACTTTTGAATACTGCTATTTCTGAGCTTGATGATATGACAGGTGGCTGGATTTCCAGTCTTGCTGGGGTGTTATTGTTCTCATCTAATGTTAATGACATCGCCATAGCCTTTCTAATCCCACCATGTTTTGCTTGCTCAGAAATTGTTAAATGAATGTGACATTAATGCTTTGCTAATTAATTTTGAAATATTTCCATAGGATTGAATGAAAATCTGTCCCATCTGCCATTTCTATTTGTTAATGATATTATTTCTGTAGTCCTAAACGTGATAAATATGCTTTACGATTGATTGAAGTAGATAAATTCAAGAAATAATGCAGCCTACTTACGACTTTTGTTCCCTCGTGTGTTTTTTAGAAGTAGTCTTTCTAGCTAGCAGCTGTATCAATACCAATAAGAGTAACAAAATTCAAGCTGAATTTTGTATTTTCATGGTTACCGCTTTAGTCTTGTGTGGCCAATTTTTTTAATATACACAAGTCTTCCTATTGACCTAATTGTAATAAAATGGAAGGCGTTGAACTTTTTGGATGCTAGTACGTAATGAGTTATTGGATGTAGAAAGAGAGATACATATCAATATCATATTCGAAAGTAAAAAAATTTTCTAAAAAAATTTTCTAAAAAGTATGTGATGATCTCTATTGGATTCCTTCTGCTTGGACCAAGTGAAACACTTTTGCCTCAAAAGACAACATGTCCGTTTCAAAACTAGTATATTACTGCTTCTAAACCGAGAATTTTTAAACATTCACAAGAATTTATCATATGAAATAAACAAACGAACCACTTGGCAACTGGGGGAGAGTAACACATTTTTCTATTGACCCTTCTTAAGCCCTTCTCTCTCTAAGATTTTGAATGGGACTGGAAAAAATGAAAACCACTGCATTTATATTTGTACGAGTATACAAGTCATCTTTTCCATGATGCTTTATCTTTGCAGTAACCTAGTGTTTCCAGGCAAAGTGATCGAGGTGTTTGTTTGCAGACCCAAGAATATTGTCAAAATTAGTTTGTCCATTTGATGCACGCATTTGGAGTTAACTAGGCTTTGCTTGGGCGTGCTTTCCTTCCTTTTTAATGAAATTCATTGTCTTTACGTTTGAATGCATGTATAAAGTACATTGCCAATTAGAAGGGAAACTATTTTACCATCCATTAAGGTCAAATGATGCTAGTTGAACTTGTAGCTTAGTTCGCTTGCATTCCTTATTGCATTTTTCAATGGTTTGACCAGTTAAGTTAAGTAGGTAGTTCAAAAGTAGACTTTCTGCTGTTCACAAAACTGTATGATATGTTCAGAAAACAGATTCTAGCTTTTATTTTATTTGTGTCTAAACTTCATACGACATGGCTTTTATTATATTGTCAGGATTCATAAAGGATTTTGGAAACTTGCTCTACGTGCAACTGTGCAAGTTGTAAGACATAACAAGAAGAACCGCAAGTGTAACCTACTCATGGAATTTATTACTTATGCAAGTGTGTGCTAGCAAGGGCAGCTCGACTGTAAATTTTTTTTTTCTAATTTTTTAAGTCTCTCAACTTAAGTGGCGAGTTTATGAGTATCATACTTGTGCTTACATATATTATGGAGTAATATGTTTACATTTTGCGTGTATGACAACTTTTAGTCTCCTATAGCTATTCATCACAACTCTACACTAATGTTGTTATTAACATTCGTGATTGTATGTAAACCAGTTTAAATTTTTTATTCAATTTTTTAAAAATCTAATTATATTTAACACAAAATTATATGGAGTTATTAGATAATTTGACACAATTTCGTATAATTTTATATTAAAAGTAATTAAACACCATAAGAAATTGATAAACTAATAATTTGCAAGCATAATAAACCGTGCCGTATATCGGGTTCCCGCGGGCTCGAGTAGTCACTTGCACGCGTAGCCCTTTATCGGAAGGAAGCGGGACCCAGATGCAAATGTTAAAACAAAAAAAAAAAAAAAAAAAAAAAAGATGTGATGAGGTTCGTGGAGGTGGGGCTCTCTGAATTCTGGAAAAAAGTGGCCATGTGAAATTGCCGGGGATTGTCACCTTTGGAGATTAAACCATATTCCATGTCCGCCGCCGCTGCGGAGCACTGAGCAGGCTTCACACCAAACCAATCACCGTTTACTGATGGCTAAATAGTCTAAACTCATAACCTTTTTCTTCAGCACAAAATAAAAAAATTGGTGCAAAATAGCGTGTATACTTTTTGTTTACATTGATTATAAAATATGTACTCCTTTCTCTCTACGTGTAAAATGACAGAGCTCACTATTGCAGTCAAGAAAGTAAATGAGTTAGTTGAGCCCTGATCGCTGATCACGCTCAAAAGAAAATCATTATATTAATGGAGGCAGAGGTCCTCTTAATGACTATACAAATCTGTCTGCCGCGCACTGTCAATTGTCCACGAACCTTTATTTAAAGAAAGATCTGACAACATGAGTACTAAGATATTTGTGCAACAGTTCTTGTACATTTTCATGGCTTACACTTATAATTAAGCAGTCGGACTCGTGATGTCTGAGAGTATGAAGTGCTTAAATATGTGAAAGCTAGGGTCGGCGACAATCAAGATGATTCATCATTCATCAGAATAATGCATGCATAGATGCTTCTGTATATTCGTTCGATTGGACGGTGGTTTAAATAATTATTTTGCCAAAGGAAAGAAGAATTCTTGGTCAATTTGTACGCCAACAAACTAGCAAAAGAGAACGGAAAAACAGAACCATTGTCTTGTTGAAATCTTCTACATGCGCGTGTGAATGGATTCTTCCCCTCAGTTCTCAAGTTAAATTTCCTTGTCGACAAATCGTTAACTCATGTATATAACTTGCCTAGTTATGTAGTAAAGTAGAAAAATAATACCTTTATAGAGAGTTAATTATTGAATGTGTGCATTGGTAGCATAGTATTTAGATTAATATGAATTATGACGCTTCTAATTTGTTAGTTAAAAAGCAAGTTATGTATGAAAATATGCACGTGAAAATTAATTAAATTAACTAATAATTCTTTGGTCCTCCCTCTGCGGTGAATAGTATAGATTGCATTATTTCGCTAGAACGTGTAGGTGAAAAAAATTATCTCTAATGTTCTTGAAAGAAATTAATCATTGTTGCGTCAGTAGAAGCAAGATATAACTTGATCGTGAGAAGTGGGGAAGCTGTATTATTATACTCGTAGCCTCATATGCAACTTCCGAGCTCATCCATAATGTCAGTGTCTATATATTTTTTTTTGTTGCCGTTTCTGATTTCCCTTTTGAGACAAACATAGGAACCAGTGAAGGACTGCAACGTCCGTTTACACAAAAAACTTTAAGGAAAAGGATAATTGCTTCCAAAAAAAAAAAAAAAAAAGATAAGGATAATTTATTCCACAGTGATATCACAGATCCTTGAGCTTTTCTGTGCTTTAGGCATGTGACCCGAGAAGAATCCTTCAACATCCGTTCCTTTTTTTTTTTTGGTTCTCGTATAGAGATCAGAATTTTATTTGGGTTCAAATTCTACTAAAAATTCACTAGGAATTCAAAATTGTTGAAGAAACAAGAAGTTTTTTCTTTTGTCCCTTCCACGCAATCAAAAAGTAAAGAAATGATTAATATATTTGAGATAATTACATATTCACAAAATACCATCTCAATTTACCCTATTAAAATGCTTTAACATACGAATATGGCTATAGTCAAAATTAAACAATGCAAGATAGGCCAAAGCGGAAAGGAATCCTGTAATACTAATAACACAAGAATTCCATGAGGCATCACATTAAAACAGTCGACATCCGAATGGCAGGGAGATGGCGAGAAGTGAACTGAAGGCTGGAGACGACTTCTAATAGTTCTCTTTTTTTTTTTTTTTTTTTTTTTTCCAAACGTCAACATTTACTTCTAATAGTTCTCAGTGGCATTTCACACGTTCATCCAAAACTATTGGGCCATATTTGCACAGCTAAAGTCCAAGGCATAACCTAATCCACGTGTGGCTAGGCCCACTTTAACTATCAACTTTTGATGTGTCACACGTGTGTACTTCTCTGCCTGATGTAATGCGATGTCTATAACAGAATACAGATCCAAGTATACACTTACGGTGGACAAAAATTGCAGAAACCTCGTGGCTTGTTGTTGGCCTTGGCCATGGGTCATGACCCACGCCCAACTGGACGATCCCATACCTGCCCAACTTTAAGATTCGTTTTCATACATCCTTGGAATCCTAAACGAGTAAAATACGTGGTATTTACATATTTTAGGAGCTCCTCAAGCAAGAGAAACTATAGATCCGTTCATAATTACCATTAGTCCTACCTCTATTTTAAGCTGATTGGAGATCGTTTACCTTGTCAACAGATAAAGTAGGAATTCTTAATTAATCAAAGTAATATACAAAGGGAAACATTTCTTGTACTTCACATTAGTTTCTATCACAAAAAAGAAATTTGCAGTGATTGTATGCAAATTTCATAGCAAAACAAGGAACGCTTCTCTAAATATTATGACTGAAGTATGATCATGTTACATCTACTGGCCCTATTACTGATACCTGAGGATTCGAAAAAAATAATTTATCAGGTAAAATTGAGAACAAACAAATTAATAATGAAAAAAGATGATACTACCAAAGAAGAAAAAGATAAGGCTGGAGTTAACGTCTGAGTCACTTTTTTGGAAGTGGGACATACAATCGTACTAGTCCGCATTACGGATGAGGTGAGTATGGGTGGCATAGATCACAGAACACAAGTACTGCAACTGCCATAATAAGAAGGATATACAGACAATCTTTGAAAACTTTCCAAGCTTCGATTCATCACAATTTAAGTTGTGGACCCTTTAGCCTGTTGCCGTGGTCCTTGTTCTGCAAGCAAGTGTTGCAAAGAAATACATACTAGACGATGTTTCACAAGGCAACGCCAGCCAGCGAAATTGATGATCACCTTATCTTGTCGAAGACTCCAAGTCCAGTGCTATTCAGCTCTTTCTCTTTTTCCAAACCCATCATCTTTTCGGTTGTTTAATCATTTGTTCGGTGCCGAACATGAACATGGTTAACCAGCCCATATTGTTTGCTATAATGAACGTTCAAATCAAATGATAAACAGAATTAAGCTGCTCATACATCCGGACTAATGGGGTTTTCGATTTTGGGATGCTCGTAAAGTTGGGTAAGTGATTGGTCATCTCGTTCAAAATTCGAAAAAGGAACTGCCACTTTGATTTCAAATAAGAGAAAGAACCGGGGTTTTCGCTTCTTTCTTTTTCTGCCCGACAATTACATTTCATTTGAGCGTGAGATGTCTGATGTAGTATAATGCATTTTATACATTAACGTACATTACCGAACAAAAGTCATATGTTCTCCATGCAATGTACGTTCTCCATATATCGTACTATACAATGTATATACACACAAATCGCTGAGCAGTAGTGATATTCCCAAATCACAACGATAGAAGCGACAGTGACAATGTGGTGTTGATGATTATTTTTTCCCCCAAGAATTGCTCACACCAACTGTGATAACACAGTCATGTGTTTAGACGTACGGTGAGAACCTTAACTCAAAATTATGTTACCATCTATTTAGCCATGGGTGAAACTGTTGATTCAAGTGATAGCAGTAGATGATCAGACAAGAACCACTATTCACCATCAAGCATAAGATAACTCTGCTCATAAGTTGATTTCAAAGGAAATGTATGTCTAGTTGCCACTTGCAATTGCGACCATCCCTTTGTTTTGCTAATTATGGTTGCAGATAGCAGTAACGGAACAAACAAGAAACTTCCGCCATCCGGCAATACGGACGACACAATGCTGTTATGGTCCTTTAAGGGACATTGGGTAGGGATTCTTGCGCTGGTATACCCTCTGTGCAAAACGTTAGCTGTTGGTGAATGGAAATTAGACACAGAGAAAAGTCAGACAATATTAGCAATGCATCACGGCGGGCTCGACAGGTTTAGTGGTTATTTGGTAGTACTATACATTTTAAAACTGCTATTTACCTTTAATATTTAGGTATAGCTTATCTAGGTTCTTTTTCTGTCACATCTTTGTTGGATCTAAATCATGGGATTCTAAATAAGAAATATCCTGGCTTTTATTGGAGTGTAGTTGAGTTGGATACCGGTAAAGGTTTAAAGTTTATATATTTTGAAACCTTTACGGTACTTGCCATTTGGCCGCTTGTTATTTTCTACAATTTAGGTATGGTGCAACAATTCAACATTTTGTTATAATTATTTAACATTTGTGTAACTACTTGTGCCCTCAAAACCATCTTGTTTTTTATGTTTTTTTTAATTTAAATTTGATTTACTTGGCACACATCTCACCCATCTATTTTATTCTACTAAATTAAGGCCATTAACTTGTGAAACATGGCATTTGTAAGGCCCTAAGGCCTCAAAATATCACAAATAGCGGAGATGAATTTGTCCAAGATATCACGTGAGTTACCATAAACACAAAATCCAGAGCCTCAAAATTTGCCCTTTTTTTCATTTAATGCAAGTTGAACACAATGTAAGTATCCAGCATTATGGTATAACTTTGTAGAACTGTAACGCGAAATGACATTGTTTTGATGATCTATTTTTGGACTTGTTGGTTCAATCTTGTCCATTAATTTTTTACCTTCAAATCTTGACCGTGAACTTGTGGGAAATAGTAATTGTAAGGCCACGTTTCCCCATAAACACCACCCGCCTATCAAATTAATACAAAAGATTGGTGCATATTATGTAAAAACTTACTTCATGGTGTTGTAAAGACTAATGTGGTACTTTAACTCCTAATTATATACTTGTATGAGTAAATACGCGTACGAGTCATTATAACTCTTAATTATAATACTTTCATTGAATAAATTCGTGTATGAGTCATTATACATCAATTCAACAATGTCTCACCATTACAGCTCAACTGTCATATTTTGATTGTCAATTGCTTTAGTAATTTAAAGCTAAGGTTTCTTTGCCATAGAATGTCAATTTCTGCATTAATTCCTTCCAATATTCAGAGAGAGAAAGGGCGAGAGGGGGGGAGGGAGGGAGGAGACGAGGATAAGGGTGTATAAAATAGGAAAAAAAAAATCATATAATTTTCTATTAAATTGGTGTCGGTACTCGCTAGTCCACGAATTTTTTTTTCTTTTTTTTTTGTGGTCTAAGTTCATGCATTTAATTAGTAACCGTGAATATGTTTTCTGCATTTGCTTGATGAGCAATGGCATTGCATCGACCGAAAGCAAAGTGTTGTTCGCCATATTAATTGCTAACATATATACTTTGACTTCTGAGACAATATACTTTGCTAATTAAATCTCCATTACATGTGAATAATCAATGCATACCAAATCTGATATTTATTGGGATATTGTAGATTTGTGATCCAAAACTCACATTGATCGAACAGCTTATGTTTGTGAACCAAAATGGATTCTAATGTAACCTCTTGACGAAATGTATCTTCAATTGTTTTAAAGAAACATAATTGGTGCCTTCTAGTCTCATTTATTATTGGTATCCATAGACTCTTGGAGGAGGGGATTTAAAATTTAAAACTAAAATTTAAAACTAACATTTGAGATAGAAATGTAAAAATAGAAAAAAGTTAACTTTCCTGTCTGGAGTAACAGTGAAGATGTACGAGGCACACAAAGTTCAATTGGTTAGAGGATTAATATGATGCATGATTTACGAGTCAATGAACTGACCATGTCCACAAGCGAAGAAGCCATCATCCTCCATTCCACATGTCTTTGTACGCCATTCACACAGAAGCCAATCAATTTCGAAAGAAGGACCCACTGATAAAAAAACCCACGCCAAACTCATCAACCGACAAGATTGGACCCACCTCACATGGGCTGCTTTTCTTCGTCGTACCACCGCGTGATCCGACGCTTCTGATTTCACTACGTATTTTCCCCACTTTGAACGCATCTTGACCGTCGATGCTCCGACCACAGCCTTCAATTCTGGCGGTTGGGTTTTGTCCCTCCTATGTTTCCCAGTTCTAACGCAGAAGACCCGGACGTGCCGGTCATGTGACCGACACGCAGAGCTGTTAACTTTAAAAATTGCCTGTCCCACAAAAATGCAAATTCATTCCCCAAAGCGCAATCAAGGCGCGTTTCATAAAACTCTAGCACGTGATTGGTTATCAATGAAGGCGTGTTAAAGAAAGCGAGTGAGATTGTCAGTATTCATGTCCTGAAATTCATGCACAAAGAGAATAAGTCACCTAGATATTGTCTCTCCTTAATCATCCCTATATAAAATTCTTCTCCCTCATTTCATTTCTCGCAACTTGCAGCTGAATTTGCAATATTATTGGAGCAAACATAGCCAGAATTCACAAGAAGATTTTGATTCAAGAATTTCAACTTTCTAACAAGTTTTGAGGAAGAATAACTTGTTTGTTTGTTGGACTTGCGCAACAACACCTATTAATTGGAAATGGAGATGGGAAAGGCAGCAACTTATGAGAATGATCTTAATCTCAAGGCAACTGAGCTAAGATTAGGGTTGCCCGGAACAGAGCATGATCGGGAGAAACAATCCTCTCCTTCCATCCTTGTTAAGAATAACAAGAGATCTTTATCAGAGATGGATAGTACCTCTGAGAAGGGCGACCAAGATTCCGCCCCGGCTCCCAAGTAAGCACTAGTCTTGTAAAGATTTCATTAGATCTTGCATGGATCGTATATTTTTTCCAATATGCTTTTTATAAAAGCTCTTTTGCTAGATATATACTAATTGTTGAACATCGATCTATGATAATTCCGCAGGGCACAAGTGGTTGGGTGGCCACCAGTTGGATCCTATAGGAAGAATGTTCTCCAGCAAAAGAACGCCGAGAGTGATGTGTCAGGGATGTACCTGAAAGTGAGCATGGACGGAGCTCCTTATCTAAGGAAGATTGACCTTAGGGTTTACAAGAGCTATTCTGAGCTGCTCAAGGCCCTAGAGACGATGTTCAAGTGCACCATTGGTAAGAACTTGTAGTATTTACTTAACAACCCAGCTTTAATTATCTGTTTGGCTGCATACTTAATTTAGGGTTTTGTCTTGTTCTGATTATTTGTGGCATGCATGGCTCTGACTCATTCTTTTGCTGTGTATATCGTCAGGTGCGTATTCAGAAAGGGAAGGATACAATGGATCTGACTATGCACCAACTTATGAAGACAAGGATGGTGATTGGATGCTGGTTGGAGATGTCCCGTGGGATATGTTCATCACCTCTTGCAGAAGGCTCAGAATCATGAAGGGATCCGAAGCCAAAGGCTTAGGATGCTTGTAGCTCGATGGGAAGCCACGTTTTGAAGGTGCAATGCCACTGAAGACGAGTTAATTAGAAAGGACTTCAACTCTCATAGATCTCATGCACGGACTACCAAAAAGTAAAAATCCATTCAACCATTCGCTTGGGTTCTCCAAGAAACTCGGTTTCCAGCATGCATTTCAATTTAGATCGGGAAACAAACACAGATCTGCTCGTCAGATCAGGCGTACAGATTTACTGCAACTGCTTGGAGCATTTGGAAGTCTAGTTTTTTAAATGTCCCATCTTGCATGAATTATTAGAAAAATTAGCACGTCTCTGTACAAATGAAGAAACTCTTCTTTTTCCCCCTTTTTGTAGTCTTTTGGAGAACTTGTATTACTGAGGTATACACTTAAGATGTATATAAAGCTTATAAGCATGAAACGCACAGGCTTTTTAAGCAAGAAAAATTTGAAGTAAGAAAAATCATTTTATGATATATGAAATTTTCAAAGCTGTTCGTTGTTATTGAATCAGAATATTTGCTCCTTCCTTTTCAGGTAACTCGTCTTTTTTTTAACCCCCGTCTGTTTTGCCCTTTTAGACCATGATTCTACAAACAACCCATGCGGTGTTTTGACTATCGAATTTAAAAATGCCCATGCGTTTGATTTATTCTCTTCTGGGAAGAGAAGGAAATGTACGTACCTGTAGGCTCATAAGGAATTTTCATTTTACTTTTCTTTTACCCCTACTCTGACCGAAAATCATGATTTGTGCTAGTAGTATTCTAGATGATTGATTTTGGAGTAATAATGACAATATTAGAAGACAATAATACAGTGAAACTTTATTATTATGAATCTCATAAAGAATGGTAAATTTACATAAAAACTAGTAAATTTTAACAAAAAAATTATTACTTATTTCATAAAAACTAGTAAACTAGAGGTGGCAATTAAGTCACAAGACCTAATGGGTACTCATACCCAAATTTAATTTGGACGGGATGGGTATCAAAAATATATAATTGGATTTAAATGGGAGTATACCCAATAATACCCATTTAAATATGGCTATAAATGGATTTGCTCGGGACTCCCATGAGTAATAACTTAAAATTAAAAATTTAAATATTTGATAGCCAAATATCATTTAAATCACTTAAAATTACAAATATCCAATAATTTATTTGTTTTGCTAACAAAAAAATTACTATTGAATATTTGGGTGGTACCAAAATGGTCTAAAGCCATTTTAATCTCGCTCATATTGATCTTATAATCAATATGGGACTGTTTGAGTACAACTCATATTTTATAATCCCAATTAAGTACCGTCTAAATTTCGCCCATCCCGCCCCTTTGACATCTCTACTCCACACCATATCTCAAGAATACCATTCCTTCAACAGAGGACGGAAAAAAACACAAGCCGGTCTCAGTCACTCGTACTGCATGTTCAGCTAGTGTGGTTGATAACTTTTCTCTTTTTTATCGTATGGGTGATAACTGGAGCTTATCAAAAGAAGCAAGGTTCTTATGGCTAAGGATCTTCAGCTCCAAAGCTTAATGTTTTGGCTCTAACACGGCAACTTCTTGAGCCAGACCTTTGTCAAATTTAATTTCTTGAAAAAGAAAATCGTGTAAATCCGATCCATTAACCAAGGAGAGACATGTCTAAGGTACTAAGATTTAGAATCTTAAAAGCACGGAAGAAATCCAAATGAATGGGCGGAAAGCATGTTAATTATGAACAATAGCAACAAAATATTCAAATAGAAAAGGCTAACGAGATTCCCAACTCCTGAAATTGAATAATGGCATTATAAATAAGCAATAATATGGCCTAGTAATAACAGCTTTCTTCTTTTAAAGCATTTAGACTTTGCAAATCTTTTTTTCCCCCTTTTTTCGGGTAATCTACACTAGGGCTGTTAACGAATCGAGCAGCTCGCGAGTAGTTCGGTCTATTATTCGACTCGAGTTCGGCGTTGACCAAGCTCGAGTCGAGCTCGAACAGCTCGTATAATAAACGAGTTCGAATTCGAGCAGTAAAAGATGAGTTCGAATAACTCGTCGAACAGCTCGAAATATATATATTAAATATTATATATAAAATTACCAATTTACTCATGCTAATTATATATGAATTTTGAACTCGAGCTCGAATTCGAGCTTGATTGTGTTTTCACGAGCGATCTCGAGTCAAGCTCAAACTCTCTCTAAAATTAACGAGCCGAGCTCGAGCTTCGAATTACAAACTTGATCGAGCTCGAGCTCGATCTTGAGCAGCAGTAATTTTAACAAGCTCGAACTCGAGTTCGGTAGTATTCGGGTTCGGCTCAATTCGTTTACACCCCTAATCTACACAATTAACAATTTAAAAAATAGTAATGCAACTTAAATGGAAATGGGGAAGACAACAATATTACGGAATTCAACAATTGTCACCTAAAAGATATCCTTCATGTTGTAATTTAGAATGCACCTAACACTACAATTTTTTTTTTTTTTTTTTGGGGGGGCTATTGCTTGAAACTCGAATAAGACTACAATGATTGTGAGTCAACTGATTGGCCCTGATCAAGGATCGAGTTCCATATCAAGGCCGTAAGCCCAAAATATTCCAGGGCCAGCCCATATAGAATCGAGGCCTCATATATGACACCCGTACAGAGCACGTGTGCCATCAACGCGCCCCTGTGGAGGTTAGATCGTCTTGACTGATCCCCCAAAGCAACCTCACCAAGAACCTGAGCTGAGAGACGTCAACTGCTGTAGTGAGTGAGTAGGGTCGACAAAAATCCGATCGATAAAGAAGGAGAAGGAAAATGCTGCGCCGTCTCGCCGCTCAACGCTTCCGCGAGATCTGTCAAGTTTTCCGTCAAATCCCTCAGGTTCACTCTCTCCACAAACACACAAAAAGAGAAAAAAAAATGAAAATTTTATCTTGTTTCGGCACTTATTTATTCATGTGAATTCTTTTTGTTTATCTGCTTCAGGCTTCTCGATCATTCTCCACCGCACTGAATTATGTAAGTTCAGATTTTTCATTTATTTTTCGCTTTTTAATGTAAAAAAGAGATAAACAAATTGATTGCTGAGTTCTTTTTCTTTGGCCCCTTAATAAGTAGAAATAATAGTGGTAATTTATTAAATTTTGTTGAAGCACCTGGACTCGCCTGATAATAATCCGGACCTTCCATGGGAATTCACGGAAGCTAACAAAGCAAAGGTTAGCAGTCTCTACAATGCTCACTTCTTCTGTTGAGATGTTATTAAATTCCATGTCGTAGTTTATATGTTTTTAGATGTTTCTTTTTATTAAGAATCCCTAGTCATCACTAATTTAACCCCACATTTCGATTTTTGCTGGATGTGTAATTCCTTCTTTGCTTTGTGTAATTAAAATAGAACTTGCCCTTATGCAAAGAAATGGAGTTTCGTTTGCAACAGTTGATCAGAAAAATGTTTCTCTTTACCTCAGCATTAGATATAATTTGATGTGAATGTGTTTACCAACTTGGTTTATATAGTGGATTAGTTTAGTCTACATTCTTGTGGTTTGAAGCCATTACTGTGATTGCAAGTGTGTTGATAAACTTTGTTGAATTTAGTTTTGATTTAGAAGAGGTCATTCTATGGAATCAATTAATTGTTGCACTTTGAAGGTTTTGTGATTATTAAGTTTGACATTTGTGGTTCTAACTTCTAATAGGATTGATAATTTGACAACGTTTAAGTTGGAGTAGCATGTGTGGCATTTCATTTGAAGAGGACTTGGATTTTAGTCTCTTTTGCAGATTGAGAACTGAGATGACGTTGTCTTGCCTGTGCCAATTAAACCTGATTAAGTATTATTTTCTGTTTATAGTGTCCTGTTTCCTAGAATTTTGATTTGAGTACTGACCACGGTTGTATCCCAACCATTCGATAGCAATTGTAGGAGTTATTATGAAAATCAGGTTGGAGAAAGTCTTTGCTAATGTGCATAGCTTGCAGTCTTTCTTTTGTAGGATCTTTAAGTACCGATATTTCCTCTTAACGAAATGCGTTTGCGATATGCATAGGTGAAAGAGATATTGTCTCATTACCCATCCAACTACAAGCAATCTGCAGTCATTCCTTTGCTGGATCTTGCACAACAACAACACGGAGGATGGCTTACTGTTTCAGCCATGAACGAAGTACGTTCTCAGGATTATGTTAAAACATCTTCCATTAGCTTTACTCAATGATACATCTTTTTCTGCATAGTTTTGCACTTGTCCAAATCTTCGGTGTTAATCAAAAAGTTAAATGTTATAATAAACTTTCTGTCAGCATCTGAACAGTAGGAACTTTGGAAATTGGTTCACATATTAAATGATTCTTTCATTTAGTAATCTATGTTGGTTATGGTTAAATTGTTGATTGATTTTATTTAAAAGTTGGAATACAGTTACTAATTTAAGGAACTTTTAATCCTTTTCTACATGTAAATTGTTCTATTGCATAAATACTTTCGTCTTGGTTACTCATGGTAGGTTATGCTAAAACTAAGGATTCATTTTTTCTATGGTAGTTGAGCTATTTTACAGTCCTTTATCTGTATATTGTTGCTGTATTGAGTGCTGCAGCAATTGGTTCTTTCTGAGCATTTATATCGACTCATGGATGTGATTTTTTGACCAGTCAGCCCCTGCTTATATTGCTTACTGTGTTGTGAATGAAAAAGGTTGCTAGGATTATTGAAGTTGCTCCTATTCGTGTTTATGAAGTTGCAACCTTCTATTCAATGTTCAACCGTACAAAGGTGAGAGATGGCTTTATGTTTCCGTGAATTCATATGAGCCGGTATTTCTAATGCCTCAGCTTAACCAGTGAACTGCTTTGTGGCCATCTCAGGTTGGTAAGTACCACCTTTTGGTATGTGGTACAACACCTTGTATGTTGCGTGGTTCAAGAGATATTGAAGATGCATTACTCCAGCACTTAGGAGTAAAGCGCAATGGTTAGTTGCTCGGAAATGTTCTTTATTTCTTTTGTGCTGCGCTGATGGTTGTTGAAGCATGTTCTGGTTTTCATTTGAAGTTGTTATTTACCATTTACAGAGGTTACAAAAGATGGCTTGTTCTCGGTTGGAGAAATGGAATGCATGGTAAAACTTTTTTCTTCTCTATTGTGATCAGAAACTTTATCTTTTCATTTGCCCCAAGAGACAGTCTGCTTGCCACATTCTTGGTACTGAAAGGGACTTTGCTTTTAAAAATGTGTCTGTTTGGTGATGCACTACTTGTCTAAGATAATGTAACGATGAATGGACACAGCTTGAGCGAAAGAACTATGATATACAAGTTAGGGTGCATAAGTAGACAGGCAGTTATGAGCTAGTTGACTGGTTCTTTATTTCGTAGTCTAACAGGCAATAAAGCTTAGGAAACGAAAACAGTGAAAGTAGAAACAGTTCTGCTTATCTTCCTCTGGATTGTTGGACCGAATTCCCAGACTGAAAACATTGTACATGGCAGGTCTGGGAGATTTACTTAGTTATATGATCAGAATGTTAATAAATATGATGAGTGCCACCTTTCTAATGGTGCTTGATTTTTCCTTTGTATTAGTTATCACCTATCCTCCACCAGTGCAGAGCACCCTTGACCATGTTGTATGTTGAGGAAGGCTTTACTTTCCTGCCGCTACCAGTAATATGACATATTTCATGCACAGAATCAGTTTGGTAAGGAGCTTGATGCTTTATAAATTTTATCTTTCTATAGGGATGCTGTGTAAATGCTCCAATGATTACGGTTGCCGACTATTCCAATGGATCTGAAGGATACACCTACAACTATTATGTATGTAGATTATTATTCGCCTTTTGCAACGTCGTTTCTGCTTGAAAAGCAGATTTTTTTGAGCCCCTCATGCTTTTCATTTCTTTGTGTGTGCGTGTGGAAAATACAGGAGGATGTCACACCAAAACGAGTTGTGGAGATTGTTGAGGCATTAAGAAGGGGAGAAAAGCCACCGGTAAGGCAATTGATTTGGCAGCATAGTGTGTGCTTTGTTGTTACTCCAAATATGTTTCTTAATAATGCTCGTTGTGCTTCAGCGTGGCACGCAGAATCCAAAACGAATCAATTCTGGACCAGAAGGAGGAAGTACCACATTGTTAGGAGAGCCAAAGCCTCCACCATGCCGCGATCTTGATGCCTGCTAAAGTGTCTGGTGTTTTTTGTAATAACAAAGATTGTTGGATGTTGAGCAGCATCCTTCAGTTGTAAGCTGTCTATTGCCCAATTCAAGATTTTCATTTGTTTACTTCCAGTTCTCCTGCCTGTGGGGAATGTGGTGGATTTGATTATTTTATGGTCACAAATAGATGCTTAATATGGGTAGCCATGCGACCACAAGTAACTTGTATTTTTTATTGGTAAACCATAAGGACCCTCTATCATCGAGGGATTTCAACTTTACATTTTTATTCGGATGTTCCAATTTTAGGGGTTCCTTCACTTATAATTAATGTGCTCTCTTTTTGGAGTTTTTCCATTACTCATGTTATTTAACTTACTATGTTAATTGGAGAATTTTGATGCGAAAAACACAAAGCAGCCATGGAGTTTCGGCAAGTCACAATATTCTGTGTCAAGTCCATTCCCGTCTAATTTTGGAACCGTTGAACCAGAAAGAAAGGAAGTGTGGCGCGGCATGTCAATTTGCTGGTGTGCTCAACCCCAGTCTAGGAAGCGAATCTGCAAGTCATAGTGCTGAAATTTCACTGTTTCTTTCTCCGCTGGTAAACTTGGGTACAGGGGAGATTGCCAGGTCAGGTTCTCTAAAGACGGAGTGCAACATTTTCTGCATTTGACATTTCACCATGAAATTGTAGTTTTGATTCAAGAGCATGACCAAAACATTTAACTCGGGAAGATTTCAATTTCTGATCAGCTATCGACATCATGGTTAAAAGAGGTTCATTTCTGAAGATTGCAATAGTATTTCGAGTATCTGGCAGCCTGCTAACAATAGAAAGAGAAACTATCCTATGGGCGATTTGTTATAACATTGTCACTGTTAATACAATTAGCCAAGACAGATCAGTTCTTCTGTCATCAATTTCCATACAAGTAAATAATGACCTTCATAGGATTGAAACGTCTTCTCAAGATTTTTCTCAGCCTCCTTCATCATACCATCCATTAATATATACCCAATAATGATTTAGAGAAATTGAGAAAGACGTCAAAACCACTTTCAGAAACCAACCAACCCACTTTTGTTTTGACCCCACGGCATTATTAGTTCTCGTTGGACTGTAATCCAGCTTTCTGGGAAAAATGAGCATTAACTCTGAATTCCATTTGTGCTGAAATACATTACAATTACATAAATATGTGTGCATCATCCCTTTTAAAGGGTCCCAACCTCCACTTTCCAAATGAGAGCCCCCACTACAAAAGTGCATCCATCATCCACCACTATTCCGAAGTCATATCATTGATACAAAAAAGCACAGCATATCAAAAGAACTTTGACAATTTCTTCTCTACTTTGAAATCTAGCAAGACACAAGAGGGTGCGTTCCTATTATTTTAGACATAACACCAGACCCTGTCTGGAATAAAGCAAAAATAAATGCAAAAGGTGGAATTATGGCACCTGACTTAGATTTCAATTAAAGGGAGCAAAAACGTATTTCATCAGGGGTCTAATGAGAAGAAGATGCTCCCAGCCAGGGATCAATGGGCTTCAACAAATTTTGTTGGGACAGGGATGTTGCGACATTCATGAACGGAGGGTCTACGGAGGAGGATTTGTTTCAGGTTTGACAAGGGTGGAGGCATCCGGTGGTTGTGTGTGGTATATAGCAGAGGCAAGAGATATAGGCATTATACAAAGTGCCTTGGATTGAAGAAATTGCATAGCTGCCCCAACATTTTCTTCCATGAGTTTTGCTACCTGACGTTCAGTGCCATCATTTGACCACTTGTCCCAAGCGGGTTGGGCTCTTCCACCTTCACCGCCCTCTTCCTTTGCAAATTACATAGAACAGATGAATATGTATGTTAAAGTGAGATTGCAGAGCAGAAGAACAACAGTTGTTTATTACCTCAACTGACGATATTGGGATATCTGTCACAAGTGGTGCTACTGCGCCAGCTCCTCCCAATCTACTCATGCTCAACACCTGTAATGTTTCCAATATTTAGGAAGGAGAAATACTTTTATAAGTGCAGATAGGCAGAAGATGCTGATGTTCCAAGGACTTAGACTCCTTCACGATGATGGGTTTTGCCTCGGGGGATGAGCGATTCCCCATGGATGTCCACATGGATCTTTTGTGAACAATCCATATTGACCTTTCAGTGTTAAAAGTATGGTATTATCTTCCAAAACTGTATCATGCGAACCAATGATACTCTTGCATCAACTAATAAATTAGCCAGTCATAGATCACAGTTAGCTAACACGAGACATAATGACTTCAAGAATATGGCTGCTGTTTTAAACATAAAAGTTGCATGTACAATACGACCAAATAAGCACATTAAAACTCTCTATTTATATTATCAATATCCAGCTATAGTTAAGGTTGAACTCTACCACTCCAATAGCCACAAGTATATAGGGAAAATTGGCATGAAGTTCACAAATAGGCTATAAATCAAATTTATTGGTATAGATTATGCAAATCCAGGAAACGTCATAAGGCAGTCATTCACATATCTAACAGCGAACTTTAAGTTTTGAAGGCCCAACAGGAGTTCAAATTCATGCTGAATGATCACTGAACAAACAACAGAATATACATCAGAAGCGGTACCTTCACTTGAAGTCTCAGGAACTTCACATAATCTACAATTTCATCAAGCATTGCTGCCTTGTCAGTCTGCAGCCCCAAAAAAAATAAAAAAATAAAAAATAAAACTCAACATAGCTGCAGTAGTATCTCGGACAACCAAGGAACTGGAAATTCCACCAAGGGAGGTCTAATACTTCATAAAGTTATTACACCAATAAATTATTAGACAGGCAATCTTGTAAAACAAAAATTTGGCAACATTTTTGTACATTAGGAACAACTATTAGGTGCATCCCTAAATCCTAATAATTAGGTTATATATGAAATTATGGTTTCCTTGAAGACATAAGGAAGTCCATTAAGAAGATTACAAGACTCTACATAAGCAGAAGCATGAAAGAATTAGAAGAAGCAAATAGAACAACAATTGAATTTCTTTTTCCTGCATCATGAACAAAACAGGATGTAAGTCACACCAAAACCGGTAGAAGCTAATCCATATAACTTCACACCATCATAATTTACATATGAGACAAATCAAGTGCACAAGATCCCCGAACTTGTCAGGATGTAGGAAGGGCAAGGTGCCGGTAACTTAACCCACACATACTTAAGGAATGCTTTTTCAGTAGATGTTTATATGTGGTTGTCGGATTAAAAATCTGTAGCTGTATCCATTTGTTACCCTGCACAAATTGTTTACAGTCCCCAGCCTCCCTCGGAATCTTCAACTCTTGCTGCAGAATTTTGGCAAATTGAAAAGATTCACTCAGATGCAGGAACAGAGTATACTGACCTTATTGACACTGGGAACCAATTCTTGCAATGCTCTAATCCTTTCTGCTATTCTTTCTCTGCGTAACTGTACCAAGATAAAAAAGAGAAGATGGCATGACTTTATTAGAAAAAGGAGAAACGAAATAAAAGAGCTTGACTCTGTCCCAAAGTTGTCTTCCAAATTTGAAAACAAAACAGACATCAGTGCCCAGGTTGAACAATATAACCTCGAACACGTCAATATGTCAGAAGAGGAACTCAAAGCGTTCTAACTGCTACTTTGTTTCTCTTTTACTTCAATTACATAGCTCCCTACTGATTTTAAACACACCAACCCCCCCCCCCCCAAAAAAAAAAAAAAAAAAAGAAATATCAAATTGATGGTCAACCATAAACCTGAAGATAGACATGATTTTTCTTCCCTCTAACAATTAGGAAGCCGAGTTTACCAAGGTTCCGTTTACTTGGATAGACAATATAGCTATCAGGTTAGACCAATCACAAAGCAAGTTAACAATTCTTGAAAATAGTTATTCAGGAGTGTACCCTCTCAGCTATACTATGAGGATCTGTAGCTTGACCTCGCCTTGCCCGCACCCTCGGTCGAACTGCAGGTGGAAGCGGAACTACAGGAACTGTGTTTAGCATTGGCTGGCCTTGAAAACCCTGGAAAAAAGGACATTACAATTGTCATTGATGATGACGTCAAAAAGATTCACTTCAAAAGTGTCAGGTAGCATAAAATTCTTAACTAGCACTTGTATATATCAAAATCAACAACAGATATCCACGGTCCCTTTAAAAAATAAGATTGCACCTTTCCCATTGTAATTGAAATGGGTAATCAATTCTGCTGATTTTTAGCTAAACAGCCATGAGCTATAACATTAAATAGGCAGAAACATCAAATGAATCAATTTCCCATCAAGCAATCAATTGAATTTTTAACCTGTCTAAACACTCAAAAGCTCTAGTCTATATCAACAGTAGCAAAAAAGAAATTAATAAAGACATGCCCAGAAATCATATAAACTTGATATAAAAACATTCACCACACAACACCTAGTTTTCACTATAAATTCATCACACCTTCACAATTCCAGGACTAACACTCGCATCATCATGATGGCCCCACACAAATAAATACCCACCATATTACACACAAACGAGCAACGTGCCGAAACAATAAGGCAGAGCAACTCAGTAATTAATTCGGTGCCAACTATGCTCCTAAAAATTATGTGCATGAGCGTCTAATATACTCAATCTGATTCATTTTCGTATTTCCCATCATTTTTTATTTTTTGAGTTTCACTTTACCAAGCAAACAAACAGGGACCAAAGAAAAATAAAAAATAAAAAACAAAGACAAAAAGGTTACAACGAAGCACAAACATAAGAACTACACTTGCAGGTTTTACCAAGCAAACAAGCAGGGAGCAAAAAAAAAAAAAAAAAAAGGGACAAAAAAGTCGCAACGAATCACGAACAAGAGAAATAGACTTACAGGTCTAACGGAAGAAGCAGCAGCTCTGCCTTCAACAACGTCGTCTCGGAACCTGTTTCCACTCCCGGAAGCTTCGTCCATCTTCACAAACCCTCCCTTCCCTTGCTCCAAAGTCAAACCTAGCGGAAAATTACCCCCATGAAACGCACCACCGCTACGAACACCAAGTCCGACACCAACCCCAACTCCAACTCCGACGCCGACGTTTCCGAGGTGAGAGGAGCCGTCGCCGGAGCTGAGTTGGAGCATCATGGGAGTCGGCAATGCAGCGGCGTCATTCCCTGGAACAAAGTTGGGGTCGGCTCCGGCACCCGCTCCGGGGTAGGCTGGAAACCTGAGGATTTGCTCGAGGAAGTCGTCGGATGTACCCTCTGGTGGATTATTAGCCATGAAAGAATATAGGCGAGTGTAGCGAGTGAACCTGGTGCCGTAAGAACGTTTCTCCGAGTTAGTTCTCCAATTTCATCAACAGCACACCATTTGCGGGAAGTATATAGATACACAGACTGTAAGGAAGAGAGTGAAGAAAGGATAGTTGACAAACAAATTTCTACTGATCACTCATTACTGAGAAGAGCGACGAGGAGGGGCTTCTTAATCTTAATAATAAGCATAGGTAGAAAAAATAAAAAATCAAGAAAGAGCAAATGGTTTCGCGGAAAAAAGGGAGGCTTTTTCTTCTGCTTAGAAGAAATCGTTTTTTATGTTTTCAGAAAAGGTACTCCTTTTTACCCAAATTTACATGGCTATCCCTTTCCTTCTTTCTTTTCTCTTGTTCTCTCTTCGTCTTTGCCCCTACTACTACTACTGCTGCTGCTGCTAGTAGGGTGATTTAGACCTCTACATATACAAAAAAAAATCTAGTACCTCGTGCAAGTATCGTATACTCTTACATTACATGATTATACACTCTAATGATTAGAGTTGTCCATTACAATCTTTTCAGCAATAATTTGATCTCAATTTAAAAAAAAAAAAAAATAGATCAGTATTTATGAATAAATTTTTTGCTACAATTCATACAACATATGATAAACGCGTACTTAAGAGTAATTTGAGCTACTCAGATTATTCATGGTCAATTCTAGACAAAGAATTGCACACTACAATTGCCTTTGATTATTGTCAAGGCCATAAATCTCTATTGTAATTTAAATTGGAGATTGGCAAAAGGAAAAGCAAAATTCAAATCTTATACTATTTGTTCGTTTGATTGATGAAAGCTTGGTAAATGAGTGTGCTTTGTGCTTATGAGACATAATCAAAACAATTGAATTCGAAGTTAATACTACTCTAAAAGTAAATAATTGTTTTCCCTGTAAATTCTCCTTTCTTAGTAAAAGTGTTTAAGACGATTTATCTCTAGGCAAATGGAGCCTACATAAAGGAAATGTAAATTTGAAAAGCCTTCAATGGGTGTTCGAAATTTAAGTCAACCTAAAAATATTTGTCTAAATCAAGATATTTACTCTCACTTTTCTGTTACAGATTACATTCACTTTCTTACTTTCTTCCCAATAAGCCAACCATCAAACAAATACTTCGAACTTACAAATTCCTAATTGGACTCAATAAATTTGAAAAACCATACTCTTAAAAATTAACACCCGCATTCCATCAGCGCTACTTTTTATGGGGCTTCCAAGTTTGAGTTACGATTCTGATCTAATTTGGGGTTGATCATCATAACCTATGTATTCTTAGATTCATGTTTCCATATTGTGAATGGATTCAAAATGTCCGTCATATGCTCGTCTAGAACAAGATAGAGGTTTTACTCCAGTGACTCTTATGCGAGTTGAAAATTTAGTCACTAGAAACGGATGTTTTCCGCGTTAAAAATACAGAGATGGTCAAACTAGACAGATTCTTTTCTGTTCTTTTCTTTTTTTAAGAGTCCAGACTAATTTCCACACGGTTACTGGCAATGCAAATCGCTTTCAAGACTCCGCAATCCACTAATATGCCACCACAGAGTCCAATACACTTTGCAAAGCATCACACCATCAAACGTTCAAAGTAAAGTGACAGTTGAAGACAACATCGAATTCACATTCGAAAGTCGAATGCACAGAAACAATAATGCGTCGTATATAGCCATATGGGTTTCGATGTAATTCAATTTTGGAGTGACTTTCTTTCTTTCTTTCTTTCTTTTTCTTCCCCTCCCCTTTTTGTTTGTGTTTGTGAGGGAGGAAGGGTACTAAAAAGTTCTCAATGAGTCAATGTAAGGCTTAAAAATAAAAAGATGCAAGACAATGACATAAGTCACTCACTGTGATTCCAACAAAAGTCAGAAGTCAGAACCGACTAATACAATTCTGCAACAAAAAACTGTGGTAAATGGTAGTTATGTTGCGGGTGAGTTCAATTAGAACAAAGATCAAACACTACAAGAGGCACGCCAGGTGAACATAAGAAGTGGTATAAGAAAGACTAGTCGGCTTTATTTTTTCCAAAAAATTGATCCTACAAGTCAGGCGAATAGCCAGGTGAACAATATTACCATCACAATTACTCACTCCCGCTTATTCATGCATAACATTTGGATCAAGCTAAGCAAAACTTAACATTCAATGAGTTCTCCAACAATACTCCTATAAAGAATCAAGGAGAGTAAACATATTCAAAGGGAAGCAAATGAATCAAATACAGATATTAATTTGTAACTAGTAGGCATATCTAAGTGATTTAACGCCTCCCGGATGCCACTGATTCGGTAGAGAAAAGGTACTTCACTCGTGAGAGAACAGAATCATGTGCTGGATCATATGGATGGTCCTTAGAAGGGATCTCCAAAATTGCAGGAACAGGTTTATTATAGCTATCAACTAAAAACCTTATCATGTTTGCAATCTGAAAATCAAAAGGCCAATGAAAATCGATTAGCCACAGTTAATAAAAGAAACAAAACTGAACAAGCATGTAGAACCTGACTGAACTAACCAACCCAAATTTATAAGTACTCCATTAGAGTCACGTTTGTTAATCGAAGAAAACATGTTTTGCTTCAAAAATCTAATTTCTTCTAATTATATGCCTTCTTCACTACATCTTGCTCCTCTGCTCCTCCCCGACACCAATTTCACTCTTATTCAACACGGTTTTCACTTTATACAACAGCTGTGCCAAGATACCAGTTTTATTATGTCCCCTAAGACATTACTCCAGTTTTCACAGCTAAACTTCAATACATAAATGACAATGAGTACTAAATGGTACTCTTCACAAATACCTAGCAGATAAGATTAACAGGCATATACACTGATGGCTCTACAATCATTCAACTAAATTAACTTTTCTTCATCAACATACTGCTTTTCGAAATTGCAACTGATGTAATATTTCCTTCCTTCTGTTAGGTAAAAGGCAAGAGATTATCTTTCGATAAGCAACTGCTATGACTGTGTAACATCATAACTAAACTTACGTATTGGCTAATTAACACTACAGCAATATCCTCCCGTGATGTAAAATCTTTGAAAGCATCTTCAATCTGTTTCACAGTTGTTTCTAAAACAAAAATCCAAAGAGTGTCACTGAGTTAGATGACATGTTCCACGGGAAAAAGAATTAACAAAGAAAACAGAATATGAAATGGCAGAATCCACTTTCGGCCAAAAAGAGAACAACTAAGAAGTGTTATCATCTTTCCAATGTGTCCAAATTGAAAAATTTTGGGGGCTCAAAAGCATACTTGAGTCCACAATGAGGTAATTTGTTTTCCTCCTCTAGTCAACATTGCCAACTCCAGCAAGTAAAAATCCAGTAACCGTGTCCTACATAGACCAGTAATTAATCAGAAGAACCTTATAGTACTGACTGTAGAAGAAATATACTTTTGCTAAGTTGCTAAAGTACATGACTGCAAGTGGCATATAACAACGATATTCTTTATTTAAATATTTCAGCACACAGAACGCAGAAAAGAGGAAGATATTCAAGAAAACCAGTGCAGTACCCTATCCATGTGCATTAATGGATATTACTTTGTCAATGCATTTTCTTACTTTGGCAATTAAACCTCAATTTGTACACTAATTTGGAAGACATACTTGGGATCGGATTCGTATCAGGTGAACCAACATGCCATTCAACAGAATGTCTCCAATCATGAACAAACCAGTTAAACGTGCCCTATACTACCAGATCACACCGATTGAACTATTGTCCCACTTATCAGGGAAAAAAAAAATTGTCCTAACCAATGCAGATGAAAATTTTACAAGCTAAATTTTCTTGTTTTCTTGTCTAACGAAAAAAGGGATTAAAATCTTGAAATTCTGCTACCTCATCAGCAATCATAGCAATGAAAGCTGAGTTCATCGACCGGATTGGAGTTCGGCCAGCCATCTTAAAGGAAAAACAGCTATGCACCTAACAAACGAACGAAGGAAAAAATTCATCGATCCATTCCATATATGAAGTAAATCAAAACATCAAATAAATTAGGGAACAAAGTAAAAAAGTCAAAAACTATATATCAGTACAAGTTATGGAAATTGGGGGGCATAAACTTACGAACACCTCAGCACCCGAATTATTTAACCCTAAAGAACTCCTTCAAGTCCAAAAAAAAAAAAAAAAAAGAAAGAAAATGGCATAGAAGCGAGTAAAAAATCAAGCTCCATACGTAACAAAAAATATTGCATCAAATCATAAAGCGAGAAAAAAAATAAAAATATGAGGAGTTGAGAGATCTCACCAGCAAAAGGTTTCAACCCGAGTTTGAAGTTTCAGCACAAGGATGGTTTGCAAATTCAATGTGGTGGAGACGGTCAGAAATCTGTTTTGCCGTCGTTGAAACCTCGGGCCGGGCCGGGACAGAAGAACACGTGTCCACAATGCAACGGGGAAGAAAATAAGAGTCCTACTTACTTGTTCGGGTTCTAGTTTAATTTATTATTTATTTACATTCAGGCAAATATTGTAGAATTTATGTGAGTAGATATGTTATTCAATTTTGATCGAGAGAAAAATATGCTACAACATAAAATCGACTTTCGCACTTGCATGCGAGATTTTGGTCATGTAGTTAGAAAACTCGTGACTACATAATCAGTAAACTCACTTATTTATGGGGTCCGATCATTATTTAAAAAAAAAAAAACCCCGTGAAAAATGCAGTATGAATGAATTTGACAACTGGTAGTATAATAGCACTGTTTTCTCTGTCCACGGCCATACTGTACAATAGACTCGCCAAGCATTGCCAGAACAATCTTTTTATGCAATTGATAATAAGTACTAACAAAATAATTTCAAAGAACAAGTTAAAAGTAGAAATTGTTTTAATACCCTCCTGTCAATTCCTTGAAGAAATGTTCATCTTGTAACAGTCATTGCCGGTGTAACCAACAATTTACAGCATTGACGGTTAAAAACTACGACGTCACTGATTCCTATACGCTAATTTCTTAGATTTGAAAATAATTCTCCATAATGCGAAGTTCTATTCTGAGTTTCAGGAATGGCGGTGACCGTTACCTAAAAACAGTTCAAAAATCAAAAGAAAATATTTAACGCAAACATAACTCTTATAATTTCACACGACCATCCCTACAATAAAACTATGTAACTCTGAGAAATAAATTGAACCAAAGATACAATTTAAGCTGCTATAACCACTGAATTCTGAATTTAACGTTCACAAACATGGAAAGATGCTATAAATATTTAATGGTGCTCGTAGTTCAAATAAATATGGCTCAAAACGCAAATTCCTCAACCACCCAAATACGTGCCGACTGATTTCTGCAGAAATAGACTTCGCTCAAGGATCTTTAAACATGTCATCGCTGTAGCTTGGTACCAGATTGGACGCCACTTAAAAATTTGTTCATGACGTGTGCTTCCAACCTGCAAGTTAATAATGAGTGACACATGCAGGAAGTGTACAATACGATAAAGTAATGGTAGCGGAGTATCATACCTGGTTGCACATTTATAATAGATAGTCTCGGGAGAGTTATAGGTGCGTGCATTGGAAAATATTTTCTTGACATCCGCAATAAACATTTCGAGAGTAATGTAACAGAGCTCCGAGTCTACCCGTTTTAACATGGTCTTTAAATCTGCAGACAACAGCATATGGCTGCTAATAATTTAACAAATTATGCCTGTATTAATACATAAACCTTTCTGTAAAATGAGTAGAGGACGGAATAACATAGACAAGAAGATGTCAACATTCCTCATTCTAAAAGAACGGAATGGCTGCCACCATACCATAAACAATGGAAACAAGGCAAGAAAAACGAGAATAACTGCCTTAAATTAGTTCATATCTAAGGATAGGCTATGGTATAATAACAAGCTTTTTAGCACAATTAATGGTACATATTTTTTGGAGTTAAGGTGAAAATGTGAAAATTTACACTGGACAAGAACATGCATATGAGAACATGTGCATAGGAACCTTTGTTGTTTTTCAAAAGAAGAAGAAGAGAATTTTGTGTCAAAACATTACCCATCGGATCCTTAATAACGTCATAATAGTCAGGCACATCTCTCGCATCAACAGGTTCCTTGAATGGCCAAGCATCAGGATGATCATGCATCACCTGCTAAGAAGGAGCTACTAAAGTAAATACAACACAAGGAAAAAGGCATTTGGAGACAGTGTAGTCTGCAACTTTTTCTTTTTGAAGTATCATATATTTCTAATTTTTTTGTGTCATATTTTTGTTTCATTTCAAGGAATGGGCACGTGAGGCAGAGGGAGAGACCGATCCGGGACTATTCCCACCCCATTTTCTGGCATGATGATATTAACCCCAAAAAAGGAGAAAAGGAAAACGATGACCAAAAAAAGTTATATTACACATTTCCTCTCCCATTGAATCTTGTACCCCATGAGAATGGGAAGAGGAGACACACTCTAATCCATTCCCCCATCTACCAAATAAAGAAGTAAAATTTAATCCTAAAGTTTGGTATGACAACAGAATTCACAAACAAGACAAATTGAATCTTACAACACCCTATAATTCTCAAGTATACTATTTGTTAAAGCATCACTGTTTAAAGCTATTATTGTTAAATGAGGACCACTTTACACCACTATTAAATCAGAAAGTTGATGTCGTCACTCCTATGTTTTACTGAAATGCATCATTCCCGTTTACCTAAACTTTTAAATCATCAACGCTGAAAAAAATACAAAGAATAAGTTAGATACACTTTACAATATTCTCAATTCAATTTCTATTTGAGAGAAACTAATACAAGCACAAAAAATTAGCAGTAGTATAAGAATCCTGAGAGGAAAACAAATTGAAAACAAATAAAGAGTCTTGAGAGAATGACCTTGATAAGTGAACGCATAAATGCAGTCAAGGCCTTCTGATGTGAGACACCATCTGACAAGGAGTTAACGATCTTATACTGAGAATAGCCATATTCATCAGGAGTCCAACCTGCCTCTTCTATGTCATGTTACCAACAAGTTCAAAGTAAGAGTTTTGAAACCACAAGGACTGCATGAAAACAATGCAGTAAACTTTCTGAAGAAAACAATTTTAACAACAGAATTGTAAAATTAGCAAGCTGGTCAGGCAGCCAGACAACTCATCTATTTCAGTACACAAAGAACATCATATGAAGTGTGCTTTGAAATGGAAAACATCACCAATGTTAAGTAGGAAATATACATAACCTGTGGGGGAGAAAAACAGTTGTTTTACCACATATCTACAGAAAATGCTGCGATATCAGAAATTACTTCATTTCGCAAGATTTTTTGTCCGCACTAACTATAAGATCTTCTTTTATCAACAGATTTGACATCTAAGCCTAGGATCACCAATGACCTAGTTTGCAAATTTAACATTAACCTATAACTATGCGAGAAAATAAATAATAGCTGAAAGTCTGAATAATTAGGTTTTCTACTTCCAAAAGAAAGGATGTTAAGGGCAGGGAAAAAGGGAAGGATGGGAAGAACTTACTCAAGCCAGGTATATCCTCAACTTTGATAGCCTTCTTAGGTATGCCAGCTTCCTTCTGCACGATTCATTTTAAAGTATTCATGACAATGAAGTTTCATATCAACAAACACAATAAAAATGATGAATTTTCTGAATATAATCTTTTTATTGCAAGCAAAAATCAGATTGCTGGATATAAAATGCAAAGTCCCATATTAAATATTCAAATACAACCTTAAGAATATGACGATCTACTAACTTGAGACATCATCAATGGAGATGTGAGCTTCTCAGGAAGAAAGGAAACAATATTGGATGTATTGTCAAAGATTTACAAATCCTCACATTTAATTCCTGAAGTCTTGAAGAATTAGAGTGAACTATTATTTACTCATAATTTAGTCAGTTTCTATTTTTTTTTTAATGTGTAATGTTCAAAAGATTAAACCATCTTATGAATCCATTTAGCACCAACACTATGTTCGGTCCAGTTGTACTCAAGCGGGAAGAGAAAAAACAAAACAAGAACCACATGGATTTTTCGAGGGTGGACCAGTGGAGATTGGGGCCACCAATGCTCGGTGGGGAGTTGTACTCAAGCGGGAAGAGAAAAACAAAAACAAGATTCACAAGGATTTTTCGGGGGTGGACCAGTGGAGATTGGAGCCACCAATGCTCGGTGGGGTCCACGAGCATTGGTGGCCCCCCTACCCATGAACCCAGTCCACCTCAGAATGCCCCGAATCACATAATTTATACCATACTTTATCTCTGCATATGGCAAGCCACAGTGGCATAGAGATTTTTTTCCAGAGGGAAGGATAAAGGGAAAAATTTGATCCAACAATGCTAAAGGTATTCTCCCACCCAACATTGCTTACCCTACTTCCGATGGCAAAAACAATGAATAGTTTGTTAATACAAAAGGGGAAACAACCATTCTTCTGGATAATATTACATAAGTATCAAACAGATCTCTTAAGTAAAAATGACCACATGTACCTTCTGAAAATCAATTGCTGGGTAGACAATATGACAATTTGAGAGTTCTCTCATCTTTTCATCAATTGCCTAGCAATTCCAGAACAGCTTGTCAGTAATAGTGAACCTTGCGTTAGTTGATATAATCAAAATGCTTTCCCTGTATGTTTGCTTTGATTTCTTTTCTCAAGTTATCTAAGTTCAACTCATCTCACCTGCCTCTGAAGGCATATCATTGCTGATAAATCAGTATAAGGAAGCTTTGGATCAATTTTGCATTCCATGAGGATCCCTCCATCGTAATCCTTAATGTACCTGAATGAGAGAAAACAGTACAATTTTTGAAGTTACAGAGGATAGAACATCTTACCGAATAAAAGGACAAAGAAAATAAGGAAATATGTTGAGAAAGCTCTCAATAACATACTAGAGTCATTTATGGTTCAAAAAATTACTCTGATGATAAAACCTTAACAGTTTGTATTCTATGAATAAATGGTCCAAACATACCCATGCCACCACTCTTTTTCCAAATAAATCTCCTTTGTAAAGCCCTACAGATTAACCAGTAATCAACAAATCCAAATCAAACAAACGTTAGCCTGTAAGAGAAAATGAAAATACCAACGAAAGCAATCATGACCCAACTCTGCAGGACAAGTGGCAAGGACACAACTTTAGAGGATAAATGGAAGTTCATAGGACACAACTGGTTGTAAGATCTGGAATGCAAAGCTTTCTCTTTATGTACAAGGTAAATGCTTGGATAAGAGAATCAAAAGGACAAAACTTTAAGCGTATATTTCCCAATGGACCCTACCAGCTCTAAAGGGAGCGAGGTTATAATTCCCAGCAAGACCTCACATAGAATTAAAAAAACCAAAGATCATCAGGCTGACATAAAGCTTTATATTATGCATCAAACCCTCATTGATGATCAATACATTCCTTCTACAAATTATGACCTGCATAGAACAACTTATTTAGGAAATTGGAAGAGCTTCAAACTCAGTGGTAGGGCCCCAACTCGGAGGACTTAATATTCTAGGGCATCATAATTGGCTACTTATATGGCATGTCAAGGTTACTAAACAATCAGAAAAAATGGGTTCCTGCCGCTAGTGTCGTAAATGAAATTTAAAAAAAAAAAAAATTATCTTTTTCTATGACCAGTTATGGCCAAGATTTCAGCAGTTTGTTGCTTGTAAACATCTTTAGCATAAGTTCATGGGCTAACCATAATGTGTTTTGATTGAAGAATAACCACTCAGGACAGTCAATTTCAGTACCATTTTTCCCCAGGTGACCAAAAATATCTCATACTGAAATCCATAATCATGTATCACAATAATAAACTTGCCCATAACAATGGCAACAACAAAAGATCACACATGAAAAGGGAAAAAAAATCCCGCACCTGTTTGGCAAAATAACCAACAGCATTATTATCAGCATATGTTAAAAAATGAGTTAGCCCATCCACATCACGTGCATGCTGCTTCAAGTGGTTCATCAGCCTGGTCCCATAGCCTTTAACTTGCTCATCTGATGTGATTGCACAGAAAGCTATCTCTCCAAACTTCTGCCTACATAATTTCAATGATGGTGCCAGTGAGAGGCTGTCCTTCGTCACTCTCCCCGCTGTGCAGGGAAAGTTAAGAAGGTACGATCCAATAATTGATGAAGGAAGGACCCCCAAAAGAGAGGGGGAGGCGTGTGGAGAGATGATAATTTAAAAAAAAAAAAAAGAGAGATAAAACACTCACGAAGACACCCTACATTGTGTAAGTCATCAATTTGACTTCAGAAAAAGCCAACAAATTGCGTACTTAATGTCACATGCAAAAAATCTGTATAACCTAGAATAAATGGTGAAGACATGCAGTTTTCAGGTTGTCATATGGTACATGCATTTTATGTGGATAAATGGGTGATTGTTGGATGTGAATGCAAGCCACCTCCCCCTCCCCAGGCCCAACTGGAGAACTAAGGGAATAACAAAACCTAACCATAAACCAGATCAACATGAAATGCATTTTGGTGTGAGTAATGTGATACCCACGTGTGTGGATGCGCACATGTACAAGGACCAAGAAGAGATCAATTGAAAAACATAATATCAGAAATTCTACCCAAATTGCAGCTGTTTACATGGGATCTCACCTCGCATAAGGGCGGTATGTTATGCCACCAACAACCTGATTATGTCTGATGACCATAACCGATTTGTGGTTTCTGCATTGCATAGGTACAAAGAAATTAATACCACAAGTATAATCCAAGCACCAGAAGGGTATGATACGATGTCTTAAAGTGAAGCTTCTATGCTAAAAATTAGCACCATATGTGAAAACCGGAACTACAAAATTCAAGTTGACATACAACATCAAATGTCCCCCAAGCTTTGCAAGTAACATTACTACCTTCATGCGAAGTTGAGTGTCTAAGTTTGAAATGGCAAGCATGAGTATAAGATGAAACAAATAATCAACATTTTCAATTCCACCTCACAGGATAACAAGTCAACTAGATAAGCATGGAAACTTAAACATTTAAAACCAAACTTCAGCAACAACAAGCTAGACACACAACAGAAATTGACATGCAAAAGGAAATTGCGATTGATACCTATTAACAATAGTTACCAGGAAATAAAGAGCACAATGGAGAATTCTACAAAACCCACCAAGATATCCTTGAGATGAAGTTGGTCTAAATTACCGAAAAAGGCTCGTAAACAGTACAATGCCAGCATGAACTAAAAAGCTAATTCATTCAACTTACAGAAACACAGAGACTAAGAATGTTATAAACCGAAAGGCTTCCTTAAGTCAATTCACTTCTTCCAGGACAACTCTAAACCACAAATTAGAAAATTTGCTTAATAAATCAATTCCGCATTAGCTTACTTATATAGCCACAACTTGACCCTTGCAAATAAATTGATTATAGAAATTCCAGACTTTACAAAATCAAGCAAATTCACCAAAATACCCTTGAACATAAAAGCAAAGGATATCAAATTAAAAACTAAAGGAGCAATTTTTGTCCTGAAGTACAACACTAATAAGGATAGACTATACCACAAAATTTTCTTTAAAGTTGTGCATTACAGTTGAGATAAATAGGGAAATGGTCTTTGAATTTTCTCTCTTGAACACTTCATATACTGCATCAACATTATTAGTAAATGTGTGTACTCAACAGATCAAACAAAGCTGAAATATGAAGATAAAACTTCCAACATTGTAAGAAACAGAGCGGCCAGAACCTGTCCATCACAAGACGAACAATATATTCCTTAGGCATGTTAGGTAGTTGCCTGGCAAATATGTTCTTCAATGCTATCAACCTGGCAAAACACAAACATATGAACTACATTAGAGCAGCCATGGTTTAGACCAGTTCATTCATCTCTAAAGACGCAATAATTAACAGTAGAAAAGAGGGGATTTAGCATGATTCCAGTAAAGAGAAATAGATACCAAACCATATGCTCATCAGTACCATCATTTGAAACGCATTCAAACTTTAGCAATCCTGATTCCTCCTGTAGAATTCAAAGTACAAATCTGTATCAAATTTTATTCACATTTTAAATTAATATACATATATACTCAGAATAACAAGCGCGCCCACACACAGACAAGTTAACCAGAATGTAACAAACATATAGACGGCTAGAGTAAACTTACCTCTCTCTTCAAACTCTCCTCCCTTGCACTGTAAGCCCCACTTGTCTGTATGTCCGGAAGAATATTCTTCGCTGTCTCATCCTTCACCCCAATGCCAGGAGCCAAACCAGCAGCGCGAGCCGTCGTAGCGTTGCCAAAGGCACCGCCATTGCCACCGTCTTTCGCCATCTCCGGCTCAACTTTAACTGAGTTCTCAGTCTTGAGTTTCACACTCCTCGCAGAGGGCACCACGCTATTCTCTAACCTCGAGGCGGTGAAGTTTCTCATCGAGGAAGTATCGTACTCCTCTTCATAGTCAACAACATCCTCGGACTCGTCTTCGGAGTCGGAGTCTGCGCCACGTGCACTGATGCTCTCGAGATCGTCATTGGAAGTGAGGGCGCTGTCACGCGTATCCGAGAACGAGGAAGGTAATGGCGGTGCGTGATCATCAGATACCAACTTGCGCTTGCGGATGGATGATGTTGCTGAGGCCGACGCGGAATGTGACGGAGACGAAGATTGTGAGCTCCGAGAACGGACCGGCGCCATTGAGTGACTATCCTTTGCCTTTAACTGATGATTCAGATAGATTACACAGATTTTTTCCTATTGTCTGGAGAAAAAAATCAGACGAGGAATTGAGATACAGGATTAAGCTGCAAGATAGACGAATTGCGAATTCCAGGGAGCCAGGTTTTTTTTTTTTTTTTTGAATTAGGGTTTCGCGGGGAAGTTCCTGCGATCACTTCTACCTGCTTTTCCGGTTCAGAAAAGAAACGGCGGTGTATGTCGTCGGATTTGACGGCTTCACGTGGGGACAGAAGCATACGGCGTCGTTACGTGGACCCGCAAGCAAGCATATCTTTTTTTTTTTTTTTTTTTGTCAATAGTCAATAATATATTATTCTAGTCCTAACCTATAATATAGAGTAGGGCGATAGCTCAATTGAATCTCAAGAAATCTATAAGAACTGAATCACTATTAAACCAAACGGTGCATTATGCAGTTATTTAAATTTTTTATAGAAGACAAAATTTAAACATTTAACCTCCCACCCATATAGTCTTTAAAAATTTTGTGGTGATCAACCCAACCAAATTAAATTGATTCGCAAGCAAGCAAGCATATCTGTCGAGCGATTTCTCACTCGCTTGTTTAATATTAATATAATCAATCAAAATTCAAAACAGTTCCGCATTCTTCTCCTGATACTATTCTTTTTTAGTACAATTTTAATATCATCTTCATCAACTTATTAACTCTTACTAATTACGAATATTTCACAATTCTATATAAAGTAGTTTCCCTTAACACACAATTGTACAAAAGAAGAAGAATAAACTTCAGTTATCATTATCTATACTATATTATAAATTCGTAAATACATGGATTTTGGCTTTTTACCATCACAGCAATTCCTATGTAAGATATATGTGAACAAAATATGCCTTCTGTTTTCTTTTATATTTCATTCACTTATTTATAAAAATTGATACTTTGAACTAATTATCATTAATGTTTGAAGGGTAAAAAAAATAACAGTTGTAAAAATACTAGCTTAAAATGACTTACCATGTGCATTTGGTATTGAAAATCCAAAGTAAATATTCCTAAAATAGGGCTAAGAAGGATATCACGCTTTCACTAATTAGGAGGTGGGAGCTAAAATTTAGATTGGGCTTGTTTGAAATGATTTCCTAAATTATTTGACCGTCCAAACAAATAAATGGAAAGGGGATGGAAACAACGCCTTCCGAGCATTGAGAGGCAGAGTACCGATTCCGATACCTATTTATGATATTCAAATCTCCTAACTATACTTCTATTTCAAGCATTCAGCTAGCAAAATGTCACGCTACAAAAGGTTTTCATATAAACTTTCCAAAAGAAAGAACTTCAAAGGTAGTTCAAAGGTAGTTCAAGTACCACATCTAAGAACAAAAGTCGCAAAAAAACTCCAGCATCCTGGATTTATTACAGTACGAATATATGGTAAAACTGACAGGTCAGAGGGAAAGGGAACTAGTAAGAAGATAAATCAGCCTGTTGTTTCTTGTCCCTCGTTCCCAAATGTAAATCTTTAAAGCTCAGATTCCTCATCTCATCCTGCCATAAGTTATATAGAAACACAATTAGTTTGTAAATATTAGGAGACGGTGCATACAGAACAAAGAAGCACCAACCTCATCAGATAAAAAGTTGGAAGCTCTGATCCTCAGACAAGTAAACTTTTTCTCAATGCTCCGACCTTCACAAGGCTTTTTAGGTGCACTTCTGAAAAGAAAATTTGCGTTGACCTAAAACTTCCAAACAGAGCAGCCGAAAACCTATAGTATAACAGATAATGGACACCATGACGAGTTCTGCTTTAAAGAGGTGACAATACAGATAAAAAGCAGTGCATCTACTTTTACCTTGATCACTTACGGGCTCCTTCATGGTAGCAAACCTGCAAAGGTGAAAAATCTCGTTTAGCCGGGTAGACGAACTCACAAATCCCATATAAATGTGCTGTTAAATTCTTTCTTCCAGTTTCCTTAACTAGACAGGCATCTTCAGTAGGGTATTGTTCCTTTTTCCCAAATAAGATTTCAGCTGCTCTAAAAGTCTGTATACTCCCATTCAGAGCCAAAAAATTCTTTATGCATCAACAGAAGTTTGTACTCTTTAGATTGCTCAAAGTTCTTGGAGTAAATGAAACATACAATAAAAGTTTAAGCCTTTTCTCATATCTGATTCCGTTTCCTTGATGAACACCAGAGTCCACCAGTACTTGCTTGTTCCGGCAAACCGGCATCATCCCCTTGCACTTCAAAGCCCAGATGTTCATCTGGCTTTGTGCATCCATGTATGCCAGTTGATGACTTGGGAGATGCTCTTGGAGCTGACTCTTCATAACTGCCAATGTACACAACGCATGAATATATAGAAAAACAATGTAAGCATTCAAAAATGTTTATACTAGATGTGTGAGAAAATCTTATAAAAATGTAGAATTTCAGATTTTGCTCATGCTTTTATGGGAAATTGTATTTAGAAAATTAAAAGAGAAATAACAAAACACAATGTGTAAACTTGATATGTACACACTATAAAGCTAGATATCTCTTGTAGTTTCTTGAACACCTTTTGTGCTCCAAAAGTGCTTGGAATTAGTGTTGCAAACTAGTCTGTGCTTTGGAAAGTATTCAGAACTTACCAGTAAATTTATATTCACATGGTATGCCTCTCGAAACAATAGATAGTTTGTCTGTGGATATCTTCATTTTCAAGAGTATCAAATGCAACAATTGAGCAAAATAAATGTTTAGATAAAAGAATCTTTGAAATCTTCACTATTTTCTTTCTATTAGGTTTCAAGTTTTCGTCATCAAAAATTGGATCAAATTCTATAGATATTAAAATGAGCACAATTACTTTTACCTTGCTAGATTCCCAGCATAGGTTACTTTGATTGTCTTAATAGGGACAGTTTCACCACAGTAACCATTGTCAGCTGCGTTCTGTAGAGAAGAGTATTGTCATTTAGGCAAAGCATGTATAACTCAGTTATCTCTTTTGAAATATAAAACTCTTCCAGCTTAGCCATTTAAAGGAAAATACATGACGTATCTTCTCTACATTAGGTAAGGAGTGTCAACCTTGAATGTCATAGTTGCATTACTGTAGCTATTAACAACATCTTCCACATGTTCCAAGTCTTCCTAAAACAATATCAAAATCACTTAGGACACTATATCACACGTATTGTTAGTACTACACAATCGTTGAAGTTGATAATAGGATAGCCCACATGTATTCCTGGCAGTACACTTACCTGTTTGTCAATCCCATGAACAGCATTTCCTGCAGTTTGGAAATTTAAAGCCGAAAGCTCATCCTCAAGTGAGAAACCACTAGAATCTATGTAGATGGGTACTACCAATCAAGAGAAAATAGTAAAATTTATTAAGTTCTCATGCAAATTCCATATTCACTTGTTAGCTGAAAGCAAAAGCAAAACAAAGACTTTCTATTAATCAAATAAAAAAATGTTAATTGAGTTTCGATTGGTAAAACTCTATGCTGTCTGTAATCAAACAAAACAAATGCAAGACGGTCACCCGACAACACGCCAATGTACGCCAATGTAGTAAATGTGAGCACTTTCCTTGTATTCCTCATATAACAGGCATCTCCTGGATGAGTTCTGAACTTTGCGTTTGCCTGTTTGCTTTGGTGGAGCAATATAACAAGCATTTATTGTTCTCATCCTCAGAGCTCTTTTTGTTCCTCTCACTTGATTGCCTGTCTCCGTAGGTGGCCGCCTAGGCGCAGTTTGATTGACATTTTCACGGGTTAGGTTTTTCCTGGATGAAGATTTGGCTCTGTCCTTGCGGTTTCATCTCGGTCGACTGCTACCACCAGCATTTTCTGCTCTCATCATCAGAGGTCTTCTTCTCACCCTCCCTTCATTTTTTGAATGAGGAGTTGTCATATTCTCTGTAGCACACTTGCGAGGCACTTTCCTTAGTGGCTGTGCTGGTGCACTTGGAGAGCCATTTTTACCTCCGTTGTTATGCCTGAAATAGAAATTGCATGCTTTTTAAGAAGCTATTACCAGATTCACAATATGCATGTTAGTGGCCCTTCTAGAGGAGTTTGGATGATGTTATAATACCTGCAGGTTATTGTACTTGGTGGCTGTGCAGGTGCACTTGGAGAGCCTTTTTCACCTTCATTGTTATTCCTGAAATAGCGATTGCATGATTTTTCAAAATTCATTACAATATTAACAAGAGATGTACATTAAAGACAATGGAGTTTGACAGTGACATAATACCTGCAAGGTAGTTTCCTTGGTGGCTGCGTAGGTGCACTTGGAGAGGCATCTTCACCACCATTATTATACCTGAAATAGAAAATTGCATGATTTTTCATAAGCCACTACAAGATTTAAACTCATCCAAAAAAAAAAAAAGTATACAGCTTTTTACATTTGTCATAACTACATCAAATTACAACTGGTGTTCTAAAAAAGGCAGATGATTATGGATGGAGGTGAAGAGAAGTAAACACTGTAAATAAATTTGTCATCTGTCAATAAATAACAAAAAAAAAAAAACTCGTAGACATTACTATTCACATTAAAGCTTGCCGGTACATTTAAAGGCTTGAAGTATATTCTGGGAAGTTTTCAAATACAATAACATCAGATGCAAGATATGAGTTGGGAAAAATTCAAGTAAAAGAAGCATACACTTCCCCCTTTTCTCCTCTTCAGTCCTTCTAAGTTTTAACAATCAAACGTCATTGAGATCGAGATATAAATAATTTTACCTGTGGCGCTCTATATGACTGATATTGTACCCCTCCACAGAACCTTCATAGATCTGCCAGCCAAATGCTTTATACAACTTCTGACTGATCATATTCCCATACTGCAGCTTACTGCTTTCTTCCACAGGTTCCTAAAAATATATCAAGAAAAGAACAGGTCAGTCACAATATGTAGAGCATCGCAAATGTCCATACTAGTAGTTTGTGGAGATGACTTGAGTCAACAATTTTGTTTTCACTAATGGTAGATAAAACATGTCCAAGTTCTCTAACCTGGTAATTAGTTCCCTCAACACAGCTCCATTCAGTTTGAATACTCACATTAGGCTGCAGGTTATCACCTGATGAATCACCGGACTCTACATAAGACGTCAACAGATAAAATCAGAGACAGCTTGTAGTGGTTAAAATTTACAAATTCCTCAGAGAGAAGATGAAAGAAAATTAAAAACTTAATTTTCACAGTTTAGAAGCATTCCAAGATTCCAAATGTGTAATGATCCCTAATATCTCTACGTAAAAAGAATACCAACATACAAAATAATAATGTATTAAAAGGACAAAGCTGATCAGACACTTACTGTTTTCTCACCCATACCCTTTAGAAACATGGTCCCGAGAACCGGCATGAATAAACTGATTCTAAGGAAAAGCTTAAACACTTGTGAAAGGATAACTTGAAACATAATTTATGCACAAAATGAGCCAAGACACGTCTAGCTCAAAATCATGACAAAGAGAAAGAGACTACCAAGAGAAACAATGCTTTGTGCTTTTTAACAGTTTGTACAATGGTTCAAAGTCACATGCAAATGGCTATTATAACATTTTCAAACATTTCTCCTTTTTAAGAATGAAGAGCAAACATAAATTTGAAAGAAGGGTATTCATCTTTCAGAGCCAGCAGAGAAGCTCATGCACATAATGCCCTCAATCACTTGTTCTGTCATTATACGGCATAACAATTTGGCTTCTCTGGGCACTAAACCACCATGCTATTGCATTTATAGCATGTAATGAAAACACAGAGTGGTCAACTGCTGGTTATCACCACGCTAAATTTTTATGCACTCAAACCTGATCAAATATAAAGGCTTCCTGCATTCAATAAGTTTTATTTCCTTCTTTCTGCCACTAACTTCTCTGAAGTGATTTAAATTTACATAAAATAAAGTTTTGTTCCTCCATTCCTTAAGTATGCGGATGTCAAACATTTTGTAGACATTTATTTCCTTGTTGGCAGATTCATGCCTAAAATGGACCAATGGGACGAAGACTAATCAGAACGATTTTGATCTCATTACCTTCACAGTTGAACCACTTTTAGGAAAAATAATCATAATTATTTGACATGCCAACAAAACTTTAAACTATGTGATATTTTAATCTATGGCTACATTCTCTGTAAGAACACTTCTGAATGAGCTGAATCTTTAGCGACTAGCAAATTTCATGTGATGCATAAACATCTCGTGGTTTCCAAAAGCAACCCATAAAGCAGATATTTGTACCTAAAACTGATACAAAACAGAACAGTCTTGGAGTTTCTCTTTCCATAAATCATAAATAATGTCAAGGTTAAGAGGCATGAGCACCAACAAGACAGAGACCTAACTCCTTACCAAGAACAAAACTTTTTCTTTCAAGAGACTCCATAGATATCTTTACTTCTGAGTGTGGGTAACCCTATTTGCATGTGAACAATCTTCGGGATATCAAAGACCAAGTTATTTCTTAAATTAGCATGTAATCTTTTTGGTTCAGTGAATACAACAAAAACTCAGTGCTTTTTTTGTTCTTCTTTCCAGAGATCCCTCCAAGACTTAATTTACAACATTTTTTAGACAAATACCATCTCTTGTGCCTCCTCTGGTAATATTGTAGAAATGCATACTTCCATAATCAAATAAATGAAACAGTCCATTCTATCACACTCTAATTATCCTCCTCTTCTAATGGTCAATTCTTCAGTTCTCTTTGTCACAAGAAAGAATACTTTACCTGATCTGACACTGTAATTGAACAAATAAGAAATTCCACTCCATCTCATTCTACATGAGATTTTATAAATGAATATAACTTTTTTCTAATGCTTGCAACCTGTCTAGAGGACTAATCTTTAACAACCTGGCTAAAACCATTATATACCATGAAGATTCCCAGACAAGTACAGATCTATTGAAGTCAGCCACAGAACAGACATGTCAATTCTGGAAACTAAAAATGCATCAACCGAGCAAATTTGCATTGGAAACACTCACCTCCATTCAAGTTTTCTGCCCCTGGACCATTCATTTTAAAATGATCACTAAAAGACCTGAAAAATCATTTAGATACAATCAGAACACATAAAAATAAAGATTAAGCAGGGCGACAGTATGATTAACCCTACCCAGCTAGATAAAAGCGATCTAAGGAGATGAAGAACTCTCAAAAGGATTGCAGGTGGGATCAAGAGAAGTTAACTCATTATATCATTTGTGTAGGAAAAGTAACTGTTTTCTGCATGCCACATAAATTAAAGGACTTCGTGTTAAAGCGTGTCCAAACAGTAATTTCATGCATACTTTTGTCTTGTTCCAGGTTGAAACGTTCACCACCTGTCATGCAAATAAAAGAATAATTATTGCTATTTAAGAGTGGTAAGTTAAGAAATTAAAATATAAAATTACATATACATGGTAAGCATCTGGATACAGACTCCAGGCAGATGACCACAACAGATTTAAGAAAAAATGGAAATAACTAATATCATATGGTGTATAAATGTAATTAAATTATTTCCTTTTTTTGTCGCTACCATATCCAGAAATCAATTTCATGTGTTTTTGTCATAGCTCTATCTGAAAATTTCAATTGCTGCAGTTTAAACATTCAGTTGAGAATATTGAAAAACCAAATTGAAATATGTCAACAAAATCTTGAAGAATCTTAGCAAACTTGAAACTCATTAAAAACCATTTTTCAATGTGGCTAAGCATAATTAGGCAATAAAGCATACCATTTATAAATTGGCCTAAATATTGAAAAGGAGATCGCGGTACTATTGTGACTGGATAAAATTAAATTTGTTAAAAATTGTAAATTTTTTTAAGTGAAGATAACTATTCATCTACTTAGTTACGGCTCTGCATTTTCATCTTCTCAATAAATTTTTTCTTGAACAAAATAAAATATCTTACACAAAAATTTATGAATGATGAGTTCCTTTAATCAATTAATGATCAACACAAGCTTAGAATTGCGTTATCTTGCCAATGTTCCAAAAGATTGACAGAAAATTTCCGGTATCTGATTACACATGAATTTCACATAATACCTGGGTTTAGGCAGCTAAAATTTCGATGGTTGAGGTCCTAGTAACATCATACAATAGTACGCAAGTGGGATATCTGTCCACCGATGATTATTCCCATGAAGTTAAGTATAACTGTGAGTAGTATCAACTGGTTAAACCACAAGATTTCCAGATTGCAGTCATGATACATTTTATAGTACTTCTAAATGGCAGAATTTATTGTGTCCTTTGTCTTTGTATCCTGCTGTCATAGAGTTGGTACCCCCTTGCAGTCTAACTGCAGGAGTATTCTGCAAATCATAAGTTTGGAGGCACTTAATGACTGAACAACATCAATGATCAAGTTGATAAATATAATTCAGGCTTTTATCCGGTCATGCAGAGAAGATAAATTATACTCACTTCTTTCAAATTGTCCAAATATTGCAATGACAAAAGGTGAAATTGAAGTTAAGTACAAAGACAACAAAATAATTTAGATGGAAAAAAGGTAAAAGAATACTCAGCAGCAAACACTAGAGCAATCAGAGAAGGTAATCAGTCCATGAAAGATTTCCATTACTGATAGAGGTCGAGCAAGTAGCCCTACTACCCTGTTGTGGAGTTTGAACCACCCAAAATAAAGTAAACAAAATGCGAGTTATTAATACTGGCCTGCCAATAAGACTCAAGAGAATTACTGAATTCATAATTGAACCGATGTAATTCTAAAAAAGGATATCACTTCAAACAATAGCCAGAACTTAATTGCAGCAATATCTCTAAGGGACTAGATAATCACTAGAAAGCATCCCCATGACTCAAAATAATTACAACAAACAAATCTTTCAAGGCAAATTTCAAGAAACACACACAAAAAAAAAAAAGCCAAAATAACCAACATCTTGTATAAAACTAACAAACTCACTTCATCGGCATATCACTTGAAACAATAGCCAGAACTTAATTGCAGCAATATCTCTAAGGAACTGGATAATCTCTAGAAAGCATCTCCGTGACTCAAAATAATTACAATAAACAAATCTTTCGAGGCAAATTTCAAGAAACATAGAAAACAAGCCAAAATAACCAATATCTTGTATGAAACTAAAAAATTCACTTCATCGGCATTCGAATTTCACATGATATTTTCAGTTTAAAATAATAAATTAAAAAAATAAATACCACTAAAAATTATTATTCAAATATTTTATCTCACAGAGTATCGTCCGCAGCGGAAGTTGCAATTGAAGGAAGCCATTGCCAACCTCCACCGAACATCGAGTCTTGAATTTCGCATTCCTCGCATAAGACGCCGCCAAGATTTTTCCGGACCTCGACGCCAAAGAAGTTGCGCAATATGGAATAATCATACTCCTCTCCCATTATAGACGCCAGTTTGCAAACGTACATTGACGAGATAACTGTGAGCCAAAAACAGACCGTTACCGTTATGTAATTTGTCGAACCGAAACTTCTTGTATTAGGGTTTCGCGGGAATATTTTCAAGCCCAAAAGCATGAGCCTGGGCGAAAAACACAAACGTCATACGCTTTAAATAACGCGTGCGATTTTAAGTAGCGTTTAACTTACGAAAGCCGTCTCCTGTGATGATGAGGAGTTGAAAACCAGCCTTATTAGATTTTTTTTTTTTTTTTGGTAAGTGCCTTGCAAGAGAAATTTTCTTTTCTTTTTTTTTTCTATCAATGTGCATTACAAAGTATTTTTGCCCTACACAATTTAGGGTGTGACTCTTAAATTTTTGCTATACACAATTTTTATGTGTAATTCTCAATATACCTAAACTAAGTTCTCCAACTACCTCTTACTATGGCAGAGGAGCACCCTAACGGTGTTCCCCTAGCCAACCAAGCAAACCCGATTAGTTCTTTAGTAGTCAATCTTAAAACAACTAAATCGCCCCCAACCACCTTTTTTTCAAAAAAAAAAAAAACAACATTTAAGCATTATCTTCATTTACATTAAAAATAGCTTAACGGTTTTCTAATTTTAAAATTACTTGAACTTTAACTACTTTAAATTTTTTCTGATTTTGACCACTTTAGAACTTTAAACTTTGTTAGGTCAACACAGCGACACAATGACATACGCAAGCTTATACGAGTAATTTTGGTTTAGTTATTTGTATCCAAGTCACTAGTAATTTGACAGCTTTCAAGTTTTTAGTAACTTTATTTAGTCATCAGTAACCAATTATTGGTTTTGGCATGATAAATTGGGTTTAGTTGCTTGTTAAGTTTGTTATTAACATGTTATGTTTTAGTGACTACTAATAATTTAGAATTTTTTTTGAATTACTAGCAAATTGGATTTTGCAATTAATAACTAAATTATTAATAGTTTGATGATTTCTCAAGCATATAGTTAATTGATTTGATTATTAATAATGTACTTGCTTAGTAAAATGATTTTGGTTATCAATAAGTTGAATTTAATTACTAGCAACAAAATTATCCGTTAGTTGGCATTTTTTTCCAGTTTATTAATAACTTGAATTGGCTACTAGTAACCAAACTACTAATAAATATTGCACTTTTCCAAATTACTATTAAGTTGGGTTTCGTATTAGTAATCAAGTTATACCAATTTGATGTCAATTTTTAAGAGCAGTAATCACGATAGATTTAAATTTAGATTTTGTTACACTAATAAAGATATTAGTAATCTAAATAAAATTAAGTTTGGAATTTTTATTCAAACTATTTTAGTTTTTGACTTGTTTATCAATAAGTAAGTTCGCAGTTACTTAGCATTTTTCCACATTTCCTTTTTGGTTGGGTTTGGTTAATTAGTAGTAATTAAGTTATTAACAATATAGAATTTTAACAAGTTACAAGAAGATTTAATGACTAATTAGTAGTAACTAAAGATTTAATTACTAATTAGTAGTAACTAACTTACTACTAATTTCTCACTTCTATAAGCTCCTAATATCCTAGTTACATGTATTTTTTCATTGTTGGAAAGTAACAGTAAATCGGGTTTGGTTACCAATAAATATACATTTTTTTCGAATTATTAGTAATTTGTTTTTCCCCCCAAGTTATTAGTAACTTGGGTTTGGTTAACAGTAGTTTAGTAGTATTTCTGTTGGTAGTATGTTAGGTTTGGTTAAAAGTGAAGTTTAGTTACTATTAACCAAACTAAAGTATTTAAAAATTAAACTAAATTACCATTATCAATAACAAACAATGTACTACTAATGCAACAGTTTTTTCCATTTTGTTAGTAAATTGGGTTTCATTTTCTGTAACATAAAACTACTAGTAATTTTGAACTTTTCTTTTTTTTTATTTTTATTTTGGAATTACTTATAAGCATTTTTCAAGTCACCAATGAGCTTGCTTTGGTTACCAATAACCAAATAACTAGTAATCTTGTAACCATCCGAATTATTTTATAATTTAGGTTCGGTATGTAGCAACAAAGTCTTTAAAATCTTGAATTTCAAGTTATCAGTAACTTGCATTTGGTTACTTGCAACCAAGTTAGCTAGCCATTTCCTGATTATACACTTTCTTGTCCTTTATATTGCGTTAAAAATGATGTTGGAACAATGATAGATTCTTGATCAAATTGGCCTGGCACCAACATTGCATAAACAGTTTAACGAAGAATGCAAATGTCCAACACCAAATCACGTCTAGCGTAAAGATTTTCACCATATTTCTGATGAGTATTTAGTCAGAACTGGACATTCAAATCAAAAGAGCTTCACATGCTGCTAAAGAATATATTCAACAATGTTATCACTTGAATAAAGACCCAGAATCCCAGATCTTAGGTTGATTCATGTTTCTTCGGATGAAAAAATCAACGAAACTCTATTTACCGTTTTTTGCAATTCAAAATAGCCAGAGTTTCAATGTTAAATTGATCATAAGTACCCCAGTTTGGCTGCGACAAGCTACTAGTCGGCAAATGCTTTCCGTGTCGATGAATGGTGCCTTGATGGAGTCCATATTCTGCACTGAGGCAAAGGTTTCAGATATTCTTTCTGCCTTGTTCAGTGGTCTATCATAGTTACAGTAGATGACTAGTATTGACAAGGCAAAATGCCTTGATCATTCGCCTAAGAAATTCTGCCGTATATAAGTTTCAGGTAATTGATGAAGTATTGTAATATAAATTGGGAATTTCCGACAACATTGCGTCATGGTGCTGGTGCGACCCCTTTTAGTCCACCTACTCCACAGTTTGTCTGCGGGGCATGCATGACAACCAGAAATGAACATCCACCCAGCTTGCTTTGCATATAAAAACGAAAAAGCTCGCTGAGAACTAATTGTGGTTGGTTGCTGATTTGTTCATTCTGATCTTCTTTGATCTTTCTGATTGTTGTACACAGGTAACAGCCATCGTGACCCATGTTTCCTCCTCCCAGAACACCGCCAGTAAACCACAAGTATTGCAGCTACAACACCGATAGGGATTGCCCATCTGTAACAACATTACAGAGCAAGGTAACATGTCATGTCCCATTCCCAATATTGTTCAACAAAGATCCCAATGTGCATTTTCTCCAAACTACAGAACCTTTTCTTTTCCTAGTATACAGTTCTCAACAACCAAATATCTCTCCAAAACTCTCTCCCACTACCTGGCAGATGAGAAGGAGATCAGTGGATTGTTTAACTCTACACCAATCAATTTGATCGTTTAAACGACAACTGAAAGTGATATTCATTAAACTGAGGCACTACCAAATTTTTTTGAGTGGCAAGTATTCTAATACTTAATTCATTAAATAATAATGCAATTAATCAATATATTCAAAGACCACAGCAAGAGATAGCCTCTGAACAGGAATGAGGGAAGGAAAAAAAAAAAGAAGGAAAAAAGAAGCACTTGATACCTGTCCAAGTCAAGGATAGGGCTGTAAACGAGAAATTCCCAAGTTGCAACAATAGCGTGCCAAACTGGGTTGTAATAAAGAGACTCCGCTGACCAAAACATCCTTGTATATGTCTCTAGGAAGATGAAAAGTATCCAAGCTCCAATTTCGACCAAGAAAAACTTTATAATAAACCGACCCACGACCACCATTACAAGTGAAAAAGCCACCAACCAATTAAAGAGCCTGTGGTTATATTCCTTAATAAACAGGGTTTTTGACTTCCCTAACATCTGCAATGTAGATCACGTGCATGCATAAAATCCCAACACAAATGAGCCAAATGAGAACTAATCAGTAAACATAGACATCAGGTAATAAAAAAAAAAATTACAAAAGAAAAATGGGCTTGGAAGAGAAGTTTCCCTTGTTTTGACATAACTGTGAAACACGTGCAACAGAAGTGAACACTTCAATGACAACTACTCAATTTCAATAATGATTGGTTCATTAACTCAACTGAGAACAGCAGAACTCATACAGCTCATCATTTTAAGGTTGTGGATCAAATTTGAGGATAGCAGCTATGTGCCATTTATGTAGTAGATTTTTATCTGTGCTTAATATATCTCCCAGAACCATATTTAATAAGGAAATAGCTGCTTTATCACTCCTATGGTAGAGAAAATAAATTTCTGAGCCACCTCTCTGGAATGATGTAATCTTTAAACCTCAAAAGTGTCCAGAGAGGATATTGAAGCCAAATAAAATCCCGAAGTCCATAATACAAAAAGAATCAGCAACAACCACAATTGGAAGCCTTGGTTACAGTCATACGATGAGGCCAAGTAACAGAAAATTCGACATTGGGAAGGCTGCAGAAGCAATCCAAAGAGGTTTCCACCTTTTTTGACTACATAAGGTAGTCCAATAGTCTCAAGGACAAAGGATTAAGTAGCAGGTATGGGTAATTAAGTTCTAGGATGCCCATTTTCTATTGCTGATTTCTCAGCCTTTTCGGTTGACAAAGGGAGTTGGTGATAGGGAAGGCCAGTTTTCAACTCCTATTGGGTTCAGCAAGAACAAGTGAAGTTGGCATTTCCAGGGTACTGATATTTGTGTGCACACAAAACTTAGCTGTTGCAGTCCCCTCTCTCTCTCTCTCTATCTCTCTCCCTCCCTCCCTCTCCCTCTCTCTCTCTCTCTCTCTCTCTCTCTCTCTCTCTCTCTCTCTCTCTCTCTCTCTCTCTCTCTCTCTCTCTCTCTCTCTCTCTCTCTCTCTCTCTCTCTACCCCCTATAGGGACATACAATTCCATTACCCATGCCTTGGAGTTTGTCTATAAAACTCAAACCAGAAAGAAATTGGTCAAATCTCCAATCAAAAAACTGAAAAAGAATTCTAAACCTTCATCATCCGCTGCTCATAGCTGCTTTTAGAAGGCCCAACACATTCCTGTTCGAAACTTTGATTGCAGTGAAGGAAGCCTGCATTAAATTTCGCCATTGAAGGAAGTCTAAGCACTTGAAGCTCGTCCATTTTGTCCTCACATCTGGTATAAAAAGCCTCACAGATTCTTGAAGATTGATACTCATTTGCCAAAATGATATTCTTGTGCACCTGCACAAACATGCCAATAAGCAAAAATATTTAATCCAGTGATTTTCCAATTCAAGAATATTGTAATTCTAGAGCTGAACCTTCTCAATTTCTTCATCCAATTTCTCAACTGATCTCTTGGCATGGTGGCGACCAAAATGTTGCTCATCAAAAGCTTTCATAGCAGCTTCTCTAAAACCTTCATGAGCAACTTGCATATCTTCCTCTGTCATTGGTAGATTCAAGTTACTAATCTTGTCACTGTATAGTTTCAGACACCTCTCCAAAATACCCTTGTTGAAAATTTCAACAAGCGAGCCTGTTGACGGAATCTCCCCTTTATTCAAGGCTTCAAGAATCTACAGACATTAAAGTTAAAGCATTTTAAAAAAGGATACAACAAAACTCCAGATGGTACAAGTGGCGACAAAGTAGAGATTGACAATCCCATTTACAATTATCACAATGAGGAGATGCATTTTTTAACATTTTACTTAAGCATGATAAGAAGTAACAGCATTGACATGGAAAGTCACAACCCAAAGTAGTAGTTTTAGTTCAAGAAAGACCTAAATCACTTCAACAATTTAACTTTCTCACTTTCAAGGAATGGGAACAATTAATAAGATTGCTCCAATTCAAATCATCAATGTAGGAAGTTTTTGGCGCATTTGCAGCACCATGTTAGCTTATGCAGAAAGCATATAATTGGATTTCTGTGCTAGGTTTCAAGAAAGTGTAACCCAAAATCAAATTTCACACGAGTAAAGGAAGTACCTCCTCTAGAAAAGAGACAAACTCCTTCCCATGTAGAGTTTTACCCTGGACAATCTTTGGACGGATAATAGATGCAACAAGTTCTTTAAGTTGCTCCCTCTTCTTAACATAAAGCGGATCAAGCTCACCATCCTTCATTTCACAAAGCTTTGTCCTTTGGAGATGAGGCTGCATAAAAGTTGAAACTGGGTTACGACATCATCCATTGTACTTCTAACATGATGATTCCTATTAATAAAAATTTCAAAACAAAGAAATGATTGTGGAGAAAAAGTAATGCACAGATCAACCCAGAGTAAGCATTTACTTCAAAGTTTCTGATAAATGTCTATATGGATAAGAAGTAAGAAAAGCACTACCCAGAAGTTTGTATTTCATGAATCATTCCCAAGAATTACTCGCTTTAAGCTCATTTAACATGTTCCCTTAATGGTTCGCAAAGTGTAAACCCAATTAAAAAGTTTAATGATAACATCCCTCAAGGCCCAGAAAACCCCTTCCCCTCACTCCATAGCATGCATATGATTGAAGTTATTACTCACCCTCTAGGATCCAATCTAGATAGTATGCACAGTGTTAATTTTGCTCTACCTCTGGCTAAATTCTCCTCGTTTTATCAGTAATACCCCCCCCCCCCCCCCAACAAAAAAAAAAAAGGGAATGGATGCAAAAGAATTATTGACATGAATGAAACAATTCATACCTGTGGTAAGCTGAAGGCAGTGCTGTTATCACCCATAACAGCTAAAGAATCACGGATCTGGTTAACCTGATAATAACAAGCACTTATTAATTTCAATCATAATAGCATCTGATGACTCAGAAAATTTGATTAAAAAATGTACCTGATCAATGTTTTTATCACCTGCCAAAAGAATAAGCAGCAAAATTCAATTCTTAACTGCAGTTTGTTTAATATAAGATCTCCTACATACAAATTTATGATAGAAGGAAAACTAACCACCAGAATTAGGTACATGTTGGAGAGCTTCATTAACCATCTCTTGAACAGATTTTCCTTCTGCATGAGGCCAATAGCAACACCAAGTTCAGAGAGAGAGAGAGAGAGAGAGAGAGAGAGCATCAAATCAACAAAGTAGATTCAACTTGCTAAACATAACCCCAAGCAAAGATATAATATTTCCCGCTCAAGGAGTACTTTAGAGAAGTTTTCAGAGGATAGTTTTAAGCATTTCCAGACAAGTCAACCTACCACGTCCAGACTTCTCATAAAAAAATCACTTTTCCATGTTCATTTCAAACAAAATAAAATGGACAAACTGTACAAACACATTGTGTTTATAGTCTGAGGGCCCATATGTAGGGAAACTCCAACCATTCCAAAACCACATCCTTACAGAGCCTTCTCACCCAAGGATTCAACAAACGCCCATAGAAGACATTATGACTTGATGGCTAAATGCAACACAGCTTATTTGACTGAGAAAGTTTTAATACATTAAATCAAACTTACGCAGAAAGTCACGCTGGATAAGCCATAGCAGCTTCGCAGGCTCAAATGCAACATCTTGTCCCTGCACAGACATACACTTAACTAGATTAAGAACCTCTTCACCCTTCTTTTTCTTTACTATTTTTGAATGAAAGCCTTAATACAAGAAAGTATATGCCAAAATAAAATTTAAAAGAGGTGCAGCAATTACCTTCACTCTGTCCACCACGTGCATGCAGATATCAGTGGACAAGTTGAAAGAGAAAAAAGAGAAGAAAGGACGATAAGCTAATTACAAATATATACTGAGCTAATATATGGTAAATTTTGGACTGAAATTGATTACCTTCCATAAAATTCTTCTGCAAGTTCAACTGCGAAAGACAGGCGAGAAATATCTGCCTCGCGGATCTAGACATAGAATCAAATCGACATATTACAGTGAAATAAAAATGCGTCCCGCAACATGGCTATTAAACAAAATTTGGGACAAGATGAAAAAGCAAAATAATTATATAGAAATAACAAACCTAGATGAAAAGGTAATAATACCCAAAGTTTCCGGCTATTGTAATTTAATTGCAAATAACAGTTGAAATCTCTAGTTTAAGAACATTTTATGTCTCAATACTGCAAATTGATTGCCATGACATCATCATTTTTATGAAATGCTTTTTTAAGACTTCATATAGCAAACAATTGATAGATAGATAGATAGATAGCTAATATACCGTCTCAGGTAGGTTATAAATAAGCACAGAGCTCAGGACAGTTGCCAAGGCAAATATCCTGCCAAAACAGAAGTCAGAGAGAGAGTGAGAGAGAGAGAGATGTTGAGCCCATCAAAGGATATTGTGCAACAAATTTAAACTAGGAGATAACCTGTCATCATAGACATTTGACTTTCCAACACTTTCAAATCCTTCTGTATCAAGGAAGAAGACGGATGTTTTTATTCCATTAATATCCAATTCTAATGGGGTTCCCCACACCCATATCCCTGTAAAAAACAGATAATATGCTTGTGAGTGTTTCTGCAAATGTATAATTCCATCTATCGATGTGTTGAGCATATAGTTAGTGATAATATTGTGACCAACTACCCTTTGTTTTAGTGTCACGCATGTGCCCAACCCCGAAACCTGAATCATATGGATAAATAACAAAGGTAAGACCGAGACAGTGGGAAAAACCAAGAAGAATTTGAACTTTTGCAGAAACACTGATATAAACTAGTTAAATTGCAAAAGAAACAATACAATAGGCTGCACCTTCATTACAAGAAAGGGAGAGAAGTTGATTAAGTAGAAAAGATTTTCCAGAACGATATGGACCAATCACCTGAAAATACAAACATGAAGCAAAATCAACACTAAGAATAGAGGGTTAACTAGAAAAAATAGACTAAGGCAAACAAGCACAAATTCTCTAATGTGAAGCTCCCTTGTGACGAAAATAAATAGGACACAAATTAATAAATCCTAGAATAGTACAGAGCTGAAATAGACAGGAACTAAGTATTGGTTTCTGCTCTAACATCAGACACATCATCACTATCACATGTTTTCTTCATGTGTATAAAACTAAATTTATAAGTCAAACTGCAAGCAATAATAACATTAAAGAAAAGCTCACAGCAACAGCCGCAATGGGGTTTGTTATTCTCTCAATTGCCTCAAGTCCTGCTTTTGCAAGACGAAGTTTTGTATGACCAGGATCAGGTTCTATAATTGGAAACCTGCAGGAGGAAATAGGCAGAGTTTAGAATGGAACTGTTCCATCCGAAACTGATGCATTTCCTAAATTTAACAAGGCTGCATAACATTGCTAAGATGGTAATGCAGTGAAACCAAATAAGTAAAAATCTAAATCAGTATTTCTTGGTTTGGTGAAAGAATTTGATAATAAGAATTCAGCATTGCATTTCATACAATGACAACATATAAACAATTAAAAAAGTAAATATCAAGGTAAGAACTGCACAAGGACTATCCTGGTCAATACATGTAATTATTAACCACAAAGCAGAGCTTTCATAAAACCTAAGAAGTCAATACCAATTGCTAATTACTCCACATCATCCCCATCAGAAAAGAAATCCCAAATCTTCATGCTTCTGCTAGATAAGGACAAAAAATCTCTTAATGATTTCCAAGCTAACATGGATGACTACATACTAGGATCAGATTAATTATCTAACGGATTGGAGTCCTCTAATTTATTACCACTTCCAAATCCATTGATGATGACAGAAATTAATAAGCAGAGAATTTGGAGCCAAAACTTATAGTGAATGTAAGATGGTGAATGCTAGGCTCAAGCTAAGGAATTAATGATAATAGAATTCCAGAGATTGTGCATCCTAAAGAATTAGTATGTGATCAATCTTGCCATTCTTGATAAGATAAACCTCTCCTTGCTCTAGTTTTTCTTTCCAACAGCACTTCAAGAAATCTGTTGGCAATCACTAATGATAAATCAACAAAAGAAGTACATTACACACAAGATTCAAGTTCAATGGCTGTAACATCATTAACAATAACACACAAGATTCAAGTTCAATGAATATAACACTTCAACCAATATAACAAAAGTATCAATTGTATTTTGAAACCAACAAAATAATGTATCAATTGATGTTTTAATGATAAAAAAAAAAATATCATCCCACACAGAATCTAGTTAAGGCCAACCGCTTCTAGTAGCAAAATTACAAACTAATTTTCTTTTATAAGCTAACGCAACATCTTAATAGTGTGAACCCTTTTATACTAGGTTAATAAAAATCAAGGGTTTTTGGTGTACTAGCTAACTGGAACAAGATATATCGATGGTCAATTGGAGCATATTTGTCTTCAGACATGTTACTTTTACACAAGGACTAGATATTTATCTAAGAAGAACCTATCAAATTGTAAAACACCATAAATTCTTTAATTGTTCATGTTTTACATCCTGGTCAATGTAAAAGCTCAAATCTTTAGCAAACTAGTTAAAACTTAAATTATCAAACTGCACTGTATTGTAGTTCTTGTAGAATATTTCTGCCTAGCCTTGCCGACCACTCCCTCTCTTCAAAAAAAAAAAAAAAGGTCCGAATCCTTATACTAGCAATCAAAAGACAATGCAGCCAAAACTCAAGAGTAACAAACAAAAAGTCTCGTCTTTTCTTAAAAAGTAGTAGCAGAACGAACTCTGCAGTCTCATGACCAAAATTGCAACGGTCAGAAATCAAGAAATCACAATGCCTCACGAAAATCAACAAAATAACGAACTAATATATCCAATCCAAAAACATAAAAGTTCAAACAGTCTTACGCTTGATGAAAACCATCAATTGAGAACGACCCAGATGCCAAAAAACTGAGCAAGATCGAACAGAAACAGACCCATCTCGAAATCTGCAGCATTGATCTGTTCACAGCGAAGCCGGACTCTTTTACAAAATGCAGTGCAATGTATAAACTTAATGGGCGTGTCTATAAAATTTTATAGGCCAAGAAACCATTAACCAAACTTTGAACAAAGAGAAAAAAGGGCTAAAGCCAAAGAAAGAAGAAGAAAACGTGCGAGACTGGTTTTTTGAATTATTTATGGGGAAAAAGTACACAAGAAGAATGAATGAGAAGAGAGCGAGGGAAAGGGATCCCAAGAAACCAAAACGGAGTGGTGCAGGTTAAGAATCGTGGACCCCGCCCGTAATAAGTTCTGTAAATCGAACGGGATTTTTCTTGGACGTGCTGGGGGTGCGAAGTAGTCGATTCTTGCCCTCTGAGAAGGAATGTGAATCTGACGGCAACTTTATAGGGGTATCCTGGCCCTTTTGTGCGTGGGGACGGTGGAGGGCAACTTGACGTGCTACGTGTCAGTTTTTAATTGGATTAATGACACGGTTCCTTTTTGATAGTTACATGGATTCTTGAATTTAAAGAAAGTCTTTCCCATGCTCTAAAAAGAAAAAGAAAATTCAACTCAAAAAAATAAAAGAAAAAGAAAAAAGAAAGTCTTTCCACAAAATAAAAGAAGAAATTCTACTGTGAAAAAAAAGTCAACTGGAGCGGATAAATTGGGAAAAGAAACTTAATTGATAGAGGATAAATGGTAGTAGTACTAATATATTTTTAGATAGATCAATGGGCTGCCATTTTAGAAAAACAAAAAAATCCAGGAATCATTAGAAGCCTATCAAATATTGGACCAAGTATAGACCCACCAAAATGTCCATTTCGCGTGACATTTATAGAATTGCAAAGCCTCCAATATTTTACGAAGCCCACTTACTTTGGACAATTTAATCAGGATGGGCGTTTTGAATCCAAAAGTGTTGAGATCACCTTCATTAGTCAAACCAGATTCCCTGAATCTGTTAATTTTTATTCTTATATGCTACCTTTTTATTAGTGGCACATAATTGAATACAAATGAGCTTGTTATTGCGTCACAAAGACGTTACTTAAAATAGGAGAAGTTACTGCTTTAAAATTAACCAAAATTTGGACAGTAATACCAGTGGAAGTAATTGTTGCAATAATTCTTTAATTTGTGGTAATAGGCTTATTGACAATTAATTTTGATATTTTTAAAAACTTATTTTGAAAAAGTTAAAAATTAAAATCCAAAAGTAGGTTTCTAATTGCTTTTGTTTTACCTTTAAAATTAAAAAGCAGAGAAAAAACAATCATAAAAATAAATTTTTTAAAATCAGAAACTAAAAATAGATTAAGAAAAGCAGTCAAAATAAGGCCCAATGACTTAGCATGTAAGAGGTTAGGCCTATTAGTATTTTAGCGACTGTGGAGGCCTCACAAACACCCTGACTTCGCTAGATTATATCCTCAATGCTGGTCAAGTCCAGATCCACTAAACACAGTTATACGCTGATGTGTCGTGCAACAACATTGATTTGTTCGGAAGATGGCCCGCAGTTTGTCGACAGCCATAACAATGGGCCGAGCGATCAACCCAACTCAAAATTCTTTATATTGTGACTAATTCAACTTCTATCATATCTGTGAATTACCTGTAAAGAAGTTATCGTTTTCCATGTTTTAGGGGCTTGTTATTAATTGTCTATGATTTTTATAAAAAATTAATTTTAGAAAAGTTGAAAGTCAGTCGCTCATAATTTTCGCTTAAAATTTTTAAAAACATAGTAAAAAGAGCAGTTGAGAATATCACAAAATATGTTTCTCAAAAATCAGAAGTCAAAATCATGTAGAAAAAAGTTATTGAGAACAGATTCTTAGTAAAATTAGGTGTGTCCCAAATTTGTTCTTCTGTTTGTATTTACTGGGAGCAAGTTCCTGTGAGCGCTCATAGAGTAGTGTAGTTTGCTAACGATATGATGATTATAGCAGTGAAACTGATCTATGCCAATTTATGTTTAGTTTAATTGATTCTCAACTAAAACCCAATATATAAGTGGACACCACAGTTTTATTTCAAAGGTGCAAAGTATATGATCGTACAAGTTAGAAATGCAATATAAAATTTTCCATAGACTTTGAAGGGATAAACCTCTCATTTCACAACAGAATTTCAAAAATCTCACTTTTGTACCGGAAAAGATACAAATTTTTTTTTTTTAATTTTATGTGCCAAATAGAATCCTCACAGATGCAAGTGCAAAATCTGATCAATTCGTGACTAAAACTAAGCAAAAAGAGAAATTAAGGCGAAGTTTTCTGTTGCTAGTTGCTACAAACTACACATCATACCTAATTTATTCAGCTCCGGAGCCTTTCAAGTTTTATTCGTTGAGCCCTATAGCCGAATTGTATTCTGGCCAAACTCCTGACCTGTTTAACGTAGGCATCAAAAGTGAGAATTCCCTGCTCAATTGCCTCATCTAATGCATACATCAAATCCTCCATGGCGTTATCATTGGCTAAACACTCAAGAACTATCCTTGATTTGTCGTTCACAGCTTCAAATGCATCATCAATGTCATCTCCCACCATTAATGCAACCCCGGATTTTTTATTATAAACTTTCAACCAGTTCACCAATACATCCGCTTCATCAGATAGTTTCCTCTCTCTTTCCTTCAAATTATCGTGTTCGTGTTCTAGTCCAATCACCAAACTAGTCACAATATCAGCTCGCTGTTGCAGTTTGGATTGAAGGATAGTCAATTGCTCTATCTCTTCAGCTGTTTTAGACCTAAAATCCAACATATCATAGTAGAGAGAGCAAGCAAGTCGGTCCGTAGCCTCTCTTTTCGAAACCAAAGAGGGATGAGTAGTCATCCATGGAGAGGGTGAAGGTGAATAATAGAAAGGATGGTGATGGGACAAGAGTTTAACCAGATTTTTCACAAGTTCTGAGAGATTGCACCCGGGGGTCCAATTTGCCAGGTAAGATGAGGTTGTAGCACCCGAAGGATCAACAAAAGGATGGTCGCTATATATGGGGAACGATTGATTTAATGATGCAACATACACAAGGGGAGCCACGGTTGGATAGTTTTCGGGTAGCCAAATGATTAGAAAGATTGGAGGTGTGGAGGGAGAGACCTGAATTTCGCCATTTGCTTTTAGAAGGTTGACTGTGGTGCCATCGTTGTGAGTGAAGGTATCCATTTCCGGCTTAAGAGAAGGAAAATCTTGAAGGAGGGATATAAGGTGCTGTCTAATGATCCATTTTTGGTTGGGATCTTCATAAGATAGTGCAAAATTGCTGCTGTTGCAAGAGAGTGCGGCCTCTATGAACTGCCTTGAAGAAGATGTCGCCATGTTTGAACTTTGAAGAGAGAGTGAGAGAGAGAGAGAGAGAGAGAGAGAGAGAGGAGATAATCTTGCTATAATATAAACGTACAAATGTTCCATTAAAGATGAAAACATACATCCATTTGTTTAGCAATTAGAAATTGAGCATGCAAGAGGTTGACCAATTACACTGTATAATATTTAATGTTGTCGCCACCTACTATTACTAAGTATAAGAAAAGACTTGAAGTCAAGAGTCTTTATAAAGTTATAAACGAGAAATTATTTGCTTGGAAGTTTTCCACGAACAGCAAAGACGGATATGTCAAGAATTCAATCCGTATACGCCACAACTAATCGATCAAATAGACCCGACCATAAGATTTTAACTAAAATGTTAAAATACCCAATGCGCGTTTGGTTGAACCGTTCTTGCATATAATTGTCGTCTTATCATCAGGATTCCAGGTCCATGCATCAACTACTGGCGTATAATTTGGACAAAAGAAAAAAAAGGAAAGTCCTTCCTCAAAACAAAAGAAGAAATTCTACTGTTAAAAAAAAGTCAACTGGAGCGGATAAATTGGGAAAAGTAATTTAATTGACGGAAGATAGATAGTGTTAGACCTACTGCATTATCAGATAGATCAATGGGATGCCATTTTTAGAAACTCAACATACGCAGGAATCGTTTAAAGCCCATCAAATTTGGACCAAGTATAAACCCACCAAAAGGTCAGTTTCACTTGACATTTGTGTAATTCCGAAGGCTCCAATCTTTCACTAACCCCACTTTATACAATGTAATCACGATAGGCATCTTGAATTCAAAAGTGTTGAGATCGTCTTCATTACTCAACTCATATTCCATTAACTTGTCAATTTTTATTCTTATTTGCTACCTTTTCATTAGTGACACATAATTAAATAACAAATGAACTTATTACTGTGTCATTAATCCAAGATGTTACTTAAAACAAGAGAAGTTACTGCTCTGAAATTAACTAAATTTTGGACAGGAATACCAGCAAAAGTAATTGTTGCACTAATTCTTTAATTTGTGGTGACGGGCTTATTCTCAATTGAATGTGATTTTGGAAAAAGTTAAAAATTAAAATCCAAAAGTATGTTTCTAATTGCTTTTATTTTAGTTTTAAAAATTTAAAAGCCAGGAAAAAATAGTTGAGTATACATAAAATAAAGCTTTCAAATTCAAAAACTAAAAATAGATTAAAAAAAAGTAGTTCATAACAGGCCCAATAACTTAGGGGGTGTCTGGTTAAAGGGAATCGTCGAGGGGAATGGGTATCATAAGTAATAATACCCATTATTAGTATTTGTTAAACAACTATCACTGTCATTCAATGGGAATGATAGTGATTAATTAGGGTGTTAATGATTTCTTTCAAAATACTATTCTATCAAATTCATTAACCCTTATGATTAAGGGCAAAAACACACCCACTAAAAAAATACATATTTTTTGAGTTATCCACCCCAATATACTATTCCTCTCTCTCTCTCTCTCTCTCTCTCTCTCTCTCTCTCTCTCTCTCTCTCTCTCTCTCTCTCTCGTCTTTTGATTTTAAATATTTTTTATGAGTATTTTGTAATTTTTTTTTTATAAAATACTAATAAAAATATGTATTTTTATAAGGTGTGAGTGAAGGTATCCATTGCCGGCTTAAGAGAAGGGAAGTCTTGAAGGAGGGATATAAGGTGTTGACTAATGATCCATTTTTGGTTGGGATCTTCATAAGACAGTGCAAAATCGCTGCTTGAGCAAAAGAGTGCAGCCTCTATGAACTGCCTTGAAGAAGATGTCGCCATGTTGGTTGTAACTTGGAAGAGTAAGAGAGAGGAGATAATCTTGCAAGAAATGTACTAGTGTTTCATTACAGATGAACATATACATCCATTTGTTTAGCAATTAGAAATTGAGCATGCGTCAGGTTGACCAATGACTCTCTAATATTTAATGTTCTCGCCACCTACTAATACAATTACTAAGTATACGAAACGACCGGAAGTCAAAGAGTCTTTACAAAGTTATAAACGAGACATTATTTTCTGGGATTTTTCCACGGAACAAAGACGGATATCTCAGGAATTCAATCCGCATACGCCATGACCAATCAATTAAATAGACCCGGCCATAAGATTTTAACTAAAATGTTAAAATATCGAATGCGTGTCTGGTTGAACTGTTCTTGCATATAATTGTCGTCTTATCATCAGGATTGGAGGTCGATCAATTATTGTGACATTATATAGTATACTAAGTAGTACAGGAACTGTGCTTTCATTAAACAGCACTACGAAGTATGATGAACAGCATTTTGCTTTAGATTCATGGGTCATCTGACATTGTAACCTTATTTTGCTTCCTCGTGGTAGTTTGCTATAAACAACTTAGCTGAACTAGTTATAAACTTCGCATAAACCATGCACTAAATATTTGGAAATTTTTTGCGCGTGTGGATTCAAAGTAATGTTCAAAGCTTTTATAAATAGCAAGGTACATACAAATTGAAAAATAATTTTGCAAATTCGATTTGAACATTCGAAAGATCACGTCTGAATGTTCGTATCTAGAAACTCTTTGACAAGCCCCTTGCTCATAGGATAGATGGACAACAACCCTAACCAAATCGATTAGATCAAGATCCACCCATAAACTACGGACAAAAATAACCAATTGTCAACATGCACATAAGTGTTCTGCTTCACAACTCTTGGCCCACTTCAATCTGTTTCGCACATCAAGACAAGGCCCATTTTGGATTTAGCATACCCATATGAGTTATTTAATTTTAATTTCCGTTCCCAGTTCCTTTTAACAAGGACAAAAGAAAAAACAAAGAGGGTGCCGGAAACAAAAATGTCAAAGATTGCCGAAAATTGTGACTTGAGAGTTGCTTGGGGATGAAGTAACGCCAATAAAGGCCGGACTTCTAGAAAGAAGGGATCCATACCCGACTTTTGACTATCAAGCAGAAAGCAATTTCGGGTATTTTCCATTTCCCACAGAACCCGTATTGATTCTCAGCTAGTTCCTTTGCCAAGCAAAGTCCCTCGGAGAAGCATCTCTGCTTTTGACTTGGCGTGTTACAGTAACAAAGCTACGCTTCCAGAATCATATGTTTCTTCCAACAGATCCACGAAAAGAGCCTGGATATGTTTCAAAATAATCTCTTTTCACTGACTTAAATCTCAATACTGCTCTCTTTTTTTCACTTTTCTTTCTGCACAAAAAATTCACAGCAGAAGGGGCTGAACAATCGACCACCAAAACCAAGCCAAGTGTATTTTGTTCTTGTATCTTTTCGTACAGCAAATAAATGAAGTAGCACCTTCCACAGAACTCAACAGACACGAGTAATTATCTGTGGGCAAATGCAGTCCAACTGATCGTACCAAAAGCAAAAGGCGTTCGCTGTCATTTTATTAAATGGGAAACAGAGGATCAATTTGAAGGTTAATCTGGCATAACAACGTTTAAAGCTGTGGTATTAGCAGGTCAAGATAAGAGATGCCCTACTACCTTTATCGTAAGTAAGAAAGAATTTGGACAAGATATGGTAATCCAAGTTATAATGACGCCAGTAAAAAGCGCACATCACAATCTTCACATGGCCAGAATACTTTTGCTACTATTGCCTCTGCCTACCACCCCAGAAAGAAAAACCAAAATTTGAAGAAAGTAAAAAAGAAATGGAGTCTGTACAAAAAGGATTGTATATTATCATCACATTATCTGTCCATCTTGACAAATTCATATGCTCGAATTATTGCAATTAACCTACTACTCTGTGTAAAGTGCTTCAAAAGTACTGTAGTATTCCTGTGACCAAACAATATTCTATTGTCCACCTTTAAACATTTGATCATAAATTTAAATTCCCCATTGAAAATGTAACCACCTGACCCACATGCTTCACTAAAAATTGTAAAATAAATAAAGCATAAATCAAATTCTTAAGTGCATTAAAAAGAATTTTTTGATGCATGTGTATGGAAGTTATATTGTTAGCATCATTACATTTTTATGCTATTAATTAATAATAATAAGGATAGTGATAATTTAAAGAAATTATACATTAAAAATCTACTAATACACTACATGAGTAACCTGCAATGTGTATTAATCTATTATTAAATGTGCTATCATGAAAAGGAACAAAATGTACAAAAGCGTATGAATTACTGCTTCCTCGGGGTTGGAAATAAAGGATGGCGGACTGTAGCATTTCCTACTCGCGATTAAAGAATTCAGTGCTCGATTCCTAATAAAAGCAAACAAAAAGAAAAAGAATACAGATCTGGATATTTCACTTAGGCAATGATTTTAATGCGACAAAAAAGCCCAAAATTCCAAGCACTTTAAATAAACCAAAAGTTCCATTAATTCAATTTCCCAAAAAGAGACTTTGCGGGACCTCAGTCAGTTCCGGGAGCAGGGATAACATCTTTTGAGGCAAATTAGCCAAGTAGCCGCCAGCTGCCTCCAAAGTAGTAATACACTTATATTTAATCATCTCCATCGAAAAGAAAAGGCCTAAGCACTCTCAAGTCTCTTGTTTTGATTTATCAAACTGTAAATTAAGATGGCTCGGTCAAATAAAATAAAATAAAATTCTGTTTCATCATTCATGGCCTCATTATCTTGCCAGCATTGCCTGGGGGATTCTTTTAACAGCCGAAAGGTGTTTGGAATGTCATGAAAAATCGGTGCAAAATGACGACGTCACGTTAATTTGAGGGTGGAGATTAAATTATTTTGGATTTGACTGGATAAAATAAGATGTGAGAATCAATTCTTCAAGAGATTACAAATTTATTGTGGTTTAACGTTTTGATGTGTTTGTGTACGCATTTGCTATTTTTGTACATTCATTTACTCTGTGTACACTAATCGTGATACCTTGTCCCACATTAAAAAAGTGAGGTAACACGAATCAATGTATAAGTTGAGTTTAAGTACTCAAGTCTAATTTGGAATATTCATTTTGGGTTAACGAGAACGAAACCCAAAAGTTAAATTTGGCTGCTCAGACTCTGGTCATGCGTTGGGCATGCGAGCCCGGGGCGTGACAGAATAGTATCAGAGTGAATCTCGTGTGATCTCTGCAATGAGTGAGACTGGGCTTATGATATTGGGCCGGATTACACAAGGAATTGGAGGAACTAAGTGTTGTGCGGGGCAAAATGCTAAATCGACCTACGGGTATGAGCCACCTCTACAGCCCGTACGAGTCACCTCTAGAATCTGACACAACTGAGTGGACAGTCCGAATTATGATATGGATTGAACTTTTGCGAAAACGCAAAGCCTAATAAGGAGAAGTGAATGTAATATCTCGTCTCGCGTCGAAAAAGTGAACATTGACTAATATATAAATTGAGTTTAAACACTCAAATCTAACTTGAGATATCTATTTTTGGCTAGCAATGACGGAGCCCAAAAGTTGGACTTAGCTGCTTAGACTCTGGTTACGCACTGAGCTTGCGGGCCCAAGGCTTGACAAATGGTATCAGAGCGAACTTCATGTAGTTTCTGCACGGGGTGAGACTAGGCCTATAGTATTAGGCCGGACTATGTAAAGAAGTGGAGGAACTAAGTGTTGTGCCGGGTTAAGTGTTATGTCGACCTAAAAGCGGGAGCCACCTCTAGAACCCGTACGAGCCACATTTAGAATCCGATACAATCGAGCGGATAGTTCGGATTATGATATGGATTGGATTTTGCGAGGACGCAGAGTCTAATAAGGATTGGTAAATATGATATCCTGTCCCATATCAAAAAAGTGAAGTAACGTGAACCAATGTATAAATTGAATTTAAGCATTCAGTCCAACTTCAGATATCCATTTTGAACTGACGATGACAAAACTCAAAAGTTAAATTTGATTGCTTAAATTCTGGTCGTGCGTTGAGACTGCAAGCTCGAGATGTGACGCTAATATTTATGAAGAGGACGTGACACTAATATTTATAGAGAATTACACGTGCCCGGTTTTAAAATACGAAAATTATATGCTGAGCAGCTCAGTTCAATTCCACCTCTCCTTGACTGAATTTGATCAAAAGTGAAGATTACTTCCTTCGCTGGGAAATATATAAAAAGGGTTAAATACATTTACTTCTGTGGGTTTTTTTGGGAAAAAAAATAATAGATGGAACATTTTTAGACGTCCATGATGTAAAACACGAAGACTTAGAAAGAAATATAATTATTAATTGCAACCTTCAAACAACAGAGTAACTAAGATGAGATTAGGAAATTTCCATGTCTCCTCAGCCAAACCTTGAGTCTGCATATTCGTAATTTTGGAGGAAAGGTCGTGTTAGCTTCTCCCTTATGTTTATTCTTGCTCCTCCCACTAAAACAATCATTAATTTAAACATTTTTTTGAAAATCCTTTAAAAAACGAGCTTGCATTTTTTGTTGTCTCCAACCATTTGTCCAGACTCCCCAACCATTTTCTTTTTGGCGGACATACGAAGCATACTAGATGCACGAGTTCAACAAAAATATTTAGAAGAAAAAGAGCTCACAAATTTACCGGGTCAAAAAAGACGATTACATTTACTTATCTTTCTTAGCTACCGTTGCTTGCATACACGGGAAAGCAGCAGAAGGTGTGGAGAATAGCAAAGTGAATTATATTCGGTTACAAACAGCTAACTTTACCGGCCATAGACAAACAAAATGCGTACACCAGTAACACCACAAGATCACACCTGAGTGAGAACTTGAGACACAGAAAACTTTTGCATGATTCAATTCTGCATTGTAATTCTGATGCATCAACAAGCCAGAATCCAAGGCAAACTCGATATACATATAGATTTGTCAGAATCCAAACCAAACTCGATGTACATATAGATTTGTCATACTGGATATACATACGGAATTATCTCGTTAACAAGTTATTATAGCTATAAGATGTTCGTATACTACTTCTAGCACTGTTTTATTCAGTATATTAGCTATCCATAGTTCCATTCCCTTTCAATAAAAATAGAAGGGAGTCATAACCGCATTCATCAATCGACAAAAGAAAGGAAAAAAAAAACCAAAAACCCCAAAAAAGATCAAAACTTCAAGTATAGTCTTCAATCAAAACTTCAAGTTCAGTCTTCCATGACAGAAGCTAAACCAGCGAGGGTTTTGACTCCAACACGTGAACTCTTTGGCTTATTCTCCGGTGGCTTCCATTGCTTTCGCTCCACTTGAGACTTCTCCTCATCATCATCACCAGAATCATTTGCCGCAACCGGAGAGTTTCTCTCTCCAATTAACAGCTCAAGCTGCCCCCTAGAACTGTTCTTTGCATTCAAAGACTCTTCCTTTCCAACCTTCACATCCATTTCAGCAGTGTCCAAAGGTGATGCAACCACTTTTAGTATTGGTGCTGGTGTAGTTCTAGTTCTGGTGTAAGGAGAGAGCCATTTGGCTTTAACATACTCAGCTTTACGCCAGGGAGGAAAGGGCATGCCTTTCTTCTTCAAACTCTGCTTAGCTGCCTCAGATACAATGCTTACTATCCTCTGGAGACGGTCAGCTTTGCCGACAAATATTGTCGGCAGGACTTGTAGGATGGCTTTATAAGCCTTAGTAGATCTTGCAATCTCAAATTCTGATCTGAAATCAATATCGATTATCATTCTATCGCCTTCAATCAATACGTCCACGTAATAATATTCCCCTGAAAATTTTGCTTAATCAATTTTAATAAGAAGATAAAATTCCCGCAAATTAACGAATAAATAGGAGAAAAAAATCGGAGCAGAATTTTACCGGCGGGGAACGAGGAGGATTTTTCCCAGCGAGACTTGCAGATTGAAGCATCATATCCAAGGGCTAAAAGACCATCAGCCACAACCTTTCTGCAGAAATCGTCCTTACGCTTGCTGATTTTGTTTTTTTCAACTATTTTTGCAATGTCAGCCAATATATTTCTTTCAGAACCACAAACACAAGGTACCAAACTCTGCCCAATGATTAAAAGTAAATAAATTGCGCACCCAAAATTCAGGAAAAATATCCAAGAGATCCCAATATGGTACGTGTGAAAACTGAAATAAAATGAATTACCTTGAGGGTTTCACATGTGTCCAGAGAAGGGGCATGGTTTGATTCACCGAAACAGTTAATCGAATCGGATTCATCATCGGAGCTGTCGGTGCAGTTTCCCCTTAAGCAATTGCACCGGTTCCGGCCACATCTCTGCTGCTTATCATTGCTCTCGTAGATGAAATTCTCAACCATCTTATTCAAGCAGACAGAGCTGGGCTCGAACTCATCGCAAATGTCCTTCTCAAAATGTGACTCTCCTCCGCCGGCGCCGGTGGCGGTTGGCTTCTCCGGCGCCGAAATCTTCAAAACACTAGAGAATTGCCTCTCGAAAAGCCGCTTGAACCTAGACTTGATTACCGGCTTCACCGGCTCAAAATATTGAGTTGATGATTCTTGTGATGAGGTAAAATCAATTGGTTGAATCTTCATCGGAAAAAGGCATGCCACTAAAAATCAGAACTTCGCTCTACCTATTTTTCTAGTCAACGATGATGACTTCAAAAACTTTGATCATCATATCTATCTAGTACAAAAATTTCACTAGTACTAAAACTTTTTTCTTTTTTTAGGGAGATTATCTGAAAATTACAAAAATAGGCTACTGATCACTGATTCTGGTACACCGATCGAAAAGATTCAGTGCACACATATATAGATAGAAAACGACGAGTCCTATGCAGTACTTGTTCGTCGGACCACCAAATTCATTTAGCACAAAAACCGATAATTTGGCCAGAAAACAACAAACCTACGGAAATCCAAGAGGTTAAAGGTATAAACGATGCCTCTATTTACCGTTAATCATAGCTTGCTTGCTATTTGCGAGACAAAGCATGGAATAACTTGGAAGCTCTGCCGAGTTTAAAAAAAAAAAAAAAAAAGGTTCCATTTTGGTTAGGGTTCGAAAAAATACCACAACTAAAACTGAGCACTCCGGCTATCCACACAATGATCGAGGGCCAGAATCTCCATTGTCCGGCGATACAGTCAAATTTCCTGTAAAAAAAGTCGTCAATTCCGGTAAGGAGTAAAATCGGACAAAAGCGAAAGATGTAACAGAGAGGGAGGGAGAGAGAGGAGAGGGAGAGGGTTTTTCTGGGGGTTCAGGTGGAAGACCAAGGAGGTGAGAGCAGAGAGCAGCTCATTTTAAAAGGCAATTGGGGAGGTTTGCTGACTAGGATGAGCCTGCCACGCTGGAATCCTAGGTGGCGGATATAGTAAATTTTTCGAGTTGGGTACGTGTCAACAAATAAGAGCTCTACAGTGGAGGATCACAGCCACACGTCGCCACGTCTCCCTCCAAGGGCGAATCCTGCAGTCCGTGTAATGTCGAAAATGACCTCTGGTTCTTTTGCAACGGACACGTATCGCTACTGGTCACTCCTCGTGGTACAGTTCGTCAGTTTCGAAAACCGCTTCACAGCTAGCATGCGCTGCGGAAGCCCCAATGCTCAAAATCTGCGCCTTTGGCATTTTCTTGATTAGAGTGGCTCCTTTATTTTGTGTTTTTTCTTTATAAGTTTTATTTGAAAAATAAATCTGTAACGAGTAGCTAAAAATATAGAAATATAATTAAAAATATTTGTAAAAAATAATTAGTCATGTTTTCCAGACAAAGCCGCTGCATATTTTGAAGAAGTTCTTTAAAAGGGTAGTTAAAAAATAAAAATACAATAAAAACGTATGTAAATAAAATTTTAAAGTATTATTTTAAATAGCGATATTATCCAAACAAAGCCTATATATATTTTGCAGAAGTTACTTAAATTTTCCCCTCAATTTTTTTAGCAGTTAATAACAAATGTTCATCTCAAAGATATAATTATACATCTGAATAATGAATGTGTACATTAATTATTAGGAAAATATCATTAGTTGGATTTTGAACATAAATTATCCAAAGCAATTGTATATGCCAATATCTGCGTCCCCTAGTCAAAATTTGAATGGGTTGTTAATACTTAAAGACCCCTCAAAAGATCACTCCTATTAAGATTATTGTGCATATTTGAGTATTGATATTTTTAATCTAAACTGATTCTTTTTTTTTTTTCCATAAAGTTAAAAATCATAATCCAAAAATAAGTTTCTAATTGCTTATGATTTTAGCTTGAAATAAATCTAAGTGTAGAGAAAAAAAGCAATAACAACGTCACAAAATAAACTTTTCCAAAATAAATTAAAAGCAAAGTTCCAAAAAGAAAAAACAACTGGGACAGATAGGCTGATAATTTTACATATCGGTGACAAAATTATATGAATGTATAATGTTCAGTGGATGAATTTTATCCAATCAAATTAAAACATCAGATAAATGGATGTAAGTGGAATGATTTTAACGAATAATATACAAACAAACTATCCATGTATATTCTATTTAAGTACGTATTTAGTAAATTTTCTCATCTTCTAACCATAACATTATTTTACACCCACACATGTACCCATTTATTTATAATTATATATAATTACACTAGATTGTTAGTCCATGCAAAGCAATAGTTCATATGTATACTATTTAGATCAGTGTTTTATTATCATTTAAAACAACAAAAAATAAGTAATTTTGGAAGTGAGTTGATTTGGATAGATAAATACTTTTGGATTAAAATTGCAACCCACTTTCGTTGTACATTGGCGCATATTTTTAGAATTAAGCTACCAATAGATAAAACGTGCGATAAATTATCTTGAATTACATTTGTCATCTCGAGTTGTTGCACATTAGTACGTACTCTGACTTTTAGCAATTTCGACCAATAAATAACTAAAAATAAATTATTTAATAAATATTTATCTCAACTCTATTGTTTTGATAAACAATCACTTAAAAGTCGATACTCGAAACTAGTTCGTATTCAAAATTTATACATCACTTGTTATATATTGAACTAATATATCACTCACGCTTAGGATGGAAATGAATAAAAAAGAAATAATTTGGAAGGATATGATATTGTTTTCATTGTTTGGAAGTTAAAATGAAAAAAAAAATTTTTGAATAAGGAGAAGAAAATGAAGGAAGCTAGAGTAAATTTCACAAAAACTTCCCCCTCCCTCTCCAAAATTGGCCAGAGAGGGAAGAAAATGAAAGGAAAATTAAATAATTTTTTTGATATGATAATATTGTCCTTAAAAATATGATACAAACAAAGTTATTACCCATAAATCATCCTTGTTTTCTAAACTCCCTCATTTATTTTATTTTCTTTTCCTTTCTAACTTATATTTTCTATCATAAGCTCTAAAATTAGATACATCTTAAAAAAGGTACTGCATCCATTTTGGTCTTAAATTGAAAAATTAATGACAACTTGGTCAAATTATTGAAAATATAGGTTGAAAAAGTACAAATTTATGAGTTATGACAAATAAAGATGTGAAGTGGAAAATCAGAGCCCAAATACATTTGCGGTGTGGGTTGAGATGAGTGTCTTTGAACTGTACCCATGCAAACCACAGTTTCAACAGCCTTATCCAGTTATCCTCTTCGTCAAGGCTGGCGTTCGTCATTCATTCGATCCTAAAACGGGTTGCATTTGTCGGATTTGGCTATTGTACAAAAGTGAGTCAATTTTATTTTATATTATATAAAGAATCAATGATGGAATAAAAATAAGAAGGAGAGGCTCACATAAATTGTTAATTTAATTTATAAATTAAAAAGTCTACATAAATTGTTAAAATTACAATTATTATTTACAAACTTGTTTTTTGTACCGTAGAATTATTCTGCACTTGTCGGTTAGTGGTGCATTCTCAATTTCATGGTTAGTAGTTAGAACAACTGTACAATAGTCAGTAGCCGCGTACTGAAATTTTTAAATTACTGTGTGTAGTGTACTGCAGTGGTAATTATGTAAATCAAGTAAATAGATTTTGGTATTTGACGAAATTAACCTCCCACGAACAAAAGGGCTCTATCTCAGTACCGTACGGTTCAGAATCGTGTCGAGGAAGCCAATGAATCGTGAGGGCTTTCTAGTGAATTCGTACCTCGCAGCAGGTAAAAAGCAAGATAAACTTTTAGTCGGATAGGGAAAGGTTGAAGGTTAAAGTGGGAAAACTGGCCCACACTCGGATGATGACTACCTTTGAGTCGTTGGAGTTTTCTTTTTCTTTGCTGTTGGACCTTTCTGGAAGGGTAGATTGGGAATGATGCAATTGTAACACCGTTTGTCACTTTCGCTATGCCGTGGATTGAAACGCTCTACCGACGTCGTCTAGCATGGCAGGCGTCACTATCTGGAGAGGGACGTTGTGCAATTTGCCGCATGATCAAGCCATCTGTCCCCCCTCCTCCCGTCGCGGGGGTACGTTACGATCCAAGCCGTTAGATTTTTGTTGGATGAGGGTGTTTAAGCAAGGCCTGTAAATGATAATGCTGACGTTACTTACGCAGTTCCACAACTTGGGATTTTGGGGGTAGAAAGAAAGTATAAAACACGGAAAATTTTTTTTTTTCTACCTCCTTCTACAACTCTGTCACTTCCCTCTGATTTAAAACAAGAAACTAGTGTTAATTGTGCCCTTTCAATAATAGAAAGTAATATCAATTGAGATTTTTTTTCATTCTTGAAATTTATATTTTTATTAAGTAAATTGTCATTCAAAAATACTTCGTTTGGATGATTATTTTTAAATTTTTTTAAAAAATTAATTTATTAATTCAATTTTTTTTTGTTAAATAGATATACAAAATGAAAAAAATAATAAAAAAAATGTGTTTGGAATTTTAATATTAATTGAAGGTCGTCCTGCAAATTTAGAAGTCCCTAATTCGAAGGCGAAGCTAACGTTTCTGGCCGTAAACGCCATCGCTCTTTAGTGGGGAATCATTTGTGATATTATAGTACAAGTGCACAATTTTAATCCCCAGTACGTTTTTCTGTTTTCCTGGGCCCAAAATGGAAACACAGAGCGTTGGTCTATACATTTTTTTATTGCGTAAGATATAGGATACTGTTATATCTTTAGCCCCAATTTCAGCCTTACACTCTATTTTTTTTATTCTGAGGAATTTATTGTTGTTTTCTTGTTTAATTGTAATCCCAGTAGCCTCAAATTCGGTCTTCCTCACTAATAGTTATCGTAGAAAAAAATTTATGCAGTTTTTTTTTTTCGGTTGAATTGTAATTCCAATTAATATAAGACCAAGAGTTCCATGCCAAAATTTCAATAAATTATCCAAAACCCTTGATGTGCGCAATTCTGTGGTCTAAAAAGGACGGCACAGTTGAAAGGTCCCCCTACTCCCTAAACCTCTACTTCCCTAGGTTGTAAAGATTACAACCATGGTTTCATGACTTTTGTTATTGGACGATTCTACATTTCTTCCGCTGGGCCCAACTCCAAAGTCCAAACGGCTTCGCAAGGTCCCATTTTAGAAATGCACTTAATTGTGCACGGGAGAAAAGTAGTGATGGCACACATATCGAGTTTGACACCAAAAAAAAAAAAAAAAAAAAAAGAAGGAAGTGATAGGATTAGACATTTATTCCACTTAATTTTATTTAGAAATGTAAATGATAAACTTATTTTCATTTCCTAGTTCCAAAATTACAAAAATATGTGATATTGAAAATCCGTAGTGTAATTGTAGACATATTTGACAGTCCTCACTCGTGTGTTAGTGAGTTTAGTTACTAAATATTATTCTTGTTTAGACTAATGTGCCCTGCACAACGGGATGCTCGTTTTTCCCTCACGCGAAAATTATCTTGCGGTTTTTGATGTCTAATGAACAAGAAAAGTGCGAGGTAAAAAAAAAAAAAGAAAAGAAAAGAAATAACAACCCTCTCCTTGTCTTTTGTATTTTAGCTGAATAATTCTGAAAAAACAACTTCTTGCGTGGGAGTGCGGAGTCGTCATTAATCACGAGACACGATTCCCCTTATTTTCGTGGATTTGGTTCGTGAAGTTTGCCTACTTTTAGTCTATGTTGAGATATCTCTAAAAAAGTATATCGTTTTCTAAACGGTTTTCAATCCTCCTTTAGAAAAGCTTTAGGCGTTCGTGTCCATCGTTGGAAACAAAGTTAAAAATCCTGCGCATTGCACCTTTATTTTGATTTGACTTGTTAATTACTGTAAACGGTGCTGTAGAATTGACTAGAAAATGTAGTTTCACATATTAGCTTAGCAATGGAATACGACGTTAATGGTCACATTTTTCCATCAGACTTCATATCATTTTCGTATTTCTATTAAAAGTTCTTTTTTTCTACCGTCTTAAAAAGATGGTAGGTGACAATAGTCGTGGGCTCGGTATTCACTATACCCGAACACATTCCAGGCCCATGTAAGAATAGTGGTTGTGGTCTATGTTATAGTGTTATCCATTTAAACTCTTTGCAACCTTAGTGCTCTCTGCTTGACTTGTAATCGTAAGCCCACGAATTAAAGCAGCAATACTGCTTTGTCCTCTCTCTCACTCTCTCTCTCTCTCACACACACGCGAGCGCACACACTGCCTATCCCAAATTCCATGCAAAATGATACAGCACACCATTCTCATGAGAAAGCAAACGCCTCAGAAGATTTCCATGTTCATACAATTAAAATAAATTTCTTTTCAACGAGAGTTTATCCATATGGTAAGTCTATATAAAGTTTTAGTTTGAATTTTATCTCGGAAGACCAACAATTAGGAAAACAGTTTGAACAACGAAAATTTTGAAAACTGAAAATGAGGAGTGTTATCCCACTTAAAAGTTACCGCCAAATTGGAGACTCGATATTCGAAAAAAGCCCAGATACAGCCCAAAAAAGCAATTCAAAAGACCCATTTATATACTATTAATCTTCTTCATCATTATACATTATCCTCTCTCCCAATTTTCTGATCTTCTTGTTCTCCCGAAGCAGCTCTAAGGTAAACTCTTCGCCTCCCGTCTAAACCCTCCTCTCTTTGATACATGTCATCGATCTGGGTTAGTTATTCTTAATTAATCTTGTAATTATTTCTCTCAGATTTATTTTCTTGCTTTCTTTCTTTTGGGAAGTAGTATTATTTAAAGCAGTGTTTGCTATTAGTCAAAAGAAGAATGGCTGGAAAAGGTGGGAAGGGGCTTTTGGCCGGAAAAACAACAGCAGCCGCTGCCGCAGCCGCCAAGGAAAAGGAGAAGAAAAGGCCCGTTTCCCGCTCTTCTCGTGCTGGTCTTCAGGTGCTTACTTTTTCTCCCTCACTCAAATCTCTTTTCTGTTTCCATTTTTTTTTTTGGTTGGGTTCAGATCTCAGGAATCAAATAATATAACTACCACTCAATTGTGCTCTGACTCTACATCTCCTGCTATTGGGGGATTGTAGTTCCCAGTGGGTCGAATTCACCGTCAATTGAAGTCGAGAACCTCGGCCCACGGAAGAGTTGGGGCCACAGCTGCAGTTTACTCGGCTGCAATCCTGGAATATCTGACTGCAGAGGTTCTTGAATTGGCCGGAAACGCCAGCAAAGATCTCAAAGTGAAGAGAATTACTCCGAGGCATTTGCAGCTGGCCATTCGCGGGGACGAGGAGCTTGACACTCTGATCAAAGGAACCATTGCTGGCGGTGGTGTCATCCCACATATTCACAAGTCCCTCATCAACAAGACCACCAAGGAATGATCTTCTGAGACTCTTTTCTTCTTAATTCTCTGTCAAACTAATGAAACCATAGCACTAGTAGTTAGTATTAGTACTAGTTTTTATGATTGTTTGTGTCTAATTTCCAAGAAACTTATTGTTTAGTGTGTATGATGGTTATTAGTCTCATAATTTAGTATTATTTTGTGATGAAAAATTGTATTGGGTTTAGTCAGTCAGTCAGCTGGAATTGATGTTGATACACCACCATACTTAAGTCTCTCCTCCTTTACCTTGATTTGTTGATTATGAAACTTGATCTGGAATTGATGTTGAATGGGATAATAAAAACATTCCTGGGGGAAGTAACTCTCAACACATCTTGATGATAAATATAGTTGAGGGATACACGACAGTGTTCCAAAATAGAGAAATTACAGAACTTTTCTACCAATCTACTACTGCTCATTCTAGTTACATCTCTTGTGGGTTGTGGGTTTGCAGTATTTGGGCCAGACCAGAAGCAAGCTCCAGTACTATATATTTTTTAAAAGATATGAATTATTCTATTGATATATTTTGCAATCACTTTTTTATCATATGTATGACTTTATCCACAAAAAAAAAAAAAAAGAATTGCAATAACATTTTAGTAAAATTTTTTAATGGAGTCACAAATCATTTTGTCAAATGGACGGACAATTTCAGAAACATACCTGCTGCCTCGGAGCAATGTTGCTTTCTACGGTTATAGATGCTCTAGACAAATGGTACCTCTTTGGGCGCGAGAAGTTGTCAATGGTTTTCTAAGCTATCATCACAATCATTTGTGTGGTTAACTTTAAATGGACAATGTAAACAAAAAGAACGAGTTCATTCATTGAGAAAAGCGTACCATACATTGATATGTCAGCACCGAAACTTCAGTCAAAGTAGTTACGCTTTTTCAGAGGAACCAAGCACATTCTTTATAAGCTAGATTTTTACACGTCCTTATTTTAGCCCTTGTTTTTTGGGTTGTTGTGGGTGTTTTTGGGGGGCGGGGGTAGTAAATGCCAGATTTTAATTCGTCATTTCTTTTCGCATTCAGATGGTTGTAACGGTTAAGCCCTTTTTTCGTGCCTTAGCTAACTTGAAAGAATCGATCGGCTGGTTTAGTGAATATAGCCAAACTAAAAAGTTTGGATTATGGGTCGGGTTGTGCTGATCCACCATGCTGCGGCTTTTGATGTCCAAGTGGCATTGGTTTTATGCAATTAGAAAACAAAAGTCTTTGGGCCAACGGTAGGGGTCTAAACATGAAAAAGTATAAAATGCACAACGTGCATTGACATGTGGTATAATAGAATTAATAATTTATTATTGTGTAGTGATGATGGGTTATATCGCATATTATTTGATGATATGTGATTGATTTTAATATATTACGTGACATGTCATGTGGCGCGCATGGTGTACGCAATACTCACCTGTCTAAACATGCATGATCATGATGTAAGGCAAACTTAGTCACAGATTCCAAAAATGTTTTATCGGTAGTTGAAAGAGACTTGGTTATATGCTCTTCCTTGTTTTATTATACGGTTACCTCTTCTATTATGAAAAATCCAGTGATTATCAATATAATTTTTCTTAAAAATTAAGCTCCATATCTGATTCCTCCCTTCCTATTTTCCGAAAATGGAAGCAAAGATTTCAGTTCCACATCACAATTGCCGCTTGTTACCTCTGAATAACCTGGGGCATAACAAGCACAGGCCTAAGCATTCTCCCTTTGATCTTCGTGTGCTGAGCAGGTCGGCAGAGAAGTCCACAGAACTATCGACCACAAGTTCCAAGAATGTCTACGAAGATAACTGGTTCGACCGTATTGCTATTAACCATCTCTCCCGGAGTTTGCAAGAAACAACAGGTTAAGATAGATTGTTACATATGAGATGCTGTTTAACTTGATAACATTTCTTCGAAATTTGAATGAACATGTATTTGATTATCTTATATGGATCGAACTATAGGGATGAGAAGCAGCAGGAGTGGCTATGATGGACTGGTGGAAACAGCTAGAGTGGCGTATCGGAATTTTAGCACAAGCCAACAACGCGAACTTCTTGTTCAAACTCTCGAGAAGGCCTTCCCTCGTCCTATACTCTTTACGGCAAGTTCATTCGTTCTCTTTTCATAATCATTCTCATTTTTTATCCTTTTATTTTGACAACATATATGAGGAAGAAACATTTGTGCGTGGACTTGTAAAGAGACTTGTATATTCCGTAGATGATGGAGAATAAATCATTGGGATCGTCACCAAATTTGCAGATGCATCATTTTTTTTTTTTATAAATTGATATAAGAAATTGGTTTATATCTTTTGCCGAAGTCCACTACTTGATCTTTATCACGTTGGTTGAAAATGATATACTAATCAAACGACACTATACAGGAGTTGGCCTAGAAGGTAGATTACACCTTTGGTTTATGCCCTCAGTCATTAAGAATCAAAGCTTCTCAAACTATCTTTGTTTGCAAGTTATCAGATGTGGTTTTTAAGTAATACAATTAGGAGTGATTATTCAAGGGAGAAAACTTCATTTCAAGAATAATAATACATAATTGGTATGATAAACCAGTGAAATTATCTATTTGTATATGAGAATTTCTGGCTGTAAGTAACTAAGTACGGTATTAGTGATACTTATACTAATTTATAATAAGACTCAATTGGTTGGCAATCCCATGTAGTAACAGAGAGTGCACACGGTACAGAACGCTACAAAAACTAGACCAAAGGTTATCTTTTATTGGGAATAGTTGAAAATTTTCAATCAAGAGCATCCATCCTTTTGCCAGAAAGGGAACTATTCACAAAAGAAAAGGAGAATACACACGAGAAATTAATTCTATACTTTTCCCTTCACATAGAAATTAATTCTATACTTGTCTTTCACATAGAAATTAAACACACAGGTCATTCAACAAGCGTTGTAACAAAATAGATGAATGATTTACGCACTGCAGATAAGGGCCCTTCTCCCACAATGCAAATTTGCACGAGAATATTTTGCAGTCTTCACAACTGTTTTCTTTGCTTGGCTAGTTGGTCCCTGCGAGGTAGGTTGCTCTTGTTGCGTCATTCATCGAATGAATCACGACACTATATGTGGAATGCACATGCCTACTTTCTTTGCAACAATCGATTTCACATTCAACTTAGAATTAAAAAACCACGCACAGCACAAATAAATTCATTTCCAATGCCACTCAGCCCCAGTATATGATGTTTAGAGTTGGTTGCTTTCTGGTGTAAACTTTTGTCAAATAATATGGGCCTACCCCCATTCCTAAAACAACACAGAATTTGCCATTCTTGGTTGCAAAAGACACTGAAAAGCTATGCACGAAGAAAAGCCTCACAAATGAATAAGAAATCTCAGGTAAAACAATAGAAAATGACCACATTGATGTCCGAACATGAAATTTGGTGTAATATCAATTTGCATACTCAAGTATTAATGTACAATGATATATATTTTGTTTTGTCAAACAAGGTGAGAGAGTCAGAATTTGACGGCAGAAAAGAGAGGAACGTCGTCCACATAAAGAAATGCAGGTATCTTTTTGTTCCTTACCTAAAGTAAATTAGACATCACTATGACATCCATCCCATGACAACCCAAGTGACCAAACGTGAAATAAATTTCTCCTAAAAACTAAGAGAATATACTCCATTCATTGCGCTGCATGCACCAATGTTTATCCTTTGCCTGACTCCCTCATTTTTCATGATGATCATCTCAATCATTGTATTACTAATAACCGTGCTTAACAATCTGGCACATTTGCACTACAAGTTTCATTTTCTTGTATTTTCCCAATACTTTTCAGGTTCTTAGAGGGGACCAATTGTGTAGGAATGTGCACCAATCTTTGCAAAATGCCATCTCAATCATTCATTAAAGACTCCCTTGGCATGCCACTCAACATGGTTCCCAGTAAGTATTTGGTTAGACCATTATTTCAAACGGTTGAATAATTCGCAACACAAACTACTATGCGATATATTTGTCCTAGTATGTGGCTTAAAGAATTAGTGATGCCAGGGAAAGGTAAAATTTTATCATGCATATGCTGCTGTAGAAAGTTGCTGAATCACATGTTAACGCCACAGAAAAAATAATGATACAAGCACTATATTCTTTGAAAACACGAACATAAACTAAGATCATGCAATAGGAGTAACAATACTGCCACTAGATATAAAGACCTTGCAAAACAACCATGGAGGACCCCACCTCTCAACCATTCGACGTGCGATACTGGAATTATTTTCATTATCGAGCAGTTGAAAATTTTAGATGCAATGTAAATACACCTGGCCTGGCAACTAAGGGACTTGGGAATGAAAAGAATACGTATACTATTACCTGATGCTTGGTCTGCTGGCTGGGCATCCCATCATCAGTCTCCTAATCAATATTTACAGCAATTCCCTTCATTTTCCAAAATCAAATAATTATTAAATTGCCCCGATCATAGATGTACTTGTGCAAGTGATGTCCAAGTCTAAACTCTACTTGGTAGAAGCACCTGTTAGAGCACAATGAAGAGTTCCCATTTGAAAATCTGTTGTTCAAATGTCATAGAACAGTTGAAAGAAAAAGCATATCTAGCCGATGTATGGCTTTTAAGCAGTTGATTGACATACCTTTTTGAGTATGCAGATTTTGATGATATGAGCTGCGAAATGATATTTGGCCGGGAACCTCCGTTAGCAATCAATGATCCTGCATTTCTGCAGCCGTGCTACAAACTATGTAAATAATTTTATGGATTTTTGCACTTTATTCAAACTATATATATTAAGATACCATAATTTGAAAGAAATAAACTCCGTTTATCAATGTAATTTGTGCAGGCAAAGAGAGCAAAAGGAACCATAGGAACTGCAAAAGCCAATAAAGAAGAAACGGGAATGGAACAGTTTCGTGTTTCGAGTACGAGAACCCTCCTTGTCCATCGACATCATTCACTTAGTTTATTACACTTATTTTTAGATGATCTGCCATATTAGTCTCTGTAGCTATATGACTTCCAAATTTTGTTCAGAAATCATTTCATTTTCTCTGGAAATTCTAATTAGAGGTAACTTGGGCAGATGAAGTATCATATTAAGCTAGCGTGCCAGGTGGGCAAATTGAAATGAAAATTATGAACAACTTTGAGAAATGAAACGTAAATGAAACTAATTGATGCTAAACATTGGTGCCAAAAAATCTTCAATTTGGTGAAAACCAGTAGAAGGATTGTTCCATGGGCCATGATAAGATCCACTCACTAGCAAATCAACCGTCATGCTGTGAGTTGCTAGAATGTTGCATGTTTTGGGTGCAGCATTTGACCGAAAATTCTAGGTGGCAAGAACCAAATCAAGTTTTCATTCATTAAATTGCCAGGAAAGAGAAGTTTGATCAAGTAGAAAATTCAGCATGTGAATGAGATCTTTCGAAGCAGAAGTTCAGTATTCCACGAAATCAAAGTTGAGCATCATAAATGACAAAAGGGTCATCAAATCAGTGAGGAATTCTTAATTTGCTAGCTTTATCAAGTTTACACTAGAATGACACATGCTCGACGCGGTAATACTTACCTACTATGTTTTAGCCAATAGACTTCCTTTCGGTACAAAAGTGCTTGGACTGTAGATTTGTTGTAGGGATCAGGGACAGCAAGAGGTGGACCTATATTGTCTTCCATTATATGCAAGTTTAGTAGAGGCCATTGTTAGTATTCTTGTGCTGTCTTTTCTGAATCAAAGATAGAGTGATGTCCAGATCCAACATGTTTTTTTGGCCACTTTCTTTCATTCATCACAGAATCTAAGAATCTTTAACGTGTCCCATTTGAATAAATCCTTTATTAGTCTCCACCAATATGCATATGCAGCTAAAGCTAATCTCAATTGTGACGCCCAAAAAAAAAAAAAAGAATCTCAATCAAGGTTTTAACTTTCTACGGTAACAAAATCTAGCCTTCAAGCAAATTTAAAACCCTTAACATGGAAAGAACATAAATCATTAATAATAAGTTTCTAGCTTACCCATAGCGGTGCTCTATCTCTGCTTTCAGGAAATGAACATCACTTCTTGTGAAAAAATCACCCGTCAGTTTTGAAATAAGTCAAAAAAGAACCTTTCTTTCACCTGCAAGAAAACAACGAAAAAGGTAAGTCCACGAATCAGGAGAAGGTTTACTGAGCCTTCTCTCGTTCTTCTCATTCTTTTGAGAGTGCGAGGTCATTGCGTTGCGGGGATGCAGTCAGGACCTCGAGTATGAAGATGCAGAACCCCAGTGATGAGGCAGGACCATCTGTAGAATCTGCATTAGCTGGGCTATAATTTGCAAAAGAATTTTAGTGGGCCACAAGCAAACTTACTCCTCTTATGGATGAAGGAATTTGGGCTTCTGATGTCGAGAATGGGCCTTAAGTTTAGAGCTTCAATTTCAAGTGCTTGTGGCGGATTTGGAATTTGGGTTAGTCGTCTGTTTAGTTGCATATTTGAAGGGGAGAAGGTCTAGTTCATATCTAATTGAGGACTAGACAAAATCGACTAACAAGTCTGTGTTGATCCAGCATTGCTGATTATACGTTTCTGACAACGTTGAGGACCATTTTCTTTATCGGCGGCTACTGCTGTATGTGGCTAATAATGAACTCATCCGCCTAGTCAAAATTAACATCTGGCAAAGTTCCCAATTAAGGGACAACAACGAGGACGACAAAGACACTCGGCCATTGGACAACTTCAATGCATTTCTGCACAAAAGGTTCACTCAATTTTAAGACTTCGCAAGATAATTATGTATAGGCGTACCCTTCTACGTTCAGAATTGTTACTTTTAGTACGCAGCAATGGCATGTGCCCCCCTCAGAGCACCTCCTAAATACGTGAATCGATGAATTTTGTATCCTTCAGGGATGGCATGACAAGGACCCCCTTTATTATTAATAATGGGCTTCTGCTCTTTGGTTTATGCATCGTACAAACCCAGCATTACTTCGTATCTGGGAGCAAGAACTGGGGAGGATGGCCATGGGCCATGTAAGAGGCCACGGAGGCCCATTACCTTAATGGTTAGTGCAATACTTTGGAGCCCGCAGGCAGGGGGGAGGAAGGGCTGCTGATTGCTGACATGGTACTCCATGGCAAACCCAGCGGCCTAGTTTTGGTCCACAAGGTCAAATTACGTAAATTCAGTTTAAGTTGTTGTCTTTATTCACTTCTGTTACCACATAGGAGAGGCAATAAATTTTCATGATCGTGAACAATTATTAGTTTCTGAGGGAAAAAGAGTACAATGGTAACTACTGTCCAGTGAATAAAGTTAGCAAAAGGATAGTAAATGACTGCCACCCGCACCAGAACCAATGCACTTCAGTGTGAGTACCAGTAATGAAACATCTCTAAGCGAAGAAAGAACATAACAGGATTAAGAACTGAGACAATTTTCAGCTTCTATTATTAGATTGTGTTATCTAGAGTTGTTTGCGATAGTTAAACTTCTAATCAAGATAAATCCTCAGCCTAATTTAATCATCAACATTTGGACTGTTTTATCTGAAGCAAGCAAGTTAGTGATCGATTCTCCTTTCCTTCAAGATGCTGCAATTTGTTTCTAGTTTAACTGTAAGAACCCGGAAGACGGTGAAAAAGAATTTTTGGAGTCTCCCCAAGGCCAAAATTTCCGAAAACAGAGAAGGACAACGAGTTGCAGGTTGCAAGTCACCCAACCAAATTGCAGAAAATTGCGAACAAAAATGTACTGCATGACTAAATAGCTCCAGCAGGCAGCCGAAGAAACCTGAGATTTGAGAGAAATGAAGTAACTATGACCAAGTGCAGTCGATGGATTTACAGTCTCAGTTTTGATCTGACCGTCAATCATCACAAGATGAATAGTAGTTTATGTGTCAAAGAATCATCCCATGTTAAGGCATAACTTTCAGAGCCACATGCATACAAAGGCAAACGCACAATTACAAGCACAAACCTCCTCAACAACAATGATTGAGTGGAATAAAAAGAAGCATAAAAAGAAGGTATCCTATAACTGGGCTATGCTGCTACTCATTCATTCCGGCCCCAAAAGATGATGTCCATACCTCACAGGCGTGCAAGCATCTTGAGACTTGTAAACAATACCACTTTTTCAGAGCTTAGATTTGTTAACTAAAATTTACAAAAAAAAATCAACACCAGCTAGGGACAATAACCGCACGTATTATGAGACTAATGCCGCTATAGTCCGACTTGAGAGACAGTCTTTCTCCACATTCCATCCCCTTTTACCTTTTCACAAACACGAATGCTACTAACCTAATCACATGACAACCCATCGTTATTCTTTTGCCTGTCACCTCGCACATGCACTTCCACGGGGAAACAAAAGTGAAAAAAGTAAAAATATTTCTCCATTCACACTTTCTTTTTTAGGTCTTTTTACAGCTAGCAAAAGTAACCGTTAGACTGGAATTTTTTTTATTATTTTTGTATTTTTTTTTTGGGAGGGATCCTAATATAATACTATTGGAACATGGTAAGGGAGATTACACTAAAACAAAACGCGGCCGAATCATTTAAACAAAGTAGGGGATACAAGAAAGGGCGCGGGCGCGAAAACAGAGGGTTCTACTGCCTCCTTTGTTCCACGGTTTTTAGAAAACTAACTTCCTGCGAGGCGCCATCGAGACCGTGCTTTTACAGGCAAATGCCGCGAGATCTCGGATTATTTCGCCTATTAAATCCTTAAATATGAGCCGTTCGATATCCAACACTGCCTCGGACAGCTCCACCAGACGATCTCTCCAGCCATTGATGGCGTCTCCAGCCAAGTCTTTTCTCAAAACTCCACAAATTATCTCAAACAAGTCATCCGCAGTGTCACACTCCCGTTCTCGAATTCTCTGAAACTCGGACCAAATCTTTTGTACCGAAGACTTCACGGTCAGGGAATCTGTCCAGGAAAACGCCTTCCAGGGAGGTAAACTCCTGTTTCGTTCAAGAATTTCTGCAATGATGTCGAAAATCAGTCTCCTTTGCAGTCTGGAGACCTCGGAGGTGTCCTTTCCCTTGAGATATTGCTGCTTCTCTAGTAGTAGAAAGTTATCAGAATCCTCAGGGAGGTAATGAGAGGCCATTAGAATTTCAGAGATGTAAACCAAATCGCAGTCCTCGGTAATGTTATCTTCAAGCTTTGATCCAACAGGCGTAAAGATAGAACTCCACGTTTCTTCGTCCAATTCATTTGATTGATCTAGTTTATGGTAAAAAAATAAAAATAAAAATCTTAGTGCCCGAGTAGAAATAAATGAGAAAAATGCAAATTTCTGAATAAAACTGAAATCAAAGAAGCATTGCTTTTACAAAGCCCAGCTGACGGAGGAAGCTACCAAGGACCACGTAAAAGAATAGGTACATTAATCAGCTTTCCAAAATTAGTTCAGTTACCTCCCATTTGCGGGGCTCTGTCCCATCAATTTCCAGCTTACTCGTTTCTAGGAAATACATTTATGAACAACTTTTTTCCCAAAATAAGAACTTGAAAAGTCACCCATATATTGCAACTACCCCAATACAAGCAGGCGTACAGTGGTTGGATTGATTGAAGGTTTGAAACAAACCGGGAGATATAGCAGTAGTAGGTGTACCAGAGTAGTAACACTTAACACTAGCAGTATTACCTTGCTTGGTCTACGTTTAAAAATTCAGTGACACTTCATATTCGGTGTTTCAATAATTTGCAAAGATAATTTTGGAAATCGAGAAGAAAGATTAGAATTTTCAAAATGTCAACTTTTCAGTTTTCCCATGAAAATTAAAAAAAAAAAATACAGCACGCTTTAGTGGAAAACAATTTCTACAGGCTAAGAAAATATCATGAAAATACAAGCTGGACTAGTATTTGATTAAACAAAAGCAGCATGGCCAACAGGCCCTATACCCATTTGCCCAATAGCGCACTAGCCGGCAGAGTCAGAGCAAGAATTTAGCACAGACAGACGTCATCTGAAATAAAAGAAAATAGTTGTACGTACTGCGTTGTACCAAAGGAGTAATGGAGTCAAAACAGAAAAATCTTGGGAACAATAATTTAGTCTGACGATAATGGAGTATTGGCGTGCGTGAACTAATCGTATGTACCTTTGAAGTCAATGCACCGTTTCATTACGGGCGAGGGTGATGACGGCGATGACCACCACGACGATGAGTCAAGTACCGACACCGGACTGGGTTGCATATCTGCTGCATTCATCTCCGCTATGCTGTGAAGCAGCTTATCACACCTCTCTAACAGATTTTTCCCTTCTTTGTGTTCCTCCATTTTCCATCTCTGCAACTCACGTCAAAAATAATTAATGAATCTCCAAATACTAATAATTTTGTTTATTTTTTTTCCTAATTTAGTTACTAATTAATTAATTTATTATCAATTAGAAATAATTAGTAACTATACGTCACGTTCGCGTACCTCCGTATCGGTTTGAGAAGACGTGCCGAATGTACTTTCGGAGACGGAAGATGATTCATCCTCTGTTGTTACGACGTGTGTGATTTTCTCCCTCTGATGAATTTCAGTCGTTGATCTTCTACTCCTGGGTGATCGATTCAAGACCGTATGATCTGGTAATGGTGGTCCATTTCTCCTCGAACTAAGCTGCTTTGGGGATTGGACTGGAGAGACTCTCCGGTTCTCCAACGGCTCATTTGCTCGCCTTTGAGTTTCAACGTATAATGGCTTTGGTTTGACAATTAAATTATTCAAACGCCTCGCATTACTCTCGCTCCTGTTCCTCGTCGGACTCCGTACATTCCGGTCAATCGCCGGCCGTTCTCGTCGTGGGGAGTATTCACCGCCGGAGAAGTTAGGATTCCGACGAACTCCGTATCTGGAAGTTGGTGAATCGTTCCCCATTATTCTCCGACCCACCGAGGGTCTCATGACGACGATCGGAGACTCGTCGGACGGGAAACTCCTATCGTGGACGAAGTTTCGTTGCTCTGAAGGCCTGTTGGAATGGAGTAGACCCTTGAGTTGCAAAGCCTCGAGGATTTGTTTGAGTGTTTCTAGATCCTTGGAAGGCTCATCAATCCCTCTCATTTTCAGCCTCTTTTCAATGTCTCCGTAGCTAGAATCTGCGGCCGCCTGTTTCGGCTCTGGAAAAACATCAGCTATGTCAAAAAAGCTTTTCCGATGAGGCGGTGCCTTCCACGGTGATGAAACAACCATGTCTCTGTTCAATGCCTTGGCCTGTTCAGTCTTGGCATTATCAGAACTAATTCTGGAGGAATAGAAGTCCAAGTGATCCACTTGCCTTGCATTATTTTCAGTGGCATTTTGTGCAGCGGAAGAATGCGATTGATAAGGCTGCTTTAATTGGAAGTTGCTATTATCAATGAACCGATTTTGAAATAGATCTCTGGAAACTCTTGACTCCGATGCGGATCTTCTTAGCTCGACTTGTTTCACTGGCTCCGGATTGGAATCCGGCAGTGGCTCCAGTCCCATGAGCCTGGCAATGACGCCGGGGGATCGTCGTTGTTTGTCTTCGCCGTCTCCGATAACTCCACTGCCGGCACTGTCGCCCCTGTTGGCAGTTAGAATGGAAGCGTTGGTTCGGATCTCTCTCGGGTGGAGACTTCCCTTGGCATCTACAGTGGCTCTGCTGTCAAGCGAGAGCCTTGGGGCTTCTTTGCTGAACTTCCACGACGACCTTGTCCCTTCCTTTAGTTCGAATACCGTAAGATGAAGCGGGGATTTAGGAGGCAGTCGGTCTGCTGGTCTGAGTTCCGGCTCCGGGGGCTTTTTCGTATGTTCTGAAGCTGGCATAGCCGGTGGTTTTGCTGATTGGGGTTTCCCTAATTCTCTTGAAATCGCCGGTGAAGATGCAGCAGAAGAATCTTCTGAGCCATGCCCCTGCGCCGCATCATCAACAACCTGATTTAGGATTTAAAACAGAAATTAAAAAAAAGGTGCATTAATCCGAGTGGAAGACGGAAAGAAACAGAGGATAGAAATCGCAAATGTGGTTGATTACCTTGGAAGGAAGAAGGCGCTTGGTGGAATGGATTTTTTTAGCGGTGAGAAGCTGATGGCGGTCGAAGAGCTGAAGAAAACCAGCCATACAACCCATCTGTTTCTCAATCTGCTTCTCTAGATTCTGGTCTTGCACAATTCCCGTCATCATTTTTGTTACTGTAACGCTTACAATCTATCTCCGTCTTTCCGCAGCCACAACTAAAATCTCACTTGTATATCGACTGGCCTTAACTTTCCGTGGCTCCTCCAGTGCCCGTCCGTCTCTTTCACTCTTTAAATGAGTCTGTACGTCTGTCCCTCACACTCTCTCTTCTTTATATTGATACTCCCGCTTTCTACTCTTTTAAAGGCTTGAGGGAGTAAGTGTGGAGGCAGATGGGAGCTCTTTTGGATGGGTTGCGGCTTGGCTGAAGGTCAATTTTGTAACAAGCTTATGATCCAAATTAATGGGTCAATAATTGATGGCTAAGGTTGGGTCATACTGGTCAAATTTAAAGTTAAAAAACGACATTATTTTATAAGAAAAATTATTATACATTTTTACTGACTAGTTATATATATTTACTGATTAGTTACATATATTCACTGATCACTTATATTGCTTTAAACTTATCCGAACTGGCACGGGCTAAATATGCGAGGCCTTGTGCCTTGGCTAAAGTGAGATTTGGTTTCGAGTAGGACCTTACAATTTGGGTCCTCCTCATATTTTATAATTTGAATATTGTGTAACTTTGTAGAACCATAGCATAGTGTAAATGTGCATAAGTGTGATATAACTATTTTTTTCTCATAACCATGTCATTTTTTCTTTCGAATTTTGAGCTTGTTGATTCAATCTCACTCCTCCCTCTTATGGACTTTAAATCTGGGCCATAAAATTATGGGAAATAACACTTGTGAGTTCCCTTGGCTATTGGTTCTCTAACATCATTTGCTTTTGAGTTAATCCCAAAATTGGGTTGACTTTTAAAATTTTTCTGCAATTGGGATGATTGTGAACGTTGTTTCTGAAATTGGATTCATCGCATTTTGAAAATGCGATGTCTAGTGACATGGCCAGGCCCCAACTGACAACGGAATTTTAGCACGCAATTTAGCGCACAATTAGCATAAAATTTAGTGCAAGTCAATTGACAACGCAATTTTGAAATGCGTTGTCAATTGACAACGCATTTTCAAAATGCGTTGTCAATTTGATATTTGTGTTTTTTTTTTGACGACTTTCATTGTTAAATGCGTTGTCAATTTTATTTTATTTTTTGATGACTTTCATTGTTAATTTTGTTAATTAGAAAAGTAAAATTTTTTTATTTGCATCCCTTTCTTAATTAGAAAAGCCTTATCATCCCTTTTATTTGCATTTTTTGCTCTCATTATACTCATTGTAAATCACAGGGGTTTAATAGAGTTTAAATTTTTTGTACTATGGTAACTTATAATTAGTTATTTTTTTAACGTTTATGTCTATTTTGTATTTTTTTAAGGTTTATTTTTTGTATTTAGGATTCAAAATTTTAGACTTAAAGTGATGAATTTGGATACATCATTATAGGGTTTGTAATATAGGATTAAGAATTATGTAATATTGAATCTTAAGGTTTAGAATATGTTAAACCACTGAGTTTTATATACGTTGAGTTTAGCGTAACATCTATTAATGGCATGTTCTCAATAGATTTTTTAACTAATTTTTAGATTATAGATTAACAATAATCTGTATTAATAGTGCTATCAATTAAATCCCAAATTAGATTTTAGATTTTTTATACAACTAAATAATCTCAAATTAGTTGTACAAAAAATCTAAAATCTAATTTGGGATTTAATTGATAACACTATTAATATAGATTATTGTTAATCTATAATCTAAAAGTTAGTTAAAAAATTTATTGAGAACAGGCCTTAAGTCAAATTCAAAATTCAATCTTTTATGAGTTTTATACGTTGAGTTTAGTGTAACATTTATACGTTGAGTTTTATATTAAAGCACTGAGTTTTCATTAATTTACTCCTAATCAAATTCAATCTTTTACGAAAATCTATTAAGTCATACAGGATAAAAATTTAACTAGAATTTAACTACATGTAAATCATTGGAAAGAACTATAAAATTGAATATTATATGGATATACAAAAAAACCTTAAGACATGAAAAGATAAATTGGCAATACAAGTTTACGCTGATGAATATTATTTCAAAAGAGTCACTTGCATATTATTTTAAAAGTATAGAGACTACACTAAAAGTCATTCTTTATACTTTTAATCAAACATAATTTCAAAACTCAATTTGAAGAAACAATTTTATTTAAATGGAAATCAACGCAGTCTACAACATGCTCTTTTAAATCGATATCAGGAAACTCCATGTATTTAGAGGAAGTGTTGTCCACAAAAAAAAAAAAAAAAAAATGTTCTTTGGCTATTTTCTTCCAATGTAATATTATAAATTAAAAAATAATAGTCACATTAATGTACACAGGGTGAAACCCGATCAACATAATTATTCGAAAAAAAAATATATTAAAAGCTCCATGTTCGAATATTATTGTAATGGCTAATAAATTTCACATAAATATTATTGTATTATCAATATGAGGTTAGAAGGAAATTCAACTTAAATGTTTTGTTCCAAAGCACATTAGCGAAAAGTAATGCTTACAGAAAAATTATAAAATATGGTAGTTTGATACGACAACCAAGTTACCTATAAGTTTACAATTTATAAGCAAGCAAATATAAGTTGTTTTTTGACGAGATATGATAATGACGGATTAATTGTTTTAAATGTCATGTGTATTTTTTCCAAACAAAACGTAAATACAAAGATGTCACAAATTCAGCATAAAGTAAAGCATAAAAAATTTGGTAAAACTTGTCTACATGGGAATCGATTTTCAAAAGGTTTCTCATACTAACTTTATTTTCCTATAGATTATTTCCTATACATCAAATTAAAAAGAGTTCAAGAAATTTTCTTTTTGAAACTTAAGAAAGGGGAAAATTTAAATATAGTATACAGATTGTCTAGAAATCAAATTATGTATATGGCACCACTATAGATAGTATTAGATTGTTAGGGGGTTCAATTGAATTATTTAGTTGCTAGAAATCGGATTATTAAGAAGAAGAAAGAATGTTTGGTGACTGAAATTGGAGATTCAAGTTGGGGATTTTAAACCAATTGACAGCGCAATTGCAAAATGCGCTGTCTGGAGACAGCGCATTTTGCACTTGCGCTATCAGCTCACAAGAATCCTCAGGCTTCAATCATCAGCAGGGAATCCTCAGCTTTAATCATCAGCCTTTTTTAAAGGAAACAAAAGGATTCTGACAACGCATTTTCAAAATGCGATGAATCCAATCTCAGAAATTACGATCAAAATCATCCCAATTGTAGACAAATTTTAAAATTCAACCCAAACTTGGGATTAACTCTTTGCTTTTTGGACAGTTATCATAACCTTTGACAAAAACAATAAAAATTTTATACAGAAAATAGTAGGTCTTAACAAAAATTTATCATATCACTTCAAAAATTTACTATTTTTAGTAATTAATCATAACAACAACATTTTCCGTAAATGATTCATTTCCACCTTAATTATGCACAAATGTAATTTGTACCTATTATCTAGTACTACTAATATAGTACACGTATTTAATTAGGAAAAGGGAGTCGTCTTTTATATTGATATATGGTTCTTATTTATGCTATAAATCTAGATATGAGTGGTTTTTTTTTTTAATATTTTGATCTTGTATCGTGTACTTGATAAAATATTGATATGAATTTTGTACTTCAGAAATGGTTCTCTTTCCCTTAAAGGGGGCAGAAATATTTGGAATAATATGAAGTTTCTTCCCAGTGTTTGTATTTGATTTTTTTTTTTTTTTTGTCCCGAGATATCTTGATATAAATCGTGGTAAGCTTATATTGTTGTTCCTAGTTGTGTACTCAAGTCATATTATTATTTCATGCTAAAGATTGATATTACAGTTAATCTCAAAATATTACCAATTTTAAATATACCCAAAATATTACCAATTTTAAATATACCCTTTAGCTAATAGAAAGAAGCTAGAGGGGATAGTAACGCGAATCACGAGGATAGTGCTCTGCCTTTCTGAATGAGGAAATGCCCAGAGAGAGTTAATATCATGGTAGGAACTAGTAAGTAGCCCCGTGAACCCTGACAAATAACTGATCATGGTTTTAGACTTTTCGTTAATTAGCATGACCAAACGGAGTAAAGGAAAGATAAAATTGTCAATTTCATGAACCCGGAAAGGCAAAAATGTTAGCAGTTGCAAACTTAAAATTACGAGGAATTTAGGTTTGATCACAACAGCCACCTCTAAATGCCTGGCGTCAGGTTCGGACGTTCATCTTACCATTTGCGAGTTACAACGGGAACATGTGACTTCCTTGAGTATTTTATCACTCCCTTCGTTTATTTTTTTTTTCACACAGATTAATAAATATAGTTAATATATTATTATAATTATTTTTTATTCATACTTTACTCAAACACTCATTATTAATATTAAATTATTCATTCAAAATAAATTTATTACTATATTATTCTTGAAATTTAAATTACTTTAATTTTTCAGTATGCATTAAATATGAGTATGTTAGTAAAATAACAAGTTAACTACTATTTAAAAAATGAAATAATCCCATAATTTGGAACAGATATAAAAAGAAAGTGAGACTATCTTTTATGGGACGGATGGAATATATTTTTTAATGTTAGATTCATATTATATCAACTAAAAGAATTAAATGCGTTCCCACTAAATATGCTTTTAAAAGAGGGACAAGTATCCCACTTTTAAGTAATATAATACGAATGTCACACCACAAAATATAATAAAAGATTTAAAACCTTATGGCAAGTCTCAACTTAGCCAACCTTCTTTTTTTTTTTTTTCCCCCTTGTCCCGAAGTTCTCCAAAAGGAATTAACAAAAGATCACAAGTGGAAAACAAATGTAATGCTTCCCTAACATGGCAACATTTACATTGTTAATACTAAAGATAAATCCAATATTTATCTGCATTTTTATATTGTGCAGAAAACTGTTACTTACCATACGTTTGATTTCAAATCATCTAACATGATTCGTTGCATGTGTCAAGTTGCTGAACTTGCTAATAGAGAAAGCAAACAAGTAACAATAGTAGTGAGTTTTTTGTGTTTCCAGGAAAAAAAAAAGGGGAAAGAGCGTAATGTTTTTTGGGATTTCTTTATGGATATTCTTTTTCCTCTATTTCAGGAACGGACTCTATTAAGGTAACGAAAAAGTTACTTTATTAAGCAAGCAAGCAATCAAAAAAGTTTACGTACTACTTTGCTTACTAGCTAAATTATGTCAATAAAATAGTTTGCAAATTACTTTCCACTTTTCTTGCTAACTAAACTATGCACTAGTATATACACGAATAGTCAACCAAGCAAAGTGAATCCTGGTCTTAACATCCCTTGCCAAACGAGAAATTTTCTCAATAAAGAAGGAAAATTTTTGCTGTCCTCGTATCTCGGAATTTATGAGGTTTGCATTTGTTAAGTTTCCAATGACTTTTTTCATATCGAAGCACTTTAAATCTTAACTCCACAGAGATAGACCAAGCGATCTACCTATTATAAGTCAGCCAGTGACATTAGAACTCTGGCTCCGCTTGCTTGATTATGTTTTATAGAAACATATTTTTCTAAAAAAATATATATTTTTTAATTATTTATTTATTTCAAAAACATATTTATCAAGAAAAATCTTTAAAACTATTACAATAATATTTTTTTTTTAAAAAACACATAAAAAAATAACCATCCAAATAGAACTAATTTATCTAATCTTCTCTTGTCTCCTGCCTATTTGCCTCATTTCTCATTGCCATTACTAATTTTTGTCCTCTATCCCTGAAAATTTACGAAATAGTTCGCATTGAACCAGAAGTTTTCAGCAATAAGTCTGCAACCACTAATTGAGCTATCTTGCGAGATAAGTGGGTTCCAGCCATCGAATGTCATAGTGGTACAGGACTTTATGGTTCAGCCTGCTTGCTGCTCTTTCTATGCGGTTACTGTAATGAGGACAAAAGAACTATTGCTCTCTGGTTTCTCCACGTTGCTCTGTTTCTTTTTTTGATAAATTCTATGTGGGCCTACGTAGCATCAATTAATACTTCTTAAATTCTACCTATTTATCCTTCTTTTTTTAGAACAACTGTATATGCAATACAGACCATTACAGATGAAATGTTGCCTTGTACACATTGCTGATACAAAGACGAGATATAAAAATATGAAAAAGGAAAAACTTTGGTGGCGGTTTAAACCCCCCACCTGCACCCCTGGTTATTTGGATTTTTTATTTTTATTTTCTTTGCTAGTAAAGCAACATTTCTTTCACATAACCCCCCCCCCCCCCCCTCCCGGTCGATAGTCTAGTTTCCTCTGTTAGTATTATATTCGTCTCAAAAGATGAATTATATCTTCTTTTTTTTTTAGAGAAAATTGTGAGCTTGTGTTAGAAATAGACTACCATTATGATACAAAAGCAGGACTACTTTTTCCTCCATTTTCTTATTACCTTTTCTCCTCTTTTTTTTTTACCCCACTTAAATCCGACTTGAAATTTTACAGCCCATGTACAAGGGCACGGTTAATTACACACAATGTTCCGTCTTAAGGTAAAATGTCACACATAATGGGAAACATTTCATGAAGTGTGAGAATTAGTGGGACACTGTCACCAATATCCAGTGTCCTGGTTATTTGAATGTAGTAATTGAGATAGCAGCTCTTCTTCCAAGCTGAAGTTCCCATGATAGAATCTCTCCAACCCACCTCCTCTGCTGCAATACACATTCATTTTCTTTAATTGTGTCCTGAAATCCTCACTGGAATTCACATTCCCGGGCCTGCTCCTCAACCTATATAAATAAAAGACGGCATGGAGCGTAGCACTCAACTGTTATTCTGTTAAGTCCTGTAAAAAAGTGAGACAGATAGTCATGCAAAGCTAATTCACCCCTATTAGAAATCGGTGCAATGTATGGTTTGTTTCCTCTCGGTTACTTTTAAGGTCCAAAGACGGAAATGAGAGGATTTGTTTATACACATCCAGAATAAAGGAGTTAGTAGAGCCCACTTTACTAGGTTGGTAGATTCAATGTAGGCAATGTGCTCTTTAGTTTAGTACAATGCATCCCATATGCTGAGAGAAATCCTTCCCCAAGTCCAGAATACTATATTGAATTAATCGTTGATTGGGCGGAATTGGATATAAGAATGCTAAGTCAATCATGAAGAGATGGGGATTCTGATTCCTCCCCTCTGGGGTTTAGTAGTTGGACCACTTTGAAGACCGCAACCGCCCTCTGACCATGTGATTCATAGTAAGCAGAAGAAAAAGAAAACAAATTGTTGTAGTGAATTTTTTCTAACATCAGCTTGAGACAATAAAGAAAAAATTTGTTGTTGTGAATATTGTATAACATCAGCTTGAGACAATCTTTTTTTCTGGTGAAATTTCCAGCATCGATATCCCAAAAAATACACTTCGGTAGAATATATAACACGTACTCCATCTTTGCACGCTAGCAGTTTCCACAGGAAACAGAGAAAATGCTTCTAAACGATCTGTTTCATACCATGAGGGGTGAATCAACATACAAAATCAACGTGGAAAGCTGATTATATTTTCTATAGCATACAGAAAATGAAATTTGTTGTTAATTTTGACCAAATTGACATTTGTGCTGGCTTAATGGCTAAAGAATGCAGTAGAATCACACCGCCATGTGAGTGTTCATTAGCCTTATTGTCGAGTAATAACGGTCTAAATTTTAGCATAGATGAGGATCAAGAAATATAGTATTCACATCTAATTTGATATATGTGTCGCAAAATCAAACAAGAGTCAGAACAAACAAATATCTAAAAGTTAGAAAGATATTACCTAACATGCACATGACATCTTTATCGGTTTATCCTAAAGAACAATTTAGAACCAACTGCCCATATATTGCACATGACTTAGCGTCTGCACTCAATTAAGCTTGGAGATGGCTTTATGCTAGATCTTGCTGTCGGTATCACGTGAATTCTCATAACCTATATGGCTTTTCTTCATCATCTTTGCTCTCGTGGAACACCAATATGCGTCCTATAAGGCTATAACTCGATCTCTTCCTCCCTGTAATTAGAAAGTGGGGATCTCCATTCTATTCTACTAGTAGCAATCAATAGAGAAGATTTGTCACATTTGTTTGGAGTCTATAGTTTTGTTGGTCGTTTGGTAATTTAGAATTAGATGGAAAATGGAAGCACGATACAAGTGGAGGGAGGCATGAGAAAGACCGGAGAATGATGTGCTATTATCCGGGCACATTCTCATAGGATAAGTGATTACTGATTAGTGATGTTTTATGGTCCTGAGAGAAGAAAAAGCGAAAGTGATGTTAGTAAAAGAGATGCTCAACGGTCTTTTAGGCTTTTTTGCAGGTTTCTATTTTCTACTGACTATTAAAATGGAGAACTGGTACCATTTGTACTTCGTAGGCCCTTTTTTCCCCACTTTGCTTGGGAAGCGCATCCAAGCTGCCAAAAAGTAATGGGCTTCTCATTGCTGCATGCTCACTTCACATGTCCTTCACACACACCCACACCCACACCCACACCCACACACCCCTCTCTGAGAGATCATCAGAATAGTACCCAAGACCAACATTTAACGGCAAATTTGTAGCTAGCACTGTTCTTTGACCAAATATGTGCAATGATGTAGCCTGTTACTTAATTGCAAATTTTATTTTCTCCATGACATTCATAGGGTTAAAAATTTAGTATAACAGAGGATATGTAGTTCCCGCAGTTGCGTGCAACTTGGCCAGGAGTTTAGTAGAATATCAATTATTTTCCTTGGAGAAGATGCATTGCTAGTTTTTAGGTCCTTAAGCGCAAGAATGGTATTCCTACTATGATTTTATTAATTCTTCGTTTTCTGCTCAGGTTTATATGACATCATTGCATTAATTTTCTATTGCACGCCCAGAATTTGCAGCAAAGGAGTCCTTGAACTCTTAGCCCTCTAGCATGATTAATAAATTGGTCTTGATCCAAAAAATAATTGAAACTAATAACTCCATCCCATAAGTTTGCCTAGGTTTGCTTATTCTTTTGTCTCTTCTATCATTTCAGTGAGTTACAAAAACAAAATAATACCGTCCAACCTCAATTGTTTATTTATTCTTATTATTTGGATTCTTGTTTCGGCCCTGGCCTGCTATAGACTTGAAGTAACGATTATGGACAATTACGGTGATGGACTAGTCCTGGCCCATTCCACAACCAATGCATTGGTGTTGGGCTCTAAATCAAATTGGAATTTCTTTCGGAGATCGGATTGGTTTTTGACGCGGTCAATCCATCGCGGTTCGGTAACAGCCATTTTCTTAAAAAGGCCAATTTTACTTCTGTAAGATCATCCTGGCATTTTGCCACTGATACGTGGATTCTAATCTGTACGGCTGGTTCCCGTAGTCCATTTGAGCTTCCTCTTAGAATATGCTAGAATAAGAGTAAGAGTGAGGGTAGAATAGATGTAATCAATTCGGAAAAAAAAAAAGAAGTCATTATGGTATACCATGAAATGCTTCCAGATAGTTGCCCCATTAATATGGCTACCATCTGGAATTGAAAAACATATGTGAGATAATCTTTTTGTTAGAGATTATTTTTGATGAATACGTATGTGAGATAAAATAATAATTAAAAAACATATTTGAAAATTTTATGTTTTTTTAAAAACAATATAAAATTTCTTGAACACTAGCATGTCCAAAACTAGCAACGTAAGCAAGCTGGGTTGAGGTGGACACGTGTGAGACAAGGACAGCTATAGATGCATCAGTGCTTATAAAAAGGGAAAAGTATACAATACACCACGTGCATTGCCACGTGGTGTACTAGAACCAATAATTTATCGCCATGTGGTAATGGTGGGTCATACCTTGTATTATTTGGCGATGTATGATTGGTTTTAGTGCACCACGTGGCACGCCACGTGACGCGCGTGGTGCACACAATACTCACTCTATAAAAAGAGGATCGCAACCGTTAAAACGAGTCCAGCCCAATCAAACAAGGACCGTCCCAGTAAGAATAGACAAGATGGGAAAACGAGTGTCTCTCCGTATCTGACGGACCTTGGCCCATTCTATGACATTGCAACACCAACGTAAATTATTGTTGATGGTTGGCTACATAAAAAACTGAAGGTTTGGAGGATGGCCCTGATGGGCCAGGTTCTTAATATCCAATTACAGTTTGAAACAATGATTGAACTGATGAATCAGAAATCGACGCGTGGCAAGCATTTTGGCTTAAGTCCTGACACTTGTCAAATTTTATCGCCGCAAGATTCGTCTTGTGATGAACCCAATAATGCTCAATTATTATCACAAAGAAATTATTATATGCAGATCAAAAACAAAAAAACGCAGAGCGTTAAGGTCGAATCAAGTACTATTAACTATAATAGAAAAATCATTGTGCTGCCTTGTCAACAAACCTTAAGTACCCCACATGGTCATAGTGCTAATTACTTCCCAACTCAAAAGTACCTAGTACAAAACTTTGTGGTAGTTGCGTGGCTAGCGTCATGAGCAGAAGGTCATAGATACAGAGCCGGATTGCACTTGGGCGTTTTTCTCGAAAAGCTTAAAAATCAGTAAGTAAATAAACGTTGAAGATTGAAGCTTTTGGTTTGTGGGTTTTAGTTATTTGGTCATTCTATGGCCTCTTCACTAGTAAGTGGAGCTGAAAAGTTTCAGCTCATAGGGATTGCGCCAGCTGGCTTAGGTTTTATTGGGTCAGATTTACACGGAAAGCACTTTCCGAAGTTAAGTTTAGTGTCTTGTTCCGGAATTTCTGGGGACAGAAGCAAAATCCTTGTCCCAAGATGCAGTCTTTCAGAATCTAGGCCAACTTCACAGCCGAGGTTCATACAGCACAAGAAAGAGGCATTTTGGTTCTATAGGTTTTTATCAATCATTTATGACCATGTGATAAACCCAGGGCATTGGACTGAAGACATGAGAGATGAGGCACTTGAGCCAGCTGACCTCAGTAGTAGGGATATGATAGTGGTAGATGTTGGTGGGGGAACAGGATTTACCACTTTAGGTATAGTCAAACATGTGGATGCTAAAAATGTTACCATTCTTGATCAGTCTCCTCATCAGCTTGCTAAGGCTAAGCAGAAGGAGCCCTTGAAGGAATGCAAAATCATTGAGGGTGATGCAGAGGACCTTCCTTTCAGAACTGACTATGCTGATAGATATGTGTCTGCTGGCAGGTATATTGCTCACTCTTTTAACAATTGGTTAATCTGCTGTCATTACATCTACATTGAAATCTATTCTACTCGCCTTTGCTTTGCTTAAATATGGACTTTGTATGACTTTTTAACGCAAGAACTGTAGGATAGCAGCATTTGACCTGGTACTTCTTAAATTTCATTAGAAAATAGGAAAGTAGCATTCTTTTTCTTGTTTCAAGAAGCTGCAGAGACTTGGTTCTTCAAAAAAAAATAAAAAGGTTGCCGATGCATTATGAGCTGGATTTGCCTTTGTTGATTTCAGATTAATGTAAAGCTGTGACTGAGTTACTTCTCCAGTGTCAGATTTGTGTGATCATGTTGAGATCACTAATGACCACATCATCAAGTTTTGAAGTATGGGCTGTTTAATTTCCTAGTTAAGCTACCTTCTTTCCCTTGTCAAACTGATGTATCTTGAAATTCAAAAGTGAATCTTGAAAAAATGTGTTCTGCCTGTTTGCTCTGGAGTTATAATGAACAAGTACATGTTAGAAATTTGTGGGAAACAAATTTTATTAGCCTCTTTTTGTGTTAACTGAAAAAATAATTGATGTGTCTATAGCAATTTTGATGTCTGTGAACCTCTTTTCAGTATTGAGTATTGGCCAGATCCACAGCGGGGCATCAAGGAAGCATACAGGGTCTTGAAACTTGGAGGTAAGGCATGCCTAATCGGTCCTGTACACCCAACATTTTGGTTGTCTCGCTTCTTCGCAGATATGTGGATGCTCTTCCCAAAGGAGGAAGAATACATTGAGTGGTTCCAAAAGGCTGGGTTCAAGGATGTTCAGCTGAAGCGCATTGGCCCAAAATGGTACCGTGGGGTTCGCCGACATGGTCTCATCATGGGATGTTCTGTTACAGGTGTAAAGCCGGCATCTGGTGACTCACCTTTGCAGGTAAAAATCTCGTCATTCCTCCATACACGTCCTAACATATAAAACCATTTGGTCTCCGATACTTAAACTATTAACAAGCACTCAATCCACAGCTTGGTGGGTTTTGAGTTTGCTTCTCAGCCATTAAAGAAAGGCTACGAGAATTGGGGAATTGTGAGATTATCTCTGAAACGCTGTCAACCTATGGTATTGGTGATATTGTAATATCAGCTAATGAGATATGAAAATCCCCAAACCAAGGAGTTCAGATGGAGAATCTTGATCGCATCTTACAAAATCTCTTCATTTTCTTAGTTTCCAATTCTTCTTTGTCTAAATTATATTTCTTTCGCAGATCTTGTCCATTCGCTGTTGCTTGATTATCTGAATACACTTTTGCCAAGAGTGCAAGTCTCCTTCCAGCTTCAATTTGCTTATGTTTAAACGCTTCTATTTTTTATTGTTTTTGCAGCTTGGTCCAAAGGCAGAGGATGTATCAAAACCCGTAAATCCCATTACCTTTCTTCTGCGCTTCGTTCTTGGTGCTATGGCAGCAACTTACTTTGTCCTGGTTCCTATTTACATGTGGCTGAAAGATCAAATTGTTCCCAAAGGTCAACCCATATGAGAGAGTTCTTTCCCCTACTTCTCTTGCTAGGGATATGCATCCTGTGAAAGCTACTTGAAGCTTCCTGAGATCCTTCATTCGTAGTGATTATGATGTTAATCCCTTAAAGCTTCTTTAATATTGTAAGGCATGCTTGTTGACAAACAATATTCAGGCAGCTTCTTAAATACCTGTTGTCCTGTTTTCTTTTCCTTGGATGCATTCTATCTTTCAGTTATGGCAATTTATCTTGATTTTCTTGACAACTAATCCATCTACACCTTTGAAAGGCGCTGTGGGACTCTTATTGGACATCCATTGTTTTGACATTTCATTTTCCAGTTTTACTTGTCCTTGCATTTTTAATTTGGTCTATCCACTAAACTGGCCGTAGATATTGCTATACTGCCAGCAGACCAGGACACCAAAGGTTGCAGTAACACTCGACACAACTTTTACCAAAGCTATGGGAGAGGAGAAGAAAACGCGTTTGATCGCCTGTAATTCATTGACAGGGCCTCCTAATCTTTCGAGAGTAGCCCAGGATAAGAAGTGTTCAACAATAACAGACCCGACATGCAGTTTCCAGAAAATCAGATCAATGGTCGCTGGCTCTAAATCTAACAAGCATTCAAAACATTACCTGAAAGACAAAAATTTAGTTGCAGGTCTTAGAACATCAAACCGATGTGTCTTCTCATTTCTTAATCGTTCTTGCCAAATACTAGGAAGCTAAATTTACTAGGATAGAGATAAATGGAAATCGTAACACTGATTCTTGTTGAATTACACAGTACAATGTACCAATTGATTGTGCTTATCAATGCGAGATACAGTTTTACCCCGCATTTCGACATGCAAATTAGACTACTCTTTTTTTTTTTGTCTTGTTGTAATTAACTGAATCAACTAAAATACATATTCATTCCATATAAAAAAGGATTTCAAGGGCAACAAATGTATAAAATTTGAAATGTGAAAGGAACTATCTTAGAAGCGGAAGAGGCTATTGTAGAATTTAATTTATTATTTCTCAAATAGGTACAAGTACAATTGTGAATGTGTTATTCGCTCTGTCTAAATTTGGATCATCAGTATTATTTTTTTTATATAAATGATAAGGATCTATCACTTCGTATTTACACATAGTTTGGTCTCACCAAGCAAAAGAAACAAGCAAGATTCTAAGATGTTCGATTTTGAATTTCCATGTCAATAGTCCAATCGAATTTATGCCGTGATGGTTGGATCATCGAACGGGAAAACTGAATACCCAGATTTTAACGTTGTGGGCTCGATGGGGCATTCCATCTGTTTTCAACACAATCCAGCATGTGGATTTTGTAGTTTTAAGAGGCCCGAGGCAGACCTAGACTTTAGCACCTTCCAGGTCAAACCTTGAGAAAATGGGCAAAAGAAAAGAACGGAAATTAAAAAAAGAAGCAATTGACTGAAAAAACACAATCAAAAGTAAACATGCTCAAGCAGTCAAGTAAGCACTAAATTGTAAAGTGAATCCCACGAAAGATCTATTAAATAATGATTTGACGTATTCTGTTTCGCGTTTGGAATTTTATTTAGAGATTGAAGTTCTGATTTATTTGAGTTTGAGTTTGAATTCAACTAATACATCAAGTGGTAAGGTAAAGGTATATTCTTGATTTATTTCGAGTATGCATGCAGCTGAATTTAATTAATTATTGCATGTATAGTTTAAGGTGTAGTTTATTGACTAGCTGGAGAGGTGGATTAATATCATATATAATATAACTCGGCCCTAAATTTAATCTCTGTACTTTTGTCAAAGGCAACTTTACTTAGTTTCAGTATAAATTCAAGGCTGTTCATTATTTCATGTAATTTAAAAAAATTTAGTATACATTAGGCGGCCAAATTTTTTGGATTTCCGTTTTTATACAAAAAAAATTAAAAATAAAAATCACTAATACAGTGTCTTAATAGACAAATTATTAGTAATTGGACAAACACAGTGTTCGGTACGACAATTTGCTCCCCGGTCCCCACTGTAGTGTCCAATACATGAGGACGCACGTACTTAATTAACTGGTCACGGTCCAGTTGTGTAGTCGGAGAGGGCTGAGGGGCCTTGCACTTTCTAAAATAATTCACGATGTCTTCAGTACTTTTCCTGTTCAAGCGTTGATTTCAGACCCTCTTTTCCAAAGAAGCCTCAATTTTGAATGTTGAATGAATAATTTTTGTTCTCAGGCATATTTGACCTTTTGAATTTAGCCCGTAGAAAACGAAACAACCAATATTTATGTTCGCTTCTCCCTCCTGTATATTGTTTCTTTTTTCCTTCATATAGGTTCAAACTTCTGAATAATTTGATCCGTTCTATTTGGAGATTATTTGTACAAACAATCAAAGAGCACATCCGCCATGGCAGAGGCATTGACAGAAGAGCAGGTTGCTGAGTTTCGCGAAGCCTTTTGTCTGATTGACAAGGATTCTGATGGTATCCTATTATCTGATGATCAACGGGGTTTCAATTTCATCTATTTTTCTTTGCTTTCATATATTTTCAGTCCCTGTAATTTACAATGCTTTTGGTGTTTGGAGAGCTTTAATCATGATTGCTGAATGTGATCACTATCAGTCTATAAAAGATTTTTGACAAAAGACAAGAAAAGTTACTTCTGATTCAAAGTAGCGCACACACATTTAAAGGTAAAAAACACACCGGCAGGGGTTAATCATGAGCATTACCTCCCTTACCTACTGCGTCAAAGGTTACTGGTCTCGCATTGATGGATATTTGTTTAATACATTTTATTCCCAGAAAAGAAAGAACTAATGCAGCTGTACACTATAATTGCATTGCAGGTGTGATAACCTTAGGAGAAATAGCATCAATGATTCAATCACTGCATGAACGCCCAACAAATGAGGAGATTCAAGAAATGGTGCATGAAGTCGATGCTGATGGGAACGGGGCCATAGATTTTGAAGATTTCTTAAGTATGGTGGCAGGAAAGATGAAGGTAATGAATTAATCATTTAATTATGGTGAAATGAAATATTGTTCATAGTTGACCTGTGATAATGGAAAATTTTAGTTGAATTTGATAGGGAATATAAAATAATCTAGCTATAATTATAGGAGAACGTGTCGGAAGAGCTTAAAGAAGCTTTCAAAGTATTTGACTGGGATCAAGATGGTTTCATATCGGCAAATGAGGTGAATATTTTCCTAGAGCCCTGGTTGATCATACATGTTAAATGCAGTTTTAACGAACTGGAAAATATAAAAAATTTTGGTTGTCTTTTCTTACCCATTTAAATGGTGCACTTCTATTTTCTTTCTTTAATTTCGGTCGAGTGGCATTCTTTTTTTTTTTTAATGTTTTTGGTGGAATATAAACATTGCAGTTAAGGAATGTAATGATAAATTTGGGGGAGAGACTAACTGATCAAGAAGCTGAACAGATGATCAGAGAAGCCGATTTAGATGGAGATGGTGTCGTGAGCTACGAGGAATTTGTGAAAATGATGATGGTTTCTTCACCTTCTTTCTAATCAGAATAATGTCTAAGTAGAATAAAAAAAATAAAATAATGTTGATTTTTCACTCTACAATTCAAATATTGTGCAAGATACATGACTTTTTTTCCCCCTATGAATGATACCTGATGTAGCTAATCATGTTAACTGTTGTACCCAGTGTATGTAACCAAACATTTTGAAGATTTTGATGATGGGAACAATAGGTAATTTGTATTGCAATTGTATCTTTGACAGGGCCTATAGAATTCTGTGAAATTCATACATGTTACCGAAAAACTACTCTATTTCTCAATTTCTTTAGATGCCTAAGATCAAGATAAAAGTTGATTAAGATTTTCTGCCGGCCAATCCAACCGACATTTATATCCAGACGCAACGACGCACATCTTTTCAATAGCATACAATTGATAAACTGAAGCACAAAGACTTAAGAGGACAATTTTACTGAATCAACTAGCGTCCAACGGTCTTCTGGTACTTTGTCTTGAACCTGGAAGCTTTTCTTGGAGAATATCGACGCAGAATCCCAGCACCGGGGGAAGTCGGCATGCTGGGCGCAGGTTATAGCGGATTGGTGAACGATAGATCCGTGTCCTATTGATTAGGCAGTTCAACCCAATGGCCGCCAAATGCAATCTGTACATCAAATTTTTTATGTGGGCTATGGATTTAAAATTGCTGGTTACGTGGTGGCCTTTGTTAAAAGTTTTGAACCATTTGTTACTTGGGTTGTAAACGTCAGAATGCTCAATCATTCCGTGGCCCATGACCGGATTTTCATGGGCTCTTTTATTATTATTTTTATCTACTTATATAATAAAAGAACAATGAGGATACTGGAGCATCACAAGCTTCTGACACGTGTCGCAACTAATGAGAAGTATTTCCTCCTCCGTGAGCTTTTGCGTGTTGGGTTCATTCTCTTTATTTTTCCTACGTTATCTTGTTTGTTTGGGCCACCTACATGATGCCCTTTTTCTATCTTAAAAAAGCTTTCTTTAAACCCAGCTGTGCATTGCCTCGTTAGTCAACCTCAAAACATGTAAGTTGGACCATTATCTACTTACATTTGGAGAGAATAAGAGATAACAATTTAATTAGTGTCAAATGACTAATGGTTTTTAATTCACTAATCAAGGTCAATCTTGATGTTACTCGTTCCTCGTTATATTTAAATCATATTCTTTTAGTACAAGATGAATTTGATATTCAATTATAGATTTTGAAGTCTGATAATTGCTTAATTCACTAATCAATATCAATCTTGATGTTGCTCATTCCTTCTATGTTATTGCACATCAATATTTGTGATTAGTTTAAATTTGTTTCCAACCAAGGTCATGAGCCATCGAAGACTGCTCCAGAGTCTGATTAAGCACATTATAGAATGTGATCAAGTGGATATTTACATGATTTTAGAATGTTTCATTATTTATTTTTACATTTAAGGCCTTGATTTGCTATTGATATTATTCTTATTTTCATCTTCAATTCGTTATTGTCAAGCCTTCTAACTTTCTGGATTAGTTTCTAGTGACTTGAAATGCCTCATAGTTAATGAAGCAGATAGGATATTGGAAGCCTACTTTGAAGAAGAAATAAGGAAAATTGTTTAAGATACTACCATAGGTATAATAATGTTAAACTCTCACTTTGAATAGGATCAAGGTTTGTGTCCATCGGTTTTGCCCTCAAAAAAAGAATTACTGCCACTAGGTATAATAATGTGTACTGCTCACTTTAAATAGAATCAAGGTTTGTATCCATATGACTTGCCCCCAAAAAAAAATGGCGGGGGAAGAATTTGAATAGGTAATGCAACACTAGGTTGAATTCTTGGAGGGTCATTCTTTGATGAATTTATCTTTCTCTGTCTATCAAATTGCATCTAATTTAATTGCTTCCCGATCATTATAGCTTATCATTTTCTACCCTCATCCTTCATTGCTTAATTGAATCTAATTAGTATCTTGTTCCCATCCAACAAGAGAAACTTTGCGCTCGGACAAAAAGAAAGTGTTATTTTACTGGTTAGTTGAACTGGCTTGAGATAGTTATTCTCCCTCGATGTGGTATAGATTCAGCACATATTTCATTAATCCATCATTACTAAGACCTTTATTACACATGAATTCGATATGCAAACTATTTATGTTTCATTTCCTCAAAGCCAACGGTTTTGAGTCATTGAGATTATTATGTGTATGTGCTTACTGATGTTTGTGTAAGAATGTATTCTAAGCTTAATTGATGGAAATGGTACTTGTTCTGCTGAAAGGCGGACAACTCTTTTCCCTGCCAACAAACAATGGAGGTGATTCCACTGACTTACATTTAGCATGCATTTGAGGCAAGAATATAAGCATTAGCTTCTGTGCTCTGAAAGCAAATTTGATTTTATCTCCACCTTTTAATAAGTTGGAAAGGAAGAAAATTAATTGAAGAAAAGAAGAAAATTTTCCCTTATGAAGCCTTATTTTTATGTCGTATTTGTAGGATTTTGCTAATGAACAATAAGAGCTTTATCATTTTCGTTAGTTGCAAGGACATAAATAATTGCTACACATTTCTCCGGTTGATCTTGCACGCTTATCACTTCAAGGAGCCCTGTTGATATTCGTGTAGATGATGAAAAGAAGGGGATACACCAACTTTTAAATTTTCATTAATATTTGTAGAATATTGTGCAATGAGTTTGACAACATTTGTATATTAGGTCACTAATGGAGGCTGAAGCAAGGCCATTGTACTGTTCCAAGTGCAAAAGGGATTTACTCTTCTTTATTCCTTTTTAAAAAGAAATCCACCAAAGAAAGTAATGGCTTTTTTCTCTTCATGTGACACTAGTAAGCTCTATTTAGTTGTGTTTTCAAACTTGAATTGGACCAGCCGGTCGGAACTGAAAATAGGCCAGACATTCGATTCGAGTCAAAATAAAAACTCGAATGTTTTAAAATCGGTCAAACTTGATAAAAAATCAAATTTGACCGGTTAAAACCGGGTATGAATTGAATTATGAAACTGGCTTTCTCAGAAGAAAATGTGCTGGCCTGACTAAATGACGACGCCGAATGACTTTCCCAAGGTAAAAGTAAAACAAAAGAAGTGAAAAAAAGTTGCTTTTATTGACTACCGAGGTATAATAACATGACAAGTGGCCTCTTAAGTAGAAAAAAGTCATACAAGGCATCTTTGGAAATAATGATTAGACTCTAACAGTCATGTACTTGATCAACTGTTATTCTACACATCAAATTCGCATTCTTTATCCGTAAGACTTCCAACTATAGGGATAAAAAAAAACTATGGGGATAAAGAAAAAAAAATGGCAAACCAAAACAAATTTCAATAAAAAATGAAAATCAGCATTGGTACACTAATTGAGGTGTACGTTATGAACATTGTATATGCATATGAACATTCAACGAATCTTAGGCACTTTCAACCATAAATTTACAGTTTTTATTAGAAAAAAGAAAAATTAAAAGATCTTTGCACAGCTGGTGTTGAGCTGTTGGCCTCGCTATTAGGACAAAAACACGTATTATTTGTGAATTTATATAATTGGCACAGGCCAAGACACGTCTTTGTTCGTAATATTTAACGTTAAAAATTATTACTTTTTAATCAAAATATTAGAAATAAAACATATATATAGAGACAACTTAGAAACCTACGTATAATCTTTGTTTGGTGACTTGCATTATTCAACAAGCAAAACAACTAAAATTGAAAAAAAAATAAATAATATGTGTGTATATACATATGTTCATATGCAAACCTATGGATATATTCATGTGTGTGTGTGTGTGTGTGTGTGTGTGACACATTTATTAAGTCATCCGGTTCGATCCGAATCCATCTAAGGTCGAACCTATTGACCCCTAACCCCTGAATTCAGCCGAGTCGATGCCCGCTCCGAAGTCTGAAAACATAGCTATTCAGATCTTCTCAAATACATTGGGATTGACTTGCCATGATATTTATGGAAAGACAAAGTAGAACCAGAGAAATTCCACCCTCAATGACTTCCACAAAGCAGAAAAAGGCATTTTGTAATACGCAGATCTTGCTGAGCATAGTTTGGACACCCTCTCTATGATAAGATAGTCTACTCCCTCTGCTACAACATCTCAATTCTGTAATAGGAATTGGTGCTAATCACATTCTTTTCTCTCTCAATCTAGGATTGGATTATGCAAGTATGATTCTCCAAATAAGCCAAATATGTTTAGATCTCTTTCTTAATTAAATGTTCTTAAATTTTGTCATTTTTCATAGAATCTTTTGTGTGCCAATTTTTCATAAAATCTTTAGTGCTTATAGTTTCTTATGTCATGTTTTACAGAAATATAGAAGAATTACAGCTTCTTTGCCAGCTAAAGGTGTTTCTGCATATTTATCACTAAAATATAATAGGAAGATAAATAATATTTATCATCATATTCCTATAAGGAAGCTAAACTAGTAATGAAGTTAATGAATCGCATAAGAAGTCCGGAATTGCTTTCTTAGTAGGACCTGTTCTAGAACCTTAGAATCATAATGTCCTACTTCCGGGAACGGAGTTGAAGTAGCCTAACTTTTGCCTGATATCTTTGCTAACTTTGTTCTAATATGATATACTCTACCCGACAAACCAATTTCTTGTCCTCTGAAATTCTCAGTCTAAATTTTTTTGATAATATATACTCTTGGATGTATCAACAGGCAAGGAAGTGAATTTAGCAAACATTTTTTTCTCATTAAGCTCTTGCAATGCTTTTGCTTCCTTATTACATTAATAATTTTCAGAAGATTGATCGTAATAGACTTGGATAAAATAGGAGAAGGAAGAAAAAGAGTTGATTTGAAATTCAGCTTCTGGTATTCCATTTTGGATTGTTAGTCCTGATTTCGTTTATCAATTTCCTTAATTATTTGTTAACATGTTGTTGCTCTTGGGGAAGGAATGTCACTGGAAGCTAAGTTATTGCTGGAATAGTGTATTAACAGCTTTGGAATTGTTTGTTGGCATGTATGTTTTCATCTAGCTAAAAGAATGATGGCACGAGTCATTGTTTCATTTACTTGTTCACATATATGTTTTCATTTAGTTTTAAGAATAATATCAAATATTGTTATTTCCATTTAGCTTCTTTACTGACTAATTTATGTAATTATGATATAATTACTTTATTTTCTTGATAGTCTAGATTAATTATATTTTTGGGTGGGCCAAGGTTGTGTCTTGCACAGCCTGAACCCCCTAGTTGAGAGTATATGCGCTAAATAATCTCAAGCGAATATTTACACGAATGTTTTGTCAAAGTCAACTTTGAACTTGATATTGGGAGTTACATTATCCTTTTCAAAATGAATAGAGGGTCGAGCAGTTAAAGTTTTACGATTCCACCTTAGAGATCCGGGGTTCGAATCTCACTAACACCAAATTCCCTTCCTTATGTAATAGTGTAGGTTTCATAAAAAAATAATAATATCCTTTTCAGCTCGATGATGCAAAACCAATTTGGTAGGAGATTTGATGCAATGTACGTTAGTTGAAAATTTTTTATGCGGACCCAATTCATAGCCTTATACCGTATATCTTGTGGTTTAAAATTAAATCATATTAATATTTTTACATTAATATTTTATCTCATCATGCATTACTATGCTTATGTAGCACTTTTTTAGTTTTAAGTCCACTGATGATCTATAGACCGGTCTACTTAAAAATGTCCCATGCTACATTTTTTTTTGGAGATATTTGTTAATTTGGTCCCTCATATTTTTATAAAAAACTTTTTTATCATGCATTATTATGCTTATGTAGTACTCTCTTAGTTATAAGTCCATTGATAGTCTATAGATTAGTTTGCTTAAAAATTTCCCATGCTACATTTTTTTTTGAGATATTTGTCAATTTAGTCCCTCACATTTTCACAAAAAACTTTTTTAGTTCCTCGCGTTCAAAATCAGCAAAAATAGTCTCTTGTAAATAAAAAGGTATGTCTCGATTGGTCCCAAAGCTCATTTATGTTCAAATTTTCAACAAAAACAGGGGCAAAAATGGAAAGACGTGCGTTTCCCTTTATTAGAAAAGTAAAATTTACCAATTTCTCCTATTTTCACCAAATAAAAAACTCTAATTTCAAAATCATCAAATCTCCAATCCATTAACACGCACTTGTGAATGATTGTCTAAAATCATCAATATGTGTTTTTCATTTTTGCCCCTGATTTGTAGAAAAATTGAGCAAAAATGACCTCTAAGATTAATCGGGACACACTTTTTATATCTGAGGACTATTTTTGTTGACTTTGAATGTGAGGGATTAAAAAAGTTTTTTGTGAAAAATGTGAGAGACTAAACTGGCATTTTTTTTATATGCAGTGTATGTGGTATCAAATGCGGTTAAAAACATAAAAAAAGAAAAGTGATTGAAAAAATAATTATCTGTACAAATAGAAACCAGTATGAACTCCTTTTGTTCCATTAAAAAACTTTTTAAACGTAATGTAAAAGGTATTAACATTTTATAGGTTGGAGTTTTGACGCACAAATACTATTAAAAAAAAAAAAAACTCACAACCCCTCCTGAAAACAAACTTGCACAGCAGAAGTATCAGTGTCTGCTGACTCTTATGTTGTCCCGTACAACGTGGGTGTTCGAACATGGGTTTTGTTCCATCTTCCATTTAGGATTCGGGTTTTGTTCTTCAATCCTCCTACAGCAAGGTCAAGGATGGCTAGACCAAAATTATAAAGTACATCCTCAAACCCTACGTTGTCGTATTCGTACTCTTTAGTCCGCTCCATTCCCATACAGGCCGGCTTCTTCAATCTCCGATTAAGCCCACCGCAATTCTCCGGCGAGATCTCCGATCAGGTGTGTCTTTTTAATATTAAGTCTACCCTAATTCCAATTCTCGATAATTGGGGTGGGAAACTATTGGATTTGTTTCTAAAGATTTGATCTTTAAATATTCTTGAAGTGCGAATTTTGCTCAATTTAACTGTTTATTGGTTAAAATTTTTAGAGATCGGTCTTAGACTCTCATTGATTATTGGGTGATTTGCATCATGTTGGTGTTTCCGTACATGCTTTGCCTCTGCAGTCTCATTTGATTTCTAATATTTTCTTTCTTGGCGTGAGTTTGGGAGTATTATCCGAGCTTTTCATGTTCGGTTTTACGAAATTATCGTGGTTTTGGTTATTTGTATGCTTTTTTTTTACCTGGTAGCTATACGTGATTTTATCTGGTTAATAATGAAGAACGAGGATGGAAGAAATAATTGTTGAATTTGCAGATGTTCCATAAGAAGAGAAGTAATGGGGTGGGCTTACTGTCTTTTTCCTGGTAGTTTATTACATATTTTACTAGTTGAGGTCGATAACTTGAATTTGGAATTGGCTTGCATGCAAATGTTGTACCCGCAGTTCATTGAATTCACTCAATTTGTATTTGTACTAAGAGGTCAGATGGCAGTTACCAGGCTTTTTGACTTTATGTATCGTAAATGTCATCTGACTGAATTGATGGAATTATGCCATACCCAATCTTATTTATTTATTTAATCTTGAAATTGTTCACAACTGCATGACATGAACGGGACATGGCAAGGTTGGTAGAACTGGTGATGTTTTTCACTGGATAAGTATTACTTGAAATATCGATTAAGAGCAGACTTCAGTCCCTTCACCCCGCAACCTTGACCCTCCAACCTTAGTTATTAGTAGGATATGCAGAACTTCTGTGGACAGGTATTAACTACACTTCCTTGTTTTGCGTTGAGAATCTCGTGAAAACTTGTGCTTCAACTATTTGTTAGGGAGTTATATTTCACTTCTCACAAATGACATGTCTGTATTGCTTTTCCTGAAAGGTGAATTTGTGGAAGCATTGGCATTGCAGCAAGATCCAAAGTGAGATTCGAAGTACATGGGAACTGAAAATCCTAACCGTGCTAATTTTCCTCTAAGACCTGCTACCACACCAGTTTCTGCTCCTCGAAATGCTTCACCTTTTTCATCTTCTGGCCCAGTGGCTGGAGCTGAAGCCTCTGTTTTTCGGCCTCACTACCCTATTGGCTCTTCCCGGGTGCCACCTTTCTTCTCATCTGGGTCTCTGGTTGGACAAGAGGCCTCTGGTTTCAGGCCTGTAGCACCAGCAGGACAACCTCCCCCATCATCCTATGGGCCACCACAGACTGGATCTTTTCAGCGTTTCCCAAGGCCACAATTTTCCTCACCACCTCAAATGCCTCCCTCTCAGTCTTTACTTGGGGAGCAACCAGTAGTTGCTCCACCAGGTAGACCTGCTGCCGGCCCTTTCTCATCTCCTCCGGTTTCCCTTCAGACACAGCCCCAACCTCCTTCAATTCCTATTGGATCTCCACCTCAAAGCATAAATAATGTTCAACCACACACGAGTGTTCCCCAATCATCCATGAATTCACCATTTTCTGCGCCTATTACAAACTTACAACCATCATCACCACCAACGAGGGCCTCGTATCCTGCTCCCAGAGGCACCTTGCAGCCGGCCTTTTCAGGGTATCCTAGTCAGCGATCTAATGCAGTTCCACAAGCTCCACTTGGAAACTCTGTAGCCTTTCCACCTCAACAAAGTGGTTATATTGCACCTGTGCAGGCAGCATCGAGGCCTTATCTTTCTCAACAAGGTGGCTATATGCAGTCTCCTCCAATTGCAGCTCCAGTAGGGTTCTATTCACAGGAATATATGCCACCTACAGGCACTGCACAAGGCTTGGTGGAGGACTTTAGTTCCCTCTCAATTGGATCTGCTCCAGGATCATTTGATGCGGGAATTGATTCTAAAGCTTTACCGAGGCCATTGGATGGAAATGTGGAGCCAAAATCTTTTGGTGAGATGTACCCTATGAATTGTAGTTCTAGGTATTTACGGTTGAGTACATGTGCATTGCCAAATTCTCAGTCCTTGGCTTCAAGGTGGCATTTGCCTCTTGGAGCAGTTGTTTCTCCTCTTGCCGAAGCTCCTGAAGGGGTTAGTATCTCCGCGCTTACCAGAGTTTCTGTTTTGAAAACTTATAGTTTAGCCTAAAATGTGTTGGAACTAAGTGCTTATTGCTCTCCTTTCAGGAGAAAGTCCCTGTAGTAAATTTTATGACAACCGGTATCATTCGTTGTAGAAGGTGTCGCACGTATGTGAATCCATATGTTACATTTACAGACCATGGAAGAAAGTGGAGGTGCAACATATGTTCACTGCTTAATGATGGTAAACTTTCTAGCTTCTGGTCACAAGAATTAGCATCTTATCTGTGTTTGGATGATCTTGTTCTTTTTTGGGTTGAGGAAGGTTTTGCAGGGCGGTTGTAGGTTGTGGATTACCATTGAATCTCATCAGTGATCTTTTGCATGAGAAGTTGTTGGACTTCTGATTTTCTTTTCCATGTCATTTATTTCTACTTGGTTTTGCCATGCCATTGGCATGCTTAATTGCTTACTTGCTTTTTCATCTACTGTTTACTTAAAACTTTCAATGCAACTTATGACTCCATCTAGTTCTTTGTCTGACATCCAACAATTTTTGGTGCTGAGAATGGGAATTGTGGTTTGAGCTAAGGCTTAGTATACTCTAGTAATAAGATATCAAATTAGGTCTATTTTGACTGCCTCTGGACCTGTCATTCTAAATATGAAGTGTACATTGCATATTCATTAGTTGATGAAAACACAAATTCATTAGTTGATAAAAAGACGCAACAGTTTCAAAACTTCATTTCTGCCTTCTGCATTTGTATTGCATGTGTATGCTCAATTAGGCTTAATTGTTAGAAACATTTTCCCCTCATAATTAACATTTCCTGTTCCTGTAGGAAGATTTTACATTAATGAGCAATCTAGTGTGTAATTGGCTCATTGGTTCACCTTCTCTGTGCTGCTTCCTTCACTTTCTGTTTGGGAAAGGGAGGCACTAAAAAATTTTGTCCAAAATTTTCACTATGTGGCTGTTTTATTTGTTAGTGTTTTATGATGGGGTTTCTTTCCTTATGGTATCAGATCTTTGCCTCATGTCCTTTAAATTTTACTAGGTGCAAATCATCTTAGGGTTGCAGTCATTACATGATAGATGTATTATTCTTCCTCAGTTTTGTGATATAATGGGCTGATCTATGTAAATTTTCCTGTCTAGTTCCGGGTGAGTATTTTGCCCACTTGGATGCCAGTGGCAGGAGAGTTGACTTGGATCAACGGCCTGAGCTTACAAAGGGTAGTGTTGAATTTATTGCTCCAGCTGAATATATGGTTCGTCCACCAATGCCACCACAATATTTTTTTCTCATTGATGTTTCAGTTTCCGCTGTGAGAAGTGGAATGCTTGAGGTACGAATTTTTATGTGAGCATCAAGATGCATATTGATGGTTGTTACATCTTATCACGTCCATGGCTGTTTAATTTCTTAAACTTTGTGTTTTTCATGCTCTTTTCTATCACCTGTTTTCCTTCAGTTGATTCTTTCATCGATGCATAAATCTTTGGGAATGGTCTTCTTTGGTATGGCATATTGTAATTTGCAATCATATTGCAGGTACTAGCACAGACAATTAAGTCTTGTTTGGACACCTTGCCTGGATTTCCCAGAACTCAGATTGGCTTTATAACGTTTGATAGCTCGATACATTTTTATAATATGAAGGCAAGTGTTCTTTTCTATAAATTATCCTGTGTTATACATTCTGGTGTCCTGCTAGACTCTAATCTGTTGAATTACTTTTAAACTTATCCTTTTGCAGTCTTCGTTAACTCAGCCTCAAATGATGGTGGTCTCAGATCTGGATGATATATTTGTCCCTTTGCCTGACGATCTCCTTGTTAACTTATCTGAGTCAAGAACTGTGGTAGATGCATTTCTCGACAGCTTACCTTCCATGTTTCAGGACAATGTGAATGTGGAGTCTGCTTTTGGTCCTGCTCTAAAAGCTGCATTCATGGTTATGGTGTGATATATCTTTCTGCCCTTTTTTTTATTTTTTATTTATAAATTAGAATGATCTGCTCTAATTATTCCATTTGCAGAACTATTAGGCACTTCTGAACTTTGACGTGCGACCTTCTGTGCTTGAATTTGGATATTTCATGCTTACTAAATTGTTTGTTTTTTCGCAGTTATTATAATCCATTAGTTCTTTCTACTGCAGAGTCAACTTGGTGGCAAATTGTTGATCTTTCAAAACACATTGCCATCGCTAGGTGCTGGACGCCTAAGGCTTCGTGCAGATGATGCTCGTATTTATGGAACTGATAAAGAGCATATGTTGAGAATAGCAGAAGATCCATTTTATAAACAGATGGCTGCTGATTTCTCCAAATCTCAAATAGCAGTAAATGTATATGCATTCAGTGACAAGTATACTGATATAGCCACCTTAGGTATGCTCTTATTTTAAGTTTTGCTGGATAGATGTATTAAGAAATTTCTTACTAGACTATTTAATGTGACATTGCTTTTATTAATTGCACATTAACTTCCATTCGCACACTCATAAAAAAGAAGCTTTTTTGTGCTTTAACCCTGTAATTTCTCCAACATCTTGGACTTGTAAATATTTGATATGGTTTTCATCAATATCATTATAACCGTTAATGAGATGTTGGTCCATTTTCTTCTACTTTTTATATAGGAACTCTAGCAAAATATACTGGTGGACAGATATATTACTATCCGAATTTCGTCTCTTCTGTTCACAAAGATAAATTGAGACATGAGCTAGCTAGAGATCTGACAAGAGAGACTGCGTGGGAAGCTGTCATGCGCATAAGATGTGGGAGAGGTCAGTTGTCCTGATATTCTAAATAAAGGATCTTAACATGTTACTCCTGCTTCTGTTTGACATCTATGGGTAATCCTGTATGGATGATTTATTGTTACTGACAACTGATCTTTTGCTTATAGGTGTGCGTTTTACTTCTTACCATGGGAATTTTATGCTGCGATCCACTGATCTTATGGCACTTCCAGCAGTTGACTGTGACAAGGCATATGCAATGCAGTTATGCCTCGAAGAAACACTGATGACTACAGATACTGTGTATTTCCAAGTCGCCTTATTGTATCCTTTATGCTGGAAATAAATTTTACTTCTTTCTGCAGGTTTTTGCGTGTGAGTTCAGGTCATGTTTGCTTTGAAATTCACTGGTGATTGCAAAAAGTATCTGTTTTCATTTAAGAACCATCCTAAATGTAATATAACGTATATCTGTTGTAACTTCAGTACTTGTAAACAACCATGAAGCAATTAGGTCCGGTGGGGGTTCCATTTTCTCTCTCCATTCTTTCTTTGAATTGTGTAAAGTAATTTTGTCTCATTTCTCCACCATGTTTCTGTCATCAAGTTTATCTTGATTGTCTCAAGGATTTTTGTGCTTGCCTTGTAGCTCAATTCATACCTTTCACGGTTTCTAGGTCATTATTGGCATCTTCATTTTCTTAAGGGTTTCTGCTTTTGCCATGTATTCAGTACGTATATTTCATGGTTTGTAGCTCATGACTGACATGTGCAAGTACGTTTTCTCATTTGGATGTGACCTTAGGCAGCTTTATTTGACAGACAGTTGAACAATGTCTAGTGTTTCTTAACAATTCATAGGTATACATCATCTTCAGGAGAAAGGCGTATCAGGGTACACACTGCCGCTGCTCCAGTTGTTGCTGATCTTGGAGAAATGTACCGCCTTGCTGATACTGGGGCTGTACTTTCTTTGCTTTCTAGGCTTGGTAAGTTTTTCTCTTCCATTCTGGTTTTCTCCAGCTTTTTTGGTGTATTGTTGACCTCATATCCGAATGACTTGTTTTGCAGCAATTGAGAAATCACTGTCATATAAACTGGAGGAAGCTCGAACTTCTGTTCAACTGAGGATTGCCAAAGCCCTTAGAGAATATAGAAACCTTTATGCTGTGCAGCATCGCTTGGTTGGAAGGATGATATACCCGGAATCATTGAAATTTTTGCCTTTGTATGGCTTAGCATTATGTAAATCAACAGCTCTTCGTGGTGGATATGCTGATGCTCAGCTCGATGAACGCTGTGCTGCTGGATATACCATGATGGCGTTACCTGCTAAAAAATTGTTGAAACTTTTGTATCCTAATCTGATTCGGCTGGATGAATATCTGCTGAAAGTAAGCAGTTTTCTTGCATTTAGAAATTCTGTAATAGCTGTTGTTTATTGTTTTGGTCTCTGAGTGATATCTTTGTAAACCTATTTTCAGACATCTCTTGCTGACGAGTCTGAAGACATATGGAAGAGGCTTCCACTTACTGCAGAGAGCTTAGATGCAAGGGGCCTTTATATTTATGATGATGGTTTTCGCTTTGTTATATGGTTTGGCAGAATGCTTTCACCTCATATAGCTAGAAGTATACTTGGAGAAGATTTTGCTACAGACTTTTCGAAGGTAGGCTTCTATTTTATTTCTTCTTTTTTCTTTTTCTGTTCATCCCATGAATGTATGTTTTAAATTATGTAGTGATTTTCTTTTCTTTATGTTCTAAAATTTTGTATTTTTCTATATTGAAATTACTTTCCTCTTGATTTTTGTGTGTGTGGTCATGACAAGAGGTTGTTGAGAAGCCACTACAATTTTTATTGTTTCCCTCAGAATATTATGTTCTGTAAGAAATAAAGACCCATGAAGTTTATGGTGTCCGGGAAATAGGTTTTGTATGCTTTAGTATGTGAAGTTTAAACCTTCCCAGAGTTTGTGCTTCAAGCATTGATATATGTGATATTCATCTGTCAGTTCTGAACATTGCCAGAATTTGTCTCTCTCGTTCAGATTTCAGTCTCAGAGGTGGCAATCTTTACGTTTTCAATTAGGAATTTAGTTTCTGCTCCTTGTCTTGATATATATTTCTTTTCTTTTTCCTCCCTTTCTCTTTGGGTTACACTTTTTTCTTTGTGTCTCTGCAAATTGTAGTCAACAACATATATGGAACTTTGGGCTTCATTATACTGAAGATTGCTCTTCTTCCTTTCTCTGCTCTGTGTTTTCTCTCTGGGGACCTGTACCGTATTATATTGTGATTTTGCATCTTTCAGTGCATGTGTCATTCCCATAGTTGTGGTCTCTCTGAATTGCCTCTTGTTTTTGTGCTTGGAGAATCAGGTTTGCCTGACTGGCCTGGACAATGAAATGTCAAGAAGGTTAATGAGGACAATTGAAAAATATAGGGAAAGTGACCCATCATATTATCAACTCTGCCACCTTGTGAGGCAAGGTGAACAGCCGAGAGAAGGCTTCTTCCTGCTTGCTAATCTAGTTGAGGACCAGATTGGTGGTACAAATGGCTATGCTGATTGGATTTTGCAGTTGCATCGGCAAGCTCAATAAAATGCATAATTTACAGGTAATAATTCTGGGATGTCATTGGTCTATTTGGTTTATTCAGGTTTGGTGAACGATAAATTAGGTATTTATTTGTATTCCTTCCAATAATTTTAAATCTTAGAAGGAAAAGGAGATAAAAAAGGACTGTGCAATGCTAGTGGATCTGGTAACAATAATCTTCGTATTTCTTCCCCGGCCGACACTAATTTCATTTAAGAATAAATGATCACATGAAAGTCATTGAATCTGTTCATCACAGGATTATACTTTTTCCAGTAACCATGTTGCTGGATCAGCATTGATACTTGATCTTTCAGCTATATCCTTATCCAAATTGATTGCTTTGAGTGCTGCATATTGTTTTATGACATTTCACCATCATGCTGTTGTTGATATTATCTTACAGTGGCAATCCTCTCAGGGGTTTTCGCTGACGTGTTCCAGTTTTCCATGTGTGGAGATGGGGTGGGCCCAACTCTTTGGTCAGGTTTGGGACAAAAATACAGCTGCTCATTATGTGTTGGATGGATAGTTGAGTTGATAACGATCAATATTGGTGGGGAGCAGCTGATTTATTTGTGTTTATGAGATTGCTGATACCTTCACTTCCCTACTCCGTCTATTTTGTATCAAGGTATTCTTAGTGTCTCTGGCCAAAGGTTGCATTACTTGAGATGTCAGGATCTATGGGATTTCTCTCGTGGAGTATTTCTTTGCTGTTAGTGAGGAACGAAGAGAGGCAAGCGCTGTAATATTTCCTCTTTGGTGGATCCTTGATGTGGGTGCCAGAGAGAACGTGACAAGGGTTTGAGCCTAAGATCGTAATTTACGTGTTTTCTTCTTTCTTGGAACTATTAGCATGGAGAATAAGACCGGTGTAGTTCATAAGTTATTTTCTCTTCATTCTTTCTGCTTTGGGAAGGCAACTAGTTTGAAAGGACATTTGTTTTTTTTTTTTTTTTTGTATATAAATGTAGATGTTCAACGAGGATTTTGTATGCATCACTTTTGTATTCTGTAAAGGGCGTGATCCCCATTTCTCAATATTGCAGTTTTGACTCGCTAAAAACTGTTTGGCCTTAACGGAACCTATTTGTTGAACGGGAGTATTAAAGGGGAAAAGGAAAAAGATCAAGAAAGATTATTATCAATTGTTCTTGGATGTGAAGAAAGTGAGAGTAACAGAAGGAAAAAAAAAAAAAAAAAAGGAAACATGCATATCTTGTTTTGAGGCTGCTTTGATTTGCATTTGAAAGTCAAGAAATTTTCCAGTACGTGATTTGTTATTTTGGTGCTAGTATTGACTACTGGGTTTCATAATTTTCCCGTCTTCTGCAGGAAGCGATGGAAGGACGAAGGAAACAAACATCAGTTAATAGAAGTGTATTCCCTCTTCTTCGATAGCTTTGGTAGTTGCTCTTCAAAATCCACCCGAATCCCATTTAGAAACTCATTCTTTTGAAGTGTTTGGCATCTCAGCTTCTTCTTCTTGTTCCGTGTCTGATTCTGAATTTGTACATCAAAAAAGAAGAATAACTCACAGTATTCTTTTTGGAAAAAGATCATGATAACAAATGGTTACATGTACTAGAAAAAAGAAAAAGAAATAGTATTAAAATAGATGATTAATAATTAATTAACCGGAAGTGCATTCAAGGATCTAAACATCAAATGAAATAGCAAAAACGAATGCACTTTGCGTAAAAAGCGAAAAGTCATTGATCTGTCAGAATTACCTCAAAATAGACTCAAAATGGACTTGTTTGATAACTGTCAACACACTGTAAAATTTTCTCTATTGCTAAATTTATGATAAAGTCGAAGCAGTGATGCAACACCGAATCAATAACTCCATAAAAATCTAGACATAAAAACAAGTTCCTGCCTTCATTTCTGGTAGAAATTAAAAAAAGAAAGGGGGTAGAGAATATTTTTCTTTTCTCTTTTAGCTAATTTTAACCGCCAAAAATATTTTCTTTTTCTTTCAAGAGGATCCCTCTCAGGAGAGGTCGACTCTGGTGCCTTTTTCACTTATCACGAGACACCACCTCCAAGTTCCCATGATTAAACAACGTTATCTAAAGAAGCTTAAAGTCTTAAAGATGCAGTAACCTACAGAAAAGAAAAGCTCATTTAGCATCGTGGTTTACATAGATTCAAGTGCTTTTCCTTTTCACCTTTACATACAAATTCTTAATTCTATCGTGACGGACAACAACATGATTAGATTAAATATTGCCAACGAGGACGACGTACAAGTTGGTTAAAATAAGCAGGATTTTGGGTTCACTACCAATTGCAAGTCAGAAACTGTCCTGAACAACACCACAAAAGTTACATAACACAAACCAATACTAATTGAGTTTTGAAGGATATGATTTAACAAGGGATCTCAAAAGCACCAACCAAGTCTAGACAGGCGAAATCTTGTCACCATGGACTCCTACACAAGCATAAATAATCTTTTGGGCACCTAATTAGATTCCCTGCAGGAAACTGCAAATTTGATACCTACAACAAAGCACTCAAAAATGCTGACATTTTCCTTTTTTTTTTTTGAAAAAAATAATTTGACAATGCAAGGTATACATGCTTATGCTCACTAGCTAATTTCTTTCCAAAATAACAAGTTAAGGAAAGGGAAAATGGAGTCCTTCAATGTGTTGAAGCAAAAATGAAACAAACATATTGACTGATGATTCACTTTCCTCATAGATTTTGAAAAAAAATGAACTCCAATCCTTGTATGAAATCACTCCTTAAACTTGTTTACTTGAGCCAAGAGCCTTAGTCCTAGTCGCAAACATTAAGACTAAGGTCTGAAACTCATTCTCTCCCACACAATGTAATGAAAAAAAGTACTTAAAAAGTAAAACGTTATCTACTTGTTCCTGGACCTTTCTTATATCTTGTGGACATTAGCATGATGTACTCCCGCAGGTGGAAAAAGGGTACTATGGTTACCGCAGAGAAGAAGCTAAGAAGGCAAGGTTGCTTTGAACCAAAATGATATGCTTCGTGATGCCATCAACAGGTGAGGCTACCACATGATCTGATCTTTCCTTGGTCGAAAGGAAGTTAAGATCATGCTGGCAGCTTCAACTGCCAGTGACCCACGATTCACGTACAACCCCTTTGAAAAAATTTATTTGGACAACTGGGGGTCGAGAGGCGAAAATATTTCTTTTGCCTCTCTCGATCTCGATGGATAATCAAAAGAGGTGAGTAAAAATGGATACTTATATAGAGGGAGGGTCAACAGGAAGATACTTTTTTCTTTTGCCCTAATAAAAATTAACATATAATATGGTTACTTTAGTATCTTTGTTGTTATTAGAACTGAAAAGCCGATGAAATACTGTACAAATAATTATAGGAGCATTGCAAATGGCAGTGGTCCATAGAGTGAGACAAATTGCATATTGTCACGCCCACGCCACCATCATGCAGACAAGCTAGTGAGAATTCCTAAACTCGACCTACATCTTTTATTAACTTTAGCTTGGGTTGGTATGCCCTCATCTTTCCATCTTATATCATCCCCACCGGCCCTCAGCCCTTCTCCCAAATGGAAACGAGTCTTTACCACATGGTGTCCATAGGGGACCATTTGCATGGCATATATTGGCATGGCTCCTATATAGGATTTATGTAGACGAAAGGAAAGGCATCTTACCTAACAACTTCATGTGGCTTGCTATCTTTTGCTCACACTGTATAGTATTATACACATAGATGTGTCACATGTGTATCCCCTTCATTACTCTTTGGTATCTTTACTTTGTTGAATGAGGATTTCCTTCCCCCCCCCCCCCCCCCCCCCCTCTTTTCATGAACATGGAATGCCATTTGTCGGGTGGTGTTGCCTCTCCTGCAATTCCAATTGCTGTCAGCTATACACAAAAAGCATATCTAAAAGACATTACACAGGAATAAGTAATATATGGTACTATAATCTGTAAAACAGCAGAGACCATCATCTGATGCTAGATATTTAAAATATTACGCCATTTCATTTTCTAAAGTTGTAACGATTTTGACATTCTGTTGTTTTCAGCATGTTTTTGATTCTTGTGATAGGTTTGACCGGAAGGATGGAACATTGGAACCCCATATATGCATTGGTCCAGTGTCATACAGCCCTATTGTCTAAATGCCAAAAAGTTGAAAATTTCGGCGTTCTCAAGCAAAACAGTTGGCTCGAGTAGGACATCAGGAAAATATACACTGTGCTAATTGATCTTAGACAAATTAATATTCATCTCCTTGTTCCCTATGTGAAACCAAGATTGATATGTATGATAAATGGAATACTAAGAAACTTGCTTTTACACATTACAAGTGCATGCATTTTTTGGCAATCCAAATGTATTATTTCGTACTATTCTTTTGGATCTCTTCTTTAACCTAATTGAAAAGGTTCAAGAAGTTCCCCATCTTATCATTGGTTCATTTTCCTTGCTTTACTCCTTGTAGCATAGTTCTAGGATCCCATCACAGCCGCTTCTAATTTGATTTTTTATGTTAATTTCTGTCAAACAATTCTATATGTTTTGCAATGAATGACTAGTACGAATTCTTTTTCGTTTTCGGAAAAATTTCTTGATCTATTAAAATCAATACTAAAAGTCAAATTACAGGAACTAGAAATTATTGAAAATTTTGAGAAATCTAAAAAAGGTTAAGCTTCAAAAACTTCACCAGTTCAACCGAATATATATATATAAATTGTGGGGTATTAGGAATTTATACTAGAGAATAATGAAAGCAAAATCCGTTTTCTTCTTCTTCTTTTTTTCTTTTTTTTTTATTATTATTTTGTGGGTACATAAAGCAAAATTCTTTTGCTTAACAAGTTTCAAAAGGCTATCGCTAGCAAGAGATCCAAACGAAAGTCTACAAATTTCCATACAAGAAATGAAATTTCACAATGCTGGCCGGCTCCACATCTCGACTGATCACCGCTAGCATCTGCTTCTTTCCTTTTTCCAGGATGATATCTGATGAGAATAACTTCTGGTTTCCAGAAAAAACCAAGCAACTGCAAATTCAAACTAATAGGAAATTGCTAATATGTTACCGCTTCAAGGGTGCTCTAACTTTTACCACAATACAAAATGATAATAAATTTTCTGTTTCTGGACGAGATAGAAACAAGAAAACAAGACAAAAGTGAAATGAAAAGAGAAAGTTGATAAAGTTGGTAAGTCATAAAACATATACACTATTTAGCAAAAATGCCTGCCCATTTGGGAAAAGCAAGAATATACAGTCAAGAATGAACACAACAGGAATTCCTCTGTTGAGCCAAAAAGGAAAGGATGTCAGGGATCCGTTGTGTGTTGTGGGAGTTGGGTCCCCAAAGAGGAAGAAGTGAGGCTGTCAGAGCGTAATATAGCTAGGGTTAGTATTTCCCTCTTTCTCTTTCAATCTTCTTAGTAGATTTTTATTTCAACCCCGGATAGATCATGCTGGCAGCTTAACTTTTTCCCTTGCAGACTTCACTAAGTTGCAGCTTCTTTCCCCACCCCATAAGGAATTTTCCTTCCAAAAATATATAGTAATCTTGCAGCTTTCCTAGCACTATACAAAGAAAAAAATTCTCATCTGGAGCATAGCGTGTTTAGAGTGTCTATTCTAAAGGAAAGAGATTTACTACAAATTTTTTGTTGAATCTGTCTCCAGCAAGAGCAAAACTGATTGCACACAGATTTTTTAATGGGCTCGATAGTAGTTCTTGAAACCTGACTGCTATTCAAGAATCTCTTTTGACTGCGGAGAGTGACGCGAACAACTTTAGTCTACCCAAAAAATAAAAAAAAGAAATCACGAGGAACGATGACTGAAGGAGATGGAATCTTTACCTTCCTGGACATCTAAACTGAGCCGGCAACAAAACTGAGGTCGACAATAGAGATACATAGGTTTAGGTGAAAATTATTGAAGGGACTCCACCAGTGTTACAATGAGGGTTATATTAGTATTCTTACAGTAATCTCTTTTATCATTATGCATTACTATATCCATGTATATCCATGTGGTTTTTGTTCAGAATACAAGATTCTCGGTCCATGTAATAATCTTTCAGTTTAAAGAGCTAAACAAAGAGTAGACAAAAGGAGAAAAGATCGCCTAACTTAGATCTAGACTTTATGGACAATGTTAAGTTCAGAAGAGATTGTGTGCAATTCATAGCCGTGTTTTTTGAGATGTAATGATGTATAATCATGCTCATAATTCAGAAGGGATGCATAAAGATTAAAGACACTACCCTCTCACATCGGGCAACAGTGAATTAAAGCCGCATCTTTAGGCTTCGATGCAGCTAGCTAAAGGTCATAGAGAGAGAGGAATGGAGGAGAAAAGTGCAGTGAGGAAGCAGACAGTGTAGGTTTCATAGATATGTGTACGACTGATTTCCTCTGCTATTGCATACAGTACATTACTGGTGGTAGAAGGATTAAATGGAGCGGCGGGGCAGGGTGGGGTTGAAGGCCTAAATGCCTTGATGGGGCGGCTTCTATACTTTCTTTACTTCTTAAGCATCGGTGACCGTTATAGGGTAGATACAAGGTTAGCTTAGTACTTGTTAATCAGCTGCAGGAAGGTACTAAAGCATCTGCATGATCTCTTCAACCAAGCAATTGCGATTATCGGGTTGAATTTTTGGTTTGCTTTAAATATGTTTAGTAAAATGTGTATAAGAATCTTCTTTGACATACATACAATCGTAATGCAATTTTTGTCCCAGCTCTATCCTTAGACGTGCAATGATGCAATCGCAATGGAGGTTCTTGTACTGCTTCCTGTCCCAGCGCCTCTAATTGCTGTACTCTCGATTGTCATGATGAGAAGAGTCAGCATTAATACGAGTGAGTATTGCGCGCACCACGTGTGTCACATGACATGTTACGTGATATACTAAAATTATTTATGCATCGCCAAATAATATAAAGTATGACCCACTATTACCGCATGGTAATAAATTATTAGTTCTAATGCACCACGTGTCAATGCACATAATGCATTTTATACTTTTTCGCATTAATACTCCATCTACTAATTCTCACCAAAAGTTGATGACCTTTGCTCTTTCTTCATTTTTTTTTTTTTTTGAGACAGAAAAAGTAGTAGGTTATTTGACTACTAAACATCATCAATTCCAGAAAAGAAGAAGAAGAAGAAACTGAAGAAAAGAGGAAACACACACACACAAAAACCCCACCGTACTGAATCACTGGCTAGCTTTAGTAACACTCGACATACATGTTTGTTATATCCCCAATCTAGTGTGGATGATCTGACTGTTGTGTGGTCTTGTACCAGCAAGTTTCTTTTTTGAGTCCCTTGATCTGAGCTTTTTCAGTTGCTTTGATGCATGTAATTTATTGTTATCCAATCGTTGCCAATGCTTTATATATACTGCAAATGATCATGGTACACCCAATGCTTGTACAATCAGAAAAAGTTCTAACATAGCTGAAATTAATTTTACACCATCAGAAACAGATTATAAACTTTCTATATGGATTTAATGACTGTATAGTTAATTATTTTATTAGCTAAACCTTGAGATTTGATAATAACTAACAAGAACCTCACCGGTAAAACCCACTACCGACGTCCTCTATTAGATTTTATAAATTTCTTATAACTACTTTGCCCCTGCAATTTGGTGTCAATGATATCTTATGGTAATACCAAGGATCATAAGAAACTTTATACATATTTTATCTTTATGTTGTCAGGTTTAATAAAACTACGGAACCCCAGGAGTTGTCATTGTAATTTGACATTTGACATTTCACACACTATTACAAAAGGAAAGTAGGAATTTCTTTTCCGAGGAGGAGGAGGAGGAGGAGGAGGAGGAGGGGGAGGGGGAGGGGGAGATAACAAACAATTTCATATAAATTAAAATTCGGCCATAAAATGCAACCAAATTTATGTACGTAGTAGATACTTGAATCAGCTCAGTTAATTCTTTTTGGGATAATTTCAGAAACCTCCCCTGAGGTTTTTGACAATTACACTTAGCCCCCTGAAGTTTCAGAAATTACACTTACCTCCCTTGCTTTTACTGTTTCAATAACAAAACTTCAAAATATATAGTGAATATCCTAAATTGCCCTTGTCTTCTTAAAAAAAAAAAAAAAAACCACTACCAAAGCATACTTTACCTCCTCATGATCTCTTGTTTCTATAAATTGACAATTACAAAAATAAATCTTGCAATATACAAGTTTCCTTAGTTATATATTAATTTATAATTTCCAAATTAGGATTTCACAAAACAAGTGCATAAATAATTTTAAGAAAAATTCCTGAGATAGCCAAACCCATACCAAAAAATCCTACAACACCTTCAACAAGTATATAAATAATTTATAGCAAAACCCACATCATCTTTCTTTTGTGGCATTTGCGACAAGTTTAATAACCAAAACAAAAAAACAAATTAACAATAAAGATTATATCACCTAAATTCTAATTTTAGAAAATCCCAAATATTTATATTTTCAACATAAATTTGCAGTTTATTAAAGACTTTTTATGAATAGGAAGAAGGGATGTAGTGAAGAGAATATGGGTTTTTTTATAAAAGAGAAAAGAGGGAGAAGGGGTGGAGTGAAGAGAAAGTTGGTAATATGTTTTTTTAACAAGGACATTATGGTCTTTTTGACTAAGGAAGGGAGGTAAGTGTAATTTCTGAGACTTCAGGGGGCTAAGTGTAATTGTCAGAAACCTCAGGGAGGTTTCTGAAATTATCCCATTCTTTTTACAATAAATATACTAGCAGAATTGGAAAAGATGAACCCGTGGATAATTAATACAGGATAAAAGGTTCTAGATATATAGAGTGGTCCTTCCTCGGTTCGTCTAAGGCAGGCTTCAAGAATAGCCTATATCATTAGTATTTACAGTCTGATCAACCTGGAAAGACTGGAATCTGAATGCAAAATGATAGCAGCTGGACTTTTTTGCTTTCCCTTCGGATGCTCAAATCTTTTCAAAGCAGGCCAAGAAATCATTCAGCCCCTACACCAGTAATGGCTTAAGAATGAAATTCAACTGCACCCGCAGTCCATTGTCATGCTAGTCAACTGCCCATTAAACTTGATAACACACCAAAATCACAAAGAAATCTAGAGAACTAAGAACAGAACCAAAGAAGTGGGGATAAAAAGAAAAGAGAAGAGGGAGGGGAGGAGGGGTTGTCTCTACCCAATTGCATTGGTGTTCCCCTTACCAGACAATACAAAACTAGTTTACTGGCGCACAAGGTGCAGTATTTTCTTGCGGTGCCTCCTTTTGCATCAGGAGAATTAGTGGTGTGGCATTATTATTTACAACACAACATGCTAAAATTTATTTGTATACTAGTCTTAGTCTATAAAGTTGCCACTGATCTTGCCTCAAAGCAACATAAAGCAACGGTAGAAGTGCTTTTCCATCTTTATAATTTGGTCCTTTTGATTACTACAAGATGTACTATTAATCTCTAAGTGAAAAGTAGAAACTCAAGGAATCAATTCGGTTCTCTTGTTAGATTTTCACAATGTCATGCATATGTTTCACATCTATTCTAATCATAATCCACCACCCCATCTGTGGCTGTCTTATTCATGATAATGACTCAAAGTTGTTAGAAACCTGGAATGGACTTTATGGAAAGGAAAACTATACATACTTTCTGCGCATGTTAAGATACCATTTGCATTTAAAACTTTCAGTGTGATGCTTTAGTTAACAAGGAAATTTGAATCTAGGAAAGAGCATGAAAAATAGAATATCAGCCAATCGATGAACAAACTCAAGTTTTAATCAAAAGACAATAAATATAATTCATAGTGTAGATAGAAAGATAATAAGTAAGATGTTTGGTTGCTAAACTAACAGCTTCTAACAAAGCTTGGACAAGATGGATCTTTCTCAAAAGATCACTAATATTAATTAACTAGTTATGGGAATAGGGAAAATAGTGGCCACAAGGAGGGCATTTTCAAAATCTTATTTGAAAAATATCTGCTATGTAACTAGAGGTCTTTTGTTCACATGACTATACATAAAGTAGCAATTCCAAATGCCAGCATTTGATTTGGCGTTCATAGTTTCTATTCATTACAAACATCCAACCTTTGTAAATGCAATCATAGTTTATATAGTGAATCTTTTGAATCATATTGCAAACAAAGGAGTTTAGGATTACGCAGGAAATCTTTTAAATTTAGACAGAAAATGAAGAGAAGTAAGATCGCAACCTTAGGCCACCTGCATGCTATCTGTCAATATTGAGACCAATTTGCTGCACTCCCTACTCTGGGAATTCCAGATTCTTTCTTAGACTCCTCATCAATCTGGAAAGTGGCACCACATACCTGTCCTGAACTGTCAATCCAAGGTATAGGCTTTAACTCCTTGAGGGGATGCTCAAAGCTTCTCAAGCCACAAGACGAGGTTAGGAAACATCCTAAAAAATAATTAACAAACAAGAGAACAGCTTAAATAAGGGCAGATAATCAATCACCAAAGCAAATATGCACACTTTGACAATTTAATTTTTATGCCTTAAAAACTATCAGTCATACTCAAAAAATATTACAGCATCAAGAAAGGCTTGTGGCAGAGTATTCAGCCGATGTACAGCAGGAACTTTGTACTACTAGCAAGTTAGAAAATCATATACTAGATTAAGTTTACTAGTAAAAATTCCACACCTTTAGGAAATGGTGCAAAAGATTTTCCACACAACTGATTCATCATCACAGAGAACCAGATTATCCTCAGCATCCGTTCCCCAAAATAGAAGCACACTCCTGTCAGCATCCTGCACATCAGAAATTACAGAAATCAGAGCTCGTATAGTTTCTCAGTTTGCAACTAGCAGATTTTTTGCATCTTAGGCCGTGTTTAAACCAAAGACTGAGGTTGAATGTCATAATGTCCATCAAATAGTAACATCCAACCAGAACAGAGTGCAGGAATAAGTATAGGGCGTGGCTTGATCACAAAATTAGAGATTCTCTACCCTGGTCATACTTTGTAAAATGACCCAAATGTTTCCTCTCGATGTTCTATTTTTGCAATGCAAAATAATTTAACAAGCCAAAGTATAAAAAGGATAAAAGAAACAACAAACAAATTAGAGATTACACACCCCAGCAACGAATGCAGATGTCGAGATGCTGTCAAAGAGAATAAATGTAAACTTCCCACTGATGTCTCTCACAACATGGTCTGGAGGATATGTCCCTCTGTCTCGAAGAGTACGGTAAGCCTCTATGATAATGTTAGCTTCATTAGCTGTCTTGGTCAATCCATACTGCTGCTTCAAAGGAGCAACATTCTCAATATGCCCTTGAAACAAGCAGAACATATCATCCACAACAGTGAACAATCTGGCAGGGCCAAAGCACAAATGGTAAGCAACCATGATATGATGGATTAGATCTGTAAGGAAAAATAAAAAACAAATATACAGATGCTTGTTTATCAATATAATATCAAAAAAAAAAAAAAAAAAAACACTTAAAACTAAAAATTGACATTTCTCTCTCTTCCTTTACGTTACGGATTTTTAATTGATTGCTTAAAAGAAGGCATAAACTGAATGATGAGCAACATTGAAATGCCACATTAGACCAACCTTATGGGACAATCAGGGATAACTTCGTGCAAAATAAACAAATATGTCAGGAATTCAATTCAATAAAATTCGGTATCCACAAGGAGGCAAAAATTACAGACAACATAAAACAACATTGGAAGATATAAATATATTAAAAGCAAGGGAAATTAACAAGGAAATTACGATAACAATGTAACCAATAAAAAAAGAAAGAAATAAATAATTGCACATGAACATAACAAAAAGAGTAAATCAGTAGAATCCAACAAAAAGAGCTAGGGGGACAAAAAGGAAGTGTGAAAGATACTCGAGAAGATCATCCAAATAGGTACAACGTGTAATTGGTATATAATCTCGTACACACAATATAGTAGTAAAGTCACTAGGATTTAAAGTACGAATGACGGTACCTAGGAAGTAGCGGGTTCTGCTTGTGAGAGGAGTAGACCATGAAACCAGAGGAACCAAGATTTACCGACACACAATCTGGGTGCAGAGAAGAGAAATATTCTCGTAAAGACCCATCTTTTAAAGCTGATGATGAAGCAGAGTCGAAGTTTGGACTCTTCAAGGCTTCCGGGCACTTTGCCACCCCACCATAAAACACTGCCAGCATTCTTGAATCACAAATTCCAGAGACAATATTCTCCTCTATAAACACAAATATCAAAGACAATTTTCTTCTTAGAGACTTCAATTTTTGAAAAAGAGTGGCAAAATCAGAGAATCTTGGTGGTGGGGAGACTGGGGAATTCATGTTTCGATTCGAGAGTGGGAAAGCTATAAAAATCTTTGAAATTGACACGTGTAGGTAGGAGATTGCTTACTTCTTTGGGTCGTTAAAGTTGTCGTCCGACCGATATGCCGCCTTACGTGGTTACTCAATTTGCCATTCCTCAAAGCTCTTTGATGAGGAGGTCCGTTTAAAGATTTTTATGTAGATTAGATTTTCTGCGGGGAAGCCAACATAGTTCCGTTGTCGTCCAGCGGTTAGGATGCCTGGCTTTCACCCAGGAGACCCGGGTTCGATTCCCGGCAACGGAATGTTCCTTTTTGATTATCAGAGAATTTTTTTTTTTTTGTTCTGTTTTGGGAAATTCTCGTAAATGTAATAAAAAATCAGCTGTGATAATAAATGAATTTCTTTTTCTTTTCATACCACTAGCTCTAGTTCGACCGTTAGAGATACGCGAACGTTGTTGGGCATTCGCGCCTATCTCGCCCAAAAAATACGTTCTTAAGAACCTCGTTGTTAAAAACCCGCCTATTTTCCCCGGATCTTTTGTTTTTTTGTTTTTTTCCCTTGCCCCCACCATATTTTAAGAAGTTAGCCCTCAGTACGCCTCCAGTGGATTCAGCCTCAGAGTCGATTTGCAGCAAAAATGCCGCCGCCGCGAGTTCTGTCTCTCGATAAAATTCCGTCGGACGAAGAGTTCGCTTCTCAGATTGAGCCGGAATATGTCCCCGCTCTAAGTATACCCTCTCCTATCAACATCTATTTAAAAATGGTTTGATAGTACTCCTTATTAGAAATAACAATAAAGCAATAATTTATTTTTGCACAAATTCTATAAATTCGCACTTGTAATGGTATTTCCGAAACCCATATAAAGAATTGGAAGGCTTTTTCTCAATAGAACCCCTCAAATGCTGGTCTCGATTATTTGCACTTTTTTTTTTCTTTTTCATAATTATTTCGAAAATGTTTTCTTATGTTTAGACTTGAAATACTCTCAACTCAAGCATGAAGAATGAATTAATAACTGCTAGCCGGATTAACTCCTGTATTTCCAACTGTATTTTATTTTCCTACTTATGGGTTTAGTAAATCTGTGCTTGCCTTTTAGTCTTCTCAAAATTTATGTTATTTGTGTTTACGCAGTATCCCAGCCAGGAATCGACATTGATCGGTTGCCTCCGTTGTCTGTGATCTTTCTTTCAGCAAAATACAAAAACAAGTCATGCCCTTAATTAATTAGTAGCTTTTAAATTGGTTTAGACACTAGTACTTGTGCAACGTGCATTATAAGTGGTGGTGATGGCTTGGGGAATTGATGTATGGCTGGCTGTATTTGTGAGTGAGTTGGTTGTTTTGTGGAGTCTTCATATATGTGGCTCCGTCTCACTTATTTGTGGTTGTGGAGTCAAATACACAAATAGTCTCCCATGAGTAACATGTCAAAGCTTTCATTTCATTTTGTGCCACTCACGGTGTCTATTTGAAATAAATTTTGCATGTGCTGTATTATTGTTTCATTTCATATTGAATTATGTGTTTTATGTGGTACTCATGCACACTTCCATATTTCTGAATGGAATTAGGAAAATGTAAACTTATCTATTGTTGAGGCAGTTCTTTCTCAATGAGCACCAGTTTCTTACAGTGATATTAGGAGCCATGAAAGGGCAATTCATTAGATTGTAAAACTGCCCAATCTTCATTCTTGGTTCTATTCATATTTGGTTCATCAAAATATTATAGGTTTTGGTGCCTTTTTTCTGTGTTAATGGGATATTGCAAGGATACCCTTACAAGATACACGTGATGGTGAAGATCTTTTTCTTGAATCAAAGAAGAATACACTGGCAGAATTTAATACCTAGAAAAGTTATTTTCCCAGGCAGATTTATCTTGCACAGATCCCAGACTTTATGGAGAATACAATTTTTTTTTATTGATTTCTTCCCTTCCCTTTCAATATCATAGAATATATTTTTGATTCTTTATAGTTATTCAAACAACTTATTGCTTGCCTAATATATTATTCTGCATTACCCGCTATAGGTTTGTGATGATGGAAACTTGTAATAATTTCTTATTTCTGATTCAGGTTCTTTGGTGTGGGATGAATCCCATCCCACATTGCCAATGGGAAAACTTTTCTTTCCATTTGGTACCTATAAAAAGGAGCCATGGTTAGTGGTTTATAACAGCAATTCAAGGATAATTCACTAGCTCACCTATATCTTTGTTTTGGCATTTTGAGTGTTTTTATAATTGGGTTATCTTGAGTTTTCTTGTATTTTCTCTTTTGAGATTTAGGAGTGTTCTCCTAAGCTTGTATTCTACTTCACAATAGTGAGATTTTGCTTCGCACATTGACTTAGGTCACATTGATCGAACCACGTAAATTTTTTGTGCCTCCTTTTATCTAAAATCTTTTCTTCACAGTTTATTATTATATTGTTACAATCATTAAGGGATTGTTAACTAATTTTTGATAAATTCCTAGGGCTAAAATTGTCTCATGGCCACGTTTTGCATGCCCCTTCTCATATCCGTGGCCTATATATGAGGAGGCCTCAAATCACTGGTATGACGTTTTGTATCTTTGGGGTAAACTATGAAATGTGCGAAATGGAAAGACATGCTTTATCATTTATTTTTGAAGTTCATTATTGCTGCTCTCATTTATCTTTGTTTTATTCATTTTTGTCAGTATAGGTTTAGAGATTCAAACTTTTGTGCATATCCAAAGACAAAACATTGTGAAGAGTATTTCCAGAGGATTATTCTCCGTGCAGGCAATGCTCTTTTCATCCCTGAGGGGTTGTAGCAGAATTTTTTTTTTTTTTTTTTTTGAATTCATTCATTTCTCCTTTTCTAGTTTTATTACACCTTTGACTACTATATACAATATGTTAATAGGTGGTCTTTCACATTGTGTTTGAGGTACCGGGGAAAAATAGCACTAAGAATAATGTAGAACTATTTTTGTCTGAGCTAACTTAAAAAACTAAAATGGAGAAACATGCTAGCATTTATAAAATGTGGCTGTCCTTTTAAGGCCATAGAGTGATAATCCATTAAATGCAGTAAAATGGATTTTTTTAATTGTTGATGATGGTCTATGTTCTGTTTTTGTTTAAGAAAAGATAGTAGTCTTGAATTTTATTTGTATATCTTCAGGAAAATTTTGATATATAATGCGCAGACTTTTGAAAGACCATGGATGTATGCATCGGTATATATGTGCTTGGCTTTACAGTATCTTAGAAGATAGAAGGGATTTTCCTTTTATCAGAAATCAGAATGTAATTGCACTCAAGTAATTGTATCTTATGAATGTATCTTATAAGTATTCAATTTACTAAGCCCTCTGTTCCCATGTACCGCCACATGGACAGGGAAAACTTTGACCATTGCTGTTAATTTCTGGTGGAGCCAGACACTATGTCTGGCTTGTTAGATGACATGGATTCATATTGTTTGGTGTAGAATACTGAGAAGGTAGTTTTAAAATATTTTCTTTAATTTTTTTTTTTTAAATTTCTCAATGTGATGTAAGCTAATTTTCCTTCTCTGCATGTTCATTTGTTCTTTTTGTTCTTGCATTAAAGATTATCCGACAAAGAGATGGTATGCAATTCTTACAGATTTTATATGGTAGTTTGAACCGAAGGAAATCATGACCATTCCTTTCATGATAATGGTGGAACCAAATGCTGCATCTATCTTCTCTTTCTAAGAATGAAGCAGAAGCTAACCAACATCAACAACCTAGTAATAGATATCCAGGTTAAGAATTCTGAGGTGTTTTACTTTTTCTTGGGCCTTATTTTGAAAAACCTGTTCCTGATTATACATGCAATTCACAGAGAGCAGTGAACATCTTTTGGATCGTGACTGGGGGAGAGAGTTCAGAAGAAGAAAAGCCAAGACAAATGGCTATCTTGCATGAACTGGATTTGCTTGCAGTTACTTCTTTTCGTGAACTTATTTCTTTGATTTGCGAACATGTCAACCCAAGCCAAACAGTGAATTCCACCTTATTGGATAATGTGGTTATTGGTGAGAAAGATGGAAGTAACAAAATAACAAAAGTGGACTTATTCAACTTGAAAGATGACCCAGTTACTAATGTATTGTTGAGTCTCCGACCCCTTTCCTTTTAGCATGTATTCTTACCGTGGCAGTCAGTTATATATAATTCCTCGAAAGCCAATTTTCTTATTCATATAGACTCTGTGAGATGTATATACTTTTCCATGATGTTCATGAGATGCATGCTTATGCTTACATGTGTGTGCGTTTGTCTATGTGTTTATTTCCTATGTAGAGACAAGAATTGTTTTTAGAACTTTTTGCTAGTTTAATCGATGCTAATTCTATGAAAATGCTTTAGGTTTCCATTGTTGAGTCTAACCAGTTAGTTATGTTGGTGGCATTATTAGCATGTTGATGCAATATAGCCTGTGTTCGGCTTGTCAAACATGCAGTTTGGTCTTAGAGGGAGCAAACTTAGACCACAAGATATGGTTTGTTTATAAAAAGCCAAATGATGATCCTTAAAGTAGTTTGCAGGGGAGAATAGTTTTTATTAACCCTTGCTTGTCTGGATAGAAAGACACAAATTTTGATCTCCTTGTACTTTCCAAAGGTGGATATGCAAGCGGAAGGGCTGTACTGAAAGTTTTTGTTGTGTTCTGGTTAGTGGTTTGGAAAATATCATCATTTGGCACAGACATGACTTCCAGCATGCACAGGTGTCCTAATTAGAATTGCTACACAAATCTGAAATTCATTTTCATCTCTTTTGTTGGCTAGTGATTTTCTTTCAATGCAATGTGAAAGGAAGTCAATTGTGTTTCACTTAAATAGCAGGTAGATGCTTAATAGTCTGGAATTTTGGACAGAATTGAGGAAGTTTGTCCTTTTGTTACTTTTTTTGCTTTTGTTTTTATCTTCTTCCCTACCTTTTGCCCCAGATACCACTTTGTTCAGTTCATATGTCACCAATATTTATTGAGTTTCTATTTATCTGCCGTTTGCGGTTCCAGTTTTTGATCTTTTCTTGGAAGCGCTAGTTGTTTGAGCCAAGTTTCATGAAAAATTTGCATACGTTTTCAGCTGATTTCTTCTACTTTTCTTTCCCTCCTGCTTTAAATTTTTTGGACAAATTATCCATTTCAGCACAAATTCCCAGGAACTCTGGCAGCCTTGATATTGCACGCGCTCTCACCTGTTAGAGCAGAAGTCCTTACTTGAAAATTTGAGGAGATGGATCAACTGATTGGTGAAGAAGATCGATATGCGGTAATGTTCATTGAGAGTGGTTGTTTAGTTCTTTAGTTTTTGAAACAGTAAGATATTTGTCTGACTGCAGCTGTCTATCCTTCATTTTGGTACTCTTACGGGAACCTGTTTTACCAGATTATCTATGGTTTTTTTACAACTAGTTTGCTGCAATGGATATCCTTCTGAATGAAAAAGAGATATTTGCATGTCAGGTATCACAAATCTTGTTCTTTAATGTTGTGTCACGCCAATGACTTTTAGTCACCCATGTTGCATTCACAAAAGATTTTTTTTTTTGTCAAACATTCACAAAGGATTGGAAATCTCAATTTGAATTTTTAGCTATTTGGTTCTCCACGAGCTTGAAATGTTCCTTATCTTTTCCAACTTCCATTTTCACAGTGGGGCTGGGTGTTTGTACTATTGAGATTCTCTTCTATTAAATTATGCTAACTAATCAAGATGACATAACCTGGAGATGTTTCATTGTCCACAGTGATGTAATTTTCAGAGTTGCTAGAGCTATAAAATATTACTGTCTATGTGAATCGTATTTTTCTTGACGCTTTCGCAAACTAAGACATCTATCTCAGTAGGCTGGACGCTTTATGGTCTTACTAATTCTTTTGATCATTAAAATCTTCTGTGCACTTGGCATATAACAAATTAATGTCGTAATTGCTGTTAATGACAGAGTAAAAATACAATCATCTTGCCAGCCTTCAGTATTGCAAAACCCTCTTCATTTTTGTGCTTTAGCAAACACTGGATTGGTGAGAAACAAACCTCATTCTAAGACAAGAACAAAGATCCTTAACTGCTTCCCAAATGACAAAGTTTACTTGTCCAGAATGAATCTTACATAAGCCAGTAATAGAAAGACAGAGATGTGATGAGCTCTTTATTGAAATGCTCAGAGAGCTTGGACATCGTCTCTATCTTTCAGGAGGGCGTTAAGAATGAAAACATGGTTAGGTCCTCCAGTGTTCTCTGTACCGTATCAGTATATCAGAGCAAGGTGTATTTCGCACAGTTCATTTCTGCACTTGCTCGGTTGCTCTGGCTTTTCACTTGATTCTCTCTCTTCTACTATAGATTTTAACCTCTCTCTATTTCTTTTGCCTTTTTTTGACATGATTGGTCAGCTTTTGTGTCTCTATGTTCAATTTCATTATCATTATCCTTCATTCAGTATATGGAAGACATTGCTATTTGCCAAATAGTGCACAATCATAAATTTTTTTTGAAAAAAGTTGGAGCAAATGAAACTTGTTCTTCTGGAATGTGTCCTATTAAATGATTATAGCGGTAACCTTTGTTTTAGAGTGTTTGTTGCCTCAGACATTCAAGCATGCGTTGGATCAGTACTTGGGAATTCATTTTGATGGGTCCAATCCTTCGGTTAAACAAGACTTCAACTGGTACTTGCTTTTCTAAAAATTGGTTCCACTTTTATTCAAATCCACTGCACAGATCATTTCATATGATTTATGCTTGTGTGTGTGTCTTCAATTTGAGCAAGAAATATGCCTTGCGCAATACTCATCCTGTTGTTGATAAATTACTGATGTGTCTTAGGAACTTGTAATCCAGTTTGCTCTGTCAACTACTCAGCTGGAGTTATTGACCATTGATTATCAATATGGAAGCAAACTATATTATGATATAATCTAGTGCCTCTTGTTCTATCATGACCAAATGGTTTGTCTGATTGATTTCCTTACAAGTTTGTTTCATGTCCATATGAGATTTTTAATTCCAATAAAAAACAGGCAAGTACACCAGCAAAATGTGATGTGTATGAAATTATGTAGCGTCAAGAGCATAATTTCAATGCTTAAAATGTTACAGTGATCTAAAAACAGTCTTTTTAAAAACCAAAGTATAGTGTCTGTTCGAATTTCCTTACGTTGATGGGTTAAGGATTGGTGACAATCACAATTGAATAGTTGTGAATGTTGATTAGGTTACAGTAATATGAGGTTTTATCTTGTACAATAGTTAAGAGTTTCAATATTTGGCTGCCTTTACTGATTTTTTGTCATCTACTTTTCAATAAAGAAAAGAATATAATTATTGGGAAGCACGGGATTCCCTGTGGAGCGTTTAAATCTTTACATAGTAATTGTGATTGACTAACTTTTGCTTATCAATGTTACTACATTGGTGGGACTTTAGGCTGTCATATACTATCTGCTTCTCTTTCGATTGGCACATAAGCATCTTCTTGAATCGGATGAAAGTTGTTGACATTGATCCGGAAGATATCAAGTAAGAATAGGTTTGCAGTTAGCACCTCAGACAAAACCATCGTTTTCAAATTTGTATCTACTTGTGCATGGAGGTGTTATATTACTCTTTACCTAGACAAGCCCAAATTTTGTAAGCAATAATCAAAAAGTACCACTTGCATGGGTTTTAAGCTGAAGGCTAAAGCAGAAAAAGCATGAAACAGAGGGCTGGATTCATTATTGATTCTAGATGGAAGAAGAACAAGGGGGGAAAAGGTAGGTCAGTGGAGATCAGATTCCCTAATCAAAGATGGCAGAAGCAAATTCTTTCAGAAAGGAAAAGTTATAGGGAATAGAAGGGAAGCTTTTCTTTGCGTATCTGGTTGTGCAGTCACAGCGAGATAAAAAAGCGTCTTTTTTAGTAGGTAAATGGTATGTTATATTGTACCTTAAGCCTGCTGCACAGATACTTTGTAAAAGCAGGGATATACCCTAAGTCTCCTTGGCAACTGCTTTAATTGCTAGGCTCATTCCCTTTCTTCCTTCTAAAGAGATTGGGATATTTTTCAATCGAATATACATGATCCTGTTCATTTCCCTCAAATATTGAACTAATATTCCTTCTCTAAACACTAGAGCTCGCTTTAAGCAGAAGAGACTTGCACAGTCCTTGCCTACTTGATTAGACTGTTGGACTAAATCCAAGTGTCTAGTTCTCGTCTTAAAACAAAATTTTGATTCTTGTTGTGAGATTCTCTTTTCATTGTTGTTCTTTTCCTTCTCAAGTAAATCATAAAAAATGCACTGACTGAAGACTTGGGTTGAACTAAGTGAAGTTATGTAATGTCTGCATAGGAAAATTTAGGAAGAAAAGAATGGGATACTTGTTGATCGTTTTGACAGGGTTGTACCATCAAACAAGCAAAAGCTGTTGCGTGGGGACGTGCCCGGAATTTGAGAAAGACTAGTTCTCCAAAAGGAACAATTCTAATTCCAAACCTTTAGTGCTGCTAGCCTGCTATTAGAGTATCTATCTTTTTTTACGGGCGTTGACATTTTCATCCTCTTTTAATTTTGCTCATCTTTTTTATCTTTAATTTTCCCTTTCTTTTTCTCTTTTTGCCTTCTGGTTTTGTACTGGTTCGCAATGGATGTTCCGGACCACCACTAACAGTTGCGCACACACATATACAGAGGAGAAGAGAATCAACTTAGTCACCTTTATTTTATGCTCACGCTTGTAGCAGGTTTTGCAGCTTCTCTATCCTTCTTTAGAAAAGGGCAACACTGCATTGGGGATTGTCGTTAAACTCATCAACTCTTTTCAATTGCTTACGTAGTAACCTTAAAATGAAAGAGATACAAGGCAAAGAATTTCTTGGGATTGATTTTTTGGATATAGAAGCGAGTACCGTAAAAATCCATTTCAGCCCAACTTTTAGCTTTTATTTTTGATTGTTACCGGCCTTCCGACTGAAATTATTATGATCATCGTCATCATAATCTACAGTTATTAGCTGGGAAGGATATTATTCTATATTTTTGGCTGCACTGCTTTTCTGCAAGATGCGGTTTGTTGTTTTTAGTGCAGTAGAGAACAAAGGACAGGGGCCAAAACGCCCGGGTTATCTTGGTCGGGTAGGCTTCTGACCGCCACAACAGTTTTCCGGTTTTCTTTCATTTTAATTGGTCAAGGACTGCGGAAGATGAGATACAATTTTGATTATTATGTGGTTCAATTTAAGTTATATTTTCTTTAAGAATTATAGGAGTGTACTTAAAAGGAAAAAAGAGTTACTTGTGCACCAAAATTCACATACACATAATGGAAATCAGAGTAGAATGGAAGTAATATGTCTTCGACCTTGTTCGGCCACCGACATGCAATAGCTATTCTCTTTTTCTTATTTTTGGATTGCAGAATATACTTTACTTTGATCCATTTCTTTTCCTCATAAACTACCATTCTAACACATTAACTCAAATACAACTAGAGTAATCTCATATGATCTATTAACTCAAGTACAGCTAAAGTCATCTCATCGGATCTAATATTATGCATTTTTCCCTTTCCCAAACTCTTATCTAAGGGTTTTTTTCAATTTATTTTTAAAAATATTCATACCTAAGTTGTTGTTCTCGAACACCTACTTTTTTGGGGACAAAAGAGACGACGTATTGATCCTTGAAACTCTTAAAAGCTTGTTTCTTTTGACTCAGCGAACCCAGGTCTGAAGTACGCAGGAGGGCGACCTCGCCAGTAATAGAAATTCATGCTTCATATGTTTTTTTCTCCCCGTGGGAGGGATATTCAACGGAAACTACTGTTGTTTTATCTAGTTGAAGGAGTTAATTTTTTTTTTTTCACTTCACTGCTTACAATTTACACCATTGTTTCGGCGTTCCACACCCCCGCCACCCCCCCCCCCCCCCCTGGCGCGGGGCGGGTAAATTTTCAAGAATAACTGTGGGAAAGTAACTTAACCGAAACGTAAGCTGCTAAAACAATTACTTCAACTAGCAAACCAACATCTTATATGCCCAAAAAAAGAAAAAACCAATGTAGTTCAGTGAAATGAACGATCCAAAGTTTAAAATAAAACCAAGAAGAGAGTATGACCTCTTTAGCCAAAACTCGAAGATTGATGTGAATATAATACTAGGAAAAGCAAGCAAACAATGGCAGTAAATTAAGCGGTTTTCTTAAGCCAATTTTTTTTTTTTTTAAAAAAGAGAATGTCAAGAATAAGGTCGGGAAAAAAGCATGGAAGCAAGTAGGGGTAGTTCTCCAATTGTCATATAATTTCCTTCTTCCTCCCCCCCCGCGGCGCGGGCGCTGCGGGTTTCTCTGTTTATCCTCATTCATTCCTCTTCCAGCATGCAAAGGATATTTCCGCAATTCAACATCACTTTGTTTGGTTTTCAACAATTTCCCCAAGCTTCCGAGGAGGCAGGCTCAGCAAAACCAAAGCTTTGATTCTTCAACAGTGACAAGTCCCGCTCGTATGTGGGGAACTCTACGCTCCCAGTGAATGATAGTACACCTCTCATATTCACGTTAAGGTTAACGTCGATATTACCATTCGCATTCCCTCCTACAGTTGCGCCGTGACCGCTACTACCACATGATTGATGATCACCCGTCAAACCAAGAAAATCCCTGGTCAGGCGGTCACTTTTCTTCCAGGCTGCAAGATTTCCAGAGGTGAAACTTGAGTACTCCGGTGAGATTCCGTTGGTCAAGTGACCAATGGTGCTCATATCCAACTGAGACATACTAGAGTTCACGTGCCCAACAGAATGTGCACCAAGTGCTGCTGCCCTTTGAAGGATGGCGGTAGCGGAGAGGTGAGGTACTCCGGTGCCTTCATGGAAGGTTTGGAAGGGTGATTGCATTATCCTCTTGAAGGCTGGCGGTGGTGGTTCTTGATAAAAGGCTGAAGAAATGGGAACGTGGATGATTTCAGGCTTGATGTGAAGTTGCTGGATTGGGTTAGGGTTTTGAGAAGTGTCGACCAAAGAAGGCCGGTTAAGGGAAATGTGAGTTGGAGGAGGGTTTGGGAAGGGGAAGAGAGATGCTGGGGTGGTCTGCGAATTTAGATTGAAAAGTTGGGCATCGGTGGTGGCTGATGTTGCCGCCAGTACTGCGTTTGCTGAGAGTCTTGCACTTTCTTCAGCCAAAGCATCACAAAATGCCCTATGAGTGATGAAGCTGTCCTTTCTGTGTAATGCATGACATTAATCATAAAACAACTGAAATTAGCAATTTCATTATCGAGAAAAATAATAATACATTTATACAAATTCACAAGTTGAGATTTACTTATTATTTAAAATCTTGTTTGTACACTATACTAGAAAATATGTACAAGAACAAACTTGGGTGGCTGAATTAAGGGAGAGGATTCAGGTTTTGATTCGAACTACAAATTGCGTAACGCTCACGATCCTGAGTCGAACTTCTAATGCATACATATTGATTTGATTATTTGGTAAGTCCTCAGGAAAGTCAAATAAGTATTAGGGGGAGTATGTCTAATAGGTGGTTCAAAAATAAAAGTTTAACAGTACTACCAAAGTACGTCTGGAAAAGAATAATGATGTTCCCCGAGAGAGATATGCATCATACAGGAGGTGATTAGCGCCGAATTCAGTAAAATCAAAGTGCTCATGCACGAACTGAGGCAAGATTTATACATTCAGGGGAGAGTTAGTTCCATATTTACATTATTGTATATAATGGGCAATTGAAATCCCAGGACTCATAGAGAGGAATCAAATGATCCATATATCTGAAATAATATATTTTTGCAGTATATATCAGTTGATGATGACTCTCTGAATTTTCAGGACTCAGTACAAAGATCATGACATGCACACTCTATACAATATTACCAAGGGATTCTCAATTATGAAATCTTCTCTAACTTGTACAGGAGTACTGCAAGTCTGCAGTAATTCATCATTGCCTTTAAGACTGTTGCCACTTTTTTCACTCCGTTTTTCCAAAAGTGGTTGAACATCCTAAAGAGAATTTATCCTTGCCTGGAAAACTTTTATTTTGAGTTAATACCAGACAAAGCTTTCCTTATTTAGGATAAGGATTTGCAACTTAAATATCACATTAGAAATCATATAGTTAGCTAATTAGACTGGGTTTGGCTCAAGATTTACCGGACTGGGTTTGAAAACTGGATACAACTGTGGCTCATTTCCGCTAATTGATAGCAGAGACATCCCAAATACTCGTGTTAGGTTGTTCGCACTTTTTTTGGGCTCGTTTCTGTATTCTCGTCTAGTATGCAAGTGAAGTTAAAATTTAATGTTTTTTTTTTTTTTTTTTGCTTGAGGTTTGAGCTGTCATATGCAATCATCATTAGACAGTTGCATTAATGGCAAATCTATCTATATTACTCCTACCTGCCAAAGGGCTTAAGCAACAGATATATTGCCGGCAGAGCTTTCCACTCTGGTGTAAGAAACAACCAAGAAAAAGAAAAACATGTCAAATCCTTTTCCACAACAAAAATTCCCACTTTAAACCACAGATATATATCCCCTGGAGCCACATTGACGAAAGAGAAAAGCTTTTATCAGATCAGATGCTGAGTACTTGGGACTCCGTGACAAAAAACTCGTACGCAAAACCAAGGAAAGTGTTGCATAATAGTAACAATTTAAAAAAAAAAAAGGTAAAATATAAACCGATTTTATTTATTTATTTTTTTACCTGGAGAAAATGGTACCGCAGTCACATCTATATTCTCTTGTTCCGCAGGTTTTAGTATGAGCCTTCCAGTCTGATTGAACGGCATAAATCTTTGAACACTTCTCACACTTCCATTTCTTCTCCCCATGTTTTCTGCAGTAGTGTTTCTTGATCCCCGTAAGATCACCAAGTGCCCTTGAGGGGTGGTGGTGAACGCATGTGGGCTCAGGGCAAACATAGGCTCTTTTCGTGTTTTCCATGGTATTTCTTTGTTTTAATTTCCAGGGAAGGTTGTGGCCCCTTCTGTGAAGCTGAAGGTTTTGGTCTCGCTGAAATCCCTTCTTGCAGATCTCACAAACAAATCGATTGGTAGCCAGAAGTGTCTTCGGAGATAATGCAATCACTTCAGCATCAGGGTCTGTTGACACCAATTTTTAAAAGCATGACGCATGAAATATCTAGATCAAAAATTAAATTACCATCATGCATCACCTCGAACATACATGATATTTATCAGATCAAAATTGAATCTTTGAGATGGTAGGGATTAAAAAAAAAAACCTGGATTTCCAGGGAGATTCCTCTTTTTCTTGAATTTCCGTGGCTGCTGAGATGAAATGGTCCGAACAATTGGATTTAAGCTGCCAAAATCCTTAACCATAGTGACAGAAGAGACACTAGCTTCCTCGGACAGAGAAATGGAGTTAGACATGACTGTAGGAAACATTGCCAAAGAATACAAGAAAAAAATTGACTATTCTGATGTATTTATATTTTTGAATTTTTGAACCATTTACTATACTTGTAACAAACTCTTTTAAGACCCCTGGCGAATAAACAACAGGTGGGAGGAAGGAAAACAGCCCAAATATGAAGAAGCCAATTTCATTAAAGACAAATATAAGCAATATTGATTTGTTGGGCAACAGGTGGCAGCTGTGACATTTCCCCACGGAAAGGCATTAGCTCAGATTCAGTATTGGGTTGGGTTTTTGCTCGAAAGTAAACTCTCGTGAAGAGATGATGATGATAGGTAATTCTCCAAGTCACTGTCTAACAATATGGTTTGCTTGTCTGAGCAACTCTGCTACAAAATTCAGATTTCTATCTGTCTATCTCTACTAGACCACCCTATCAATTCAAATGCACCATGCCAAAATCAATAAAATGGAAAGAACAGAAGAAGATGGTTTCTCTTTTTTTCTCTACAAGCCCCTCCCCACTACCCAATGGCTCTCTCCTTTAGTAGCTAAAGAAGCCATCAGTGTATCCATCTATATACGCGAATATCAGTGGGTAGATATGGTGTGCAGAATGTGATGATTACAGTGGCAGACTAATAGAAGGTTGGCAAAATTACAGATTACGGAAAAATTAGTAACTGCTAATACTAAAGATATTGTAATCACTACAATTATAGAAAAAGGCAAGGAAAACTAAAAGTTCAGCAAAGGGATGTGTCCATGTGTGTGCGTCTGTATGTGAGAGAGAAGTGAGGCCAACATACGAGCAAGTGCGAATACCCAAGTCCAAATGATTCTGATATTTCATGATTCATGTCTCATCTTTTTTCTTTTAGTTCCTTTGGCACTTTCTGTCTTTTCCTTTGTTCCTGTTATAAAACACCCAAATCCTAAAGGTGTATGTGTGTATGTGTGATATATATATATATATATATATATATTATGAGAATAAAGGCAAAGTGCTACAAATGATCAGGCCTGCTCTTCCAACATTCATATGGCCCTGGAGATTCTTAAGTGAATTGAATCTACCGCCCCACGAGTGCTACATAAATATAATGATACATGTTGGTATAAGAAAGTGATGTAACTATGTTTATGTAGCTTTATTTCAAACCACAAGGTCTATAGATGAAACCGTGAATTGGATCCATTTAAGAATTTTCCGTATATCCTCCACGGTTATCATGATTGAATTTATGGTTTGACAATTTGTTTAGTGACAATATATCAAGAGTGAGTATTGCATGCACCACGAGCGCCACGTGGCATGCCACGTGGTGCACTAGAACCAATCACACATTGCCAAATAATACAAGGTATGACCCACCATTGCCACATGGCGATAAATTATTGGTTCTAGTACACCACGCGACAATGCACGTGGTGTATTGTATACTTTTCCAATATATCAATGCTTGCTAAGTCAATCTTTTATGACTAGTACTCCTACTACTTAGGAAGGAGATTGCAATCATACCACCATAAAGTCACCTGCACAATTTTTTTCCCCCCTTCTTCAATTTCACAAGAAAAGATCCTGTGGAAAAAGGGAGAATTTACAAGCCAAAAACTCAATGTGCCCCCAAAACTAACAGGAAAAGAAAAGAAATATAAGAATTTCACAATATGTAGTCACTGGTGTAAGATATTAATTTTGTCTTTGCATTAAAAGAATAGTGGGCAATGGTGCATCAGAATCTAGGAGGTTCAAGTGATCGTCGAAGCTTTTCATTGTTTTCAATTATTTTCGTGTGGATATTTTTCTTTCCTGCCTCCCATTCTTTTGTAATAATTATTCTCCCATCCTAATTCACAGTGAAAGCTCTAGGGCCAAAAACCCACCATGGGAAATTTAGAAGCTCTCTTCTTTTTCACTTTCCTAAAGTTTTTTCTTATTCTATACCTAAATCAAAAGCCATAAAGTACCATATGTAAAATGCTGGTGAGTGAAAAATACTAAGTTTTCAAGTCGTAAAATTTATTAAAATTTACTTTTTTCTTTAATAGTTACGATACTAATGATCACAACAATACGTTTTATATATATATATATATATATATATATATATATAATACTATTTTGACCATCTCATTCTCATTTTCTGCCAACCGCAATTGTGATCATGTATGATTGAACCAGCATCAGAAATAACGTAGCACCAATCCAACTGCTGGTAACCTTTTTACTTTTTTTTTTTTTGGTAAGACAACTGCGAGTCATTAAAAGAAGGGAGACTAATATATAGTATGAGTAACCATGCACGCAAAAGATAGAAGTACTCTAAGGACCCATTGAAAATATTTATACTTTATCGTTTGATGATGATGGATCGTGAATATTTCAAATCGAAAATGACTCTTTAGAATCTCATGTGCTTCTTTGATTGCAATTGAATGGATCAGAGGGCTTGCTTTGTAGTTGCTAGATTCATGTGCCTTTTGAGACTATTCTTTTGGGATAAGGTGGTAAGAAATACATTTCATCTACTTTAAACGTATAATACTCATAACTCATCCATGTACCTGCTCTGATGCTACATTGCATGCTCAGATAGTACTAGTAATCATCTGCAATTCACTTTACGATCGATCTCATGATCATTGAACTCGAACAAGAATTTGAAACATCAAACAGAATTCATCCTCAAACCCCCCCCCCCCCCCCAACCCCAACCAAAAAAAAAAAAAAAAAGAGAGAGAGAGAGAAGGGAATGAAACACAGGAATGTAATGTCTCTGGTGCTACAGTAATATTCTTGTGATGTGAAGCTATAATTGCTATATCTCCCTGTGGACCTTTTTTTTTTTTTTTAATAGCCAGCTGGAATTTGATTTCTTATTATGGATGCAGAATAGGCATACTAATCATGAGTGCAAACAAATGAATAATCTAGTGCGGGCCACGGTTCACGGGTTTTTCTATTACCAGATTGTCTTACGCATTCAAACATATAAGCTGTCTTACTCTCCTCCTCCTAAACTAACTGTGGGACAGGATTACTGTTTTTATTTAAGTTCCTTCTCCTTGTACTTTGTAAGTTGTTTGTATTTAAATTTCTTTTAATCCATGATTTCCCACTGAAAAAATGCTAATTAATTGTATAATAGGAATGCAATGAAATTATCAGTCTACAGTACTTTAAAACTAGTACAATACTTGTGATTTTCATGGAAAATTAAAAAAAAAAACTAATGATAAAAAAAAATTAATACAATTTACATTTCCTTCTTTCCCCCAACACTTAAAAAAAAAAAAAAAAAATGCTCCATGCGTAACGCGTCTTTGGATATGTAGTGCTCTGGGCATTATTTTATACTTTAGTGCTTGTTTGATTGCGGTTAGATTATAAAAATTAAGCAAGAATTCAATAATTTTTTTCTTAAACTCTCGAGGGGAAAATTTTCGAAAATCTTAGTTTGGGCGTCCAATGGGCAAAACATAGAAGGCCAAGTTCGTTCACGGTTTAAATTGGGCCCAGTTTCTCATTCGCAACTGGTATATGATCCTCGCGTGAGGAAATGTTTCAGCATTCTTGAAGTGGACCAAGCCCAATCCTTGTTGGGCTTCTGGAGAGCCTACTTTAATTCATATCTGGGAACAGCACAGTCTTCTTTTCCAAGGCCATCCCCCAATATTAGGAGAAAAATAATATACCAAACAAACTTAAATACGAGGACTATATGAGATAAATATAAAAATTAGATACAACAAATCTACACATACACATTCAAAGCACATATCTTATTTCATCTCATCTATACATAAAAAATATCAAATTACTCGAGTATGACATGAGTTTAACTTGATAAAAGCACATCCGAAATTGACATTTACAATAATCAAATAATCAAATTAACCTTAAGCACAAATTTCATACTCATTAAGAAATCAAATCAAATTCGAACGTTATAAAAATCTCAAATTCGTTAAGAAATCAAATCAAATTTAAAATTTCCAACGCTATGATGTTTGGTTCGTTTAGACTCGTTTTCACCACTAATTTCAAGCATCCATTCTCCGCACTTGAAATAGTGAATAACTCCATCAAAACTATGTGTGTAGGGCATATTCACAGACTTCTAGTCTGCATTGCCCTATATGACTTAAGCAAAACTATTTTCGTGTGCACCTTAACAAATATTACATGACACAAAAAGCAGAAGACACAACCTTAACATCTACCAGTAATCTTGAAAAATAGTAAAATTACAAGTTTCATAATCTTGAAAATGACAATTTTCCGTAAAATTTTTTTTTTTTTAACTCAAAGCTATTTTAGCGACGATCAGAAAAAATATTAATTTTAATTTTTAAACATGCACCCCGGCATAGTAAAAAAAAAATTTTTTTTGCACCAAAAAAATTTAACGTTCCCAATTTATAGTATAAAGTAGTAATATTAATGAATCTTCCCAAAAATTATTTTACTCTAACAGCTCCTTTTCATAATCATTGACTAAAAATATCTGACACAGTCAAATTGCCACCATTGTTCTTTTAGCCAACAATATACGTGTCATTTCATACTTAAAGAAAAATCTAACCAGCAAAGTACATATGGACAACATAATTTCCCATCTCAACCCCCCCCCCTCCCCCCCGCCCCTCGCCCCGGGGGCGCCCTTTTTTTTTTGAATCGAACGGCAACTTCAATTCGACTGAGCTTTTGGGGGTCATCAAGCAACATATTCCAGCAACTTTGCAGCCATCTAAAATCATAACAGCGGAAAACATATCACAGCAACAGCAGTCCAAATTATGATTTTCATGAACAGTTATTCAATAATTTGAGTATAAGCAAGACCAGAGAAATATTCTACAGTAACCTTTAGATGATACATCAAGAAATTGACTGCGGTAAATTCTTTCCAAGCTCTGCAGCACCTAAAATCAATAGAAACGGTAATAAGAGGAAGAAATGTCCTATCCACGAGGGGCAGGAAGGAAAAAGAGAAGATTTGAATAGATGGGGGTGAACGTGATAGAAAGATAAGAGGTAATTCAAGGAAATGTGAAACAATTGAACACCCAAAACAAGAATTCGGAGGATGATTCCAAGCTTGTTAAATAGTCCTGCGAATGTCAAGAAATTCAGATCAAAACAGTTCCACGTGATGAATTAACATAGTAATAGTCATCCAAGTGCACAACATAGGACATGTTCATCCAAGTAACAGCAATGGATTTGATAGTCAGAGAAAATCTACCAAGAAGTTGAAATCTTGTTATGGAGAGCATGTTCAGCGTCCTACGTCAAGCTAGTTAGAAGAACCCAGTCCTACAAATTGGCCATGACATAAACATCTTCATCTTCAGAAACAGACCGCCCATTCACTATTGCGGACTCGAACCCATGAAGCCAAACTTATCAGCCAGGACATTGACATCCTCCTCTTCACTACCATCATCTCCAGGCGCACCCCCTTCTTCATCAAACCCCTCATTTAATAACTCTTCCCAAAATCCCTCATCAAGTTGCTTGTCTAGTTCATCCTGCTCTTCATCTTGATCCCTTCTTGCTCTACCAAATCCCTGCATTTCTAATGCTAATGCCTCAAGTTCAGATACTTGGTAGCCATAAGCATCTCCAAAATCTAAAGGTTCAGCTTTGATGCGATTTAAACCTTCAGCTCCTCTGCTAGACCCTCCGCCTCCAATGTCACTAGGCCCTTGATCAATTGGTCGTGGACGTTTCTTACCAAAGGCTTCCTCAAGTTCTTTTCTTTTGTCCTTTTGCTGGACTAATTGATTAATGAATTCTGGATTCTGCATAGCTTTTGCTAGGAAGCTCATCATGTGTTGCTGCTTCTTCTCTGTCCCCTGTAACCTCAGCTCCATTGATTGAAGGTATTCTCTTGTGTTCTGCTGCTGCTGTCTAAGCTTAACAAGTTCCATCATCAGTACCTGCTTGTCACGCCTCAAGCGATCAACTTCTGCATCCAGTCCAAACCTTCCTACTTCAACAAAAGGGCCGAGAGCCTGTTGTTGAGAAATTGGCTGAGAAGGTGCCTTTCTTCTTCTGATGTTCCTCAGTAGCTGCTTCTGACCCCTCAGAAATGCCTCATTAGCAAACTCCCATCTATCAGGATCGATCTTTCTAAAACCCTGCAAGAATTAATTCCTATGTATTTAGAGTCAAACCCACAAGAGAACCATATCTATGTTGAAAATTTTGAACTTTATCACTCTAAATAGAACATATTTAATTCTGAAGTGGAAATAAAATGGATACTGGAGGCATGTAATTGCATATTGGAGAAGTTTGTCTTATAATTTATATTTAATTATCCAGAGAGGCCTTTTTAGAAGTTTCCATAGTAAAGAAAAATGAATTTGCAGATTTAGATGTATTAATTATTTGATATGCGGTCAAAAGTAAAACAAAAAGAAGTCAGGAGAAGGTGAAGGTAAATCCAGAAGTTTCCAGCAAAAGACGAGTAGGGTAACTCCAATAAGCAGAAACTTTAATTCGTCTCTGTCGGTGTAATAATATAGTACTTCTTTGTCAAGAGTTCAGCACAATCTTGTACGGTAAAATTTAGCAGATGCACACAAGTGAAAGACAAAAATATATACATATCATGTGATTAGATTACTGAGTGAAGGGAAATACTATTTTGTTTTTTTAAACTAATAAATATTTTGCGAAAGATTGTTGAGACATATTTGGGGGAAAAAATGGACAGAGTAACTACAGTTTTGATTTCAAAAACAAAAAAAAAAACTACAGTTTAGAAAAGACTCAATGCTAGTATTTTAGCAGTAGTATTATTGTTGATGTCCAAAAATGACCCTTCAAATATATAGGTATTCATTCCAAACAGAGACCCTTCAAGAAAGCTAACTCTGTTTTGTTTCTCTGAACTCCGCAAGCTACTTTTCATTTTTCTGCCCTGTATGCCAGGAAATAGAAAGCTTTGGGAAATGACTAACACGTAGCATAAAGAATAGAGGAGAGCACTCACATATGTGTTTAGTTGCCGGACAAAGCTAGAAAAATTGTTGTGCTTAAAGAATCTAGGGAGGAGACCAGTAGAGAAAGCATGGGGATCCCATACAACAAAGCTATGACCTCCTCCGTTCCAAGAAACAATGTGATCAGTGGTTGAATCATCCACCATCTCGAAGGTCTTGGTCAGGAAAGGTGGAGGACCTGTATCGTGAAGCCCTTCCATTGGCTGCGGCGCTATCATCGTAGATGACTCACCGCCACCTGATTGAGATGAACTTGATCCGGGGTACTCCTGATATTCTTCCTTGACAGGGTACAGAGGATCCATGATCAAGAATCAAGATTCCGAAAGAAACTTCAAAACTTCTTGATGGATACGTGTACAAAAATTTTTCCCCAATATTTTCACCCAAGTGTACAGTGAAAACAAGGAGAAAAGATTTGAGAGAGTGATGAAATCAATATAAATGTAGAAGGTAAAAAATGGAAGAACAGAGCAGCAAGGGCACTGCAGAGGACGAAGAATTTTAGTGGGATAAGTTGACATGTAAAAAAGTGAGGAAGAGCTAATGGTGGTAAAATACATATAGTAGTAATGAAGAAATAGATCTATTTTCCCGGTAGTTTATGTCGTTAGTGGAGCAAGGTCGGTTTGGAAATTACAACTGTTGATACTCTGATACAAGGAAGTTGTTTGAGACGATTTGCATATTTAAGAAAAAGAAGTTTACGCTGTAAAAAAGAAAAATTTACTGATGGAAGGAAGGTTCTAGAGTTCTTGGACTTTGAAGCCACCTTCGAATTCTCGCTTTTTGATATTATTAATAAATTTGTCTCTTCTGCTTTGGTTGGTTTATACTTTCTTGATTAGGCAAGGATATTATATTAAAGATGACAATATGAGAGAGGAGCTTCTTGGAAACTTCTGGAACTCGTGTAGGCAGAGGTATGGTGGAGGTATGGTGTGGCCACATATGGCTACAGAGTGAGTGGCAATCATTGATTGGTTTTGATTTTCAGACACAAATTTTGAAGGATTCTGATTGGATGAGGATGTGGTGGGAACCCCACCTGAAATTGGGTGACATTCATGAAAACCACCGCTCGGATGAGATGATGGCACAATACCCATGCCAAAAAAAATCCTGCTAACTAAGCAGTTACTTTTTGCTTTGCCCCTTCTTGGGGAGTAACCCAAATCATTATCAATTTGTTTGTCCCTGGAACCTCGTGACCTGTTTTTATGGTTTTACGTGCAAACTCTACAATTATTTTCTGTTTTCTCATTTTCGTTTTTTCTTCAAAGGAGCATGAGCAAGATTTGCCTAAGCTAAGAAATATACACCATAGCTAGTGAACTATGGGATTCTCTTGAAAATCACTAAAATGGACTTTTAGTTTTAGCAAAAATTTAATATTAAGTGCTTTTTGATTTTTTTTTCTTTTTTAAACAAAAAATATCAAGTCATTGAACATCTAGTTTTTCACCGTCCCAAAGAACACTGAAATGAATTCTGGATTAAAAAATTAAACCAGTCAATTTATATTGACACGTCGTCCGCCTTTTACTCTAACCTCACACTTGCCGTCTTTTATTTTATGGTTTCTATTATAATCAATAGAAGGGCCTCGCCGCAGGTGGGCCATTACTGGTAAACTAATTTTTTTTAGTTAAAATTAAATATTATAGCAATTAATAAACAAATACATTTTCAAAAGTTATAAATATAATTATTTATATTTACTTGAGTTAAAGCTCATATTTTTTATTATCATTCGTTGAAGCTTCCCACTTCTTGAATTTTTTAAACTATTTCATCCCAAACCAACAATGATTTTCTTATACTAAATTTCAGAATTAACTTGGTTAACTATTTAACATCATATTTTCATAGGGGTTTCTTTTTTTTTTTTTTTTTCCCCATTATTATCCCTCTTTCACACAATCCCGATTTGAAGTATAGGAATTAGAAGAAAGGGGCTTTAATTAACACACAAAAGAAAGGCTCAAATAAAAATACTCAGGTTAGCCGGAAGGAAAGGCATGCAGACTTTAGCTACAGGCAAAAGCCCAATCAGGCAAAACTCATTTGAGAAAACCTTAAATAGAGAAAGAGAGCTCATCTGCCAAAGAAACCCCTATAAAGACTATCTTTAGCAGCCAAAAGCCCAACAATGGAAAAAAAAAAAAAAATTCAGCCCATTTAGGGCTTGACAAGCGGCAACATGCACAATGCCTAACTCCTTTTTATACACTAGTTAAGATTAGATATAGATATTGGAGTAGGGCTGTTCAAAAAAACCCGAAAAACCGAAAAATCGGGAAAATCGATCCGTCCAGAACCGAAAAAAAGGGTAACCGAACCGGTTTTTGGTGGCGGGGCGGTTTGCGGGGCGGGTTATATTTTAATCGGGGCGGTTCGCGGTTCCCATTTTTGTGAACCGACGGGTAACCGAACCGAACCGAAATGGGGGTAGTTATGTAATTTCACATGTCACTTATGTAATTTCATATATTAGTTTGGGTGTTCATTTGGCTATTTGTTAAATATTTATGTTTTTACATTGATTGAAATGAGAAGATGAAGTTTGAAAAACTAAGTGATTATTTTCTTATTTATATAGTTTTTGGTTATTTGTTGAATATTTATGTTTTTATGTTGATTGAAATGAAAAGATGAAATTTGAAAGACTAAGTGATTGTTTTCTTATTTATTTAATTTTTGTTTTTTTGAAGATTAAGGTTTTGGATGTAATTTAACTTTAAGATATTAATGTTTGTATTATTAGTGATTTATAATATTTTGTAATTTTTCTTGTTTATTTTTTAAAAAATATAGGTAAATTATTATGGACCGGGTCGGGTACCCGCCCTATCCGAACCGGTTTTGCGGGTAACCGGAAGGCCGGGTACCAGCTACATGTGGACCGGTTTGCGGTTCGAATTTTTGTCGAACCGCAAAGACCGGTTCGGTTCACATTTTTTGTCCATGGACCGGGTACCCGGTCCATGAACACCCCTATATTGGAGGCATAAATAATGACAGTAAAAGACAAGCCTTTATAGACTCGTTAAATTTATCTATTAACGCCATCAGTTCAAAACACTTATAATTCAGAATAATAAAACTGTCCTTAGAACAAATACTATACAAAAAAGATATTTGCTCTTGTTTGCAGCAAATCTGCTCTAATCGAGTCGATCTATGTGCAACTTGATGTTTTACTATGTGAAAAAGGAATCCCCGCAAGAACCTCAAGATCTCAACTACCTATCCTATCCATCTAGTACTGCAACTGCCGTTGAAAGCAAAACGAAAGACTGAACAAATGATCAACGCTCTCTGGTGATCACCTGTAAGAAGGTCCTGGCAAATCTTTTATCTAATGAGAAGAATAAGCTGATTCCAGGGGAATCACAATAACAGATATGTTGTCATTGCTACCGCTCTCAAATGCAGTGTTGACAATATGATTAGCTAACGCAGATGCAGCCAAACAAGAAGATGAGCTACTGGATGATGTATTCCCTGGAGTACAGGCGTGGTTATGTAAAATAGCACAAACATTGGCTGGAGTCAAGCCCTCAAATATACCATCAGATCCTATCACCAAATAGCTGTTATCACTAGTTAGGGTTCTCCATCCGACTAATTCGGGTTCAGCTATAACACCATATCTGACAACAAAAACAAGAATCAGAACAGACTCCCGGTAGGACTGTTTGACTAAAAGTGCCAAACTCAAGATTTTTTATGGTGGCCCAAGTAAACAGTTTCTCTTTATTAATATTCCAAACTAAAGGCATCAACTAAGCGCAGCAGCCAGACTAAATCAACTAATAAAACCAAAAGAAAAAATTGAGTACCGAAAGAATCCAAAATCTATCACCCATTAAAAGGGTAGGAAATGCACCTCTTCAAGTTCAGATCTCCAATAGCTCGTGTCATAGCCAATATACCATTAACGCGAGGCACACCCCAGGTGCGGACAAAACCACCAGCAGCTTCTATTCGAGCCTTTTCATCTTCCCTATCTGGATGGTGATCTATTGTCAATTCCTGAACACAGCGAACTCTCCCTGAAGCACCAGATTACAAAGAGTTGTGTAAAGATGCCAATTGACAAAAATCACAAGAACCTCACTCATCATTATTTTTTATGTTATTAAATTGTAATCTACAGAAAAATCAATCGGTAACATACCTTTGGCACCCTGAGCAGCACGACTTCTGTCTGAGCATAAGACTGCCTTTGAATCACCAACATAACCCACCAAAACCCGACCATTTACAAGCAAAGCAACAGTGGCTGTGGATCCTGAATGATAGTCATTTTCAAAAGCTTCCTGGAGGGAGAACCCAAGTGAAATGTCTAAGCAAAGAGCAGCTTCATTGCAAACAAGAAGTGAAAGCACAAAAGATATACCTGAGTAAATTCAGAATCAATATCTCTGAATGTCCTTATTAAAGCTTCCTTTAAGATGTGATACAACGATGCATCTTTGACCAAAGATGTTGATGTTCTATCAGAACTGGAGAACCATCAAGAAAATGGCAACAAGAATTAAGGGAATCAACAGGAAAACCAAAAATTGCATATATCTGAATTTCTTTATTACCCAACCTTTCAATACTAGATATGTGATGATTTGCTTCGTCGTTGTCTTTCTCGTGGAAAAATGCTTGCTTGTAGGTGATAAACAAAGCATTTAGATAAAAATAATCCAAAAACTTCTTAAAAGCCAATTCACTAGCTTCAGCACCTCCGTGACCATCAAAAACTGCTGCTACACCAATCTTAACAGCCTCCTGCCCATCCTTTCCTGCATTATTTATGTGAAATTAGAATGAGAATTTTGACTGATCTACTTTTAACAACGACAATGAATTAGCCTCTAAAGATTCTTATCATCTATCATCTGTTAAAGAAACTGAATACTGGTCAATATTTCACAAAAAATTTATTCCAGAGTACACAGTCCCTTCCAAAAATTCGGGGAAGAATTGAGGTTTTTAGCACCTAAGAGTGGAATCTTCATAGCAGGGTTGCAAGCAATCCGGTCTTCCTGATATGTTCTATGTCCTTGAAGGGTTGCTGCTGCAAAAACACAGTTTGCTGTTGGATGATTTCGTGGAGTGTGGATTGGATGGGTCCACTCCCACTGAGGACATTCTTTTGAGCTAAAAACTGCAGGTGCACCACCTTCATCATAGGCCATCATACATGCCACTGAAACCTCTTGTGCAGAACAACACGTAACAACAGCACATACTGATAGTACAATCCCCAAAATCCTCACCATATCAATTTTTGATCCTTCCATTGTTCAATACGGGAATAAATAAGTTCCTGAAAAGCAAATATTCACTCTTGAAGTAATCACGTATGAACCCCCTAAAGTTCTGTTGTAAAAAGACCTCTTTAGTTGGGGTTGAAAGATGAACCAGGGTATACTAGAATTATGCTCGGCTTGCTGCCAAGCTCGAGCTCAAACAAGATTTAGCGACTTGTTAATATTTAAAATTTTTGCTTGATAAGTACAAAATTTAAAATTTACATGTAAATTAATCAATCCTCTTGATTACAACTTGGCTCGATTATAATCAAGTCAAGCTTAAGCAAAAATTTAAGCTCGTCGAAGATATCAAATCAAGCTCGTTTACAACCCTATCTTCAGTGACGGCGGATCCTGAAGGTGTAAACTGATCAATCTGAGGTAAACAAATCACTCTCTAGTCAAAAACAAAAATTGCAATTCATTTTACAGCTTCAAGTAAAATTACAAAATAATAATAATGATAATAATATAGACAAATAGAACGCGAATTCCTTTCCAGAAGTTGTTTTCCAGAAAAAAGAAAATCAATCTGAATTAATCAAATTACTCTCTAATTAAAAAACTAAAATTTGCAATTTTTTTTCACGCTCAAGGCTACAAAATATACCAGAAAAGAGGGATTGAGAAAAAATAGAGGGCCGATTCTTTCGCAGAAATTTTTTCCCAGGAAAAAACGCCGCCAGTGCCGGCGCAAGCATACATCCACTCGCGACCCAAGTATAAATCCATGAAGTTAGTTCGAAAAAGGATAAATATGCACAATTTTATAAAAAAATATACGCACGTATATAAAAATGTATATGTAAGACAAAGTACCTGAAGGTTGATGACGACCAGGAGGGACGCCTAAGAAAGGCTCGAGGAGGAGGAGGAGGCGCGAAACGTAAAAACTGAAAAAGTGATTTTTTTTTTCTTTTTGTGAATTTATAGTACTTTTTTTTGGGGTAGAAGTAGAGATTTTGTATTATAACATGTGGTTTTCTAGTTAAAAAAAAAAATAAAATCAGATCTTAATTTTTTAGTAAAGTGAGATTAAATAATGATTAAACATAATAGAAAAATAAAAATTGTAACTGTTAACGTATTCATGCATAATTGTGCGTATCAATTAATTAGTCACTGAAAACCTAATTTATTTAGAATTAGATTTTCAGGTACCTAAAAGAAACTGGCGGGTGACGTCAAAAGCATAGCAATGAACCAATAGAATTCAGTTTTGAGGGGAGTGAGTATTGCGTGCACCACGCGCGCCACGTGGCGTGCCACTTGGTGCACTAGAACCAATCACACATCGCCAAATAATACAAGGTATGACCCACTATTGCCACATGGCGATAAATTATTGGTTCTAGTACACCACGTGGTGTATTGTATACTTTTCCTTTTGAGGGTCAAATTTTACGTGTTCGTAATGCAGCCACGTTATCAAATCTACAAGTTTTTATTTTTATTTTTATTTTTATTTTTATTTTTATTTTTATTTTTTAAGTTGAGACGGTCTGTAGTTATTTATAGAGTGGTCTTACTTTTTATTGTTTTAAAGATAATCCTCTTTTCCCTATCTAATTGCAATTATCATATTTTCATCCTAGCACTAATCTTACCTCCTCTCATTTTACAGCAAGCTTTATCTTCAGAAATAGTCCTTGCATCACTAATGTCAACCAACGTCCATTAAAAATAAACCGAGTTTAATATGTATCATATTGGAGTATTTTATTTTACAAATTTAACTGATCGTGCTAGAATTGAAAGTATTGAGGTAGTTATAAAATAATACAGTTAGAACAAGGGGGAAAATTTAAAAAAACAAGAATAAGATGATGTAATGATTAACTAAATTCCACTGGATCCCAGACCAAGACACCACGAATCAAGAGCTGATTTGACGGGACTGGTAAAAATATGAATAAAAGACAATTTCTTTTTTTACATTGATAAAATGATATTAACCAAAACTTTTCGTAGCTTGTTACAAGATTTAAGAACAAGGAAGAATTGACAGGGAGGTTGGAATATTACATGCAGAGGCTGACTGGTATTCACAGATGTCCCTCAGTAGCACCGTTGGCAAACTATCTTCTTCTTTCTAACAGTTTTGGGGGTCATCTATCCTATCACCACCCCTCCTCCTTTTTTCATGGTTCCCGGCTGTTTACACGGCTATGAAATTCAAGCATTTCTTGATGGTTGGGATCAACTGATAGAGCAGCTCGACAATCTCTCAAGGCTCCCATAACATTGCCGACGTGTTCGTGGAAGGCAGCACGTAGGTGCAAGAGGTGAAGATCTGCCTTAAACGCTATTGCCCTTGATAACTCTGCAATTGCTTCCTTTGTCTGGTGGCTGTCCATCAGAACTGTCAAAATGCAGGTCCATATCAACATCAGCAATGTGTAAAACTTATTCACACATCTATTAAAATCAAAACACTCAGGCTTATTAATTCCTTGCACTGCCATATACCTTGGAGCAACCAACGCCATTTTTATCAACATTATAAATCATAAAAATATTCGAAACCACTTCTCAAATATTATTAAAAAAAAAAAAAAATCTTTAGACACAGTGAACATAAAATTCTTAAAAATAACATCAATTCATAGCAGTAAACATAAATGGAAGACGATCTATGGTTGCTATATTATCATAATGCAACTTTTGGAGAACGTATTATGCCTGCTACAATTCAATTTAGGCCAATTTTCCATAAAATCCTTTTTCTTCACCATGACATTGATAGGCAAGAAGTGTGATGAGAAGATGATCAAACCTGCAGCTCGATATCTGTAAGGGTAAACTCGAAGAGGGTCTAGACGCGTGACCATCTCCAGATCTGCCTTTGTTAGTTCACGTTCGCAGTACTCTGACCTTTTCTCATATGCTGATGCATTGTTTCGGGCCTTTTCAATCAGTTTCGTCATCTCCTCATAGGCTGCATTCTTATTATTTCTAAGGAAATGGACACGAGCAAGGCCCTGGTGGGCTCGTGTATGACGAATTTTGAGGGCATTGATGTAGCAATCAGCTGCAGCGTCTAGTTTACCACAGTCAACATAGACACTTCCAAGATTGTTCAGGGCCTAACAAGAATGTAATAAATGATGTTAACATAGTGTTTTCTACATGAATAATGCACAGCACAATTTAGGTACAAACAAAGAGAAGACCATGATCTCTAGCAGCAATATCGAAACCAAAATGTAAATACTACATTTATGACATTCAAACCCTGATTCAGCCAAATACAGGTTATTTTTTCATAGATAGCATATTTATTTTAGTTTTGTGCCCCAAGAAGGGAAGGATTGCAGACCTCTAAAGAATTTTGACCTTCATATCATGCCTACTACACTATTTTCATCTCAGCCTTCGGCGTATTTGAACGAGTTTGTGACAAAAACATATTATGCAGTTAGAATGCCACATTTTTGCACAACAATGCTGAGAGTATAATTCTGACCCTCAAAAGCATTGACAACTCAAGATTTTAAAAATGATTTCTACATAGAACTAACATAATTGACTCGGATCGCATCAACCCTGTTCACTAAAATTCAAGAATCACTGGGATTGTTTCCTTAATCGCTTGTTATTTTCTTTCCAAAAATAGAAAGATCTTAATCCAGGATTATTTTTGTAATTCACAAGAAGTTTTGTGTTACAAGATTCCTTTATAACACCTCATCCCATGGTCATGTCTTCATTCCTTTTTGTTCCACATCCTGTTTTACCCTAGGGATTCAGTCAAGAGAGGGGACAACTGCAAGTACATCTCACCAGTAAATTTTCTCCACCCCTATCATTTTAATTTTTATTGAATGAGAAAAGAACAATAATCCACAGCTAGCACATGTTATAGATTCTGAAGAAGAAAATCATACCTGACCTTTACGAAGTCTATCTGACGGGCATTTTAAGGCTTCCTCAAGAAGTGCTACAACAACAGAGGAACAAGATGGATCCAGGCAAGAGTCAGCCAATGCATAGGCTTTCAAAAAGAAGGCTTCAAAAGACCTTTTGAGGCTAATAGACTCCTCTGCTTTCTGAAGCCCTTCCACACAATGGCCTGTATCATACAGAATCCATCCTTCATAAACTAGTCGCTCATGATCACTAGATGCATGTTCACGAGCCAATTGCAAACTTCGCATGGCTGCTTCCGGACAATTCAATCTGATTAAGTGTTGATAGACATTAATCAGGTCACTTTTAGTTGAACTTTTATTGGCTTTACTTCTTAAGTCTATAATCCATTACAAAACAATTCAGTAAAAACGAAGCCCATTCTTTGAATTTAGCTAGTGATTTCATTTTGTTAAGTTACTTTTGCCTCAACTTTCATATGGATGTCTTGGCAAAATATTATCATCTATTCTGATGATTGACCATCAGTAGATGCAATAAAACTACAAAGCATTATCAAGATCAAAAGAAAATAATAAGTGAAATTACCTAAGGAGAAGCAAAGACTGTCTGAAATATAGAACTCCCTTTGCAGCATCAGTATCAAGCATTTGGTATATCACAGAAAGTGATCCAATGTCGTCAACTGAAGACCATTTATCATACAATTGGAGCCAACAATCTGCAGTTGTCCAATTCTCAACATGCTCATGGACAAGAGTGCGGAGTTGGGATGCTGCAACCCGTCCCTCAAACATCCTGTAATCAGGGGCAAGAGTGAGAATAGCTTGAATATCACATATGGCTGATTGATAGTCCTCAAGGGCTAAGTAGAAGCAAAATCGAAGTTCCAAGCATTCTAATGCTAGTCTGAAGCCAAGAATGCGATTGATTTCACTAAGGGCAGCTTGTGCATCTTGTTTCCTCATTAAGGATGCAGCCCGATACATGTAGGGGTAAATTAGGGTCGGGTCCAGCTCAGTTGCTTTCTCAAGGTCTTCCCATCTCCGGTCACCTTCACAGTATAGTGATCTCTCTTGATACATCCATCCTAGTGGAGAGTAGGAGGAAATGACCTGAACTGAGTTTCTCATAAGCCCACTGCTTCATTACCATTGATGTAACTTAATTCTAGCCAAGCCAACTACAGAATAAATATGGCCTTGCATCTAAAGCAGCCTGAAAGAGCTGTTCAGCTTTCTCATATTCTTTCTGAGGAAGTCTAACACATCCCAACTGATGATATGCCACTATTTTCTGCTGCGTACGTTTCTAGCACAGTCTGACCAAAGTGTTCTAAGATACAAACTGTTCTATCTGACCTTAGGATCAAGGTTGAAGGAGACTTCACCTAGTAAACAATAGAGAGAGAATGCTGCAGAGCCAACCATAATTGACCTTTGCTCCCTATTTGAATTGCACAACAACTTGACTACCTGCACTGTCATTTAGAGATTCAGGAAAGTTCATATAGAAAGACTTGGAAACACTGATGCAGCAAGAACAGGGGAATTTTCTTCAAGAGCATACTCCATGAGTTCCACTGCATCTTGCCTAGATGAAAACAGAGAAGCAAGTTTTCTATCACAAGAATCCTTTAATCTTTCACAGCAAAATTTGTTAGCAAATACCAATATTTCCAACAAAAGATTGGGGGGCACTTCATTTAAACTGCCTGTCACACTAAATTTGCTAATCACCCTCATACCTGCAGGGGAGATATTGTTTTCAGACAAATCAATCTCCTCGAGAAATGATTCTGTAAAACAACCATTGAGCATGGCATGAAATGGAGCTGAAAGGTCAGCAATCTTCTGCCTGTCGCACACTATTTTCTCATTTCCAATCCGGAAAGAAACCATTCTGGAGACCTCTTTCCCACTTTCAACGATGGTTATAGGAGGAGAACAATTCATGTTTGCTGGCAGTTCAGTGGCAACATCAATCATCCCAAATTCCTTTGCGCATTTTCCACAAGACGACATCAAATCAGAAATGAGCTCTTCGCCTTGTTTCTCATACTTCAACCATGCCCCAAAGACAAGCCTCTCATAGACAGAGTTTGCTTTCAGCCAAGCTGAGTGAAGACTTGTTCGCCTCAATTTGACTTCCCCCAGTCCCTTAAATACCTGATACTGCAATAAGTAGAGATTTGACCTCTCTTGGGGAGAACATGCCTCGAGTTCTTCATGGAGTTGAGCTAAAACTTCCACATAGTCAACAGGTTTAAAGAACGGTAAAATGGGAGGCTCGGGAACCTTAATGAGAGATTCTCTACATCATCAAGAATCACGCAAAATTGAATTATGCAAAAATAAGCTGCAATACATGATTCTAAGAAACAGAAGACAGAGAGCAAGTAAACTTACATAGAAGAAGGACACTCGGACGAAGTTTTGGAAAGCTTGCCTCTTTCGACTTGAAGCCATGACTGTGGGTGAATAGAATTGAACTGTGTCTCTCTGCAAGACTCGGAAGGAAAGTAAGTCCTCATGGGGCATAATAGATGAAAAATGTCCCAGATCTCCGCACTAGCAGGATGATTTTTTCTCCAACAACCACCAAAAATAAGGATGAAAAGTGTATAATATAAAAAAGGGATTAAAATCCCAACCTCCAGATTACAAAACTCACATGCTAGGCTAAAAAATCCCCCTTTCTAAAACTACCAAGAAGCATCTTTCCATAGTTTGTAAAGAGAAAATTCAAAAATAGAACAACTCAACTGTTACCGTAAGATTGAGGGTCGACAAAAGGGAAACAAAAAAATGTTCTTTCGAGTCAGAAAACACATATTCCTAAATGTTTTACAATCAGACTTCACCAAAGTTCATGATTTCCGCCCCTTCTTATACTGAAATGATGAAAGAATAGAACTTGATTTATTATTGTCTTGGCCCAGAAATTCACCTCAACTTCAACCTCAAAGTTGCAGAAAAAAGACTTCAGACCCACCAAATATTAGACAAGATCTCTGCCAGAAACACAACCTAAACCACATCAAACCCAACCCAAACCCACCTTCTGAAGCAAAGAAAAAGACAGACTAACCTTGTTTGGGACGTCATAAAATACTAATGATTGGATTGGAGAAATGAGAGTCAAAACCAAGACCACAATCTAAAACAAACCAAACCCACAAACAATTTGGTTTGAAAAATCGGGAACGGAGCTGAGCTGCAGAAAAAGTGACGGAATCCAACGGGAAGATTCAAAATTTTCACTTCTCTTTTTCTTTTTCTTTTTTTAATGGTAAAAGGGGAAGTTTATACTACTACAGCCTTTTTGTTGCAGTGACTTTTGTAGTAATCCAATTAGTAGTAGTACAGTACACAGCTTCTTTTCGTTTTATTTCTTTCTTTCTTTGTTACTTAATTGGGCCGTTCGAGTCTCGGAGACCACATAGATTGCAGCTCAGTATTTGTTGGAAGAACCAAAAACTACACCATTAAAATGGTGGCCCAAGAAAGCAACAGGTCCAAGTGCGGTGTCGTTTTAGCCTGTGTTGGCTAGAGTGAAGAGGACGTTTATGCACTGCCGAAACATCTATATTATTGGCTGTCACATTGAAATTAACGAGGGATTGAAATACTGTTGAAGGAATAATACTCAATTTGATTTGGGTTAGTAAATAAATATACAATCTCTCGTTCAGTATTATCAAAGTTCGGTGGAGTCAAATGAGCCTCTATTACCACCCAACCCAAAAAAAAATATATGAGAAAAAAGAACCTACTATTTCTTGGCTTTTGAAATTTGAAATTCGTCGTACACAATTCATGGTTACTTTGTTATGCCTAGTTTGGGAGGAAAAAAATGGAGGGAAAAGAAATGAATTTTAAACAAGCCTTTTATTTGGGAGAATGGAGGGAAAAGAAAAAAAAAAGATTTTAATCACTTTCTTTTGTTTGGGTGCAAAAATGGGGAAAGAAAAGAAAAGAAATGGAAATAAAATCTCCTTCTTTCTTCTTCCAAAAATTTTTCTCCCAAAATTGGGAGGAAATGAAAGGAAAGGGGAAGAAAGTTCCCTTCCCTTTTTTTCTTTTCTTTTCTTTTCTCTTCTTTTCTCTTCCATCTCAACTCTCAAACTAAGCATAAGGTTTAAATTTGGTTGTCTGAATTTCTGATCCGCCTCTACCTTTATTCATCCACAAGAAAACCAAACCAAATAAAGAAATTTAGTAAAGAAAATCGGAGCGCTGCCTTTTTTTTATTTTATTTTTCCCTTTTGTCAATTAGCAATTATGGAGAATATGGACTATATTGGATGGTCAATATAATATCACCTAATACAACATGTTTCAAATGATAATATCGCTCTAATACTTGTAACCAATGACCAATGTATAACTTAGCATATGCTTTCTTTCTTTTTAATATAGACATTTATAGTCATCACTTGGATCTCTTGCATATATGTAGTCACTATTGCAAGAAACGCTATCATCTTGTCTACTTTTCTGATTTTTAGAACAAAGTTGTTAATATTTAGGTTGAATAACTTAATAGAAGTCCCTTTTTTTTTTGGACAAAAGAAGTCCATATTATTAAATTAAACTATGTAGAGTATTTATTTTTTGGGCACACGGGAGGATCCAATAATGGTCTAATATGTTTAGTAGATTTTTGGCCCCTTCTTTGATTTCTTGGTGGAACATGCAAGGACATGCTTTGCAAACGAAGGAGACATGTAACGGCTCAATATTTGGCTCTGTCTGACTACTACCGAACGAAAAGGGAGAGTACTTATAAATATATGATAAATTATACCGATTTCCTTCAACGCCCGTCGCGACAGTTGTTTCTAAGTACTTAACCAAAAAGATTAATAAAATGCTAAGTACCTACCATGGATTAACAATTTCGTAGTCGTCTCAAAGTTTAGAGCAATCAGCTTAAACTAATCTTTATTCTGACATAGGGGTATAATAGTTACTTAAGTCTATGCCAAAAAAAAAAAAAAAAAAAAGTCTAATGCTGGGCACGAAAATATTGGTTGGCCAGTGATTTTGTAATCAACTAAATGGAAACACCAAGAGTAAATATTGTATTTGATGGGCATGTGCTTGTCACGTGCTTGTTATAGACTAGATGGTTGTCGAACAAAACCATGTCAAGTACCACCTTTTTTATCCTCAAACAAAAAAAACAAAGCACCACCTTTTTACTAGGAATACTTAGGCTAACCGTGTTCAAAAACGCAAAAACTAAAGAGCGTCTGCGTTCCGTAGAGAAACTGTCACAGCACATCCTCCTCTTTCCTGGAATTTCGCCTTTATTTCTTTGGAATCAATAAGGCTCTATTCTTTTCCCACGGTAACCAAATTGTAATTCACAATATTTTATGCAATGAATGATTGAACTCACAGAAAAATAAAGTTATAGCATTTTGAATTTATTTAGTTTTAGAAACAGGATTTTATTCAAGATTTTTGTAGAAGTATTGAAAGAGAATAGGAACTCAGTAACCACAAACATAGGAAATGGAGAAATTCTAATACTTCCGTCAACACTCGGATCCTCAGTCGAAACAAGAAGGATAAATTCTTGTGTTTAAGTTCAACCCACATCACTTACCGTGTTATTTAGACATAGGCAGGAGGATGTCTTACCAGAAGCTACGGGGCAAAACCAAATTTATAAGAGAAATCGCTGAAAGTGGGAAATAGCCGCTGTGGATTTAGCTTCACGCTGCTCGAATTTCTCAATAATTTACACCTTGTAGTCCCAAAAAGCATCACCAAAAGTGATTACAATGTAACCGCGGACACATTGTCAGACTAAAACTTGTTAAGACCTTAATATAAAGTCCTAGAATACAATATCTAACTGTCAGTTAATGTAGAGGCTTGAAGATCCTCCTGAACCAGTGTCGTGGTAACATTCTCCTAATCAAGATAACCAGTTTCACTTCAAAAGTGGGAACAAGGCACAGAGAAGTGAGAAAGCTCGCTCAGAAATCTGCCTTCCACATTAGGGAGAACAAGCAACGGCATTGAAGTAGAATGTCAACGCGTTGACGAAGAAATGCTTATTCCCTACAGCTTGCATTGAATAACCATGATAACCATCGACTTCACTATACATGACATGAAGACACGCTAAATACGTGCATCATCTGTTTGTGTCTTCCCTTTCATTTTTTCATATCTGAAAGATGGCAGAACACTTAAATTCTTAAATATTCACCAATACTTGTAAGCAATATACTTTTCAATGGCAATGAACAATCCTGAATATATCTTCTTCCATCTAGCAATAGAAAAGATTCAATAAAAGCAGAATTAAATTCAAGGACACAGAAATCAAAGGCAAGAGTAGAAGCCATCAAAGAAGACGATTATCATACAGACATAGCTTGAGTGAATCCATAGCATAACATAGGCAAAACGATATAAGAAACAGATAGCAGTTATTTTTTTAATTTACTTTATTAAGCTTCTTCTAGCCATGGTTTTTAAAGGCCGGATGGCCAAAGAAAAGGCAACTATTATATTTATATGTAGCTTACCATTGGTTAAATTCTGAAAGGTAATCATAGTCTGGTCAAGTTAGGGATATAGAATTCTCGATTTCCAGTGTGTTTCTCTAATTATGCCACTTGAATCCAAAACAGAACTCATCCTTTACCTAAAAATCTGTTAAAAGATTCATAGAATGTTTAATAATACCATGTCTGACAGTCTGAGTCTAACCAGAAGGCACTTCATGTTTAGTTGAATGACTTTTTGCTTTACCAATATATACTACATCTTCAATAAGAGAGAAGAATGTATATGGCAGGAACACAGTTTTCACTTAGAGATTTTTTTATTTTTTTTTTTGGGAGTCACGTCAATAGTAAGAAGATAAACCAATATGGCAAGGATCAACTGTATTCTAGATTCCTGTAAACTAGCTGTTGTGATACTCGAGCAATTTGAATTTTTGATGTAAATCATACTTATCCACAAACAATAAAATGGAATCAACTGCTTGGCTTGGCAGAAAAGATCCAGTAAAATAAAGATGTCTGAATAGCTTGATATGAAGTACAGTAACCTTAGAGAGTCAAAAAAATAAAAAAACACAGGATAAACTATGTTACCTTTGTCCTTAAGGCCAACAGAAAAATTTGCATTCCTGGCTAAACTATTATCCATTGAGCTGCATCTTATGGGTGTATTAGGTGGTCGAATTTGAGATGGGGTGCATGGGTCACTCCTACTTGAGTGCTCATTTTGGATGTGATGTCCCAACTGATGGTTTAAGTAGACATCCAAGCTAGTCGTTGATGTCATTCCTACCTTTCTCTTGCTCTTAAACCTTCATCTAACAGAGTCATGAGGAACCAAAAGGACAGAATAGTGTTTGCAATTCTTATCTCTTTCTTGTAAATTATCAAGTGGTTATCTACGGTACCTGTCTTTCCGCTTCTCAAGATATCTTTGAACGGATGCCTTTCTGCTTGCTGGGCCATCTGCTTCATGAAACACTAAATCGTTAAGAAAAGTGTGGATGAAGATCAATTAAAAGAATAGAAGACAAAGCCTTAACCGTGTCTCGTGGGCATCAAGCCATCATATGGCATTACTATATCCTAACACTTGCAAGAAAATTTCATTCATGTCAACAACAAGATTTCCATTCGTCCAAACACAAACATTACCCCAATGACCAAGGTGATCGGCTTCACTACTACTTTCACCTAAAACGAATTTAAAAGTTGCAAAGACATGTACCAACAGTAGATACTATTGATTAGCTCTTCAGAGTGTTCCGCAGCAATCAAATAAAGAAGGAAAGGAACAATAGTCAGAAGCATGTACCAGGATTATCTTCAGGAAACTTATATTCTTCTCCATGCAGCCGAGTGTGCTCATTTATTTTAACTGTTAAAGAAAAGCAAGACAAGTAAATTAGGTACTGATTCAGCATTTTTTATAGCTCTTTACTGACTCAACGATTTTTGTTGATTTAACACAGTGACAAAGCTTTCAAGTCTTTTCAACCTTTTGTTTCATTTCATTTCACTATCCTCTTGACATTACTTTTTTGTAATTAAAATCACATAGCATCAAACCATGCTCCACCATCAAAGAATTGATAGAACCTAAAAGGACTCCAAAAAAAATAAAAGAAAGAAATCAAAACCAGGATGATAATATGATAATATTACCTGTTTGTTTATTTGGAACAAGTACAACTGCAGAATCTGGACTTGCTTTTACATTCGTGGCCTGAAAGTTGCATGTAGATTGCACTGCAAAAGAACTGGTTACTAAAGCTTCCTGAGGCAAATGGAATGGGCTTGCAGCAAGATGCATTAGTGCTTGTGCCTAGAAATGCATAAGTAGGATCCTTTTAGAAGCACAGATATAAATTTGAAAAAACAAAGTAGTAAAACCATGTAAACGAGAGGAAACGTCAATACCTTCTCGGCAGGAACATCATCATACACATTCACTCTCCCGCAGTAGAAGATTGTCATTTGCCCTGCTGGTATATTTGCAGAATCCGTGTTTCTGGGATTGGGAAGGTAAAAGCTCTCAAATGATTAGCTAACAGGATGGGAATTAAAGATCTTTCATCAAATTTGAATAACGTCCATTCTGCCCATTCAGACAAACACGACACAAGTGCAAGTGAAAAAGTTACATCAAATAGCATCAGGCCTTTGGAAAAACATCGTTCCGGAGACCCATCATTTAAATTGAAGTGAATACATAAGCTAATAAGGGCCCTAAATATGGACAGATCAGGAATGACCGAAACTATGCCAGAATTCATAAGTCACAAAGCAGATCCAATTTCATTGCCATCGTGACCGCACAATCTAAAATTTTGAGTTCTATTTCTGGCAACAGGGAGAACCCCAAGATGTAAGCAAGAAAAATAAAATAAGCTTGCAACATTATTGCATGTTGAACAACTAGAATAGGAAATGTAGAGTCATTAGGTCTATAGCTTGGTCGAAGACAGTAGACATGGTGCCGTGAGAGAAATCATTCAGACCAACAAGACAAAAAGAACAAATCTGTTGAAACAAAACTGAAACATGTACATGGAAGTTATATCTTTGTATTCTCCTGTTTGTTCAAAGACTCGAGCTTCCCAAAGAGCATCAGAATACAACACCTTAAGCCAACTCAAAAATGGAAGAAGAACAAAATTTGAAATCAACCAGCACAAGATATCATGCCGCCATCCATTAGATACACCAACACTATATTCGGGGAAGCCTTAAACTGCACATAAATATGGTTATCCACTTATAACTGAAACTCCAATGGTAAAGCAATGCATCCTATATTTAGAAAACTCCCCACATCCCACAGAAGGACAAACAGTAAACAAGATTAATGACATATATTGGAACCTAAAAAAGCAAAAATCCATAGATAAGAACAAGAACATAGCATCCTTCCTGCATCAAAATAGCCGGTTTTAAACCGTTATTAGGTTGATAATCTAGTCCCAAACGTATAGAATGAGGAAATAACCTTGGGGGAGTGGAGTCATTGTCCCCTGTAAGGAGACGGTCAGAAACATTAGGCTTTTCAGAATCTTTCTCTTCAAACGGCACCACCGTATCTTCGGCCAATTCGGAAACTTCAGCATCGGCGCTCGTCCCCTTAGAGGCCTACATTTTTTGCTTCAATTATTTATTAATCAAATCAATAAACAATGAACGAATGCAGTTTCGCTAGTTTAATTAAGTATTGCTAATACTATCATCGAAAGCGCCAAAAGAAAAAAGGAAGCAGCTAAAGATGCTTTCAAACAATAAAACAAATACTATCAAGAATAAAAGAAGAGATAAAGGGCAAAAAAAAAAAAAGGAAAGAAATCGACGCACGCTGTTCGAGGGGGGGGTTTCGTTTTTATTAACGTTATCAAAACGGGGGAAGGGAATGCGGAGCTTCTTGCGGGTGGCGGCGGCGGCTGCAGCGTCTGAATCCAACGTCGTCTCGAGGAGCGTCTTAAGAGATATAACTTGCTGGATCGCCTGTGATTTGTTCCACGACGGCCGCCTCATCCCTGTACGGACATCGTCCTCGTTCACGTGGTTATCCGACATAAAATAAATAAATAAATAGATAAAAGAACTCTCTTACCATTACTTTATTCCATTCGTTGAAAATAAAAATCAATTTTTTGTTCTTTGAGTAATAAATAATTGGCGAAAAGGAGGGAGGGAGTGAGTGACTGAGTACCTTTTTGCTTGAGGTAGCTGCGGCAATCTTCCCGGGTGAGCTGAGAAATGTCGTCTTCAGTAAGTTGGTGGAGAGGCTTGTCGAGAGGTGACTTGGTTGCGGATTCCTCCGGTGGCATGGTGGGACAAATTAGCCCGAATTTCACCTGGATGTTTAGCTGAGCCTGCCTTGGGAGAAGAGATCGATCGGTGGCTACTCACTAGTAGTGTAGTAACTAGTAAGTGTGGGTGGCTGATTGGTGAATTAGTGAATGTTGAGTGCGTGAGTGTGTGTGCCTCGGGAAATTGGGCGGGCTCGGCGTCGCTGCTATGTTTTCGGGGCTTTTTTATTAACCATGAATGGGGAGAAGGGGGCATCCAGCCTACAACCCCAGGACGCCACGTATTTGTTTTATTCGATTTTACGATTTTCTCCCCACTCATTGCCGCATTTTACACTCTTCTTCTCCCTTCATCATTGTTGGCAAAGACGCGAGAACCCTTTTATTATTTACTTTTCTTTTTCACCTCTCACGTTTCAACACGTTGTCTCCTCTCTCTGCTCTCTCTGTCTGTCTTCGCTTTTTTCTCTTTCAACTAAAACAAAATTCTACTCTGGGATTTGACCCAATTAAGTGTTAGATATTTTTTATACATTTCATTCTTGATTGATACTGTTACTATTTTAGTTCTTGATCAGATGGAACGAATAGAAGTCGAGGAAAAAAGTGACGATGGAACTATGAATATAAAATATTTTATTAAAATAAATATTAATGATTCATAAGTTGGGATTATAATTCTATAACTCCATTTTAGAGATAGGAAGTCAAATCCTACTAACATCAAATTTTACTTCCCCATATAATAGTGTAAGTTCAATAAAAAAAAATTTCTTGATCAAATGAGTTTGTTTTGATCGCAAAAATAGAATACGTTAAAATAGAATTCGTTTTAGTTTGGATTATGCTGGTGTTAAGCGAAATAATCTCAAAATTTGGAATGAAAAACTATATATCATTTGTTAAGGGAGCTGATTCCTTCTTAAGCCGGAGACTTCACAAATTTACAAAATATTAATATTAGTGGAGTGTTATCAACGATATTAGAAGTGCCAGTAACGAATATCTTCAATTATTGATGATACTGCCTTGTAATTGATCATTTCTTATGATAGTGTGTTTTTTTTTTAATTTTTTTATATAAACTTTGACATTACTTTAAAGTATTACTTTTTGAAGTTTTAAAGCTAAAAACACCCTTAGTAAGTCAACGAAACTAAGGTTGTAAATGAACCGTTGTAAATGAACCGAACTGTTCTCGAACACGGCTCAACTCGTGAAAACTTGAGTTTGCTTCATTCGTGTAGCTAAACGAGTCGAATTCGAACACAAATTTTTGTTCATTTAATAAATGAGCGAACTTGAGCTCGCTTGTTTAATAAAAGAATAAGAGTTTGAGCATGAAATGCTCAAATCGGCTCGACTCAAATAACACTTCTACACTTATTTAAACCGAATTGTTCACGAATAAAGCTTGACTCAACTCGTGAAAATTTGAGTTCTGCTTGTCCATATAGCTAAATGAGTTGAGTTCGAATACAAAATTTAACTCATTTAATAAATGAGCTAAATTAGACTCGATTCGTGTATTAAATCTGCACAAGTTCAAACCAAAAATACTCAACTCGTCTAGACTCGTTTACGGCTCTAAATGTAGCAATGAAATTAACGTAGTAATAAACAACTCTCGGCCAGCCTTAAGAGAAATAAAACTCGCCACTTGAAGCTATGTTTTTAGACTTGGACCGGGTATCGACTCAATTGAGTTCCGGGGTCAGGGGTCAACGAGTTCGACTAGGGTCGACTCGGGGTCGAACCGAATAATGTTATAATTAATATATATATATATATATATATATATAGACACATGCCAACTTTTTCTTTTTTCAATTTTAATTATTAGTCAAGAGTAAAAAAGGTTAATGAGTTTAAAAATATAAAACCAGCTTAAAATATTAAAAAATTGAGTTTTACTTTATTCCCATTGGACAAAGAAATAAGACGATGACCCTAATAACTTTTACTATTAAAGTGATAATTTTTTCACAAAACATTAGTCTGGTGTCATTTTTAAATAGATGGGTCTCATATTTGTTTTCGGTACTTACAGATTAAAAAGACCGTTTTTATTTTTTAGATATATATATTTTTTAATTAATGTATGGCCAAGGTATGGAACAAAGGCAAAGACCGACAATTTGCCAAAGACAAAAGGAAATTATTACTTGAATGAAATGGGACACATGCACCTTGAAAAATATTTCCTCTCCAAGTCTCTTAGTTTTCTACTAAAAAAAAAACAAAAAAAACTCTTTTAATTTTCTGCCTTGGGATTGGGACCCACTCAAAGCCACCATTTACTTAGTGTATATAAAGTGTATACGATTTTAAAAAAACTAAGGTGGGACCCAATTATTAAAGGAGGTGTCAGTGGAATAAATTGAAACAAGCGCCTAATTGGTTGGGAAGGCTGTCACCCGGTCCTAATATCATCGGCCAAACCAGGTTTTGACATCGAGTTTGATTAATTTTTTAACTTCAAGTTATTTTATTTGATTCGAACCGAATACTTGACCGATTTTCGGTTAAATAGATTCGACCGGTCAGTCCGGTCCGAATTTGAAAACACAGTTGAAGCCCTCCAAATTCATCATTGGTCTAATGCATTAAAGATGAGCGATAGCGCAGCTAATATAATTAACTCTGGGAACATGGGCACTCGTATTCATTTGTCCGACTTTCCGTTTGGTGACATGGGAGCCCACTTATCCGACAAAGCACGGGTCGACAGGGATCACGTTGCAACCCAGCAATTGAACCATCAAGTCCCACTCCCCATTCGCTCATCTTTACTTGGTTCCGCCACCCGCAGGCCCCTTCTTCTGTTTAATAATTTTCTGTCAGAAATAAATTCAACGGAAGAAAACTTAATTTTTCCCAATTACAGGAAAGTATCGGGTACTAATAATAGATGCTTGTAATATTTCTTACATATTGAAATATCAACGTAGTTCCCAATGCTTAACAACGTTGTGGTACTTTTGTGCACGACAGTAATAGTCCTACTATTTTTATGGCACCTAGGCTTTTTACCCCTTTCTGAACAGAAGACATTAAGAATATTAATGCTGACTTAAAGATTGGATTAAAAATATTTATGCTTAGACTAAAGTTTAGTTCTTTTGATTAATGATCTACGCTATATCATTCGATCAATAATCCTAAATGTGCTACTAGCTCAAAAAAAAAAAAAAATCCTAAATGTGCTACTAGCTTGGTATGGTAGCATAGTTTTGGGCATTTTGGCAGGGGTTGAATTTGGCTTGGGACCTTGGAATCAAGCACTTGGATGTGCAATCCAACAGACAATTGAGAATTCAGTTGGTCCACCATGCTACGGAAGAGCGTATTTAATATCATATGGAAGATCCGTGATCTGCTAACCAAATATTTGAAGTGTTGCTTGTCTCGTTTATGATTTGAAGAGAATTCTTGTGGAGACGTAAACAAAGTCATGTTTGAACTTGCAGTTACATTCTTCTCAGCCACAGTCAACAAGGTGAAATATTTTATCATTAGCATGTTCAAGAGTTCCACCCATCACAATTTCATAGCTTCTTACCTTTGGTCGCCTCCTCCTTTTGACTAACCAAAAAAAAAAAGAAAAGAAAAAAAAAGACAAGAAGTTAGACATTTTTTGAGTAAACTCAAACTCTCTTGAAACGACCTTCTTTTTTTTTTTTTTTTTTTTTTTGGTGGGGTGAAAACTTGAATACATCACCAACTCTGTATTTCAGTAAAAGGATTTTAACCTGTAACGTTTTGAAGCTTACGAGATATTCATTATCTTGAACTTTCTACTCATGTTGGACAGCATTAGCATTTCATTTTCCATGGCAATAAGGAAATAAATACAATAAATCCTGTTATAAGCCAGTTTTGGGATTGTTTAAAAATTATACAAATTGGGCCTACAACTCCTTGGACCCCCAGTTCACTTGATAGAAAAATTTATTTGGAGTCCATTTTGTCTCGCCCTTAATTTTGGAAAAAAAATTTTTTTTGGCAAATTTCACTGGAAATTGCAATTCAATTTTGACAATGTAGGGGTGAATTATGTGCAACGTTGATAACGTAAATTGGTTTTAATACTGCATTGAATTGTTTGACAGGACAGAGTACACAACTTGCCAAGAAATGAAACCAGAAATAGTAGACAGAGCTCCGGATGCCTCAGCAAGTGTACATGATTCATAAAGGAACCACTTTGTAGCTACGCTGCGGAACTTTCTTAAATGTAGCCCATATGAGGTCAAAGTACAACGGAAATTGTGCCATAGCAAAAAATGTGACCGGCAAGCATGTCACTGCATAAACAGGGAATGCAGCATATCTGAGCTTTTCTTTGAGCACAAAAAAATGCCCTGCGCAGAATGAAATCAACATGGCAGCTATGGAGATAAAGAGCGAAGTTAAGCCCAGCAGAAGTTTCCTTGGCAAGCTGATGCCGAAGTCCTTGTCTTGGTACCTAGATGTGAGAATGGATAGGAACATGACTACAGAAGTCACTGAGAAGCAAAGGGCAACGAGTGATGACATTGCGAAACAGTCGAATGCGGGCTCGTTCTCCAGTACTGGTGTACCTTCTGCCTTGACACCACCTGGAACAGTGGTTGCTGTTGCAAAGGCGACGGTAGCTATGAGTGCAGCCACGACAGAGCATGATTCCGAGGTGCTTTTCAGCCATTCACCTCCGCTTTTCACTAGCTCACTGTGTGTTTCTGAGAATATCCCCTTATGGGTCTTTCCTTTATCGTTTAAGCGTTTAAAGAAGTGGTGCGGCATGGAATTCTTCACATACTGCACAAATAATTTACTACTTAACAAAATTGTAGTTCAATAGAATTCCACACAATATATTGATAGATATTATGTCACCAGAGACAAAAATCAAAGTGCTTAAACCGATATTTCCTACTTACCTCATACCACTTAATCTCCCATTGCAGCTGCAACGCAGCTCCTGGGATGAGCCAAGGCCTATATTCTCCAAGTCTTGCAGCAAGATGCAAAGCGCTATTTCCATCCTTATCAACTTTGCGAAATATGGAATCTTTCACGGTTTTCTTGCTTAATAAAAGCCCGTAGACATGAGGTTGCCTATTCTCCACCGCTAAGAGAACTATGTTCTTCCCATCAGAATTCACGTCATGAATGGCCACAGGAAACAGCTGAAGAATTTTCTCCACCATCTCTTTCACACCATTTTTTGCAGCAACGAGTACGGGTGTCTCCTTCTTCCCCATTTCGGTTTTTTGCCCTCTTTGATCTCCTGTCCACAACAAACTCGGTTAGTGAACTTCACTCAACTATGAGAATGAAGTGCTTTCATTAATATGAGATGAAATCTCTCGAATTATTATTTCCAATCATCACATTAATGATACACAATTAGTATGAAATTATTAAATCGAGTCAATCATTATTATTTCCAGCCCTCTAAATTCTTTGTGATGGTTGCATGGAGGTTGAAGCAGCCCTCTAAATTCTTTGTGAAGCAGCCTTCTGTGGCTGATATGATTGTTGACATATCTTAAATCGAAACGTAAAAGAATAAAAGGTAAAAAATGAAGATAATAACAAGAAATGAGAAGTGTTAAAAAAAAAAAAAAAAAGGAAAAGAATATAAAGGAAAGAGAGCGAAAATATAAATTATAAACTAAGAAGGGGAAGGAGGATGAAGAAAGAAATAAATGAAGCAATGAGCTTTGATGTCCAAACTTTCACCCCGAGATGTTTTAGGTAATTGTAAGTGCACCCATGAACAGTTTCCTAATTTCAATTTACAGCATTGATTACTACAAATTTTCAAATGAGTTTTTAATTAAATTTTTTAAAATATCAAATATGCGTGAAAATATGTCTCTTGATGCTAATATATTATAGGAAATTTTTGCATACTGTTTTAGTTTATAACTAATACTATGTATTTGTGACATCATGTCAATGCGGTCTACTTTTCTGGCAATGACCCCCCACCTCACCACCCGCAAAAAAAAAAAAAAACAAAAAAAAAAAAGAAAGAAAAGCACACCCAACCCACGCTCATTTCAAAGGAAATACCATCTGCGGAGTTTTTCTTATTTTTCTCTCCTTTGCTGTCATGTTGACTTTGTTTGCCTTCAGAATCTTCTTCTGGTGGCGACGGAAATTGCGAAAGTGAAAAGCCAGCATCATTGCCATCCATAAATGTGAAAGGCGTTTTCTCATCAGCATTGCCTGACTGTTGGGGATTTCGTCCATGATTTTCATATTGATATGTGGAAGTGCGTTGAAGAAGTTCATCCAAGATCTGTTCCGACCAAACGTGCTTCTCTTTCTTCTCCTGAATCCTTATTAATCTTCTTGAACCTGAAGAAAATGCTTGAATTAATAACTGAATCGAATTTACAGTGCCAAAACATGTCATACAATCGGGTTTCTTGTTACCTAAGCCGAAGATAATAAGCATCGCCTTGGACATGAGCTTGATTGCTTCAAAGCAAGTGACATAATTGGCTGGACATAGATCATGCCTTCGAGCTCCTATCCCAGAATTCAATGCAACGCGATGTATACATACACGAATATGTATATCATGAGCTTGCTCATTCTGTAAAATATGCTATAATCTACACACGGGCGAGTCTAAATATGTGTTCGTGTGTGTATCATAAAGTTCTCCTAAATTATTCTACCTTTGCTGGGGTCCTCCGCATCTGATTGTTGGTCCTTATCTTTCGTTCCACTACCCACTGTCAAATGCAAATGTAAAATATATAGCTAAGGTTCAGTAATTCATGCTTGTTATGGAATATTTATTCAATCTCGTATTGCATCTTTAATTTTCAAACCATCACTGAATATTTGCAGTCAATAAAGGGGTTACTTCAGGAAACAATTGTGCAATTCAATCTACTCTCTGAAATGAATTGCCAATCAGCTATCTTTACTCACCAAGCAAGCAGAATACTTTCCCGATTAACCGGGTGAAGTTGGCGCAGATCTGATAAATTTCTGGATATGTTGCACTCGTACTGTATCCGAGCTCTTGAAAGAGAGGTTGACGACGTTGTGTCTGAGCCTCCAGCTTATCAACAAATATGCCTTGCAAAATGTTGCTCACATTAATTGAAGAGGATTTTTTTTTTTTCGGTTGAGTTGGCCTCCAAACTATTGGAGCCCAAATGTCAATTCTCAAAAGTACACCAAATTTCTACTTCGAATGTTTTAGGGAGAAAGACTCACAATAATAAATAAATTTGTGAAATCTTGTCATATGACTTCCACTTCTGAAGGCTGAAGGCTTATTGGCTAAAATATGGAGTGGAGAAATTCCCTGTTCGTTGACGCAGTTAACAAGACTTCCGTATAGATTAATTATCTGGAAGGCCAAATCTGTCGAACATCACCTATGAATAAGTTCCCTTTTAACTATGTGTATCTAAAACAAGATAGTAATGATACCTTCAAAATAATTGGAAAAGAAAAATCACATACTAGTAGCACTACTATTTGCACGACACAGACAGCAATATCGACTGATTAAGGAAATGATTCTACCGGACTAGTTGTGAGAAACGATGTTTGCTTTGGTGTACAAAGGTAAAGTAGTGAAACGAGAATTACCAAAATACTCTCCAGCTATGGCGCAGTGAAGGATAGTATCCCCATCATTTCTTCGGCATAATGGATAGCCTTCAATTTGGTTAGGTTGAAGAAATAAGTGTAGACAAAGGAAAGCATCTTTCTTACCGTGAAGAGCAGCTAAGAAGAATGGAGTCTCGCTATCATGGTTTCGGCAGTCAATAAGTTCGGGATCTATTTTGGCAATATATTTGCACAACCGAACATTCCCTAGAGAAGCTGCCAAATGCAGAGGCGTGTTCCCTCGTTCATTTCCTGTCTTGAGGGCCTCATTTCTATTATCAGATCTTGTAATCGAGTCAACCAGTTTTTGAACTATGCTATCTTGCCCGTCTGAGATGGCGATATGCAATGCTGTATCCTCTGATTTTGTGAATTTGGCCTGATGAATCTCTGGATGTTCGTCGTACATTTTTACAACTTCTTCCCATTCGCCTTTCATGGCAGTCGTGAACAACTTGGCCTCCAGTTCTTTGGACATATTGACTGACACAGACTACAGATAACACTCTCTTGCTTTGGGTGCTTATAAATACATAGAGAGTGAGATCTAATGCATCCTCAATGTGCATTAGGAGTCTTAAATAACCGATACTTTTGCAGTCCCTGATGTAGAAGTATTTTTGTAAAATTACAAATAGAAGCACCAGTGTAAGTTTCTTTTTCTGTCTTTATCCACCCTCTAAGCAAAGAACCGCACCTGAATTAAGTTGTAAGACAAAAGAAACTGAAAGTTAACAATAACATAACAAAAGCTACAAGTGACGTATCATTTCTTTCCCTGTTATGAGATGAAGATGAATACGGCATAAAGTGAGTACAGAAAAATCCTGAGCTCTTTAGACTCTCAATTCCAGATTCCTTGTTCTCGACCAAAGTAATCACGACAGCGCAATCTTTAGTTTCATGTATCCACTCTTTACCAGCAGTACTCAGTAACATGCTTTAATTTTAGAGCCTTTGATCTCTATCCCATAATCTAGCAGAAGATTTATCAACAGAGATGCTCAAGTTTTATTCATCTTATAGAAAATTCAATTTCATCTTAGGACATGCTTCGCTCTTTGCATTACCAATGAATACATACAGTTACCAAACGGGCACATGTCAACGCATTTTGGATGGACCATTAGAACTGAGCTTTTTAACGCATTTGATCCAGTTTGTGACTTCGGCCGTGGCTATCCAGTTTGTGATGTCGGCAGATTCCTTCATTTCGTAGGTGATCGTTTTGCACGGCACGTGCTATGCTAAATCTAAAGAGACGTACATTTTTAGGGGAAATAGAAGAATATTATGCGTCATTTATGTGGGCAGCCCAAAGACAATAGAGGAGCTACAGGAGCCCTTAGAACCCCATCAGTGGCCCACAAGCAGAAGCAGATGATAAAAATAGACAAGTGCACCTTTTAGTATTAAGCCTATTTTCGTAATGGGGCACTAAAAATTCTCTGTCAATATGCCCGTGTCAATTTAGCATTCGTCATTTCCATCTCGTCATGCAGTATTTCCAGTTGGTAAATACTTGAGCGTGGTGATCGTGACGCCTCAAAATATACATTTGGCAGGAGTGAGTATTACGTGCACCACGCGCGTCACGTGGCGTATCACGTGGTGCATTAGAACCAATCACACATCGCTAAATAATACAAGGTATGACCCACCATTACCACATGGCGATAAATTATTGGTTCTAGTATACCATGTGGTAATGCACGTGGTGTATTATATACTTTTCCATTTGGCAGAAGTAGCATGCATGATGGATCTCTTACGGCGGAATTGACAACAATGTATCTATCTAAAAAAGACAATAAAATGTAGGTTAAAGCTGTCTGTGAATAGCATCATTTCACGTCCAGGACCATAATGGTAATAGGCAACTTCCTTTAGCAAAAACCAAGTTCAACTTTTGGCGCCCTCTGCAGTTTTTGGTGTTGCAAACCGATCACAGTATGCATGTATTCTATGGTGCATAATCCATAGTCACGAAAAATGCTTTTAGTCTGTCGAAACTTCACCAATATTTCTTTTTGTAGAAAGCAAAAGAGGAACGTATAGGGAAAGAATGAAGGAGAATGGAGTCATAAAGGCTCACTTTCAATGTAAGATAAGGAAATAAGTCCAGTGATTATTGATCTACACTATATACTCTTGTTCAAACTTCACACGGGTCCTGATTCAATCTACATCATCTGAGATTGAAATTAAGGTGAAATATGATTTGGAATTCAAGTAATACCACTTTATGCGCTCAGTTAAACTAATTGGCATTTGATAACTTTATAGATTTTAGGAAAAATTTCTCAGAAGAATAGTGGAATTTTTGAAATGTATGAAGAGGACGAAACTTTTACATAATTCCTATAAAGGGCAATACTAACACATACCTGAATATAAGAATTTTTCGATTAATATGCAAATAGAATGTCAATTTATTCATCTTTCTAACGTAGATAAATAGATTTTTGCGAAATTCTACTTCAATCAATTTTAGAAAATTCATTTCATTTCGATTTCGACTGAAGTTATTCATTAGAAAAAAGGTCCATCTTCACAAAATTACCATCTTCATAATTTTTTTACCAGACTTTTGAACTAAAATGAAGAAGAAATTGATTTTATAACTTAGACAAGATGAATAAAAATGCTAATATATTTTTATTTTTATTAAAAACTATAATATTTATAATTTTTCAAAAATTGATTTTATTTTGATTTTGGTTGCAATTGACTAGTAAAAAAAAAAAGGTCAATTTTCAAAAAAATCATCTCGTTCATAATCTTTGCCCGGAAACTTTAGATAAAAATTTAGAAGAAATTAATTTTACTACTTTGAGATGATGAATAAAAAATGCCAATGAACATTATTTCATTTTGATTAAAAATATTAATATTTAGGTAAATACCCAATTCTAATATTTAAAAATAATATTCACATAAAGATATTTTTTGTAGTAATAATGCCCTTTACAAGAAGTATGTGAAAGTTTTGCCCTGACCCTGTGAAAATAATCTTTTATTTCTATTTTCTATTGGATATTGATTCTTGAACACAAATTGTGCTCGGAGTATGGTACTAATCTTAGATAGTACGCTATAGAAAATACTTTACTTAAAAAGAGAATCGCCAAAATAATTAATGCTTAAACATTAATAAAGAAAACTAATTATTGGTGCAAGAAATAATACTCAACTACTTATTAGGTCCAAGTAGTAACGGGAAAAAAAACTTCAGGTATTAGAGGTCACAAAATTGTCGAAATGGGACAATTGCTTTCGCACGTTAAACTTGCACGAGGTAAAGGAACATGGCATAAAAACATCTTAAAACTGCAAATTATTCAAGAGTTGAACTTACACAAATTATGCATCCGTAAAGAAATAAAAACTATAACAACGTTGGAGGCATATTTAGTATCGACATTAGTCTCAATTTTATTCTCGACATGCTGGAAATTAATTAATGTCTCAGGCTGAGATGCAGATAACGGGGTCAAGTGTTATAGGAGCACTCCTAGGATTATTAACAACTGCTACGAGATCTGCTTCATCGGCTTTCAAGTAAGCCTCCATAAAGGCTACAACAATGCCTGCGGTCCCCTTTCTCATCAAATTTTCGGGCTGCAATCCGCTCTGGCACGCACATCTTCCTAACTTCATTGCCCAGTCATCCAACATGTTTTGGGCAATAGGGTGAAATATTTTATGATAGCAGACTGAATAGTTGCCAATTACCAATTTTGTAGCTTCTTAACTTTGGTTTAGACCTCCTTTTGACAAAAAAGAAAAAAAAAAAAGACATTTGTTCAGTAAACTCAAAGTCACTTGAAAACAACTGATTTTTTTTTTTTTTTTGGGTGACGACATGAATATATTACCAACTCTCTATTACAGTAAAAGGATATTAACCTGTTACCTTTTCAAGCCCATGATATCTCCATTATCTTCATTTTTTGATTCATGTTGAATAATATTCATATTTCATTTTCTTGCAATAAAGAAATAAATAAAACTAATCATTTTTTAAAGTCAAGTTTTGGGCAGATATCTCTAACAATTCTAGAAATTGGGCCTACAACCCCTGGATCAAACTTACATGTCCCAGTTTCAGTTAAGATAAAAATTAATATAGAGTGCATTTTGTTTCGGCCTAATTTTTGTGAAAAAAAAAAGAAGAAAAGTTTCGGCAAATTTCACAGGGAATTGCAACTCAATTTTACCCAGAATCTCCCTAAACTGTAGATATTCTGCAACAGTGTCGTGGTGAATTATGCACTTGGTTAAAAAAGAGAGAGAATAAACCTTGATGACATAAATTGTTTTTAATGTTGCATTTTTTTTTTTGACAGAACAGGGTACACATCTTGTTAAGAAAGGAAATCAGAAATGGTAGACAGAGCTTTGGACTCCTCACCAAGTGTACATGATTCAAAAACGAACCACTTTATAGCTACGCTGTGGAACTTTCTTGAATGTAGCCCACATGAGGTCAAAATATAATGGAAATTGGGCCATAGCAAAGAATGTGACTGGCAAGCATGTCACTGCATAAAGGGGGAACGCAACATATTTGAGCTTTTCTTTGAGCACAAAAAAATGCCCTGCGCAGAATGAGATCAACATGGAAGCTATGGAGACAAAGAGCGAAGTTAAGCCCAGCAGAAGTTTCCTTGGCAAGCTGATGCCGAAGTCTTTTTCTTGGTACCTAGATGTGAGAATGGACAGAAACATGACTAGTGAAGTCAATGAGAAGCAAAGGGCAACGAGTGATGAAATTGCGAAACACTCGAATGCGGACTCGTTCTCTAATACCGGTGTACCCTTATCCGGCTTGACACCTCCTGGAACAGTGGCTGCTGTTGCAAAGGCGACGGTGGCTATTAGTGCAGCCACGACAGAGCATGACTCCGAGGTGCTTTTCAGCCACTCACCACCGCTCTTCACCAGCTCCTTGTGTGTTCCATTGAAAATATCCTTAGGGGTCCTTCCTTTATGGTTTAAGCGTACAAAGAAGTGGAGTGGCATGGAGTTCTTCACATACTGCACAAATTGGTGGCTTTATTACTGCAGAGGCAACCTCTTTGCTCTTAAGACACAAATAATTTATTATTTACCGAAATTGTAGTTCACTAGAACTCCTGACGATAGATTAATATTACAACAGCAGAAACTAAATCAAAAGTGCTTAGATTGATATTTGGGAGTTACCTCGTACCACCTAATCTCCCATTGCATCTGCAATGCAGCTCCTGGGATGAGCCAAGGTCTATATTCTCCTAGGCTTGCAGCAAGATGTAAAGCGCTATTTCCACCCTTATCAACTTTGCGAAATATGGATTCTTTCACGGCTTTCATTTTTAATAAGAACTCGTAGATATGAGGCTGCCTATGCTCCACCACTAAGAGAACTATGTTCTTCAAATCAGAATTCACGTCATGAATGGCCATAGGAAATTTTTGAAGAATTTTCTTCACCATCTCTGCCACACCATTTTTCGCAGCAATGAGTAAGGGCGTCTCCCCACCTTTTCCTGTCCATAACAAACTCTGATTGGTCAACTTACTCAACTACATATGAAAGTGCTTTCATTTATTTTAGATGGAATCTCTCGAAATATTAATATGAAGTTAAACTATCTTGTCTCAATTTCTGATTTCCTTTCTACCTCCGAAGTCCATTTTTTCTGAGTTCTTTGCGATGGTTCCGTCGAGGGTGAAGCAGCCTTCTAAGTTCTTTGCGACAGTTGCATGGAAGTTGAAGCAGCCTTCTGTGATTGTTGACACAGATACCGAAAGGAATAGGAATAAAAAGTTGAAAATTAGGAGAACAAGAAGAAAGGAAGAAAAGAATTAAAAAAAAAAAAAAAGAAACGAACAGAAAACCGAGGGAAAGAATATAAATGAAAGAGAGCGCAAAATATAAATTATAAACTGGGGAGTGAAGTAGGACGAAGCAAGACGTAAATGAAGCAGCGAGCTTTGATGCCCAAATTTTCATCCTCAAATGTTTTATGGTAATTATAAGCGCACCTATGAACATTTTTCCTAGTTTAAATTTACAGCATTGCTGACAACAATTTTTCAAATGAATTTTTAGTTAAATATTCTAGAAATATTAAATATGAATGAAAATAAGTTTCTTGATGTTAATATATTATAGGATTTTGTGCTTATTAATTCAGTTTATAACCAATACTATGTATTTAACTGATGATGTCATGTTAATGCCGTCTACTTTTTTGGCATCACCCCGCCAAACCCCAACCCATTCTCGTCAAAGGAAATACCATCTGCAGAGTTTTTCTTATTTTGCTCTGCTATGTTGTCATGGCTATCACTTTCTTCAGAATCTTGTTTTGGTGTGCCAACGTCACTGCCATCGAATGTCAAAAGTATTTTTTTATCATCTTTGTCATCATCGTCGTCTGATAATGACTGTTTGGGATTTCGTCCATGATGTTCATATTCATATGTGGAAGTGCGCTGAAGAAGTTCATCCAAGATCTGTTCCGACCAAACGTGTTTCTCTTTCCTCTCCTGAATCTTTACTAATTCTCTTGAGCCTGAAGAAAATGCTTGAGTTAATAACTGCATTGACTTCACAGTGCCAATACATGTTACACAATCAGGTTCCTTGTTACCTAAGCCGAAGATAATAAGCATTGCCTTGGACACGAGCTTGATTGCTTCAAAGCAAGTTAGATAATTGGCTGGAAACAGATGATGCCCTTTAGCTTTTAACCCTGAATGTATATATATCATGAGTTTGCTTATTCTGTAAAAAAAAAAAAAAGGTACTATAATCTACACACGGACGAGTCTAAATATGTGTGTGCGTCATGAATTTCTCCTCAATTCTACCTTCCTCTTTGCGCTGAAGTGGCTTTCTGTTGGGGTCCTCAGCATCTGATTGTTTGTCTGGATCTTTCTTTCCACCACCAGCTGTCAAATGTATGTATGCATGTAACATATATATAATCTTCACAGGGACGAGTCTAAATATTTGTATGTGTGTGTATATATCATGAATTTCTCCTGAATATTCTACCTTTCTCTTTGCGGTGAAGTTGCTCTCTGTTGGTGTCCTCAGGATCTGATTGTTGGCCTGGATCTTTCTTTCCACTACCCGCTGCCAATATATATTATCATGGGTTAGCTTATTCTGTAAAAAATACTATAATCTTCACAGGGACGAGTCTATATATATATATAACATGAATTTCTCCTGAATTCTACCTTTTTCTTTGCTGCGAAGTTTTTCTCTGCCGGGGTCCTCAACATCCGATTGTTGGCCTGGATATTTCTTTCCACTGCCCGCTGTCAAATGTAAATGTAAAATATATAGCTGAGTTCTCCACTTCATGCACATGTATGGAATATTTATTAAATCTCGTACTGCGTCTTTAATTTCAAACCACTTGAATGTTTGCAGTTAACAAAGGTGTCACTTTAGGGATTAATTGTGCTATTTGATCTAGTCTCTGAAATTAATGGCTAATCAGTCATCTTTACTCACCAAGCAAGCAGGACACTTTCCCTATTAGCCAGGCGATGTTGGCGCAGATCTGATAATTTTCTGGATATTGTGCACTGTCACTGTATTCGAGCTCTTGAAAGAGTGGTTGGCGAGGATGTGTCTGAACCTCCAGCTTATCAACAAATATGCCTTGCAAAATGTTACTCACAATTATTGAAGAAGAGTATTCTTTTTTTTTTTGGCCTCCAAAATATTGGATCCCAAATGTCAATTCTCAACAGTACACCAAATTTCTACATTAAATGTTTCCGGGAGAAAGACTCACAATGATAAATAAGTTTGTAATATCTTGTCATATGACTTCCACTTCTGAAGGCTGAAGGCTTACTGGCTAGAAGATGGAGCGGAGAAATTCCGTGTTCGTTGACCCCGTTAACAAGATCTTCATATAGATTAATTATCTGGAAGGCCAAATCTGTCAAACACCACAAAAAAATAAGTTCCCTTTAAATTACGTGTACCAAACACAAGAGAATAATACCTTCAAAATAATTAGAAAAGAAAAATTACATACTAGTAGCACTAGTATCTGCATGACACGGGCAAAAATATTGATTGGTTAAGGAAATGATTCTACCGGACTAGTTGTATTGTAAGAGACGATGATGTTTGCTTTGGTGTACAGAGGTAAAGTGGTGACACGAGAATTACCAAAATGCTCTCCAGCTATGGCGCAGTGAAGGATCGTATCCCCATGCTTTCCTCGGCAGAATAAATGGCCTCGACTTGGATTATGTTCAAGAAAAGAGTGCAGACAAAGGAAAGCATCTTTCCTACCGTGAAGAGCGGCTAAGAAGAATGGAGTCTCGTTATCTTTGTTTCGGCAGCCAATAAGTCCGGTATCTACACTAGCAATACATTTGCACATCCGAAAATTCCCTAGGGAAGCTGCCAAATGCAGAGGTGTATTCCCTCGTTCATTCTGTCTTGTTAGGGCCTCCGGTGTGTTTCCTCTGTTATCTGATTCTTTAATCAAGTCAACCAGTTGTTCAACTATGCGATCTTGCCCGTCTGAGATGGCGATATGCAATGCTGTATCCCGTGATCTTGTGATTTTGGCCCGATGAATGTCGGGATGTTCCTTGTACATTTGTACGACTTTTTTCCAATCACCTTTCATGGCAGTCGTAAACAAGTCAGCCTTCAGTTGCTGGGACGACATATCTGACAAGCGGACTACAGGTAACGCCCTCTTGGTTTGGCTGCTTATTATAAACACATAGATAGTGACATCTATTGCATCCTTAATATATAACAATGGAGTCTTAGATAATCGATGCTTTTGTAATCCCTTACAAACGGAAGCACCACTTTAAGTTTCTTTTTTTCTATCTTTATCTAGTCCCCAAGCAAAGAAGTTAATAAATAAAGTCAGGGGGAGCTTGGGTCAAGTGAACAATTTAATGGCAAAAGTTAGAATTATCAATTTTCTTTGTCCGTCATAAGATGAAGATGAGTGTTGCATAAGGTGAGTAAAAGAAAAATCCCTGGCTCTTCGGACACTAATTTCCTGATTCCCTGTTCTCGACCACGTTATCCACGACGGTTACTTTAGCAACCTAAAAAAGTAGCAGTAGTAGGTAATCAAAAAATATATAACGCGCTTTAGTTCTAGTGTCATATAATAAGCTAGCCGAAGATTTTATCAACAGATATGCTCAAGTTCTATTCTTCTTTCAGAAAAATACAATTTCACCTTAAGCACGTGTTTCTTTTCGCTCCGCTCGCTCTTTTTGCATTCACAATGAATACGTACATCTATCAAACGGGCCTGAAGCCATGTCAATACATTTTGGATGGACCATTAGAAGCTGAGCCCTTACATTTTTTAACACATTTGATCCTGTTTGTGACTTCAGCCGCGGCTATCCAGTTTCTAACATCGGCCGAATTCTTCTTTTTCCTAAGATCACTGGATTGCACATGCTGTGCTAAGTCTGAAGTTAGAATCGTACAATTAGGGGGGAGAGAAGAATATTATTTGTCATTTATGTGGCTAGCCCAACGACTTCAAAGGAGCTACATGAGGCCTTTAGAAGCCCATCAGTGCCCACAAGAAGAAGAACAAGAAGAAGAATAAGAAGGGGAAGGAGAAGATTAAAAAATATACAAGTGAACCTTTTAGCATTGGGGGTGTTCTTACGGCTGTCAACAGTCCAGGTCTAGATCCAGACCTGACCCGACCCGAACCAGTTGATTTTTTCGGACCCGAGTAGGAATAAAATTCCGTTTATTCGGACCTGGATCTGGACCTGTTTTTTCCTAATAAAAAACGGGTCGAATCCGGAATGTTATGTTCCGATCCAGACTCGACCCGGACCCGTTTATATATATAATAATTATAAATTATATATACGTATTTTAAATTTTTAATACATAATACTCAATAAATAACAATTATAATATATATATACGTATTTTACACTTCTAATACTCAATACTTAATAAATAATAATTGTAAAATACATAAAAATATCTTATATTTTCAAGACCCGGACCCGACCCGAACGGACCGGGACCCGAACGAACCTGGATCCGAGAAACCAAATGCAAGACCCGTCAGGTCCCAAGTCCGAAACCATAACACAAAAACGGGTCTGGGTCCAAAACATTCAATTCCGGCCCGAACCTGACCCGTTGACACCCCCAGGTGTTCTCTTACTGCACAAAAAATTCTTATATGAATAATTACCTTCCAATGGACCCACATCTTAATTTAGCATTTGACATTTCCATGCCGTCATGCAGTAATTCCAGTTGTAAATACTCGGGAGTTGTGATCGTGATGCCTCAAAATATGCCCATGGGCCTCACAAGTGACATTTTCGAACAGTTGATGGTTCAAAGTGGCATGGTCCAGATTTAAAGGACAAAAAGTTGATGGACAAGTTGAGTTAGCAAGACTAAATTTGAAATGAAAAATAATATCGTTTCAGAATGAAAAGTAATTGTACCATTTGGAATGAAAAATAATATTGTTTTGGAGTGAAAAATAATTACACTAAGTTTCAGCAAAATTACATCATGATTTTACAGAGTTAAACACTCTAAATTATCCGAAATCACAAGGACCATTAAAATATACATTTGGCAGAAATTGCATGCATGATGGATTTCTTACGGCAAACCTGACAGCAATGTATCAATCAAAAAGAACAATAAAATGTTGGTTAAAGCTGTCTGTGAATAGCATCACTTCACGTCCAGGACCATAAGGGGTGGTAATATGAAACTTCCTTTAGCAAAAATCAAGTTCAACTTTTGGCGCCTTCTGCAGTTTTTGATGTTGCAAACCGATCAGAGTATGCATGTAATCTATCGTGCATGATACATAGTCACGAAAATTGCTTTTAGTCTGTCGAAATTCACCATCTTTATTTCTTTTTTTGTTTTTCAGAAAGCAAAAAAGGCACGAGAAGGGCAAGCAAGAATTAAGGAGAATGGAGTCATAAAGGCGCACTTTCAATCTAAGATAAATAAGTCCAGTGATTATTGATCTACACTATATGCTCTTGTTCAAACTTCCCACGGCTTCTGATTCAATCTACATCGTCTGTAAGGTGAAATATGACTAGGAATTGAACTAATACTACTTTCTCCTCTCAATTAAACTAATTGGCATTTGATAACTTACTTTATATAGATTTTATTTATGACCCTGTGAAAATAAACTTGTATTTCTATTTCCTTTTGGATACTGAATCTTGAAGACAAATTGTGCTCTAAGAATCATACAAATCCTAGACAGCACGTTATAGAAAATAATTTACTTAAAGGGTATTGCTACATTAGTTAATGTTCAAACATTAATAAAGATAACAAATTATTGTGCAAGAAATAATACTCTACTACTTATGAGGTCAAAGTAGTAACGGAAAACAAAACTTCAAGTATTAGAACTCACAAAATTGTCCAAATGGGAAAATTGCTTTTGCACGTTAAATTTGCAAAAGGTAAACGCGTACATGGCATATAAACATCTTAAAACTGCAAATTATTGAAGAGTTGAACTTACACGATGCTTTTGCAATCCCTGAATATGCCTATGGAGACTTAAATAATCGATGCTTTTGCAATCCCAGAGGTAGAAGTATTTTTGCATAATTACAGATGGAAGCTCCACCCTTTTTCTATCTTGATCCCCTCCCTAAGCAAAGAAGTTAAATAAAGTCAGAAGCTTGGGTCATGTGAACAATAAAATGGTAAAAGTTAGAAGCGAAGTATCAATTTTTTTTTCTTTTCCTGTTTATGAGATGAAGATGAGTGCTGCATAAAGTGAATACAGAAAAAATCCTTGACTCATCAGACACTCATTTCCTGATTCTCAGTTCTCGGCCACGTTATCCAAGAGAGTGTATCTTTAGTTTCATGTATGCACTTTTTACTCTAGCAACCCAAAAAAGCAGCAGCACTAGGTAATCAACAAATATCTAAGACGCTTTAATTCTAGAGTCTTTGATCTTTATCATATAAGCTAGCCAAATATTTATCAACAGCTATGCTCAATTTCATTCATCCTACGAAAAATCCAATTTCACTGTAGCACATGCTTCTCTCTTCGCATTTTACAATGAATACATACATTTATCAAACGGGCCTGAAACCATGTCAATTCATTTTGGATGGACCAGCTTTTTAACGCATTTGATCCGGTTTGTGATGTCGGCCGATTCCTTCAGTTCGTAGGTGATCGTTCGTTTTGCACATGCTACGCTAAATCTAAAGTTAAAAGACAGTACATTTAGAGGGAAAAAGAGTAGCATTTTTTGTCATTTTTGTGGGCAGCCCACGACTACAAAGGAGCTACAAGAGGCCTTCGGAAGCCCATCAGTGGCCTACAAGAAGAAGAAGAAGACAAGTGCACCTTTAGCATTGGGCCTACTGGAGCACTAAAAACTCTGTGTCAATAGACCATACTCTAAATTTAGCATTAGACATTTTCCATCTCGTCCTGCAGTAATTCCCGTTGGTAAATACTGGAGAGTTGTGACCGTGATGCCTAAAAATTCACATTTGGCAGAAATAGCATGCATGATGGATGGAAAATATTTAGATAGATCAGGTTTACAGGTTTTACTCGTAAATCCAACAATTGAGATTAAGTTACAAGGGTTCAAGAATTTTCTTGAATGCTTGGGGCTTAATCTTAGCTATTAAATCTACAAGTCTATAAATTTTTTAGATTCACCTAAATATTTCTCATGCTGGATCTCTTACTGCGAAATTGACAACAATGTATCTATCGAAAAGAACAATAAAATGTTGGTTAAAGCTGTCTGTGAATAGCATCATGTCACGTCAAGTTCAACTTTTGGCGCCTTCCGCAGTTTTTTATGTTGCAAACCGATCAGAGGATGCGTGTATTGCACGGTGCATAATACTGAGTCTAGAAAAATGCTTTTAGTCTGTCGAAATTTCGCCATTTTTATTTTTTTCTTTTAGAAGGCAAAAAATGAACTAAAAGGGCAAGAATTAAGGAGAATGGATTCATAATTCATAAAGGACACTTTCAATCTAAGATAAGGAAATAAGTCCAGTGATTATTGATCTACACTATATGCTATTGTTCAAATTTCTCACGGCTCCTGATTCAATCTACATCATTGGTAAGGTGAAATATGAATAGGAATTCAACGAATACCAATTTCTCCTCTCAATTAAACTAATTGGCATTTGATAACTTGCTTTGTAGATTTTATTGGTGACCCTGTGAAAATAAACTTTTATTTCTATTTTCTATTATATATTGATTCTTGAAGACAAATTATGATGTGAGTATGGTACTAATTTTAGATATGGTACGCTATAGAAAATAATTTACTTAAAAAGAGAATTGCAAACTAATTAATGCTCAAACATTAATAAAGATAACTAATTATTGGTGCAAGAAATAATACTCAACTACTTATTAGGTCCAAGTAGTAACGGAAAACAAAACTTCAAGTATTAGAGCTCACAAAATTGTCGAAACGGGACAATCTTTCGCAAGTTAAACTTACACGAGGTAAAGGCGCACATGGCATAAAAACATCTTAAAACTGCAAATTATTCAAGAGTTGAACTTACACGAATTATACATCCGTAAACAAATAAAAGCTATAACAACGTCGGAGGCATATTTAGTATCCACAGTAGTCTCATATTTATTCTCGACATGTACGTCTGGAAATTAATTAACGTCTAAGGCTGAGATGTAGACAACGGGGTCAAGTGTTATAGGAGCACTCCTAGGATTATTAACAACTGCTAGGAGATCTGCTTCATCGGCTTTCAAGTAAGCCTCCATAAAGGCTACAACAATGCCTGCGGTTCCCTTTCTCATCAAATTTTCGGGCTGCGATCCGCTCTTGCACGCACATCTTCCCAATTTCATTGCCCCGTCATCCAACATGCTCATATGACCATAGTCCTTGGCAAGAAAATAGCAACAAGGAGGTTTAGACTCGCTGAAGTACTCGGCATGGTTCACTCCCTCGGGGGCACATGGTGGGAACAGGAAATTCTTTGCCTGGCTGCCTAATCCGGTTCCAATCACGCCAACCGGGATATCCATATCGAAAGATCGAGGGATGTAGGTGAGAATGTTGGGTTTCGTCTGGAGTACCGTATTAGCTCCTGCCACGGGATCAATGCCAATCAATGCTGAAAAATTGAGGGTTGTTTCGGCCTTACCTAGTGCTAAGCAAAATGCTACATGTCCACCTCTGCTGTGGCCTGCAAGACCAAGCTTGTTGATATTCGCAGTAACACCTTCAGGAAGCAGCGGTTGAAGGCCCGTGGCCAACCAATTTGTGACTGCCGCAGAATCAGTGACTTCTTGGGTGACCGTTGCAAAGATGCTGCGGGAAAACTAATTAAAGGAAACAGGAATTGCATTCAGGAAATAATTATGCGGATAAATCTTCTATATACTTGTACTAAGCTAATCAAGGAATCAGGTAACAAGGATTTAATAAGACTAATCTAGAGTTATATATTACACATTTGTTTGTACATAAAAATTGAGAAAAAGGAAAAGTAAAGAGAGGGACCTGAGGGGCAACAATAATGAAGCCGCGGGATGCAATGTGCTGGAAGAGCTGAGAATAGGAAGTACTTGAGCACAAAAAGCCATGCTGAAACTGGATGATTGGGTAGGTACCCGTTTCGGTAGGTGTAACAATGTACAGCGGCCTAGATTTTGAAGAGATGGGTGATGATTCCACCTGGAAGCTTTGTATACTCAAATTTCCAGGCTCAAAAACAGATGTTTTTGTGGATGTAGCTTCCAAGTTCGGGATTACTGCCGCCATTGCTCGTATAACTAGTACAAGCTTGCTACGAGCAACTTAGCAACTGCGTACTACTGGCGCAAGAAGAGCATAGCGCATCTTAGCTCGCTCTTATATTGGACCACATGATCAAATTTACGAGGATTATTTTTGTTTTTGTCGGCAGGAAGATTTCATCGGATGCGAAAGTAGTGAATGTTGGACCATAACGTGCATTAATGGAGGAAACTAGACAGACACGAAAAACAACAACCATTTCATGCACTTGTAGTTTTCATGAAACACACATGTTTTAAATATTCTTAAAAAAAAAAAAAAACATGAAACACGCTTGCTTAATTAAATGATTCTAAAAAATATGAAACAAATAATTCAAGCTAATTTTGATTTCTAATTTAAAAAATTTTTGAGGTGAAATAACGTTTTGTGCATCGCACTAGTTAAAAATCAGTTACTGCGTAAGTATCAACTTCTTGGATACCAAAGCAAGAGGACGCGAAGAAACGGAGACTGGAGAGAAGCGTATTTGACAATTTTTATAAGTTCTCTTTTATAAGTCAAACATATCAAAACTGGGGTTAAAGAACCATGAGATTTAGAAAAGTATCAAAGATAATTTCCTACTATTAACATTAATATTTAACGAAATTAAACATTGCCCATTCGGACTCCATAAATTCATTACCAACAATTAAGGACAAAAAGTTTCACCAAATTTCTGAACTTGGCATAAAAATTATAATTTTCTTTTTCATTTTGCTACTTGTCCTTGTAGATAGATGTATTTACTTAGGAAGCAATCAATTAACATTTAATTATTTACAAAATTAAAAAAAAAAATTAATTTGAACTATTGAACTAATCATGATTTGGTGCTCTCATATTTGCAAACTGATTATTGTAGTATCGAGAACTACTAACAATTTTGGTGTAATGATCCAACGGACGACATTGACAATAATGGAGAAGTTAAGCCCATCATAAGATTCTCGGTGCCCGGTGGGTCTAAATAACGAAGGCTAGCAGAGGGGGGAAAGACTTGAATTGGTTTGAATTCCCTTGGTTTGGTCCAGAATCAATTAAACCGATGTAGAATGAAAGACTAAAAAACGGTTAGCCCACTCAATTACGCAACCCAGCCCAATCCAACCCAACCCAGAGAAGTCTGGAATGTTATGGTTTCGGATGTTCGAGTTTCTTTCATTCTGCACTCGACTAATCAAGAAGTTTCTTATTCGTCGTCATCCCACCACCCCCAAATTTACTAACCACGGTTGCTTGTCAAATTCCCATATTTTGCCCCCTCCCACCAACACAATTTGTGCATGCATTGCCTCTTAGTATCAAACTAAATAACTTCCGAGAAAAAACCGCCGAACAATCCTTAACTACTCCGACTAAGTACTTCTCCTGTTTTTATTGTTCTTTGATTATTACTACTACTAGTAAGTAGTGTCTTTCTTCTACCATTATGTGGAACCAACCGTATCGGAAAGATGATTTGGAAAATGGGGCCAGGCCCTTGTATCCCATGATGCTCGAGAGCCCTCAACTCCGCTGGTCTTTTATTCGCAAGGTTTACTCTATTATCACTTTTCAGTTGCTTTTGACCATCGCCGTTGCCGCCGTCGTTGTCACCGTTCGTCCCGTCTCCCTCTTCTTCTCTACCACTGGGGCTGGTTTGGCTCTCTATATTGTTCTCATCATCACTCCTTTCATTGGTATGCATTGCGTACACTTACCGTTTTCTTCCGATGAAAATTGTATGGCTTTATTTTCATATTATCTAAAGAAAGAAATCGTACTGAAAATGAGAAGAATTTATTTGTTTTTCTTTCTAATAAGATTTATGTTTTTTTTTTTTAAATAAATGGTCTGTTAATCATTCTTTTTTGGGCTGGTGCAGTTATATGTCCTTTGTATTATTACCACCAGAAGCATCCTGTGAACTATCTACTTCTAGGGGTGTTTACTGTGTCCCTTGCGTTTGTCGTGGGGTTGACTTGTGCTTTTACTAAGGGTAAGATTTTTTTGGTTTAGTTTTATTCCCCTTTATATCATTTTATTTCGTTGGTTAAGGACTGTGAAATTGTTATTTGGAGAGACAAAAAAAGTGTGACATTGTCTTTCGAGTTCAAAATTAAGGCTGTGCATCAAAGGGTTACGATTATCGGTAAGGAGGGTTGGACAACCTGAATCGTGATAAATAAACGGATTAGTACAAGTTATCTCTGATGAAGATGTACGCGTAATGAGTATTATCCGTCTTTTGTGTTGTTCAATGCAAGATTTAATATGATTGACCGTTTGTTTTGTTTCATTCACTTGAATTTTGCGACAGGGAAAGTAATACTAGAGTCGGTCATTTTGACTGCTGCGGTGGTTATTAGCCTTACTCTTTACACATTCTGGGCTGCGAAGAGAGGCCATGATTTCAATTTCCTAGGGCCCTTCCTATTTGGTGCTATTTTCGTGCTTATGCTTTTTGCCCTGATTCAGGTCTCTGGATTTTTCTCCACCTGCATTTCCTTTTCTTTCGTTGTCCAACTTTAATTGGGGTTTAGAATGCTGATTTTATTTGTTCCCCTGTTGCAGGTTCTTTTTCCTCTTGGTAGGGTCTCAGTGATGATCTACGGATGTCTGGCATCAATAATATTTTGTGGATACATAATCTACGACACTGACAATCTTATCAAGCGCTACACATACGATGAATATATATGGGCTTCTATATCTTTGTATTTGGATATCCTTAATCTCTTCCTATCCTTGCTGACTATTTTCAGAGCTGCTGACACTTGAGCTGATTGCTGTGGCAACGAATGTTTTTCATGTTGTTGTAATGCACAAAAATGTTTTTTTTCATCATCGTTTTCTTGGTAGTTCTTAGCGGTTGTCCTTGTGGTATATCTCTTGAGTTGAATCTGATTATTGTAGCATCTCTTACCCACGTTTTTCATGTTGTTGTAACGCGCAAAATGCCTTTCTTCTCTGTATTCTAGGTGGTTCTTAGAGTTTGTCCCTTATGGTACATAATTATTGAGTTTCTTGGCCGACCGAGGCAGAAATGTATTTATCAATGAGTTGAATCGGATTGTTCTGGCATCTCTCTCAAAGTGTACGCATATGCTTGGTAATCGATTCGTTGATGCTGATTGGGTTGGGTTGAGAGCTCCAATATTGTACCCGCCTTCCTATGCATTCTTAAGCGCTAATGATCGAATACGATACCCGCCCGTCTTATTTATTCTTGGGCTTTGATGAATTGGTTTGTGAACTATACCTGGGATGTGTATAGGCCGTAATTTATATAGTAAGGCCTAATGAGCTTTCGTTCATGGCCACCTCTAAAGTAGATTTAGTAATCAGGCTCATATTATCTGATGCTCCTGAGCTAAATTTGGAGATAGATTTTAAGAGCTCGATACGGTGAACGCAAATGTTGTTTTCGTTTGGGGGCAACGTCTTGTTATAGGATGTTGCATTTTCATCTGGGTTTCGTCTCCTAAATATGAACCAAATACCGTACTTTATTTGTATCGAAAAAAAATTTCCCTTTTTGAACCGGTTGTTTATCCCGTTGGAACTGTTTTCAAAAAGAAATCAGCAGACACGGAGTTACCCGTTATATCATTAACACTCCAATTTGAAGAAGTCTACCACTTGATCTATTTCTGGAACAATAGCTCTCCAAGGTGATGAATCAAAATCAATGTTTCCAGTTCTAGCAAATTGTAAATTAGGTTAGTAATTAATAGTTTCCCTTACTTGTAGTACCTCATTTTTCTTTCAGCCACAATAGACAGAAGCCTTGAAACACCTTGTGTCCAAATGTCATATTCCTTCTGATTCTTGCATTCGAACTCCACCATTCCACGTACTTCAGTCTTCAAGCCAAAGTACCGACGCTGCTCTCCATCCTCGAACAGGTGTCTCCCTGGCCATGCTGGAATGTCTTTGCAAACCTCTAACACTACATCTGCAATCAAATTTGAAGCGTTAATTTTATAAGCGGCAACTAAGCCCCAGAGATGCATATATTGCAAAAAGTATAGTTACTTTTCTTCTTTTTGGTTATGGTCTTCGCAACATGTTTGCTTTTCATCTTCAGCATCACCTGCAAAAACAGAATAAACATATTCAACGGCAATGGAAACTAAGATCTAAACAAGTTGCGAAATCATGTATCCACGGAGGAAGTAACAAACTGGTGAATCACATAATAACAGAGCTCACCTGCCCAGTTCGATGAATGTAAACAGAGACAATCTTCCAGTGGAGATCACCTGCAATATCGAAAAAAGCTCAAGTGTTAATTGGATATAAGTTCATCTTCTCTTGGTTTGTGCATTTGTACGTGTAGTGGCTTTCGAGGTTACCTTGTCGGGTTCGTTTGAGAAGTTCTCTCCCGCGAGCAAGCAATTCTTGGTTACAAACACTCAGAAAATTATCATCCGGTACAGGTCCCTCACCATAGCCACTATAAGGACTCTCATTGTTGTGTTTGCGAACTGCACCTATGCCAATCCCTCTCTCCCCAGGAATAACAGTTGCAATATTCCACACTTCCTTCAATACTCTTGCCTTTAAGGTAGCTACACCTCGTAAAGCTGCAAAACCATAATGTACCGACAGCATTTAATTAGAAGAAACTATGAAGATAGATTGAAACACAAACTGAAAATTCTTCCATGATCTTAAATTCATTTGAACTGCTTTTCTAATTTTCAGAAATTTCATCAATTTATAAGCAAGCGGCCTTGTAACCTGTGGCTGCAGCAGCCGTAAGAGTTGAGATATCTCCATGTGAACGAACATTGACAGCAGAGCTAATGGCTGATACCAAGTGTTCGCGGTCAGCTCCCATAGCTTCTGCTGCTTCCACGCACTGTGCAGCCACTAATGTGGCAGCTGAAGCAACAGCCATATCTGTCTTGGCGACCTGTTCATCATTTCCTGTCGAAGATGCCGCTGCAGTTGCTGCTGCAATTGCAGCCACAGCTGCAGCTACTCCGGCAACTGATACAGCTGCGTGAAGCTGTGCATTTTGGGTTCTGGTCTCCTCTTTCTTCTTCTCTCTTCTCTCTTTTAACCACCTCCCAACTGTCTTACCGCCAGGTGTGCTAGCTCCACCAGCGCCACCAACAGTATAACCATTTCGGTTGCCCGTAAACAAGGGCTGCAGACTGTTATTTACACGTAAATACTGCACATATTCCTTAAGTTAGCAAAGTAAAATTCTAAGTGGAAACCAATTATTAATGTTGTCAAATAAAAGCCAAGTAATTAGCTAAGTAATTCCCACTTAAGACGAATTTTACCAAGTCCAAAATCATGCTTAATAAGCATTATCACTTGTCAAATTAGAATGCCACCTTCAACCGGAGATTGTTTATATCATAAATTTTTCTGTAGAGTAGCCATTCCACACTTGAGTAATTTTCTGATAGCCCTTTAGTCCATAAAACATAATGAGCTTCAAACTCAGAACTCCTGTTCGCCTGGGCCCAGTGCGCTTGTGGTGGGACAAAAGAATTAGCTTTTAGTTTAACGTTCCATTTAACCAAAAGTCTTTGTAATTTCCCGAGTGAAAATGTCTAAAATGTAAGGCAACCAATTGTTTCTTCCAAGGTGAACTTATGTACTTTAGTGAGTTTAGGAAGTCAAAAGTTGGGATTTCGGACGCCTAAAGCATTCTTGTAAAGTAAGTAAAGTATATCGAGAGTAACAAAAGCATCATATATGAGCCTACTTTCCAGCAAAATGCCAGAGAAATTTTAGATAATGGTTGCATCATTGTTCAAACTCCCAACCCTCCACTTTTAATCAAAGCAGACGCTATGATTGACTAATGAGTACTCTATTCCTCTTTCGTCACGTAAATGATTTCACATTAGATTCTCCTAGTCCCCGTAACTTTAATTTAACAAAACGCAGATGTTATGAAAAAAAGTTGGAAAGCATAACATTTTTGAAGAAATAGAAGAGAAATTACAAACACAAAATAAGAAAGACTCAGAAAACAAAAGGAAAACTTAAAAAAAAAAAAATCTAAGAGAAAAAAAACAGTACAATTATAATAGTAATATTACCTTAATGACGTCTTCAAACTCGTCGGAAGGAGAAATGGGAGGGCTGTCAGTTTCATCCGTCAGGCACACGTTCAGAGGTCCGCTGCTATGAGATAACCTTCCTGACGTTAATGGCGAAACTTCCTGCATTGTCCGTCAATCAAAAGTTCCACGTAACTTAAAAATGAAACAGTAACAATTCTTCTTTTTTTTTGTTGGGATCATTTACAAAAAAAAACTACGAAAATCGTGTGACAGAGAAAAAAAAGTGAAAGATACAAGGAGCCTGAAAAATGAGTAATATTGCAAGAACAAAGAAAGTAAAAACATGAATGCTTGAATCTTAATAGATTAAGGGTTAAATGGACTTACGGTTTGAGCCATGATACGTTCAAGAACTAGTTGAGAAGTGGCGGAAGAAGCAAAGGAGAAAGTTTTGCCCGAAAGTTTGGCAGAATCATCCTCCTCATGGATGGGGTTCATGTTTTCAGGAAGGACATTGCCCTTGGGAAGTAATGATGGATTTGGAGGAGCTGTTGCTACAAGAGCCTTGCACACCTTTTTTGCTGAGGAGCTCCATGACCTTGAAAGGAACTCCATGGGTTGTCGGGGACTTTCCGGCAGCTGAAGTCCTCCAGCTGAGTTCTGCTCCGCCCACATGTAATCCATAATGCACACTAGAGCTAGAATATTGTGCCAACTTTTTAATTTTTCTTTGAATGTTCTTAGTTAGACTGATCACAACTTACTGTGGGTCTGGGCTTACTACTTTGCCTTCGACTTTCTTTTTATAAAGGATGATGGGGATTGCCAGTTTGGATCATATCTTTGGGTATTTCTTTTTTTCTTTTTAAAAATTTTCGTTATTTTTTTGACCTTTTTATTATTTTCATTATTATTATTATTTTGATGAAAAGAGTACAATGACTGAACCTATTATTGGCGTAAGAGTTAGAAACTAAACATTTACGGCATTGCTGCAGTCAACAGGCTTTGTTTGACGTGTGATGGTGCAGCGCGCACAATCTTTTTCTTTTTGTTGTAAATAATTTCTAGGAATTGGAGAAAGTATGTAGGAATGGAGTGACGTAGCTGGCTCTAAACACCTTTTGCATCACACTACCTGGACTTTTTCCTTTTTTTTCCGGCTTCCTTAGATCTCTAGAGTAGCATAAATTTTGCCTAAAAAGAAAATCAAATCCCAAGAATATTGAAGCAAAAGTAGGATAATGATTTTCCACGGTATCAATCAATTTACCACAAGTATAACTAGAAAACAGGATGTGGAGGATAACACGAAGCTGCTGCTTTTTCCCTTTCCATTTTTTTTTTTTTTTTTGTGATTTTTACTTTTCGCATTTTATTCTATGCGCTTTTTTCTTTTTTTCCAGCAAAATGGAAGGGTGAGTTCTTCCTTCTACCTGTATTCCTCTCTCTCTCTCTCTCACACACACACACACACCCACACCCACACCCTCACACAGCAGCACGTAATATTATTGACGGGACGTTTTCAGGACTGAGTGTGCAACTTTTCTTTCAACAATATCGAGTCTGAAATGCTAATGTCAAGCCACCAAAATAACTGAGATGATTAATACTGGAAGATACAGGGGAGGTTTACCAAGACTGAAATATACTTCTTAAATACTCAGCATCTGCCCCAAACATTGCGGACTAATATGTGCACATTCCTTAACTAGCCCGTTGATATAAGAAGCTTGATACAGAATCCCTTGTGCTCAAAGGCGAAAAATAAGAGTATTATGTGCCATGAACTCTTTTTGGGAATTCCAAAGAAAAAAAAACAAAAAAAAAATTGTTTTTGAACCAATTTTATTATTATTTTTTTTTTGAAAAACAGCTTGATATTAAATTCATTCCTTAGATATGTTAGGAATTACCCAGTCGCAGAAGAGAATCTGGTCAGTGGTCAATAGTAAGTAGCGACTGTTGATAATCCTCACATTGACACCCACGAGGATGGCAAAACCAGGAAGCCTTTGTCATGTTCTACACAATTGTATGCGGCTTATGTCTCAGGTAATGGCAACGTCAAAAACCGACTAAACCTTAGAGGTCCATCCCCACCAACTTTAAAAACAAGGTTGTGGGGATTCTGTACCCTGCAACTTTGAGACCTTCACTATTCCAGGCGTGCCTCAAGACGTCATCCTCTCTCCTTTTGACAACATTTTCGTCACCCCTGGTTCTAGTTGTCTCCAGGGCTGATTGGTTCCCTTTTCTACAAAACAAAGTATCTGATGACATTCAAGCTTTTCTGCAAAACAGAATACTTTGGTAAGGATCAGCTCTCTCTTTTAAAAGCTTTCTGCATCTCGTTATACCAGCCTACCATTAGCAGGGACCATGACATGAGTTTTGTCCTTTAAAGAGACACCTTTATTCCTTTTGCCTACACTTCTAAACAATCATCTCGTCCTCTCCTTTTCATTTCCCTTTAAATCCTTTCTGTTCATTATATTTCAAACAAGTCCCATTTTTTGTTTTGTTTAGGTTCATCTTTTACTTTTTGATTTTAAACAAGTTCATCTTTTCATTTATCATCATTCCGAAAATTTATGGATAGCTCTAAGAAAGAATTTAGGAGGTTTCCCGCAAAAACGCTGGATTTCATCTCCAAATATAATACGAAATTGAAAGTTTCACAGCCATTTGGTTCTCTTTCCCGAGCAATCCTTCAAACAAACTACAAAAACCCAACAGCCATTAAGAAAGCAATTCGTGAAGATAACATTGTTTGGTATTGAACCCCAATTAAGAAAAGGATTAAAATTATAATAAAATGCTTGCTAATAAGGCAATTGAACAATGAGACTGCACCTATGCTGCAAAGTGGATTGCCAGAACCTTATATAAGGTTGAATTCCCCAAGAAGCAAAAAATTGGAAAGCATATGAACAGATTATAGAAGAAAATGACCTCCACCCTTTACATGCACAATGATAAAATGGAAAGAAATACTTGGGACATCTCACATACACATGGCTGACCAGAAACCATAGACAACCGGACAATGAAGTTCTGCAATGTGGCAATGTTCTATCCAGCAACTTCTCAAATAATATGATTAAAATTTTGAGCTTCACAAAGCATTTTCTTTTAATAAATGATTGTCTCCTGTACGAGTAGCTTTTCAACTCCAGTTCTCAGTTTATCTAGCTTAACTCTGAATCTAGTCCAAAGCGATTCGTAAGTCAGTCAATATTTGCTTGTTCAAAGTGGAAATTGCGGTTTTGAACAATCCTATGGTTTTGATTAAAAAGGGTTCATCAGCAAAGAAGAAGCAGTTAACTAAGCTGTAAGATGCGAAACCACATAATAATTACATTAGATCTTTCTCTATGTTGACTGAAGCCTATATCATAACCCTGACTTTAAGCTTTTGCGTGTCCATTGTTATAGATAAGTCTCTTACCTAAAGGTCTTAACTGAAAATGAAGGTACTTCCTCAGGGAAATCATATATGATTAGTTGATATAATTGATTTGAACGTCACCAACAACTTAGGAAAACCACATCCAAGACCTTAAATCTCAAATTTCTGTCTGAGTCAAAAGTTTAAAAATTTATAATGATTGGACCATGCGTGGTAATTCCATGACAGGTCATGAGAAGTTGTGTCTATTCCGCGAGGGGGAAATAATTAAAAGCTGTAAAGAAAAATGCAAGACAAATTCCTTGGACTGGTTTACGTGAGCAAATCCAACCATAAAGAAAAGGGAAACAGGTATACCAATTTCTTATCTTTTTGACTGTAACCCACTACCACCATAATACTGCTTTGTGGTTTCTCGTGAAAATTCTGCAAACGTCATTCCATCTCTCATCCTTAAAGAAAGTGGTGGAACTATTCTTCGAATGTCTTCAAGAGTCTCCAGCTTTGAATTGTAATTTTCCTCAGCAGACAAACCAGAGTGCTGACACCCTGAAGTTAAGGGTTCCACAGGGTAATCCGAAAGAGAGAAGGTTTTGCTCCAAGCTGGCTGCAAGAAGACAACAAAAGTTTCCCTGCTCAACTCTTCCCGCTCTACAGGCTTAGAAACACAATGAAGGGTGGCCCGAAGCATCCCTTTTGATAATATATCAGCTGATTCCCCCACCTGAACAATGAAACTTTCAGGAGGTGCCTTAACCATAAATACAGAATCCTTTTCTGGATGAAATATCTTCAAATATGTATGCTCACCAGTAGAAGGGACCTCTTGATCACAACTCAACGTGAACATTGGATCTGTTAAAACAGTAAATATACCATAATCATAATGCCATTGTTGCCACAAATCAGTCTGGTTATCAGACAATACCGCTGCTTTTGCTGTCCCATTAGTTTGGCATTTACCATTAGCCGGTCCCTTTCTTTTAGCAGCTTCTCTAATGATAAAATTATCCACACTCGAATGATAGTGTATCAGACGCCCTTTCGCAGTGCAGGACTCCAACAAACTTTGTTCAAGCTCCTGGCTGCCAATTAATCGATCACAAATTCGAGCTAAACAAAGCCCAATTTCCATCATCAGAAACCCTAGCTCCTTAAAATCACACCCTAGATTCTTAAATTCCGCATCTAAATCATCATTCATAAATTTTGCTTCGTCCCCCATGCTATCTAAACCAGCTTGTTTCTTATACTTCAATTGCATGGCAAAAGATGAGACTACTCTATTTAAATTTTTCAATGGAACATCACTCCCCAAATTATGCTCCTATACATTCACAAAAAATTTCAGATAATTAAATTTTAATTTTTTTTCCGGAAATACTCTAAAATAGAGTAATTTTAACTACTAAAATTTACCTTTAGGATGCGTTTGCGGCCGTCATTATTCAGGAGAGCGAGCTTGCGGGCTAACGGAAGAAGAGTCCTGCGAAGATTCGAAGCACCGGGGACTGACTTGATTGCGATGAGACCCGGTCCGGTAGGGCCTAGGTTTTCCATAACTGTTTCGGTGATCGACTGCAGCCGTTGGATTTGGTCAAATGATGAAGACGATAAGTCGGTGGCGGAAGATAATAGTAGTAGATCAGAGTAATCGAGTTCGTATAGTTCCAAGGCTTCTTCTGCCTCTCCCATTGCACGCCGCCGCAGTCAGAGTCCCCAGGGAACCTTGTAGCAGTGCACTAGTCGACGGAGATTGCCGGCGGGTTTTCTTCCAAAAACACCCGTTATTTATGCTGGTGGAAACGACGCCGTGTTTCTCACAACAATTTTTCTTTTTTCCTTCGAGATTTTTTTTTTTTTTTGATATATAATAATCCATTAATCGCGCACCAAATAAACACGCGTTACAGCTTCATACACGAGGGATTAACAACCAAACTAAGAGATTAAATCATCCATATGATTTTTTCAGTCTCTGTTAGATTTTATCTTTAATTGATAAAAATGTAGAAAATTTTCAGTTTTGCCTTTATAATCATGTACTGTACATTCTAGAAAATTTTAATTCATGTTTTAATCAACTTATAAGAACAGAAATATAATTTTACATTCTCCGAAATCCTACATGCCTAAATAACTTAACGATTAGGTTCCTCATTACTTACAAATATAATAGCATTGAATGGCATCAGATTTGTAAATAAATATTTGAAAATAGAGAAACTCTCACAGTGGCTCTGTAAGAGAATAAATGGTTACATTTGCTTCAACAACAGAGCGGATGGGACACAATGTGAATGTACGAGGAGTTTCAGACTGCTCCTTGTACGACAAGTCATTACTAGCAAGATTACATTGCCCCTTGGCATATGCAGATGCTTCAAAAGAAAAAGTGGAAATCCAGACCATTAAACTAAAACCATTCCGACTACCAAGACCATCAGAATGTTGCATTTCAAACAAAAAAACTCCAAACATGTATCAAACAAATAATCTCTTTCTAGTTCTCATGAACAAGCTGTTCGTGTAGACTCCTTGAGTGAAACGAAATGTGCATCATTACTCTTAACCTGCAATTGGCAATTTTTAGCTCCCATCACCCAAAGAGTCAAACTGGCTCTTCTCAAGCAACATTCTCCTTGAAGCTTTTTGCCAACCAAATAGCAGTTTCTCTAGGAGAAACCTTTTCCATTCCAAATGGCTTCAGTAACACTGCAAGTTCTTCAAAGCGTTCTTGCTGCATTAGTTTTGCACTAAACTCAAGTAATCCTTCTAATGCTTCGGCTCGTTGCTGGTATGATGATGTGTCAAACCTACGCTGCCGTGAATCTGAAGATGATTGGCTTGGAGCACCAATCTTTGGACTGTGCTCTGAATGTTCACTTCCATTTTGTTGTACTCCAAGGGCGGGCTCAGGGATTTGTGGAGTCACAAATGTTCGGTCAAGTATTTGGATTGTACATTTGTCTTTTGTGATGGAAATGTCACCATTGTATGGCGAGGCAGGAGAGCACTGAGCAGATGTTGATGAACTTCTGTGAATGGGGAATACATTATCCTCAGAGGAAGCCAAAGGAAATTCTACCATCTTGTCAATACGTGGAGCATTAACTGATACATCTGGAGAATCCAGACTCTGGAGGAGGCGAGCACTGGGTTTGTAAGATGCCTCCAACTCGGCAGCTTTGGTTGAAATTGGAAGAGACACTCTGCGTGCTGGTTTAGATGGTTTATTTGGTGGACTATTTGTTACAGGAAGCTGCAAGTGCCATGACTCTACTGTGAGCATCCACATTTTCAGATAACATTTATATTGTATCCCATTAATGTGAAAGTATGGGAACATAAGTACTGGACTGAACTGGATTTCAGAAATAAGATCATTGAGAGAATAGTAAAAGAAAGCTCACCAACTCACGGGTGGAACCACGATTGGACATCTTCGGTGGAACTGTATGGATCCTAGGAGTGGAAGAGACTTTTTCCGAAGTCAATTTTGGTGTTTTGACAGCAGAGGATACATTTGAGGGCACAGACTTCTTAACACCTATGTCATCACTGGTACTACCAACAGACAAGCCTGAAAATTTCTTGTCCAGGTAGCCTGTCAAATATTTGAGTCTTTCAGAAGAACAAGGAGAGTTCAACCCAGTTCCAGAAATGCTAGGATTCAAGGCTCTGTTATTCCCAAATGATTGCTTTCTTTCTTTATCAGGAAAAGCACTAGCAGCATCAGGCTTCAAAAATCTAATTTTTTTAACAGTGTTGGAATTGGGCCATTCACCTGGAAAGGTTTGCCTTCTTGGACTATTAGTTGTCAGATGGATCTTCAGGACATATGGCTGAAGATGAGGGTGTCTGAGTAAATCTGCAGCCTGGAAGAAAAGGGAGAAGGTGGTAAAGCTAACAGGGCTTAGTTGAAGTACGCATGTGAAGTTACCAAATTTTGAACACAGTTTTCTCAAAAAGCAATCCTCCACTTGTACAGACACAAGAGACCAGAATATAACAAGTAGCATCTACCATTATTGTGGTACATGAGATTCTCTTTAAGCGGATAATAATAAAATTCTTGTCCAGTATACTTACGCTAGGTCGGAATTCTGGATTTTTCCTCAGCATACTCTTAATTAGGCCCCGTCTGGAAGAAATATGCAAGTTAGGAAACAGACTGCAAAATTCTTCACAGATTTGAATGTCAAAATGAATGTGAATATAAGCAACTTACAGTGCACCAGAGTACATGGTAGGAAGTGGTGCCACTATAGATTTGTTTATTTTATTAATCAGACCTTGCATGTCCTGCAAAGGAAAATCAGGCACAAATAATTATAGACCACAACCAAGAAACCACTACTCATAGTTTATATGAAATATCTTTGCAATAAAATATCTTCTTGGTGAGAGAACAGGACCCAGAATTGAATCCAATAACAAAACCCAGGACTAACATTCTGTATAATATCAGTATAATAAAAAACTGAGTTCAAAGTCTTGCATCCTGATTATTAAGTTCTTTCCTAAACTACTTAACAAACAATAATTATGATGGACTAATCATGCTGTTTTCTATTGTTTTTTTCAAGAAAGTAGACAAATACTGCTCGATATCCTAAAAATGCTATTTCAGTGCTAAAAGCCATTTACAGTTGTATAACTCATAATTCATGAAGCTCCCCAAACGCAAGAAAATGCAATTTGAAGACTTACAAAAGCTTTAAATGCGGGCTTGTATGCGGTCATTTCATACATACAGCATCCTGAATAAACCATCAATTTGTCAATTACAAACGAAGAACAGCAGAAATCAGACTAGAGGAGAACAAAATTCAATGGCCTACCTAAAGACCAGATATCTGATTTCGAGCCATATGGTATATCAGCAAGAAGCTCTGGGCACATGTAGGTTGGTGTGCCAACAACCTGCATTAGGGAGATAAAAACATTGATCTTTTATGGCAAGAAGAAACATGGGAAAAATCAAGCACAATTATAGCCAGGCACTTACTGAGGAAGCAAGATCATCAGAAGTCAAAACTTTAGCAAGACCAAAATCACCTGTAAGCAACACTACTATTAGAACAACTTAGGCTTAAACAAGATAGCTACTCAAGATGAGTATTATAAGCTGCTAGGTCCATTTCGATGGTAGAATCCACAAATGTCAAATTTACCTAGACGAATATCTTGATCTTTGGTCAAAAATATATTTGAGCACTGAAGAAAATGAAAGTGTCAGCAGAACATTATAATTTGGTAATTGATGTTAAACCATTGCGCTATGTGAACATAATGCACATAAAGGTGACTTACCTAAAAAAAAGGGAAAAAAAATATGACTTACTTTGACATCGCGGTGAAGAATATAATTTGTATGCAAGTAATCAAGTGCCATCAGCAATTGAACCAGCCATTTGCAAAGGTTCTGCTCACATTTCAATTCATAGATATGATATTATACTTGCATTGGATGAGGGAGAAATTGCAATACAGAAATAAGAAAACTGCAAAAGTCAGGTAATAACCTCCTCAGGAAAATGAACACCATTTGCTTTTTTAATTGCTTCCGCCCTATGTTAATGAAAAGGTAATAACGAAATGTCACATGAATGAGATGTGCCATGATCAGATACATAGTCCAATACATTTAAATAGTTAACAGAATACAGAAACCAACTTACATGTCTCCTCCTTCACAATACCCTAAAACAATGCACACATAACAACCCTGGAAAAGCAATCATCTTATAAATGGTTCACTAAAACATGCAACATCATCGTGCAAATTCATCAAAGGTAAGAATCCTAGCAGTACACTATTTCATAAATTTTGCATACATTAAGAACATAATGACAAAAATTACTATAAATATATTGATTCGACAATAATTTAAAATATCATCAGCTATTTCATTTTGCACTTTTGATTAAGGAAACAGCTAATACAGGTGGACTATCTCCCCGTTGTGAGTCATCAGCTAATACAGGTGCAGATAATAATTTAAAGTATCATCCGCTATTGCATTTTTCACTTTTGATTAAGGAAACAGCTAATACAGGTGGACTATTTCCCTGTTGCATTTTGCCAGGTGGTTCAGTGAAAGATCAAGCTCATTAGATGTAAACATCAGTTTTCATATCTCTGTGCTAGGCACCTATCCTTGTGTGCAAACATAAATGTTTAAACACGTGTCAACAAGAATACTAATGGCTATTCAACATCTTGAACAAGCTTCATATGGAGGAGAATCTGACCATATCACAGATCAGACTTAGTATATCTGATGCAAATAGCCTTAGTCATTTTCTGAGGGGCTTGGTCCTCCTACCAGCAAAAACTAAATTCTACCTCTCAAATAAATGCCAAATGTTAGATGAAAGGATGATTACAAAACCAAATCAAACTAATGGAAGGCTAAGGCTGACTTTGGTTTGTTTAAGACATGACAAAAATAGATTTCTTTATTAATATGATAGCTGCACCACACGAAATCAGTTTGCATCAATCAAGTTTCAATATACCTTTTCCACCCAAGAATCTTTGTACTCAACAATGTATGGATTTTGGGCGCTGGAAAGAAGCTCCATCTGCAGTAAGAATACATGGTAGAATATTAGGATCAAAATTTACTAGCCAACAGATCAATCCATTGCAACTGATGAACAGAAAAGGCACTTTAAATGAGTAAAATATTAAGTACATAACAAATGAAACCCTTCCAAATGGTTGCCTGAGTGGTGAAAAAAAAAATCAAGGACTTCAACTAAAAATTATCCTCGCAAGTATCATGCTAAATTACAGTACAACAAAAGGACAAAGTAGAGAACAATAGATGCACTCATCAGCAATCATCTGATGTGATAAAGTAGTAAGAAATGCCCATTTGTGTAACACTGTTGAACATTATGTATCGCATGCATTGCTGAAAGCTTTTGATCTGAAGATTTCTCCAGCACTCAACGGAAACCAAAATATGCTGATATGTAGGCTTAAAGGCAAATGCAACTGTTTAAAATTTACTTAAGCATCAAACACCATATGCTACTGAAATGTCCTATAAGTAGAGTAGGAGCTTATAGATCAATTAGACTGACCTCCTGGTGGGCAGACCTGCGGGTTCTTTCAGTTTGGCGAGCAAGACGGATTTTCTTCAAGACATACCTTGAAGTCGCAAAAATTATAATAGTTTGAAAGCTTTGAGATCCGTGATTAAGATAATAACAAAGATATAGCTTAACTAACAGCACATTTGACTTGGTACCCCAGTTAAATTTTGGACCAAAAAGCATGTATAAATGCCAAATTACTGGAAGCTCACTCACCTTTTCTTTTCAAGTTTATGCCTCACGAGTAAGGCCGAACCAAAAGAACCTTTACCAATCTGCTCTAATATTTCATAATTTTCCATTTTATGTGCTTACAGTTTGTCAGCCTGGCAACTGAAACAACCTGTAAGCCCACATATTAGTCCAGTTATAGTCGCAAAAATCATTTAACTTATCTGCATTTATATAGCCAACAAGAAAATTTCTCCCAAAAATATCAAAAACCAAGCAAGCAATTTACTATCAACAAGCAATATGGTAGATAGAATCACTCAGTGACAGATAAATTAACAACTTACCTGAAATTTTATGTTGTAAGTACACTAAGCACTACATCATTTAGAAGAGCTACAGAAAAACAGGCGGATAGAATAGTACCCAAGAAATGTATGAAGATGCCAATGAATTTTTTCTTCAGAGGCGAGGTGCATTTTAACCTAGTTACCAAGAGAGAGAAGGAATAGCAGGAGAATTAAAGAAACTGTGTGAGAGGAGCGGCAAAAATAAATTTCACCAATTCTTGAAAGGAAAGCAAGCCCATTAAAGTAAAAGCGATCGTCAAAAAAGGACTGGAATTAGAACAGATTTTGAGATTTCAAAGTTCAAAAATTTAGACACGTCTCCCACTCCTCCCAGTAGAGGCGTAATGTCTCGTGCGGAAGACTATGATAGACAGGTACAGAGAAAACAGAGGACTGAGCGTAGTCCTCCTGGACTGGACAACTGGTTCCGGCCGTACCTGACCTTTTTCTTATGTTCGACAGTATTTTGTTTGACGGTTTGTTTGTTGTTGCTTGAGATTCTGATATGGCCCCCGCAGCCCCGGACCCACACAACACGGGGCTCCTAAATCCTAGGTACGGAGTAGGTCATGGATTATCCTTCTCCCAAGCTACCTCTCCGTGATAACCATAATTGTCTTCTTTTATGAGTAGTACTAACAGTACTATTTTGTTTTTTAACACAGATACACCCAGCTTATTGTTCTAAATTAATAGTCAGCAAAGTTGCTTCTTTTTTTTTTTTTTTTTTTTGGGTTATTAGGAGCAGTTTGGTTCAATATGAAAATCGAAATTGGAATGTGAATTATTGACTATGCTATTAGTGTAAATTTGTCATTTTTTCCGTACATGTTTGGTTTAAAATTAAAATTGATTAATCATGTTAAAGTCAATCAATTTAAAATTTAAAAGTACAAGCGAACAATGATAGAGAAATGTTAACACTTCTATATTCTAATATAATAGATCCATACTGATTAATGAAACATTACTAACTTCGTATCCTTATGTCGACAAACCAAACGCCCCTTAGACCCTTCAAATTTGACGGTTGGAGAACATGCAAAGCACCTAAGCCTTGTTAAAAGGTGGGGAGGTGTATCAAAAAAATAAACATGCTTTGCACAAAATGAGAACATTTTCAACTCTTGTGGGTTCAATTGGCATCCAAACTAAGACTACTTAGATGAACATACAAATTATTTTATGGAATTGAGTTATTTTTTATGGATTTTGCACACCTTTTATTCCAGATTTTCCAGTCTTGTTTGGTCGATAGATTGTGGTCGTTCTCTCTTCTTTCCTTACAGCTAATAGTAGCAGTTGTTTTGAAGTTCTCTCAATTACTTTTTATTACCTTAAGTTACTCGTACATATGGCTGTAACCGACAAATTTATAGATAATGGATTAAAACTCTCGTCTCTCACAATTCTCGTGCTTAGCTTTTCTTGCTTTTTTCTTTAACGATATTTATATAAGTTGTATTTTGCTTCAAATTTCATGTTTGTATCAGAATATTTTGTGGATATATTTCAAGCAAGATTTTTTTTTTTTAAAAACTAGGAATATTTCAAGCATGGCTTGTTACGTTAATCCTAATATTACCGGAAAAGGAAATAAATAATAAGGCCCACAAAAACTTTGATAGCCTCTCTCAAAAAAAAAAAAAATTTTTTTTTTTTTGATAGCCATCGTGATCTGATTTTTTGTCGTTTCTCAATTTGATACGCTCATACAAGTAAAGGATGAAAGTAGCAGTCTTTTCAATGAACATTTTCCAGCAACAACCACAGACAATATCCAAGGGAAATCTACAGGATTGATGCAAGTTGTAGACCTAAAAGATTTTTCAGATGAAAGATGTGCCGTGAATCTCAATAATTCATTTGTTAACGAGGACATTTGCTAATTTTTAATCTTAAACAAGAACCCATTCATCTTTACATTTAACAAAAAAACATAAACATGAACAGGGAATAGCAGTTTGAAGACGTGACATACTTTGCTAAAAGATGGACTTGTATTTTATGTATCCGACAGATGTAAAAAGCTCAAGAGCGAAAAAAGGTGGGTGCGATGTTAAAAGTGTAGGTAAGCAAGGTGTGATCACAATAATATATGGTTGGTGAGATGTGATATTCTATCCACAAACAAATCATTTTATAGTTTTTTTTTTTTTTTGCCCATCAAATCATTTTATAGTTAGTTAAGGCCTTCCTTTCTACTAGCTTTAATTTTCCGACAAATCTTTACGGTAATTGTTCATTCTAAAACATGAGCAATGCTTGCAACCTGGAATCCAGTAATGAAAAGATAATATAATGTTAAGATAAATATTTTGTTTAGTTTGATTTCTCGACAAAATTGTGCTAAAACTTCGAATTCGGCATTTGAAATTAAGCATTCTATTAATGAAGGAAGAGCATGATTTGGTTTTCATTGTCTCTCTGCCTCCTCTCTTTTGATTAGTAAAAATCCCTCTTTTTAGTTATAACTTCAAATGGGAAATTTTTTTTTATAAATTATTATCTAACTATAAAACTGCTTGTGACAATACCCACACACAAACAAATATATTTGATTCACAAAAATTAATATTTTCATGTGTACATATCAGAGTGTGCCAATATTACTAGTGTTTATTTAATCATAATATCCTCTTATCGTAATCCCAATATTTCATTTTGTATGAAAGAAAAATCTGAAATGAGACATCATTTAGGGCCTGTTCTGAATAGCTTCTGATTTTATAAAAATTAATTTTAAAAAATCTGAAAATAAGTGTCTTTTGATTTTAACTTAAAAAATAAAAAAACATAATAAAAAAACAATTGAGAACATAATAAAATAAAATTTTCAACAATCAGAAGCTAAAACTAAGTAAAAAAAAAACTATTGAGAACAAATCCTTAGTATCTCATTGTCCGCAAATGTTAAATTCTAAAAACATTTGAGTTTAGGTCACCTTATTTAACATTGACAAACAATGCCAATTTTTGGGTTAATTCGACTTGAGTGAGTGCTTCCACCTCAATGCTCTAATTAACAGTGACTAAATTCTTTCGTTTGTCGTCTTATAGGCCCGCACAGAAGTGGGCCTCAAGCAGAACAAACGCTGAGATAACCAGGCCTATCCTTTGACGAGTTGGGCTTGCATCTCTCGGTAAAGGCGTGAAGCCTCCCAAATTTGGCGCCAAAGTTTTGCCATCGGTGAACACCCTTTGTTTTCTTTGATTATAAACTGTATCCATCTCAAGGAAAACTAGCTGCCAAATGGGAATCTCGGGTCATTGACAAAATTTTGGGTTCAAATATTGATAAAGACGTCGATTCCATGCCTAAATTCAAACTTTTCTTTTTCCTGCTAAAATTCCCTGTTGAACTTCAACATCTTCTTTCCCTAGTAGCAAGTCGTCGTCACTCGATAGGAAAAAAGGAAAGAAAAAGAGAGAATGACCATTGCACAAAGGTTCCGTTTGTATTCCTCAAAGGGAACATAATAATTTCAGGATTGTAAGCAGTTGGGGTAGTCAAAACTTCGCCATACTCAGTTGAGACTGAGAGAGCTACAGTCTATAGGATCATTGTTCAATCTCCACTCCACCGTTAATGGGTATTGACTACCATACCATGCATAGAAAAAGATATATATTATTGGTCCATCCTTAGCCACGGGAACATGGTATAGTGCTTAGGCACTAAACCTTACATGCGGTGATGTAGGCCGGTAGCAATTGAAGCACCCTACTTATATTATTATTATTATTATTATTATTATTATTTTGCCAATCGTTAGCAAGCAGTAATATATACTACTCTTAGCCTACTTTATGAGGAAGGCCTAACTATATCTAAGGAGAATAGATGGGACTGAACCACCATTAAATCTACACCCATTTGAATTTTTGACGAGGGATAAAATTTAAACCCCTAACCTCCCACTTCAATTAGACTTTAAAAGTTTTATAGTGACTAATCCAACCAAGTTGATTTGGTTTCCTACTTAGTTTACTCCCCCCTCTTGGTTTCCACCTTCAAGATGATGGAGCCCCATTACTTTGCAAGTCAACCTGGCTCAAAAATTTATTAATCCACAATGTCCCCGACCCCCAGTCCTAGCATAATTCCAAACTAGATGAATCATTCTACTGTTGACATTGTCCGCAAACCTTCCTAAAGTTGTCTGTGTTCCATGATAGTTAAGCTCTTCTTTTTCCATTCAAATTTTTGTTTAATTTTGTTTTAAGCTAGAGCTCTTCCCTTAAGAAAAGAGGAAAAAAGAAATCTCCCATTCCACACAGCTTATGAAAATTTTCTCATAAAAAGGGTTCTCTGTAGAAATTTGAAGCGTTTGCTAGTTTTCCTCAACAATTTTAACCAAATAATGACACAGACGCCTTTGTTACGGCGTTCTTCAACATTAAGTTAAAACACTGCTTATCTATGATAATAGGAGGGCTAAATACGCTAAAATTCAGAAACTGACACCTGCCAATGATTTTGCACGAGGGAAGACCACGAAAGCCGCCTGATTCTTATTTTTTAAGTACAAAAGGCAATTGTTTTTTTAAAAAAAAATCCAAAATAAATACTAGGAGAGCTAGAAGATGGAGGGATAAGAAATGATGACAATAATTATTCAATTGACCGACAAAGAAAACAACGAAAAGAAAAGGCGAATTTCGTAAAAAGCACACTTGTTGCCCGTTGACAGCACGTGAACGACCTCGACAATATCTTGGCTTTTTTTGAGTGGATTTTTTTCCATAAATGGATCTCTGCGAATCAGAATAATTGATAAGTGATGATTTCCCATAACATATTTAGTTTAATAATAGAATGTGTATGATTCTTCGTAAAATAATTAATGAGCTGGATAAAATATTATTTTAAAAAAATTATAAAAATTTTGATTAGTTATTTTTATGTTGATTAAAAGATAATAACAATTATTTTTCAAACATTAACAATAAACGTCATTACTGTCGATGTTCTTTATCCTCCTCCTCCCTGATTTCCCTTAGCCAAACACTCCTTACTTCTTTACTTATTTATTTGGTTTAGCAAGTGAGAGTCGCAACTTATCGGTTATGATTCCATCATTCTGATTTATCCTGCAGTCCCAAATATCAAATTTTGTTCATGAGACTGATGAGATAAAAAAAAATTAAAAAAAAGGTTCAATACTAAATAAAAGCATAAACATTAAAAAGCGGACCACAAACATTCATTGCAATCAGACCATCCACACATCATTCTTATAAGAGTTCACGATTTATGGGCAACTGGTGAGCCCCAACTATGGTTGATCGTTAAGGCATTTGGGTGAGAGTCAATGTAATTTGTGATTGTGATCATTTGCTCCAATGAATATTGTAATAATCACGCCCGCCTTCAGGACACGCATGACTCATGGGCATGGTACTATGGTTGGCACCGGCCGGCTGGGCTGTCAATGCCTTCTGGAGATGAATCCAAGTCAAGTGACATGCATAATCTTGGACCACCGCTGTCCGAATTTCTGCTCCACAAATACAATTTTCATGATGGCTCTGCGCCTTTTGCCAACTATTCCTCTCCTGTGAATCTGATGACTACTCGTGGATGGTGGGTCAGCTGGATCATAAGGCATATCCCGGGCACCAGTCCCACTATGCCAAATCCTAGGGACAATTAGCAGATTGCCATCAACTTCGGTTTTAAAAGATCTGAAGTAACGAGAATGTTGTAAGTTGTAACGCTATATAATATTTATTATTTTTTTGTTTAATTTATTATTTCATACTACATATAAATTTTTTCTTTTGCATAATTATTAATTTTAGCGATCAAAATTTCACTAACATAACTAATTTCTGTGGATAGTATGTTCTCAGAACATTGTAAGTCTTACTTGTCACAATTAAATCCAGAAGAGTCACTGAATGGACACTTCTATTAGCTATTAATTTTACCATGCAATAGTGAGTTCTTGTGTACCATTTTCCACAACCCTTTTCTTCGCGTCAATAATTTGATAAGTTCTTGATAAAGCCTAACGTTTTCTTTTGCAACTCCGTTTTACTCAATCTGTTTCCCTTTTTTCTCAGACGGGGGAGGAGAAAAATGGATGCTGAGGCGAAAATAAAATTAAAAACCCTTCACCAAAATAAAAAACCAAGGCCATTGATCACTCTCAATTATTCTTTTTTACGGTAAAACTACATTATACTTGTGACAGGAAACATGACGATTGTGGAGAATAATCCTATTCTGTTAAGTTTCTTCTATATTTAGCCATTTAGGACAATAAATTGGGAGGCTTAGAATTACTTTTTGTACTAGTTACAGATGTCTTTTCTTCTCCAATCCTGAAATTCCATTGAAGTAAGGAAGTGATCGCCACTTAACTTCTCATAACTAAGACTGTAGCCAAGTGAAATTAGCCCAAATCTTCTCATTCAATTATTCTCAGTATGCCGGCACATGGGACCATCTCCGATTCTCCATTGGCCTGGATCAGTCCCATTTATTAGGCCTTGGAATAGAGCTAAAACTCTGCTTTTGGTCTTCTAAGTCTGCAAAGCTCCAGTTATATGTGTTTGAGAAATTATCATCTTCTAATATAATCCACCACAATCTTTTCTATATCAGCAAACAGTTCTTACCACTTAGGGGATGGGACCATGTCACATGTCTTGCTGGCTCAATCATAGAGAGACCAAATCCTTTTAAAGCTCAACTTGTACCCAGAATTGTATGTATCATCAAAACAAGAGCACTGCTTCAGGCCGAATATATATTGCATTATTAGTGGTTCCTGCAGATCATTGGTCAATGTGCTGATACATTCTCTGTAGACACCAAGGACCATATCTTTTCTTTTTTCTTTTTTCTTTTTGTTTTGAAATGATGGAGAAATATAGAAAGTGTAAACTCACTCATGGTGCCTTCAAAAATGTTCAAAAAGTTCCATGCAAAGTCAAGCAATAATGCAAGAGAAGAGATCTCCAAGTCAACTGCATTCATACCAAAACTCTAAAGGATTGGTTGGTGTTATTATGCAGAGAGGCTTCATAATCATAACAGAGTCGATTATATGGGCTATATTAACACAGTGGCTCTCCAAAATTTCAACCCTACCAACACTTGAAGGTTTGATGATCTAAATATCAGCATTCATTGGCTATCGTCTTTCAGCATATTAATAGTGTCAAGTTTATTCAATTCCCATTTAGCTGAATAACTGCCAAAAAGTACTCAGAGGATGCTAACTTAGCAAAGAGTTGTCTGAAAGCCAGAGATTATCACAATATTATTCTCGTGGATAAGAACACCGCCTATATACAATCTACATCCATAGCTATAAATTGCCGTGCTTGAGAAACACTCAGCTAGTGGATTTCATTATCTATAATTTCTGGAAACTCAAGACGGTAGAAAACAGTGCCAAATGAACGACGTATATATATCGCCGTATGATTAAGTAGATTGGGAACATTTTTCATCAAAAGCTGGTTTAAAGTGATCAACTATTATCAATTTATACAAGAATTAGTGATAATATCGCTTGTCCATTTGATATAACGATAAGATTTCATTAGGGGATTTTCCACTTGAGCAGGAATTTTTGCTTACCAAAGAAAAGTAATGCTAAGCTTTTAAGATGCACAGAGTTGAGACTAAAATCAACCACAGAAAGAGGACTTGGGAACCATTCTATAGTCTCAGACTGCTATAGTGCAGATCATGATTCCTTTTCATCTCATTAATGCAGCAAAACCATTGTTTCTCCCTTTCTACCCCATTGTGGATTTTCCGAATCAGCAATAGAAAATCTTGACCCTCAAGATATGCGCCTGCGCAGGTTATATTATAAAGTGGGAGGACGAGTACTAGGTATCAATAATCAAATAGTATCAAATATGTTGATGGAGGATAACGTAGACTTTTATTAAAAACTTATTCTTTGTCTTCATATTTTAATTTCACTGCACTGCGTAAATTCTTAGAAGTAAATTACTATGAGGATATTAAGAGGAAAAGGAAAAAATTTGTGGCATGCGTTGGAAATCTTAAAGACTGATAGAGTTGGAATTAGTTTATGGACAAATAAACTCCAAACCCACGCCAACATTTCATACAAGGAATAGGTTGATGAGTTCATCAAATATGGATTAGAACATGTCCCATCCAGTCTTCTGAAAAGACTAATTTTGTGATTAGTCTAATTGACTACTGCAGTGTGAATGGTGGTGACATGCAATGTCTTCTTGCTTGTTTCCGATAATCATTGAAGAATAATTAATCTGGTCTAGTTCTCTCACTTCTCAGTTTTCAAAGTTGAAACTTTCGCTCCTCGGCTTTGTCCGTCATTTCGATCCTTCTCTCTATTTTTCGGTTGGCAGGGATGAAAGTGATCGATGTTTTACGTCTGTATGCAAGATTTTATCAACTTCGCAAGAAGAAAAAAAGGAAAAGAAGCTTTTACAAACTAACATGTTTTAAACATATTGTTAGGATCCATTATTGTTTGTCCACTTGGTCTTGAGAGGGAAAGAAGCTTGACCCATGATGATTCTATCGCTTACACGCAATTTTTGGTTTGATCGATCATTGGCTTCTCTATCGTAGTCCACATAAATTCTATCGTTTTTGTAATTCACGATACTGCGTTTTTTTTTTTTTTTTTTTTTGGCGTTGAATAATTTTTTGATTAGAGAGAATGAAAGGACAATCTTCTTGTCTCGGTAAAAATGGATAACTGAACAGGGTCAACATTGTTTGAACTTTGACCTTTTGAATCGATTGGAGACACGTGAGGTGGCCTCTTAGGAGTATATTTAATATTTATTATTCAAAGAGATGTGGACACGTGCGGTGATATCATGGCACTTTTCCTCTAATTTAATTTGAGAGCTATCTGGAAACGGGGAAGCCACCATTAGGGCCATTCGTGCTTGTTAGGTCCGTTTGTACATACGTAGGAAATCGAGAATTCTGGAGATGTTTGGCTTTTAGGTACGACGAAAATTTCGTGTATAAACAAAGTTCATCATAATCATACTTTTATTAACTACTGGAGGAATTATTCTATGACAATAAAATTATTCAAATTGACTTTTAATTATTTTTCTTTTGTAATCTGATTTCAAAAGATAGGAATGACAAACCTAAATTTAAATTTCAGTAAGCTAAACATACTTGAAAATGGCGAAGGTTGGCCACTGTTAGCCTCAATATCAATTGTGGAGTACATAAAATCCGTTAGATTAAAGCTGGGATTTGGGAAATGCAGATTCAACTTCTCTCTCTTGAAAGTCCAATCAAACCAGTACAATCCCATGAGATAATCATGCCTAAATCCTGATTAACTAGCATGTGCTTAATAATGAACATCGCTATGTAGGAAGCAAAAGCCAGAAAGTAGCAACAATCGAACAAAATATCACGGCTAACTGCCCTTAAAAACACGTGTCAAGCCGAAAATTAGTGAGATGGCAGTCGATACTAGTCAATCGCGTCTTAGTGGCAGCCACGTCATTAATAGACCAGCTGCCGGTGCAGAATACGATGTAGGTTTTAAATGTAGGTTTTTTTCTAAATAATTCTGTAGCATTCGTCCAAAAAATCCGGGTATAAAACATGGATTAAGGGTGCATTTAATACAAGCATATTCTTTATCCAAAGCGTGGTTTAGTTTAGGTATACATGTCTGTTGTTGCTAATAACGTGGCACAAGCGCTAAACTACGTACACAAATTCTCCTCACCTACTTGTCCCAGCTTGGCCAACCCAATTCCGAAAAATGAAAAAAAAGAAAGCAGTAGCAAAAGTTCGATCGAACACCATCTACAGGCTTCCTTTCTAACACGTATGACGTTACATAAGCGAAATCAAGAATTTGTGATATTGGAACTAATTGGTCCCGCGGGCCACTAAGTGATTCATCCATTCTTGCTTGTTAGTACTTGTTACTGATCTTCTATAAAGCCCCCCCATCCATTCTACCAGTTCTCATTCCAATCGACATATCCAATTCAATCTCATTCCTCGATATTCCTATACACCTTTAGATTGCCGACATAAAGGAAGAATCAAACGGAATCATACTGCATTTCCGCAATATTAGTAATATATACTGGAACCTTTTAAGCAATATAGTATAACATTGAAGTAGGATCCATCATTCACCAAAGACACGCACAAAAGATGGGCAATGCTGACTACATGAATGATGAGAGTGAGAGCATACATCCCGTTGCTATTCCACCACCACAACCATTTTTAAAATCCCTAAAGAACGCTGTTAAGGAGACTTTGTTTCCTGATGATCCACTGCGCCAATTCAAGAATCAGCCACCTGGTAGGAAGCTTATATTAGTCCTTCAGTACATCTTCCCAATTCTTGAATGGGGCCCACGATACAGCTTCGAGTTCTTGAAGTCCGACCTTATTGCTGGTATCACCATAGCCAGCCTTGCCATTCCTCAGGGGATAAGTTATGCAAAGCTAGCTAACTTGCCACCAATTCTTGGGCTATGTAAGTGTACATGCTGCCCTAGCTTATATGTATTTACTTTCTGACCAAAGCAAAAATTGTCAAGCATTATTTGAAGTTAACAAAATTGATCATCAATGGCCGTTGTCGTTGTTTTGTTTTTCAGATTCGAGCTTCGTTCCACCGCTGATCTATGCAGTTATGGGAAGTTCCAGGGATTTAGCTGTGGGGACTGTAGCAGTTGCATCGCTTCTCACAGCTTCCATGTTGGGGCATGAAGTTAACGCTAGCGAGAATCCAACGCTTTATCTTCATCTGGCTTTCACAGCAACGTTCTTCGCTGGGGTATTTCAAGCAGCCTTGGGCATTATGAGGTTGGTTTTCACTTAACTAGATGGCAGTAATGAAAAGGTTTTTTTTGTTGTTCTTCGATCAAGTTCATATAAGTCCATAACTTGCAACCATAAAAAGGTTTTAAGAGCTTGATGTTTGGTCGAATGGTCCGTACGACCAGACAAAATATGATTGAAGTTAAGTTGTAGTATCACAATCTCTCTCACGTACACGCACAAGCAAGCTCCCGTTGAATCGTGCTTAGGCAAAATTAGAGAATCCAAGAAATCACGAAGAGAACTACCTACTTACTAGTCGTTTCTAGCGTACTCTGATGTTAACGGAATTTCTTTCGGTATGATCACTAAAAGGTGTTGTTATGGGACTATTTTTTTTTACAGACTGGGATTCATAGTAGATTTTCTGTCGCATGCAACAATAGTAGGCTTCATGGCAGGTGCTGCTACTGTAGTGTGCCTCCAACAACTAAAAGGTATGCTTGGGCTGGACCATTTTACTCAGCAGACTGATGTTGTCTCGGTCATGCGTTCGGTCTTCAGCCAAACTCACCAGGTCTCCATCCTATTCAATTTCTCTCTGTTCGCAAATACTCAACGTTACTTGTGATAATCTTTTGACTGAGAGATTATTTTTTTTACCAGCTAAAATACTTCTTGGTACGTATCTGTTTTCTTGACGTTCATTAATATTGTATCGCAGTGGAGATGGGAAAGTGCTGTATTGGGATGCTGTTTCCTTTTCTACCTGCTGCTTGCTAGATATTTTGTAAGTAATTTAACACCAGTACCAACCAACATTATTATTTACGTCAATCCGATAATCTCCCCTTTCCGACCTCACTCGCACATTGTAAAAAATTACCCAATTTGGGTCAAAATATGGTTAGTCTTAGGACTTTAAAATTGAGGTTAAAATATTGCAACTTCAGGACTGTCTTACGACATAAAATGGTTTAGCTAAATAGATTTTAAATGGTCGATCGTAACCCTTTAGTACAGTAGTTCATTATGTAGTTTTGGTCGTATGTTATTAATCAAGATTTCAGACAACTATTAAATTGCATGCTTCAGGAAAAAAAAAAAAAAAAACTAGTATTAGGAATGGGCACGTTATTGATGTTTGATTGATGGCATGCAGAGTAAAAAGAAACCAAGGCTGTTTTGGATATCGGCAATGGCTCCTCTCACATCTGTTATCTTAGGCAGCCTCCTTGTGTACCTCACACATGCTGAAAAACATGGCGTTGAAGTGGTGAGCATTCCTATGATCTTATGCAACCAATAACACTTGTCTTTAATTTAGCTTCGTATTGTCTCCGTCCTTTTATTTCTCACCACTCAACGATTTAAAGCAACCACTAAGCACAGCATGCATGGGACCGTCGCTCTTTCCATATGCATCATTATCATGGAAAGCTGGAAGCTACGGTTACTTCAATCAGATCATATGGAATTTAGTTAAACAAATATTGTGTGTTCTGTGTTTTGTCCTTGGTCTTGCAAATTATTGAAGTTGCCTGTTCTTTCTCATTTGCTAGTAACAATACTTTCGCATTAAAGAAAATGGTGGGCCTTTTTGTGCCAATAATACTTGCCTTTTTCGCACGAAAGTATTAAATAATCATTCAAATAGGTGGTCCTGTAAATAAATGTTATTGAATTTTATTTTTTCTGTTCCATGGACCATGAATGACTGGAATAATCTGACCACGAACTGGAAAATTCTTAGATGTACCGTGTCTACGGTCTCATTTATAAACCTCATGATCTAAAAGAGTGCCATATAAATACAATGATGCATACTGATATAAGAAAATAATGTAAAAATACTTATGTAACTTTATTTTAAATCTCAATATCTCCATAAGTGAGGTTGTAGACGGGGATTATGTAAAAATTTTTCCCAAGAACTGAGCTGACTTGAGTTGCTTTTTTTTTTTTTTTTTTAAATCATGTTGGGAACATTCGCTTGACTTAATAATTTTGTATGCAAAAAATTCTAATAATGTGCTTCTATGGGCATGAATTTATATTTGTGTACAACAGATAGGACATTTGAAGAAAGGGTTAAATCCGCCTTCAATAATGGATCTGGCATTCGGATCAGCATATTTGTCGACAGCAGTCAAAACTGGCATAGTCACGGGTGTCGTCGCTCTTGCCGTAAGCCTTCTTTCTTTGTTTGCCACATGATTTCCTTCGTATCTACAGTAGAGTAATAAGACAAATTATAAGGAGCTATTTAATTTTTCTATATTGGGTTAATACTTACAATCATAGGTTAACAACCATCACAACCCCCCCTCGCCCCCCAAAAAAAAAAAAAACTCTCTCTTCTCTCTTGTCTCCTTTCTTCCTCTTCCTCTGAAGTCTCTATCATGCAATCATTAGCTACCGCAGAGACACACTAACAAACGAAAGCAACATCATAGTCCAAATTATGACATTTACCCAAAAGTAGTACAAAGTATGACCAAAATTTGCTAAAGCGTCTTAATTTTTAACTAATCAAACTTCTTTATCATGTCTGAAGATAAAACTACGAGTACAACTCTCATCTACTTATTTCCTGTTTATGACCCAAAAAAAAAAAAAGCTGCAATAGTCCCACCTGGAATCCTGGGGGTGAAAGTTGAATATGAGAATATTGATTTTAAATGGCAAAATAGGAAAATATTGTAGTGATGAAAAGTTAATAAGTCATCATATCATTATCTAACTGAGCAAAAGAGAGGAATATTGTACCAGACCATAATCACTTGTGCACAAACAAATATACAAAGGACAATTATACCTAAATGATGTAGCAAGGTGGACCTCAATTTTCCACAGGGAATTTGTGATAGATAAGTTTATCCTACCATGGTCAATAATGTTAACTTGCAGCCCGATTGATTAATGTGTTTGGTGTACAGGAAGGAATTGCGGTGGGAAGAAGCTTTGCCATGTTCAAGAATTATCATATTGATGGAAACAAAGAAATGATTGCTTTTGGAATGATGAACATTGCGGGCTCTTGCACTTCTTGTTATCTCACCACCGGTACTCACCTACCCAAATCCCCCGCAATACACTCTGCCTTCAAGATTATTTGCTGGGTCAATCCTATTTTGCACTTTAACAATTTCAATAGCTTGTTCAAATCAGAGTCAGTAGAGACCTAGTGATTTTCCGATACTCACATGATGGACATATTAAATACTCTGCAACAAATAACAATTTGCCAAAGACTTGTACCAATTGTGTAAAAGCTTTTGCTTTACAAATGTTTGATCTTTTTGACGATCAAGTCGCAACTGAAATTTACTTATTTGATGATTTTCCCTGGCTTGGCTTAAGGCCTAATATTTGTATTGAAATGAAATTTCAGGACCATTTTCTCGATCAGCAGTGAACTTCAATGCAGGATGCAAAACTGCAGTATCTAACATCATTATGGCATTTGCAGTAATGCTGACATTGTTATTCTTAACACCATTGTTTCATTACACCCCCACTGTGGTGCTGGCATCGATTATAATTGCTGCCATGCTCGGCCTCATAGACCATGAAGCAGCAATTCATCTTTGGCAGATTGACAAATTTGACTTCTTCGTTTGTATCAGTGCCTATGTTGGGGTGGTTTTTGGCAGCGTCGAGATTGGCTTAGTCATTGCAGTACGTACCGCTAAAATATTACGTGGCACGTATATCTCAGGGTTAATTTCATGTATTTATTACTGTGTACACTAATAGTTGATTTGGATTGCAAATATTACAGGTTGCACTGTCTTTGCTAAGGGTACTGCTGTTTGTTGCAAGACCAAGGACCTTGGTTCTTGGTAATATCCCAGACACCAAGATTTACAGAAATGTTGAACAATATCCCAATACCAAAAATGTTCCAGGCGTACTCATACTTGAAATTGATGCACCAATATACTTTGCCAATTCAAGCTACTTGCGAGAACGGTAAACTATGGAATCACCATAAAGAACAATTCAATAAATAAAAAAAGGAAAAAAATGCAACAATTAGATTAATACTGACCATGCAGCACTGTTTTTTGATGATCTGGTCTGCAGACTTTCAAGATGGATCGATGAAGAGGAAGAAAAGTTAAAATCTTCCGAAGAAAGCAACTTGCAATATATTATACTTGATATGAGCGGTAAGTCGTAGTAATAGTCTTAGGAATGGTATGGAAACATTGCTTGATCAATTGTCCTGTACAACAGTATCTACATATTCCCAATTTCCAAAATTGATCTATTTAACCATTTATCTGCAGCCGTTGGTAACATTGATACCAGTGGGATTAGTATGCTACAAGAGGTCAAAAAGAACATCGACCAAAGAGGGCTCAAGGTACAACTTGTGCGCTTATGTATATCTTTTATTCTTTTTTTCATATATACAATTTTTTTTTTTGGGTGAAAATTACGTGCATGAATTGGTGCACATTTCGTTACATATAAACTATTTGCTCGAAGGTATGTGGTCCATCAAGTATTCATGTGTGTATCGTGCTGACTGACTGTTATGTGGCTTTCTTACACAGCTTGCATTGGCTAATCCGGGAGCAGAGGTGATGAAGAAACTGAACAAGGCGAAATTTATCGAGGCATTAGGGCAGGAGTGGATCTTTCTAACTGTTGGAGAGGCTGTAGGAGCTTGCAATTTCATGCTTCATACTTACAATCCAAAATCTACGACTGATGAAACAGAAAAATGGAGCAATAATGTATAAGAGAACAAAAAATTTATACGGTAGCTAGCCACAGGATTTTTATTTCCACATGCACGATTTGATGGTAAAAATGCAGAAAAATGTGGCCAAACGGTTCACATCGTTTGTGCCTAAGTTAATTACTCAAGATGACTGAAATGGAAGGGTTTTTTATCTTCCTTAATGTCGTAATATTCATCCTTGTATACTTAATTTCGTTTATATTAGTTTCAATTTGCAGCCTATTCAGGGCCCAATAAAAAAGAAGGGATTTTTTTTTCCAAATAAACCTGGACTTCTTTAATCTTTTTTTTTTTTTTTTTGGGTGCAACGAAAGGACTAAACCCATTTATTTAAGTAAATCTTAGGGGTTGACTAAACTTTTTTTTTTTTTTTTTTGAAACCAAACAAAGATAAATATATTGATATCAAATATTACATAGAAGTTAAAGAAACCGCAAGCTCATGAGCTTGATTAGTTTGGCTTCTATCTACTTTTGCAATGGAACAAGAGGAAAAGGAATTAGCAATTATAATGATATCCATAATTAAAGTTTCCAAAGTAGCCGGAATTTTTTCGTTAGGATGAAAGCATTGAAGGAGATGGACTTTAAATTGAGGTGTCAAGTGCCCAACTTGTAAGTCGTCATCCCCACCTTGATGGACTTCCCTAGCATCTTTGGGAGCACTCAGCGAAAACACTTCATCGATGGCAGCAATTGAACTTTCCTTCACCCAGAATGTGCTGGAGGACTAGCTGAGAGGTAGGATTTGCCTTAATTTTTGAAAACATTCTGAAATAGATTTAACGTGGATTTGGGGACATTCTAATATGCACTAGAGATCCATACAGAGTTTTCATAATTTTTGCTTTAAGGACGTCCAAATGTAACCAAATATGATGGGTACCAAATCTATATTTCTGCAGTTTCTTGACTCGCCGAAAGCCACATCACACGCTAACTATCGACCCAATAGATAAGCATTTTGTAGAAGAGGTAAAACTAGCATCACCAATGTCGAGCCTCTGCATCGAGAAAGGTGGGTTACAAAAGAGGAGGGAGTAGGAATATATCTGTGTGTGTGCAATATACTATCGACAGAAGTCCTTTTTGTACGTTTGTGATGTTAATTGTGACTATAATATAAAAATTATATAATAGGATTTAATAAATTATGGAGTCACCATCCAATGTGTGAAATACATCGGGATGCTATTCTCACTGAAAAAGAATCCTAAACGGAAGAACAAAATGAACTCTTTATATGGTTGAAGACTAAAAACATAAAAATAGAGAAGAAGTTCCTGGATTAGTCCCGGGATTCTTGGGCCTAAGCGTAGGTGACCGCGTGACGTAGCCCATTATTATCACTGAAATTGGGCAAGCACTAGTTGTTTTGAAAAAAAAAAAAATCGACACATAAGATACAAAAGGCAAATATAGAAGCCTTTATTTCCTAGTTGGAAATTCGTGTGTTATCGTTTTATTTTAATGATTTTGCTGACGGACTATTGGAAAATTCGCGGACAAGCCCAACAACAAGTGCTCATACACCTTAAAAGGGCCATTAAACCATCAATATAGCATACGGCAAGCGAAGACAGTTTGTCAAGAAAACGTGGCGGAAAGAGAACGCTTTAGAGCACGAATTTTTTTTATTTTTTTGCTTTCCCCCTTTTGACTGAAGAGTGCAGAATTGAAATTCGCCCAACGAATCCAAGTAGTGGTACTATTAAGATTATATACATGATATGGCCCCTCCCAAGAAATCCAAGAAAAAAAAGAAGAAGGATTCCAGCAAGTTGAAGAAAATCAAGAAAAATATCAATAAGGGCAAAGCCAAGACTGTAGAGAGCGGAGCCGCCATTGATTCCGATTGGTGGGATTCTTTCTGGACCAATAACTCTTCTACCCCAGGTTTCCATTTTTCTTTTTATTCCTTCGTTCCTTTTTGCAGTTGTTTTTGTTTTTCTCTTTCTGTATGCAGCCGATTTTTTTTTTCTTTTTGTATCTCAATTTTTAATTGAATATAGTGAACTTTCTCAAAATTTTTAGATCAGGGTTCTTGATTACACTCGTCTCGGAGTTATAATTCGGGTGATTTTGGATTTTGGCATCTTAGAAGTCATTCTTCCATAGTGAAGAACACAAGTATCAACAAATTTGAGGGAAAATTTATTTATGCCTCGTTTCTTGGTTCTACTAGTTACTCTTTGCTTTGCTGCATAACCTGGAATTGAACAAGTAAATAAAGCAAAAAAAGGCAAAATTTTTTAATGTTAAATCACTTAAGAGGGAGCAAGGATTAGGGATATACATTATTGTTTCATATAGGACCTATTGTGATTCATAGCCTTGTTCATTGTTGACTAAGAATTGACACACTTCTGCAGATTCCAATGTACCTTCTGATGAAGCAGAAGGATTCAAATACTTCTTTCGTGTGTCAAAAAAGACTTTCGAGTACATATGTTCACTTGTTAGAGAAGATCTTATTTCAAGGCCACCTTCAGGTCTTATTAATATTGAAGGAAGGCTTCTCAGTGTGGAGAAGCAAGTTGCCATTGCCCTTAGGAGATTAGCTTCTGGTGAATCCCAGGTTTCTGTTGGAGCTTCCTTTGGAGTTGGGCAGTCCACTGTTTCCCAGGTGACCTGGAGATTCATTGAGGCACTGGAAGAACGTGCCAGACACCATCTTAATTGGCCTGGCCCCAGTAGATTGGAGAAAATAAAGTCTGAGTTTGAAGTTTCTTTTGGCTTACCTAATTGTTGTGGAGCAATTGACGCAACACACATCGTGATGACGCTTCCCGCAGTTCAAACTTCAGATGATTGGTGTGACCAAGAAAACAACTTCAGTATGTTCGTGCAGGGAATTGTTGACAATGAGATGAGATTTTTAGATATTGTAACAGGTTGGCCAGGGGGCATGACTGTGTCTAGATTACTCAAGTTCTCTGGATTTTACAAACTTTGTGAGTCTGGTGACCGTATGAATGGAAATATGAGAAAGTTATCTGGAGGAGCCGATATTAGAGAATATATAGTAGGTGGTGCAGGTTATCCTCTTCTTCCTTGGCTTATAACTCCATACGAAGATGATGACCTTTCAGCTGCCATGTTGAATTTTAATAAGATGCACGAGGCTACAAGATCTGTTGCAGTCAGTGCCTTCTCTCAGCTGAAGGGAAGTTGGAGAATTCTTAACAAGGTTATGAGGAGACCTGATAAGAGGAAACTGCCAAGTATTGTCTTAGTCTGTTGTTTGCTTTATAATATAGTTATCAATTGTGGAGACAGTTTGCATACAGATGTTGCCTTGTCCGGTCATCGTGACTCACGTTATTCTGGGCAGAGATGCAAGCAAGTTCGCCCTTGGGGAAGATATCGAGGGAGAACTTAGCGAAACACTCGGTCCAAATTGTTGAAGAGAGAGCTTTATTTGGATAATTGCTTCTACCGTCTTTCCACGTGCTCATCTAACTCATTTGTAAATAGGGATCCTTGAAGGAATCAGGTGTTTCGTGTGAATGTTGTGGTCATTGTTCTCTTTCAATAGCGATCGAATTCCTATGGATAATCTTTCTTGACTACTATTACTGAACGTATTACGTCATTTATGTTGAGAAATGTTGAAGGCCTTTCAGTTTGTGGCCACTGATATTGGATTCAGATCATGAAAATCTTTCTTCCCTCTTTCATGAAGTGTTATTTGGATCTGATGACCATTTGAATCTGTGTGGTAATGCTTGTGCAGTGTAGATAGGTTTCATCCTTTCCTCTATGGCTGCCTCATTTTATCAGACCCGTTAACTTCAGCAGATTTTAAATTCAAATGAAAATTGCGTGCCATGGGAAATTAATCAGATAAGCAAGCAACATTTAAAGACTGCTCAGCTCAGCTGCGCCACGGAAATTGATCAGATAGCATAAAACCGCAACAAAGACAGCAGTAAGAGCAATTACTCGAGAACAAAAAGGACAACGTACCATCTTGAGGAAGAAATTGTTAACAACATATTAACCATATGAAGGAAATGGCTTATTTTTAGACAAGGCCAAAGATTTACAGCGGGTTGTCTAAATAAGGGGTAGTAAAATTCCTAAAACCGCCGGAACACATGTAGGTCTAAAATCTCACTAGTGGTTAATTGGAGAAAAAATAAAATATACAGAACCATGCTAATCAACATGAAGCCTAGAGGTAACAATGAAGATAATGCAATGCTTCAGTCTCCTTTTGTTCGAGGCTGGACACATGCACAAAAGGGTGCTTTCTTTCGCCTGTGGTTTGATCTTACTATTCCATAGCCGTAGAGATAGTCCCTTAGCAGAACTCTTCGTTTTGTCTCGGAAATTTTACTTTTGCCTTTGGCATCTCTTTCATCATCCAGTTTTAATAAAACAAACTGTATCTTCTGCACCTCCAACTCCAATCGCCCAATTCTCTCTGATATCCTCCGCGCCTGTTCTGAGATTTTCCTCTTCCTGACACTTCCACTCTCTTCAGACTCCATTGAAGACTTTGCACGATAAGATAAGGAGGTATCTTCAGCATTTTTCATCAATTTGCCATTAAGATCAAGTAATTTCAAAATGGCTGTGTCTGCTTCTTCCAGTTGTTCCTTCAAAATACCACATTCATCTATAGCTTTTCCCTTTTTGCTCTTCTCAATAACCTCAAGTTTCCTCTTCAAGTCTTGCACCATAATTTGAAGATTTGTCAATTTCTGGACATCAGAATTAAGCCTTTCCAAGACCTTCCTCTTGTTCCCGTCCTGAAATGGCTCTGTGGATCTCTTCGACATTTCTAATTTGTCCACTTCCAACTCTTCTTCAATGAGTACATCTGAGGTAGGGAATTCACTCCTCTGTTTTTTCACTGATTTAGAGCGATGGAAACTAGTATGTTTTTCAGTTGACGGATCGACAATCTCACTTGTCTTGCCCACAGTTAGATCAATGCTGACATCGTGATCAACTGTTTCCCACGACTCGATATTTCGCATATCAGCCTCAAACTGTTCTCTCATACTGATTCCATACGGAGAAAATTCAGTTATATGGTCAAGCATAATGTCTTTTGTCAAAAGCCCATTATCCACCTCAGACATTTCAGATGTCGGCTTACTGTTTCTCCTACGCTGGTTGCTCTCAAATTTTAACTCCGCAATCTGTCTCATTGCAATCTCAAGCTCTAAGTGCACACTTTGGTTTTCCTGCATTATGAGTTGTTCTCTTTGAGTTACTGCCTTCTCAATAGATTGAATCCTCCGTTTCAAATCAAGTAAATCTGACAATGGATCAGCCACCACTTCTGCATTACCAATGGTGCTGGTTTTGTGTATATGACTTCCCTCTTTAACATCCTGTGAGAAAAGCTTAAAAAAGGCAAATATAAATTTTCCAAATCATGAAAATTTCCACTTTTGAAGGTGATAAGCTAATATAATATGCACTGTTTTTGCATGCACAATAGATGTTTCTTTGAGCTGAAATCGGGAGGTTGCCATTTTGAGAACATTTATTACTGCTCCTTACAAGCAGAAACGTACAAGGAGATTATCAATCAGAAACAATTTGAGATGGTTAGAGATGCACTATGCGTAAACACATTGAAATTTGGATATGCTGGCATATCCACACATGCATTGAATGCTTACTCCATGAGTGCTCAGTAATATTTGACAGTTTATGAATTTCCACTTTTAACACATTCAAGTATCTCATAAAATCAGCAGCGAAGTAGTTAGGAACAGATATCACACATAGAAAGAATAACTAATGTAAAGGTAAACACCAAGTTGCACTACTTGTTCCATACAAAATACTGTCAGAAGGCAAGACAATATCTAGTACAAGTGCCAATGAAGGACGAGAATGAAGAATGACTTCTTGTATGTATGACAGCCAATCATAGGTGTATGCATTTTGGTTTCAAATATGGTGGTACATAAAGTTAAATAAAACAAAAGTTGTGTATACAGACAGCGGTATGATAGTGATATCATTGACTTGACATTAAATGGTTTGATAATAAATACTTTATTGAATGTCCTACCATTGTTTTCTTATTTTTTGATAATGAGATACAGATATTTTTTATCAACACAGTGGGACAATCAAGCTAGAATGGTCTGAATGACAGATGTAAATAATTAGTTATTACCTCAATTTTCACATTTCTAGGTACCTCAAGTTGTCCATGCAAACAGGTGCGCTCTTCTAGGGATGATATGTATTCACTTAACGAAGTAATAGCAAGGCCATAAGCAGTCAACCGAGTATTTAGATCTTCATTTTGACTGTCCAGCGAATTTGCTCTTTCTCTGAGAAGCTTGATATCAGTGTCTTTGGCAGTGCTTTCATTTTTAAAAGTCTCACATTCTTCAGTGAGTTGATGAAACTTCTCCTCATAGAGAATTTGGAAAAGCTTGGAAACCTGCAGTTCAGCAAAGAAATCTGAAGCATGTGCCTCCCACATTTCAATATCGTCTCTTGCCATTTGGAGCTCGGAGTGCAGAGTTTCCTCTCTAACTTTTGTCTTGTCGTGCTCTTCACGTAGTTGCTGCAGTTCCATTTCCTTCTGATATAGGACCTCCTCCAACTTCCTTTCTGTTAAGTTCAATCTTTTCATAATATCATCATTTATGCCATTAAGTTTATCTAGATCTTCTGCCAGTGCTCTAATTTCCAGAGATTTCTCATCAAGACAGTTCCTGAAGAAGGAAGAAATGCAGCCCAGATATAAGATTTCACCGCAGATGACAGAATTTTCCTCTTCCAGAGTATGGTTTGTTTCCTCCAACAGTGAGAACTTCTTGGTTAAAGATTCTGTATCTTCAAGAATTTCCGAATTTTCTCTCTGCAAATTTTGGTAAGACACTTGCAAATCCAGTAACTTCTTGTCTAAATGTGAAGCTTTAGCTGTTAACACTTCCTCTTTGTGATTACCCTCTATCACTTTTGATCTGAGCTCTTCATTCATCTCATGGAGCTTGAGGGCCTCATTCTGCAAAGCAAACAACTGCTCACTCCTCATACTTAATTCCTGGCCAGCGATGCATTTCTCCAACTCAAAATTTTCAATCTCAATCCTTAGTTGTCCAAGCATTGCAATAAGAACTGATGACTCCATAGACAGCTTCAGATTTTCTTCCTCAGTTTTGCAGAGAGAAATTTTAGCATCTTCAAGCTTAGTTAGAATGTCATTCAGATAAGCTTGGTCTTTTTCACTCTTGTATTCGCTGTCATGGATTGGACCAATGCCAAGAGCTTTAAGCAACTGAATTATCCCCTTCCTCAGAGTCCTGCCTTGATCAGACAAGGAGACTATCTCAGCTTTTTGACCAAAATTATCTTGTTTTAACTCAGAAAGCATCTTCTCCAATAATGTTGCCATCTCAAAAAGTTCCTGATTCTTCACTGACAGGCAGAAATTCTTTTCTTCTAGGTCCCGAGCAATTCTTCTCAAGATAAAGACCTCAGTTTGGGACTGCAAGGAATTATCTAGTTCCTTGTCAAATTCTCTCTTTGTGGATTTGATCTCCTCTTGCAAGAGATGCATCTCACTTTCCATACAAGCCAACTGAGTCTCCTTCATATGGGCAAAACTAGCATGTTCCTGCTTTTGTACATCCAGAGAAATCTGAAGTTCTTGTATCTTACAAACTGATGATTCTTTCTCCTTCTCCAGAGCTGAGTATCGTTCTCCAAGTTCTGCATATCTTTTCTCTAGGCTGTCCAGTCTCATTTCACTGCTTTCCAATTGAGAAGTCAAAACATTCTTCTCAGTGACAACTCTATCCTTCTCAATTAATAGCAACTGGCAGGACTCTTCTAAGCTCCTTGACCTGTTCTTCAGCCCTTGGAGTTCATCATGAGCATCAGAAAGGGAATTCTCGAGAACAGTGTTCTTCTCTGAGAGATTTTCCAAATTTTGATTTGCAAACTGCAGTTGAGCTTGTAGTAATGTATTGTCATCAAGAAGAGATGATTTCTCCTGCAGAAGAGATTGGCAAGATTCTTCTAGAGCTCTTATCTTCGCCCTAACAGCTTCCAATTCAGCATTTAAATCTGCCAAGGAATTCTCCAAAATGGAATTTTTCTCAATAAGTTGTCCCAAAATTTCCAGTTTTTCCAAAAGAGCCATCTTCTCACTCCTTTCACTCTGGCGGGTAGCTTTCAAATTTGAGTTCTCATCCTGCAATGCTTTCACTGATGTCCCAAAGGACTCAGCATTCAGACCCACTGCATGCAACTGCTCCATGATGGATAAGTGTTTTCCGTTGAAATCATTCAGTTCTTCTTTTAGACAGTATATCTCTTGCTGAAGAGCATTTCTTTGGTCTACTCGAAGCCCAACCTCCTCCGCAAGTTTCCCTTGGGTTTCAGTTAAGCTGGAGATCTCATTTTGCAAATCTTTTATTGTAATTGCTGAAGATACATTGATCTCGTGGAGGTTTTTATTCTCCTCCTTCACCTTCAGAATTTCATCATGCAAACTCATACTTTGATTTTCTTTGTCTATTAGATTTTGAACCTTATTCTGTAACTCTGAGGATAGAGATCGTAGTTCTTCCTGGGTTTGAGCATGCAAATGCTGCAATGTCTGGAAAGCAGTTTCAGCCTCCACAAAATGCAAGCGCTCTTCTTGTATACAAGTCCAAAGTCTTCCCAGTTCCTTCTGCTTTTCAGTAAGTTCTTGACTTTGACTACCCATCTTGAGCATCAAGGCTTCCAACTCAGAGTGCAGAGCCTGATTTGATCTTTCTAATAGGAAGCATCGCTCTTCAGCACCCTTTAAGTTGGCAACTCCATTCTCTATCTCAACATTCAGCCATTGAGCCTCCCCCTGAGCAGAGGAGAGGTTATGCTCTAAACTTGAAATAGTTTCAAAACACTGGTGATACCGAAGTTCCGCAGTTTCCTTCTCGCGAGTCAATGTGGAAATAGTTTGCTTCAGAATTTCTACCTCATGTTCAGCTTTTTCAGCTCGCTCCTTCGACTTTCTGGCATCCTCTTCGGTACATTGTAATTTATGCTCCATGTTTGATATCATCTCCAGAGAACTCATATATCGGTCAAGTGCTGCATCTTTTTCAGCAGAAACCTTAGCAAGTTCATCTTTTAGTGATTGAGCTTCAATTTCAGCTTTACTAGCTCTTTCATTGAGTTCCTCAACCTTCTCTTGGGTATGAGAGAGAGTATTTTCCAGATTAGATATCTTGTCTAAGCACTGGCGGTACTGCAAAAGATAAGCCTCCTTTTCAGCTTCCAACTTAGTGAGCACTTCCTTCAAAGTTCGAGCTTCAGCGTCAGCTTGGCTTGCTTGTTCACTGAGTCCCTTGGAATCCTCATGGGCACGAGATATTTCTGATTCCAGCATTGACAATTTCTCCGAACTCTGTTGGTACTGAATAAGACCAGCTTCCTTATGTGCTTCTACTTTGGCAAGGGCTTTCTTCAAGAATAGAATCTCCTCAGACTCGCCCCTTTTCTCAGACTCAGACGAGGCTTGATTCTGCTGACTTTGATTGTCAAAACTTAATACAGATTTTTCTTTCTCCACTGACTCGGGAAACTTGAGGCCCTTTCTTGCCCTACCATCAGCCAATTTTGCATGTTCTGTGGACACAAGGGCATCACTGAGCTGTTCCAAACCTTTTGGTCTTATTGTAGAATCTGATTGGTCAGTAACTGTATCATTCCTCTTAGCATCATGAGAAAGCAACTCATTTTGCAAGTCATCAGGCTCAAAGAATGCACGTACCGGGGTGGACATCTCAGGTGTCTGAGGATCAGTCCCTGAAGCAGAGTTTGCAGGTGAATCATCAAGCATAAGGGGAACTTGGTTTGGAAAAGCTTCTGCCATAGTCCGGTGGGCATGACGAATTACTCCAGTTGCATGATCATATCTTTCAGCCAGTGCTCGATATGCGCGGTAGAACTCTTCTACCAATTTCATGAGTTCGGGGCGTTTCTTATAATACATCTCTGCCCTCCTTGCAAAGGAATCAGCATCTTCTTCTATGAGCTTAATCATTGACTTGACTTTGGCATCCATATCTGCCAAGTGATCCCGAAATTTACAAATCACAAGACAAAAACAGCATAAAATACAAAGGAAGTAATGCAAAACACCATCACCTAGAAAGTAATGAAACCATAAATTATTTTGCGCTCTCTCTCTCTCTCTCTCACACACACACACACAGAATTTAAGGGAGGGCACAATAATGCTGCCAAAATTTTCCTGGTGTAAGAAACAATACCATTGAGATTTTCCTGAAGCCATTTGGAATTTTTGGGGCTAATATGGCTGTCCCACCACCAAGAATACATCCTTCTGGAAAAGGCCGCCATATGTCTAACTAAAGCCACAGATTATGTTGCAACCACCCAAAATTTTTCTCAGAACTGAGAAGCAGACAGAGGAGAACTGGAGAAATGTAAGAGGCAGACTTTCACCATCCTTGGCCGTTGTACCTAGTCTTACAAAAGGCAAAAAATCATCATCAGGAATCCATTTCAATACTTACTAGTAAGAGCAACGATCATAGAAAAGGAAAACAAAAGAAGAAGACAAGCAAAGCAAGCCACCTGATCAATTATAAAACTCAAAAGTCCCCAATTACACAGGGATCATCAGAACTGACGTCAGTTGCCTTCAAGAGATACTAAAATAACACCTGATCAAATCATACAATAGTCAGCCAGCAAGGACAAAGAAATTTCAGTTATATTTGCAAAAAGTAAAGAGAAATTCAGAGCTTAAAAACTCCATCAAAACTTTCAAAAACCAGAACTTCAGCAGAAACTCTTTCACTTCTCCACCAAAGTCTAATTAAACAAATAACAAAAGCCAAAATTCAACTCATCAAAATATCCAAAAAAATACCTAGTAAAAAAAATTTTTCACAACAAGCACCAGAAACCATTGATAACAATAAGCTTCTTCAGCAAACTACCCGTACATGTACAGAAATTATACGCACACAACAAAGTTTTATATGGGCTATCCGCATAAAATCTGAACTTTACATGATCAACCAGAAAAGGCAAAAATAAGAATATCAAAAAATGGGGTGAAAATTCAAGAAAAGTAGCTCATACAGAAAAGGACTCAACAACAGCAGCTTTCGGTCTCTAACTCTCTCTCTCTCACACACCCCATTGCTTTGCCGGCAGTGAAGGATCTCTCTCTCTCTCTCTCTCTCTCTCTCTCTCTCTCTCTCTCTCTCTCTCTCTCTCGTCTTATTGGATTATCGTTTTGCTTTTACGCTGTATTGTACTGGCATTCTTTTCCATCGTACTTTAGTTGAGGGTCGGCCTTTTTTTTTTTTTTTACTTGCCCCTTGTTGACGAACTGATAATAACGGAAGTAACGTTAAAAAAGAGAGAGAGAGAGAGAGAGAGAGAGAGAGAGAAAAGAAAAAGGAGTGGACACAATTAAGAAAGAAATAAAATAAGTATTAATTTTGCATGAAGACTTTCCTTTCTTAATTATGCTAAAAAATTCTGGGCACGCCACAAATGAAATCAAATGATTATGTTGTCCCTGTTGGAAATTTTGGAAAATGTTTTAAACTTTTTTTCATTGGGTTTCCAGAAAATTATAAATTGACTGCGCACGATTGTCTAAGATTAATTAGACCAGACCTTGTGATGTGTTCTTGAGTAATTTTTTTTTATAAGTAAAATACTCTATTTTGTCAAGTATTAAAATGCAGGGTGGGAAATTCTCCATATTTTCAAGTGCCCGGCTTTCATCGTTGACCGATTGAACTATTCATTTTTTAGGTGGAATTAGGGGTTTAATGGCAAGTCCATTTAAGCAAATGTCAGAATTGTTTGATTGATTGATAGTTTTTTAATTAATTACACAGTTAACTGTATGGGGACCATAATCAAATAATCTATCTACTTATTTAGAATTGATTTTAAAAATTCAAATTTGATAATTCGATAAATCAATCAGTATTCTCTGTACATGCCAAATATAAAAGTAGAATTGTGATGATATTTGGAAAGAAGAATTATTAAATTAGTCTTGCTAATTTTGAATTTAATACGATAAAATGTTAATTTGACGATTCAGTATTTTATAAGTTCTTATTTTCTTAATATATTCAAGCTATATAGCTAAATATATCTAACAATGAAATTTATAACTAAAATATTTAGTATGACCAAAACCAAATAGACACAATTAGAGAGATCTAGTCTATATAATCAAGTATGCGTATGTGCGTGTGTTCAACTTATTTAAACCTTTAGATATAAGTTTAAGGATTATATATAAAATCATGAATAATAATTTAAAGTGATTACAATATGCACTTGCTAAGTATGTATACGAACTCTGTTCAAAAAACATATTTATAATATATAAAGTACAGTTCTTGCAATGAACAATAAAAAATTATAATAATATAGTAGATCAACTACTTAATATTTGTATTTATAAATTTCACTTTTTGACGTTGTTCATCAAGGACTATTCATTGATCAATGGGAATTGATTGGTGTTTTTTTTTTTATTAAATAATGTTTGTTGGGACTAATATGTATTTTATTCAATGTTAGAGTATAGTTATTGAATCAAATTTTTGTTTCAAGCTAATAACTTAAATTGGAAAGCATCAAACTTGAATTATTATGTAAACTAATTCAATAATTTTAAACTCAAAAGATACATCGATCAGCATTTTTTAAAGTAAAATTATTAAATTCACTGAATTTATTCTATCGAATTATTAAATTACTAATGAAATCTCATATCTGTCAAATGGATACATGTCGCGCTTATTTCGATGAAAAAACAAAACATAAACGCAGACACTAAATAGTCAATCTAGCGTCTGGGCAAGATTGACCAAGTATCAGTGACTCATACAAGACACACATGGCATATAAAATAAAATATTAAAATGGAGTGAAATGCTTTAGAGAGAGCTTGAAAATGGCGTTGGGTTGGGTTGGGTTGGACGGTGGCAGCGGCCTCGTCACCCCTCACGGGACAAACGAATTCTCTATCACATATTGGCCCACGTTTGTCACGCATCAATCAATCGACTAATTTTTCAACCCCGCCCGGCAACAATAATTACACCACACCAAAGACTTATAGTATAATTTTGTGAAATAAAAACCCTTTACTGTTGTGTTCAATTAAGGCATACTTTGGGTGCAGAGATTTGGAGAACATATACAAAGAGATTTGGATGGTCGTTCGTGGCAGCGAACGATGACAACAGAGAATTAAATAAATAAAAGAAATAGGCCTAAATAGACAAATTATGAATGCTTGCAATTATTGTAATTGATTTACTTATTAGAATTTAAATTTCAGAGCTAAAAATACAATTGTATTGGCAAACAAATATCGGCTACCACTGTGGATTATGGTCTCATCAGTAGTGAGAGTTATTGACAACTATTTCAATTGGGATTTAGCGACAAGTCTCCACAAAGATTAACCAGTTTGAATCCCGGATTTATTTTTCCTCTATTCTGTTTTGTTGAATTATAATTTTCGTTTATCATCAGGCTCATCAATCTGTTGAGGAAACACTGATAAAAGAAGAACATTGCAGTCCTAAAAATGATGGCAACTCCAAGGAGTACATCGCACGAGAAAAGGTCCAGTTCATGCGAAGTTATGATTGATGCAAGTAGTCAATTATGGTTCTGGTTGAGCGACTCAAGAATAGTAATTGTAAATTTTAGCAAAACGAAATCTAGTGACTCCGTACGTTAAATCATTAGAGTGCTGGTTCTATTATGTTGCATTGTAGAGAATAAAGGAAGCTATTCACCTCGTTCTTTTTTATCAATAAATCAGTTATTAGAAGACAGATTTAAAATTCAATCTAGCTATAGTGTTTCTATCATTGGTCATATACGAGAATCATATTTGTTTAAGTCACTTTTTTTTTTTTTTTCTCTTATAAAAGAAAAAAGTACACCCTAGAAGACACATTAGAACGGTACTTTTATGTCTTTAAACCAAGTAGATGAAGGAAGATGAGATTAGGCACAGGCTTTGTTTCAAACATTATTGAAGGTCTAAACTAAAGACGAGGTCTAATATTCATCGCTTGGAGGCTGCTGCATCAGTGCATGAAACGGACAGACGCCAAGGAGATTAATTATCGCCAAATAAGATCCACTTGTTTGGTACACTACGACATTGAGAACAGCTAAATTAGCTTCATTCATTGGGAGTTCGGTCCGAAATTGACAGCCTTCCCATTTTCCACCTTAGAATAGCTAACGTGGAGTGCCTGGAAATTATGACGAAGAAGAATTTATCGACCCCTGAACTTTGTAGATATTTGGTTTATGAACTATTAATGTCAGTTTTATTTCTTGTCAAAATGCTTGGATTTAACTCGTATCTCCCCATTTCCTAAAAGATTTACCACTTCTATAGTTCTACAACAAAAAGGAGAAAACAAACAAAAGATGGAAATGTAATACCACTAGCTGGAAACCAAATTAGAATTGGAGCCAGTGGCAGACAAAAAAAGACAAATTCAAGGATCGAATTGAAGTTGAAACTCCAAGATGGAGAATGACAAATTAACTTTCCCATCCCTTAGAAGATACAAGATACGGACCTGCCTTTTGTTTTGTTTCTATTAGTAATTTACTGATATTATATTCATCTCAGAATTATCTTTTTTTTCTTATGGTTTCTAACATATCGAACTATAGATAATGGTGGTGGGCCAAACATGATCGTTGGAGTATAGATATTTTTCCCAAAGGAGCTACACAGCTTGTTATCTTCTCTGCTCTGCGTTATAATGGTGTTTGGCAAAAGGGTAAACAAGTGAGGTTGAAACCTACCCATAAAGTGAAAGCTAAACTATCTCCATCCTAACTTGCCTTGTGTCAGTGTCAGCTTTTGTTGAACACCAAACTTAATTGTAATTTCTCCTTCAGGACAAAAAAACACAGACCCCCTCTGCCCCCCCAACTTCTAATAATTACATTCCTTGGCTTACTGGTAAGAGGAAAATGGTTTCTGGACAAACATATTTCTTTGAGGTTTGCGCAATTTGCTTCTTCTTGTTTTTTTTTTTTTTTTTTTTTCCAGGTAATATTGGAGCTAACCACTGTAATAGAGTAGATTGGATTCTGGATTATGAAGGAGGTTAGTAGAGAACTGGGCCCAGGCCCATGATTGTGAACTATTGGTCCATTTTGTGTGAAAGACACACCAAGCCTGAGCCCGTTCTTTATCTGTCCACTTGACTAGAACGAAACCCACACGCAAGGCCGAGACGTACCGGCAGGAAGAAATTGTAGTCCTATCACCTTTGTATTTCCCTGTAATGCCCTCAAGCCCATTATTTTGTTTGTTGTCGGGATCCTATTTCTCCTTATATATAATTTTAAAAAAAAAAGACAGAGAAGGCTTTTTTTTTTTTTTCTCTTTTTCGATAAGATATCCCAATTAACATCTAAAGGGTAAAGGCCATAATCTTATTTTTTTCCCCAATCAAGGGAGATATGGAATAAGATTTTGTACCCCTCACACGTAATAAGATATACGTTTGGCATTCAGCCTAAAAAAAGGAAAGATATTTATTTTATTTTCTTAAATTATAAGAATCCGTAAAAGAGTTAATCAAATGAAAAAAAAAATGAAAAGTTCATTAAAGAAACTCCTGCTAGCATATAAGTCTTAGTATTAATAAATAGATGAGTGTGTGTGTGTGTGTGTTTTTTTTTTTTTTTTTATGTTTGGTGCCTTTTTGGGTACAAAATAAAAATTGAAGGACAAGATCTAAATTATGAGCGATAACTGAAAATCTTCTGTGTTTATAGGAAGATTAAACCTGATTCATAAAGACGTCTTATTACCTTTCTTCTCTTTAGCTAAAACTTTAGGTATCGTAACTACCTATAGAATTAGAAACACCTTTTTTTTTTTTGTTTAAAATCGTTCACAATATTATTTGTAACTTGTAATTTTTTAAGAAATAGAATTATTTTCTAATTAGTTATTATTTAGAATTTAACTTATTTGGTGGATTGTGTTGTGACTTCTAATTGCCCAATTACAATAATTATTTGTAACTGCAGCCCAACCCAATCCAGGCGCGGCCAAGCATAGCAAGCAGGCCCAGCAACGCTTTTCCAATCAATCCCACACCAAGAATCCCCACGACCGACGCCAGTACCAAAATCTATATAAGCCCGTACAAATTCACTTCGCTCCTCCTCCACCAACAGAACAGAACAGCACGCAACGGAACAGCTTTCTTTTTGTTTTGTTTTGTTTTGTTTGGAGACGAAACTTAGCTTGAAGACTGTTTATATGGTCCCTTTCTCCACATAAGCCACACTTTTAGGTGTCTTATCAATCTTCTTTACTCAAAGGCTATCTTCCATTCTTCTCTCTCTTTTTCCCCCCCTTGCCTGTTGGGCTTCAACTTCAGTTTTCCGCTCTTTCCGCAGGATTTCTCTCTATCCTCTTCAAATTGGACTTTACTTCTGATAAAAGCATCAGAAAATTTTTCTACAACTCAACAGCTCTTTTTAAGTAAGGCTCAAAGCGTCAATCTTTTGAAGATTGTCAGTGCAAATTAAAGCGGACATTTTTCTTCGTTTTTAAATTTGGTTTACTCGGTTTAAGGGATGGATTTGAAGACAGGTAATGAAGGGGAAGAAGTTGTTGAAACCCGAGAAGTGGAGGAGGGGGATCTAGAATCAAAATTGAAGTTGTCACGTAGTTTGAGCAATAAAGATACGTTTGTGAGGGCTGATCAGATTGATTTGAAGAATTTTGATATGCAGCTGGAGAAGCAGTTAACTCTAGGGGGTTTGTCTGTGTCGAGGTTGAGAGAAGGAGAAGTTCATTTTAAGGAGGTGGAAGAGGACTGGGAGATTGATTTAGCTAAGTTGGATATCAGAAATGTTATTGCGCATGGTACTTATGGAACTGTTTATCGTGGTGTCTATGATGGCCTTGATGTCGCAGGTAATCAATGTCTACAATTTTGTCTCCTTTGTCTCAATTTATGTCATTCCAATTAGCAATTCTCACTACCATTGGATGTTATTTCTAATCAAACAGTGAAGGTTTTGGACTGGGGAGAGGATGGTGTTGTAACAGAGGCTGAAACTATTACTCTTCGTCAATCATTTCAGAAGGAGGTTGCTGTTTGGCATAAACTTGACCATCCTAACGTGACTAAGGTTACTAGTTTTTAGAATTAATAAGGTTGTTACTCCTAATATGGTTGTTGCCTTTCAGAACTGCGATTACCTTTTGCAGTTGTTTTTATTTTCTATAACGTCCTTTCGACTATCAGTGAGTGTTCAGTTATCAGAATGGCATTGTCATACTATGTCTTTACTATGTACTGTTTGTTTTGGCACTGACTTTATTAGCCAATTTTTGGTGAATTTAACTACCAAAATACTTGTAAACTGAGTCATTCCTTGATGGCACTTTTCAGGCTGTCTATAGGGCGATTTCTTTGCTTAACGTATTAACAAATCCACTTGTCCTGATCCTTCTTCACATTTCTTGCAGTTTATTGGAGCTTCTATGGGAACATCAAATCTTAAGATTCCTTCTAAAAGCGGTTCCAGTGATGGTCATAACTCCTTGCCATCTAGAGCTTGTTGTGTTGTTGTAGAATATCTTCCAGGTGGGACTCTAAAGAGATTTTTGATCAGAAATTATAGAAAGAAACTTGCTTTCAAGGTGGTGATTCAACTTGCTTTGGATCTCTCTAGAGGGTGAGACAGCTATTCTTAGAGAAATTGATTATGGCTGTTTATCTTTTTTCCCCCCTACCTTTTTGTGGCATAACCGTAATTGGAATGAAATAGCTCTTTAACAAGTCCTAACTGTTTTCTTTGTTTCCCTGACTTTGCAGATTAAGTTATCTTCATTCTAAAAAAATTGTGCATCGTGATGTTAAATCAGAAAATATGTTGCTAAATGCACATGGAACTTTGAAAATTGCTGATTTTGGGGTTGCTAGAGTTGAAGCTCAGAATCCAAGGGACATGACTGGGGAAACTGGTACCCTTGGTTACATGGCCCCTGAGGTATGTGTCTCTCGTTCTGCAATGAAATATGGAACTATTCCTTGTTAGCTCAAGGAAGAAGGGCTCAATGGTGTTAGCTTAAGATTACATATTTTATTTACCCCTTTGTGAGCGAACAGCTAAAGTCTAATGATATTTCAACTTCTAGGTCCTGGATGGCAAGCCGTACAATAGGAAGTGTGATGTCTACAGTTTTGGCATATGCTTATGGGAAATTTACTGCTGTGACATGCCTTATCCTGATCTAAGCTTCGCTGACTTGTCTTCTGCTGTTGTTAATCAGGTTTATGCTACATTTTGAATAATGTTAGTGGGATTCAAACATGATTAAGAAAACTGTATTGTTATTGCTTAGCATTAAAATCCATCAAATGGCCCTTCTACTGAGGAACTAATTGTTAAATACATGACAAATCATAGCATGAACCGCCATTTTAGGTTTGGGTTCGTGTGCATGATTATCGGGGCACGATGTAGTCCTACGCATCACTTGCCTTTTAGATAATGTTGATAAATGTTATATTCTGTGTGTTTTGATAGAATTTACGACCAGAAATTCCTAGATGCTGCCCTAGTGCATTAGCAAGCATTATGAGAAGGTGCTGGGATGCAAATCCAGATAAACGCCCTGAGATGGACGAGGTTGTGAGGTTGTTGGAGGCCATTGATACTAGTAAAGGTGGTGGTATGATACCTGAAGGCCAGGCTCGTGGATGTTTCTGCTTCGGCACAACAAGGGGTCCATGATTCAGCACGTATCAGCATCTGTTTAATACAGCTAGTGTGAATAATCAATGATCCCTAGGGTGCAGGCTCTACCTTTTTTTAACTTTGTTGTCCTGTTCTCACAAGAAGACATATAGTTAGATTCTACTGGGAACGAATATATTCACAGAGAAGCATGAGAAGTTAAGTAGCTAGATATTCAGTTTTCTTATTCTGACATCTAGAATCCATTCAATTGCAAATATGGTGATAAACCAGTTGCCCTGATACTTTTTTATTATTGATAGAGTCTTGTATTCTTTGACAATAAAAGATGTTATCCTCCCTTAACCCAGAGGTGAACAAGAATTTCCATTATCGGTCTTTGTCTTTCATAGTTACAACGGGAGTGTAACAATTCTGCAAGTGGAATTTCTCCTTTAGTGATATTAAGACTAGTTAGCTGTGTAAGTCAGGCAATTGATTAAGTAGAAAACTACAGGGTTTTTTAGTTTTTTTAGGTAGTTATTTTGAGACAAGTACTTCGTAACCTGACATAACGACTTTACAATCTTTTTAGTGGTGCTCCAACATAACAGCGTATTAGGACTGTGCACATACAGCTGGTAACCTCGCATATGCCCTAATACATGTCGATGCCACCATTTTGTTCCATCTAGATACGATGGAATTGACACATTGGATGAGCTGAAAGGCACGGTGAGGTACTGATTCTAGTTTCCAAGTTGGCTCCGATGCCATGATGATCCGCTGGGAACAGATACAGATACGTCTCTCCTGCTGGAATGCATCAAGTTCCACTTTGTGGGGTATATTCTTTCCAAAATGAATCACAACCAGTGCAAATAGCAGATTTGGCATATGATACCCATGAAACTTCACTCAAATGCATTAATTTCTCATCACTCCTCTCGACGGTTTGTGATCAAGAAATAACTTTTGCTGCTTTCAGACCATTAAATTAGTAAAATATCATGTGGAGTCTATAGGTTTAAAATTTGTTTATTTTTCCCATCGATTGATAACGAGGTTGGACATGAGTAGTGAAAATAATTCACTGAAAGTATTCTAGTCTAAAGACATGGCAAAGAGATTCTCTAGCATAAAGTTCCAGTATGTTAGAAGGAAATCCAATGTTCCAGCTCATGTGGCTGCGAATTTGGCACTTTATTTTCATGGTTGTAAAATTTGGTATGCCAACTTCCCGCATGATGTAATGCAGGCTGTAATCTCTGATTCTCATTAATGGAATCTTCACCTCTATTCTTCAAAAAGAAAGAAAGTATTCTAGCCTAGTAACTGGTAAGACATGGTAGTCTATTTGTTCATCAAAAGTCCAGATGTTATTCAAACGTAGTACGGATAATAATTGATTAGAAATTGAATTCAAGAAATTTATAAAAACTCGTGTGAATGTTGATATATAAAAGATTAGATATACTACCAAATGCGTTTACTTTTTTTTTCCCCCTATTTTGCTGTTATGCAAAAGATCAGGAACATGATAGAATTAATTTATGAATTTCAAGTATCACATTATGATAATTCTAGAGAACAATGTACTTTACTACAAATCAATTACCAAGTGTAAAATCCTTCCGCTGGTGTGTTATTTGTGTTATTTAGGGTAAATGGTACAATTGACTACTAAATATAAATATTCAAAATTGTGAATAATTAGTTTCACGCTAAAATTTTGGAATAAATTACTTAACAAGAGTTAAAGTAAGACATATAAGTTCCATTATTCGTCAAAGCAAGGGTATTTTCGAAACAAAAGGTTGGGATTTTGATTTTATATAAATAAATAAAGAAGAGATAAAGAAATGATAAATCAAAAATTCTTTTATATTATAGTAAATCCTATTCTCTTTTTATAATTAAGGTTTACGTGACTTTTTTGTGCTGAAAATAAAATACCCCTGTTTTTTACCGCATATAAAGCACGCGTGTTTAACAGCTGGGGAGACGTGACGTCAAACCAACTCAAAACAACTATTAAAAGTTAAAAGTACTTTTCAGCAGAAAAAGTTTAAATACTCGTGATAGCTTATAGAAGTTGCGAGAGGTACTGAGGATAAAATCCACGCAGCTGTCCTATATAAGCAGCAGGCAGGCTCCAGCAAAAGCAGCCCGTTTCAATTCAAATTCGCATGTGCTCAGTACTCGTACTCTTCATCCTGGGCCTACCCAAATAAGTAAGGCAAGCATCCTCAAAGTACCTTTGATTCCACGAACACGAGTGGACCGAACCAAAATCTTTCGGATTTACGGGAATGGGACTTGTGGAGAAGGATAATGATGCCAGCTCATCGTCTTCCTTGATGTCAGATTTCCTGAATAAATCTGGCGGCGTAGCCGTGATAGACGGTGGCTTGGCGACGGAGCTCGAACGCCACGGTGCTGACCTCAACGATCCTCTCTGGAGCGCCAAATGCCTCCTCACCTCCCCTCACCTCATCCGTACGGTAAAACCAAGCTTCTATTTCAATATCGTTATGCATACATGCGTGCCTTCTGTTTTATTTCCTTTCTTTTTCTTGGCAAATCTCTGATGTTTTCTTGAAGGAGTTATCTGATTTTGGATTTTCTTATTAGATTCTCGATTTTTTTTTTTTTTGTTTTATTTGAACGGCTGTGATCGGTGATTTGGGTTGGAGAAACACCTATATTAGTGTTTATTAGTATCGAATAGAAAGATTAATGGGTCGTAGCTTATCTGAGAAATAACTATTAGCTTCTACTTTTGGCTTAAAAGAATCTTTAAAGCTCCAAAACGAGATTTACAGGGTATTTGTTGATATTTACTGGTAAGCAGTATGGGTGAGAATTTGTAGAGTTCAGAAGTATGAGTAAGTGGTTGGGAATTTGGACCACCACGTGAATGTGTTACGCTTTCAGCTTTCTGGAATGGGTTGATCAGAAATTTGGGCGTGGGATGGTTGAAGCTTTAAAGTAAATGATTGAGTTCTAACTTCTGCATCTAGATATACAAGGACAAAGTTATGAGTTTGGAGTTGGACCACCCTCCAAACATGATTTTTTTTTTTAATAACAAACTAATGTATGATATCTATGTAGTGATTCTTTTAGCTTACATAAAATTGATTCTTGGCCCAAAATCCTTAAGTAGAAATCTATTTTAAGGTTCTGAGTCTATTGCAAGATCAAGTTCTTTAACAAATAAATCTAATCCTTGACAGACTAAATCCATGCATACAAACAATAGCATTTAACACATGTATGAATTGTGATTGGCTTTTGTTTTGAGTTTGTTTTGATTTAGCCTTCTTGTACTACTAAATTCCCCGCTTATTTGATATTTATACGCGAGTATGCGGTTGCAATATGGCTGGTAATTATTGTTTTCTGTGCATGAATAATTAGATTACTTCATTGAGCAGGTGCACCTTGACTACCTAGAAGCTGGTGCCGACATAATAATTACAGCATCTTATCAGGTAATAACTCTTCCTTTATTTGGCAAGCCATCTGTGTCTTTCTATTTGTATAGGAGTGTGGATGGTTGAACTTCAGGGTTGGTTCATTGTGAGCAGGCTACAATCCAGGGTTTCAAGGCAAAAGGATTTTCTCAAGAAGAAAGTGAAGTGTTACTCAAGAGAAGCGTTGAAATAGCTTGTGAGGCACGGAGTATATACTATGATAGATGCCGTGACTCCTCTTCCAATTATACTGCTGATGGTAAAGTTCTCAAACATCGGCCTATATTAGTTGCAGCATCTGTGGGAAGTTATGGTGCTTATTTAGCTGATGGTTCTGAGTACAGGTGATTGTGACTCAAATATAATATTATGGCATCTTTTTCTGGGAAGTTGATATGGTTTTATATCCAAATTTGTGCATCTACTTTGAACAGTGCATGGCTATTGCTAAGAGTAGTCACTCTTGCAATAACTTGATTAGATTTTGCTGTATTAGTCAGTCAATCACCTAGTTAAGGGTCATGACCATGCACATCCTTCTAAATATTCCTTAATCCAATACTACCAAGATACATATATGCACACACATGTCGTCATACATACCTTCTAGTTTAAGGCCTTGACATCAAGCACGACCTCTCAATCAAATAAATTGCTGCTATGTTGAGCTTGACACATTCAATCGTTTCCTCTTAATCTTCTTTCTCCAACACTTACAGTGGGGACTATGGTGATGCTATGGATTTGGAGTTTTTGAAGGAGTTTCATCGGAGAAGGGTTCAGCTTCTAGCAGACGCTGGTCCTGATCTGATAGCTTTTGAAACAGTACCAAACAAACTTGAAGCACAGGTAATGGCTAGATTGATGAGGATGTTTTGGTAAACCTATGTCCACTTCAGTTATCATTACATAGTGCTCAAGAAAATAAATAATGTTCAGATTCTGCAAGCATTTTACATTGGCAGTGAATTATATGTTTTGCTTGGGTAATTTGATATAGATAAATCTCCCCCTTTTAGGCTTTTGCTGAGCTTCTAGAGGAAGAAGACATAAACATTCCTGCATGGATATCCTTCAACTCTAAGGATGGTGTAAATGTGGTCAGCGGTGATTCTTTGTCTGAATGTGCTGCCATTGCTGAGTCATGCAAGAAAATTGTCGCTGTAGGAATTAACTGTACCCCACCTAGATTTATTCAGGATCTGATTGTTTCCATCAAGAAGGTAGTCTAGTTACTATGTTATTGCTTTTCTATTGCTTATTACTCCACAGTTTCATTCTATACTTAACAAATTTAGAAGATCTAAGGGACTTTAGCTTTCCTTAATTTGTTACCTGGTTCCTGGCTGGACTTTGTATTTTTTTAACTATTAAATCTGGTTACTATGTATTGCTATTATTTTTGTTAGTAGTATTTTTTGAGATGGTTCATATCTTAGAATTATGATTACTTCAGGTAACAGCCAAACCAATACTTATTTATCCAAATAGTGGTGAAAGTTATGATGCTGATCGAAAGCAGTGGGTGGTGAGTGTTTAATCTTTTCCCTAATATCTGGTTGTTTCCATGGCTAATAAGTTATCTTTCATGTGCATATTTGCTGTGTTTATTGTTTACAAACACTTTTTTTGGGCAGTCAAAATGTGGCCTACTAAACATACTCACTATTGAGAAACAGGATATTTCTTTCCTTTCGTCGCAGTGATTAGGAAGAAATGCACTCGCATGCACACACAAAATACATAAATAAATAAATAAGGAATAAGGGAAAATGAAGCAACCATGGGAGGAATGGAATAAATCTTGCAGATGTCTAAAATGCTACACAGAGATTATTTCCTATTTCATTCTGGTTTTGTTCATATTGACATCTCCTTATTATGAAAAAAGGATCTCCTTTCCTTCGTCTTGTATTGTTGCATTCCAGCTTATGCATGAACATATTATGCAACTAAAGCGCCATTATTTACTGCTGCAGAATCTGCCTTCTTTGTGTGGTGATTCTGCTTGTTTAGTTTTCTTTTCGATTACCATGCATTTGGTTAGACACAATGCCAATGTTTTGTGTGCTTTCTTTGGTATCATTTTCTTCATGCACGTATCCTCATTGTATTTCTTTTGCCTCTTGCAGCAAAACACGGGGGTTTCAGATGAAGACTTTGTATCGTATGTGAATAAATGGTGTGAGGTAGGAGCATCCCTTGTTGGAGGTTGCTGCAGAACCACTCCCAGTACCATTGGCGCAATATATAGAACGCTCAGATATGGCACATCTGCTTAATAATGAGTATCATCTATCATAGAACCCTTGGGAGACAATTGAATGCCATGCTGATTTGTATGGCAGTTGGAAAAATTTTGTCATTAATGAAATGAGTTGAGGAGAAGTTTGTCATTCTGCTGACATCCAAGGGTAAAGAAAATTAAGGGAGACGATTACAAGTAGTTGGCTTTTTGCAGCCACTTTTATCATACTGGCAGCTAATTATGCATTCAGGTGATGTTCAGAACAATTACATATTGCTGTTTTATGTTAAATGTGTTGGCATTTCATGAGGTTTTGTATTAAATAACTAAGTTGAAGCGATGAATTACTGTTTATTAAGCGTCAATGACATAGGAATAGACTGGTCGGGAGAATGCCTGTATGAACTCCCATGGCATAACCTGAACTCTAAAATCTGTGCTGACCAGATTTATGAGTTCGTTTACCACATGTCTCTTTCAAATAAAATCAGTGAGATTGCCAGCAAAGCCAAGTCTTCGAAGTTGAAACCCTATAGCCGAGCAACAGCAGTGCTAGTACACTTTTACACCCTTGTGAACTTAAAGCTTCTAAATCTCCATGCCCTTTTAGCTCTAGTTGACTGAACTGTAGTAGTGGGCAGGAAGGGGGAAAAAAAGTCACCAACTTTTTTTACCAAAAATCTGGCAAATGACCAACCCGGATCCGATTTCTTCTTAGGAGGAGGCAGTCTGGCCCGGAATCTGAAACCTCCATTTTCTCGTGGATTGAACTGCACATCCAGTGAAAGCTTAGCATCCTGACAACAGCTCTATTCAATGGGCTTTTCTTTTCTCCCGGAAAAATCAATGGGCCTAATGAAATGCTATGCACTGTCGATTCATGCGTGTTTTGTCGTATGTTATGTTTATTAGACTCAAAACTAACAAGATTAAAATTTGAACAACTTACTGTTCCAAGTACCGGCTAATACAACAAATTACTAATCCGGGTCTCCAAGCAACGCTTGACAGACTTCTAAAGAAACGCTATTGTGATACTTGAAACACTTGACTTCAAATAAGATCATTACTAGATTCTTATCCATGCTGGATGATATGAGGTTAAACATTGATACAAAAGCTCCTCAACTGGATTCAAATTTTTTAGCTAAGAATGCTGTGCATGTTGTTTGCCACTAATTATAGTGTCTAACATGGATTGGACATTGCCAAGCGTTGAACATGGGCTGTACTTCACTTTTGATTCTGCTCAAAAGGTCCATGATTACATTCTTGGTCCCGGGCTCTTGGACCTTTAGTTCCATTGTTTTACGTCAAGTTTCTAAGCCCACGTGATCTCTTGGACTTCAGGACCATGGAAACTGGTCCCGGCAAACAACGGATATTTATTACTACGACTACTAAATGGAGCTAATAAATTGGCAGTGGTATGTTGGCACTTTCATGTTCTCAACCCTCCCATACCGATACGATTTTTCTACTGCGGATCGCAACGATTTCGGCTCTTCAAATTATGTGATCAGATTGGAATTAATATATCCCTGGTCAGGTTTCCTTCTTCATTTATGGCACATGATAATGCCCCCATTGCCAATATATCTGTGATGTTGGCATTGAGTAATAGGACTTGTCAATCCTTAGCAGAAAAAGTAAACATCAATACTTCCGTGTATATATATTTTCGCCTCTTCACTTCCAACTGAATCTGTTTGTCTACTTAGCCAATGCAACGGCTGCACTAAATAATGTTATTATAGTATTATTTTATAAGAAAACGTGAAAAAAGTTTTAATTCTTAAAACTCCCTCGATAAATACCTTAAAAAACTTCCCAATAGCACTTTTTTTTTTATAAGTTTTCTTTTACAATCCATATTTGTAAAGATTAAAATATTTCAAGTCCGTGCCTATTATATAAAAATATATATTTTTGTTTTAAATTAAAATGTAATGTACTTCATTGAGCAGAAGAGGCTTTAAAATTCCTAAAGTACCCATTTTAAGCCCAAAGCCTCAAATTATAGTCTAAACGCTAAACAACCTCAGGCCTACAGTGTTCCCGCCAAACAGCCCTTGCGGCCAAACATTAACGTCCGTCTACTTAGGGACGCCTTGCACAATACTCAGATTAAGCTCTTGGCCGTTGACTTCCTGAAACTCACGCCGTCACCGACAGGCCAACGGCCTCCTTCTTCCGCGAAGGCAAGAGCCTCTCACTGGCGGAGACAGTAGGAATCGTGGTAACTCGAGATGACAATCCCGGCAAAAGTTCCTCAAATTCACAATCCATGGCTTTTGCTGTATTACCTGCATCCTGTGGCTCAATCAGTTTAATTCTCCTAACTTTTCTCGCCGCAGCCCATCAGTTGTTCGACTGATTGCCCAAGCGGCTACCAGCTTCGCCTCCGATGTCCAAGTCGGAGTTCTCGCCAGAGTTCGTGCCAGGATCACCGGTTTCGGGAAACTGTTCAGATTATTGTGGCTGATGTTGTCGTTGAAAGGGATCCCAATATGCAGATTTTGCATTGGCTTGATTGTATGAGGTTGACGCGTAAGTGTTACAACCAATAATATAAATAAACAACTATATTAAGTTTTTTTTTTTTTTAGAAATAAATAATGTGAAAAAAGTCCTTTTCAGTTGGTCCTTTTTTCTTTGTGTTTCTGCTTAGTACAAGCTTGGCAATTTTATTTTAGCTGGCGGGATAACTTGGTAGACATGAAACTCAATTTTAATTTGGATGTCTTTTTTATGTTGTCATCTTCACAAAAATTGTTCCCCCCATAATTCTCTGATAATTTCTTCAATAATAATCTCATCTTGGATTTTCTTATTCTGTGAATGAGGTTTTACCATGCCTGGTGTGTGTTCTTTTACTTGAACTGATTTTGAAAATATCTGGAAATGATCGATGCTTTAAATTGCAAAGTGTGGAATTGCAGTGAGTTTATATGAGGATAGTGACTAGTCAGCAGCAAGTGTTAGAATTTTCAAAGTTAGTGGGGTAGAGTGAATGTGAAATTGGATTTTGGACCACCAAGAGGATGTGAATTCTGAAAGCTTCAAGATTACTCTGCCTACTTTCCCGAATGAGTTGATCAGAAAATTTTTTGGTCATGGATGATTGAAGCTGTAACATAAATGGTTGTATGGGTGATTACTTGGTTCACTTAAATAATGCCTTAATAATCTTTAGTGAATAAATGGTATCATCAAGAAAATACTCAAGTATGTAAAGAGTTTTCTTTTTTCCAAGTTTTATAGAGCTGTTGGACTTATGTGGTAATAAACAAGCAATGGATTAGTTTTCCTCCATATAAAAGATACCCCAAAAACGCATGTTCTAAAAGCAAAAGAAAATGAAATACAATTGAGACTGAATTTGTGTGCTAAATTCAGGTTGATTTCTAAATTTGTGTGCTAAATTCAGGTTGACTTCTTCCTTTTCTCTGTTATCTTGTTTCAGAGACAGAATAAATTGGTACTTAAGATCCAATCAAGTTTGCAGTAGCTTAAGCATTATTTGGTGATTTAGATGTAATTTTGGTGTTGTTGGGTCTAAAATGCTAGTGTTAATCAATTTATATTTCTTCATTCTATAGATATGATCTCAAATTAATACCCAGAAGGACATTAAATTCGCACTCATACACCCAAAAGAAAGATAACATGTCAGATTAATGTAATTGGTGTTGTATGCTACTGGATTTCTTTAACACTCTTTATTTTGTCTAGAATTTGTCCTTTTCGCAATTGTATTCAGTAGGTGAAGTGGTACTTACAACTGGTAAAAAGATAAATGGGCTTCAAGATTTGAAGATATTAGGTGGGGAATTTTATTTGAGATTTGGAGAAGAGGAGTGACATTGACAAGATCATCGTACAAGTCCGCTAATCTGGACAAAATGCACACAACTGGAGAAAATGACTTTTTGATATTTGTACGCTTGTGAAAATGGGTTACATCACCTGTTATCCTTTCCTCGTAAGCTTTGATTCCAAGATGAGCGGGGGAGATTAAAAACCTGGATATCTTGATATACTCCTGAATTTTTGTTCAGAATTATTGTAATGCTTCATTTGAAAGTGAGACCCGAGTGTTCTATGTGTCGTGTTCTCTTTGCTGCTTAATAGCTAAATATAATAATATTTTGTGTAATTGAGGATGCATTTGATTTGGACACTCAAATCAAGGATAGGGGATGACGTTGAGAGAACTTACAACAAGGTTCGCTCGTAAACCTAACATAAACCTGATGATTAGACTGCCTATTATCTTCTGCAATCTTTATATGATTGGGTTATCATGTTTTGGCAATATTAATTTCTAGGAAGGATAACATACTAAGGAATAAAATGAAGAAGCACGTCTATATTAATAGGTTCACGCCAGAAGAATATCACGTCGCTTTTTACTTGGTAGTATTCAAGATTATAATCAATTAGTAGTGAAGGAAATGGCAGGCCACAAACTGCCTCGTGTTGCTTTCTCTCATTCTTCAGGGTAGATTAAGGATAGGTTTTCGCTGGACAACCAGCAATAAATTAGACAAGTCTTGACAGCGCATTACTGGGACCAAGGTGCCTGAGTGCCTCTAATACATAAGGAAGATTCACTATTAGATGTAGTTAGGTTGTTTTGGAGTTTTGTTAGGGGTTCTTATTTGAAAAGTTGAGAATTAAGGCTTATTGGGACTTGGAAGTGTTTAGCCGTCGGTTCTATTAGTTTAGTCCTTGAACATGTTAGACTCGTATGTTTTTTATGAATCTTGTTAAACCAATATACACTTGATTGTGATGGACCTTAAAAAATGAAAACTAAAGATCAAGCTTGGGATTAAGACACCGTCTCCCACATGCAGCATGTGTATTAAGATTAGTTAAATAAGAGTTTCAAGCCTGGAGAGCTAAATCAAACAAATTACTTTGTTCTAGCTAAGGTAAAAAAATATTCCCATCACTGGCATTACACAGAGTTGCCCGAAGCCCTAGGCGATGGCGTGGGTGGTGGATCGAGTTGAGCAGGGCTGGAGAAACCTTGATTGGCTAAACGAGATCCTACATCTATGTGATTGAGTACTTTTGAAGTGAGGGCGTACTCCAAGCACAAAAAATTTCACATTAATTCATCCATAAGCTCAAGATTTATCGCAATTTAATTCTCCTCCTAATCAACAAGAAAGCCCCAATTTGTGATTACTGCTTTGGATCCGTTAGACAGAAGTATGGATAGAGCCGAAAAGAGCCTTTGAATTCCCAAACAAACAAACACTTTGGAATTCATTTAGTATAGTATAGTTACAATAAGGGTCCTGAAAAAATACATACTACTGTCCTTATTTATGTGACAGCAAAGTTCAAAGTTTAAAGTTAATCCCATGTCAGCTTCGAACAAATTACTCAAACCCGAAAATCTACATTAGAGACACAGCCACTCCCCACACAAAATTCCTTGTACCGAATTCTATAAAGCAGTGGGCTTCTCAAAACCAACAAGGCTACTTGAAGAAAGCTTCCCTATAAAACATTCTACCAGCAAACTTCTAAAGGCTACTTGAAGAAAGCTTCCCTATAAAACATTCTACCAGCAAACTTCTAAGTAACCCACATTGGTACACAATCCTAAGGAACCAAAAATAGAATTTTTGTCCTAGGAGCTATTGATTTTCAAGATTTCTTTCGTTGGTGAAGGATGTAATGCCAAGTATGTTACTAAAATAAACCAGCGTCAACAGGGGAACAAAACAAACTCCATTTGCATTTCCCCCAGTTTGTCTTTTTATTTTTTTCTCTTTTGTTTTTTAGAGCTTTTGGAAGACCAAATGGAATGGGAGTGAGTATTGCGTGCACCACGCGTGCACTAGAACCAATCACACATCGCCAAATAATACAAGGTATGACCCACCATTGCCACATGGCGATAAATTATTGGTTCTAGTACACCACGTGGCAATGCACGTGGTGTATTGTATACTTTTCCATGGAATGGTGGTGGCTACTCCAAATGAAATGATGATGGCTACTGCTTGGATTTTAGACCAAAACCTCAGTGTGCTGACCGGGGCAGAAATTTGACAGTGAAAGAATAGAAAAAAAAGCCGGGAAGGTTGAGTACGGTTGGGTGACCGAGATACCCATTGCTTTTGATTGCCAATTTAGCTTTGGCACTAGTTATCTGGGTCAGAAGGGCCCTTGCGTTGGATTTTGCGGCAAAAAAGCCTCGAGAGAGAGAGAGAGAAAGAAGAAGGGAGAAAACAGTTTGCTCCTAACTCCGAACTGCACTTTTTTCTCTTCAAATTCGATACTTTGCTGTCCGCCCAGAACGAGGTTTTTAATAGATGAGTTAACCACCTCCCAGGATCACATCCTTCACACACACACACACACACAACACACAACACACATATTCAATCTCTCTCTACATTCACTTTCTTCCTCTCTTTATGACTTGACTCTGCATTGTCTCGTTTCTGGATTCCGAATCTAATAGTTTTTCTTCCACGCATCACCACTGTTGGTACCTCTCTTTGAATATCTTTGTTTCTTCCCTTTTCCCCTCCTGTTTTCTCTTTGCACCTCACCACAGAATACAAAGAAAGATAAAATTAAACCAGCTGGCAACTGGGTTCCATTGGATTAGACTGGTGTTAGCAAAATGCTTGTAAAATGGGATTTTTTTTCTTCATTCCTTTAGTTGTTTTCCCTTGATTATTTGAGAAAACTGAGAATTCAGTCTTGCTCTGTTTCAAAGCCCATAAGTGAGGAAGCTTCTTTTTCGTTATTTTTGTTTCTGTTCAGTTGCAAGTTTGCGTTTAGGAATTCCCTTGTCGTCTTCTTGATCAACAGTTGCATATTGTACTTGTCTTTTTCAGTTGGACAATAGTTGAAGAGGGGAGGGGGGGGGGGGTCATAAAGCTTGAATTTTTATGGCATAGGTAGATCACGGTGTGATTCTATATGAACCTGAAGAAATGAAAGATGTGAACTCGAAGAAAAGCAAGGTTTGTTGGAGATAAAATTGTGAATTACTCTTCAAGAACTTGTGTCGATTTAATGCAGCAACTCTGCATTATTGTTTGCAAGATTGCTAACTTTTGGAGTTGTTATGTTGATGAAGCTTTCATGGCCCAAGACACTAGTCAAAAAATGGTTCAATGTCAAGAGCAAAGCATATGATTTTCATGCAGACGACGTCGTATGCGGAGGTGAGTCACGCTATCTATCTCCTTCATCTAGTTATTTCCGGATTTTTATGTTGAACTTTTGACTTTCGGACATTGTGAAACGGAATTGGATTTCTTTTATTCTCTTCCGTCTGGCAATCTTGGTAGAATATCTCTATAAATTTCTTCCCAGTCTCCGTTCATAATGACTCGGGAAATTCCTCTGGGTATGTTGAGATCTGTTCTTGTTTTTCCCTTCTTTCTGAAAGTCATATTTATTTTCTTGGGTTCAAATTGAATGAATGTTGTCGTTTCCAAGTTTGGAATGTATTGGTTGGATGCAGTAACTGTGAAATGACACAGCTTTAACAACTTGTGTTTTTGCTTTTCCAGTTGTGGATGAAGAATGGAGAAACAATTTCTCAGAGAGTAATGTGTGCATTATCAAGAAGAGCAAAACAGGTGCAGTACCAGACAAGTAGTATTTGTTTTGGACCAAAGTATCGATCCAACGATATTGAAACTGGATTTTCTCTTTTTGACAAATTATGATCCTTGTCTCATATCATGTTAAATAAAATTAACAGAGAAGTCAAGTACAAAGAGCTCTGATCGCATCCGGCAAGGCGAGATTGACCTTGATGCCTCCCGTGTCAGAGATGTGCAAAATTATAGGTGTGCTCATTTTCAAAGATTTTATGAAGCCTATTATTTAAAGTTTTCCATTCAGAGCTGGAAGTCATTGTTTTTCTTTTAAATCAATTTTGGGTCAGGATTTTTGTAGCTACATGGAATGTGGCAGGAAGATCTCCACCTAATTTTTTGAATCTTGAAGATTGGCTGCACACATCACCTCCTGCTGACATCTATGTTCTAGGGTTAGTTTGATTTGTAAAACTAATTCCTACTGCATAACTTCGTGGAATATTGATCGAAGTCAAAAGGCTTTATTGGTAATTTTCTTTTATCCCTTTGACATTTAGGTTTCAAGAAATCGTTCCTTTAAATGCTGGCAATGTGCTGGGCACAGAAGACAATGGCCCAGCTAAAAAATGGTTAGCGCTTATTCAGGAAAACTACTGAACAGTCTTCCTGGCACAAGTGGTGGTTATTACATATGCCTTCCCCATGTCCCTGATCCCATTGTAGAACTGGATGCTGACTTTGAAGGGTCAACAAGGCAAAAGGCCTCATCTTTTTTCTACCGTCGCTCATTCCAAGTCACTTAGCCATAGCATGAGAATGACAGAGAATGATATGTCAGTGCCACAGCCTCGACTTGATCGTCGATTCAGTGTCTGTGACAGGGTTATGTTTGGTAACCTGCCAAGTGAATTGTGATCCGAATCTCAGATGGGGAGGATCCTCTGATGATGAAATGGAGAAGGTGACTCACCTTATTCAACACACTGCTTCACCAGTTTCAGTATAATGGTTCTGTCTCCATGGAGAAAGAGAGAGCCAACCTGGATCAGTCAAGTTACTGTTTGGTGGCAAGTAAGCAGATGGTTGGGATTTTTCTGACTGTATGGATGAATAGCTGAATCTAGAGATGACATCCGCAACATTAAAGTGTCTTGTGTGGGCAGAGGTTTGATGGGTTATCTTGGAAACAAGGTGCGTGTATCTTTTATCTTAATCTTGTTATATTGAGGTCAAATTTGCGAGTTGTCAGCCAAAGTGTCAATCTCACTCTTTTTTGGGGTTTTCCAGGGTTCAATTTCAATTAGCATGTGTTTGCACCAAACAAGTTTCTGCTTCATTTGTAGTCATTTAACCTCTGGACAGAAGGAGGGTGATGAGCTGCGGAGGAATGCTGATGTCATGGAAATTTTGCGTAAAACAAGGTTTCCAAGGGTTTGTGGGATGGGGGATGAAAACTCCCCTCATACTATTCTTGAACACGAGTATGACTTTGAAGTCCTGTATCCTGTTCAATCTTGTTTTTGCCTCAAATTCCTTCCTGTGGTCCCTTGTTGCTAAAGCTCTTCCATTACTCGGTCCAAAATTTTGATAGTTATTTTTCTTTATCTAGTCGGATTATATGGCTGGGGGACTTGAACTATCGGATTGCTTTGTCTTATCGAACTGCCAAGGCACTGGTAGAGATGCATAACTGGAGAGCATTGTTAGAAAATGACCAGGCAAGTCAGCCAGATGCAAAAAGGAATCAAAATGCTTTGAATTGTACTTTATTCGAATCATAAATTGCTCAATCTAAAAATGAAAGAAACTTGTTTTCAGCTGAGGATAGAACAAAGGCGAGGACACGTGTTTGACGGATGGGGTGAAGGAAAAATATTTTTTCCCCCGACATACAAGTATTCAAATAATTCGGACAGATATGCTGGTGATGATTTGCACCCAAAAGCAAAACGAAGAACACCTGCATGGTAAATCTTCTTTCTTCAGATTATTGGACAATGATTGCATGCCAGGGAATCTTATAGTTCAAAAAGTTATGAGCATATAAATTCTGATTAAAATTGATAATTGCATGCACATTTCTGCATATATACATAGCCCACCACCCACTGTCCTAGGAAAAGAACAATTCAAAAGAACACTGTCCTTATCTTCCTGCTCTTTTTTGATCCATTTACATGGCATGACAAAGCTAGTTTATACATTGATGAAGGTGTGACCGTATTCTATGGTATGGCCGAGGCCTCCATCAATTATCTTATGTCCGCGGTGAGTCTAGATTCTCAGATCACAGACCAGTGTACAGTATATTTTTAGCGGAGGTTGAGTCCATTAACCGTGGACGAATCAAGAAAAGCATGAGCTGTTCAAGCTCTCGAATTGAGGTTGAAGAGTTATTGCCATATTACCACAGATACAGTGGACTAAATTTTTTCCACAGCATGGATCCTCAGTGAAGTATGCCCTCTATTTGATATCTAAAAGGTAATTTCTTATCCTTTTCTTTTTTCTCACGTTGAACATTTTCTGACCGTTCTAAAAGGTGTTGTGCTGCTATCCAACTGATTCACTATGTCAGATATGCATGCAAGTTACATGTACCATGGGACAGACTTGATATTTCCTGTGAACTGGAGTTTTCAGACGTTCATGACCATTGACACGAGCAGGAATGCAATCCATAAACTTGGTCAATCTGAAGATGTTCTCCACCATGACAGGTTATTCCCGTCTATGTTTTCCTTATACGTGTTCTTTTACAGTTGATCATATACTTAAATTAAGATCGTTAGTCCTACCTATATAAGCTCATAATGATCATCTTATATTTTTCTTCAATTAGATTAAAATTAATGAATCAATGAGATGGTTGCTATGTCTTTCTGATGATTCCAATTTCCAATGCTGGACTTTCACTGCTACTGGAAATTTAACAATGCAAAAATTGAAGGATTGGTTTCTTTAGAAGGTCTCTTTCATGTAATTGTTCTTCTCTCATATTTATTTCAGGTTTGCAGGTCAGCAGAAAAGATTGCCTTCATTGTGAGACTGAAGCCGGCTCAGCTACATCTCATATGAAGGTTTGTCATGCGCCATCCCACCTTTGTTCCTTTATTTTCGAAGGTTACCTGCACTTCTTTAGATGGGATGATGCCTCACACACGTGTTCTCCATGATTCGTCATATCCCAAATAGGTTTCTTCTTGTAATTTTGTTGTGACTAAGCTTTTGTTGAATTTAATTCAACGATCTCGACATCCATTCTTCGCAGAAATGTTTCATCTCCAATTTCAGAACAAAAATGTTGCACTAACGGTTGACAATTGGGTACGTGTGCAAATTAAAGTGATCATATTTGCATCATAAATTAATTTGTCAACAAAAAAGTCGTGAATGATGTATGTTTACTTAATATTATTTAGCTTAATGGTTTGCAGCACTATGATGCAACATTGACATTATGGCTGGTGATTTGTACGTGTAAATAGCAATTATCCAGTGTAGAGAACTAGGAAATCTTTTGATAGCGGATACTTGGAAGGATAAGTTGCCAAATGATGGATCGCATGCACATACCTGATCTAAAAAGACAGCAGTTCGTGCAGCCAAATGTCCTCTTTGGTATAATTTTCAACTTTGGTGTAATTTTCAAAGAGAGAGAGAGAGAGAGAGAGAGAGAGAGAGGGGATTTGCTGTGCTGGATGCTTGATGCACGCAACAGGTGATAGTTAAGTCAAAGAAAAAGTTGATGCGAAGATGAATCCTCTTTTTCTTTTCTTTTTATTACTATTAAAGCTGGCCATGATTCAAACTGAAATAGTAATCATTTTGACTGAAAAGGGAACGGCAATTGAATCTGATTATCACTGTAATTTCCATCTTTCTTAACAATTTAAAATGTTGAAATCTTGTAGAAAACACAAATAGGTTGCATTATGTTTCGTATATGCGTGGTGTCAGGTTCTTATCAGGATGTCGTGATAATAAGCTTGCCAATGGGCTACTCGTGGGGCGCAGTAGTAATCATTTTGACTGAAAAGGGAACGGCAATTGAATCTGATTATCACTGTTATTTCCATCTTTCTTAACAATTTAAAATGTTGAAATCTTGTAGAAAACACAAATAGGTTGCATTATGTTTCGTATATGCGTGGTGTCAGGTTCTTATCAGGATGTCGTGATAATAAGCTTGCCAATGGGCTACTCGTGGGGCGCAATCTGCAACACGCTAATTAAGTAGTGTTTTTTAAAAACATGTTTTTTGAAAATTTTTTTAACTACCTTTTTATCTCACGTACACATTTACCAAGAAAATTTTTTAAAACAATTACACTAATACTTTTTAAAAAACACTTCAAACGCAACCATAGTTGCCATCTCCAAATGATGGACCGCATGCACATACCTGATCTAAAAAGACAGCAGTTCGTGCGGCCAAATGTCCTCTCATCTATTTTGACCGCTGTTGCTGAAGCTTAACTCTTTGAAGCGGAGGACGAGCCATAGGCAACTTTTGACGAAATAAAATTTTCAATTCGTCTCATTCTTGCCCAAACCAAACTATAGGCAACTAGAAATCTTCATAACAAATGCGGCTACTCTGTCTCTATGTAGCAACAGACAGAGAGAAATCGTCACATTGAAGCAGCAGGAACCAACAAGACAAGGAAAGGAAGACGCGTCACTGACTGGGGAGAAGCATGTGTTTTTCCTAATGTATTAGGAAGGAATACATTTTTTAAAATTCTGATATAGACGTGGTCCACTGAATTGGGCCGATAACAGAGTTTCCCGTAGTTTTGGTGTGAAAATTAGTAAATTTTTTTGGTTGTCAATCGTTTTTTTATACACTAGCATCGATACAGAATGTTTATCACTAGCATCCTTTCCTTCTCTTTGAAATGTGATTCTTAGTAGTTATGAGCCACTGCTGACGTGCCACGTTTGAGAAATTTGTTCTTTTTATGCCTTCTTTTTCATTACCTTTGTTCAGACTCTTAAGATTCCTCTTTTATTGTCTGCCTCTGGCTGCTATGTAATGATTCAGACTAACAGTCGTATACATTTCCTTTGGAAAATGCAACTGTTGAAGCCCAAAGGACCAAAGGAAATCCTTAACCTCTTCCCATGATTGATTCTTAAAAAAATTATTTGGTTACTAAACATAGATTTGAGATGAATGAATGAAAAGACGCGAAGTTAAAAAGTTGGTTTAGGTAGGTTCGTAGACGTCCTTGAACAACAATGGATTATTATGGTAGCGATCCAAATTGAAAGTACACGTACATGCATACACAATACTATGCTATGCTTGGATGCTTCCCGGATGGCAACGGTGAAAGAGGAAATTGAGCCATTGAGGACGGGGGAGCAGTCATGAAGAGGCAATGGGGCATGGGGCTTCCCATAACTAAAGGGGCTGAGGCCGGACCCAGACAGAAGTGGCACTTGGTTTCGGTAATCAATCTCTCTCTCTCTCGTATATTTCGAATTCCAATATCTCATGCTTGTTTGTTTGTCTGCTGTTTGCTCATCAACCAAATTGTCTGCCTCTTTTCTTCCCGATCCCTTCAGCACTTTCTTAATTTTTTTTTTTTTGGCTCGTTTTTCATTTCAAGGCTTTCAATTCTTCTGATTCATACCAACTAGTTAATTGCTAGGATAAGATAAAGATAATACATCAGATTACTAAACACTTCAACTGCTTCTATGCGTCCTAATTACTATTACTACTAAAAAGCTCGTTTCCGTGCACTAGGAAGGACAAAGTGTATACAGCGTGTAGCATTGTTGACCTAAAATTCAGTTCCCCATTATCCTGCCTGAATCGTGGTACCGGTTTTATATGTAATATGGTCTCCACGACACAGTAGTACGACTTCTCCCATATTCATTCTCCAATTCATTTTCAACAAAATAATTGTACTGGCAGTGGTCAAAAGTTGTACTTTCCCTATGTGTTGCATGCAAAAGTCGTAAACTATCAGCTAGTTTCTTTTATGTGTTGTTAAAAAAGAAGGTCTTGGGCAGCACTGTAGCCCATTCTTTCTCACTTTCTTTCTTTCTTTTTCTCTCTCTTCATTGTTCATAGAGAGAGAGAGATAGAGATCCAGCAGGCAATGTGGGGGTCCGTTGTACTACTAACTCGTAGTACAGTTGTACTGTTTGCAACTTCACGTCCGTCGTGTTGACTTGTGCATTGGCGGGGATACAAAACTCCAGCAGGCAACGTAGGGGCCGGCCAGGGGTGGAGTTGCAGGGGTAGCCTTAATTTCTTCGTTCTCAGAGCATAATAAAACTGATACGACTGAAGCAGCCAGGCCCAACCTCAAATCATAAAGTGTAAAGCAGGATGGAGCCCGGTAAGAGGTAAAGCAGGCCGGAGCCCAGGCAATAAATGGCACTTAAGAGTCCAACGGGAACGGTACGGTATGGGTCTCTCTCTCTCTCTGCGTGATGTGACGCATGACGTCGTGGGGTAGACAAAAGACGGAAAGGAATCTAGTGGGACCTGCTGAACTGACAATCAAATCGCATCTGGGAACCAAAAAAAAATAGCAACGGGAGTTTTAACCGGTGATGGGAAAAAATTAAATACGTAATCAGGTGTACACCAATTATATGATATGATTCCGGTATGTGCTGCTTGATTTGCCTCTTGGTTCTTTGTGGTTTGATCCCGGTCTTTGTCTCTGGTTGTTAGTGCTCTGTGCAGCACAGTAACATTTGGCACAAGAGTCTGAAATTTGCAATTTGCCAATCAAATAAGGTCGTCTGAAAGATAGCCGTCTCCGTTTAAACCACAAGCTTTAAACCACAACGTTGCTTTGTCTTTGCACTCTTATTCCAGATGGTTCCATATTAGAATTTTCTTTTTCATTAGACTCTTATTTAAATTACAATATTTATGAGTGAATTATCAAATGGTTCATGTAAGAATTTACGTTCTCATCTGACTCTTATATAAATCACAATTTTATAAGTAAATTGTCAAATGAGTCCATAAAAAGATTTACTTTCTCATTTTGTCTCTTATTTAAGTCACAATATTTACAAATAAATTGTTAGATGAGTCTATATAAGAATTTCAAAATGGACATTATAATGCTACTGAGCCAATCCATACTCTCATAAAGCAAAATACTTACATGGACAGAGTTTACGGATGGGACCGTGGATTCTCTAATCCAAAATCATCCATATCAATCATGACTTATACATAGCCCACACCATAGCCTATTAAGAGCCCACTTCATGACTAATGTGAATAGTTCTGAACCACAGGATACATGTAAATATTTTTCATAGAATAGAGCTCGGGTTGTCCACAATTTGTAGCATTGGTGTTGATTAATGATGTATGTGGGGCATGCAGTGTAAAATTCAGGAATATTCATGATCTTCTATTGATGTGAGTTTTATGGCACTATGCCACGGGTTCGTTTGAAGTTAACACAAGGTTCCTCTAGATTGGTGTATTTGTATTAAAAGAGAATTTTAATTAAGTAAATTTAAATGAACACATTTGAAATGATCATTAGTATCCAACCTTTGTTTCCAAATAAATAAAACTGGGAAAAAAAAAACGAAACTTTTAATACACACAGAAAGGAAAACAGCATGTCCCTTGACTCGAATAAACTTGCATACAGAAAGCTAAACGAGCATTTAGCACGTCCTCAGCACTAAAATTTTGTTAAATCATGATATTTTTAGGCCTCCAGCGCAGTATTACTCATAAATAAGTTTCCACAAGCAAAGCATTTTCCCACTCAGAATTAATTCTAAGCGTTCGCTTATGGTACCAAATCTCAACATATTATGAACAAACCAAAATAGTGTGAAACAGTATGAATGGAAGGCAAAATCTCAATTTCAGGCTGGCATTATTGCCAGAATAGGAATTTTTCTGCAAGCAACTAATAGTAAATAAGATAAAACTATACGGAAAACTTATGCAGAAATCTGAAAACATGCTAACGAGTAATTCTCGCTCGAACACTTCTTTCAATTTGGACCGTGCATTAATTCTATTTTCCTTTTTGGCTAATAGCCTTGAGGGAGAAATCCGTCATAAATATTTCTAGCTCCCCAGCATTTCAAGTCCGCCAGAATGTTAGTACAGTACTGATGCAGATGAAAACACTACATGAAGGAGCCCCTATACAGAATCACAAAAGTGCAGCTGGAATTGTAATTTCCATTTTCGAGCAAAAACTGGAAACAATATTTACCAAAACCAAGCCTAAGAAACTTATGTTGAGCAACAAAAGTCATATTTGTATCTTTTGAGGAATATATTAAAGACAATCATCTTCTTATTGAAGAACCTTACCTTAGACGGTGTGTAATGAACCACAATATTTGATTGGACTTCTATTAAAGTAATATTCGAATGCTGCATTATGAATTGTACAAGACTTAAGGGATAACTAATCCGTTGTTTCCTATCTTAGGTAAGAATGATTAATTTCTTTAGGCAACAAAATGATTAATTTCTTTAGGCAACAAAAACTGTCTTTTTAGTTCTATATTTTTCCATAGCATCGACACAAGCAGATATACTCCAATTGGCACGAATTGAGGGGAAAAAAATGTGCACGCACAATTTGAAGGTGTCGTATTTTGTTGTACTGCTCACAGCATGAACAGAGTTCAACGTTCTGACTAGGTATCTAAAAGAAATATGGAATTCAATATTGAAGGTTGAAGAAAAGATTTACATGCTAGTTAAAATTTTTCCTAAGCATTAATTACTTTCTAGTCTCAGAAAAAGCACGACCTAGCTATGAAAGATAAGCCACCCACACCTATTTTACTGAAAAGAATAAGCTGATCGGAAAATATGACAACATTGCACCCCTACTAATTATAAGCATATTGCTATCAATGCGAATTCGCCTCTAAACTGGATTGAGCATCATTTATCACGGTACTGAACGTTCATATTAGACATGCCTTTGGACTGATTCACCTTGACTTTGCAATTTGCTGCCTGTTTCTCTGCCAGTTGGTCAACTGCAATCTGAATATCGCGGCATCCAACAGAGCAGAATCCAGTGAAGTCTCTGCGCAAAATTATCATGTTTAATCTCAAAAGAACAGAGAAAAACGTGACTGATAAAATAAAAGTTTCCTGGAGTAAGTGATTTTCAAGAATGGCTTCTCTATGTGGCTCATCTCGGACTAGATTCCGGCAAAAGTTCTCCTTATATTATATAAGCAACCAAAATCCTGAAGGTCCCAATTTAACAAATTTCAATACGTGTATCCAGTGCATTTTCCGAAAATTAACATCAACAGCCCCTCCCCCAGAAAAGAAAGAAATAAATTAAACAGAGCAAGTATTCAACTAAAGCTAAGTATACTGAAAAAAAAAAGCTAGAATTCTTCTACCAATCACTATTGAAGCAGGAATAAAAAATGAGCTAAGGTAATTTAAAGATCCCAAAAAGCGATCAACCACATTGAGCTGGTTATTCCCCGTGTCACTAATTACCATACTTCTCAGACTCCGAAAAATCACAGTAACATATCACGAGTCAACGGTGCGTTATAAAATCCAATAATAATTACTAGTATACAACACTACAAATTAACAATAATTTCAAATATTTAACAAATTATTAAAATGATTAACAATAAAAACAGAAGGATTAGAAGTATTAATTACCTGTACATGAAAATTTCAACTCCTTCCGGAATTTTCTTCTTGCAATAGTGACACTTCTCCAGAAACTCCGCAAGCTTCAGCGCATTACTCTCATCAACTCTCTCCTGAACCTGACAACTCCGGAAAAAAGTCAACCGACATTGACCGGCAGCATCAGCTAGAAATAAAAAGGAAAAAAAGAAAAACTTCATTACCTTGCTTTGATTCGGCGGCTGCGACGGCGTCGGCTTGGTGGCGTCCACCAGCGTCAACTCTTCTTGTGTGCCAACTCGGTTGCGCTTCATCGGCATTGCTAAAATCTGCAGAAAAATTTTGGAAGAAAAATGAACGAAATAGATGATATAGGGTTTAAATAGGAGAATTTTAGTGGGAGTGAATTTCTGCTCCGTACAAGAATATAGAGAGAAGAAATGACCGAAGAGACCTGCCGGTTTTGGAGAGAAGGAGCCAGACGGCAGAGTATATATAGACTGCCGTGGACCCCATTCAGCACTTTTCAATTGACCAATGTAAACGCTTTTTTTCCTTTTTTTTTTTTTTTTTTTTTTTCTGCGCGATTCGTCTCGTTTTAGTTTCCAAAATTGAACCAACGACACGTGATGCTCTCGTTGATCGTTCTTTGTATAGATTTTTAGGTGTACTGAATTCATAATCTCAACTATATACTTTGTAATTTAAAAGAGTGTTATGTAACCTATTGACATAAGAAAGTAATATAAAAATGTACACGTATCTTTACACATGAGGTCGTAACTGGATACATTTAAGAAAATGTACAAAACTATCACTACAGTGTAGAGGTTCTTAGATGAAGTGGATCCACAGACTCCATCTATAAATTTTGTGATTTAAAAGAGTACCAAATAAGTAAAATGATGTATATTGATGTAAGAAATTGATGTAAAGATACTTATGTAACTTTATTTTAAATTACAAAGTTCACAAATCGAATAGTTGATTGGTCCATTTAAGAAATTTCTCCCTCATGTACACCTGAGGTGGAATAAAAGGAGCGTGATGAAACTTGCAATCCACGCTGTTCGTGCCAACTGATCTCCAGGCAATTAGTGATTATGCTTTACGAATAAAGAGCATTTTCGTATGGGAAGTTTGCTATGGTAATTTTAATTAAAGGATGGGAAGCAGAGATCTTTGATCAAATTCTTGGAATTTGCTTTTTTGGCATGTTAATTAAAAAATCTAAAATTAAGCAGCGTATCTCGTTGAAAGAAGTTAGATACATAGAAGGAAAAAATATATATACAAAAGAGAGAGAAGATATTAGTAATCCTTTTTTATTTTCTTTCCTTAAGTTGACGTTAAGTCATGCGCGCTTGCATATGCTCGCCAAAATTTTGTATGCAAATGATTGTGCTGAATTCTTGATTAGTGCAAACTTAAGCAAAGTGTTAAACTGTGAATTCATCACTGCACCATCTGAAAGATTCAATTCTATTAGTATTAATCATGATTTTTGATATTATAATTGCCCTAAAGAAGAATACGAGATTAATCAGGGGTATCGTGCATAGACAATGAAATACGCACACGAAAGGATATAGAATAACAAATATCTTTACGTGGGCTTTCCTAATTGATTTATATAAAAAGAATATTAAGATTCAATCACAAAATTATTTGCATGAGTTGGTTTGCCTGATTGATGATGTATTGAGAATATCTAATAAAAAAATTTCTCACCATGAGATGGCATGAATATATTTGGTGTTATTTTGTTTTTGAAATTTTTGGGATATATTTTGGTAGAGGATATTCAACTTACGTTGTTTTGTTTTGCACATACAGTGTGTATTTAATTTTGGACCATTTTTTTAGCATGGTCAAATGAATACCGAGAATAAATCAAGTCATATTTCATTAATAAAAATTGCATTTTAACTAGGATGTGATAAGTTAAAATGACAGTATTTTCACTATAAAATTTGAGAATTTCTTCTAATTTCCGTGCAATCATTGAATCGTGAGGCCACATCATCTGATCATAATTCAGTACATAGTATTTTTTTAATTGTTGTCCCTTTTTATTTTCCTCCATTGCCCTAGAAAATCCTTGGCCACCAACCAGAGATGTTATGTTGTAGTAACCATTCAAATGATTGAATCATTAGAAGTGTGTGTTTGTATTTGTGGAAGTGTTTTAGTGTATGAAAATATGTTTATATATTGAAAAATATGTTTATATGCGTGAAAAAATCATTTTGTAATCATTTTGTGTGTGTAAATGTGTGTGAAAAAGTATTATATACCAAAATTTATAAAATAATATATTGGGTCATATTTGGGTTATGGGTTTGAGTTAATCCAATACGACCCAACCTAATATTAACCCAATATATAATTGGGTGGGTTGGGTATAACCCATTTAAATAAAAACTCAATAACAATCCGTCCAAAAACCGCCAAACTCGCTCAATCAGGTTCACCATGCTAGGTGAACGCTTTTATTTATAGATTCTTATATAGTCAATTGAAATATTTTTTTTTGTTGTTTGAAGTGTTAGATTGAAACATTTTTCACATTGAACGGCTCGATAAAAATATGTGGTCACATCATAGGTCAATTTAACACACTAAAATATGACAGAGAGCTTTAAAAAAAAAAAAAAACAAAAGAAGAGAAAAGAAAAATGACTGAGAAGCTTGGGCAGCAGAGGTAATTTCAACTCTTTCGCCATACGGTACGGGACGATTTATGCCTGTATACCTGAATGGACTGGACTTCTCTGTATTGCCTCCTGTCTTAATTAAAGATGTCGTAACTTAATTTAAAAAGTGAAGGAATAGAAAGATAAAAGGCAACGGTTGTAGGTACCTGGCTGCAACTATTGCAGCACTGTTTTATTTATGTTGGAAACTTTTATCTTACAATTTACACAAACGTTCCCGCACATTAGATACATTCATAGTCTTAGTTACTTTCTGGAAAACACCAATTTACATTCATTGCAGATCAGACCCACAAAAACTCCAGAATTTTTACTTTCAGAGACCACAGCCACAAGCCTCATTGCCACGACGAAGAGAAATAGCTAGATTCACTCGTCTGCCCGACCTTCGTGCTCGTACGGTTGTTGACGTGGCCCTTTGAAGAAGTACTTCTCTTGTTGGCTGTTGAACACCTCCTCTACTTCTCTTGCAGAAACGCCAAATGCCAGCTCTTTAGCTTCCCTCTCAAGCTGGTTGAATATATTGCTCTTTCCTGCAGTCCAAAATTGAACAAAAATTTTGTATGACCAAATAATATCCTAGTTAAAGAGAACGGGGACAATAACATCCAGATATGAAAATTGTTACCTGCAAGAGAGAATTTCTCGTTTCTATCGGCGTTAATTTCGAAGCAAACAATTTCGAGATTCTGGTTAGGTGAAGCCACAGCCACGAAAGGATGACCAGCTGGGACAACAATTACAGTTCCACGTCTCAAACGAGCACTCACTTTTTGATAACTAGGGCCACCTCTAGTTTCCTGCTGTGAAGGACCTTTACCAGAACCTCCCCATTCCTGCTGGCTTCCTTGACGACCTCGAGACTCTGAAGACAAATGAGGACATGCCATTTCGAAGTAACCTTCTCCATTAAGTACTACTGCAATCTTTGTAGCCCTCGAGCTGTATACTGGAGCAGTCATGCCACCCTGGACGAAAAGAACGTTAATTATAATCAATGGCGCTGTCACTGCTTCTGTTTTACAGTATAAAAATTTGAAGAGAGTTCTGTTACGTACTTTAGAGATGTTTGCAAGAGATATGGCAACGTCAAGGTCTTGCAGTCGCCTATATTCATCAGAATCGACCTCATAGAGCTGTCCATATCGGTTGGATTGCGATGGCCTTTTCTCGAGAATATTGAATGTTGCCTTAGACTCCCCTCGGAAAGGCCATATCTGAGTTTCTTCGTGCTGGCTCAAGGCCTTAACTTTCTCTTCTGGCGCTCTGATGATAATCCCCTGCCTTTGCTGTCCGAAAATCCTCTGCAGTCTATCCCTCCTCGTCTGCCCGTGTCGTAAACGGCAAATCAGTCAGGAATATGATCATCAACAATGAACGAATACGATGAAATTGAAAAGATATTCTTTACTGGCCAAATATAATTGGAACTCACATTGAACGCGGCTTCCAGTATTTCGTTGCTAAAAACCCGGAAGTACGATTCGGGATTTTCACCACCAGCTCCAAAAAATGACTGCACCGCAAGAACTAATTGTGGATTTTGGTTCATGATACATTCAACTAAATATGAATTGGGGCTTCGAACAATAGGTTACCTCAAAGTGACCAGGAGTAGAGACAGGCTGCAGAAGCTTGGCAATGACCAATCTTCTATTGCTGTCAGTGTTGACCATATAAGTTATGGTCCCAGTAGGCACCCTAACAATATCCCCTCGTCGAATATTGAAACTTTCTCTCTTGTCCTCGTGCAACAAGCTAACTGTTCCCTTACCTAATACAGCAACAAATGTCAAGAAAATCCAATATTAACGTACCAAATAGCAAGAAGAATTCAACCATTATTAATGTACCAAATACCAATTAATTCAAGGTTAAGAACAAAGAAAGAATATTGGAAGTAAAAAAAGAAAAAAAAATAGTACTAATGGCAGCAGACAAATACATGACATACCACTAGCGACAAAGAAGACAGTCTCAGCATCCCAATGGTTGGGAAGTATGAAGGTATTAGGCTCAGCTTCTAGAATAGTCAACCGGTAATTCTCGATTCCTTTGAGTAACTTTGACCTCTCGGTAAATTTTGGAAGAGCACGAACCCTTCCATGTTGAGTCTGAATTTTGGTGGTGAAGTGTTGTTCCTCAAACACGTATGGATTTTCTTCTTGTTGTTGGCCCTGTTGCCCTTGTTGCTGTTCCTCCTCCTGTTCTCTGCCTTGGTGCCGTTCATTGCTCTCTCCTCCTCCGCCTTGCTCACGCTCTCTTTGCTGCTTTTCTTGGTGGAACCTCTTACACTCTTGGACGCATGCTCTCCTTTGTCCCTCATCAAGTTTCTGTTGGACTTTACACTGGTGCTTGCATTCCTTTAACTCAGGATCAGTGACACCTAAAGCTACCGTAGCAAATACAAGGAACAGAAAAAACAGCAAAAGCCTTGTTTTTATCATTTTTCAGTAAGCGTACCACTTTGGATAGGAATTAGGAAAAAAAAGAGCAACTCCAACTGATGATGATGGAGGTCAAAATCAAGAACTATATTTATAGTCCACAAGATAAGAGAATTTGCCGTGGGGATTGGGATGGAGACACGGAGGGGGTTGCAAAGGTGTAGACATGCAAAGCCATGCATGAAGACGGGTGTCCAAGACCTCAGATAACGTGTCTGATCCATAGTTGCAGAAGGATGGAGAGTCCGAGAATAGTAAAAGGTTTAGTGATCGCCGCGTATAAACAGTGGTATTTGTCGGAAAAGAAAACAAAATGAGACGGATGGGGACAGACGGATGCATATTTATTATGTAGAGGAGGTGCGTTTTGTAAGTATTCGGAAAATGGGATATGCAAGAAGATGAAAATTTTACTTGCAGGTCGATGTGTCGCCGTGTAAGGACGAGAAGCGCTGTCACGTGGCTGTACGGACAGCTAATTAAGGAGAACGCATGCAGCGCTACGCTGCGTTTTGTAGCATCCGGGCATTCGAGTTTTGATGGAAACTAATTTAATCAATGGGAACAAAAATAATGTTAAAAAATTGGCAGATAAGTTTTGAAGTTGTTTTGTTCCCTGGTAAGAGTCATCGGGATCGAGTGTTGGTGAGTCCAGGTGATATGGTGTAGTCAAACTAGTCCACTTGACCAAGAACAAGAGAGTAGTGGTGTTGGAACACAGAAAAACGTTAAATTCGTCACGTACATTATTACGTGGTATATTTAAAAAAAATTTATAACTACGTAGTGATATGAAATCACCCTTTACATTATTTAGTTATACTTGATTGGTACCACGTCGTGCAAGTTGATACACCTAATATTCACTCGTTAGACCATATTAAATTATTGACAATGGTACCTCTCTTTTATCCGGAGTTTGACAGCATTCCACTTACTACAAAAATTCATCGAGATTAATTTCTTGAGAGGAACGCATATGCGAATTTCAAAAGAAACAACAAATTACATGATATAACAAAATTATTAAACTGTCAATTGAAAATAGCTTTAACCATTAAACAAATTTGAGTAAATTGTACAAAGAAAATGTCGAAAGACTCGATTACAGTTTGATCATTTTTTATCACCAAATTTTAGATAATAATACTTGAGATTAATTTCTTGAGAGGAACCCATATGCGAATTTCAAAAGAAACAACAAATTACATGGTAAAACAAAATTATTAAACTGTCAATTGAAAGTAGGTTTAACCATTAAACAAATTTTAGTTAATTGAACAAAGAAAATGTCGAAAGACTCGATTACAGTTTGCTCATTTTTTATCACCAAATTTTAGATAATAATAATATTATTTTTATTGAAAGTCAAGTGAAAAGTATGAAAAGATTAACCTTTCTCTACTTCCATTTATTTAACAAGAAAGGTGAAAGGGATGGTACACTCGTGATCTTGGCACTGACTATTAAGACATGAAAATTTGAAATGATAAATCAACGGGGCATGTGATTGAGTTAATTGCAGATTTTCTTGAACATAATGATTATAATACAAAAACCAATACTAACTATCATATGGTTGTCATGGAGCTCTGCTAATATTTAATTTATTAGCGAAATTCAAGTCTATGGTACATGTAAAAAGGAATATGATGTGTCACCTTTTCGGTAAAGTATACTACGCAGTTAATTTTTAATCAATTTTTAAGGAACAGAAAGAAAGATCTGCCAAAAAAAATGAATTTACGATAATGACATCCATTGTTGATGTTTGTAAAATAATTAATACTATTCTTTAATTAGAATAAAGTAATTAATTAAGGTCTCTGTGATCTCCAAAAATATTATTCAATCAAATTTATTAATTCTTTTGGAAAGGATAATACCTATTCCATTAACGTATCCTAAGTAATTCATAATCCCTACAAAAGCGCAAGACTCAAAGGCTGCCAGGTGTTTCAACTCCATCCCATCTGGTCTTTGTTCAAGATACGCGCTCATCAATCAGCGTCACATTTCATCCCACCGAAGGCATAGCCATTGCCCACTGCTGCATTAAAACAATCCTTTGTGGCAGGTGTCGTAGCAATTTTTGAATTGTTCTTCACCTGTAGCCTCAGCATTTTGCCGCAATGACAAAAAGGCAGAACAGCAAAACCGCATCAAATTTCTTCGCCATTTTTCTCCTTTTTTTTTTTTACGAACTTCTTATTCTTTCTTTGTTTTTCCCTTGTATTTCTGTGTTTTAATCTCTGGGACATATTTATTTTGCAATGGAAAATTGTATATCCATAGATTTACATGATTTGGCTCTGATGACCTTAAAAGTTTCGAAAAGCTTGGTCTGATTGTTTTTTATGTTATTTATGGTTTTACTTAAATAAAGGTTACGGACACCAAATATATGGCAGAATTCCTCGATTTTTTTCTCATGACAAAAAAGTTCAATAATTGTTTACTAAACTTTACAATAAAAATAGACTACCCACTTGTAATGCAAATACTAAGGACCTATTATCAACTCCTTTATTCTATCTACCTTTAGTTTTTGATTTTAAAAAATCTGTTAACTTTTTTAAAATTAATTTTTACAAAAATCAGAACATGCTAATAATAAGCTTTAAGTGTTGCAATTTGATTGGAACAATAAATATCATATTCAATTTCTCCGTTCATCATTTATAATTAGATTTCTGCAAGCCGATGATATATTTCTCTCTAGTAATCTTGTGTACTAAAATTTTCTATTAGAATAACGTGCTTTGCTAAAATTTTACATTTGACAAAGTTTGGTGAATGGGTACTCAATAAATAAGAGCGGAGGAAGTTGTTGTCTTGATTTTTGAATCAATTAAGTGTTAGAACGTTATTTACTCCAGGAATTCCTCAGCCTTAGTCCCTTTAATTGATCCATTTTATCTTGCTTCCTTCCGATAACGAATACATTGCAGACTACGCAATCTATTTGCAGTGATCTGTTGATCAACAGAATATGAAAGCAGTGGTGTAGGCAGTAGATGCCATTTGTAAGAAAATGCTTCGCCATTCAGTGGATTAAAAATGTTTATTTAAGAGATAGGACCTCTTGAACAATGTGGGAAATCTTTGTCCAAAACACGCTCCCTCGGTCTCGTGATGTGGGGTGTGGAAATATGATTCCAAGAATGGCAAGGATGAAAACTGGGTTCAATAGCTTTTGAAAACCGCGATTCCTAGAAATAACAACAGAAAATATGGTGGGGAAACATAAGATGGACTGGAAGCTGATGGCTTGAGCACCGGTCTAATGCCTGAATCTTCCGCTGGACCTAACGAAGCCACGGGAGGAGATACTGGTGTAATGTCTGGAGTTGTTTCAATTGGAGGTGGTGATGGTGCAGTCGCTAATGACATGGAAGCTGTAATTTACCCCAGAATTAGAAAAAAAAATGAATAAATAGGTCTACATTCTCTATTACTGAGCCTCAGTTAAGTATGAAATCAAAAAACTCAGTGCTCGTCTTTTTATCTAGTTAACGGCAACAACCCTACCTTTTGGACTAATCGGGGCAGAAGCAATAGGTGCCTGAGTTGGTCCAAATAAAACAGGGCCTGTGAATACGAGATACAAAGTACTGTTTGTTAACAGAATAAATTGCAAGTGCCTTCCCTTTTCCTAGAACCATATTCAGGTACTAAACTGTAAATCAGACTAAAATCATATACAAAAGGCTAAGTTTTTCTTTGGTGGGAAATTTTATGCAATTATGCTAGGTATGTAGTTAATGGTACCTGGAGCTGGTAAAGGAACGCCCGAGGCTGCAAAAATGCAAGAAACGTATGCATTACTAGACTGGGAGATACAACTAGTGTATTTAGGTTAATCTAGCAAATAAAAAGATGAAAAAAGATGGATAGAAAAAGAGTTGTACATGTACCTTTGCACTGTAATGGCACACCAGTCTTGCATACTCGAGGGAGTGAAATTGCTAATGTTCGATTAAAAGGAAGTGAAATGGGAACATTTCCTGTTATTACGAGGCATCCGCAATTAACACTGTCACTCATGAGGGATCTTATCGAATTGCAGCATTCTTCTGTGGGCGAAGATCTCCCATTTCCACTGCTTCCAGTGATGTAATTTAAGCAGGGAGTGAAGCTGTTCATCGCTGAACTTGTACACGATGAGCCAATTTGACCATTTGCCTTAAAATTTAAGAGAAATATTAGAGCAACAACTACTGCTTTTAGAAGTGGATTCGATTTTGGATTTTCCATTCAAAGGAAACAAAAGGAGGAGAGTTCAAGAACAAATGCTTTTGAATATATACGGGATTACAGTGTTAGTGGATTTCTTGGAATCGGGTTGCAGACAATGAAGTGGACGATTTATAGAGTGATTGATTGATTAGAGGGATTTGGAGGGACAATAGCCGGTAGATTT